>CM048840.1:41925458-43167958 GCA_026545765.1 Plantago major
CAGCCAAAATCTGTTGGGAGTCCTCGCCGAAGACAATCACAATCACACCAAATGGCTCATCTCGACGTCCCATAACATCTCTAAAACTCATATAGAGCGTTTCAAAACAATGTCGTTTTTTCATGAGAGCCTCGTCCCAAATAATAAGTCTGGTCTCCTTATGCAGTCCCGTGACCTCTCACTACAAGAATTCTGCTGTAACGGGACGGAAAGGGGCGACGGGGCGACGGATAGAATCCGTTGCCCCGTTTGGCGACGGATAAAACTTATCCGTCGCTCTGTAGCGACGGATAAGTTTATCCGTCGCTACAGAGCATTGACCAAGATTTTTTTTAAAAAAAAAAAAAAATTTAGCGACGGATAGATCTATCCGTCGCTATAGCCGAAAAAAAAAAAAAAAAAGTTAGCGACGGATAGATCTAGATCTATCCGTCGCTAAAAGCAAAAAAAAAAACCATATATCTCCTCCACCACCTCCTTTCCTCCACCACTTCTCCTCCATTTCTCCTCTCCTCCTCCTCCCACCACCACCTTTCTCCTTCCACCACCTTTCTCCTCCACCACCACCATCTACCACCATCCTCCACCACCACCTCCTCCACCACCATCTCTACCACCACCACCACCACCTCTCTCCTCCCACCACCACCGCACCACCACCATCTCCACCACCACCACCGCACCACCACCATCTCCACCACCACCACCACCACCTCTCTCCTTCCACCACCACCGCACCACCACCCTGCCACCACCACCATCTCCTCCACCACCACCCTGCCACCACCACCACCATTCCTCCTCCTCCCACCACCACCGCACCACCACCACCTCGCCACCACCACTGCACCACCACCGCCACCACCACCTTTCTCCTCCCACCACCACCGCACTGCATTTAATACAAATCAATATCTCGTGTATCAATACAAATTGATCTGAAATAATCCGATATCTGAATATAAAAATTGAATCGGATTTTATTTTTTAAAAATAGAAATGGGGCGACGGATAGATCTATCAAATGCATTAAAGCGACGGATAGAATCTATCCGTTGCCCCATTATCAATTTAAAAAAATTGGTCGTCAATCGTCGTCAATCCGTCGAATTGACGACGGATTGTTATCCGTCGCCACTCCTGTGGCGACGGATTTTCTATCCGTCGCCCAGAGGCGGCGGATAGATGCAGACGGATCTATCCGCTGCTACGAACATTTTTGTAGTGTATGATCATATTTGAGATTACTGCATCTTGAGCATCTTGAGTCCCATGAATCATTAAATTTGATGATCACTCACATGTCCACTAAAATTAAAGTTTTGTGTAACAAATGACTTGTTTTTAGGCTTCTACCATTGTAGTTATGAAATTAACTTAATTAGTCTTATATTGAGTATTTTCAAATTAAAAAAATGGTAAAGGCCTCCCAAAAAATCAAACCATTGAAAGTGGCCTCATGATCATGTATGTTGAAGAGCATGATTAATAATTAAAACTTGTTTGTCATAACCAGGTATGCTTTATTTTTGAATATGAACAGCAGTTTAAAACAGTCTTGGTCAGTATGTGTCCCTGCATTTTGATGCAAGGTGCAATTAACTGTCTCTCCTGCTTACCCTTATTTTACTAGCTTCACTTGGACTTGGCACCACACCAGCGGACCCCTCTGGGGTGTCCAGGGGTCCCGGCAGGAGGGACTACACCCTAGCTAGCTTTGGAGGTAAGTAATTACTTCCTCGATCATTTCCGACACAAATTTTCCACTTTGACTTTTTTTCAATCAACCGTTTTCAACTTTAACTACGAATTAATTTTAAACTGCAAATGTAAAATGTTCAATTTCATTATATAATGAAACTTTAGGAACTTTATAATCTAATTGAAAAGTTTACATTTATGATTTAAAATTAATTCGTGGTCAAAGTTTAATACAGTTGATAAAATTTTTTTGAAAAGCTTGTACGGATATGGAGGAAGTAACATATACGGAAATGATCATCAAGTTCTTTTCACTGCTGGAAGAAGAATATATATACATGAACAAGCTAGCTGTATATTTAAATTTACAAAATTGTGGCATGCATTTCCAGGGAAATCTGATCATTTCAATGCAATTGATACATTACTATAGACTATGGTTGAAAACATCTAGTCCACATGACAGACACATAATTCGATAATTTCTTTTTCATGATATATTGGCGTAGTTAGAGTTGACTTTGGTATGAATGCAATTCTAGGTTGAATATTATGTTTTGAAATGTGTGGCTTCTTTGGAACTCATTTTGTTTGTACTTTGTGATGTGCTTCAACAAACTTCTTTGTTGCATGTATTAAGAAGCTCTTTATGTTTCTTAAGGCCTAACAAAAATGGCACAGATAAGCAAAAAAGTGTAACTAACACTGTATCATCCTGACCTGATCAACTAATAAGGGTAACACATATGTTAAGGTGATGGACATGGCTGTTAAAGTAGTACTCTTGACAAGAATATATAAACTCTGTACACATCTATGATCTATCTCTATATCTATGATCTATCTTGAAGAGGTAAACTCAAACTCCAATGTAGTGTAAAATTAAGATTCTGAAATAGTCACTTCAAGCTTTATTTTATCAAGACTAGCATAGTCGCATAAATTAATTTTATTATTTTACCCCTCGTCTCGATTTAAAATTTCCACATTTCATTCTGGCACGTTTCCATTTATTTTCTATTCCCTTAAATGAAAAATACTTTATTCAATTTCTCTCATACTCTATATACTATTTTTCATATTTTATCACCACCTCTCCTACTTTATTAACTTAAAACTTGTGTCCGAACCTGCGAGAAATTGAATTCGGGACGGAGTTACTACTTACTAGTACTTCCTCCGTCTCGCAGAACTTCATACATTTGCCATTTTTAACCGTCCCACAGAACTTTATACATTACTAAAAAAGGAAGCTACCCCACACACAACAAATAATAATCAATCTCAACTTTACACTCAAATTACACATTTTGCCACTAAAAGTACACTTTTCCCTACATTTTCTATATTCTATCATTACTTTAAATTTTCGCATAAAAATACGCACTAACCTTAATGGATGAAGTTCTCCGGGACGGAGGGAGCATAACATAAGATAATTTAATGAGATGAGATGTCAAATTGATAAGGGGTCATGAGAAACACCAGTATATGAGATGTCTTGTCCCTGGTCCGGAAACAGTTATCACTTTGTCGTGTATTTCCTTTCTCTAAACCTTTTTCCTCTTTTTCCAAGCACTCAATCTTCCACAAGATCTCTCTCTATCAACCAACAGAACTCACTGCACCTACCTCTTTTTCTTCCATTTCCACTTCACTTCACTTCACTTCAATCTCTCTGTTCACATATACTACTACATAGCTAGCTACTATACAGTAGTTAACACAGCACCTGATCGATCAAGCATAATCTGTAGTTTAATTAACAGTACTAGCTAGCTATATGGCTTCATCAAGAAACCAGAAGCTATGTCTATGTTTCACAGCCACTCTAATTATCATCTTATTTTCTTTAACTACTCTGCTCCCTCATCCTCAATCAGGTATGTACGTACGTACTTATCTCATTTCTCTGCTTAATTTTGTCACCAATTAATTTCTAGTTATGAAACAAAGTTCCAGAGTCAATTCCAAGTACTATAACATATAGTTTTGCATATAAAGCACAATAATATTGAGCGTCTCTAATTATATACTCTAGTATCTTTAAATCATAACCTAATTCTTAATTTTCTATAACAATTACTCTTTAATAATTTCTCTAAATAGTCTGTCTCTGCATACATTTGTTTATGATTGTAAGACTATTTGATCATTTGGTTAACTCTATCTGGTTTTCTAGTGATATACTAGTCATTAACCATTACAAACAAGTTATGCTACCGTACGTATCACTTCATTAATTTGTTTGATTATCATACTAATTGTCTTTTGCAGTTTACTCCACTAATTTTTGCTTTAAAAAAGGTGAGGACTGAGTAGTCAGTTTTTCTCTCATAATTTTTCCCTTTCTTTTGTTTGTGGTACATAAGACTCCATTTATATATAGCTAGATCTATGAACATTGAGGCTGTTCGGCTAATGATTAAAATTAAAAAATATTTTTAATAAGATTTTGTCGATTTTAATCGCTTGTTGAAACAAGCATTGAATATCTCGCTATTATTACTAGTAGCACTTGTGTTAGAGGGTAAATGGGTAATGGTTATGTTTCATACTTAGAAAAAATGAGGCTTCACTATTAATGTGTAACACCTTAAACATCGACTTCAGGATTCTTAAAAAAAAAAAAAAAGAAAAAACAACGGTTTCAGCCTTTCAGGTCAAACCGTGCACATTTAAAATGAAACTTCGTGACGTTTCTACTAGGCATGTATTTCCTGCTAGCTAACTGCGATTTCATTTGAATGTAAAATGATCAGCTGGGATCGATGAATCAATCCGCGAACAAGCACAGCTGAAGAAGATGGTGTTAGGATCACGACCGCCAGCTTGTATTAACAAATGCCTCAACTGCAGACCCTGTGAGGCGACTCTAGTAATTCCACCCCACAACAAGGATAGTACAACTCATGATCATGATGATAAAAGGGTTAATAATAATGTTAATAACAACAATGGTAAATTTCACGATCAATTATCTCACAGAGAAGATGGCAGCTATTATCTTCTCTCATGGAAATGCCGTTGTGGAAACAAGATTTATCAACCTTGACTGAATATATTTCATCATGCATGTCTTGGTCAAGCTTTCTTGTAACTATTGTGTACGGTTTTGTATGGGGACTATCTTTATTATTACTATTAAACATTCACACTACCATGTCATGGACAAGTACCCTACAATATTAGTACTTATCAAGTAAAAATCATGGGATGAAGGTAAAACGGAGTAAGTTGGACTAGATTGTCCGAACATGTAAGGTATCTGAAAGGGAAGGGGTCATATCCTTTTCTTTATTTCGTTTGCTTATGATTAACTCTTGAAAGCTCGGGCCTCGATTTAGTAAAATAGTTGAAATGTAATAAATGACGTACATTTTACGGTGTGGACCGTACAATCTAAGAATGCTTACTTCTATGTGATTTCATCGTGCAAGTTGGTTAATTTTGGATGCATAGTTTTGCAATGTAATAAAAATCATTTTTGTTATAGATACATGTGCTATGATGGCTTAGTTTACCCCTTATTTTTTCATTATATAATGTTATTAAAGATTTTATAATTATGGTTTAAGATTAATTGATAGTCAAAATTGAAAAGTTTAACTGTAAAAAGTCAAAGTAAAAAGTTATTTCCGGTCGATTCTTTTATAGATAAAAAAAGAAAATGGTTCAATTAGTGGCTAGACGGTCAAACCAATAATTTACAACGTGTCCGGTTCACCTTCCCGTATTATTTTTGGTGCACTAGGATGCTCACAAGTTCTCTCTCTAACATAATACTACTACTTACGAGGTGTGGACCAAGTATGGATCTAAATGGAATTGTTGGATTTTTTGATTTTTTCACGAAGTCTTGTATAAGAGAGAAGGCCCTTGAACGATTTTGTCATGTGGCCCAATACTAGCAAAATTGACTAGTGGTAAAATTGGAAATGGACTTGGGCCTTGACCCAACAAAGCAACGCAGTGGAGCTAAAACACCGAAACCGATTCATGAAATCAATAATAAAGGGAAAATTGGTGCATACTAATTTTGCATCCAAATTTACAAAAAAAAGCCTACGGTGTTTTGGTGTTTTCAAATAAAGGTCAAATACTACAGTCAATTGTATCGGGAAATGTATTACTACAGTCAACTGTATTGGTGGAGTCGTATGTCTGATCAAAATGTATTAAATAAAGTTAAATGTCTGATCATTTGTATTGGTGTAGTCGTATGTCTGATCAAATGTAATTAGTAGAGTTAAGTAATACAGTCCGACTTTATTGTTAGAGTCATGTAATACATTCCAATTGTATTAGTAAAGTTAAGTAATACAGTCCGAATGTATTGACAGAGTTACAAATTCAGTCGGATTGTATGTAAAATTGTTTGGACTTTTTATGAAAAAAAATTGTTTGGTTACCCAATAAAGGGAAAATTGGAGGTGAAAGTGTAAGAAGCTGAAAATTTGGCCAAAAATGGCGTCGTATAGTCCTCCTGTTCCGATGAGAGCTAACCCATATCACTACCACCATCCTCTACCGCCAATCTACAGTTGGAAGGAGGCGGCGACAACAATCAGCTACACAACATACATCTGCAGCACCCCGTCTTCTCCTGTAAATCTCCTTAAACGCAATTCTCGCTTAGGACGTTGCTATGCCACCACTCCCACCCCTGAACCACCTTCTAACAACGATACGTCTCCATCTTCAGGTACCTGCGCTCAATTCCTTGTTTCTCCAACTTCTTTTTCTGTAACTTCGTGTTTTCATTAGGACCAGTTATTTCTAATTGCTTGATTGGGTGAATTGTGTTGTACTCCATTTTTTTATTGATTATTGCCGTACCTGTGAATAATCATGTTAATTAAGCAAGTAAAATTAGCTCTGCTATGCCTATTTCCATGTGGAAGATAAGTCTATGGGATTATCTTTGCTTGTAGAGACATTACATTTGCATTAGTTGAGCCTAAGCTCATTTACAAGCATGCTAGAATCTGTGAATGTGTCCTGGAGGTAGCTGTGGAGTTATGTTTGTGTCTCTTATATTATAATGCCCGTTCAGCTCAACAGCCCGGAAAATTAATCACTACGGACTAGTATGGATTTTCGTCCAAGACAGGATCAGGATTAAGTGATTTAATGCTCATACCGCGGATTTTACCACTTCTCTTTATCAGTAATCTCTCTTGTAGGGTGCTTGATTTAGCTTATTAGTGGATATGAGATTAAATTGATAGAGCATCTATGGACAATATAATAAACGTTAATCCGTAAGAAGAAGATTCATTCCCTGTCTTCTTCTTTCCAATCTTTTTTATCCTATGATTCGCCCAACTTTTTAAACATCTCCAACTTGCACAAACAGAGCTTGACTTATCATCCCTTTAAAAGGCCTTGTTAAGGGGAGAGGCTAATCCAACTTATACGTTTGCATGATCCTCTTACAAGTGATGTGGATATTTTAACTCACTTGTAATACTATATAATTATCGGTTCACCTGCAGTGTGAGCTTTAATGTTGTACACAAGTTAAAGAATAAGTGTGAACATTAATGCTGTACACAAGTTGAGGAATAAGGACATGACAACTCACCGTGTGGATGAGAGCTTTAACTCGCTACAACTCGCTGTACCCCAAACATGTTTAGCTCACTGCACTCTTATATTATGTTTCCTAAAAGAATACTCATTGTCACTGGCAGTCACTAAGGATCTCAGGTTCGGAAGCATCGAAACTATTGAATTATTTTTAGTTTTTAGGTTTTATTATATAGGGGATTTTCTTTGCCTTATCTCAAAAGACATGTACTAGAAAGGCAAAAGATTTGAGGTAGGGGTGACGACATAGATAAAAGATGCCAATGTAATAGTTTGGTAGAAATAGAACGTAAATGGTGGCGTTTGTCTGTCACTCACTGGCTTTGGGTGGCCTATTTAAAAAATAAATTCAGGCTAAAAGACGGTGCATGTGTGTAACCTAGATCACATAGAGTGGAATTCGAGGGGGGGGGGGGGAGCAAAATTCGACAATTCAAAAAATATACGAGAGTGCGAGCACTATAATTCGAGTGTAAAAATAAATAAATAAATATAAATAAATATGTACTATATATTATTAATAGTTATATTACTTGACTATATAATTTTTTTTGTCTATTTCTAGAAATAAATAAAAATATTTGTATATCATTTATTAATTTATTAAGAAATTAAATAATTGATTAGATCAATTATATAATGGATAAGATCAATTTATATAATATTTCAGATGTTTTCGGTTAGATTAAAGTTACTTGACTATTTGATTCGATTAAATAGTTGAAAGTACACTTGGAACAAAATTAACGAGATAAAGAAAAATGAAAGAAGAAATTGTTGTTTTAAGCGCTAACATACTTGACTTTCGTTGTGTTGACTAGCTCAACACCACTTTCTCCTTATCTTATCCGATTTTTCAGTTAATCAGTTGAAAGATACGTGGGATAGTATTCAATATAATATCAACTATTTTTCCATTCTTCACGTTCAGCTTTACTGATGTATAATTTTAGTTTCAAAAGAAAGCAAAAATTAAACATGCCTCCAAAATCATAGTAAATACTACTAATATTTAGCCTTCTCTACTTGAAGATATGCAAAGCTGGGAGGCTTTTGCAATGTGGTGATTAGTGAATCCGTAGTAGATATTCGTAGTATCGTAGATATCGTAGTAACTAGTATCATAGTAGATATTCGTTGTTTCAATCTGTGTAAGTTCACTCTTACAATTTTGTATATTTCACGTGCTTTGTGTGACATTCATTCGTTGTCAGAAGCACTATGGAAAATATTTTTGAAATCCACAAAACAACATATTTTGTATATTTATGGTGCTATTTAATTAAGGTTTTTATTGCATAGTTGATTTAGTTTCACCGTCAATCATCGTCAATTGACATATCAAATAAGTTTCTATTCCTTGTTAACAAGAAAAAATAAAAGAAATTGGATCTGTTATGCGCCCGTCGACGACCTTTCATTGTAAGACTCCGGGATAGACCAACCGGTTAGGCCCCTTCACAAGCTTCTACTTAACAGAGGGATGGTGGTGCAGTGGAGCGGTGCGGCTGCGTTTCTATGCATGTATGTGTAGACGACGATTTGGTGGAGCGGCATGAGCTGCCACCATGGCAGCCGCACCGCTCCACTTCCCCACCATCCTTTTGTTGAACAGAAGGAGGTGGTGATGGCGTGGAGCCGGTCAGTCTGTCCCAGAGTCCTACTCTAGACTGCCGTTGCGTGCCCATAACAGACCATTTTTTTTTTAACTCAAAATTGATTACTGCTATTTCGTTCCAAGTATACAAGGAATAGAAACTGATTTGATATTGCAGTTGACAATGATGGATAGTGAAACTAAATCAGCAAACCCACCTAGTATGCATATTTTTAAAAAACTTCATTATGCTATTTCATGGATTTCAATACCAGAACTCTAACTCACAGTTAACATTAAATTAACCACATAACATCTGTTAAATCAGCCGAGCTCTTATACCACTGTTGGAATATGGAAACAAGAAACCTAGTTTCTAGCAACAAAAAAATTTAAAAATTCCCATAGAGCTTTTGACAACGAATGAATAACACACATAGCACGTTAAATATATAACAATGGTAGGAATAAACTTACACGGATTGAAACCGCGAATCCTCTACTATGGTATCTACTGATTCACTGTGCACGAGTCACAACCTTGCAAACATCTTCCAGCTTTGCTTATCCTCAAGTAGAGATTTCGAGGTATTCTTTATTGTGATTTCGGTGGCGGCGTATATAATTTTCGCTTTCTGTAAAACTGAACGTGATGAATAGAATATATACTGAAAGCTACCCCATGTATCCATCAACTGACAACTGAAAGATCAAATAAGAGAAAGTGGTGAGTCGCGTGTGTAGCGCTTAACACAACAAATGGGCCTAGGCTAGCCCATTAGTTCCATTTTTTTCTTTTCTCGTTAATTTCGATTCAAGTGTACTTTCAATTATTTAATTGAATCAAATAATCAAGTAACTCTAATCTATCAGAACACATCCGAAATTTTAAATACTTGATGTTACCAATTATTTAATTGATTAATAAATTAATCTAATATACAAAACACAATCCTCTATGGACCTAACAGGGATGTAGTCCGATGTATAATGAAGGAGTTTAGCCACTTGGTATTTTGCACGATTTCTTCCTACCAGAATTTGTATTTTGGATGATGAATGAGGATGAAGAATGATGGTAACTTCCTTAAGCCTTTTATTTGAGTCTTAGGAAGGCTATCCTTAAGGGACGAGAATCGGGAGTCGATTCCGGTGTAGATCGCATTGGTTTATTGATCCCTTAATTCTTACAAGAGAAGTTCACAGTTTCTTCTTAGCATTGGTATTTTTCAGTCTAAGATTACGCTGTATTTTATGTTCCTTTTTGAATCATATTAGTTTGAAATTTAAAAAAATAAAAACAATATTTTTGGTTTAGTTGTCGCTATTTGGTAAGGCCTATAGCAGTGTTAAACATGGTGTGTCAGTAGGCTAATCCTTCTATTGTATAGTAATGATAAGTGCTAAGGTGTTGTCGCTATTTGTTCCAGCGAATTTGCATCGATTGAGAACTATATAAGAATGAATCTTCTGTCAATGTATCTTTCAGCCTGTAATCATGTCAAGTGCAGTCATTTTTGTAGCATAGAACTCTGATCATAATGACCTGCCTTTTATATTACGAGACTCACTTCAGAAATATAAAATCAGGAGTTAGGCTGAATAGTTTATCATTTTACAGTGTTGAAATCAGTTGCTATCTACCCCCTATTCATTAATTGACCTTTTGTTTTGTCATTATGAATAATGTGTTCTGGGACCATATCTGATGTGCTTGCACTTTATCATCTCATATGATACATACATTGACCTGTGTGTTGCTTTTTTATTAAGGAGAAATGTGCTCTAGATTTTTACCTTCACTTTTGATGGAGTGACATGGTGAGAGAGTAATCATGTTTGCCCAACACAGCCAACAGGAACAAAAGCCCAAAAATTAACTAAGAATGGACATCAAAAGCCTTGAAACAGAAAAAACTGGACATGAAATAGTGTAGTACATCTCTGCTGTGCAGACACACCAGAGAATGTTCTATTGATATCTAACCCATGAGCTCAAATGTGTACTAGGAACATGAGGCGGCCAACCAACCGAAGTTTGCGGATTTACGTGACTAGAGATCAATTTTAACTCCTTTACCTTGTCTGAACATTCACAATGCTTACAAGGAAAGCCCATCTGTTGCCGCTTATAAGCAGTAGTTTATAATCCCTGTACCAACACCAAGAAGGCCCAGAAACTTTGCATTAGGATGGAAATCATTTCATACTCACATCTATTGGAAATTTGGGATAGCTTCATACAAGCATCTTACAATAGATCACACATGCACATTTATTTTTCTTATTAGTACAAATGGCATGTTGTATGGCATTTTTTACTGATTCGAGTCAGAACTTTCGTTAGAACATGATATGGGTGGCAAGATGTTTTTATGTGATATCAACATATCATATTTAATCTAATGACTACAGATATGTTAGTAATCAGATTTCTTCTAAATTTTAATCATTTATTTGCATGAAAATTATAGCTGATGTTTTTATTCATCAGGTTTGGTGACAACTTTCACCAGATTTCAGGATACTCTGCAAATATTTGTTGCTGTTCTATTCTGGATGTCTCTTTTCTTCTGGTCTTGTGCATGGGATGGGAAGAATAGTGGAAGGCCCAACAAGGGATCTCGGTTTAGGAAATGATTGTAAGCTTCAATATTGCTGTAAATACACTATACAAGTAAGAGATAGGATAAGAAGATTAAGTGATTGGAGGATTTATATAAATATGATCTGTTTGTTCAAATTTGTTGTTCTATATGTATCACACTGTTTATTATACCTTTTATGACCATAAAACTTTGCAGAATATGTTTCTGTAGGTTTGTCTTCAACGAGGTAAGCGACTTTCATGGCCTATGACAGAGATGTTGAGCTGTAACTGTAGAAAAGATAAGATGTTCTTATCTTTATATCTTAGCGCGCAAAACAAATTACCTGAAGCAGCTAGTTTTCATTCATGAACTGAAGTCTTGTTCAGTTTCCTGAAATGGTTAACTCATTAAGAAGATATTCATAATTTGTGTGATTATGGATAATCTGCATGTGCATGTGCTCCTATTTGCTAGATATTTAGCGAGTTATTTACCCGTACCATATTAAAGAGGTCTTTTCTCTGCCTTTTTTTCCCTGCTAGTTGGAAAGTAAAATGAATATCCTTGTCCTATTTAGCAGCCATGTTCGATTTCCTCCATTGTGACAGTTGCTTTGCTTCTGTGTGAGTCGTTCTACCTACCGGAAAACTACTAGGAACCATAATTTTGTTTAGTAAATAAATTGCTTTGTAAATACTCCTAGCTTTTGTTTGCAATAAATTAGCAAAGCTACATGTGGAATAATTTTATCTTGGTGTTTTTTGTTGTGTGACATTATAATTATTGATGGAAGTGTCTTGTAACACATTTAGATTCTTGGGCAGGTGTTGCTCATAAATTGCCAATGGTGTATATTATGAAGCAGGGTAAATGAGGCTACATATTTTAGTAAGGTCATGTAAGAAATATCCTACAGGCTAACCACTAGTACAGTTCTGGCTCATGCTTATTGGTGGAATGAGTGTATGATTGGCTTCACTCTCTTGCTCTTTATGACTCGTGGCACTTTGCTTACTCAGATGATTAACACTTTAGTGTAACGAGCCAATAATGCGTCTTGCTTTCTTAGCCAAAAATAGATTAGTCTATCTTGTTATTTTAGGAGAACATTTATCTGGATTGTGTTTGTGCCTTTTTTTCCTTTAAATTTCTATTTTCTGTTGGGTTTATGGAACTTTATGAGTTTGGTTTAAAGGTTATTATGGCTAAAGTTTAATGGGACCTCTTGGAAGTTATGGTTTCGAACGGAAGTGTTTTCCGAGATTACAATCCCTCCCAAAGACTGTTTAACTTGAGTTAATGTTTGTTTGTGATGAAACCTTGTGATTGAGATGAAAAATCTGGACTTGGAGCAACAGCTATCTTAATCAGCAAAGTCGTCCATAATGTCCAGATAGTACAGAAGTGTCCTTTTTAAATTTAGAGATGGAAAATCTTAGATTCTTTTGAGTTAGTGGACTTGAGGGTGGTTCATTGTCTCTGGTTGGAAAATACTACCAGTTCTGAAGATCGGAAATGCACGATAGAAATTATCAAACTGGAGGACTGGACTCTAAGCAAGCTGCTCGTCATTGTCACCCAGTAAAATGTCTCCATCAGAATTTCAAATGATTTTTGTTCTGATTTTATTGCCAAAATAGCCTCATCAAAAAAATTATTTGCCAAAATAGCCTTCTATAAAATATAATTCCTCTGATAACCATTTCTATGCCACATTAAATTTGAAGTGGATTTTATGGATATATTTTTCTTTAATTAATTATTTTCCATATATTCCTTGCAAACACCTAGATTAACATTAACGGTATGCCTCTTCATCTTCTACTTCAATATTTCCATATAATTCATAGAAACAAAAACAGTTCTTCTCTTCCAGGTATGACCGTGTGTGATCAACTGATCATCTTCTCCATAGTTTATGCAAACGTTTTTAAACAGACTGTTTTGCCTTTTCTGTTATGCTTGGTGAGTGATTATATATATGCAGGAAAGATAAATCAATTAGTAGTAGTATTAATATAATGGTCGGTATGAATAAGAAAGAAGAAGCGTTAAAGTGACGTAGTCGCTGCTCGTTTCTACTATTGAAAAGAGTCGAATATATTAAAAATTACAACCATTAATATAAGCCGCAAATTGGAAAGTAGTCGTAAAAGGGGTGTCATATTTTCAGTTTCCTTCTCTTTGTATTGTGATTGGGAAAGATCCATTGTGACCAGAGTTCTTAGTTTGTAATTTAACCATGAGAATAGATGTGAATTTTTTAAATTCATAACTTAATCACTTGTGACCTAGAAACCTAGAACAATAGTTGTAGGAATCCTAATTTTTCCTCCTAAAATCTGTACTAACTTCTTCCCTATACTAATTTTAGGGTCCTCATTTTTTAATGTCAAATCTCAGGTGTCCTATTTTTCAATGCAAATAATAAATGTTAAGAGAGAAGCTGAATTAAATAAGTCATCTTGTGGGCCTTCAACATATATGCAGCCGTTAAAATGGTGTGAAGGCTCCCCATTTCTAGGCATTAGGATGCAACTGCATAAAAATTATGGTGGGCCATGTGATGTTTAAGCCACCTGAGATTTTGTAGTTTTATGTTCAATTTCATCATTTTATCTCAGATATAGAATAGCAAAGGATTTTGAGAGCTCAACAAAGAGTGGTCTAAGACTTGATATGGGATGTGTATAAATCAAATGTGCTCAATTATTTTTTTATGCGAGTGTTTGGATACATAGTGATCTTAGTGGATGCAAATGAATGTAGGTGCTTGTTTATTAATTATTACTCCCTTCGTCCTGCAGAACTTCATACATTTGTCATTTTTAATCGTCCCACAGAACTTCATACATTATCAAAAAAGGAAGCTACCCCACACCCAACAAATAATAAACAATCTTAACTTTACACTTAAATTACACCTTTTGCCACTAAAAGTACATTTTTTCCCACATTTTCTATATTCTATCATTACTTTAACTTTTCGCATAAAACTACGCGCTAACCCTAATGTATAAAGTTCTCCGGGACGGAGGGACTATCTTTGTTCATTTCCTTCTTTTCGCATAAATTAAAATGAGGATTTTTGTAGGATGATTCGGACTATCAATGCTTGTAAAAGTTAAGAAAAATGAAACTTGCAGATGAATTTGTGTTTCTATTTCATGATAATTTACAATGTTCATGTAATCTGATTTTTTTTTACAATTGTCGTAACCTGTCGTCCGATGAATTGGTGTTTCTATAGGTTCACCTGTTCAAGGAGGCTAAACTAATTACTTAGTTAGTTAGTTAGTTACGTGTACAAATCAACGTGGATTCTTATGTGGCAAAAATAAGGGTTATAGAAGAAATTAATTTTTGTGGAAGGTTAGAATGGGATATATTATTTCTTAAAAGGTTAGTTTGGCAATTCATTCTCTGTTTTTACTTTTTTTTTTTTTTTCTTTTGGTTTTGTTTTGTTAAATTATGTGTACTCTACTTTCCGTTCCAGCGAATAGCGAAGCTGTCCAACTTTAACCACGAATTAATGTCAAACCGATAACAAAGTCCAACTTGAACTACTATATCATAAGTTTTTATTGAAGATTTTATCATTACAATCTGAGATTAAGTCGTGGTAAAAGTTGGATTATGTTGACTGTAAAAAGTCAATATTGGACATCTTCTCTGGGATATTGATTAAAATAAGGTGATTTGATGGTAATAATTATGTTTTGCAAATGTAAAAACCGTGATTGTTTGAAAATATACTTTGTAGCATCTATAATAAATAATGTGATTGATCAAGTAAATTTGTTAGTCATTGGTGACTTTATCAGTTTGTTGTTAATATGGTGTGGTAGTTGATTCTGATCCAGATATAACTTTAACTTGTATGAAGAAGTGTTTGATCGTTACACTAATCAGGCTCGTCTCAAATGGAAGTTGATGGATAAGGCAACTTTAACAACGTTGAATAATCAATGCCATAGTTATTTGTCTTGAACATGAAGATGATAGGATATGCCTACTGTCAGTTGTAACTCTTTGAGTTCTAAAATCTCTGGCACGTCAGCATTTCACTCACTGCAACTCACTTTGCAACTCTCTGCAATTCTCTACTCCAACAGTGAGGCTCAAATTTATTTTCTTTTCACATTTTTTTTTTAACTTAATTTTTCATTTCATTTTCTTTTCTCATTTTCTTTTAAACTTTATTCTTAAATTTATTTTAAATATCGTTAATTAATTATAATAAAATCACATTGATTTTTGTAATTATATTACTTGAAAATAAAAATTACATTACTTAAAAAAAACTACAATACTTGAAATTGAAAATTACAATACTTGAAATTAATAATTACAATAATTGAAATTGAAAATTACAACAATTACGTTGTACCTAATCACAATATTACGTTGTACCTGATCACAATATTCCATACACATGGAGGAATTATGTCGAAACGAGAGCGCGAAACACTGATCATGCTAGAGTGAATTTATTGCAAAAAGACCTGGTCGAGCACGTATGGCAAAATCGTAGGGATGGGTCATTAATCTAGTTTACATTTTTCAAGTGCGTTTTTATATTTTTTAGTATATGTATTTTTTTCGTAATTTTAAATTCAAATAATATATATTTTAAATTTTAGAAGTAATGTATAAGTATATTTCTATTGCTACATATAATATTATCATATGAAAATATTCAATAATACTTGAAATTGAAAAAAAAATTACATTACATGAAATAAAAACTACTACAATACAAGAAAAATAAAAAATAATAAAAAGATAAAAGTGGGAAAGAAATAGAAATAAAAAAGAAAAACAGAAAGAGAAAAGAAAATCAAAACAAAAAAAAGACTCCACAAGACAAAACAAAAAGAGAAAAGAAAAAAAAAAGATAATGGATTTTGGGACGAAGCCCAGCGCTGGGACTCTGTCTCAGACTCTACTGGAGTGGGGCTCTAGGAGTCTGAGCCAGAGTCCCAAACCGTGTTGCAACTCATTTTGCAACACGGCTGGAGTTAGTCTAAGGGTAATTAAATTTGCCACCATTATTATTTTGATCTGAATCACTAGAATTCGCAAAACAGTCACTCATGCAATGCTCGTCGTGAAGTGAGTCGAATTTGGTGTTTAACTAGTCCATGATCACGTTACAAGTCACATATGATCTTGAGCTAAGCGTTGATCAAACTTTCACCCAAATTGCTCGCGAATAGTTTCGCTCATTGACACCGTGGATGATAAATGTATGACTCAAGTTATTGATCGTACAAGCAGATAACATTTTTATATGGATATGGAAAAGGGGGCTCACAAGCACACCTTATTCATCCATGCCATCAATCGCCATGGCATGATCGAGTATGACAAATCATTATAGTGAAGATAAAAGAAAAGAGGAGATGAAAATGGAAGACAAGATGCCAAACTCGCTTTCCGTAGTACTATTATATTATAGATAGCGTGTCTATTCAAGAGAAAGTCGTGTCGAGAGGCCATTAGCGAGCGTTTATAAAATGGACGAACTAAAATAACTCAAAGTGCACAACCTCCAGGCTAATAAGTACAACATATACATTGTATATATGCATATCATATGAGTTGCTGCTTCGCTTGTTCTTGGCCGTCAATTGCACCACTCTTCTCTACATGTTGCAACAAACACGACAAATGGTAATGGATATACTATTTATAATGTGCAATTCCGACATGCCCTTCGTTATCAATTGCAATTTATGTTCCTGTTTCAACTGCTTACAAGTCCTTCCTTAATTTGCAATTCCTTCGATGCTAAATAAGATGACTCTCACTAGGAGTGAGCGCAAGCGGATATAGGCGGGTATTAACGAAAAATCAAACTGACCCACCTATAACGGGTAATTATAATTATAAACCGAGGCGGGTAGAATATTTTTTCAACCCACAGCACTTCGGGTGATAAAAATGACGGGTGGATGGCAGGCAGATTGGCGGGTGAATATAAATAAAAATGTATGTAGTAAAAATTTGCAACTTGCGTAGAAGTAGATGTGCAAGCCAAAAAAGCAACAAGGAGCATGTTTTGAACAATAAGTGTAGTGATTCTTTTAAAGTAATTATTCTTTTTTACTTCATTTTAAGGGGTCGTTAAACGCAACAAAAATATCGTTAAACGCAACACAAAATATTTATAAATTGAGCAAAATGCCCCTATCTCAAAACAACACTTATATATTCAACAAAAATTGGAAAACGCACTTTTATGAAAACGAAAAAACATTAACACACACAATCTAACACATATAACAACACCAAACATAAATCGGAGAAAAAAAAATAAAATTCCGAATTTTTTTCATTTATACAAATACAAAAACATTAACATGCAATTGAACACAAATTAACAACACTAAACATAAATCGATAAAAAAAAATCGGAAAAAATTTCGTTTAAACAATTCTTCTTTCTTCAAAAATATAGAAGTAAATTTCGAAAAATATCTCGTTTATACAAGCGAATTCCTTCTTCATCTTTTTTTTTTTTTTCTTCTTTAATTTTTTTTCCCGGGTTATAAGCTAGGAAAATCGGCGATTTATTAGAATCTGCAGGAAAAATCGGCGATTTATAACGGAAAAAAATTAAAAGAAAAAAAGATAAAGAAGGAATTAAACATATAAAAATTTATTTAATTTGAAAAATTTTTGGAGTTGGGGGCATTTTAGTCAATTTACAAATATTTTGTGTTGCGTTTAACGAAAACTGTGTTGCGTTTAACATAGGTGCATTTTAAAGATTTCCACGCAATAAAGAATGAAATATTGACCCAAATGGTTGTCAACTTGTATTATTTTACTTGAATACATGACATAAGCAAAGAAGGGCGAATGATAAGTGCAAAAAATGAAGACGAAAGAGTACTTAAAGAGGAGTTATAGCCGGGTGGATTGCCTTAGACTTAAATTCACAAACACACACACATACATACATACATAATAAGGCGGGTTACACCCATCCAACCCACCCACCAATGGTGGGTTAAAAAAATTTAACCCACCAAAATTTTTATAAAAAAATTAGTTGGCGGGTGCGGGTAAATGACGGGCGGTTTGCGCGGGTGGGTCGGACGGACGGATTTTTTGCACACCCCTAAGTCTCTCCTATGATTTCAGTCTGCTCCAGACGGTGCGCGCTTGGTCAAGCGGTGGAGCCATCTAGTCTTTCCTCTTCTAAAACCGCCAAACTCATCACCACGTCTTCGACTTTTATTTAGTTCATTCTTTTTCAATTTTAGCAATGTGGTACTTCTCCCATTCCAACTTTTGACATTCCAATATTAATTAATGCAACAACCAACATAGTTTGAGCTTCAGTTACTCTTTTACATTTTAATGAATTTTAGTAATTCTTACTCAAGTGTCATCTAATACTATTGTAGATTATACACGTTTGATGAAACTTCATTTCCAATGTGTTGGACCTCATTTGGTTGTAGTGCAAAGTCATGGACAAGCCTTTTTTGTGACTAAAATTCTAACAGTATGTTGGCCTTTTTTATCCTTATTGTAGACGGTCTTTTAGAAGACTTAGACCACTCCCAATAGGTCGTCACGGACAGTGAATAATTCTTGATGACGGACGATTTAACGACCACTGAGAAAAAAAGCATCGGCAATTGTCGGACGACCGTGAATAGTGTTTTTTATTATTTTTTTCTTATTTTT
This sequence comes from Plantago major, assembly GCA_026545765.1. Lineage (NCBI taxonomy): Eukaryota > Viridiplantae > Streptophyta > Magnoliopsida > Lamiales > Plantaginaceae > Plantago > Plantago major. Next base: position 41,944,645 of record CM048840.1, read on the forward strand.
TTAATATTTTTTTTAGCTTGCTTCATATATTATAAGAGTGTTTAGAAGTTGAAATTACTCAAATTGGATTCTTAAAACTCGTTTTATAATTTATTGAGATTGAAATCAGAATGAAAAAAATGAGTAAAAAACAGAACAAATGCATAAAAATGATAGGAAACAAACCAACATCACACATGCATAACAATGAAATAAACAACAACACATTACAATGAAAAGAACTACTCATGGTTGAAAGACCAAACATGGTTCATGATGTCTTCTTGAAGCTGCAAATGGGTCTCCTTACTTTCTAGGCCAGCCCTTTTGCTCAAATAGCCATCAATTTGATTGATATAGGAATCCCTGCGTGTGTAGGCATTAAGCTCATCGTTGTGGATGCCTAATTCTACAGCATCATCATTGAATTCTGCTATCACATCTTTGTAGTTGCGATATAAGTGCCGCTCATCCTCTACTATCATATTGTGCAAACAAATGCAACAATTCATGATCCTAGCAAGGTCTTCTCGGGTATGGGCGATCTTTGGATCCTTAATTACTTTGAAAGCGTGCTTGGAGAACTCCAAAGCACGTTCGACATCTTCTGCCTGCGCCTCTTTGCGAATTTGGCACATTTTGGATTGATAGGAACCTTAATTGACTTCACAAATGTTGCCCACATAGGATATATGCCGTCGGTTAGATAGTACCCCATGTCGTATTGATTCCCATTCACTTGAAGTTAACGGTAGAGCTTTTCCCTTAGTAATTAAATGAATCTGGGTGGCCGTTCCACAATGGTTCGATCATTTAACTTCCTGAAACACCAAAGAAAGCATGCGAATCCAAGTATCTTGGGATCAACCGCCTCAAAACAAGTGTGGCTCTCTTGTTTTTCCTTGAAGCTGCCCTTTCCAACCCGGACGGTTCTTCCATTCCGGTGCATCTGATCGATACTTCCAAGCATGCGGAAACCTCGACTAGTGTTTACCTCGACTAATTGGCGTACATCCTCCGCATTGGCCCTCCTCATATATGTAGGACCAAAACCGCAACAACACCATCACAAAAGGCCTTGGCGCCTCTTGACGGTCGTTTGACTTACACGAGTGTATTCGTCCACCATGTCTGCACATACACCATATGCAAGTTGTCGGATGGCAGATGTGCATTTCTGTTTTGCCGTAAAACCCAACCTCCCTGTAGCATCCCGGCGTTGTTGAAAATACGGGTCGTATTGCTCTAAAGCTTCGACGATCCGGAGAAACAATGGCCTTTGCATCCTGAACCGACGTCGGAACTTGACCGCTCCCCATGTTGGACGTTCAACAAAGTAATCGTTATCGAGTAGAACAGCAAACTGTTCTCTCTTCCGATCAATGTATTCACGCGTATACCCCGACCTCCTTCGTGGATTTTGTTGCTCGCAGTGGTTGATTATGTGAGGAGTGGCTTGAATAAGAAGTTTGGTAGCACGTGTATAGTAATCAGTTTGTGTGCTTGAAGAGGAAGAAGAGGAATCAGCATATTGTGCAAACTCATCATCATCGGAACTAGATGATGATAAGTTGTTGATGTAGTGATTAATTGCAGACATGTTTGGATATGTGTTTGAGTTTAGAGACGTTTTGAGTTTAAGAAATGGAAGAGGAGAGGAAATTGAAGTGTGGTGAAATGAGTTGTGAATGGGTCGTATTTATAGATCTCGAAAAAATATAGCCGTTGGAGTATTTTTTTATTTAATATTACTTTATAAATTAATTTTTAAAAATTAAAAAAAATTAAAAAAAAAAGTCGGGTGGGCCCGACGGCCTCCCACCGTTAGGTTGGAGACGGTGGGAGTGGAATCACCTTGTTAAGGTGATTCGGCCTCAACAAATCACCTGACGGCCGTGGTGCACGGCCGGCACCATGACCACTCTCATTGGGAGTGGTCTTACGCCTTTGTGCAACTTTATTTTTAATTTGCAAATGTGTATGTGTATTCAATGTAATGAAACTGTATAATATATGTGATAACTATTGTTGTTGCTTATGATTATGAAAATTCTTCTGCCACCAATCGCCATTCGTCCTGTCATATATTGAAAAGAATAGTTTAAGAGTTAAATGGTTTACTGGACAGAACACATTTCTAAATTGAAACATAGTAATATGTTTAAATATTTACCCGAGTAGAATAAATTTAAGTTATAATTATGAGTTAATTAATCATTTTATGCCAGAATTGATAAAGCATGTAGTTGTTACCTTCATATATATATATTTGCATTAGGAATATTATTGAGAAAGAACTACATTTCAAAAAACAATAAACATGGTAGTAAATAAAAGGGAAAAAAAGTCAGGTTAGTAAAATTTGAACCCCGCACTTTATATTTAAAGAGTGACACATTTACGCACCGACTTTAAATTGAATAAGTAAGGTGAATGATGAATTTAAATTGAGTTGTCAATTGTATCCAACGTTTTACTTATTAAATTACTTTAAATCCATTTTTTAGTAGAAATTTCACATGGGAGATCTTCCAAAACCTTAGAGAAAAAATGTGTGTTTTGTGTTATATATTAGTATTATAAAAGTATATAACCACCACCATGGGAATATGTTGGACTATATGAATGGAACAGTACATTTAACGGGGATGCTACACTGTCGGGTGGTTGTGTCATGTGTGTATATTGAGAAACTCGAGGCAAAGGAAACCCATACCTTTTTGGATAAACATGGGACGAAATTTGAAAGGGAAATTCAAATTTTCTACGTGTTGTAATTCAAAGGGAGTATAAAACTGCAAATTCACTATTGATAAACAATAATTAACGCTTTGGAGATCAACGTGTTGTAATTACTCACGATTCATATTTAAAAAAAACTACATCATAATTAAAGACAGTTTTTACTTTGATTTTTATGGTGGCTTTTTTTCTTAATTAATGTTTAAGCGAATGTAAAATGTTCAATTTTTTTATATAAGGAAAATTTAGCCCATAAAATTTCATTATATAAAAAAATTGAACATTCATTACATTTATTAAATAATTAAAAAAAGAATTAAAAATCAGTAAAACTTTATTAAAACGAAGAACAAAAATTATGTTAAAGAAGTATAATTAATGGTAGACTTTAAAAGTGACGGAGTAAGTATTACACTAGCGCTATCTATAATAAGGTCACATTTTAATAAATGGTATGTGAGATCGATTAAGCGGCTTCAATTTCAATTCTTGAAGTTTTGACTCCATATGAACAACATACAGCATAGTATATATCAACAAATTATCTAATTATTAATAACCACATACTAGTATTTAAGTCTCAATAGATGAGGGCGCGAAAGTAAATGAATCACAATTCCAGTCCCAAATTCATTGTGTCCATTAATATTCTACACATCTTGTTTAGATTTGCCAAATTAGCTTGCATCATTGTCATCTCCAATGTTGTCTATCTACAGATGTACTTATTACGGGAGGGGTAAATGTATCTTTTAGATGTAAAATCCTATTGGAAAGTAGGGAAGTATTATAAAGCCATATTATATCCTATTTAAAATGAGAAGTTTATCATAGGTGATCTAGGGTAAAACTGGATTAGTCAAACAGTCTAGATTTCGATCACAGAAAAAGTCCGCCCGAAGCTTAGGAATGGTTCATTAGTTCGTCAAGGTTCAGTCAAAGACCTTTAAGTCTAGTGGTCCGGCTATAGGTTACAGTCCGTCTTGAGGAAAGGAGCTCTTAGGAAGTTGGTCCTTCCATCAGCAATGGTCCGTCAATCTTGAAGGTCCGACTTCGAGTAAGGGTCCGTCACTTGAACACTTTGTTGGATAATCTGTAATAAAGAGGAGAAGGGGTTAGAACCTTTGGGGCTGGTTTGCCTAAGACAAACCGGACTCAGACTCAACGTGTTAAGAGATTGTTCAAGCTGGGGCTCGGACCTCAAAACCTAGAGAGTGGAATATTGAGAAGTAGTTGCTTACCATTATGAGGAATAAATGCACTCCTATTTATAGTGGTGAGCTATGGGGACAGGCCTCTGACATCCCGGAGTTTGGTCGGCCTAGCGAGATAGTGACATGTAGTCTCGGCGTAGGGAGGCGCGTTGCTCGGATAGATGACGTGTCTTAATATAGCCCATCAGAATCTTGTACCTCGAACTCTGTCCTGATGGCGGTCCTTAAGAAGGACAGTAGCCACTTGATGTAGATTAGTTCCGAGACTTGGATAGTGGGGGTCGGACCTCTCCACTTCCTGTCTCGGTCTTCTCGGAGAGATGTATTGGTGACAAAATACTGGAAGCCGGTCTTTGAGGGTTATGGCGACGGACATCATGGTTACGACGGACTCTTTCCTCGAGGGATACTTCGAATCGTCTAGATCGTCCCTAGATCATCTTGAGTCATAAGGTTGGTGGCGGACTTAAAGGTACATATCAAGAGGAATCAAGTATGTTTTTTTTTTAATATAGTTTGACATGGTTTTGAAGTTCTCGTCTAGTTCATGGCGACTCCCCGGCTAGTATAGTTCGTATATTGTTTTCATAAACGGATTTGCTCAGGTGCATTCCGGCTTGATAAGGGTAAAACGAAGTAGGTCTGTCCGTCCTAGCTTAAAGGTACTTGAAATCGATACGAAAATATTATGCCTCTTTTTATCCGGTTTGTCGTGTACAAACTGTAAGGTGACTTAATAGTAAGATTGTGGCTTGGACTCCGAAATAAGTAGGTGAAGTTTAATAAATGGCGCGTCTTATCTCAGAGTAATGACCTGATTTATTGATGTTGGCAAGAGGATCAATCTCTATTATATCTAGAATTTTGTCTATTCGTGACATGTATCATGTATGGATGGCCCTTAGGATTTAGCCTCGGGTCAGGTCTGCCCCCGCGGTGACTTAGGCTCAGACTCTTGGAAAAATTCTAGCCAGAGACCCTTTGACCACTACAAAAAATCTGGCCTGTAGCGACGGATAGATCCGTCGCTACAGGCCATCTATCCGTCATGACTCGGCGACGGATAGAAAATCCGTCCCACAGGCGTGGCGACGGATAACAATCCATCGTCCAATTCGCGACGGATTGACCAATTTTTTTTTTTTTAAATTGATAATGGGGCGACGGATAGATCTATCCGTCGCCCCATTTCTATTTTTTTTAAAAAAAATAAAATCCGTATTCGAATTTTTATATTCGTATACGGATTAATTAAATATCAATTTGTATTAATATCGGATTAATTTGTATTCGAATTTTTATATTCGTATCCAATTTGTATTCGTACGGTGCGGTGGTGGTGGGAGGAGAAAGGTGGTGCGGTGGTGGCAGTGGTGGTGGCAGGGTGGTGGTGGTGCGGTGGTGGTGGGAGGAGGAAAGGTGGTGGTGGTGGTGGCAGGGTGGTGGTGGTGGTGGAGGAGATGGTGGTGGTGGCAGGGTGGTGGTGCGGTGGTGGTGGGAGGAGAGAGGTGGTGGTGGTGGTGGGAGGAGAGCGGTGGTGGTGGTGGTGGTGGTGGAGATGGTGGTGGTGGGAGGAGAGAGGTGGTGGTGGTGGTGGTGGAGATGGTGGTGGTGCGGTGGTGGTGGGAGGAGAGATGTGGTGGTGGTGGTGGTGGTGGAGGAGGATGGTGGTGGAGGATGGTGGTGGTGGAGGAGAAAGGTGGTGGAAGGAGAAAGGTGGTGGTGGGAGGAGGAGGAGAGGAGAAATGGAGGAGAAGTGGTGGAGGAAAGGAGGTGGTGGAGGAGATATATGGTTTTTTTTTTTAGGCTTTTAGCGACGGATAGATCTAGATCTATCCGTCGCTAACTTTTTTTTTTTTTTTTCCGGCTATAGCGACGGATAGATCTATCCGTCGATCCGTCGCTAAAATTTTTTTTTTTTTTTTTAAAAAATCTTGGTCAGCGCTCTGTAGCGACGGATAAACTTATCCGTCGCTGAGCTTACGGATAAGTTTATCCGTTAAGCAGGCGACGGATAGAATCCGTCGCCGTTTGGCGATCCGTCGCTTCTGAGGCGGATAAAATCCGTCGCCCTTCCGTCCGTTCTGTAATTCTTGTAGTGGACGCCAAGTATTATAAAAAAAGACCCGACCTGAGTTAATACAATGTTGTAACTCAGAGACTCCAGTGTTAATATAATGTTGTAACTCAGCAAGTCTTGTGTTAATATAGTGTTGCAACTCAGATGGTCTCTATTTGAATTAAAATTTGGGGAAGGGTATCGGCCTGTGATGAACCCCAGACTCTTGACATGGGCACAAACCTACTACCAGTGATGGATGCTCATGTACTACAAAAAAAACTGGCTTTTAGCGACGGAAAGGGGCGACGGATAAGTCGCCCCTTAACGTCGGATAGGGCGAAACGCCCTATCCGTCACTAATCCGTCGTTATATTTGTCGCTAAGTAGCGACGGATAGACTATCCGTCGTTAAGTCTTTGTTGACTTAAAAAAAAAAAGGAAAATAGAAAATTAATGACGGATAAATTATCCGTCGTTAAAAGTAAAAAAAAATTAAATCCAGCGACGGATAGCTATCCGTCGCTAAAACCGACTGAAATACGGGCTACTGCCCTTCTTCTTCCCCATTTCTTCTCTATTCTCTTTTCTTCTTCTCCGAAGCTCCATTCTCGCCATTTGTGAAGTCGACCAAAACTCCACCATTCCGGCCAATCTTGGAGTCTTTTCGAAGATCGCTCAACAAGGAACTCGGGTGGCCCTTCAATTTCATCCTTCTTCGGCTATTTTTCCCGTAATTGAAGGTATTAGTCTAAAACCCTTACTTTTCTAAATTTGGGATTTTTGCTAATTTCATCAATTGTATGTTTTTAAACTCATCTACTAGCTAATATAGCTTATATTAAGTAGTGGGTTAAGCTTGAGGTTGTACAATTGATTGATTTATTGTGAAATTGATCTGTTAGTGACTCAATAGATGTTTGTAAGTATGTATGGTATTTAATTAGATGTTTTCGTATATGTAGTAGAATTAGTGAGATTTGGTTTAGTATTTGGAGACCATTTAGATGTTCCATGTCTGTGCCAGGGATGTGCCATGGTAGTGCACTGGTTGTGCCAGGGATGTGCCATGGCCGTGCCATGTGTGTGCCAGGGACTTGCCATGGCAGTGCACTGGCTGTGCCATGGTTGTGTGCCATGGCACTGTCCAATGAATATGTTGTTCCAGAAAAAAAAATGGGCATGAGCTTTGCATATAAAATTCTTCCCCATATGCATAAATCCAACTGTTTCCATGGGTAGATTATGTATATAACTAGTTAGTTGTTGATAATATCAAGTATTTGTGATTTACTATGAGTTAAATGCATATATGTTTTACATGTAGTTGTATACTAACACATTTTTCCTGTATTTGTTGCATGTTTTTGCAGATGCCGCGACAAAGGAAATCCACGCACCGTCCTCCCCCATGCAGTAGGTTGATTGCTGGTAGCCAGTCAGATAGTAGTCGGGTAGGAGAGTCAGAGGAGCAGGAGGGTCATCATGATAGTCAGAGCAGCCGGTCTGCGGTTCCTGAGACCCCACTGAGTTCGAGCAGAGGCTCGACATCGGTCTGGGATAACTTACCAGATGATTGGTGTCCCTTCACCGAGATTGTGGGCGGGGCTAAGTGGGATGAGAAGCTTGTGTTGTTCCCGAACGGTAGATCGAAGTAAGTATTATGCATTTGTATATAGAACATAACTTAATTAAGATAATTTATGTCAGATCATTATTGTACTATACTAATTAATATTCGTTCCTTGTATCTTATACATTGATAACAGGTTATGGCCTCCAGAGGCTAGCCATAAACTCAGTGAGATCATCAGGGGCAAGAGGGAGAATCCGGGGCAGTGGGCGAGAAGTGGTCGAAGATCTCGGACCGGCTGAAGCATGAGTACTTTAATGAGTTGCGGCTAAATTTAAATCTGACATTCCTTTATTTGTTATTATAATCGTTGTTTTAATGTGAGTGGTATGTTAGCCACTGTATGTGAGTGGTATGTTAGATACTGAACTTGGGTGATATGTTAGTCACCACTGTGTTAGTAAATTTTAGGACAATGTGAGTGGTATGTTAGCCGTTGAACTCGGGTGATATATTAGTCACCATTGAATATGTTCTGTTGTGTTATCTTATTAAATTGATGTCTTAGTTAATGTTATGTAATTTGGATGTTGTGTGGAATTGGGAATGTAGAAAACATACTTCATTCCCAACCGATTGCTCCCCCAGATATGGCCTGCATTCAAGACGCTGGGGGTCAGATTTGTATAAGCATATGGTTAACAAAATGAAAAGAAAGGGCATTAGGCCAGCATGGTGTGGACCGGAGGAGTGGGTGCTTTGGCGAACTCTGGCGTCTTGATGTAAAAGCATTGCGGACGAGCAGAAGAAGCTAACTGAGCCGTTTGATGGTACTGGGGTGGCTAGGCACCACTATGGGTCGCGAGCTGTTGTTACGGATCATGTTAAATCGGTAATTGTACATCTAATTTGCCAGTTTAGTCGTACATGTGTTTTGTGTTTAATTTCTACAATTTTAATGAGTTGCTAGCTAAATGTTTGCATATATACGTTGTTCAGGTGTCGACTGGGGAGGAGAAGAGCGCACTGGCGCTCTTTAAAAGAGCCAAGCTGAAGAACGGGAGATGGATTGATAGCAAGTCCGAGGCTATTGCGGTACGTTAATTTTGGTTAAAGTTCATATTTGTGTAGTACAAGTTATTTTGAAAAAACTGTAACTCATGATATATGCACTTTACGATTTCAGGCTGAGGTGGAGAGGCAGATCGCCGATGCGGATGAGGAGCTGACAATTGAACAACAAAACAACATCTTCTTATCCTTCAACCCAATGGACAACAAAGGTCGAGTATATGGATTGGAGAGTTTCGGCCCTGTGGTGTCTACTCCTAGCTACTCAACATCCCAGCAATCTAGACAGCCGCTTTTCACACAGGAGCAGGTCTCGGAGTTGGTGCAGTCACAGGTGGAGGCACAGGTTGCGGCACAACTAGCTAGAGTTCAGGAGGAACACCGGCAGCAGCTGGAGCGGCTAGCTAGACAACAGCAGGAGGATACCCAGCGTCTTCAGCAACAGATGCAGGCTTTCATGGCCACGTTCCATCACCAGCCACCCCCGCCTGGTAGTTAGATTTGGACTTATTTTGTATAAAACAATTTCATTATTCTGGATTATTTTGTATTTTGTCGAATGATTTCTGTTTAATTAAAACAATTTCATTATTCTGGATTTACTATCGGACATTTTATCAAAATGAAATAGGTGAAATATGAAAACAGGCATCAAAATTTAAAAAAATAAAATACAAATCTGGAAATTTAGCGATGGATAAGTTATTATCTGTCGCTAAATTTCCAGTTAAATTAACAATTAAAAAAAAGGAAAAATCAGCTTTTTAGTTTATCCGTCGCTAAAAAGTCAACAGTTCATCCGTCGCTAAATAACGACTTATTTAGCGACGGATAGGTTATCCGTCATTACAAGATCTGTGACGCAAAAAATGACGACGGCATTTTTATCCGTCGCTAAATCCTTAGCGGCGGATCGGCCACTGTTTAGCGACGGATAAATCCGTCGCTAAACAGTGAATGTTTTGTAGTGATGGGATATGGTATACCTCGGATAAATCCGTCGATATATATATATATATATATATATATATATATATATATATATATATTAATTTGGTGATTAGACTGCATATATAGAGTCTATTTGATCACTGGAGATGCACAACCACCGAACGAATGTAGACCTATTGTGTCAAATAACTTTGGTGCTACCTCTGTTATTGTATGAACCCATCTTTTATAAATGGAGTACCGTTCCGGTTTACCGTACACTGCCTCATGGTGTTCCCGAACCATGAAATAGTGATGATAATTATATTATCCTTTGGTCCCCGCCCGGTGCAATATTTGACTAGAGGGTGGTGTGTGTGGTCGTCGCCCATAGGCAATTGTAATCGGCATGCAGGCAGCCATCTGTATCCATCTCCACGTGAAGATTTTAACCTAACATGCACTATTTCTTGTCATTCTAATAATGCACTACTTATGGATAGATCGATATAATTAATATAGGCTAATAATCAATTTCACCTATGCAGCACCACCAAGCGATCCAACGATAAAGAACCAAACCCCACTTTAACAAATCACCCATACTGCTTCTTTCACCCATACCCCTTGACAAAAAAGAAATGAATACCTCACAGTTACAAATTATCATAAAAGTACTATCATATTAGGAAAGTCCAAAAAGTCCCCTTGATTTCTACATAAATTGTCTAATTTTTAGTTTTGTCCGTTTCATATTTTGCGGGTCAAAATTAACCGAATTTTGCGGATCAAAATGCATTCGGGTCATACCGTTTTAGAGTCAAAATGCATTCGAGAAATTGGAGGCTTGAAGGGTGAATCGACGGTAAATCTCCGACGAAGTGTCCAATTCTCACCGGAGCCAATAAAAATGCTTACGAGATGACGACTCTGTACTGGATCCATGTTTTCTCTTTAGTTTTTATTGTTTTCCCTACTGGATTGGTGAGAGATTGTTAAATGCATATACATGATAGATCGATTGAAATTGAATTGTACTGAATCAGGTTTGAATTGTACTGAATCCTCAAGTTAGGAAGTATAATTGGTTGCTATTTTAGCGTTTGGGGAAGTTTTTCTGCTGGTGAAATGATTTTTGTGCGTTATTTCCGTTTCGTGTTGTCTGTTATTTGGTACATTAGGATCGTTTCCTGTTGTCTGTCTAGCTGTTACATTATATTGTCTAGTTTTTACATCATATTGTCTAGTTTATGCGATGAGTTCTCTAGTTTTTACATTATATTGTCTAGGAATTCTCTAGTTTTTACATTTTCACCTTCAACTATCAAATTTACTAATTGATCTCAACATATTTGTCTAGTTTTTAGAGGATATTGTCTAGTTTTTACGAAATATTGTCTAGTTTTATCATCAAATATGAACATAATTGTCCATATTGTCTAGTTTTTACACTATATTGTTTAGTTTATGAAAGGAATTATCTAATTTTTACATGATATTAAATTTATTTTTTTCTTATATCGAGGCAATAAGTTTATTCAAGATATTTACTAACTGATCTCAACATATTTGTCTAGTTTTTAGTATATATTGTCTAGTTTTATTATCAAACATGAACATAATTGTCTATATCGTCTAGTTTTTACATTATATTGTTTAGTTTATGAAAGAAATTCTCTAGTTTTTACATGATATTAAATTTACATTATATTGTTTAGTTTTTACATTATATTGTCTAGTTTATGCGAGAAATTTTCTAGTTTTTACATTATATCTTGGAATTCTCTAGTTTTTACATTTTCACCTTCACGTTCAAATCAAATTTACTAACGGAGCTCAACATATTTGTCTAGTTTTATGATCAAACATGAACATAATTGTCTATATTGTCTAGTTTTTGACACTATATTGTTTAGTTTAATAGATGAATTCTCTAATTTTTACATTATATTGTTTAGTTCATGAGAGGAATTTTCTAGTTTTTGTATAAATGTTCAATGTTTTTTTTTGTATAAATTGTGAAGCTTGATTGGACTTGGTAAACTTGGAACTTTTGACTGTGGTGTTTTTCTGATGAAGCATATGGAGCAGTTCCAAGGAACTCCTTTTCCTTGATATAAGAGACCTTATGCTGATGATGATTTTGAAGAGGGTGTGTATTGGATGATTTGAAGAAGAATGCTCTGAAGAAACTAAAGCAATCGAAGAAAAATTAGTGTTTTGAATTGATGATGATATTGTCTAGTTTTGTAACTGAATTGTCTAGTTTTGTAAATGAATTGTCTAGTTTTATTACTTATCCAGAAATTTACTCAGTGAAACATAATTGTCTATATTGTCTAGTTTTTACATTATATTGTCTAGTTTTTACATTATACTTGACCCGTTTTTAATGAATCCGGGTCAAAAGATCCGCGAAAAACCATAAAAAAATCAAGTCGAGAAAAAATGTATAATTGTCTAGTTTTAACATTTGAAGGGGGACTTTCGGGACTTTCCTATATATAGGGGTCTTTCGCAAGATGGACTTCCTCACAATTTAACAATCGCCTATACTCAAATTACCGTTTATTGAAATCTAGGTCACATATTTAATTATAAACATTAAATGCTTAAAAATATAGGTAATACAATTTTATCTAACACATAATGTTTAAAATTATACATATAATGTTTGTACTTAAACATGTGAAGTTAACCTCGTCTCTCCAAGATACACATAGAGTGTTTTTACAGACCTTTAACAGATTAATAGTAACTTGATTTTATGTGAATGAAATATTGACTCAACAGAGATTGTAGTTGTATGACAAACAGAAAAACTAATGAAAAATTATTTAATATAATCGTTAGTACGTTGTTTGCCAAACAGTTCTAAATGTTTGTGTCGAGGAAATGAAATATAAGTATTTAATCGCATTATTAGTGGAAAAACATAAAATTATCTAATTTTTTTTTATAAAATTGCAAAGAAATGAAAGTGTACAATTCCAAACGGACTCTTACAATTGCAAAAGTGGACTGCTTATATGAAATGTAAAGAATATTATATTTAATTTATAGCTGTATTGGCTAAAATTCGCTCTTGTCAACTAGATTAACGGATCGGCCCATCAGGGCTACGGCCCGACCCACAATCCATTAATGAGTCCGCCTTGACTTCATACGTGAGTTGGACTCCAAAGGCCAGTTAGCAAGCCCACCTAGCTGAGTCATCCATGCAGCCAATCAGCCCGCATGCCACCTGACTAGCTCACACCTTGCCAACCTTCCAGTTGGTTGACAAGCTAGCTAGCTCACCTAGCTCGCCCGACCTTGCATGATTGACTCTGTCAGTCAGCACCTGACTAACAGACTAACCAACTCCAGTAGCTTGACTGACTTAGTCCGTCAGTAAGCAACCGACTTACGTCCACTCTCCTAACTACTTGAGACATGGTCTAATCCGTTCCAACGACCTCCCCGAGATTCGCGGGCAGACTCCAACGATGGGTGGGTTATATAGAGAAGGCTGAGGAGATGTAGAGGGCATCGCATTCTAACTGCAACAAACCCTAGCAACCAATCTCTCACGCCTCCATCTCTCTCAAGCTCTCTGATCAACATCAGCCGTCACCATCCATCATCAACCTTCAACCATCCGCCATCCATCTCGTCAGACAAGCGCCACTAGCTCCTTCCGTAAGGTCGGCTAGCCCATCAGTGTTCGTTCACCACGTGGCGAACCGACTCAACGATAGGATAAGTCGGCGCCACCATCTCTCCCTCTTTGTTTCTTTCATTTGATTACTCCTTCTATCAGTCATCTAACTTGAGCGTCGGAGTCCCTTCGGTCGGCACCACACCGGTGTCACCTCGGAATCTCACGTCTCTGTTTGCTATTGTTGCCTTGCAGGTTTTCGGTGCCCCCCCAATCTCTAACACTAATTTTGATTGTAGATTTCTGAGCGTCTACAATTTCCGACTATCAAGAAAGGTAATCCAGTAGCGACCGCGACACGCTAAGAAATCCATCATGACGCACTCAGATGAATACGTTCTGGAAGAGGTAGAGGAGGTGGACGTCGTCACTCAGATCAAAACCTTGGCGGCCCAGATGCAAGAGAACGCCAAGAAGATCAAGCTCCTTGAGGACGAGAACCGCGCTGTCCGCCAGGAGAACTCGCTCTTGAAGGAAAAGGTTGAGTCTGTCATCCACCAGGAGTCCCCAACATTGGACGCGGCCTCGTCTCGCCGACTGACTCATGTCGCTGGGGTGGAGAACCCACCACGCAACACGATTGAGGCTTGCCAGCTAACCTTTGAAGAGACGGAAGGGGTGATTCCTGTAACTCCAGTCTCTCAAGTGGTGAGCGCTCCGCCAAGGCCATCCCTTGAGATCACTCAGGGTACCACTAGCAGGAGGGTTTCGTTCGAAGGTGCTAACCCAAGGATGAACGATGAATCACCACAACAACGCAACCAAAGCGCAAGTCAGGTAGATCACTTGCTAACCCTCTATGCAGGTCACGGAAGTAGCAACGAGGAGCTAGCCTCCAAACTGATGAGCCTGGAAGAGATGATTCAAAGGATCCCTGGAGTGCCAGCACCAATCAAGAAGAGCTTACCCAACAGCTTTGCTGACTCTCCCTTCACCGATGCTATAGCCTTGGTGGAGATGCCAACCAAGTTCACCTTCCCAAGCATGAAGCTCTATGATGGAACGACGGACCCGGACGACCATGTCTCACAGTACAAGCAGAGGATGTTCACCATAGCCATCCCCAGGGATCTCCGCGAGGCATGCATGTGCAAAGGGTTTGGTTCTAGTCTGATCGGACCAGCCCTACAATGGTATACCAACTTACCCAACAATTTCATTTCCTCTTTTGCCCAATTAGTCGACTGCTTTGTGGAACAATTCGCAAGCAGTCGCAAGCTTTTAAAACTGTCGGCGACTTGTATAGCGTCCGGCAAAGACCTAACGAATCTCTCAGGAAGTACGTTGCAAGATTCAACAAGGAGAAGGTGTCAATCCCCAATTGCAACAAGGACACTGCTGTCAACGCCTTCCGCAAAGGGTTGCCACCCAACTCGGGGTTGTACAAGGAGCTGACCATGTAACCCTGTCGAACAATGGAAGACGTGCTCGCCAAAGCATGGGCTCAGATAAAATGGGAGGAGGATGATGCCAACAGACCTTACATGTTAAGCCAAAGTGTTCGCAAGGAGCCCAAGCCTGACAGACGAGTTGAACGAAGGGTTCCAGACTATCGTGCTAGGCCATACCCAACTGAGAGAAGACAGGGTCCTGTTGCGAATCCACCTCGCCCTCCAGTCCAACGGAGGAGGACAGAAACCCGAGCACCGCCTCCGAGTTACTCCCTCAGCATTGAACCAAAGGAGTGTGTAGCAGTCATGAAGAGCATGGGCGACAGAGTCAGGTGGCCAGGAAAACTTAGAACACCTCCAGATCAGAGAAACTCCAACAAGTGGTGTGAGTTCCACGGAGACCACGGACATACCACCGCAGAGTGCATCTCACTGCGATTGGAGGTAGCTGAGCTTCTGAAGAGAGGACACTTGACGGAGTTCCTCTCTGACAAAGGTAAAAAGACCCTCGCCAGTCGGCAGGGCACTGATCTACCTGAGCCCCCTCAGACCAACAAGGTAATCAACGTGATCTCTGGGGGGTCAGAGATTAGTGGTGTCTCATACTCTACGGCAAAGCGCCACAGTAGGCAAACGGTAAGGCCCGAGCTCGATGCTCGCAGAGCATCAGACACCTCTTCGTCTGACTTGACTATTAGCTTCTCAGACCAAGAGTCTAAGCAACTAATTAGTCCTCATGACGAAGCTTTAGTAATTTCCATTCTTATTGTAAACTGTCTTACGAAGAGAGTTCTCATTGACAATGGGAGCTCTGCTAACATCATTTTCCTAGATGCTCTGACAGAAATGGGCATAGATGAGGCTGCCATCCTTCGTCAGCCGACAACTCTGTATGGCTTCAGTGGAGAAAATAAGTACACGGTTGGGAGTGTTACCCTTCCTGTCTATGTAGAAGGCATCAACCCACCAACAAAGTTCCTGATCGTAGACAATCCATCAAGCTATAATTCCATCCTTGGTAGGCCGTGGATTCACGAGATGAAAGCAGTACCGTCAACCTACCACCAGGTGATTCGCTTCCCTACCAAGTGGGGGGTGAAGGAGATTCTAGGCCAAATGGATGCGAGGACGTGTTACATGGAAGCCACGAAGCCCAAGGCGTGAGTTATAGCAATTACAGCAACTCAACCCCCCAATTGACCCAGACCAACCAGGGATGGAAGAGCTCGATGAAGTTCAGATTCACCCAGACCATCCAGATCACAAAGTTCAGATTGGGGCAAAGTTGAGACCAGAGCTACGAGAGCAACTGATCACATTTCTCAAAGTTCACCATGACTGCTTTGCTTGGTCACATGCAGACATGACAGGAGTTGACCCAGAGGTAGTCACCCACAGACTTGAGGTCGACACAGACTACCCACCAGTCATACAGAAACGGAGGAAGTTCGCTCCAGAGCGGAACAAAGTTATCAATGAAGAAGTCCAGAAATTACTTGATATCGGATCGGTCCGCGAAGTACACTACCCAGACTGGTTAGCCAACGTTGTGGTAGTGAAGAAGAAGAATGGCAAGTGGCGAGTGTGCATCGACTTCACCGATCTCAACAAAGCATGCCCGAAGGATTCCTTTCCACTTCCCCACATAGACATGCTAGTAGATGCCACCGCAGGACATGAGTTGTTAAGCTTCATGGACGCATTCTCAGGATACAACCAGATACTGATGCACCCTGAAGATCAAGAGAAGACAGCCTTCGTCACAGAGAGAGGAACCTTCTGTTATAAGGTCATGCCATTCGGACTCAAGAATGCAGGAGCCACTTACCAGCGACTGGTCAACCGTATGTTCGCTAGCATGCTGGGGGACACCATGGAGGTGTACATTGACGACATGCTGGTCAAGTCCTTGGTTGCCGATCAGCACCTTGACCACCTCCGCCAAGCCTTCTCAGTCCTCCGCAGGTATAATATGAAGTTGAACCCAGCCAAATGCTCGTTTGGAGTCTCCTCTGGGAAATTCCTTGGGTATTTTGTCACGCAAATAGGTATTGAGGCTAACCCTGATCAAATTCGCTCAATTTATAACATTCCCTCCCCCAAGTGCGTTAAAGATGTGCAGAAATTGACTGGGAGGCTAGCAGCCCTCAGCAGGTTCATACCCAAGTCTTCCGAGAGGTGTCGACCATTTTTTGACACCCTACGGAAGGCCAAAGACTTCCAGTGGACAGACGAGTGTGAGGACGCCCTACAACAAATCAAGCGTTACCTTACCACACCTCCAGTGCTATCAAAGCCCAAGGCCGGAGAGACTCTGTTTGTTTACCTCGCAGTCTCCGACTCAGCACTAAGCGGCGTCCTAGTCAGGAAGAGGATGGAAACCAACTCCCAGTCTACTACGTGAGCAAGTCCTTACTAGATGCAGAAACCCGGTACAGCCAGCTGGAGAAGCTAGCCCTTGCACTAGTCACCTCAGCAAGGAAGCTACGCCCTTTCTTCCAATGTCATCCAATCATAGTCCTCACCAGCTTTCCACTACGCAACATCCTGCACAAGCCCGAAGTCTCTGGTAGGCTATCCAAATGGGCGGTCGAGCTCAGCGAGCACGACGTCTCCTTCCAACCCCGCACATCCATCAAATCTCAAGCACTCGCAGACTTCAGAGCTGATTTCACCCCGACCGAATTAGGTCAAGTAGAAAAGGAATTATTTTGTTTGCAGGAAAAGAACAACGTGCAGTGGAAGCTCTCAGTTGATGGCTCCAGTAATACCAAGGGAAGTGGACTTGGCATGGTCCTTACCTCGCCAGACGGAGACACAATCCAAAGAGCCATTCGATGTGGATTCAAAGCAACCAACAACGAGTCCGAGTATGAGGCGCTTATAGCTGGCCTCAACTTAGCTCGGGACATGGGCATAAAAATCATTCAGGTACAATCAGACTCACAGTTAGTAGTTAACCAATTGCAGGGCTCTTATCAAACCAGAGACACCAAGATGGCTGCCTATCTCCAGCTAGTCAAGGAGTTGCAGTCCTTCTTCGAGGAGTTCTCTATTTCGCAGGTACCAAGGACGGATAACAACCACGCAGACGCCCTTACCAACTTGGGAGCGGCCATCCAAACCACAGCACCAATGACTATTCCTCTAGTGTATGTACAATGGCCTGCAACATGGAAGGGTGAGCCCGCCAACCAGACAGTGGCTGATATAACAACTGAGTCAAATTGGATGACCCCATTAATATTGTACTTGTCCAACGGAGAACTTCCAGAAGTCAAAAGCGAGGCAAGGAGGGCAAAGGCAAAGGCAGCCCGCTTCACGCTCCTTGACGGACAACTCTATAGGAGATCCTATTCAGGACCCCTACTCAGGTGCGTAACTAATAATGAAGGCAGACATGTTCTGGTTGAATTGCATGCAGGAGAATGCGGCAACCATTCCGGAGCCAGAAGTCTTGCCCACCGAGCACTAACAACCGGGTACTATTGGCCAACCATGAGGGCTGATGCTCTAGACTTTGTGAGAAGATGTGACTCATGCCAAAGACACTCACACATCAGCCACCTCCCACCAGAGAGGCTACACCCATCCTTTGCTCCATGGCATTTTATGAAATGGGGGATGGACATAGTAGGGAAACTACCTACTGCACCAGGCCAACGAGTGTACATGCTCGCAGTAACCGATTACTTCACCAAGTGGGTGGAAGCAGAAGCCTTCAAGCAAGTCCGTGACACAGAGGTAAAAAATTTCATTTGGAAACATGTGATCTGCAGGTACGGAGTCCCCTACGAAATCGTGACAAACAATGGCTCCCAGTTCATAAGCTATGAGTTACAAGACTTCTGCAAAGAATGGGGAATCAAGCTTACATTTTCCACTCCATTCTATCCCCAAGCGAATGGACAAGCGGAGTCGACCAACAAGACTATCATGAATAGTCTCAAAAAACGGCTGAAACAAGTAAAAGGAGCATGGGCGGATGAACTCCCAGGCGTCCTATGGTCGTACCGAACCACACCAAGGACTCCAACTGGAGAAACACCATTCAGCATGACATATGGAATCAAGGTCATACCCATAGAAGTGGGATTACCCACGTGAGATACAAAATGGCTAAAGCGGACCAACGCAGAATTGGCACACGAGCTTGACTTGGTCGATGAGCTCAGAGAAAGAGCCATGATCCGGAGCGCCGCCTACCAACAGAAAGCTGCACAACACTTTAACAAGAACATTCGCGTACGAACCTTCAAGCAAGACGATTGGGTTTTACGCAGGGTATTCCAGAACACAAAGGAGACAGGAGCTGGAAAGCTTGGACCAAATTGGGAAGGTCCTTACAAAATCACAAAGGTAGTAGGCAACGGAGCCTACAAGCTCGAAACCAAGGAAGGACGACAGATAGTCAACAGCTGGAACGCCATCCACCTAAAGAGGTATTTTTTTTATACACTTGTTCTTTCGAGGCTAATCTTTTGTTGAAAACACCCCGAACTGACTAGGGGCAAGTCGGTTATCTAACCCGGCTGGCAGTTCGGGTAAATTCCCCACACCACCCCCCACCCCCATAAACGTCTTGCAGGAGCATGAGAGACACACAACTAGTCTCCACTCCTTGATGTTCACCAGTCACGCAGCAGCATGGGCATACACATCCTCGGTGAAGGTACAACTACATATATCCATGAGATTGATTTCTCACTACAATCCGCCGACCTGGCAAGGGGCTAGCTGGTCACCTAACCCAGCTATGCAGGTTGGTCAACCGCCCCACCCCCTAACCTTTCCAACAGGATCGATTCCACTCATGCTGCAGAACGGCGTATCATGGTTACGGCTAAAGAAACGCCACGTGACGTATCTTACTTCCAAGTGATCATCCAAAACATACTGCTCAACAAAGCCAACCATCCATCAGGCTGAGCAACAAAACACGTGGGTTCACATCTACTTTGATTGGCTTGCATTTGCTTAATCCGTGAAATGCGCCAAAAACAGCTCCATGGTTTAGACAAGTGCAAGCCTTTCAAAATTGATGATCACTACCATACGAAGAATGTTAGCTCCGTCCACCTGTTAGCAGGCAGACAAGAGCTCTCTGCCTATTCCAACAGTCTCAATCGATTTATCGAGTTAAGTTTCCAACAAAAGTAAACAGACGAGCATGACATGCTGCCACACCACTTGTATTGTAAGGTATGAATCAGAGTCACCTTTAGAGATTAATTTCTCTCTGTCACAACCGACCTGACCAGAGGCTAGTCGGTCAACTAACCCGACTAGGCAGGACGGTTTAACGCCTCCCCTCTCCGAGGGTCCATCATTGAATTCTATAGTAAAAACACAAGATGTATTCCACAAAACCATCCGTCTGACAAACGCAGCTTGACATCCACCTGCAAGCTGACGAGTATGGCATCTACCTGCAAGCTGACTGGCACCTAGACGTCTTAATGACGCAGCATGACACCCAACTGCAGTCGCATCGGCCGTCGTGACGCAGCTTGACACCCACCGTGAGTCGATCGCATCCAAATTTCGACAGACGCAGCTGACACCCACACCGCAGTGGTCGACACCCAGTCGACGGGCCGACACACCACCGCAAGTGGATCGACACCCAGCCGTCTGACAGACGCAACATGTCACCCACCTGCAGTGGACCGACACTGACCATCGACAGACGCAAAGATGTCACCCAAGCAAGTGACTAACACCCGTCGTCGACAAGACACTTGACACGAATCGCAAGCATCGACACCCGAGAATCTGACAAACGTAGCATAGCACCTACCGACAAGCTGACATACATAGATGTCTGACTGACCCGGCGTCGCACAAATCCGACGAAGTAGGCGAACCAACACAATACTAGTTCAAGCACTACTCCTTTGGAATAGAGCTTAAACTGGGGGACACACCTAGTAGACAGAGCTCAACAATACCAAGCATGTCATCGAGAGGTTAGCCTGTTATGTTTCATTCAAACTAGACTCGTAAGACAAGCATGACTGCATGATTTATGAATATGTCTGACTCTCCATCATGAACTACGTTTCAGTATAAATTCTAAGAACAACGCATCTTTAACTTCATGTGTTATTCACTATTTTGAACTACTTTACTCATGCATGATAATTTCAGTCGAACACTTATGTATTTGAGATCATTGCAACTATCATACAAATTCAAATATGAGACATAACATCCCATAGCCTACGCGGCTCGAGACATCCCAGGAACAACCCAAAATAAAATCCAAGGCCACAATAAACATTCATAACCGATCCAACCCTACAAGGGTAATTCAAACAACAATGATGAATGATAGAAAGTACTTGGAAGTCGAATCCAGCAACATACAACATAAACGACAAAAGAAATAACCCATAACATAACAACACCAGAGTTTCACCATCCAACATGAAACTACTAAGTGGTACCAGCTCCATCAACACCCCCATCCGAGCAACCATCAGACTGGCCCGAGAACTCCACCCCATGCTCAGTCAGATACATCTCACACATCTTGACCCTCTCCCGATAATAGCTAACAGACTCCCCTTTCTCTATGGCTTTCAAACAAAATCCACGCTCGCTCAGTATCAGCTGATGGTCTCCATTTCGCTTTAGTTTAAATAACAACAGCTCCAACCTCTTGTTCTCCTCCTCAACGGACGCTAGTTCCATCTCAGCTCTGGCAGCTTTAGCCGCCTCGCCCCTAGCTGTGATTAACTCTTCCTTGACAACGCCTAACTCCTCAACCAAGCTCGCTGCATGTTTCTGAGCACTCTCCTTGGCCGCATTGGCTTTCTCCCTCTCCACCTTGAGCATCGCGTTGGAATGATGGAAAGCCTTGTTTTCCTCTCGGAGAGAAGCTAGCTCCTTCTCCACAACCTTGCGTACATAAGCAATGCCCCTGGTGGCCTACAGCATCAAAACATCAAAACATTCAAAAACCTTCAAACTCACAAATAACAAAGGAAAGTGATCAACAACCACGAGGATTACCTTGAGCGACGACTCCAGTGAATACGAAAGCAAGTAGCCAACCCTTCCTTGCACAACTCGTCAAGGTTATCCAGTTTGGCCTTCCTTCCATGACACAAAGTTAGATCACCCATGTCAAGCGAGTAATGGTCTCCATCAATATCATATACGTCGCCCAATGAAAGGCTCTCAGTCGCCGCGTCGTGCGGCCTTAGAAATGGCGTAAGACATCCCCAGTGAGGCCGCTCGGCAGCCCGATCGCCAGGCTATCCAAGGGAGCACTAGAAGGGCCCCCTTCAAATTCTGGAGAACTCATCCTCGACTTTTTTGCATAACGCTCTAACAAGCTGTCAGCCTTCCTAACTGGAGCCGCGGTGGTTTTCGACCCCGCTACCCTGTCAGCGTACTCATCTCCGTTGCCTGTCCACACATAAAATGAAAGAAGGACGTTGTCACAATTGAGCGCGAAAACATTTCAAAGCGATATGACGGACCTGAGCAAGTGATCACCTCCACACCGAAATGATTCTCACCGGAGAATGCCCAGAACACGATGGGCGCTGCCTGCTCTCCTTCCACCTAATCTCCGCGCCCTCAACTCACAACACCGCCCCTCTGCTTCTTCTCTACGCCCAGTCCGTCTCCTCCACAATTTCGGCCACTCCCTCAACAAACCATCTTATGCTCCTCCATTTGTATCTCTGTTCTATGAGCATAAACTAAATTCGATAAGATGGACACAAGTTTCTTTTTGAAATCCACGAGAAGAGATGGGAGGAACAGCGTGAAAGAGAGTGAAGAAGAAGATAAAAAGCTGATTTGTGTCTCTGGAATGAAAGTATGTGTGAAAGAGTGAATAGTGTTGTTATTATTGAAACACAATTTCAAAATACTAGGGTTTTGACCACAAATTGATCAATTGTAAAAAAGTACAAGTCAAGATCTTATCCACTACTTGTTAATACTCCAACTCGGGCAATGCAAGCACCCATTCGGGCAAGGCGAGCACCAATTCGGGCAAGGCATGCACCAATTTGGACAAGGCAAGCACCAATCCGGGCAAGGCAAGCACCCATTCGGGCAAGGCAAGAACCAATTCAGGCAAGGCATGCACCAATTTGGACAAGGCGAACACCAATTCGGGCAAGGCATGCACCAATTTAGACAAGGCAAGCACCAATCCGAATTTGGGCAAGGTATGTATCATTTCGGGCAAGGCATATGTATTTCGGGCAAGTTATGCCTCAATCCGGTCAAGACATGCACTAATTCGAATTCGGGCAAGACATTCACTAATTCGGGCAAGTTATGCTCCATCCGGGCAAGTCATCTCACTTGAGGCTACCTGCCAGCTCATCCAACCAAGGTGTGTGCTTGTAGGCTACCACCTTGCGGTTGGCTTGTCAAACTAAGATTGCTAACCCGCAAGCTCCAGTTCATCCAACCAAGGTGTGTGCTTGTAAGCTACCACCTTGCGGTTGGTTTGCCAAACTAAGATTGCTAGCCCGCAAGTTCCAGTTCATCCAACCAAGGTGTGTGCTTGTAAGCTACCACCTTGCGGTTGACTTGTCAAACTAAGATTGCTAGCCCGCAAGCTCCAGCTCATCCAACCAAGGTGTGTGCTTGTAAGCTACCACCTTGCGGTTGACTTGCCAAACTAAGATTGCTAGCCCGCAAGCTCCAGTTCATCCAACCAAGGTGTGTGTTTGTAAGCTACCACCTTGCGGTTGACTTGTCAAAATAAGATTGCTAGCCCGCAAGCTCCAGCTCATCCAACCAAGGTGTGTGCTTGTAAGCTACCACCTTGCGGTTGACTTATCAAACTAAAACTTTCAGTCTGCAAGTCTCCGTCTTGCTAAACTAAATTGTCCATCTTGAGAATTTTCAGTTTGCAAGTTTTCATCTTGTAAGAACGAATTGCCCATTTACAATTTTTCAGTCTGCAAGTTTTCATCTTGTTAGATTGAAGTGCTCAATTTCAATTTTTCAGTCTGCAAGTTCCCGTCTTGCTAGATTGAATTGCTCGTCCTGAAAATGTCAGTCTGTAAATCTCCGACTTATTAGATTGACTTGTCCAACTGAGAATGTCAGTCATTAAAAATCCATCTCGCTAGGTTAATTGTTCCCAGCCAAGCGTGTCTGTCAATGAGCTTCTGCATTGCAAGTTTGATGACTTGCTCTGCCAAGCTAACCACTAGATCACTACGAGTGACATCCACACCTCTATCCAATCGCTCTCCCTATCAATGAGCTTATCATTTGTTATCCCGATATACTTACGGGGTAACTGATACCTTTGATGGAGCAAAATATCATTGGCCTACGATCTGGCGCGCATCACTCTTTTGGGCATAAAATTTCTACTCTCCGACTCGAAACACTCGACTCGAAGAGTGGGGGACAAACTGTATTGGCCAAAATTCGCTCTTGTCAACTAGATTAACGGATCGGCCCATCAGGGCTACGGCCCAACCCACAATCCATTAATGAGTCCGCCTTGACTTCATACGTGAGTTGGACTCCAAAGGCCAGTTAGCAAGCCCACCTAGCTGAGTCATCCATGCAGCCAATCAGCCCGCATGCCACCTGACTAGCTCACACCTTGCCAACCTTCCAGCTGGTTGACAAGCTAGCTAGCTCACCTAGCTCGCCCGACCTTGCATGATTGACTCTGTCAGTCAGCACCTGACTAACAGACTAACCAACTCCAGTAGCTTGACTGACTTAGTCCGTCAGTAAGCAACCGACTTACGTCCACTCTCCTAACTACTTGAGACACGGTCTAATCCGTTCCAACGACCTCCCCGAGATTCGCGGGCAGACTCCAACGATGGGTGGGTTATATAGAGAAGGCTGAGGAGATGTAGAGGGCATCGCATTCTAACTGCAACAAACCCTAGCAACCAATCTCTCACGCCTCCATCTCTCTCAAGCTCTCTGATCAACATCAGCCGTCACCATCCATCATCAACCTTCAACCATCCGCCATCATCCATCTCTGTCAGACAACTGCCAGCTAGCTCCTTCCCGTAAGGTCAGCTAGCCCACTGCCGGTGTTCGTCCACCACGTAGCCGAACCGACTCAACCAACAGGATAAGTCGACGCTTGCCACCATCTCTCCCTCTTTGTTTCTTTCATTTGATTACTCCTTCTATCAGTCATCTAACTTGAGCGTCGGAGTCCCTTCGGTCGGCACCACACCGGTGTCACATCGGAATCTCACGTCTCTGTTTGCTATTGTTGCCTTGCAGGTTGTCGGTGCCTCCCCCCCCCCCCCAATCTCTAACCCTAATTTTGATTGTAGATTTCTGAGCGTCTACAATAGCTAAATATGTGAATTTCTGAACATTAAGATACAACATATAACACCCCAAAGTTTCAGATATTAATTTAAAGGGGAGAGAACGCTACCAACAATGTGCACCTTTATTTTTGGGAACATGAGTTCTTGGTTCAGAGCAATCTTAGAATTGGTGATCAACTGAAAAGTATCCCAGTGCACGCACGAGTGAGTACAAGGTGCGCAGTATGAGACATTTGTTGGTATTGTGTTGCCAACATATCATCTAAAAAGTAGTACAGGAGTAACCGTTCCGGTCCACATGGTCGACCTTGGCCCGCAAGGGAATTTGACGTTACAAATCATATTATAATCGAGCCAACTCAAAACCTACAAAAGGGTGGACGGTTGGTACGGACAATATGCAATATCACGTCCCAAAATTTCAGGTAAAAGGCATGACCAACTTAAAACTATACCGGTGCGGGTAGAAAGTGCATGGGAAAATAGCATAAATTATACACAAAGTCTAATGAGAGACGGACTCTAGATAACTTATCCAGAGATGGACTATATTATCAATACAATCATCCATGTTATTAATTAAAACGTCCATGTTGTTAACGAAATAAGTGTAATATTAAAAAACACCAATATTTAAAATATGAATGTTTTGATATTTTTAAAAATATAGGTTGATCTCTAGAGGTAAATGAGAAAGTTAGTCACTCGTGAAAACAAAAAAGATGTAGTGTGGGAGTGGGAGTCTGTTTCTATATAAACCGCCAGCCACACTGACCAACCTCACTCTCCAAACCGCAAACAAACGACTTCATTCATATTTCTGAGTCTCCTGAAATCAGAATTCCACAATCAAATCAAAACGAAAATGCTACTTCGAAGCTCATCATCTCCAATCTTAAATTCATGGCTACAACACTCTTCGCCCTCATCAGGTTCCTCCACTCCAGAATCCGACACCCAATTACTCAGAACCAGATCGGTCTCCCTCATCACTTGCTGTTCTTCTTCTTCAATCGACGACAACAAGCACAATTCTAATCCTTTCTTCGATCCTGATCACCATCATCATCCCAAGAAGCATCTTAGGCGCCTCCCTTCTTCACCAACCGCCGTTAAGCCCAAGAAAGAAATCACTCACTCCACAACCCTTTTCAAAGAAACAACCCCGCAGACTCTGGTGGTTGGTGGCGGAGCCGGTGGTTGTTCAGGTGGCGGTGGGATTTGCGGCGGAGGAGGTAGAGGAGGCTCCCATGATGGATCTGGATCCGGCTCGTCTGATGATCCTGGTAATTGGCATTTTCCTCAGACTACTCAAGCCTATTACGAGTCCATGATCAAGGCTAATCCCCAAAATCCAATCTTTTTAGCCAATTACGCCAAATTCTTGAAAGAGGTACCTTTCCTTTCCTAGTATATTGGAGTACTTTCATGTGTCTATTAAACTGTCTGTTGTTAATTTGATTTGGGTATTTAATTTAATTTATGTATTGTGATGTATTGTAGGTTAAAGGAGACTTGGTGAAAGCAGGGGAGTATTGTGAGAGGGCAATTCTTGCTAATCCCAATGATGGAAATGTCTTATCACTCTATGCTGATCTAATTTGGCAGACGCACAAAGATGCTGCCAGAGCTGAGTCCTATCATCTTCAAGCTACTGAAATTGACCCTGATAACTGGTAAGTAATTATAAGACTAACAGCTATGTTATGTCAATATTCACGAGTTTTTATGCTTGTTGCTTGATATACAACTAAAAAACTATGTTAATTCACTATATCGCTCACATAAAATCGTGTTACTATTCATCTCTTAAATATATGTTAAAGTCGGGTTTATTAAAGTCTTATGCCAAACTGCCCGTATATTTTTACTCATATTTACTCGGGAATATTGTATATCTGGATTAATAAGAAGCTTGTTTAGGTCCTTTAGGATACTCATTTTAATGTTCTTATCTTGATTAGAACAACTTGTGAATATAACTCATATGACTTTACCATTTGGTCACTCCAGAATCTTGTAGTTCTGTCTAAAGAACAAGTTTGGTTTATGTTTATCTCTGTGAATAGTTTAGGGATATTGGAATCGGGCAAACTAGAATTATTAGAATTTAGGGGGTGAATGCGGTACAGAGATAACTAATAAAAAATAAAAGGTATATGTGGGTTAATAAAAGGCTTGGTTAGGATATTCATTGTAATGTTCTTATCTTGTTTTGAACAACTTGTGAATTTCTTATGCCTTTACCCTGTGAATAATTTTGTCAATATTAAGTGAGGCAGAGCCAGGAATACTATTGAATGCTCTGCATGGAGAACAAAGTTTAAAAACGGAATTTCAAAAACTAAATGGTTAAAAATATTCAGAAAAAATAAAGAATAAATGCAGAAAGGAAGATTTAGGTTTGGGGGCACCCTGTGGCTCCACCCCAGATCATGAATCTTTTTCCGTCCAGTTTTGCTAGAATCTTGTGTTTGTGGTTGTTAATTAAGGAGTTTGTTTTTAATGTTCTTCTCTTGAATATTTTTTGTATGTTATAAAAATTATATCATTTTCAAGTATACACACTTGCATAAGGATTCTGAACTAGATATTGTTGTGTGACATGTCATATAGTATATATCTTTGCGGTCCATTGCATTTATATGTATGTGGAGGCGAGCATTTACAACATCAGTGTCTCATGTTTTCATCGATATTTTGTGGTCAAGTTGCTAGTACCTCTTGGTTTGAATCTTCTCTTAGTTAACATGGGAAGACATGAATCTAAGAAAAGTACAAAACACGAATGATAGTTCCGAAACTTATTGCGAGTGCTGATGATGTTTTGTTGCGGACATACATAATTGAGGATTAAGCATACATTCTTAATTCTCTTCAAATTTAAGTTGGCGCTGAAACTTTCTTAATGTTGTGCATCCTGCAGTTATGTGCATGCTTCTTATGCTCAATTTTGTTGGGAAGCTGAGGATGATGATGAAGATGAAGAGGCGGCAAAAAACCAATGTGTAGTCGACTCGAATAAATCATCTCCTAAGTTCGTCTCTCACTGGCCACCTCTTGCCACTGCTTCTTAATCTAATCCCTTGTTTCGGCAGCAGCTAATTGCTTCCATGGTTCTGTTGGTATAAATGAAGAAGCGGAGTCTAAGGAGTTTTCTGACATATATACATATATACGAGTTTTGTATCTTGGTGGGGTATGATCTGTTGTATATATAAGAAAACCAAGATTCTGATATATCGCGTACTGTAGGTGTTTCTCTGTTCGGGTTCCTCCATTTCAGTTGCAGAAGGTCTTGAGTGTGATATGATCAAGTTGTTCTGTCGTCTGTCTTGATCCATGTAATTACCAATAAAACTTGAAATCTGGAAGAGTCGACGTGAAGATGTTTCGCTGCTCTTTGTTTATTTAGTTCTGTGTATGTTCTTGACGTTTATGAAGGGTCCCAATTTTGGTGTTATAATGAAAATATAGACATCGAGCATCCTATCTCTCAGCCACATTTGAATCCTTTTGGCCTGGTCATATTTTTGTTTGTTTGTTTATGGCTACTGTTTCTTTCTTGTCCCTTGTACTCTAGTAAATGATAAAGTAGGGTTGTGCAAACCAGCCGCCCGATCGGTCTGTCCGTACAAATCGTCTGCATCTCACCTGTCGATTATTTTTTTAATAAAAATTTACGCGGGTTAAATTTTTTATAACCCGTCAATAGGTGGGTGGTGGGTTGGTTGGGTGCTAGCCGCCCCACCGATCATATTGTTCACATAACAAAAAATGTATATATGTGAAATAAATTAATTTTCAATTAAATAAATAGATAGAAATATAGAATACATTAATAGTAGTAAAATTATGATTATTTCTTATATAAACTAAGAAACTACATATATGAAATGGTATTTCTTGCTTTCAAAATATTTTGTTAATTTGATGTATTATAATATATTTTACTTGATGTATTAATCCGCCCGCCAATCCACCCACCATTGTTATCACCCGAACCGTCACGGGTTGGAAAATTATCCCGCCATACACGAGTTGGTTTATTTTTTGTTAATACCCGCCCGCGTTCACCCGTAATGATAAGCTTCTCTCTCTAACAGTATTTTGAATTAGTGAAAATTCAGACATATAAGTGCGATTCGGGCTCTTTTTATTTATTTTTTTGCTAATTTTCTATTTTATTAAAGATATAAAAAAAGGAGATCAGGGCGTGTATAAAAACCTGTGAGAAGTTCAACAAGGCTGCAGAAATCAAGATTTGCTATAACTATTACAAAGATAACTAGAGTACTGAATATTATGAGAACTAAAGACTCCTTGGGAGTAATGCAGATATCTTCTTCACTGTTGACTTCCATGAACTGGATGATAATGCATATATCTTCTTCAAAGTTTCTTGAGAATCTTTCTGGGGACCTGTTGTAGATTACCACAACAATACTATGATAAGGAAGCTCACATTTGCATATAAAGCTGTCAAAATACACTTGGGGCAATACTGATCAAATGAAAGAAGTGATAAATAACAATTGATATAGGGAAATACTGAAGTGTTGTTTTTAGAGGAGTATATATTTCGTTCTAGACACTGTATTGTATGACAAAAATGTCTGACATCATCTACCACATCTTCTCACATTCAAAACTCATTTAATACATTCACTAGATAAATACTGTGATATCAAATATTTTCTTTTGATGCATGTGGGCATTCACTTCAATACACGTTTGTTTCACAACACTTCCTCTTGAATGTCCATCATAAAATTTGGTTTGGATATATGCATGGTAATGCTACCTCGTTAAAATATCTTGCTAAAAAAATTTAGTGGGAAAAACACCTTAGGGAAAGAAAATAGTACAATGCATATTCCACCCCCTTTTGGTTACATTACTTTACTTCCCTCAGATGTCGCATGCCGATTGCGTGCCTTTTCTCAAATGTCGAAATAGGAAGAGATTTGGTGAATAAGTCTGCCAAATTTACTGTATTGGACATAAATAACCTGTGACAACATGTGGATCACCATAAACAGGTGTTCCCGTAAACATATTTATCCTGAACTTCACTGTTGTGTTCGTACTTTTCATTAACTGTGGTAGAATTACCTAGGTTTTTTGCTTTCATGAGGATAGAATAAGTAGGATAAACATTCTTGATAATCTCGATTTCTTAATTTTGTTTATCTGTTCTCCTAAATTCAACAATTGATGATTAGTTACTCGAGAGAACGATTCCGTAGTTAAGTTTTATGTTGCTACATCAACTACTTTAGTTATTATTCTTTAAAGTGATTAAGGCTATGTTCCCTTCACCTGAAAAATCATTAATTTCTGTTCAGTTTCAGTTCACTTCAATTCTACTTAGCTGTTTTTTTATACTACAAATAATTCAGTTCAGTTCCGTTCAATTCAATTTAGACGAAGAGAACATAGCCTCACATGATCATATCAAGCCCATGAGTAACTGCACTGGCTCAAAGAGTCGAGGCTTAATCATTAGTTTCGATCAATCGACTTATAAAACATTATTAATATTATTTAAAATATTAAATTTATACTTAAGATTATCAACTGATATGGGATAGTTTTATAAGTTTGGTTGCCTTTAATAATTTGTGATTTTGCTCACACCTGCACTTGCACCTACGGACCTACCTACACTTTATGTGATATGGCCTGACCCTTAACAAACTTAACCTTGATACAAGCAAAAAAGACAAACGAGTAGTCCATAATCAAAAAAATAATCAATTCCGTCATTTCCATGACTATTGAGAACTTTTACGGACATTTGCATGTTAGTATTAGTTTATCCACTCAAAAGATCATGTACTGATCATATCTGGTCATATCGCTAAAAAAAGAGAAGATAATGTACTGATATTTGCAGCTGTTGAAGTCTTGCAATCAGACCAAATTGGACTTAATTTTCAACAATTGATAACTTTTCGTACTAGTGCTATATACTAAATTAAATTATTAGTCAATATCATGTCATAAGTGAAATAAAGAATCATATCAAATTATCAACTTACTAATATATACTACAGTAGGAATGATATTTAAGTAAACACGAAAAAGTTCATTTGCAAATTGTACGGATGTGCATGAATGAAAAATCACATCAATCCGTCCTCCTACCGACATCATATTTTAATGAACACAACACATTTTTGTGTACATATATACGAGTAATTAAGTCTTTTAGGAACCGTCTTTATAATAGATATAACAAATATTATTAGCTTTTATTAAGAAATAACTGGTGCTGATCAATGTCCTCAATTTGCCTATGTATTACCGCTGCTAGATAATTCTTCGAAGCAATAAAGAATAAAGCCCTACTTGTGGAAAGTACAAAATGCCCGATGTTATCAGTTAGGCTATGTTTAACAAAACTAGCTGATAAGTTAGCCAATATTTGATAGTTTAGTTTTCATCATGTTAGGCATATAAAGTATTGATACGGACATGTGTCCAATCCGTTAAAGCGTAGGCGTGTCTAGAAGCATCAATTTGAGATAGCCAATCCAGTACTAGTCCGACCTAAGGGAAACCATTCCAGGTCAACTAGTACTTACAAGTCAACACACCTTCTCAGCTAAGTCCGACGAAGCTAGGTGTATGACTTCCGAACCTGACAAAAGGTCGCCTGGTCCTACCAAGCACTACAAACTGTCAGTCATAGGATGCCAAACGGACCGGACGAGAGAATCTCGGACGCCACCATCGCAATAAGACCAAACGTACATAACAGAACCACTGAGATACTTCCGTGGAACTCTAGGCTCGGACGCCGTGAGTTACCTAAGGATAGATCAACCAAGCAGATGGATCTGTCCGAAGGACTTACACGGACCCAACAAGCGGAACATTACTCTCAGAGGGAAAGGTCCAAACTACCCTCCCATGCCCAGTAATTAGTACTGGATTACTGTTCACTATTGGGCCATGGGCCAAAGGTAGCATTGGTGTCCAAATCTGAAGCATACACTTGGCATCATCTTGTGAGTCGCCTCATAAGCATATGATAACTATAAATATAGCCCAAGGTCCAAGACCTTAAGGTAAGTCACAATCATAAGCAATAATCACTAAGTCTTATTGATACCATAACCTCCCTCATAACTATTACATTGAGAGCTTCCCGTTCTCTGTTGAGTAAAGTCTCTTACCGGATTGACATACGATCAAGGCATCCCCTTCTTGGTCCTTTCAGGTACTCTTGCACGGACGAATACTGATTCGGACTTCAAGTAGGAGGCGGGTCCTAGACTAGGTTGCTTGTAATAGTTTAGTTAGTTAGTGTTCGAGGTTTCACCCCTCGACATTTTGGCGCCGTCTGTGGGAAATTTACAAAAAGTTTCACAACTGAGTTAGGCTAATGGCAAGAACAAGACAGACCTGGTAGTCTTTGCGTAGGGACTCCACCACCACGTCCGCGGACGTCCCCCACCCGGGACGGAGGGCCACTGTGGTGAAAAGGCGTTGTAAGAGGATATCCGGCGGCGGTCATGACCGGCCCATCCTCAAATGGAGGAAGAGACGTTCCGCCCAGGGGAGTCCGAAATGTTCCTGAGAACGTTGTACCTGCGGACCGTGGAGAGGGGACCATACGAGTTTCTCCGGCAGAAGCTCAAGGCCCCACTACTGGTCAACAGTTTACTATGCCTGATGGTCGAGTAGTCCGAACTAGTGACCTCGGACTAAGTGAAACTCAGTTCTATAGATTGCTCACGATAATCCAAGGTTGTCTAGGGTCTAACAATGCCCATCCTCTACAAGCCACTCCGTCAGTGGCTACTACGGCTCAAGCAGAACCTGCCCTATCAAGAAACATGCAACGTCCGATCCAGCAGAGGTTGGGGAATCAGCTACCCCAAGAGGATCTGCGGAACCTTCTAGATCGGAGAGCATCCGCTTCCCAAATCCAGGGTGAAGGAAGTCTGAATGGAAGGAGAGACCATCAGGAGGATGATAACGACTAGAGCTCATGACAAGCACCGCCGAGGGCCAGGGATCACGTAGCGGAAACCATTCCAGTAGTCCGCCTAGATGAACTCCCCGCGGATGTAGCAGTTCATCCAAGGACGAGGGAGATAATGACTGCGGAAGAAATTTATGCTCAACAAAAAGCTTTGGAGGCCCAGATTCTAAATCTTGGACGCCTGGTAAAGGATCATGAGCAGATAGCTACTAGTGCACCAAACCCTTTGTGTGATGAAATCATGAGAGAAAAGGAAAGGAACAGGAACTCGGATCAAGTAATTCCAAACTTGGAATACAATTACGGGGATACCTGTCCCATTGGTCACCTGACAAGGTACAACAGTAAGATGGATTCCAAAGGGATGAGTGACAATACGAAAGCTCTCACGTTTTCATCTACTCTCTTTGGAACGGCCATGGATTGGTACACTGCTTTACCAAACAAGTCGATAAGGTCATATGCGGACCTCTCCTCCAAGTTTCTGGGACGGTTTGGAAAGTCAAAAAGAAGAAAGCGTACCGTCGAGCACCTGGCAGAAGTTATATAGCGGGAGCAAGAGGATCTAAGGACCTTCCTAGATCGCTTTCACGCGGAAGTTCTTCGAGTTGAGTCACACAGTATTAAGGAACGGGTCCGTCACCTGTATGCTAATACTTTCAACTCAGAGCTCCGCAGAAAACTCTCTAATCAGGAAGTGAGGAGTGAAAAGCATTTGGATGACATCTGTGAAGTAGTGATGTATGAAGAGGAGTACCGAAGGAATGTTCCAGTGAGAGCTGGTTCCAAGAAAGGAAAGGAGCTGATGAAACAAGAGCAACGCCAGGGGAAACTTGACCCGAGGAAGGATCACAGAGATAAGGGCTTCCACAGAGAAAGGAGTCTGCCAAGGAGATACGCGGATTATACCCGTCTCAATAGACCAAGATCCGACATCTTGGCGACTATCATTGAGAAGAAGCTGGATGTCCAATGGCCAAAGCCCTCTCACAACAACCGGAAGAATAAGAACGCAAATGGGTACTGCAAGTTCCACAGGTGCCGTGGTCACGAGACGGACGATTGCATTCAACTGAAAACGGAGGTTGAACATTTGATAAGAGAGGGAAAACTGGAAGATCACATCTATATGGATGAACCTTCTAGACATGATAAGACGGAATGAAAAAGGCATGATAGAGCTACAGAGCCGCCACCTCGTCCCCTATACTTGCCACCTCCGCCACCCAACCATCCGCCTCGCACGGACCGACACCCATACAGGTACGCTGATGACGTTGAAATGGAGAACGCTCCATACACCGGAGTGATCAACACCATCGCAGGCGGACCAACTGGGGGCGATAGTAGGAACGCGAGAGAACGGACATCTCAGAATCTCCGGAACAATGACAGATCGTATGCTGCTCCAGCAATTCGAGGGACAAACGCCATATCCTTTGATGATAGCGAGATCCCTCCTCCTACGGCAGGAGGAGAAGACATTGACGATCCGGATGTTCCGCTGGTGGTTTCTTTAACCATCGCAACTTATCGGGTAAACAAGATCTTGGTAGACACGGGGAGTTCCTCGAACATCATCTCCAAATCGGCAATAGATCAGATGAATCTGGGAAGAATCCGATATGAGAGAGTCAACACCTCCATATTAGGGTTCAGAGGAGGTACTGTCCGTTCTCTAGGAAGTGTCATACTTCATGTTTCACTTGGGACGCATCCCGCAAGAGTGACACAGCAAGTCCGTTTTGTAGTGGTGGACCGAACTTTCGACTACAATGCTATCTTTGGTCATCCAGGACTCAATCAATTCTGAGCTATACCTTCCACTCTCCATAATAGGATGAAATTCCCGACCCCGTGCGGAGTCGGAGAGGAGGTAGGGAACATCCGAGAAGCTTGGGAATGTTACATTATGTCCACGAGGAGAGTGTCTGCCCCCGTGTTGACAGTCACTGTGACCTCTGACCCGCCAGTTGTTCTTCCGGCTAAAAAGGAGAGTCCGCATATTGGAGTAGGGAGCCAGAAGGAGAAGTTTCCTAAAACTGTACGAATCGAGCCTCATGAAACTCTCAAGGAGGTTGAGCTTGTCGTTGGAAGCCCGGATAAGAAGACTAGAATCGGAACAGAGATGAATACGGAGGTGGAAATGAAGTTCATTGCTTGTCTCCGAGATAATAGTGATGTGTTTTCTTGGAGTACTGATGACCTAAAGGGGATAGATCCGTGGATTGATGTTCACCGTCTGAACATGGATCCCTCGATTAAGTACATCCGTCAAAAGAGAAAGGATTTTGGTCCGATCAAGGATGCCATTATATTTGCCGAGGTTGATCGACTCCTGAAGGCAGGGCACATCGAGGAAGTCCGTTATTCCGATTGGGTTTGCAACGTAGTTCTGGTAGAGAAATCACCAGGCAAATGGCGGATGTGCAATGATTTCACCAGGCTAAACAAATTCTGCCCAAAGGATCCATACCCTTTGCCACGGATAGATCAATTGGTTGACTCCACGTCCGGATGTGCGTTACTGAGTTTCATGGATGCATACCAAGGCTTTTACCAAATTCGGATGGCCAAGGAGGACATCAAGAAAACAACTTTCTTCGCTGCAGGGGGAGTGTACTGCTTCAAAGTGATGCCCTTCGGATTGAAAAATACGGGGGCCACTTACCAACGACTGGTGAATCAGATGTTCAAGGAAGAAATTTGAAAAACCATGGAAGTGTATGTGGATGACATGCTCGTTAAGAGAAAAACTGAAGAACAACATGTGGATCACTTGAACAAGTGCTTTGCTATCCTTAGGAAGTACGGGATGAAGCTGAATCCGGGAAAGTGAACCTTCGGTGTGAAGGGCGGAAAGTTTTTGGGGTACATGGTCACAGAGAGAGGGATAAGCGCAAACCCTGAGAAGATCAAGGCAATCCTAGATCTGCCTCATCCGAAGAACCTCAATGAGATACAACCGCTCATTGGACGTCTTATGTCCTTAAGTCGCTTTATTTCGTGATCCGCAGAGAAGAACCTTCCGTTCTTCAAAATCCTCCGGAAAGGAGAGAGCTTTGAGTGGACCGCGGAATGTTTTGAGGCTTTTGAAAATTTGAAAAAGTACCTCTATTCCCCTCCGCTGCTCTCCAAACCCGTGGAAGGAGAGCCACTCTACCTCTACCTAGCAATAACGGAAGAAGCAATGAGTTCCGTATTAGTACGGATTCAAGCTAATGATCACTTGCCAATATACTATCTTAGTAAAGCCCTTGCTGGGGCCGAGACAAGATATGTGAAGATTGAGAAATTTGCATATGCTTTGGTTTACACCGCAAGGCGGTTAAAGCCATACTCCAAGTCTCATAAAGTAGTGGTACTAACTGCGGAACCTTTGAAACAGGTCCTGGGAAAGCCCGACCAATCCGGACGACTCTCTAAATGGGCAATTGAGCTGAGCGAATACGACATTAGCTACCAGGCTCCGACAGCCAAGAAAGCTCAAGTTGTTGCTGACTTCCTAGCGGAGTACCCTGAAGCGGATTCAGAGAAAGTCCCGGACGAACAGGCATTTTAATGCTTAATCGCCAAGCAGATCGTCCGAAAGCCAGTTCCGCCAACGATCAAACCAGAAAACCTCGAAGATGCTCAGTTCATAAATCAGTCCCTGTCTACATCGTATGAGGAAACTCGGGTCAACCAAATGTTCCTTCTTGACGATATCACAAGGAGATCCGGTACTAACAACTGTGGTCTGGATATTAAAGAGAGGGAGGAACAAAAGTTGGAATCTCGGGAGCTTACAGAGGATCTACAAACCAAAAAACATCCTTCTGATGTTTGGACATTGGAAGTAGATGGTTCATCCACTGGAAGAGTGGGAGGGATTGGAATCTATCTTAAAAGCCCTGATGGCGCGGAACTCGAGTACGCGATATCCTTGGAATTCAAAGTCACCAATAATGAGGCTGAGTATGAAGCACTGTTAGTCGGGCTACGTTTAGCCAAGTCCCTGCAGGTCCGGAAGCTCAAAGCTTACACGGACTCACAGCTAGTTGAAGCCCAATTTTTAGGAACTTTTGCCACAAAAGGTCCTTCGATGATCAAGTATCTTGAACTACTCAAGCAAGAAGTCAGCCTCTTTGAGGAGTTTACCCTGGAGAAGTTTGACAGGGCCTGGAACGAAAGAGCGGATGCTCTGGCAAAATACGCATCCGCAACAGCTGCTCTAGACATGAGGAGAGTAATCCTACTCACTATTACTTGACTCATCCGTCATGAGTCCCAATCCGACCGTCATGATAACTGACACAGGAAGAAACTGGATGACTGACATCTTTAGTTATCTCAAAGACGGATCACTACCAGCTGATCCGAAGGAGTCAAGGAGTGTGCAGTGCCGAGCAAACAGATACTTTATATTGGGAGAAGATTTGTACAAGAGATCTTTTGATGGGACTCATTTGAGGTGTTTGGGCCCGCAAGAAGCAAAGACTGTGCTGGAAGAAATTCACAGCGGAAGCTGCGGAAGCCATTCCGGGGGACGAACTCTTGCTCAAAAAATCATTCGACAAGGCTACTACTGGCCTACCATTGATAAGGATTCCGCCAGCTACGCCCGGAGATGCCCTGGTTGCCAATATTATGCGAACATTCCCCATTGTCCGACACATCCTATGATTCCGTCAATCATAGCATGTCCGTTTGATCAATGGGGCATCGATATTGTCGGACCGTTCCCAAGGGGCACCCAACAGAAGAAATTCCTAATTGTGGCCGTGGAATATTTCACCAAGTGGGTAGAAGCTGAAGCTGTGGCAACCATTACAGAAAGTCGAGTGCGGACCTTCATTTGGAAAAAACATCATTTGTCGTTTTGGCCTACCCAGAGTTCTTGTCTCGGACAATGGTGCTCAATTTTCAGGCAACAGGCTCAAGGAATGGTTGGCGTCCTTCAAGATTGAACAATGTTTCACATCTATTGGATATCCACAAGCTAATGGGCAAGCTGAGTCCACAAACAAGACAATTGTTAAGATCCTAGAGAAGCGGTTGAGAACTTCTCAAGAAAGTTGGGCGGATGACCTAGATGGCGTACTATGGACCCATCGCACCACTGCGCGGACCGCGACTAGAGAGACCCCATTCGCCTTAGTTTATGGCTCGGAAGCAGTTATACCAGCGGAAATTGCAGTCGAGGCTATGAGGGTCCAAGAGTTTAATGATTCCGTCAATCATGAAGCTCGGATATTCAATCTAGATATGCTGGAACAAAAAAGAACTGAAGCACTGGCTAATATCCACAGGTACCAAGCAACTGCTGCCCGAGCCTATAACAGAAATGTTCAAGCAAAAAACTTGCAGGTCGGAGACCTAGTGCTTCGCCGGGCTGACATCTTGAGCAATGTTGGAAAACTCAAGCCTAAATGGGAAGGACCTTACAAGATTGTTGGTGCAAGAGTGAATGGGAGTTACGAATTGGAAGATGAGTACGGACATCCACTCAAGCGTACATGGAATGCTAGGAACCTTCAAAAGTTTTACGCATAAGGATGGTTACGCGGACCTCGGCCGGTCATTTGGATATTTTGGGCTTAAACTGTTTATTACGCGGAACTCCGTCAGTTCTGTTTTTGTTAACCCTTTTGTCATTGGCCATGTAGCCCACAAGTTGTAATTGAATTTCTGGCAAATCAATACAACTTCTATCTTTCAATTCGTAAATTTGAAGCTTAGCGTTCACAGTGACAAGAAAAGTCAAGCAATGAATTTTATTCATACATGAGACAAAGTGTTAGGAATATCTGTTAGTATTTTGATCACTCATCACATGTTCTTATCTTAGCCAGAAAGGTGATTAAGTACTCTTGGTTCACTTGAACATTATAAAAGAGGAAATCACTGAGTATGATTAGTCTAGTAAATCTTGTATTAGGATTATAGGTCTATGAGTGTAATTTTTATTTTCAGAAGACCATGAAGATCAATCCTAGCAATGGAGATTTTCTGAAGATTAGAAGACTGAAGATTGCACAAGATTTATGAAGATATCAAGGTTAAGTCTCATTTGATTTAAAATGTCTCTGGACCATGTTATAAGTGTAACATTTGCACATATGCTAAGTCTTGAACATATTAATCAAAGAAGGGAGACATGTGAGCTTCCAGAAAGCCTCATGTATCCGTTAAGATTAAAGGACAATGAACAGTACTATGCATTAAATGCATCGCGAAATCTTTGCAAAAAGCAAGTCCTCTCTGAAATATGAGATAGTGACTTCTGAGTACATAGTTCAAGATATAAACGGATATAATTTGATAGAGAGCACAATGGATACAATTCAAACGCCTCTCAAATTTATCTATATATATCACACACTTAGATGCTTGAAATACATACCTTAGAACGCTCTATCTTGCAAACTTACCATCAAGCAAAGTATTCTCTCAAGCACTCTACTACCCTTTCCAAAGCTTTACATTGCTCAAGAATCACTAGTAGTTCTAAGTTGTCTGAACCTTAACAAGAGATTGTTATTCGTGAAAGAGTTGAACTATCGGATACCCTTCAAGCTCATTCTCGAGCGGACATCAATTACTTGGTCAAGAAAAGCGATCGCCATCCACTGAACAAGTGTATTAAGTAGTCTTGTTCTATTAGGCTCTCTGAAAACATAACTGAAAATTTATACGAGAAGTCTCTCTGACAAACCTTATAACCAACACCTTCAAGGCGTGGAGTAGATGAAGTACTTGATTTGGGAAATCAGGGAATAACTCCAAGGTTATCTGAGTAGAGGAAGTACTTAGCTCTAGGAGTTGGGGAATAACTCAGGGGGAACATTGGTTGGGAACCATTTGTAAAAGAATCTTAGAATAGGATTATTGTAAGGTGAACTCAATTATCTGTTCTAGTGAATTCTAGGTCTCAGAAAGACCGAAGTGGATTAGTTGGAGGATTACGCCACCTCCAGATACCACTATACTTGTTGTGTCATTTACCTTTCTGTATTTACATTTCAGTAAAGCACACACACACATACTTATTGTTTCTGCACTTACCTATCTTAAAGTCTTCCGCGCTCTGAATTTAAGTATCAGAAACCCCCAGGTTTCTGAGAAACTGTGTTTATCGACAAAAGTTTTAAAGACTATTCACCCCCCTAGTCTTTTACTTTGCCGTTATCTGGACCAACAAGTGGTATCAGAGCAGGAGGTTCACAAGCCTTCTGCACTGAACCTAGATCCCTAGATAGGTGAAGAAACTTTGTCCCTCTCTGAGGATTATATAATTTGTGTGTTAAGTGTGCAGGTATGTCTTTGAGTGATGCGCCCATTCTGAAACCAGAAAACTACGAGAAATGGAAGAACAACATGATGCTCCATCTGGAGGCCATTAGTGACGAGATGATCTATGTCATCAATGAAGGGCCTATCAAAATCAGACAACTCAAACAAGTTACTGAGGTGTCTGATGGAAGAAAAGCCTCAGACAAGGAAGATGGAAGCGAGGATATGGCTGCTAGTGATAGTGGTCATGTTGCTCGTGGAAGCATTATGTATGAAGACAAGCCAAGAGAGCTCTGGACATCTGAAGATGCCAAGAGACACAGATTGGATGGTCAAGCTCGTAATATCATCATCAGATCGACACCTGAGCACATACAGTGTAAACTGTGGGGGTGCTAAAACGGCGAAAGTTGCCTGGCAATTGGTTGAAGAAATCTGTGCCGGAACTGAGAAAACCAAGGAAAACAAGTTCGAAGTCCTTAAATTGAAGTTCCAAAACTTCAAAAAAGGTCCCACTGAAACTCTGTGTTGGTCCAGATAACGGCAAAGTAAAAGACTAGGGGGGGGGGGGTGAATAGTCTTTTAACACTTTTGTCGATAACAAATATTTCTCAGATATCTGAATAGATATCTGATACTTAGAATCAGAGTGCGGAAGACTTAATAAAGATAAGTGCAGAAACAGTTAATAAGTGTGTGTGTGTTGCTGAAGTATAAATACAGAAATGTAAATGACACAGCAAGTATAGTGGTATCTGGAGGTGGCGTAATCGTCCAACTAATCCACTTCGGTCTATCAGAGACCTAGAATTCACTAGAACAGATAATTGAGATTTCCTTACAATAATCCTATTCTAAGATTCTTAAACAATTGGTTCCCAACCAAATGTTCCCCCTGAGTTGTTCCCCGGCTTTCTGACCAAGTACTTCTGTACTCGTAATCCTTTGAGTTATTCCTAGCTTCCCAAGCTAAGTACTTCCTATACTCAATAACCTTGAGTTATTCCTTAGTTTCCCAAATCAAGTACTTCCTATACTCCGGTAACCTTGGAGTTATTCCCGATTTTTCAAACTAAGTACTTCACACTCCACGCCAGTTATGGTGTTGGTTTTGGTTTGAGTTGTCAGATGAGCGTCTTAATAACTTTTCAGTTAATCAGATAGCTCTGTGAACTAAGTTACTTAATACACTTTACAGCGTATGGTATCTTGTTCGATTTCTTGACCCAAGTGTTATGATATCTGTTCAAGAGAATGAATCTCAGATAGTTGATCTTTTGATTCAACTCCTTCACAGATAGCTTTGCTTGTTTAGGATCAGGACACTTAGAACTTCAGTGTTTACTCAAGATCATAAGCTTTAGTCGCAACAGAAAGCTTTGATAATAAGTAAGTTGCTTTGAGAGAGAGTAAGATAATCAGATATCGTATGCAGTTCAAGGTCTTGTGTTTCTGAGTTGTGTGTTCCGTGTGTCTTCTCAAGCTGTCTAAGTGTTGATATTTATTGATGAATTTGAGTGTCGTTTGAATAGTATCCGTTAGGCTCAAATTCAAACTATCGATATCTGTGTATAGTACTGTAGCAGATTTTGTCTTCTTCTCAGAAGCTGCCGTTGCTTTTATTCAGACATCTCTGTCCGTGCATTAAATGCATTGTACTATACTTTTTGTCCTGTAGTGTCAACGGAACTATGCTTTGTATCAGAGACTAGTGTTATCTGATTCTTTGCACGTCCTTATCTTCATTCTTCAGATACCACTTGTATTTATTGAAACAACTTTGTTTGCAATATATATTTCTCTTTCAGAAACGTGGTTAAAGCTCAAAGTATCTGAGAATAGATATCTGTGGACACTTTCCTTGTTTTCAGATATGTATCTTATTTCTCAGATATCTCTTGTGACACAGTTTGTTTGAAACTGTTAGGTGTCTAAGATATCTGGCTAAGATATCTGAACAACAGATTCAGTAATCTTGTGCAGTTTTCTTCAAGTCTTCGATTGTTGTTGAGCTTTCTGATTGGATGTCTTCTTCTTGGTCTTCTCTTCATAAAATAAAAATTACATTTCGAGACCTAACATCCTATACAAGATTAGCTAGACTATCATACTTAGTGGGTTTCCTCTTTTACAATGTTCAAGTGAACCAAGAGTACTAATCACCTTTCTGAGACTAAGATAAGTCATCATGTTGCTGAACAAAATCTAAACAGATATTCTTAACAAAATATCTAACAAATTTCCCCCATTTTGATCAGTCAACGATGACTATCTTCCCTATTACAAATCTGGATGAGGAAACAATCCACTACTTAATCATTTCTTAAGATCTTTCAAATCATATAATTAAGTGCAGAAAGTAGACATCAACCAAATCACAAGGTGTGATCTTTGCTGACAAGTTATCTTTTATAGAATACTATCTGAGAGTAAGTTCTTCAGATAAGTCGCAACTAAAGATTACAGATAACTTTAACACATGATACAGTTAAGCTCAGTCAGCAAAAATACAAAAACTTCATAGTAAATTAGGACAACAGGAGTAACCAAGCTCCAAGTAAACATTCTAATAGACTAGTCTTCAAGTCTTCAATCTTCAAGGCTTCAACAGTGTTTCTATGGATCAGTCTGCAAATTTCCTATCTCCAAACCTTTTGATGTCATCAGAATAATCATAAAGAAGAGTTCTGACAAGCATTTACTTTCTCCGCAAATCCACGCACCTCTTTGTAGTTTTGGTAGGATTTTCTTGGCAAAATGCTTGACCCATGTACTTTCCCCACTTCCGGCATGCCGGTCTATTACGATATCTCGAAAGCTTGAAGTATTCAGTAGATAATCTTGAGATATCGATGTCACCTTGTATTGATCTTATCGAGATAGAGCGACTCATGGGTTCCACAGAAGTCTTGGTCTTGTACTGTTCTGTGATATTCGTAATTTTGTGCACATCATCGGCTTTCCATATGGACAATCATCGAGAGGTCCTTCTTCATGGCTTCAGTTCTCTTGACAACTTCAAAATCCAACCATGCTTTGATGTGATTGGTGTTGATCAAGGTAGGTTTATTCTTTCTCCATGCCATAAGTTGTTTAAGGATTGGTTATGGAAATCTTGAATTTACCAATAGATGCTTAAGTTCGTAATCCAATAGCCATTTTTCCGATTGATGCACTGTAGAGCAGAGGAATCATTGTCATACTTCACATACTCAATTTTGGCTTCTTACGGCCGAGTGGAAGTTGACTTTGTCTTTGCTCAGCTCTCAGTCTGTTCCTTTTCTGTCTTGAATTCTCTTTGGGGTTGTTGCTTGAAGAACCACCACCCTGGATAGACTTGGTATTTCCAGAGGGTGTTTTAGCTGCTAGGGGCTTTGCAGCTATGGGCTCAGTTAGGCTTTCAATTTTCCTTTTTCTGTGAAGAGGAGCTTCATCTTCATCAGTCTCTTCATCATCATCAAGATCAATTCTTGTGAGATCTTTGCAGCCTTCTTCATTGCCCTTGGACTT
Source organism: Plantago major (assembly GCA_026545765.1). Taxonomy (NCBI): domain Eukaryota; kingdom Viridiplantae; phylum Streptophyta; class Magnoliopsida; order Lamiales; family Plantaginaceae; genus Plantago; species Plantago major. The sequence continues at coordinate 41,988,386 of CM048840.1, forward strand.
GATTTGACCTTCTTCTTCTTCTTCTTCAGAAGATTCATCAATCCCTCTGACTTGTCTTCTCCTTGGAGCCTTGGTACTCCTTGGAGGTTTCTGTGCCATAGCCCTTGTTACCATTTTGGTTCCTTGATGGGTCTCGGGAAGCGGCTTGGCTTGAGGAGGTTCATTAATTACGAGTGGTGGGTGGAAGTTTTTCTTCTTCCTTTCGAGCCGCACTCATTTCTTCTTGTTTTCATCTCCTTCTTCCCATTCCCCCGACTTTGAGGTCCAGATTTGTACTTTTCCCCTTAGTAATTGTTGGTGACTCGGTCTCATAAAGGAATCGAGAGAGAGTCAAAATGCCCTTGTAAATAGTTGTGGCGGTGACCAACTTCAAGTTGACTTTGAGCTCTGATTTTGCTTGATAAGTCCATTGTCTTTATCGGTGAGCTCGCTTGATGGGCCTAGGATGGCATCTGCTTTTCCAGCAGTGTAACTTGCCTCTTGGAAAGCTTTCTCAGCTAAAGACACATCATCGTCCCTTATCATTCCCAGATCTTTCTGAGCAATGATCATGCTAGTAGTTCTCTGAGTGATGAGCTCAGTGAACTTTCTCATTTCAGAGGGGACTGAGGCAATTACTTCCTTGTTCTGTGAAGACATCTCCTTATTCGAGTAGCGATTGCAGTACTGTTCATGTATTCATCGGAGTGGACGTTTGGCAGTTTGTTGAAGATTGTAGGAGCAATCAACTTTCTTTTCAAGTGAGAAACCGCTAGATGTTCATGGCGGTGCTCTGCCAAAGTCTTGTCTTCTTCATCATCTGAGTGATTAGCCCAGTGATCTTCATCCTCTTGGACATTTTCATCGATCGTATCAAGTCCAGCAACCATCTCAGAGATTGGTTTCTTTCCTTTCTGGGAGGAGGATGGTACTTCTTTCGAAGATGATGCAGCCTTAGCATCATGATTGATTTCAGATACTTCTTCAATATCGAGTTCTTTGGTGATCTCTTGTACAGCGTCCCGTAGCTCTTTAACCTCAGAGTAAGCAATCATTTCTTCTAAGTATAGATCTTATAGTTGATCAATCTTATCTCTGGATTTAGCTATTTGATCTTCCAGTTGAAGATGGAGCTGTTGTTCTTCTTCAACGGTTATGCGAGTTGAGCGGTCTGGTTTGAGTGTTTAAAATTTTCTGATTGGTTTCTTCAGAAAGCTCAACTACTTGTTCAGTAGTAACTGCGTGTTGGTTAGAAGATGGATGAGTAGATTTCTGAGGTGATGAAGACGGAGATTTCTGTGAAGTCTTCTCAGTTTGCTTTTCAGCAGTTGAGGCATTGTTTCTCTGTGAAATTCCTCCGGTCCACAGTGCGGGGCATCATCATCATCCTTTTGTCATTATCATCCTTTTGGTGATGGTCATTGGAGGTTCATCAAAGTAATTTTCATTCATTTCTTCCTCCTCATCATCTTGAATCAAGATTGATCACTTCGGGATAGTGATCTTACGCCCTTAACTTCTTCTTGTTGAAGGTATGAATTGTAGTCAGGCGGATCGGCTTGAATGCCATCTGTAATCTTGTCTGACCATCTGCCTGTTCAAAGGCATGTATCAAACTATGCACTACTTCTCTGGAAAAGTCCTTGTGTAGTAGAGTCGCAACTGTATATTGTTCTGTAGGGAACATTGCTTGGACATATGTTTCCAGGTCAAGAGCTCGTGCTCGTCTGGTTGGTTGATCAGTGATTCTCAAAATTTCAGAGAGATCAGAGCACCTTAACTTCTGCCATTTCTTGAAGCATTGAATATGCTTTGGCAAGGTGTGAGCTTTAAAGAAGTGAAGTAGGTCCCTTGTTTCTTCAATGGGAACCTGCTTTGCATCTGTTTGAGCCTGAAAGAAAGAGTTTTGAGTGAGTTTCAAAACTTTTGTAGATATCTGAGTAGAAGTGTAGTTTAGTTTCTGAGTTACCTGAGTAAGAACATCAGGCTCAGATACTTGTTCTACTGAGACGATTGGTGTCTCAGATATCTTGTTGTGAGGTGGAGACTTGGAAGTCTGGTCCTCATCAACCTTTCTTTCTTGATCCTGAGAAAAATACAATACTTAGGAAATAGTTTGAAAGAATCTATGCATAAATATGCTTTTAGTGAATTCTGATTTGAGCTACTTACTTCCTCATCAGGAAGCTCAGATTCATTTTTCTCAGAAACTTGTGCGCTTTACGTGTTCTTTCGAGTGATGTTGCCTTAGGGCTTCATCAATTTCCATTGATGCAGGGGAAGTCGCAACTTTATCCCCTTGCATTTCTACTTCTGAAAAAGCCTGTAAGTAGAAAGTATTGAATATGAGAAGAGATAAAAGATAACCCAGGATGAAGAATACTTGTCACTTGATTGTCATATACCTTCAAGTTTGAAGGCTCAGTGATGTGTTCTTCAGAAACCTTGTTGGTTTCTGGGTTTGTCTCTGGCATTTCTGCCTTATCTTCTTCCATCTCAGTTGGAGCCTGTTAGAAACATTTATCATGAATGAGCATACAAACATTTTTACTGAAAAGTTAGTTCTCTTTAAGAATCATTTACCTGTGGCACAGGCTCAGATTTCTCAAGAGTTGAGGTTGAAGGAACCTCTTTTTCAGTATCTGAGGTAAGCTTCTCAGCTTCCTCTTGTTTCTGCGTTTCTAACTCAGCCTGTAACAAAGAAATTCTTATAATGTAACAAGATTTATAAGTATAAAATTTTTCACAAGGTAAGAGTTAAACCAGTCATTTACCCGAGCAGTTTCAGGCTGATTGGTCTCTGGAACTTGTGACCTTTCTATACATTGGTCGTCTTGTCCCAGTGCAGTTTCTTTGTTTGAAGTTTCTGGTACTTCACACCTTTCCTGAGTATGCAACTCAGTTGCCTCCCCTGGTTGATCATTCTGAGTAGATGTCTCAGTTTGATCCCTCTCATTGAGTTAGAACTGCTCAATTCTGGATTTTCTTGATATCTTGTATTCTTTGGTAATTCAAAATGGAGTTCATTTACCATTTCATCAACCACTTGTGGCTGTTGTGGTTGTTGTGTTTGTGGTTGTGGTTGTTGTGTTTGTGGTTGTTGTGGTTGTCTGGAAGCAGAAGATTGATCAGTAGAGTGTTCTTCCAGATTCTTAGATGTGGCATTTCCATCAGCATCTGCCAGCACTAAAATACCACTCATCAGGGCTTTGTGAAGTTGTGCAAGAGAGTCATTCCCTGATGATGTGTTTGCACCAACAACCTTTGCTATAGGTTCAGCAACCTGTGGTGTAGGTTCCTCTTCAGATACCTTATCACCAGTTACCTTTTCAGTAACCTTAGCCCTTTTTGTTCTTTTTAAGACTTGAGAGATGACTAGTTCATCATCTTCATCGTCAGAGCTCTCATCAGCATTGGGAACTGATTGGTCCATTACTCCTGCGGTTTCTGCAGATGGGGCTTGGTGCTTTTCACCACTCTTGGCAGCATTTATGAGTTCATCAGCAAGGCTTTCTGCATTAGTCGCAACATTTCTGAAAGCACTTTCTCTTGCTGAGTCTACTTGTTCAGTAGTTGATAACTCTTTTGCAGCATTGATGAGTTCATCTGCCATTATCAGTTCATCGGCAATGTCTGCAGATATCTGAGAATTGACAACCTCTTTGGGTGTGTCTTCTGATTTGCCAGCAGACTTCTTTCTTGAAGTTCTGGCTTCTTCGCAACCTTTTCTTCGATATCTTTTCGATTTTCTCTTCTTAGGACCTTTCGAGAGCCAGAACCTTTTCATCAGATTTGTATACTCATACTTGTAGAGTAAGTTACTGTTGGCTATTTCAGCCGTCTCTCTGAGCACAATGCCAAGCTTTTCCAGCAAGTAGCATATCTTCAAACCATAACCTACTGTGGCCTTTGGCTCAGCTAGTCCTTTGACAATCTTAGGCTCGAAGCCTTGAATCTTCTTCACAAATTTCATGAAGGCGTACTTTCCCCAGTTAAAAGGGTTTTCCAGCCTTTTGTCTTGTTGATTCAGCAAGAACATCATGATCCATCGTTCTTGGCATATCCGTCAAGACCTCCTTGTAGACCATCAAAGCATCGTGAAGAATGCACAAGATATCCATCGGAACCAACAGATGTCGGTTCGGATGTCGACAAGCTTGAACTCGGGTGTATCTCGATTTTCAAGATCACACACGTCACTGTAAAGTTCTTCAACACCTTCAAGGAGTTCATCATCCTTGGTGTTTATTTCAAAATCCTTTCCAAGATTTTGAACCTCAAACAACTTACAGAAAGTTGTTAAGTCCATAAGGATTTCCATTCCTTGGACTGAGGTTTTGATAGACACTATTTCAGTGCCTTCAGAAACACAGGAAATAATCCTGGAGTTGTTGTAAAATTCCAACACATCGAGTGATGAAATTCCACTTGGGCGAGCAGATAGAAAACCCTTGATTTGTGCCTTTTCAAGCATGTCAAGAATCAATTTTCTGTCACTTTGGTTTTCTATTGCAGAATTGAGGTATTCCTCAACCATGGCACCACCCCAAATCATTCTGTGACTTGAAGTCCAATGGTCAGGATTGAAAACTCCTACCAGTCGATTGTTAACAATAACCAACTCTGGTGCTTGCTTTTCAGTAGTACCAGTGGAGGATTGGGATTTCTGTGTCGAAGTGTTCTTGGAGGCCATCTCTTTATATAGTGTAGGGAATTGAAATTGGTGTTTGAAAGAGATGTGATTCAGTGATTCTTTTCAGAAAAACTTAATCTGATTTGCAGAGATTGTAGAGGGCTTGCAGAGAATCAAGAGAGAATTTGCTATTTTTGTGCAAGATGAAATTTCGGATTAGGCAAAAGTGATTTCATTTGCCAAAATCCTATATATATAGTAGTTGAATCCCAACAGACAAATACATACAAATTGATTTTGTGTGTACGTATCTGTGATTTGCAAACAGGCGTGAGCAAAAGCTAGTTCGGCATTAAATGCTTAGTGGGCCATGTCTGAATTTCAACAGTCCACTATTTACTGTGAATTAATTTTCACCGTACAGATCAATCGCTTAACTTCATCGAGGGTCACCATTGCATCTTCAGCAATGATCACAATCAACAAGTGTAATTGTGCCCATTTAATGAGTTTTGGCGACTTGCTATCTGAATCACAATTCTGTGTGAGCAAGGACACTGTTCGCATCTGAATCTATCTTATACTTAGGATTTTTCCAAGTTTTTCATCAAGATAGAAATAATGCGAGTTTCAAGAGAGAAGTTGACTGCAGATAGTTATACTATTCTCTTTTGTGTTCCCCGTTTATAGAATGATTCAGATATCTGAGTTCCCGTCTCAGAGATCTTAAGCAATTTTTTTTTTTTCTCTTTACCCTTTTTGACTTCTGGATTCCCGTTCCAGATTTCTCTTTTCTCTTTTTTGGATACCCGTTCCAGATACCTCTTCTCTGGATGCCCGTTCCAGATACCTGAACTCTTTCAGTTCATTGGTAGTTCCATTAGTCCAAGACTATGTCTTAAGGCTAAGAATCTACTTTCTTGTAGTGGCTTAGTGAAGATATCTGCAAGTTGGTCTTCAGTGCCAATCTTGAGTATCTCTATATTGCCTTTTTCAACATGGTCTCTGATGAAGTGATGTCTAACATCAATGTGCTTTGTTCTGGCATGAAATTTAGGATTCTGTGTAATCGCAATAGCACTTGTGTTGTCACAGAAAATGGGAGTTTTCTTCTCATCGAGTCCATAGTCTTTAAGTTGTTGTTGTATCCACAGAATTTGTGTTGCACAACAACCAGCAGCAATATATTCAGCCTCTGTGGTAGAAGTCGCAATTGAGTTTTGCTTCTTGCTAAACCATGAGATAAGTCTAGTGCCCAGAAACTGACAAGTTCCTGAGGTGCTTTTCCTATCAAGCAGTGATCCAGCATAATCAGCATCTGAGTATCCAGCTAAACTCAATCCACTTTCTTTAGGATACCACAATCCTACATCCACTGTACCCTTCACATACCTTAATATTTTCATAGCAATGTTGTAGTGTGTTTGCATTGGATTTGTCTGAAATCTAGCACATACTCCAACGGCATATTGAATATCAGGTCTACTTGCAGTGAGGTAAAGTAGTGAACCTATCAATTTCCTATACTTATGTTCTTCAACACTCTTATCTGATTCAGTATAGGTCATTTTGGTTCCAATGCTCATAGGTATCTTAGCATTCTTTTCAGAAGGCTTAAGATTGAATTTTGTGAGCATATCTTTTGCATACTTTGTTTGACTAATGAATATTCCATCATTGAGTTGCTTGACTTGCAATCCTAGGAAATAATTCATTTCTCCCATCATGCTCATCTCAAACTTGCTTTTCATGAGATTTGCAAAGTCATTACAAAGGTGCTTGTCCTTAGATCCAAATATGATGTCATCAACATATACTTGAACTAAGAGTAGTTTCCCGTCATGATTTAAGGTAAATAAAGTTTTATCAACTTCACCTTTCTTGAAACCACTTTCCAGAAGGTATTTGGCCAAAGTGTCATACCATGCTCTTGGAGCTGTTTGATCCATCTGAGCTTTACATGGTTTATAGACCATTCTACTTTCGAGGAAACTTCAAAGCCAGGTGGTTGCTCAACATAAACTTCTTCTGCAAGTTCACCGTTTAGGAATGCACTTTTGACATCCATCTGATAAACTTTGAAATCTTTATGAGCTGCAAAGGCTAGAAAGAGTCTTATTGCATCCAATTTGGCAACTGGTACATATGACTCGTCAAAATCTAAGCCTTCAGTCTGAGTAAATCCCTTGGCAACCAATCTTGCTTTGTTTCTGGTTATTTCACCAGATTCATTCATCTTGTTTCTGAAAACCCATTTAGTTCCAATCACAGATATTCCTTCTATAAATGGAACTAGTTTCCAGACTTTGTTTCTCTCAAATTGATCCAACTCTTCTTGCATTGCGTAGATCCGATCTTGGTCTCCTAATGCTTCTTCTATATTTTTAGGTTCAATATTCGAGATGAAACATCCAAAGAGAGAGTTAGCATTTTCAGCTATTGCTCTCCTAGTCCTAACACCCTGATTAATTGGTCCAATTATATCCTTTGTAGGATGATCTTTGATCCATTTCATCATAGGTTTAGTGCTAGTAGGATCAATATCCAGGTGATCTGAATGTGAATCACTAAGATTTTGATTTGATACTTTTTCAGTATCTGAGATATCTGACATATGGGAAATGTCATAGGAAATTCCTCATCATGTCTGTGAGTCATCTTGTTGTTACTAGGCTTTTCAAGCTTTTCTACGTCAGAGTCATCCTCACTTTCCATAATGATGTTTTTCCTTTCTGAGGATTCTTCTTTAGGATCCCTCAGTAATAGTTCTTTGAACTTTTCTGAGAATTCATCAATAGGAGGTGTTTTCTTACTTCCTTCATAGAATACAACATGAACTAATTCTTCAATTTTCTTTGTTCTTTTGTTGTAAACTCTGTAAGCTTTGCTGTTTGTGGAATAGCCAAGAAAAAAACCTTCATCTGCCTTTGGTTGAAATGTTCTCAGATAATCTTTCCCATTGTTTCGAACAAAACATCTACAACCAAATACTCTCAGATGTTTGATATTAGGGGGTCTACCAACCAAGATTTCATAGGGGGTCCTGTCATGGTGTTTGTTTATCAAGCATACATTACGAGTGTAGCAGTCGTGTTCTGACTTCAACCCAATAAATTTCACTTATCTCAGTGTCAGCTAGCATTGTCCTTGCAGCTTCTTTAAGGGTTCTGTTTTTCCTTTCTGCAACACCATTTTGTTGAGGTGTTCTTACAGAAGAAAGTTGGTGTTGTATATCTTTGCAGGTACAAAACTCCTTTATGTACTGGTTGACAAACTCAGTACCATGGTCTGTTCTAATTGCAGATACCTTGTCATTTTTCATGACTTCAAGCTTTTTCAGCAAGTTTGGTATCTCCACCCTGGCATCAGATTTGTGTTTCAGAAAAACAACCCAAGTGAATCTTGAGAAGTCATCTACAACAACCAGACCATACTTCTTTCCTGCATAACTAGTTACAGATGATTCGAATAGATCCATGTGTAAAAGTTGCAGTGGTCTAACACTAGAGTGTCTGATTTTGGACTTGAAAGAGATCTTAGATTGTTTCCCCATCTGACAGGCAGAACATATACCATCCTTTCTGAAAGATGTTTTGGGAAGGCCAACCACTAACTCTTTCTTGGCAAGTCTATTCAGAGTTTTGAAATTCAAGTGACTCATTCTTTTGTGCCATAACCAGTGCTCTTCTGTGTGACCAGATTGACTCACCATGAGACATTCTTCAGTTGTGGCAGATGCCCAATCAACAACATAAAGACTGCCTTTCCGCCGACCAACTAAGGTATGCTTTGACTCATTGTCAATTAGTTTGCGATTTAGCTTTGAATTTTATAGTAAAACCTTGTCATAAGCGGCTCATGCTAAATAGATTGTATTTCAAATCCTTAACATGTAATACGTCAGTGATTGTTAAAGTTCCCAATTTGACGTTGCCAAATCCCAGAGAGGGATTTAATTCTCCTCCAGCAAATCTGATATCTGGTCCTGTGTTGCAAGCTTTGTAATCAACCAGATTTGCTTTGTCTCCTGTCATGTGCTTTCCGCATCCACTATCAAATAGCCATTGTGCTTTAGTCCAGGAAGCATTCTGCACACAACAGGAAACAGGAGATTAGGTTCTCATATCTTTGATGGAACCGTCAGAATCAAAAGTTCTTTTTGAATGAAAGTTATCATTAGTAAGAATTATTTTCTTCCTTGGTGTGTTCCTAGGTGCTCCATATGATGCTTTCAGATACCTGTCAGGTTTCTGAGTTTGCTTTTCAGCAAACTTAGCCTTCCTTGCCAGATTTCTTCTAGCCCTGGCATTCAGATTTTCAGTGGCTTGACTTAATATCTAGAGCATCCAGTTGAATTTGGATTTTCTTTCTTTCTTCAGTTAACAAAGCTTTCTGGCTTCTTCTGAAGATTCTTCTATCTTTCTTGTCGCCTGTCCTTAGTTTGTTGAGAGCAGGACAATCCTTCTTGAAGTGGCCAGGTTTCTGACAATAGAAACAGATATCGTTTCCAATTTCTACTTCCTCAGTACATGATGCTTTCTGAGCTGGCTTGTTCAGCGAGCTTTGCATATTTTTGTACTGGTGATAGTTTGAGCCTAGATGCTTTTTCAGCTTCTCTTTGGCTTTTCTTCTCTCAATTTCTCGACTGACAAATTTACTCATTTGCTTTGCAGCAAGAGCATCCTCAGTCTCTGTTAGATATTTTGTTAAGAATATCTGTTTAGATTTTGTTCAGCAACATGATGACTTATCTTAGTCTCAGAAAGGTGATTAGTACTCTTGGTTCACTTGAACATTGTAAAAGAGGAAAACCACTAAGTATGATAGTCTAGCTAATCTTGTATAGGATGTTAGGTCTCAAAATGTAATTTTTATTTTATGAAGAGAAGACCAAGAAGAAGACATCCAAGCAGAAAGCTCAACGACATTGAAGACTTGAAAAGCGCACAAGATTACTGAATCATTGTTCAGATATCTTAGCGGATATCTTGTAGAACCACGAGCTTTCAAACAAAGCGTGTCACAAGAGATATCGAGAAATAAGACACATATCCGAAAACAAGGAAAGTGTCCACAGATATCTACTCTCGGATACCTTGAGCTTTAACCACGTTTACGAAGAGAAACATATATTGCAAACAAAGTTGTTTCAATAAACACAAGTGGTATCGAAGAATGAAGATAAGGACGTGCAAAGAATCGAGATAACACTAGTCTCGATACAAAGCATAGTTCCGTTGGCCTCTGAGGACAAAAAGTATAGTACAATGCATTTAATGCACGGACGAGAGATGTGCGAATAAAAGCACGGCACTTCGAGAAGAAGACAAACTCACTGATGATTATACACAGATATCAATAGTTTGAATTTGAGCCTAACGGATACTATTCAAAGCGGCACTCAAATTCATCTATAAATATCAACACTTAGACGACTTGAGAGACACACACTGAATACTGAATCAATATCTTACTCTCTCAAAGCAACTTACTTATCCTCAAAGCTTTTACATTGCGACCAAAGTTTTGATCTTGAGTAAACATGAAGTTCTAAGTGTCCGATCCTAAACAAGCAAAGCTATACGTGAAGGAGTTGAATCAAAGATCAACTATCTGAGATTCATTCTCTTGAGCAGATATCATAACACTGGTCAAGAAATCGAACAAGATACCATACGCTGTAAAGTGTATTAAGTAACTTAGTTCACAGAGCTATCTGAATAACTGAAAAGTTATTAAGACGCTCATCTGACAACTCAAACCTAAACCAACACCATAACTGGCGTGGAGTACAGGAAGTACTTAGTTTGAAAAATCAGGGAATAACTCCAAGGTTACCGGAGTATAGGAAGTACTTGATTTGGGAAACTGAGGAATAACTCCAAGGTTATTGAGTATAGGAAGTACTTAGCTTGGGAAGCTAGGGAATAACTCAAAGGTTTCTGAGTACAGGAAGTACTTGGCTGTGAAAGCCGGGGAACAACTCAGGGGGAACATTTGGTTGGGAACCAATTGTTAAGAATCTTAGAATAGGATTATTGTAAGGAAAACTCAATTATCTGTTCTAGTGAATTCTAGGTCTCTGATAGACCGAAGTGGATTAGTTGGAGGATTACGCCACCTCCAGATACCACTATACTTGCTGTGTAATTTACATTTCTGTATTTATACTTCAGCAACACACACACACTTATTAACTGTTTTAGCACTTATCTTTATTAAGTTTTCCGCACTCTGATTCTAAGTATCAGATATCCATTCAGATATCTGAGAAATAATTGTTATCGACAAAAAGTTTTAAAAGACTATTCACCCCCTCCCCCCCCCCCCCTCTAGTCTTTTACTTTGCCGTTATCTGGACCAACAAGTGGTATCAGAGCAGGAGGTTCACCACCTACCTTGAACCTAGATCCCCAGATAGGTGAAGGAACTTTGTCCACTTTTGAGGACTATTTAATTTGTGTGTTAAGTGTGCAGGTATGTCTCTGAGTGATGCACCCGTTCTCAAACCAGAGAACTACGAGAAATGGAAAAATAACATGATGCTCCACCTTGAAGCCATAAGTGACGAGATGATCGAAGTAATAAAGAATGGCCCAATAGCCATTCAACAACTTAAGCAAGTCATGGAGGTTTCGAGTGGAAGAGACAGAGATCAAAGCGAAGGATCTTCACAAACAGATGCGTCAACTAGTGGAAGATCTACTGGTCACGTTATTTACGAACCAAAGTCTAGAGAACTCTGGACATCGGAAGATGCCAAGAGGAATCGTCTGGATGGTCAAGCTCGTAACATCATCATCAGATCGACACCAGAGCACATACGATGTAAAGCGTAGGTGCTAAAAACGGCGAAGTTGCTGGCAACCGATTGAAGAAATCGTGCGGGCCAGAAAACCAAGGAAAACAAGTTCGAAGTTCTAAAGTTGAAATTTCAAAATTTCAAACAAGGTCCCACTGAAACTCTGGAAGAACTTGATTTCAGATTTACCACTCTCATGAGTGACATGGAAGCACTTGGGGAAAGCAATAGATACTCTCAGTCTGAGAAGATTAAGACTATTGTCAGAAGTCTTAACAACAACTGGGAGCATACTAAATTCTTTTATTTTAACCAAGGTATGCCAAATATCACTCCGAAGGAACTTTTCTCTCATCTTGCTACTGTTGACTATGAGACAACTCAGAGAGAACAAACAACTGAAAAGTTGCAGAATGTTGCTTTAGTTACTCAAGGAACTTCTGAAAAGAAGAAAAGCAAGGAGGAGACTGAGGATGCTCTTGCTGCAAAGCAAATGAGCAAATTTGTCAGTCGAGAAATTGAAAGAAGAAAAGCCAAAGAGAAGCTGAAAAAGCATCTAGGCTCAAACTATCACCAGTACAAAAATATGCAAAGCTCGCTGAACAAGCCAGCTCAGAAAGCATCATGTACTGAGGAAGCGATTGAAAAGCGATATCTGTTTCTATTGTCGAAACCAGCCACTTCAAGAAGGATTGTCCGCTCTCAACAAACTAAGGACAAAGACAAGAAAGATAGAAGAATCTTCGTAAGAAGCGTAAAGCTTTGTTAATCAAGAAAGAAAGAAAATCAAATTCAATGGATGCTCTAGGCGTTGAGACAGTTCAAGATGACAATTCAGATGACTCAACCTTACCATCACCGGAATTATGTGGAGTTACTCATGATATAATCGACTTCGGCCTCAAGAAGAATGAAATGTGTGGGGTTGCTGAAATTGACGGACCAGACATCTCCAACATAGAAAATTGTCTTATGGCTGATGAGGTAACACATACTTCTTGCTATACCTATGAAAGTGATGAAGAGGAAATAAAAGATCTAGAAAATCTCAGAAAAGAACTTGATATCTATAAAAGAGAATTTCTAATGATCCATGCGAGAACTGAAAACCTAGAGGAGGAAAAGAATTTTCTTGCAAAGGAAAATTCTCATTTGGTTAAGATATCTGAGAAAAAGGACGCTGAAAATGCGTTTCTCAAGGCTCAGATATCTGAGACTGAAAAGTCACATAAAGAAGCATTGGCAGTACTTCAAAGGAAATATGAAGATCTTCTTTCTGAAAATAAGGAACTCAAGAAGAAAGAACTATCTTTTCAATCTTATGCCAAAGCTAGTGACACTCTTACTGAAGTACAATCTTACTTAAGAGATCCTTCAGAGAAGAAAGGACTTGATTTGAATACAGACAGATTGTTCTATCACTATGAATAAGAGTAAGGAGAAAAGAACATTTGTAAGTACTCAGCAAGACGGTTCCCATGCAATCTATAGTATCGGTGAAAAGACAAAGATTGTTGACAAAGGAAAGGCAGTTGCGACTAGACCTTTGTGGGAAAAACAAGTCAAAAACAAAACTGCTGGGTACGTCTACGAAAGAAACACAACATCGAAAAGTGTAACGACCCAGCATGCTATGTCTCTCAAAAGGTAGAATTTGCGAGCTGGCAAATTCTCCCATGTCACCTTTTCTGGAAAGAAATTAGATCAACCAGAGACTAGCAAAGCTGCTGAGAAAAGACCTCAGATAGCTTCAAGTGCTCGAAACGGCATTGGCTACAAAGGCATCGGAAAACAACTTGCTCATGAGTACAAGCAGGAGCAAGAACGATGGCTGAAAGCTAGAATTGCTCAAAGCAATTATCAGAAGTGGAAGTTAAGTCAAGCCACTGAAAATCTGAATGCCAGGGCTAGAAGAAATCTGGCAAGGAAGGCTAAGTTTGCTGAAAAGCAAACTCAGAAACCTGACAGGTATCTGAAAGCATCATATGGAGCACCTAGGAACACACCAAGGAAGAAAATAATTCTTACTAATGATGACTTTCATTCAAAAAGAATTCCTCCTTACGTTCCTGTCAGACAAAAGCATATTTCAAAGAAATTCATTCAAAAATGGATTCCTACTGGAAGAACTTTTGATTCTGACGGTTCCATCAAAGATATGAGAACCTAATCTCCTGTTTCCTGTTGTGTGCAGAATGCTTCCTGGACTAAAGCACAATGGCTATTTGATAGTGGATGTGGAAAGCACATGACAGGAGACAAAGCAAATCTGGTTGATTACAAAGCTTGCAACACAGGACCAGATATCAGATTTGCTGGAGGAGAATTAAATCCCTCTCTGGGATTTGGCTACGTCAAATTGGGAACTTTAACAATCACTGACGTATTACATGTTAAGGATTTGAAATACAATCTATTTAGCATGAGCCAGTTTGCAGACAAGGGTTTTACTATAAAATTCAAAGCTAAATACTGCAAACTAATTGACAATGAGTCAAAGCAGACAGTCTTGGTTGGTCGGCGAAAAGGCAGTCTTTATGTTGCCGATTGGGCATCTGCCACAACTGAAGAATGTCTCATGGTGAGTCAATCTGGTCACACAGAAGAGCACTGGTTATGGCACAAAAGAATGAGTCACTTGAATTTCAAAACTCTGAATAGACTTGCCAAGAAAGAGTTAGTGGTTGGTCTTCCCAGAACATCTTTCAGAAAGGATGGTATCTGTTCTGCCTGTCAGATGGGGAAACAATCTAAGATCTCTTTCAAGTCCAAAATCAGACACTCTAGTGTTAGACCACTGCAACTTTTACACATGGATCTATTTGAATCATCTGTAACTAGTTATGCAGGAAAGAAGTATGGTCTGGTTGTTGTAGATGACTTCTCAAGATTCACTTGGGTTGTCTTTCCAAAACAAATCGATGCCGGTGGAGATACCAAACTTCTGAAAAAGCTTGAAGTCATGAAAATGACAAGGTATCTGCAATCGAGCAGACCATATGGTCTGAGTTTTCAACCGATTACATAAAGGAGTTTTTGTACTGCAAAGGTATACAACACCAACTTTCCTCTGTAAGAACACCTCAACAAAATGGTGTTGCGAAAGGAAAACAGAACCCTTGAAGAAGCTGCAAGGACAATGCTAGGCGACCTTGAGATAAGTGAAATTTATTGGGTTGAAGTCTGTAAACACGACTGCTACACTCGAGCAGATGCTTGATAAACAAACACCATGGCGGGACCCCTATGAAATCTTGGTTGGTAGACCTCCTAATATCAAACATCGAGAGTATTTGGTTGTAGATGTTTTGTTCTAAACAATGGGAAAGATTATCCGAGAACATTTCAACCAAAGGCGATGAAGGTGTTTTCTTGGCTATTCCACAAGCAAAAAGCTACGAGTTTACAACAAAAGAACAAAGAAAATTGAAGAATCAGTTCATGTTGTATTCTATGAAGGAAGTAAGAAAACACCTCCTATTGATGAACTCTCAGAAAAGTTCAAAGAATTATTACTGAGAGATCCTAAAGAAGAATCCTCAGAAAGGAAAAACATCATTATGGAAAGTGAGGATGACTCTGACGTAGAAAAGCTTGAAAAGCCTAGTAACAACAAGATGACTCACAAACATGATGAGGAATTTCCTATGAGTTTTCCAGAAATGGAACAGGTTACTGAGAACCTTCATCATGAAGAGGTATCTAAAAATGAGAATCCTGAAATGCATGTATCAGATATCTCTAACACTGAAAAGGTGTCAGATATCCATGACATTTCCCATATGTCAGATATCTCAGATACTGAAAAAGTATCAAATCAAAATCTTAGTGATTCACATTCAGATCACCTGGATATTGATCCTACTAGTACTAAACCTATGATGAGATGGATCAAAGGATATAATTGGACCAATTAATCAGGGTGTTAGGACTAGGAGAGCAATAGCTGAGAATGCTAACTCTCTCTTTGGATGTTTCATCTCGAATATTGAACCTACAAATATAGAAGAAGCATTAGGAGACCAAGACTGGATCTCTGCAATGCAAGAAGAGTTGGATCAATTTGAGAGAAACAAAGTCTGAACCGTTCCATTTATAGAAGGAATATCTGTGATTGGAACTAAATGGGTTTTCAGAAACAAGATGAATGAGTCTGGTGAAATAACCAGAAACAAAGCAAGATTGGTTGCCAAGGGATTTACCCAGACTGAAGGCTTAGATTTTGACGAGTCATATGCACCAGTTGCAAGATTGGATGCAATAAGACTTTTTCTAGCCTTTGCGGCTCATAAAGATTTTAAAGTTTATCAGATGGATGTCAAAAGTGCATTCCTAAACGGTGAACTTGCAGAAGAAGTTTATGTTGAGCAACCACCTGGCTTTGAAGTTTCCTCAGAAAGTAGAATGGTCTATAAACTACAGAAAGCTCTGTATGGACTGAAACAGGCTCCAAGAGCATGGTATGACACTTTGGCCAAATACCTTCTGGAAAGTGGTTTCAAGAAAGGTGAAGTTGATAAAACTTTATTTACCTTAAATCATGACGGGAAACTACTCTTAGTTCAAGTATATGTTGATGACATCATATTTGGATCTAAGGACAAGCAACTTTGTAATGACTTTGCAAATCTCATGAAAAGCAAGTTTGAGATGAGCATGATGGGAGAAATGAATTATTTCCTAGGATTGCAAGTCAAGCAACTCAATGATGGAATACTCATTAGTCAAACAAAGTATGCAAAAGATATGCTCACAAAATTCAATCTTAAGCCTTCTGAAAAGAATGCTAAGATACCTATGAGCATTGGAACCAAAATGACCTATACTGAATCAGATAAGAGTCTTGAAGAACATAAGTATAGGAAATTAATAGGTTCACTACTTTACCTCACTGCAAGTAGACCTGATATTCAATATGTTGTTGGAGTATGTGCTAGATTTCAGACAAATCCAATGCAAACACACTACAACATTGCTATGAAAATATTAAGGTATGTGAAGGGTACAGTAGATGTAGGATTGTGCTATCCTAAAGAAAGTGGATTGAGTTTAGCTGGGTACTCAGATGCTGATTATGCTGGATCATTGCTTGATAGGAAAAGCACCTCAGGAACTTGTCAGTTTCTGGGCACTAGACTTATCTCATGGTTTAGCAAGAAGCAAAACTCAATTGCAACTTCTACCACAGAGGCTGAATATATTCTTCTTTGGTTGTTGCAACACAAATTCGTGGATACAACAACAACTTAAAGACTATGGACTCGATGAGAAGAAAACTCCCATTTTACGTGACAACACAAGTGCTATTGCAATTACGAATCCTAAATTTCATGCGTAACAAAGCACATTGATGTTAGACATCACTTCATCAGAGACCATGTTGAAAAAGGCAATATAGAGATACTCAAGATTGGCACTGAAGACCAACTTGCAGATATCTTCACTAAGCCACTGCAAGAAAGTAGATTCTTAGCCTTAAGACATAGTCTTGGACTAATGGAACTACCAATGGACTGAAAGAGTTCATGTATCTGAAACGGGCAACCAGAGAAGAGGTATCTGGAACGGGTATCCAGAAAAGAGAAAAGAGAAATCTGAAACGGGTATCCAGAAGTCTAAAAGGCTAAAAAGTAAAAAGATAGCTTAAGATCTCTGAGACGGGAACTCAGATATCTGAATCATTCTATAAACGGGGAACACAAAAGAGAATAGTATAACTATCTGCAGTCAACCACTCTCTTGAAACTCACATTATTTCTATCTTGATGAAAAACTTGGAAAAATCCTAAGTATAAGACAGACTCAGATGCGAACAGTGTCCTTGCTCATACAGAATTGTGATTCAGATAGCAAGTCGCCAAAACTCATTAAATGGGCACAATTACACTTGCTGATTGTGATCATTGCTGAAGATGCAATGGTGACCCTCGATGAAGTTAAACGATTGATCTGTACGGTGGAAATTGATTCACAGTAAATAGTGGACTGTTGAAATTCAGACATGGCCCACTAAGCATTTAATGCCGAACTAGCTTTTGCTCACGCCTGTTTGCAAATTACGAATCGCATACACAAAATCAATGTGTATGTATTTGTCATTGGGATTCAATTGCTATATATAGGATTTTGGCAAATGAAATCACTTTTGCCTAATCCGAAATTTCATCTTGCACAAGAATAGCAAATCCTTCTCTTGATTCTCTGCAAACCCTCTACAATCTCTGCAAATCAAGATTAAGTTTTTCTGAAAAGAATCACTGAATCACATCTCTTTCAAACACCAATTTCAAATCCCTACACTATATAAAGAGATGGCCTCGAAGAACACTTCGGACGAAATCCCAATCCTCCTTTGATCGCTGAAAAGCAAGCACTAGAGTTGGTTATTGTTAACAATCGACTGGTAGGAGTTTTCAATCCTGACCATTGGACTTCAAGTCACAGAATGATTTGGGGTGGTGCCATGGTTGAGGAATGCCTCAATGCTGCAATAGAAAACCAAAGTGACAGAAAATTGATTCTTGACATGCTTGAAAAGGCACAAATCAAGGGTTTTCTATCTGCTCGCCCAAGTGGAATTTCATCACTCGATGTGTTGGAATTCTACAACAACTCCAGGATTATTTCCTGTGTGTCTGAAGGTACTGAAATAGTGTCTATCAAAACCTCAGTCCAAGGAAAGGAAATTCTTCTGGACTTAACAACTTTCTGTAAGTTGTTTGAGGTTCAAAATCTTGGAAAGGATTTTGAAATAAACACCAAGGATGATGAACTCCTTGAAGGTGTTAAAGAACTTTACAGTGACATGTGTGATCTTGAAAAATCAGATACACCCACTGAATTCAAGCTTGCTGACATCCGAACCAGACATCTGTTAGTTCACTGGGATGTACTGGCTTGCATTCTTCACAGATGCTTTGATGGTCTACAGGGAGGTGCTGACCAAATAAGCCAAGAACGATGGATCATGATGTTCTTGCTGAATCAACAAGACAAAAGGCTGGAAAACCCTTTTAACTGGGAAAAGTACGCCTTCATGAAGTTCGTGAAGAAGATTCAAGGCTTCGAGCCTAAGATTGTCAAAGGACTAGCTGAGCCAAAGGCCACAGTAGGTTATGGTTTGAAGATATGCTACTTGCTGGAAAAGCTTGGCATTGTGCTCAGAGAGACGGCTGAAATAGCCAACAGTAACCTGCTCTACAAATATCAGTATACAAATCTGATGAAAAAGGTTACTGGGTCTCAGAAAGGTCCTAAGAAGAGAAAATCTAAAAAGATATCTGAAGAAAAGGTTGCGACCAAGAAGCCCAGAGCTTCAAGAAAGAAGTCTACTGGCAAATCAGAAGACACACCCAAAGAGGTTGTCAATTCTCAGATATCTGCAGGCATTGCCAATGAACTGATAATGGCAGATGAACTCATCAATACTGCAAAAGAGTTATCAACTACTGAACAAGTAGACTCAGCAAGAGAAAGTGCTTTCAGAAATGTTGCGACTAATGCAGTAAGCCTTGCTGATGAACTCATAAATGCTGTCAAGAATGGTGAAAAGCACCAAGCCCCATCTGCAGAAACCACAAGAGTAATGGACCAATCAGTTCCCAATGCTGATGAGAGCTCTGACAATGAAGATGATGAACTAGTCATCTCTCAAGTCCTAGAAAGAACAAAGAGGGCTAAGGTTACTGAAAAAGTAACTGGTGATAAGGTATCTGAAGAAGAACCTACACAACAGGTTGCTGAACCTATAGCAAAGGTTGTTGGTGCAAACACAACATCAGGGAATGACTCTCTTGCACAACTTCACAAAGCCCTGATGAGTGGTATTTTAGTGCTGGCAGATGCTGATGGAAATGCCACATCTAAGAATCTGGAAGAACACTCTACTGATCAATCTTCTGCTTCCAGACAACCACAACAACCACAAACACAACAACCACAACAGCCACAAGTGGTTGATGAAATGGTAAATGAACTCCATTTTGAATTACCGGAATACAAGATGTCTTTGAAGAAAATCCTGTAATTGAGCGGGTTCCCCAACTCGATGAGAGGATCAAGCGAGACATCTACTCAAAATGATCAACTGGGGAGGCAAGAGTTGCATACTCGGGAAAGGTGTGAAGTAACAAAACTTCAAACAAAGAAAGCGCCTTTGGGACAAGACGACCAATGTATAGAAAGGTCAAGTTCGAGAGACCAATCGACTGGCTCGTAAATGGTGGTTTAACTCTTACCTTGTGAAAAATTTTATACTTATAAATCTTGTTACCTTATAAGAATTTCTTTATTCTGATTTGAGTTAGAACGCAGAAACAAGAGGAAGCCGAGAAGCTTACCTCGAATCTTGAAAAGAGGTTCCTTCAACCTCAACTCTTGAGAAATCGAGCACATGCCACAGGTAAATGATTCTTAAAGAGAACTAACTTTTCAGTAAATATGTTTGTACACTCATTCATGATAAATGTTTCTAACAGGCTCCAACTGAGATGGAAGAAGATAAGGCAGAAATGCCAGAGACAAACCCAGAAACCAACAGGGTTTCTGAAGAACACATCACTGAGCCTTCAAACTTGAAGGCTATATGACAATCAAGTGACATGTATTCTTCATCCTGGGTTATCTTTTATCTCTTCTAAATATTCAATACTTTCTACTTACAGGCTATTTCAGAAGTAGAAATGCAAGGGGATAAAATTGCGACTTCCCCTGCATCAATGGAAATTGATGAAGCCTCTAAGGCAACATCACTCGAAAGAACACCAGAAACTGCACAAGTTTCTGAGAAAAATGAATCTGAGCTTCCTGATGAGGAAGTAAGTAGCTCAAATCAGAATTCATTAAAAGCATGTTTATGCATAGATTCTTTCAAACTATTTCCTAAGTATTGTATTTATCTCAGGTTCAAGAAAGAAAGGTTGATGAGGACTAGACTTCCAAGTCTCCACCTCACAACAAGATATCTGAGACACCAATCGTCTCAGTAGA
Organism: Plantago major; assembly: GCA_026545765.1. Taxonomy (NCBI): domain Eukaryota; kingdom Viridiplantae; phylum Streptophyta; class Magnoliopsida; order Lamiales; family Plantaginaceae; genus Plantago; species Plantago major. The sequence goes on from CM048840.1 coordinate 42,008,788, forward strand.
ACAAGTATCTGAGCCTGATATTCATACTCAGGTAACTCAGAAACTAAACTACACTTCTACTCAGATATCTACAAAAGTTTTGAAACTCAATCAAAACTCTTTCTTTCAGGCTCAAACAGATGCAAAGCAGGTTCCCATTGAAGAAACAAGGGACCTACTTCACTTCTTCAAAGCTCACACCTTGCCAAAGCATATTCAATGCTTCAAGAAATGGCAGAAGTTAAGGTGCTCTGATCTCTCTGAAATATTGAGAATCACTGATCAGCCAACCAGACGAGCACGAGCTCTTGACCTGGAAACTTATGTCCAAGCAATGTTCCCTACAGAACAATATGCAGTTGCGACTCTACTACACAAGGACTTTTCCAGAGAAGTGGTGCATAGTTTGATACATGCCTTTGAACAGGCAGATGGTCAGACAAGATTACAGATGGCTTTCAAGCCAGTCCTGCCCCAGACTCTGCAATTCGTACCTTCTGAACAAGAAGAAGTTAATGGGCAGAACATCACTATCCCGGAAGTGATCAATCTTGTATCTGAAGATGATGAGGAGGAAGAAATGAATGAAAATTACTTTGATGAACCTCCCACTGACCATCACCAAAAGGATGATAATGACAAAAAGGATGATGATGATGCCGCACTGTGGACCGGAGGAATTTCACGGAAAACAATGCCTCAAATGAAAAGCAAGCGAGAAGACTTCACGAAATCTCCGTCTTCATCACCTCGAAATCTACTCATCCATCTTCTAATCAACACGCGATTACTCTTGAACAAGTAGTTGAGCTCTGAGAAACCAATCGTAAAATATTAAACACTCGGACGGAAGTGCTCAACTCGGACAACCGTTGGCGGAAGAACAACGCTCCATCTTCAATGGAAGATCAAATAGCTAAATCCGGAGATAAGATTGATCAACTACAAGATCTATACTTAGAAGAAATGATTGCTTACTCGAGGTTAAAGAGCTACGGACTGTCTAAGAGATCACCAAAGAACTCGATCTTGAAGAAGTATCGAAGTCAAGCATGATGCTAAAGGCGCATCATCTTGAAAGAAGTACCATCCTCCTCCGAAGGAAAGAAACCAATATCCGAGATGGTTCTTTGGAATTGATACGATCGATGAAAATGTCAAGAGGATGAAGATCCTTTGGGCTAATCACTCGGATGATGAAGAAGACAGACTTTGGCGAGCACCGCCATGAACATCTAGCGGTTTCTCACTTGAAAAGAAAGTTGATTGCTCCTACAATCTTCAACAAACTGCCAAACGTCCACTCCCATGAATACATGAGCAGGTACCAAGTACTGGCTACTCTGAATAAGGAGATGTCTTCACATAACAAGGAAGTAATTGCCTCCCCTCTCGAATGAGAAAGTTCACGAGCTCATCACTCGAGAACAACTAGCATGGTCATTGCTCGAAAGATCAGGAATGATAAGGGACGATGATGTGTCTTTAGTGAAAAAGCTTTTCAAGAGGCAAGTTACACTCTTTGAAGCAGATGCCATCCTAGGCCCATTGGCAGAGCTCACTGATAAGGACAATGGACTTATCAAGCAAAATCAGGAGCTCAAAGCCGAACTTCAGAAGTTGGTCACTGCCTACAACTATTTACAAGGGCATTTTGACTCTCTCTCAGAATCCTTTATGAGACTAAGTCAGCCAACAATGACTAAGGGGGAAAGAAAGTACAAATCTGGACCTCAAAGTCAGGGGGAATGGGAAGAAGGAGATGAAAACAAGAAGAAATCTGGAGCTGGTGCGGCTCAGAAAGGAAGAAGAAAAACTTCCCAGCCACCACCGTAATCAATGAACCCTCCTCAAGCCAAGCTGCTTCCCAGAGACCTACTGAAGGAACCAAAATGGTAACAAGGGCCATGGCACAGAAACCTCCAAGGAGTACCAAGGCTCCAAGGAGAAGACAAGTTAGAGGGATTGATGAATCTTTTGAAGAAGAAGAAGAAGGTCAAATCAAGTCCCTGGGCAATGAAGAAGGCTGCAAAGATCTCACAAGAATTGATCTTGATGATGATGAAGAGACTGATGAAGATGAAGCTCCTCTTCACAGAAAAAGGAAAATTGAAAGCCTAACTGAGCCCATAGCTGCAAAGCCACTTGCAGCTAAAACACCCTTTGGAAATACCAAGTCTATCCAGGGTGGTAGTTCTTCAAGCAACAACCCCAAAGAGAATTCAAGACGGAAAAGGAACAGACTGAGAGCTGAGCAAAGACAAAGTCAACTTCCACTCAGGCCAGAAGAAGCCAAAATTGAGTATGTGAAGTATGACAATGATTCCTCTGTCTACAGGTGCATCAATCAGAAAAATGGCTATTGGATTCTGGAACTGAAGCATCTTTTGTTAAATTCAAGATTTCCAGAACCAATCCATAAACAACTCATGGCATGGAGAAAGAATAAACCTACCTTGATCAACACCAATCACATCAAAGCATGGTTGGACTTTGAAGTTGTCAAGAGAACTGAAGCCATGAAGAAGGACCTCTCTGATGATTGTCCATATGGAAAGCCAGATGATGTGCACAAAATTCTGAATATCACAGGAACAGGCACAAGACCAAGACTTGCTGTGGAACCCTATGAGTCGTTCTATCTGACAGAAGATCAATACAAGGGTGACATCAGATATCTGAAGATTATCTATGAATACTTCAAGCTTTCAGATATCAGAATAGAGCATGCCTGGAAGTGGGGAAAATACCTATGGGTCAAGCATTTTGCTAAGAAAAATCCTACCAAAACCTACAAAGAAGTATGTGGATTTGCCAGAGAAACAGAGATGCTTGTCAGAACTCTTCTCTATGATTATTCTGATGACATCAAAAGGTTTGGAGATAGGAAATTTGCAGACTGATCCATAGAAATTTTGTTGAAGACTTGAAGATTGAAGACTTGAAGACTAGTCTATTAGGATGTTTACTTGGAGCTTGGTTACTCCTGTTGTCCTAATTTACTGTGTAGTTTTTTGTTTTGGTCGAGCTTAATCATCGTATTAAAGTTATCTGTAATCTTTAGTTGCGACTTATCTGAAGAACTTACTCTCAGATAGTATTCTATAAAAGATAACTTGTCAGCAAAGATCACACCTTGTGATTTGGTTGATGTCTACTTTCTGCACTTAATTATATGATTTGAAAGATCTTAAGAAATGATTAGGTGGTGGATTGTTTCCTCATCTAGATTTGTAATAGGGAAGATAGTCATCGTTGACTGATTAAAATGGGGGAAATTTGTTAGATATTTTGTTAAGAATATCTGTTTAGATTTTGTTCAGCAACATGATGACTTATCTTAGTCTCAGAAAGGTGATTAGTACTCTTGGTTCACTTGAACATTGTAAAAGAGGAAAACCACTAAGTATGATAGTCTAGCTAATCTTGTATAGGATGTTAGGTCTCAAAATGTAATTTTTATTTTATGAAGAGAAGACCAAGAAGAAGACATCCAAGCAGAAAGCTCAACGACATTGAAGACTTGAAGAAAAGCGCACAAGATTCTTGAATCATTGTTCAGATATCTTAGCGGATATCTTGTGAACCACGAACAGTTTTCAAACAAACTGTGTCACAAGAGATATCTGAGAAATAAGACACATATCTGAAAACAAGGAAAGTTTCCACAGATATCTACTCTCAGATACCTTGAGCTTTAACCACGTTTCTGAAAGAGAAACATATATTGCAAACAAAGTTGTTTCAATAAACACAAGTGGTATCTGAAGAATGAAGATAAGGACGTGCAAAGAATCAGATAACACTAGTCTCTGATACAAAGCATAGTTTCGTTGGCACTACAGGACAAAAAGTATAGTACAATGCATTTAATGCACGGACAGAGATGTCTGAATAAAAGCAACGGCGGCTCGAGAAGAAGACAAACCTCATACTGATTACACAGATATCGATAGTTTGAATTTGAGCCTAACGGATACTATTCAAACGGCACAGGTAAATGATTCTTAAAGAGAACTAACTTTTCAGTAAATATGTTTGTACACTCATTCATGATAAATGTTTCTAACAGGCTCCAACTGAGATGGAAGAAGATAAGCGAAATGCGAGACAAACCTGAAACCACAGGTTTCAAGAACACATCACTGAGCCTTCAAACTTGAAGGCTATATGACAATCAAGTGACATGTATTCTTCATCCTGGGTTATCTTTTATCTCTTCTAAATATTCAATACTTTCTACTTACAGGCTATTTCAGAAGTAGAAATGCAAGGGGATAAAATTGCGACTTCCCCTGCATCAATGGAAATTGATGAAGCCTCTAAGGCAACATCACTCGAAAGAACACCGAAGCGCACAAGTTTCGAGAAAATGAATCTGAGCTTCCTGATGAGGAAGTAAGTAGCTCAAATCAGAATTCATTAAAAGCATGTTTATGCATAGATTCTTTCAAACTATTTCCTAAGTATTGTATTTATCTCAGGTTCAAGAAAGAAAGGTTGATGAGGACTAGACTTCCAAGTCTCCACCTCACAACAAGATATCCGAGACACCAATCGTCTCGAGAGAACAATATCTGAGCCTGATATTCATACTCAGGTAACTCAGAAACTAAACTACACTTCTACTCAGATATCTACAAAAGTTTTGAAACTCAATCAAAACTCTTTCTTTCAGGCTCAAACAGATGCAAAGCAGGTTCCCATTGAAGAAACAAGGGACCTACTTCACTTCTTCAAAGCTCACACCTTGCCAAAGCATATTCAATGCTTCAAGAAATGGCAGAAGTTAAGGTGCTCTGATCTCTCTGAAATATTGAGAATCACTGATCAGCCAACCAGACGAGCACGAGCTCTTGACCTGGAAACTTATGTCCAAGCAATGTTCCCTACAGAACAATATGCAGTTGCGACTCTACTACACAAGGACTTTTCCAGAGAAGTGGTGCATAGTTTGATACATGCCTTTGAACAGGCAGATGGTCAGACAAGATTACAGATGGCTTTCAAGCATCCGCCTTGACTACGCAATTGCACCTTCGAACAAGAAGAAGTTAATGGCGTAACATCACTATCCCTAAGTGATCAATCTTGTATCTGAAGATGATGAGGAGGAAGAAATGAATGAAAATTACTTTGATGAACCTCCCACTGACCATCACCAAAAGGATGATAATGACAAAAAGGATGATGATGATGCCCCTGCACCAGGGACTGGAGGAATTTCACAGAAAAACAATGCCTCAGCCGCTGAAAAGCAAACTGAGAAGACTTCACAGAAATCTCCGTCTTCATCACCTCAGAAATCTACTCATCCATCTTCTAATCAACACGCAGTTACTACTGAACAAGTAGTTGAGCTCTCTGAGGAAACCAATCAGAAAATATTAAACACTCGCACTGAAGTGCTCAACTCGCATAACTTGGCGGAAGAACAATGCTCCATCTTCAACTGGAAGATCAAATAGCTAAATCCAGATAAGATTGATCAACTACAAGATCTATACTTAGAAGAAATGATTGCTTACTCGAGGTTAAAGAGCTACGGGACGTACAAGAGATCACCAAAGAACTCGATACTGAAGAAGTATCTGAAGTCAAGCATGATGCTAAGGCTGCATCATCTTCGAAAGAAGTACCATCCTCCTCCCAGAAAGGAAAGAAACCAATATCTGAGATGGTTGCTGGAATTGATACGATCGATGAAAATGTCCAAGAGGATGAAGATCACTGGGCTAATCACTCAGATGATGAAGAAGACAGGACTTTGGCAGAGCACCGCCATGAACATCTAGCGGTTTCTCACTTGAAAAGAAAGTTGATTGCTCCTACAATCTTCAACAAACTGCCAAACGTCCACTCCCATGAATACATGAGCAGGTACCAAGTACTGGCTACTCTGAATAAGGAGATGTCTTCACATAACAAGGAAGTAATTGCCTCCGTCCCCTCTGAAATGAGAAAGTTCACTGAGCTCATCACTCAGAGAACAACTAGCATGGTCATTGCTCAGAAAGATCTGGGAATGATAAGGGACGATGATGTGTCTTTAGCTGAAAAAGCTTTTCAAGAGGCAAGTTACACTACTGGAAAAGCAGATGCCATCCTAGGCCCATCAAGTGAGCTCACTGATAAGGACAATGGACTTATCAAGCAAAATCAGGAGCTCAAAGCCGAACTTCAGAAGTTGGTCACTGCCTACAACTATTTACAAGGGCATTTTGACTCTCTCTCAGAATCCTTTATGAGACTAAGTCAGCCAACAATGACTAAGGGGGAAAGAAAGTACAAATCTGGACCTCAAAGTCAGGGGGAATGGGAAGAAGGAGATGAAAACAAGAAGAAATCTGAGTCAAAGGCTCGGAAAGGAAGAAGAAAAACTTCCACCACCACCCGTAATCAATGAACCCTCCTCAAGCCAAGCCGCTTCAGAGACCCATCAAGGAACCAAAATGGTAACAAGGGCCATGGCACAGAAACCTCCAAGGAGTACCAAGGCTCCAAGGAGAAGACAAGTTAGAGGGATTGATGAATCTTTTGAAGAAGAAGAAGAAGGTCAAATCAAGTCCCCAGGGCAATGAAGAAGGTCTGAAAGATCTCACAAGAATTGATCTTGATGATGATGAAGAGATCGATGAAGATGAAGCTCCTCTTCACGTAAAAAGGAAAATTGAAAGCCTAATCGAGCCCATAGTCGCAAAGCCACTTGCGCCTAAAACACTTTGAAATACCAAGTCTATCCAGGTGGTAGTTCTTCAAGCAACAACCCCAAAGAGAATTCAAGACGGAAAAGGAAATGATCGAGAGTCGAGCAAAGACAAAGTCAACTTCCACTCGGTGCCGGAAGAAGCCAAAATTGAGTATGTGAAGTATGACAATGATTCCTCCGTCTCTGGTGCATCAATCGGAAAATGGCTATTGGATCGAACCAAGCATCTTTTGTTAAATTCAAGATTTCCGAACCAATCCATAAACAACTCATGGCATGGAGAAAGAATAAACTACCTTGATCAACACCAATCACATCAAAGCATGGTTGGACTTTGAAGTTGTCAAGAGAATCAAGCCATGAAGAAGGACCTCTCGATGATTGTCCATATGGAAAGCCGATGATGTGCACAAAATTCTGAATATCACAGAACAGCACAAGACCAAGACTTGTCAGGAACCCCCTATGAGTCGTTCTATCCGATGTAAGATCAATACAAGGGTGACATCGATATCTCAAGATTATCTATGAATACTTCAAGCTTTCGGATATCGAATAGAGCATGCCAAGTGGGAAAATACCTATGGGTCAAGCATTTTGCTAAGAAAATCCTACCAAAACCTACAAAGAAGTCTGTGGATTTGCCGGAGAAATGAGATGCTTGTCGAACTCTTCTCTATGATTATTCGATGACATCAAAAGGTTGGAGATAGGAAATTTGCATCGATCCATAGAAATTTTGTTGAAGACTTGAAGATTGAAGACTTGAAGACTAGTCTATTAGGATGTTTACTTGGAGCTTGGTTACTCCTGTTGTCCTAATTTACTGTGTAGTTTTTTGTGTTTTTGCTGACTGAGCTTAACTGAATCCTGTATTAAAGTTATCTGTAATCTTTAGTTGCGACTTATCTGAAGAACTTACTCTCAGATAGTATTCTATAAAAGATAACTTGTCAGCAAAGATCACACCTTGTGATTTGGTTGATGTCTACTTTCTGCACTTAATTATATGATTTGAAAGATCTTAAGAAATGATTAGGTGGTGGATTGTTTCCTCATCTAGATTTGTAATAGGGAAGATAGTCATCGTTGACTGATTAAAATGGGGGAAATTTGTTAGATATTTTGTTAAGAATATCTGTTTAGATTTTGTTCAGCAACATGATGACTTATCTTAGTCTCGTAAATTTGAGCCTAACGATACTATTCAAACGGCACTCAAATTCATCTATAAATATCAACACTTAGACAAATTCGAGACACACACACTGAATACTGAATCAATATCTTACTCTCAAAGCAACTTACTTATCCTCAAAGCTCTACATCAAAGCTAAAGCTTTTGACCTTGAGTAAACACCAAGTTCTAAGTGTCCCGATCCTAAACAAGCAAAGCTATATGTGAAGGAGGAGTTGAATCAAAAGATCAACTATCCGAGATTCATTCTCTTAATGTATCATAACACTTCGTCATAAATCGAACAAGATACCATACTGTAAAGTGTATAAAGTAACTTAGTTCACAGAGCTATCTCAATAATAAAAGTTATTAAGACGCTCATCGACAACTCAAACCTAAACCAACACCATAATCATGGAGTACAGAAGTACTTAGTTTGAAAAATCGTGAATAACTCCAAGGTTACCGAGTATAGGAAGTACTTGATTTGGGAACCGAGAATAACTCCAAGGTTATTGAGTATAGGAAGTACTTAGCTTGGGAAGCTAGGAATAACTCAAAGGTTTCGAAATCAGAAGTACTTGGTCAGGAAAGCCGGGAACAACTCAGGGAACATTTGGTTGGGAACCAATTGTTAAGAATCTTAGAATAGGATTATTGTAAGGAAAACTCAATTATCTGTTCTAGTGAATTCTAGGTCTCTGATAGACCGAAGTGGATTAGTTGGAGGATTACGCCACCTCCAGATACCACTATACTTGCTGTGTCATTTACGTTTCTGTATTTATACTTCAGCAACACACACACACACACTTATTAACCGTTCAAAGACTTATCTTTATTAAGTCTTCACACTCGATTATAAGTATCAGATATCCATTCAGATATCTGAGAAATAGTTGTTATCGACAAAAAGTTTTAAAAGACTATTCACCCCCCCCCCCCTCTAGTCTTTTACTTTGCCGTTATCTGGACCAACTGTCTCTTCCTTGCTTTTCTTCTTTTCAGAAGTTCATTGAGTAACTAGAGCAACATTCTGCAACTTTTCAGTTGTTTGTTCTCTCTGAGTTGTCTCATAGTCAACAGTAGCAAGATGAGAGAAAAGTTCCACTGGAGTGATATTTGGCATACCTTGGTTAAAATAAAAGAATTTAATATGCTCCCAAATGGTTAAGACTTCGACAATAGTCTTAATCTTCTCTGACTGAGAGTATCTATTGCTTTCCCAAGTGCTGCCATATCACTCATGAGAGTGGTAAATCTGAAATCAAGTTCTTCCAGAGTTTCAGTGGGACCTTGTTTGAAATTTTGAAATTTCAACTTTAGAACTTCGAACTTGTTTTCCTTGGTTTTCTCAGTTCCGGCACAGATTTCTTCAATTAGTTGCCAGGCAACTTTCGCCATTTTAGCACCCTACGCTTAATCAGATGTGCTCGAGTCGATCCGATGATGATGTTACGAAGCTTGACCATCCAGACGATTCCTCTTGGCATCTTCCGATGTCCAGAGTTCTCTAGCTTTGGTTCAGAATAACGTGACCAGAGATCTTCCACTAGTCGACGATCTGCTTGTGAAGATCCTTCGCTTTGATCTCGCTCTTCCACTTGAAACCTCCAAGACTTGCTTAAGTTGAATGACTATTGGGCCATTCTTTATTACTCGATCATCTCGTCACTTGGCTTCAAGGTGGAGCATCATGTTATTTTTCCATTTCTCGTAGTTCTCCGTTTGAGAACGGGTGCATCACTCGTAGACATACCGCACACTTAACACACAAATTAAATAGTCCTCAAAGTGGACAAAGTTCCTTCACCTATCTGGGATCTAGGTTCAAAGTGTATATCGATGAACCTCCGCCCGATACCACTTGTTGGTCCAGATAACGGCAAAGTAAAAGACTAGAGGGGGTGAATAGTCTTTAAAACTTTTGTCGATAACAAATATTTCTCGATATTCAATAGATATCCGATACTTAGAATCAGAAAAGTGAAGACTTAATAAAGATAAGTGCGTAAATGCTTAATAAGTGTGTGTGTTGTCAAGTATAAATACGTAAACGTAAATGACACAAAGTATAGTGGTATCCGGAGGTATGAATCCTCCAACTAATCCACTTCGGTCTATCGAGACCTAGAATTCACTAGAACAGATAATTGAGATAACCTTACAAAAATCCTATTCTAAGATTCTTAAACAATGGTTCCCAACCAAATGTTCCCCTGAAGTTGTTCCCCGCTTTCACAACAAGTACTTCCTGACTCGTAAACCTTTGAGTTATTCCTAGCTTCCCAAGCTAAGTACTTCCTATACTCAATAACCTTGAGTTATTCCTTAGTTTCCCAAATCAAGTACTTCCTATACTCAGAACCTTGAGTTATTCCCCATTTTTCAAACTAAGTACTTCTTGTACCACGCCGCTTATGGTGTCTTTTGTTTGAGTTGTCGATGAGCGCCTTAATAACTTTTCGCTAATCGATAGCTCTGAACTAAGTTACTTAATACACTTTAAACAGATGGTATCTTGTTCGATTTTACCATCAATGTTATGATATCTGCTCAAGAGAATGAATCTTTATAGTTGATCTTTGATTCAACTCCTTCACATAGCTTTGCTTGTTTAGGATCGTGACACTTAGAACTTCAAAGTTTACTCAAGATCATAAGCTTTAGTCGCAATGTAAAGCTTTGATAATAAGTAAGTGCTTTGAGAGAGTAAGATAATCGATATCGTATGCGCTCAAGGTCTTGTGTTTCGAGTCAGGTGTTCCGTGTGTCTTCAAGTCGCCTAAGTGTTGATATTTATAGATGAATTTGAGTGCCGCTTGAATAGTATCCGTTAGCTCAAATTCAAACTATCGATATCCGTGTATAGTATCAGAAAGGTATTTTGTCTTCTTCGTAAGATGCCGCTGCTTTTATTCGCATATCTCCGTCTGCATTAAATGCATTGTACTATACTTTTTGTCCTGTAGTGTCAACGGAACTATGCTTTGTATCAGAGACTAGTGTTATCTGATTCTTTGCACGTCCTTATCTTCATTCTTCATATACCACTTGTATTTATTGAAACAACTTTGTTTGCAATATATATTTCTCTTTCAGAAACGTGGTTAAAGCTCAAAGTATCTGAGAATAGATATCTGTGGACACTTTCCTTATTTTCAGATATGTATCTTATTTCTCAGATATCTCTTGTGACACAGTTTGTTTGAAACTGTCGGTTCACAAGATATCCGCTAAGATATCTCAACAATGTATCAGTAATCTTGTGCAGTTTTCTTCAAGTCTTCAATTGTTGTTGAGCTTTCTGCTTGGATGTCTTCTTCTTGGTCTTCTCTTCATAAAATAAAAATTACATTTCGATACCTAACATCCTATACAAGATTAGCTAGACTATCATACTTAGTGGGTTTTCTCTTTTACAATGTTCAAGTGAACCAAGAGTACTAATCACCTTTCTGAGACTAAGATAAGTCATCATGTTGCCGAACAAAATCTAAACAGATATTCTTAACAAAATATCTAACACTCTGGAAGAACTTGATTTCAGGTTTACTACACTTATGAGTGATATGGCTGCACTTGGTGAAAGCAACAGATACTCCCAGCCAGAAAAGATTAAGACTATTGTCAGAAGTCTCAATCACAACTGGGAGCACACTAAGTTCTTTTATTTCAACCAAGGGATGCCAAATATTACTCCAGTAGAGCTCTTCTCTCATCTTGCTACTGTAGACTATGAGACAACTCAGAGAGAACAAACAGTTGAAAAGTTGCAAAGTGTTGCTCTAGTTTCTCAAGGTTCTTCTGAAAAGAAGGATACCAAAGATGCATCTGAAGAAAATGCTCTTGCAGTAAGACACGTGAAGAAATTTGTGAGTCAAGAGATTGAGAGAAGAAAAGCTAAAGAAAAGTCAAAAGCATCTCGCCCAAACTATCATCAAGACAAGAACATACAAATGAACAACTCTCTTAACATCACCATTCGTAAAGGTGTTAGTAATCAAGTCGCAGAAATAGGAAATGATATCCGCTTTTTGTCAAAAGCCCGTCACTAAGAGAGATTGTCCCGCTTAAATAAGCTCAAGACAGTGATAAGAAGGATGTAAGAAATTTCAAGAGAAATCAAAGGGCCTTACTGACTGAAGAAAGGAAGAAGATTCAAATTCAACTTGATGCTCTAGACATTGAGACAGATTCTGAAGATGGAGATTCAGATGACTCAAACCTACCATCACCAGAATTGTGTAGAATCACCCACGATGTAATCGACTTCGGCCTTAAGAAGAATGAAATGTGTGGAGTTGGAGATTGCTGGTCCAGACATCTCCAACATTGAAATGTGTCTTATGGCTGATGAGGTAACTAACAATTCACAATTTCTGTACTATGAGAGTGATGATGGAATTGCGGATCTGGAGTTGGTCAATAGTGAATTGGATCGTTATGAGAAAGAGTTTCTGGAAGCACAATCCAAAATCAGAATTCTAGAGGAAAGCAAAGAAACTCTTGAAAAAGAGGTTTCTGAGCTAACCAGAGTATCTGAGAACAAGAACGCTGAAATAGCCTTTCTGAAATCTCAGATATCTGAGAATAAAAATTCTCACAAACTAGCCTTGGATGAACTTAATAAGAAAATGATGAAGCTGCTTTCTGAGAATGAAGAACTTAGAAAGAAAGAGCTATCCTTCCAATCTTATGCAAAGGCTAGTGACACTCTCACTGAGGTTCAATCCTATCTGAGAGATCCCTCTGAGAAAGGTGGACTTGGACTTGATGAACAATCAAGTAATTCATCTCCTCTGAAGAAGAGTGATGAAAGGTTGATTTTTGTAAAAAGTCAACAGAATGATTCTTCAACTACCTATAGCATTGGTCAGAAAGCTAGGGTAGTTGACAAAGGAAAACGAGTTGCAACCCAGCCTTTGAAAGAACAACAAGTTCACAAGAAATATGTGGATAAGGTTTCTGAAAAGAAACACAACCCTCAGATATGCAACCATCCACATTGCTACATTACTAGGAAAGGAAGAATTGCTGGAATAGGCAAATTCTCTACTGTACCATTTTATAAAAATAAAGATGGTGCAGAAACTAGTAAGGCTTCTGAAGAACGTATTCAGAAAGCCAAAGGTGTTCGAAATGGCATTGGCTATCGTGCTATTGGAAAAGTTCTTCTACAACAATATAAGGAAGGACAAGAACAATGGCGCAAGGATGATATTGCACGTAGCAATAGATGTATGGAAGAAATCTCAAGCCACCGAAAACCGAATGCCGAGCTAGAAGGAACTCGTCGAAGGCTAAGTTTGTCAAAAGCAACCCCGTAAACCTGTGGTCCAAAAAGCACCAAAGGGAACACCTAGAAACACCCCTCCTTCTGATCAAGTTAGACAAAAACAAACTCCCAAGAAATTCACTAAAATGTGGATTCCTACTGGAAGAATGTTTAGTCTAAATGGTTCTATCTCTGAAGCAAGAACCTAACTCCTGCTTCTGCTTTGTGCGTAACGCCTCTTGGACTAAGGCTCAATGGCTATTTGATAGTGGATGCGAAAGCACATCGAGGAGACAAAGCAAATCTGGTCAACTCTGAGCTTGCAACAATGGACCGTACATCGATTTGGAGGAGAATTAATCCTCTCTCGATTCGCAACGCTAAATTAGGATCATTAACAATCACCGACGACATATGTTAAAGGTTTGAAATATAATCTATTTAGCATGAGCCAGTTTGCAGACAAGGGATTCACTGTGAAATTCAAAGCAAAGTATTGCAAAATTATAGACAATGAGTCAAAGCAGACAGTCTTAGTTGCTCGGAGGAAAGGCAGTCTTTATGTTACCGATTGGGCATCTGCCACAATTGAAGAATGTCTCATGATGAGTCAATCAGTCACATGAAGAGCACCGTTATGGCACAAAAGAATGAGTCACTTGAATTTCAAAACTCAACAAACTTGCCAAGAAAGAGTTAGTGGTGGCCTTCCCAAAACATCTTTCGTAAAGGACGGTATCTGCTCGCCGATGGGGAAACAATCCAAAATCTCTTTCAAGTCCAAAACCGTACACTCTTAAGTGTTAGACCAACGCAACTATTACAAACGGATCTTTTGAATCATCCGTAACTAGTTATGCAGAAAGAAGTATGGTCCGTTGTTGTAGATGACTTCTCAAGATTCACTTGGGTTGTCTTTCTAAAGCACAAATCGATGCTAGGTGGAGATACCAAACTTGTGAATAAGCTTGAAGTCATGAAAATGACAAAGTATCTGCAATCGTAATGCACCATGGTACCGAGTTTGTCAACCAAGACATAAAGGAGTTTTGTACCAAAGAAGGTATACAACACCAACTTTCCTCCTCAGAAGAACACCACAACAAAATGGTGTTGCGTAAAGGAAAAGAGAACCTTAAAGAAGCAAAGAAGGACAATGCTAATGACATCAAATAAGTGAAGTTTATTGGGTTGAAGTCAGAACACAAAGATGCTACACTCGTAATGTATGTTTGATAAATAAACACCATGACAAGACCCCATATGAACTCTTGGTTGGTAGACCCCCTAATATCAAACATCTGAAAGTGTTTGGTTGTAGATGTTTTGTCCTTAACAATGGAAAAGAGTATCTAAGAACATTTCAACCAAAGGCAGATGAAGGTGTGTTTCTTGGTTATTCTATGAATAGCAAAGCATACAGAGTTTACAACAAAAGAACAAAGAAGATTGAAGAATCAGTTCATGTTGTATTCTATGAAGGAAACAAGAAAACACCCCTTGATGATGAACTCTCAGAAAGGTTCAAGGAACTAATGATAAAGGATTCTGAAGAAGAACCCTCAGAAAGGAAAAACATCATTGTGGAAAGAGAGGATGACTCTGACGAAGAAAAGCATGAAATGCCTAGTAACAACCAGATGATTCTCAGACATGATGAAGAATTTCCTATGAGAATTCCAGAAATGGAAACTGAAGATGTTCATCAGAGAGCTAACTCTGGAAATGACCTCTCTGACAGGCATGTCCCAGAAAGCTCTCACACTGAGCAAGTGTCAGACATTCACCGCCCTTCTGAGGTGCAAAATGTCACAGATACTGAAGAAGTATCAAGTCATAATCATAGTGATTCAAATTCAAATCGCATAGATGTTGACCCTATTAGCCCTAAACCCATGATGAGATGGATCAAGGATCATCCTGCAAAAGACGTGATTGGACCAATCAATCAAGGTGTCAGGACTACGAGAGCAATAGCTGAAAATACTAACTCTCTCTTTGGATGTTTCATCTCAAACATTGAACCTAAAACTATACAAGAAGCATTAGGAGACCAAGACTGGATCTCTGCAATGCAAGACGAGTTGGATCAGTTTGAGAGAAACAAAGTCTGGAAACTAGTTCCATTTGTAGAAGGAATATATGTGATTGGAACTAAGTGGGTGTTGGTCCAGATAACGGCAAAGTAAAAGACTGGAGGGGGGGGGGTGAATAGTCTTTTAAAACTTTTGTCGATAAAAACTATTTCTCAGATATCTGAGTAGATATCTGATACTTAGAATCGAGCGGAAGACTTAAGATAGATAAGTAAACAAAGCTAAAAAAAGTGTGTGTGTGTGTTGCTGAAATGTAAATACAGAAAAGGTAAATAACACAGCAAGTATAGTGGTATCTGGAGGTGGCGTAATCCTCCAACTAATCCACTTCGGTCTTCCAGAGACCTAGAATTCACTAGAATAGATAATTGAGTTCTCCTTACAAAAATCCTATTCTAAGATTCCTTTAAACAAATGGTTCCCAACTAAATGTTCCCCCTGAGTTGTTCACCGGCTTTCTCAGCCAAGTACTTCATGTACTCAGAAACCTTTTTGAGTTATTCCCTAGCTTCCCAAGCTAAGTACTTCCTATACTCAATAACCTTGGAGTTATTCCTTAGTTTCCCAAATCAAGTACTTCCTATACTCCTAGAACCTGGAGTTATTCCTGATTTTCCAAACTAAGTACTTCCCGTACTCCACGCCATTATGGTGTTGGTTTGGTTTGAGTTGTCGGATGAGCTTCTTTAATAACTTATTCATTATTCAGATAGCTCGTGAATCAAGTATACTTAATACACTTTTCAATGTATGGTATCTTATTCTTTTCTTGACCCAAGTCTTAGATAAGTGTTTAAGAGAATGAATCTCGGATACTTGATCTTTCGCTTCAACTCTTTCACGATAGCTATGATTGTTTAGGATCGTGACACTTAGAACTTCTGTGTTACTCAAGATCAAAAGCTTTGGTCGCAACAGAAAGCTTTGAGGATAAGTAATTTGCTTTGAGAGAGTAAGATGTTCAGTAAGTTCTGTGTAGTTCAAGGTATCTCAGTATCTTCTCAAGCAGTCTAAGTGTTGATATTTATAGATGAATTTGAGTGCCGTTTGAATAGTATCCGTTAGGCTCAAATTCAAACTATTGATATCTCGTATAGTATCAGAGCGTGTTTTGTCTTCTTCTTCGTGGTTACCGTGCTTTTGTTCGACATCTCCGTCTGCATTAAATGCATTGTACTATACTTTTGTCCTCAGTGTCAACGGAACTATGCTTTGTATCAGAGACTAGTATTATCTGATTCTTTGCACGTCCTTTATCTTCAATCTTCAGATACCACATTTATTGAAACAACTTTGTTTGCAATATATATATATATATTTCTTTTTCAGAAATGTGGACAAAGCTCAAGGTATCTGAGAATAGATATTTGTGGACACTTTCCTTGTTTTCAGATAGACCTTTCATTTCTCAGATATCTCTTGTGACACAGTTTGCTTAAAAACTATTTGTGTCTTCAAGATATCTGGCTAAGGTATCTGAAAACTGCTCCGAGAATCTTGTGCGCTTCTTCAAGTCTTCAATGTCGTTGAGTTTGTTCTGCTTGGATGTCTTCTTCTTGGTCTTCTTTTCATAAAATAAAAATTACATTTTGAGACCTAACATCCTATACAAGATTAGCTAGACTATCATACTTAGTGGGTTTCCTCTTTTACAATGTTCAAGTGAACCAAGAGTACTAATCACCTTTCGGAGACTAAGATAAGTCATCATGTTGCTGATCAAAATCTAAACAGATATTTCTAACAAAATATCTAACAAATTTCCTAACAAATTTCCCCCTTTTTGATCAGTCAACGATGACTATCTGACCTATTACAAATCTGGATGAGTGAACAATCCAACACTTAATCTTTTCTTAAGATTTTCAATTTATTCAATTAAGTGCAGAAAGTAAACATCAACCAAATCACAAGGTGTGATCTTTGCTGACAAGTTATATTTTATAGAATACTATCTGAGAGTAAGTTCTTCAGATAAGTTACAAATAGAGATTACAGATAACTTCAATACATAAAACAATTTAGCTCAGTCAGCAAAAATACAAAAACTACATAGTAAATTAGGACAACAGGAGTAACCAAGCTCCAACTAAACATCCTAATAAACTAGTCTTCAAGTCTTCAACTCATCAAGTCTTCAACAGTAGTTCTATGGATCAGTCTGCAAATTTCCTATCTCCAAACCTTTTGATGTCATCAGAATAATCATAGAGAAGTGTTCTGACGAGCATCTTAGTGTCTCCGCAAATCCACGCACCTCTTTGTAGGTTTTGGTAGGATTTTTCTTGACAAAATGTTTGACCCACAGATACTTTCCCCACTTCCAGGCATGCTCTATTCTGATATCTGAAAGCTTGAAGTATTCGTAGATAATCCTCAGATATCTGATGTCACCCTTGTATTGATCTTCAGTTAGATAGAACGACTCATAGGGTTCCACAGCGAGTCTTGCTCTTGTGCCTGTTCCTGTGATATTCAGAATTTTGTGCACATCATCTGGCTTTCCATATGGACATTCATCAGAGAGGTCCTTTCTCATGGCTTCAGTTCTCTTGACAACTTCAAAATCCAACCAGGCTTTAATGTGATTGGTGTTGATCAAGGTTGGCTTATCTTTTCTCCATGCCATAAGTTGTTTATGGATTGGTTCTGGAAATCTTGAATTTACCAGTAGATGCTTAAGTTCCAGAATCCAATAGCCATTTTTCTGATTGATGCACAGAGACGGAGGAATCATTGTCATACTTCACATACTCTATTTTGGCTTCTTCGGCCCGAGTGGAAGTTGACTTTGTCTTTGCTCAAGACTCTCGACTGTTCCTTCTCTGTCTTGAATTCTCTTTGGGGTTGTTGTTTGAAGAACCACCCTGGATAGACTTGGTATTTCCAGAGGGTGTTTTAGCTGCTAGGGGCTTTGCAGCTATGGGCTCAGTTAGGCTTTTAATTTTCATTTTCTTGTGAAGAGGAGCTTCATCTTCATCAGTTTCCTCATCATCATCAAGATTTAATCTTGTGAGAGTTTTACAGCCTTCTTCATTGCCCAGGGACTTGATTTGACCTTCTTCTTCTTCTTCAGAAGATTCATCAATCCCTTTAACTTGTCTTCTCCTTGGAGCCTTGGTACTCCTTGGAGGTTTCTGTGCCATGGCCCTTGTTACCGTTGTAGTTCCTTCAAGGGATTTCTGGGAAGCAGCTACTATTTGCAAAGCAGCTTGGCTTGAGGAGGGTTCATTGATTCTGAGTGGTGGCTGAGAAGTTTTCATGTTTCTTCTTCCTCTCTGAGCTGCACCAGCTCCAGATTTCTTCTTGTTTTATTCTCCTTCTTCCCATTCCCCCTGACTTTGAGGTCCAGATTTGTACACTCGTTCCCCCTTAGTCATTGTTGGCTGACTCAGTCTTATAAAGGAATCTGAGAGAGACTCAAAATGTCCTTGTAAGAGATTGTAGGCAGTGACCAACTTCTGAAGTTCGGCTTTGAGCTCCTGATTTTGTTTGATAAGTCCATTGTCCTTATCAGTGAGCTCTGCCAATGGGCCTAGGATGGCATCTGCTTTTCCAGCAGTGTAACTTGCCTCTTGGAAAGCTTTTTCAGCTAAAGACGCATCATCGTCCCTTATCATTCCCAGATCTTTCTGAGAAATGACTATGCTAGTTGTTCTCTGAGTGATGAGCTCAGTGAACTTTTTCATTTCAGAGGGACGAGGCAATTACTTCCTTGTTACGTGAAGACATCTCCTTGTTCGGATGAGCCAAGATTGGTACTGCTCATGTATTCATTGGAGTGAACATTTGGCGCTTCTTTGAATATTGCAGGAGCAATCAGCTTCCTTTTCAAGTGAGAAACCGCTAGATGTTCATTGCGGTGCTCTGCCAAAGTCTTGTCTTCTTCATCATCTGAGTAATCAGCCCAGTGATCTTCATCCTCTTGGACATTCTCATCGATTGTATCGAGTCCAGCAACCATTTCCGAGATTGGTTTCTTCCCTTTCTGGGAGGAGGATGGTACTTCTTTTGAAGATGATGTAGCCTTAGCATCATGCTTGACTTCAGATACTTCTTCAGTATCGAGTTCTTTGGTGATATCATGCACAGCATCCTGTTGCTCTTTAACCTCAGAGTAAGCAATCATTTCTTGTAAGTATTGATCTTGTAGTTGATCAAGCTTGTCTCTGGATCTAGCTATTTGATCTTCCAGTTGAAGATGGAGCTGTTGTTCTTCTTCCAACAGTTGTCTGAGTTGAGCAGTTCTAGTTTGAGTGTTTAATATTTTCTGATTGGTTTCGTCAGAAAGCTCAACTACTTGTTCAGTAGTTACTGGGTGTTGGTTAGAAGATGGATGAGTAGATTTCTGAGGAGATGGAGACGGAGATTTCTGTGAAGTCTTCTCAGTGTGCTTTTCAGCAGCTGAGGCATCATTTCTTAGCGAAATTCCTCCGGTCCCTGGTGCAAGGGCATCATCATCATCCTTTTTGTCTGTTTCATCCTTTGGTGATGGTCAGTGGGAGGTTCATCGAAGTCATTTTCGTTTATTTCTTCCTCCTCATCATCTTCAGATACAAGATTGATCACTTCAGGAATAGTGATCTTCTGCCCATTAACCTCTTCTTGTTCAGAAGGTATAAATTGCAGAGTTTGGGGCGTAATCGCTTGAAAGCCATCTGTAATCTGTCGACCATCCGCTGCTCAAAGGCTCAGTATCAAATCAGGCCACTTCTCTGGAGAAATCCTTATGCAATAGAGTCGCAACTGTGTACTGTTCGGTAGGGAACATTGCATGGATATATGTCTCCAAGTCAAGAGCTCGTGCTCGTCTGTTTGGATGATCTGTGATTCTCAATATTTCAGAGAGATCAGAGCACCTTAACCTTTGCCATTTCTTGAAGCATTGAATATGCTTTGGCAGGGTGTGAGCTTTGAAGAAGGGAAGTAGGTCTCTTGTCTCAACATTGGGAGCCTGCTTGGCACTTGTTTGAGCCTGAAAGAAAGAGTTTTGAGTGAGCTTCAAAACTTTTGTAGATATCTGAGTAGAAGTGTAGTTTAGTTTCTGAGTTACCTGAGTAAGTACTTCAGGCTCAGAGACTTGTGCTACTGAGACAATTGGTGTCTCAGATATCTTGTTGTGAGGCGGAGACTTGGAAGTCTGGTCCTCATCAACCTTTCTTTCTTGAACCTGAGAATTAAAATATCACAATACTTAGGAAATTTTATCAAGAAAACTTTAGATGACAAATCTGATATCTGAGAGGTCAATTACCTCCATGGGAGGCTCAGATATTTGTCTCGTAGACTTGTGCGCCTCGAATCTTTTCTTGTGATGAAGGCCTTGATGCCTCATCAATTTCCATAGTGTGGGATGTCGCAACTCTGTCCCCTTGCACTTCTACTTCTGAGTGATCCTGTGAGTAGAACGTATTGAGTAATTTAGAAGAAGTTTGAGATAACCCAAGGTGAAGAATTTTTACCACTGATTTTCATATACCTTTATCTTTGGAAGGCTCAATGATTCGTTCTTCGAAACCTTGTGGTTCTCGGTTTTCTTCTCGCATTTCGCCTTATCTTCTTCTTTCTCGGTTGGAGCCTTAGAAACATTTATTTTAATGATTAAGCACATAAACATATAATCGAAGAAGTGTTATCTTAAGAATCCATTATTACCGTGGGCATGTGCTCGATATCTTAAGAGGCGAGGTTGAGGAACCTCCTTCTCGCTTAAGGTAAGCTTTTCACTTCCTCTTGTTTTTGTTTCTAACTCATTTCAGAACAAAGAATTTCTATAAATAACAAGATGTACAAGCATAAAAATTTTCACAAGATAAGAGTTAAACCGGTCAGCTACCTGAGTAGTTTCAGGCTGATTGGTCTCTGGAACTTGTGACCTTTCTATACTTTGGTCTTCTTGTCCTAGAATTTCTTCTTTGTTTGAAGTGTCAGGTACTTCACACCTTTCCTGAGTGTGCAACTCAGTTGCCTCCCCTGGTTGATCATTCTGAGTTGATGTCTCAGTTTGATCCCTCTCATTGAGTTGGGGAACCTGCTCTTTTGCAGGATTTTCTTCAGCATACTGCATTGCTGGTAATTCAAAATGGAGTTCATTTACCATTTCATCAACCACTTGTGGCTGTTGTGGTTGTTGTGTTTGTGGTTGTTGTGGTTGTCTGGAAGCAGAGGATTGGTCAGTAGAGTGTTCTTCCAGAGATGTGGCATTTTTATCAATATCTGCCAGCACTAAATTTCCACTTATCAGGGCTTCTTGAAGTTGTGCATAAGAAACGTTCCATGATGATGTGTTTGCACCAACAACCTTTGCTATAGGTGCTTGTTCAGCAACCTGAGGTGTAGGTTCTTTTTCAGAAACCTTTTCACCAGTTACTATTTCAGTAACCTTAGCCCTCTTTGCTCTTTCTAGGACTTGAGAGATGACTAGTTTAGCATCTTCATCGAGCTCATCAGCATTAGGAACTGATTGGTCCATTACTCCTGCGGTTTCTGCAGATAGGGCTTGGTGTTTTTCACCACTTTTGGCAGCATTTATGAGTTCATCAGCAAGGCATTATTCTGCATTAGTCGCAACATTTCTGAACGCACTTTCTCTTGCTAAGTCTACTTGTGCAGTAGTTGATGATTCTTTTGCAGCATTGATGAGTTGATCTCGCTTTATCGCTTCAAGGCCTGTAGATATCTGAGAATCGACAATCTCTTTGGGTGTGTCTTCTGATTTGCCAGCAGACTTCTTTCTTGAAGTTCTGGGCTTCTTGGTCGCAACCTTTTCTTCATATACCTTTTCAGACTTTCGCTTCTTAGAACCTTTCTGAGACCCAGTAACCTTTTTCATCAAGTTTGTATACTCATATTTGTAGAGTAGGTTACTGTTGGCTATTTCAAATTGCCCTCCGAGCTCAATGCCAAGCTTTTCCAAAGAAGTAGCATATCTTCGCACATAGCTCATCGTGGCCTTTGGCTCAGCTAGTCCTTTGGCAATCTTAGGCTCAAGCCTGAATCTTTTTCACAAATTTCATGAAGGCGTACTTTCCCAGCTTAAAAGGGTTTTCCAATTTGTCTTGTTGATTCAAAGAAGAACATCATAATCCATCGTTCTTCGCTTATCCGTCAAGACCTCCTTGTAGACCATCAAAGCATCTGTGAAGAATGCAAGCCAATACATCCCAGTGAACCATCAGATGTCTGGTTCGGATGTCAGCAAGCTTGTACTCAGTGGGTGTATCTGATTTTTCAAGATAACACACGTCACTGTACAATTGTTTAACACCTTCAAGGAGATCATCATCCTTGGTGTTTATTTCAAAATCCTTTCCAAGATTTTGAAACTCAAACAACTTACAGAAAGTTGTTAAGTCCAGAAGGATTTCCTTTCCTTGGACTGATGTTTTTACAGACACTATTTCAGTGCCTTCAGAAACACAATTAAATAATCCTGGAGTTGTTGTAGAATTCCAACACATCGAGTGATGAAATTCCACTAGGGCGAGCAGATAGAAAGCCATTGATTTGTGCCTTTTCAAGCATGTCAAGAATTAGCTTTCTGTCGGCTTGGTTCTCTATTGCAGCCGTGAGGTATTCCTCAACCATGGCACCACCCCAAATCATTCTGTGATTTGAAGTCCAGTGGTCAGGATTAAAATCTCCTACCAGTCGGTTGTTCACAATAACCAACTCTGGTGCTTGCTTTTCAAAGCATCAAGGAGGATTGAGATTTTTGTATGGTTGAACTTTTAGGGGCCATCTCTTTATATAGTGTAGGGATTTGAAATTGGTGTTTGAAAGAGATTTGATTCAGTAATTCTTTGCAGAAAAACTTTAATCTTGATTTGCAGAGATTGTAGAAGGTTTGCAGAGAATCAAGAGAAGGATTTGCTATTTTTGTGCAAGATGAGTTTTCGGATTAGGCAAAAGTGATTTCCTATGCCAAAATCCTATATATATAGCAATTGAATCTCAATGCATATATACATACAAATTGATTTTGTGTACGATCTGTGATTTGCAAGGTGCGTGAGCAAAAGCTAGTTCGGCATTAAATGCATAGTGGGCCATGTCTGAATTTCAACAGTCCACTATTTACTGTGAATTAATTTCCACCGTATAGATCAATCGTTTAATTTCATCAAGGGTCACCATTGCTTCTTCAGCAATGATCACAATCAACAAGTGTAATTGTGCCCATTTAATGAATTTTAGCTAATAGCTATCTGAATCACGTTTTTGTATGACCAAGAACACTGTTTGCATCTGAATCTGTCTTATACTTAGGATTTTTCCAAGTTTTTCATCAAGATAGAAATAATGCGAATTTCAAGAGAGTAGTTGACTGCAGATAGTTGTACTATTCTCTTTTTGTGTTCCCCTTTTATAGAGTGATTCAGATATTTGAGTTCCCGTCTCAGAGATCTTAAGCTGTCTTTTTGCTCTTTAGCCTTTTTGACTTCTGGATACCCGTTCCAGATTTCTCTTTTCTCTTCTCTGGATACCCGTTCCAGATACCTCTTCTCTGGTTGCCCGTTCCAGATACCTGAACTCTTTCAGTTCATTGGTAGTTCCATTAGTCCAAGACTGTTTCTTAAGACTAAGAATCTACTTTCTTGTAGTGGCTTAGTGAAGATATCTGCAAGTTGGTCTTCAGTGCCAATTTTGAGTATCTCTATATCGCCTTTTTCAACATGGTCTCTGATGAAGTGATGTCTAACATCAATATGCTTTCTTCTGGCATGAAATTTAGGATTCTGTGTAATCGCAATAGCACTTGTGTTGTCACAAAAAATGGGAGTTTTCTTCTCATCGAGTCCATAGTCTTTAAGTTGTTGTTGTATCCACAGAATTTGTGTTGCACAACAACCAGCAGCAATATATTCAGCCTCTGTGGTAGAAGTTGCAATTGAGTTTTGCTTCTTGCTAAACCATGAGATAAGTCTAGTACCCAGAAACTGACAAGTTCCTGAGGTGCTTTTCCTATCTAGCAGTGATCCAGCATAATCGCCGAGTACCCAGCTAAACTCAATCCGCTTTCTTTAGGATACCACAATCCTACATCTACTGTACCTTTTACATACCTTAATATTTTCATAGCCACGTTGTAGTGTGTTTGCATCGGATTTGTCTGAAATCTAGCACACACTCCAACGGCGTATTGAATATCAGGTCTACTTGCAGTGAGGTAGAGTAGTGAACCTATCAATTTCCTATACTTATGTTCTTCAACACTCTTATCTGATTCAGTATAGGTCATTTTGGTTCCAATGCTCATAGGTATCTTAGCATTCTTTCGTAAGGCTTAAGATTGAATTTTGTGAGCATATCTTTTGCATACTTTGTTTGACTAATGAATATTCCATCATTGAGTTGCTTGACTTGCAATCCTAGAAAATAATTCATTTCTCCCATCATGCTCATCTCAAACTTGCTTTTCATGAGATTTGCAAAGTCATTACAAAGTTGCTTGTCCTTAGATCCAAATATGATGTCATCAACATATACTTGAACTAAGAGTAGTTTCCCGTCATGATTTAAGGTAAATAAAGTTTTATCAACTTCACCTTTCTTGAAACCACTTTCCAGAAGGTATTTGGCCAAAGTGTCATACCATGCTCTTGGAGCCTATTTCAGTCCATACAGAGCTTTCTGTAGTTTATAGACCATTCTACTTTCTGAGGAAACTTCAAAGCCAGGTGGTTGCTCAACATAAACTTCTTCTGCAAGTTCACCGTTCAAGAATGCACTTTTGACATCCATCTGATAAACTTTAAAATCTTTATGAGCTGCAAAGGCTAGAAAGAGTCTTATTGCATCCAATCTGGCAACCAATCTTGCTTTGTTTCTGGTTATTTCACCAGATTCATTCATTTTGTTTCTGAAAACCCATTTAATTCCAATCACAGATATTCCTTCTACAAATGGAACTAGTTTCCAGACTTTGTTTCTCTCAAATTGATCCAACTCTTCTTGCATTGCAGAGATCCAGTCTTGGTCTCCTAATGCTTCTTCTATATTTTTAGGTTCAATATTTGAGATAAAACATCCAAAGAGAGAATTAGCATTTTCAGCTATTGCTCTCCTAGTCCTAACACCTTGATTAATTGGTCCAATTACATCCTTTGCAGGATGATCTTTGATCCATCTCATCATAGGTTTAGTGTTAGTAGGATCAATATCCAAGTGATTTGAATGTGAATCACTAAGATTATGATTTGATGCTTTTTCAGTATCTGAGATATCTGACACATGGGAAATGTCATGGATATCTGACACTTTTTCAGTGTTAGAGATATCTGGAACTTGCATTTCAGCAGTCTCATTTTCAGATACCTCTTCATGATGAAGGTTCTCAGTAACCTGTTCCATTTCTGGAAAACTCTTAGGAAATTCCTCATCATGTTTGTGAGTCATCTTGTTGTTACTAGGCATATCAAGCTTTTCTACGTCAGAGTCATCCTCACTTTCCATAATGATGTTTCTCCTTTCTGAGGATTCTTCTTCAGAATCCCTCAGCAATAGTTCTTTGAACCTATCTGAGAGTTCATCAATAGGAGGTGTTTTCTTACTTCCTTCATAGAATACAACATGAACTGATTCTTCAATTTTCTTTGTTCTTTTGTTGTAGATTCTGTAGGCTTTGCTATTCGTGGAATAACCAAGAAATACACCTTCATCTGCCTTTGGTTGAAATGTTCTCAGATCCCATTGTTTAGAACGAAACATTTACAACCAAATACTCTCAGATGTTTGATATTAGGGGGTCTACCAACCAAGATTTCATAAGGGGTCTTGTCATGGTGTTTGTTTATCAAACATCTGTTCTGAGTGTAGCAAGTCGTTTACAGACTTCAACCCAATAAATTTCACTTATTTCAAAGGTCAGCTAGCATTGTCCTTGCAGCTTCTTTAAGGGTTCTGTTTTTCCTTTCTGCAACACCATTTTGTTGAGGTGTTCTTACAGAGGAAAGTTGGTGTTGTATTCCTTTGCAGGTACAAAACTCCTTTATGTACTGGTTGACAAACTCAGTACCATGGTCTGTTCTGATTGCAGATACCTTGTCATTTTTCATGACTTCAAGCTCTTTCAGCAAGTTTGGTATCTCCACCCTGGCATCAGATTTGTGTTTCAGAAAGACAACCCAAGTGAATCTTGAGAAGTCATCTATAACAACCAGACCATACTTCTTTCCTGCATAACTAGTTACAGATGATTCAAAAGATCCATGTGTAATAGTTGCGTGGTCTAACACTAGAGTGTCCGATTTTGACTTGAAAGAGATCTTAGATTGTTTCCCATCCGACAAAGCGTAATGTATACCATCCTTTCTGAAAGATGTTCTGGGAAGGCCAACCACTAACTCTTTCTTGGCAAGTCTATTCAGAGTTTTGAATTCAAGTGACTCATTCTTTTGTGCCATAACCAGTGCTCTTCTGTGTGACCAGATTGACTCACCATGAGACATTCTTCAGTTGTGGCAGATGCCCAATCGGCAACATAAAGACCGCTTCCGAAAGCAACTAAGACTGTCTGCTTTGACTCATTGTCAATTAGTTTGCAGTATTTTGCTTTGAATTTTATAGTAAAACCCTTGTCTGCAAACTAGCTCATGCTAAATAGATTATATTTCAAATCCTTAACATGTAATATGTCAGTGATTGTTAATGTTCCCAATTTGACGTTGTCAAATCCCAGAGAGGGATTTAATTCTCCTCCAGCAAATCTGATATTTGGTCATGTGTTGCAAGCTTTGTAATCGACCAGATTTGCTTTGTCTCCTGTCATGTGCTTTCCGCATCCACTATCAAATAGCCATTGTGCTTTAGTCCAGGAAGCATTCTGCACACAACAGGAAACAGGAGATTTGGTTCTCATATCTTTGATGGAACCGTCAGGATTAAAAGATCTTCCAGTAGGAATCCATTTTTGAATGAATTTCTTTGAAATATTCTTTTGTCTGACAGGAACATAAGGAGGAATTCTATTTGAATGAATGTTATCATTAGTAAGAATTATTTTCTTCCTTGGTGTGTTCCTAGGTGCTTCATTTGGTGCTTTCAGATACCTGTCAGGTTTCTGAGTTTGCTTTTCAGCAAACTTAGCTTTCCTTGCCAGATTTCTTCTAGCCCTGGCATTCAGATTTTCAGTGGCTTGATTTAACTTCCACTTCTGATAATTGCTTTGAGCAATTCTAGCTTTCAGCCATCGTTCTTGCTCCTGCTTGTACTCATGAGCAAGTTGTTTTCCGATGCCTTTATAGCCAATACCGTTTCGAGCACTTGAAGGTATCTGAGATCTTTCCTCAGCAGCTTTGCTAGTCTCTGGATGGTCCAATTTCTTTCCAGAAAAAGTGACATGGGAGAATTTGCCAGCTCCTGCAATTCTACCCTTTTGAGAGACATAGCACTGTGGGTGTTTACACTTTTCAGTGTTGTGTTTCTTTTCAGAGATGTGCCCAACAGTTTTGTTTTTGACTTGTTTTTCCCATAAAGGTTTAGTCGAATCGCTGTCCTTTGTCAACAATCTTCGTATTCTCACCGATACTATAGATTGTATGGGAACCGTCTTGCTGAGTACTTACAAATGTTCTTCTTTCCTTACTCTTATTCAGAGTAATAGAACAATCTGTCTGTGTATTCAGCCCAAGTCCTTTCTTTTCTGAAGGATCTCTTAAGTAAGATTGTACTTCAGTAAGAGTGTCACTAGCTTTGGCATAAGATTGAAAAGATAATTCTTTCTTCTTAAGTTCCTTGTTCTCAGAAAGAAGATCTTCATATTTCTTCGTAATTCAAATCCATTGCTTCTTTATGTGACTTTTCAGTCTCAGATATCTGAGCTTTGAGAAATGCATTTTCAGCATCCTTTTTCTCAGATTCCTTAACTAATTGAGAATTTTCCTTCGCAAGAGAATTCTTTTCTTCTTCAAGATTTTCGGTTCTAGCTCGGATCATTAGAAATTCTCTTTCATAGATGTCAAGTTCTTTCCTGAGATTTTCTAGATCTTTTATTTCTTCTTCATCACTTTCATAAGTATAAGAAGTATGTGTTACCTCATCAGCCATAAGATGCTTTTCAATGTTAGAGATGTCCGACCAAATCTCAAAGAACTCCACATTTCATTTTTCTTGAGGTCAAGTCGATTACATCGTGAGTAACTCCACATAATTCGGTGATGGTAAAGTTGAGTCATCCGAATCATCTTGAGTCTGTCTCAATATCTAGAGCATCCAAATGAATTTGATTTTCTTTCTTTCTTCGCTAACAAAGCTTTACGCTTCTTCAAGATTCCTCTATCTTTCTTGTCACCGTCCTTAGTTTGTTGAGGCGTGACAATCCTTCTGAAGTGGCCAGGTTCGACAATAGAAATGTATGTCGCTTCCAATTCGCTTCCTCAATACATGACGCTTCGAAATGGCTTGTTCAAATGAGCTTTGCATATTTTTGTACCGTGATAGTTTGAGCCAGATGCTTTTTCACTTCTCTTGGCTTTTCTCTCAATTTCTCGACCGACAAATTTGCTCATTTGCTTTGGCAAGAAGAGCATCCTCGCCTCTTCCTTGCTTTTCTTCTTTTCGAGTGACTAGAGCAACATTCGCAACTTTTCGGTTGTTTGTTCTCTTTGAGTTGTCTCATAATCAACAAGAGCAAGATGAGAGAAAGTTCCATGGAGTGATATTGGCATTCCTTGGTTAACATAAAAGAATTTGTTATGCTCCCAAATTGGTTAAGACTTGACAATAGTCTTAATCTTTTCCGACCGGGAGTATCTGCTTTCCCAAGTCGCCATATCACTCATGAGAGTGGTAACCAAATCAAGTTCTTCCAGAGTTTCAGTGGGTCCTTGTTTGAAATTTTGAAATTTCAACTTGAGAACTTCGAACTTGTTTTCTTTGGTTTTCTCAGTTCCGGCACAGATTTCTTCAATCAGTTGCCAGGCAACTTTCGCTGTTTTAGCACCCCACGCTTTAATCAGATGTGCTCAGTGTCGATCCGATGATGATATTACGAGATTGACCATCGACGATTTCTCTTGGCATCTTCCGATGTCCGAG
This sequence comes from Plantago major, assembly GCA_026545765.1. Taxonomy (NCBI): domain Eukaryota; kingdom Viridiplantae; phylum Streptophyta; class Magnoliopsida; order Lamiales; family Plantaginaceae; genus Plantago; species Plantago major. Next base: position 42,038,067 of record CM048840.1, read on the forward strand.
TTCTCTCGGCTTCATAAATAACTTGACTAGTAGATTTCCCACTTGTTGACACATCAGTTTGTGAAGATCCTTCGCTTTGATCTCTGTCTCTACCATTAGAAACCTCCATGACTTGTTTGAGTTGTTGAATGACTATTGGGCCATTCTTTATCACTTCGATCATTTCGTCACTTATGGCTTCAAGGTGGAGCATCATGTTATTTTTCCATTTCGTAGTTCTCTGGTTTGAGAACGGTGCATCACCTGAGACATACCGCACACTTAACACACAAATTAAATAGTCCTCGAAGAGACAAAGTTCCTTCACCTATTTAGGGATCTAGGTTCAAAGGTATGCTTAGAACCTCCCGCCTGATACCACTTGTTGGTCAGATAACGGCAAAGCAAAAGACTAGAGGGGGTGAATAGTCTTTTAAAACTTTTGTCGATAAAACTATTTCTCGATATTGAGTAGATATCGATACTTAGAATCGATCGCGAAGACTTAAGATAGATAAGTGCGAAGCAGTTAAAGTGTGTGTGTGTTTGAAATGTAAATACGTAAAAGGTAAATACAAGAAGTATAGTGGTATCCGAGGTGGCGTAATCCTCCAACTAATCCACTTGGTCTTCCAGAGACCTAGAATTCACTAGAATAGATAATTGAGTTCTCCTTACAAAATCCTATTCTAAGATTCCTTTAAACAAATGGTTCCCAACCAAATGTTCCCCTGAGTTGTTCCCGCTTTCTCAAGTACTTCCTACTCGTAAACCTTTTGAGTTATTCCTAGCTTCCCAAGCTAAGTACTTCCTATACTCAATAACTTTGAGTTATTCCTTAGTTTCCCAAATCAAGTACTTCCTATACTCAGAACCTTGGAGTTATTCCCCGATTTTCCAAACTAAGTACTTCCCAGACTCCACGCCAGATTATGGTGTTGGTTTCGTTTGAGTTGTCAGATGAGCTTCTTTAATAACTTATTCAGTTATTCAGATAGCTCTGTGAATCAAGTATACTTAATACACTTTTCAATGTATGGTATCTTGTTCTTTTTACTGACTCAAGTCTTAGATAAGTGTTTAAGAGAATGAATCTCAGAAACTTGATCTTTTGTTTCAACTCTTTCACAGATAGCTATGCTTGTTTAGGATCAGGACACTTAGAACTTCAGTGTTACTCAAGATCAAAAGCTTTGGTCGCAGCAGAAAGCTTTGAGGATAAGTAATTTGCTTTGAGAGAGTAAGATGTTCAGTAAGTTCTGTGTAGTTCAAGGTGTCTCAAAGATATCTTCTCAAGCGCCTAAGTGTTAATATTTATAGATGAATTTGAGTGCCGTTTGAATAGTATCCGTTAGCTCAAATTCAAACTATTGATATATGTATAATCAGAAAGGTGTTTTGTCTTCTTCTTGTAAGCCGCTTTTGTTCGTGACATCTCCGTCTGCATTAAATGCATTGTACTATACTTTTGTCTGTAGTGTCAACGGAACTATGCTTTGTATCGTAGACTAGTATTATCTCGATTCTTTGCACGCCCTTTATCTTCAATCTTCGGATACCACATTTATTGAAACAACTTTTTGCATATATATATATATATATATATATATATATATATATATATATATATATATATATATATATATATATATATATATATATATATATATATATATATATATATATATATATATATATATATATTTCTTTTTCAGAAATGTGGTTAAAGCTCAAGGTATCTGAGAATAGATATTTGTGGACACTTTCCTTGTTTTCAGATTGACCTTTCATTTCTCAGATATCTCTTGTGACACAGTTTGCTTAAAAACTATTTGTGTCTTCAAGATATCTGGCTAAGGTATCTGAAAAACTGTTCCAGTAATCTTGTGCAGTTTCTTCAAGTCTTCAATGTCGTTGAGTTTGTTCTGCTTGGATGTCTTCTTCTTGGTCTTCTCTTCATAAAATAAAAATTACATTTTGAGACCTAACATCCTATACAAGATTAGCTAGACTATCATACTTAGTGGGTTTCCTCTTTTACAATGTTCAAGTGAACCAAGAGTACTAATCACCTTTCTGAGACTAAGATAAGTCATCATGTTGCTGATCAAAATCTAAACAGATATTTCTAACAAAATATCTAACAAATTTCCTAACAGTGGGTTTTCAGAAACAAGATGAATGAATCAGGTGAAATAACCAGAAACAAAGCAAGGTTGGTTGCCAAGGGATTCACCCAGACTGAAGGTTTAGATTTTGATGAGTCATATGCACCAGTTGCCAGATTGGATGCAGTAAGACTCTTTCTGGCCTTTGTAGCTCATAAAGACTTTAAAGTTTATCAGATGGATGTCAAGAGTGCATTCTTGAATGGTGAACTTGCTGAGGAAGTCTATGTTGAACAACCACCTGGCTTTGAAGTTTCCTCAGAAAGTAGAATGGTCTATAAGCTACAGAAAGCTCTATATGGACTGAAACAGGCTCCAAGAGCATGGTATGACACTTTGGCCAAATATCTTCTGGAAAGTGGTTTCAAGAAAGGTGAAGTTGATAAAACTTTATTTACTTTAAATCATGATGGGAAACTACTCTTAGTTCAAGTATATGTTGATGACATCATATTTGGATCTAAGGACAAGCAACTTTGTGATGACTTTGCAAATCTCATGAAAAGTAAATTTGAGATGAGCATGATGGGAGAATTGAACTATTTCCTAGGATTGCAAGTTAAGCAACTCAATGATGGAATATTCATTAGTCAGACAAAGTATGCAAAAGACATGCTCACAAAGTTCAATCTTAAGCCTTCTGAAAAAAATGCTAAGATACCTATGAGCATAGGAACCAAGATGACCTATACTAAATCAGATAAGAGTGTTGATGAACACAAGTATAGGAAATTGATAGGTTCACTACTTTACCTTACTGTAAGCAGACCTGATATTCAATATGCAGTTGGAGTGTGTGCTAGATTTCAAACAAATCCAATGCAATCACACTACAACACTGCTATGATAATATTAAAGTATGTGAAAGGTACAGTAGATGTAGGGTTGTGGTATCCTAAAGAAAGTGAATTGAGTTTGACTGGTTACTCAGATGTTGATTATGCTGGATCAATGCTTGATAGGAAAAGTACCTCAGGAACTTGTCAGTTTCTGGGAACTAGACTTATCTCATGGTTTAGCAAGAAACAAAATCAATTGCAACTTCTACCACAGAGGCTAAATATATTGCTGCTGGTTGTTGTGCAACACAAATTCTGTGGATTCAACAACAACTCAGAGACTATGGACTCAATGAAGAGAAAACTCTCATTTTCTGTGATAACACAAGTGCTATTGCAATAACACAGAACCCTAAGTTCCATGCCAGAACAAAGCACATTGATGTTAGACACCACTTCATCAGAGATCATGTTGAAAAAGGCAATATAGAGATACTCAAGATTGGCACAGAAGACCAACTTGCAGATATCTTCACCAAGCCCTTACAAGAAAGCCGGTTCTTGACTTTGAGACACAATCTTGGATTAATGGAGTTGCCTAAGGACTGAAAAATTGTCCTGAATCTCTGAAGTCAGAGTAAGTGAGGTAGAAAAGAAGTAGGCCTCTGAGGACATGTTCTCAGAAAGCCAAGTTGATAAGAAGTGATGCAAAGGTTTCTGAGTAGCAACACTCAGAAAGGCAAAACATTTCTGGAACGGGTATCCAGAAAGGCAAAGGTTGGTACACACTCAATAAGTAAATAAGACTAGAACTTACTTACTGAGAGTGGGTCAATTACATTCAAACAACTGAAGCTTGAATTCAGAAAGCTATTTAGTCATAAAGAGAAAGGACACACAAAGCTCGAAAAGTATAAGTTCTGAAAGTCAAACATGTCCAATGTCTCGTATTTTTGCCATTTTTATGATAAACAATATAAAGATAAGGACTTGACACTCAGAATGATAAGTTCAAACGATTGAGTGTTCTTACTCTTTACTAAGTGACACAATGAATGTAGCATATTAAAACCCCATCAAGTCGGCACATTACCATTTGTTGATTGATATCATTACAAGATATTCAATATAAGCCCTTGATGAATAAACGTTTGATCTCAACGGTTGAGATTAAAACAAAGCAAGTAATGTCTGTTGAGAAATGCAGACATGGCCCACTACGCATTTAATGAAGTACAAAGGACGTACCACGCCTATGCAGATGCAAAGACACGCATTCATATTCAGTTGTATGTATGTTGTATCTATGTACATTTTGTCTTCTATATATATAGGATTTGGGCAAAAGACAAACACTTTTACCAATTCCAAAATTTCAAACTTGCATCAAAACAGCAAAATCTCTCAAGATTTCTGCAAAACCCCTCTGCAAACTCAACTTCTTGTGCTTAGTCTTCTGAAAAGATAGACTAATCTCGATTAATTGTGCAAAATTCATTTGAAAAACACTCATTCAAAACTCTATATAAGAGATGGCACCCAAGAAAATGACCACCAAGAACCCTAAGGCCGTATCATCTGCTCCTGCTGAAAAGCAAGGAGGAAAGGAACTTAAGGTGTTGAATAAACGCCTTCTGGGAAAGTTCACCCCATCTGACTGGAATCCAAACCACAAAATGAATTGGGGAGCTTTTCTAGTAAATAGGTATGTACCAGCAGTTATACCTTCAAGACCAGAAAGGAAACTGATATTGGGGATGCTGAAGAATTCCCATATCTACAAGCTTCTATCTGCTGCACCCAGTGGACTATCCACACTGGATGTACTGGAGTTCTATAACAACTCCAAAATCTTCACAAAAGTTGTGAATGATGAAGAAGAGAAATACATGCAGACTGAAGTCCAAGGACAAGAAATTGTTCTAGACTGCAAGACTTTCTGCAAGATATTCCGATTGAAAAATCGAGGAACATTTGAAGACATCAACATCAAGGACGCTTCCATGATTCAAGGCGTCAAAGAGCTATTTGAAGCAATCCAGTTAGAAAATGCAAAGGGTTGTCCAGGAGACTTTGTTCTGAAAGCCATCAGAACTAGTCATCTCCAGAAACACTGGAGTACTTTAGCTCTTATTCTGGTCCGTTGCTTTGATGGCAACAAAGGTGGAGTAGACCAGATAAGCATGGAGAGATGGATGATGATGCATCTTCTGAACAAGAAGCATGAAGGGCAGGAAACCCACTTCAATTGGGGGAAGTACGCCTTCAACAAATTCCTTGGACATATTGAGGAATTTGAGCCCAAAATCATCAATGGCCTTGCTGAGCCAAAGGCCAATATGCACTTTGGTCTCAGAATCTGTTACATTCTGGAAACAATGGGAATCACTCTCAGAGAGAGGCAGGAAATCCCAGTCACCAACTCCCTTTTCAAACACGCCTTTGAAGAAAAGGAGAAACTCGCTGCTGAGAATGCACTCAGAAAGGCAGAAGAAGAAGAAACTGCACAGCAAGGTGAGGAGGTCTCTGAGCAAGCTCAAGCTAAACCTCCAGTTGCCAAGAGAAAGAGGACTCAAAGAAAAAGAGCCTCCAAGTCCCTAAGCATACAAGAGGCACAACCTTCTGGAGACAAGGTCTCGAGAAGATGTTGGACGCCTGAAGGCAACTCAGAATGCCCCAAGAGTCCCCGAACTGAATGCTCCAGAACTCTCCAGAGATGATAGAAATATCATAGATGGGTCTGCACCAACACAGAATAGTGATTCTGAGGATGATGAAGTACTTGCAAAAGTACTCAAAAGATTCAAGTATGAGACCCATGGAGGAGCATCAAGCTCAACTCTTCAGAGAGACAAGAGCCCCTCTGCCCAGCAGGAAGAAGAAGGCCTGGGTGAGGAAGATAGAATGCTGGAAGATCCTGACATTTCTTCCACATTCACAATGCCAGCACTTAATGTTGCTGAAGAAAATCCTGTTTTAACCCAGGTTCCTCAACCTTCTGAGAAAGCTCAACTCTCAGAAAGGGATCAAACTGAGATGGAGACTCAGAATGATACTGCAGAGGAGAACAACAATGAGCACAGAGAGATTGTGCAATCACCACAAGTCCAAGAGATTAATGATCAGCCTGACTCTATTCAGGTAACAAAGATGGTTTGTATGTAACTTGTGAACATAGGTATATGTTAACCAGTTATTCATAAGCTTTGTTTGTTACAGGCCAATTTAGAGGCAATCTTTCAGGGGGAAGAAAACTTGTCCACCCCTTTGAATCAAGAAGAGGTTCCTCCAACCTCAGAACATCAAGAAGAGCATGTCCCACAGGTAGTAAAGTTATCTCTGAACAAGAAATAACTAACTAAAAATGCTCTTATCTTATGTTCTAATATTCTTAATGTCTCTTCTTAGGCTCCAACTGAGGAAGTAGTGGTGGTGAAACTAACACCCTAAAACCAAGAGATTCCAGAGGCTAAAAAGCTATCTGAGGAAGCATTTATTGAGCCTTCTGCTGAGAAGGTAAGTAATCAGTAATAGTCTCCTTCAAGAATGCTCAGGAAAACCCACTACTAAAATCTCTCAGGTTTGTTCTTACAGGCTCAGTCAGAAGAACAATTGGAAGGAAAGACTGTGGTCTTATCTCCTCCAAAAGAAACTAAAACTGCTGAACAAGCAGTATCTGCAGAAAAGGTGCCAGAAACCCCCAAGGTTTCTGAGGACCATGCTACTGAGCTTCCTCACTTGGAAGTAAGTGAAGTCTCAAAAAGCACTTTTCCACCTATCTTTTCTGTTAATAGTTTCTAAACATATTTGATTTTAATTCTCAGGTTCAAGCAGAAAGAAAGGTTGATGAGGATAAAACTTCTCCTCATACCAAAGTATCTGAGGTCTCTGAGACCAAGCAAGCAGAATTACAGGATAATGAGCCTAGTGTTTCTACACAGGTATGCTCAGAAAGCTTACTTTTGCACACAGATACTAACTTAAGTGGTTTGAACAAAACTAACTTGATCCCTTTCTTTCAGGCTCAAAGTCTAGTGCCAGTTGATTTACTCAAGGCTTTCCAGAAGCATACTTTAAAGAAACATGTCAAGTGCTTCAAACAATGGCAGAAACTCAGAAAGGCTGACCTTTCAGAATTAGCCAGAGTAATCGACGTCCCAGAAAAGAGAGCAATCGCCTTCAATCTGGAAGATTATATCCATGCATTGTTCCCAACAGAGTCCTACTCATTTGCCACTCTGATGCATGAAGACTTCATTCATGAAGTAGCACAAAGACTTATAGCAGATTTCAAGTCTGCGGATGCTCAAACCCAAGAGCAGATGGTTACCCATCCTGCCTTGCCCAGCAAGCTCACTACTTATCCTGCTGAACAAGAAGAAGTTAATGGGAGGATGATTACATTCCCAAATGTGATCAACCTGGTTTCCGAAGATGACGAGGAGATGGACGAAAATGATTATCAAGAACCTCCCTCTAAGCATCCAAACCAAGAAGCAAAGAATAAGAGTGATGATGATGATGATCAGAATGATGATCCCCAACCTGGACAAGGCTGGATTCAGAAAGCTAGCAAAGGAAGTGGAGAAAAGGCTACTCCTTCAAATGCTCAGAGAGCCCCATCATCATCACCTCCCAAGTCTCATCAAGATATCCAACAGGCTGAGCACAATGATGCCATAGAAGAAATTTCAGCCGCTGAGTTTAGGATTGAACAACTCAGAAAGGTATTGGAAGAAGAGAAGAGAATCAACATTGAGACTCAAGCTCTTGTTGATGAAAAGGAAGCCAAAATCAAGAAGCTCGAAGAAGCTAATGCCAAGGAATTGGCACTCCTAGATAAGCAAAGAAATTTGAAAAATGCCATTGTTGTCACAGCTGCTGAGATAAATGCCATGGATGACAATGATGATGAAGAGCATGATACTGAGACTGCATCAAAAAGACCTTCTACATCTTCTCGTATACAAGACACTTGATGGAAAGCAGAAGAAGATTGTCAATCTACAAACAATCCAAGAAAAGGATTATGATAGTGATGCTGAAACCCACAACTTGATTACTGAAGTAGAAGATGAGAGACTTGTCACTCAGCACAAACGAGCCCTACTTGCTCCTCATATATTCTCTGCACCAAGTAGTTCAAGAAGTGAAGAGCACCGTGCAAGGAACAGTGTCTTTTTAGAGCTCAGAAAGACACTAGTTGCCCAAGACACAGAAGTACTAAAATCCGTCCCAGAAGAGATGAAGCCATTGGCTGCTGCTTTACTCAACAGAGCAACCAGCATAGCTCTCTCTCAGAAAGACCTAGGGTTGGTCAGGGATGAGGATTGTAACAATGCTAATGCAGAATTGAATGAAGCCAACCATGTTGTTCTGCAAGCCAACGCTGTCCTAAGGCCACTTGAAGAGCTCAACAGAAAGGAGCAGGAACTGGTTAGGCAGAACACAGAGCTGAAGAAAGAAATCCAAGAACTGGTCAGGGTGCACAACAATCTCCAGAAAAACTTTGAAACTCTATCTGAAGCTTATGCTATCATGAGTCAGTCATTCATGACTAAGGGGGAAGAAGAGATGCCTCAGAAAGGCAGAGGAAGAAAAAGAAAACAATCAAATCCTCCCTCCTCAAGTCAACTTGTCATTAAGGACACCACTGGAGACACCCTTGCTGAAGAAGTTGTTCCAGATCAACCAGCCAGAAGGCTGAGAAGTATGATAACTAGGGGAGCCAAGTCCCTTAGAATCTCAGAAGAGAAGAAGACTTCTGAAGAAGAAGAAAAGGAAGAAGGAGAAGTAAGAGGCCAAGAAAGCTGCAAGTTTCCAATTTTGGACTTCAATGATGATGAGGATGAATCTGACACAGATGAACATCCACTTCACAAGAAAAGGAGACAAGCAACTACTTCACAACCTCCTCTGGCAGCAAGACCTTTAGCGCCGTAACCCTTCCGAAATACCAAGTCATTACAAGGAACATCCACCAGACAAATTTCAAGCGGGAAGAAAGGGTTAGAGGATCTCCTGACAGAAGGCCACCAAACAGAAAAGCAAGAAGGGATTTCCAGTTTGGCAGAGTAAACAATGAAACACATCAAGAAAGGTCAACTGATGCCCACATTGAGTATATGAAGACTAGTAATGAAGAATCTTCATATAGGTGCATTCTGAACAAGAGAGGGTATTGGATTCTGGAACTACAACATCTACTGTCAATGATAAGTTTCCAACTCCCATCCTCAACCAGATCCTGAAATGGAGAGAAGGCAAGCCAGATTTGCTAAAACCTGAGCACCTTCATGCCTGGCTAAACTTTGAAGTAGAAAAGAGGAATGAAGCCAGAAAGATGGATCTTTCTTTTGTCTGTCCTTACCCAAAGCCTGATGATGTACACAAGGTAAGAAAACTGGATGGTAGCTACAGCAGAAAGAACAAACTAGGTGTTTCAACCTATGAGTCATTCTATATGACATTAGATGAATACCTAGATGATATACACTATCTGGAAGAAATATACAAGTATTTCAACCTATCTCAGCTGCAAGTAGACCATGCCTGGGTCTGGGGAAAGTACTTCTGAGTCAAACACTTTCTGCGGAAGAATCACAAACTTGGCAAGAGTTACCATGAAATATGTGACTTATCAAGAAAGACAGAGCTCTCTGTCAGAAGGATTCTTTATGACTATGTCCAAGAATGCAGAAAAGTGGATGATCATGTCAACTGATCCAGAAAGGGTGCTGAAGAACTTGAGGTATCTAAACCCAAGTTGCGTTTCTGAAGACTTAAAGACTAGTAACATTAGAATACTCTCTTGGAGCTTGGACTCTCCTTTGTTCTAATTTACTTAGTATGTTTTATTACTTTTTGTAATCTTGCTGATTGTTTCTAAAATTCTCTATATGTAAAAGTTGCATCTCTTTCTGTAAACTGTACCTATCTGAAGATCATACTCTCAGATACATTTTAATAGATGACAACTTATCAGCAAAGATCACTTTTTGTGATTTGGTTGATATTTACTTCCTGCACTTAATTCAACTAAAATTGAATATCATTTGAAATGATTAAGTGGTGGATTGTTTTCTCTTCCAGGGTTACAAATTTGTAATAGGACTCAAAAGATAGTCATGGATGACTGATCAAAAAGGGGGAAATTTGTTAGGAATATCTGTTAGTATTTTGATCACTCATCACATGTTCTTATCTTAGCCAGAAAGGTGATTAAGTACTCTTGGTTCACTTGAACATTGTAAAAGAGGAAATCACTGAGTATGATTAGTCTAGTAAATCTTGTATTAGGATTATAGGTCTATGAGTGTAATTTTTATTTTCAGAAGACCATGAAGATAAATCCTAGCAATGGAGCTTTTATGAAGATTAGAAGACTGAAGATTGCACAAGATTTATGAAGATATCAAGGTTAAGTCTCATTTGATTTAAAATGTCTCTGGACCATGTTATAAGTGTAACATTTGCACATATGCTAAGTCTTGAACATATTAATCAAAGAAGGAAGACATGTGAGTTTCCAGAAAGCCTCATGTATCCGTTAAGACTAAAGGACAATGAACAGTACTATGCATTAAATGCATCGGCAGAAATGCTGCAAAAAGCAAGTCCTCTCTGAAACATGAGATAGTGACTTCTGAGTACATAGTTCAAGATATAAACGGATATAATTTGATAGAGAGCACAACGGATACAATTCAAACGCCTCTCAAATTTATCTATATATATCACACACTTAGATGCTTGAAATACATACCTTAGAACGCTTTATCTTGCAAACTTACCATCAAGCAAAGTATTCTCTCAAGCACTCTACTACCCTTTCTGAAAGCTTTCTGTTGCTCGAAGAATCACTAGTAGTTCTAAGTTGTCCTGAACCTTAACAAGAGATTGTTATTCGTGAAAGAGTTGAACTATCAGATACCCTTTCTGAAGCTCATTCTCCAGAACGGACATCAATTACTTGGGTCAAGAAGAGCGTATCGCCATCCACTGAACAAGTGTATTAAGTAGTCTTGTTCTATTAGGCTCTCTAAAAACATAACTGAAAAGTTATACGAGAAGCCTCTCTTACAAACCTTATAACCAACACCTTCAAGGCGTGGAGTAGAGGAAGTACTTGATTTGGGAAATCAGGGAATAACTCCAAGGTTATCTGAGTAGAGGAAGTACTTAGCTCTAGGAGCTGGGGAATAACTCAGGGGGAACATTTGGTTGGGAACCATTTGATTAAGAATCTTAGAATAGGATTATTGTAAGGTGAACTCAATTATTTGTTCTAGTGAATTCTAGGTCTCAGAAAGACCGAAGTGGATTAGTTGGAGGATTACGCCACCTCCAGATACCACTATACTTGCTGTGTCATTTACCATTCTGTATTTACATTTTAGTAAAGCACACACACACATACTTATTGTTTATGCACTTACCTATCTTAAAGTCTTCCGCGCTCTGAATTTAAGTATCAGAAACCCCCAGGTTTCTGAGAAACTGTGTTTATCGACAAAAGTTTTAAAAGACTATTCACCCCCCCCCCCCTTCTAGTCTTTTACTTTGCCGTTATCTGGACCAACACAAAGTATACATGACACTGTCTTTGCAGTCTACAAACCTCCGGTCTTTATCCGGATCTACAGATGCAATACATAAACTGTAGAGAAAATCTCTGGAGATACGTCATCTTCCGTCGAGATTATTCCTCCGACAGGAAAGTATCCTACTTAGTCGTCACTTCCGGAGACACCAAGGATCTGATGTGCCTGCACAATACAGAAAGACTCAATGAGCTGAAATCCGACAATATCACCTTACCTTTTATTCCCTTTACTGGTCCCGAGCATAGTGTGCCCGGAAACATTAAAATTGTGAGTGAGTGATTAGCACTTGGAATCTCCTGCTTATAAGCAGATTACACGGACACATCTATCATGTCTGACATAAAAACTCGGATCTTTACACGGATCTGACGCATTGGTCGTATGGCGACCCACCCGTCAGCAGCTCCTCAGGAAGAAATAGCTCCTAAAGGGTGGATTGCAAATACGATCGATGAGACCGTCCGTGCGCTAACCTACGGATCTGGACATGTACTGAGATCTGTGCTTTCCGATGACTGATCTTAAGCAATCTTCCCCTCCAGACCCACGCCACTCTCAAACTCAAGACAAACGCCGATTTGAGAGTGAACGGGAGTCTCGAGGGGGAAACTATTCAAGAAATCATCTTCTTACGGGTACTATGGGGCTCAAACTGGAAGATCTATCCGAGCCTGAGAAAGAAGGACGAAATTTTCAGTGAATATGGAAATTGGAGTTGGATTTGCACGACCAATGCGAAGAGGAACTCGAAGTATTTATAGAAGGGACGGTCCAATAGGCGTCTGACACGTCAGAACCTCGACGTCGACAATGGGCTTGTACTATTCGTTTGGGCTAAACAATATTGGGTCTGATGAGCTTATCCTATCTGACCTTGACAAGCCCATCAGCCACGTCCGAGTGTGTATTTTTTGGTCATCTTACAGGGATATTTGCATCAATATAATCCGACAAAGTAAGGATAAGAAAAAGGTGACGATTTCATCTAATAAGGGCAGTCCGAATTTTATAAGAAAATCGTCCGAGCATATAAACACGGAGAGTACAATTTGCCCAGGTCCGAGGACCATACATACTTCTACGGGGCATACCCCGCCTCGTCCCTTCAACGGATTCCTGAGGTTGAACCTTGAGACTCCGAACCACCGTCTCGAGCCTGACGAGCTTGTTGTTGCATTCGGATCCTCCGATGGATCATCTTCAGCGTCCACTCCCTTTCTTCCTCGGCTAGCCTCCTGGCAACCGCCGGACATAGGGGGTTCACCTTCTAGATCAAGGAAGATTGAGTCGTCCGCGGTCCCTTTACCGGGGTAAATCGGAGGATGCATGTTCCCGCAAGCACAATTTACCCAATGCTGACAGCAATCGTACTTGGGATCGTCCGGGTCTCCAACGATGGGGTTTCCCCGGTTGGGAACCACTGCACTGGCATTGAGGTGAAGTTGCCTAGCTCGGACTGATTTTTCTCGAGCAGATTCCGACATCCTGGAGAAATCTGACTTTTTTGAACATTGAGAGTTCTAGACAGGAAGAGGTTGGCGAGGAGTGAAGCAGTGAGAAAGGAAGAATTACCATACTCTTATTTATAATAGCGATGGATCTTTACGATCACACCACATGTCAATCATCCAACGGCTCAGAAGATGAAAGGACGCAGTAATAATGACAATTTCACTGCTTCACCTTCCTCCTTCTAGAGGATTACGAATCCCCACAAAATAATTTGATATAGCAAAGACAAACGGTCCGAGGATCAGAAAGATAATGGTTTGATTATCTTGCATCAGATGCCATCCAAAGCGATCTGTGTTTGTAAGAGATGTGTATTTATGATAACTCAGCATATGAACGATGAATAGAAGGAAATAAAGAGGAAAGCAAGTAATGATTTAAAACGCAGAAAGCATTGCTCCGCAGATAGTTACTACGAATGAAAGAGAGTAAATATTGTACATGGCAACATTCCGTGCCATCAAAAGATCACAATTTTGAATATTACAGACTTCTCACGGGGCATACCCCGGACTTCTCACTGGGGGGCAGGTTGGCTCGGACCAACTTCTTCGGCTGGAGGCGGATTGGCGGAAGACGGGTTGGCAGTGGCACGTGCTGCGAGAGATTCAGCAATTCCGAACAGGTTGAAATCCGCGTCATGGCCAACGACCCGAGCAGGCATAAAGTACCAGTCCTTTAGGAAAGCCCTGTAATTATCAAAAGTTACAAAACATACCTTTCTGAGGGCATCCAAGACACACTTCGGGAGAAAGGGTCCGCCGTTACTGATGTCAGTCTCACCTTCCTCGGTGACCAGCTCCGCAAATTCACACGCGGCCAACCGTTCATCCGGCACATTGTCCACAGGGACCTCCACTTCATTAGCATCCGCGGAAGGAATCAATCCTTCCACCTTCCAGTCGAAGTTCTGCGGAAGTAATCCCTTGGACTGCAACTAGCCGATAGCGGATGAAAACCCATCCAAGCGAGAAGCGTCGGACTTGTCAGCCATGAAAAACTTGAAGGAGTCCGACTTCATAAAGTCTCGGGCAGCCTCAAGGCGGGCAAATTGGAGGTCCTCAAGGAGGATATCCTTTGAGTCTAGGAAGGCCTTCATCGACCTACTGATAAAATTCTCCTGCCAATCCAAGTCCGATTTTATCTCCTCCCAGCTGGTCTTCAACTTGTTGATGAGCATATCCTTCTCCTTTAGTTGAGCATCCGCCCGCTTCACCTTCTCCGCCTCATCCGCGGATGCGGCCATGGCCTTGTGCAGCTCCTCTTCAATGGTGGCCCACTCACTAGCCTTCCACTGCATAGCCTTGACGAAGCATCCGAGCTATAGGAAGTCCGTATAGATACAAGTTAAATTTCTATCATACTGAGAACATGGCAAGGAAAACATGAACGAGTTACTTACCTCCGCATGCCTCATGGAGCTCTCCAACCCGCTCGACCTCAGGGAGTCCACGAGCCCGCTCATATTCCTTATCGAGAGCAGCTTGGTCGGATGGCAGGATAGCGGACAGCTGCTGCCTCTTAGCTGCGAGAGAGGCATCCGAGGTTGCTACCCTCTTTCTCCCCGAGGTTATGGCGTCTCGTATCAACACCTCCCGCTGGGATGCGGATGCAGCGGAAGTTGGTGGCTTGGAGGCAGTGGTGCTGCGAGTCGCAGGGCCTTTGCCCTTGTCGGGTACCACCAAGACTTGCGGATCCTCACCCGCCTTCTCCCACCTCTCCTCCTCCGCCGCAAACACCGCTTCATTTTTTGGGTCCGCCATAGGGAGACCCGCGGACGTATTGATGATTTTGATCCTCTGGCCAGTGGAAACTTCCAGGGTCTGCTGCTGCCTCTTCTTCTCACGGAGGGTCGACATAATATAATCAAACCAGTGAGCTGCGCAACAAAATAAAAGTGTCAGATACGTAAAGGGAGAATAACTAGAATTGCGGAAATGAAATTTCAAGACAGAGCATCCCAAAGAAAGAAAAGCACAAATCCTAAGTCGAGGATCCTTACTGAAGTCCGTCTTTCCTCCAACTTCTACGGCATCAGTCAGTCTGCACAAGTAGGGCAGCGGCTGACAGATCAATCCGTGGAACGGATACGTAGGTGGGTCGTTCTTCTTATGGATCCCCGCCACCCACAGAGCCACATTCTTCGGAAGGGGGCGCCAGTCCGGGATGCTCTCCCTTAAGAACTTTTTTTGCAGCCCCCACTGCTCTCGCCTCCTCTCGGACATCCTAGGCTTCAGGGCCATCCGCACAAAAATGTACTTATCCCACCACTTCGACCCCAAGAAAGAAATGGAGTCGGAAATGAAGTTGTAGGGTTTTCTATTTACAAAAGTATAAAACAGGGGATTCCCCGGACTAAAAGTAACGTGGAAGAGCTGTCTAAAGTTCTCAAAATTCACCGGCTACCCCTTCTTTTTACAAAAAACGATGAAACAAATGAGGTTACCCAAAGAATTTGGGATAACCTGACTCGGACCGATCCCGATGTGGTTCAGGATATGCTTTAGCTCGGGCGCAATAAGGACCTTCCATCCACAACCGAAGGCCACTTCATGCACGCACATGTACCCAGCGGGCGGATTGTAAAAGGCATGCCCGGGCTCTGGAACCATGATTTCAACGGACTCCGGGATCTCCAACTTCCGTCTCCACTCAGGAATGTCCTCAGGTTTTACTTTAGACGGACAAGTGGGGAGTAGCCCGTCTGCATTCAACTCTCCGTATTCATCCGCTATCACAACGGCGGACGCAGGACGAGGGAATTTGATTTGCGCCGCCTTGGCCCCACGACCCTCAATCTGCGGAAGAGGAGATCGAACGGGCACCACATGATGCAACACAATTCGACGACCACCACGTCTTCGTGGGGGGGCAGCTTGAGTTGCTTCTTCCTCTTCCTCCTCATCTTCCTCTTCTTCTTCACCACCTTCCTCCTCCTCTTCTCCATCATCGGGTCTCCCGGATGTTCTTGGGTTGGTCGGACCTCTCTCCACCACAACTCGATCCTCTACACCAGCCTCAAACATTTCTACATCATCCGCCTCCTGACCACTCTCGCCACCCTGCTCGGTCCGAGGTTCATTTGGACCAACGGACGCCTCAACACCACCTATGGTCCGAGATTGAACTAGCGACCTAGTCCTAGCAACAACTCCCTGGCCCACTGCTACGTCAGGCTAAGTTTCTGCTGCACCACGAACTCTCAATACAGTGTCAGAGTCCCTGGAAGACACGAGATCCACGACCAGATCTTCTCCTACGGATGTGGTTAAGTCCACGGACTCAGTCACCGAGTTTACTCCATCATTGTAACCTTGAGCCTCGTGCTGGTTCTGACTATCGCTTCCGGACATCCTAGGGCAAAAGGAAACTGGTCAGAAACGATGTTGTGATTGTCCGAGAGTTCATTTAGATGTCTTATTAAGTCAAGCGATCCGACGAAGTTCTACTTTACCAGATTTTCTGCATAAAGTACAGTCTCAACACTATGGGCACTAAAACTTGACACACAGAGACGTGCCATCGGCACTATTGTCTACCCTACCCAGCACGTTAACAGGGACAATTTACGAAAGACTGTGTGCCAATCGGCACCAACATATCACCAAATAAGCATGCATTATCGAACCTAGGTTACATTGGACACGATATACAAGAAGAATCAACAGTTTGCCAATGAAGGAAGTTAGTACAATATTGCACACTGGAAGAGTATCCCCGTTAAAGCATATTACTGGAGTCTACCATTAGCAGCATTTACAATCACAAAGTCGACAAGAAAATAATCGAACAGGGAAAAACCACACAAGCATGAAGCAAGCATATCATAACAAAGAAAGACTTCAGAAGGGATCGAGGTATACTTACTTGATGAAGCTGACTGGTTAAATTTGGACGGACGACGAAGCCTTGCTAGCTCTCCGAGAGTGCAGATCTGAGGTGGAAAGTGCAAGATTTTGCGAGTTTTAGTCGTTCGGATTGCTCTTTGATTGCTCGGATCGCTTGAGAATCGCTCTGAGTATTCGAGGTGGCTAAAGTGTGAAAGCGACAGATTAGGTAACTATTTATAAGGGATAATTGGGGAAGTCGCAACGTCGCATCACCAGGATTCTAATCCCAACCGTTGATCTTTTTAATCCAACGGTTGCGCCGGTTCGCAAAAGGTGCAATGACAGTACTCCCCAATTAATTCTCCTCAAAAACGTCACATCACTTGAGTTTCTTTCCCCACCATTGATCTCCTCAAATCCAACGGTTGCATCGGTTCCTTCCGGATCCTTTCTAGTGGGCCGAATAGATGACATATTGGGCTTTTTGAACCACTGTTCATCAGCCCAAGCGAACCATTCCACATGTTTGGCCCAACGGATCGCTTCTTTTACACTCTTCCACAGAGGGCTTCTTCAGATCCTAACCGTACTCGGATCTATATATCTCGGATACAAATACCTTTTCCATCTACAGTCCGAGCTATTACATAACTCGGACTGTAGAAGGAAAATGGGGGGGGGGGGGGGAGGGATATATATTGAATTCCTAAGAACACGGACAACGGATCTCGCAAAAAGGAATTTTTTTCCTACAGTTAACGATTCAGACGCGCTCCACAACACACTTGTTCTTTTCATAGTTGCCAACTATCTTCTGCTAAGATACTTGGAAACTAGGGGGACATATGTTGATACGGACATGTGTCCAATCCGTTAAGGGCGCCATCAAGGCTGAGATAGCCAATCCAGTACTATTCCGACCTTCAAATAGTCCGACCTAAGGGAAACCATTCCAGGTCAACTAGTACTTACAAGTCAACACACCTTCTCAACTAAGTCCGACGAAGCTAGGTGTATGACTTCCGAACCTGACAAAAGGTCGCATGGTCCTACCAAGCACCACAAACTGTCAGTCCTAGGATGTCAAACGGACCGGACGAGAGAATCTCGGATGCCACCATCGCAATAAGACCAAACGTACATAACAGAACCACTGAGATACTTACGTGGAACTCTAGGCTCGGACGCCGTGAGTTACCTAAGGATAGATCAACCAAGCAGATGGATCTGTCCGAAGGACTTACACGGACCCAACCAGCGGAACAGTACTCTCAAGGGAAAGGTCCAAACTATCCTCCCAGGTCCAGTAATTAGTACTAGATTACTGTTCACTATTGGGCCATGGGCCAAAGGTAGCATTGGTGTCCAAATCTGAAGCATACACTTGGCATCATCTTGTGAGTCGCCTCATAAGCATATGATAACTATAAATATAGCCCAAGGTCCAAGACCTTAAGGTAAGTCACAATCATAAGCAATAATCACTAAGTCTTATTGATACCATAACCTCCCTCATAACTATTACATTGAGAGCTTCTCGTTCTCTCTTGAGTAAAGTCTCTTACCGGATTGACATACGCAATCCGGGCATCCGTTTCTAACCCCCCTCCCCACTTAGTCCTTTCAGGTACTCTTGCACGGACGGATACTGATTCGGACTTCAAGTAGGAGGCAGGTCCTAGACTAGGTTGCTTGTAATAGTTTAGTTAGTTAGTGTTCGAGGTTTCACCCCTCGACATAAAGTGCAAATGTTTTGGTGCATAATCTTTGCTTTGAGCTAGTTTTTCATTCTGTGGACACCAGTTGTTGATGTGGTTAGTGGTTTGGAGCTATTTTTTCATTTTCTAATTTTTCTAATTATATTACAATGAATCTATATTATAATTCAAACTTTGAAACAATTTGCATTTCTCATACAAATTTTCATTTCATTATAAAATGGCCCCAAACAATTTTCTTTTTTTTTTTCGAGATACAATATTACAATTACAATACATAGCGTTGAACAAATTTTATTATCAACAAATTACTAATCACCAATCATTCCCCATACAGAGAAATTAATAACCCATTTTCGAGGATCAAACCCGTAACCTTTTGGATACGGGGTGTCTCAACTTGCCACTCGGCTACAAAAACAATTTTTAGACAACCTGCTCTTTTATTTTCGAACTTGCCCAGATAAACTTGCAATGTAACCCTCTAAAAAGTTTTATTTCTCAAGCCCAAATCCAAAATTTCATCTTCATCAAATATGAAATGGGTCTCCTTTGGCGGAAATCCAATTTTCCCGTGGAGACCCATTTTAAATTTGGTCGGTTTGGTGGGTAAGGTTTAAAAAGAAAGGTTTTTTCAAAAAAAAAATATTTTTGTCATTTCTTTTTTCGTGTGTGTATATATATAATTCCAACATGGACGATTGCAAAAGGTGGTTTTGGATCTAGGTATAATTATTGAACTATCAGGCTCTGTTTGGTTCGTTGGGTTCTGGGCTTGGTTTTGGGTTTGCATTGTGAAAATCGGCTTTGAATTTTGGGCTTAAAGAAGGGGCTATGGCTAATCATCATTTCAATCATTCTCTATACAGATAAATAAATCACTCATTTCGGGAATCGAACCCGTGACCTCTTGGATACGGGGTGTCTTAGCTTCCCACTAGGCTACAAACGCTTTGACTGCTGGCTTAGTATCAGGTTTGGTTTGATTTTGATGGTGGGTTTTCCTTTTTTTTTTTTTTTTTTTTTTTTTAAGCCCAGAACCTAGTTCCATTTGGTTTGTTTTATTGAGGCCCAAACTCATTTTGCAACATAATATTGCCCCAGATTGACATATTTGCCCCCCATTTCACTAATTTCCAGTATTTGAAAATTAACACCGCTTATTCTTGATGATTTCCGTGCGGATATAATAAGTCACCCAATCATGTTTTCATACTTATGATCTTATTATAAGTTCAGTGGGAATATAAAACAAGACACAAAAATTAATTTTTAAGTACAATTAAAATCACATGAAAGTGTTTTAATGAAAGTACCCTTCACATGAAACACATTAAATACGTATTTACATATATGTAATGGTTGAATATATTTGGTCCGATTTTGACACTTCAATTTTGTACATGACGTCGAATTTTAGCTTACCTTATGCCGTCACAATATTTCGTATGATTTGCATATTACAAATAAACAATAATTTATATAATTTTGGACCCATTTTACCCAAATAAAGATAATATTGTATTGGATTAATATTGTACTGGCAACACACAAATAACACATGGGCTGTCCATTTAGTGGAAAATTGAGCTGGACTGGGCTTACAAATGAAACTCATCAATCACTCTCAATGTCCATGTAGACATTTTGGACCAATTAGAAGGCTGCTCAAGCTCAAAACCCGGTCACTTAATCCTTCCAAAGCTCAATGTAAAAAACAAATCAAACAAAATATTTTGGGCTTCATTTCTCTATTGAGACCGGTTTTAATGAACCAAACGGAGCCTCATGGAGTAATAAGTAGTTAGAGACTTGAGCGCCTACTAGGAGCCTATATGAAATCACTCATAAATTATGTACATAAGATGAAATACGATTCGATGTGACGAGTGGAAATTTGCCAAATTCCATTATTATAAGCAGAACCTATTGGGCCGAGTCCAGTAAGAAAAGTCCAATAGAGCAAGCAACCAATTTAACTGCCCAGAGAGGAAAACCTTGAAGAATTTTCTTTGGCCTTGGATTTTGGAATAGTCCGAGCGTGTAGCGAAGGTAACGGGAAAGCCCCCGTTCCTTGTAAATGGAAGCCACCCCAGGATGGTGTTTTTTGTTTAAACATTGATGTGATGTTGGTAGTCAACCCCACTAGATTGGGATGTTGATTGGGGTTATGTAATTGGTGATGACTGAGATTTCCTCGATTTATGTGCAATGGGGTTTTGTGGGTTTAGATTAGGATTTTGACTGGTTGTGAGCATTTTAGGTGTTTGGTAGGAAAAAAGTAAGAAGTTGATTATGTCTCTTTTAGTATTTAGTCATTTATGGTGTTTTGTCACTTTTAGTGACAATTATGTAAATAGTGAGTGGCATGTTTGGTAAATAAGTCGAACTTGTTAATACTTTTATGAGCAAAAGAAACAATTTGCGTGGGCAAAATATCACTATACCAATCCCATTCATAATACCACCCCCTACCTAGTATTTTAGTTTGGTATGGTGTGGTGATGCCACATGCCACATAATAAATCTAAGAAATTTCGGGCAGCACCACATCACTTATATTTTTCCGATTTTTCCCTACCAAACAGCAAAATGGGTGATATTTCGTCTTGAAGATCGTGTTTCACCATACCACACTCACTACCAAACAACACATGATGGATCAACAAGGAAAGAGAATGGTTATGCACCTGTTGGTTGTATCTTAAGAAACTACAATGGTAACTTTGTCAGGGCAGGTGCCATGTATATTTGGAAAACTGAAGCAACAAATGCCGAGTTCCAGCATTGGTGTTTGGATTAAGACTTTGTATCCCTCTAATTAAGTATAGAAAGACTTATTCTGCAATCTGAATCAAGAACCCTGGCTTCTTGTTATAACATAAAGGAAGCAGCGCATGCAGACAACAAACATTGCTCTGCAACTGGGAATGCACATCCATCACATCAAGAGTACTTTCATCTACCGGGAAGACAACCAAGTGGCAGATAGATTTGCTTCAGCAACTAGTAGTAAAATTTTTGGCTAACATTGTCCACATGACACTTTTGCTGTAGGAGTTTAATTTGGGATACTTGCCCTAGTTGTCTCTGTGATGTAATTAATCTTGACTCTAGTAGTCGTACCCTGTTTGTTCCGGTAAACACCTTATCAACCAGTTAATTTATTATAATGCATCTTTTGACTTAAAAAAAAAATTAAAACCAATAAAATAAACTTAAAAAATCAAATCTAGAACTTCATTTTTACACACATTGATCTTTTCGACACACTTTATATAACAACGCTAAAATCCTCTAACAGTTTAGTTTTATTCAAACACCATTTTTGAATAATATGCATTTAACACAATTACCATTGATCAACTCAATTTTTACTTTAACTCAGTTTTTAATTATATACCAAACACCACCCAAAGACAGTCTTATGAATTAGGATATACACTAGCAGTGTGTGATATTAATATAATTACCAAATGGGCAGGCCCATTTGTTCTTCCTTCCCTTTTTACTCTCCTACATTAACTTCGATTCAAGTATACTTTCAATTGTTTAATCAAATCATTTTGTCCAATTGAATACGTGTTAAATATTATATAAACGGATCTTATCGATGATTTAATTGATTAATAAATTGATCAAATCAATTCATCTTACCACCATTAATAGTTGTGTGTTTGAAAACATATAGTGTGATCCATATGCCTTTGCGAATTGACAACTAGTCAAATTAAGGTGCTGATAAAACTTCTAGACTGCTTAATCTAAACAATGTCAATACCGAGGAACATTTCCGATGATGTAAACTCTAATCTAGAATGTAGAGTTTATAATGATACGGTCATTTCATTTGCAATTACTCAATTATGTCTAGAGCTCAAGTATGTGTCTACCATTTTTAACTTAATCATGTTATCTTATTAACTAGTTGACCTTTATTGATCTTGTTCGAACCACTACGACTATATCATGCTTTGGTCTAGCCACATTAAGACTGGCCCAACATGATTATAAGAATACAAATAATCTCTCCGAGTCCATCCGAAAATTGAATTCTATCTTGATTTACATGCTATACTTATATCCATCACGTGAAACCTGTGTTAAATGCTTACCCTCCCCCCCCCCCCCGATTTAACGAATTAGTACAGAATTCCATTGAGTTATTAAAATTGTGCGCAGACCACCCTCCCAACAAATTAGTTCATGAGTTATTAAAAAAGGGTGCAAAATCCTTGAGCCCTTAATCGTTATTGTTTATGACGTACGGGATACAATCGCATCGCATTAGGTACGACTAGGGACGTTCCAACTATGAATTTATAGATAGTTGTAAATACTTGAAAGTCGAATAGTAGATTAAATTTAAACTTACAACGAAACACCCATAAAAGTTGAAGGATTGCACATTTTTAGTGAAAATGAATGAGAATAAGCATCTGAGCGGAATGTCCCAAATAGTAATCTCAGGTTCATTAATTCTGTAATTGTAGCCCAATCCGAAGCTTGGCAGACCCAGCCCATTATCACCACAACAATAGTAACTCAACTTATGCAGGACATGACATGACCTGACCTGACCAGAAGAAGTCAAGAATAAGTTCCGTATTTAGACCGGACGGACCCCAGAGCATGTTATCCAATCCAGTTAATTCCTAAATTAATTCCATTGAGGGCGTATCGGACACGTCAACTCCTACAGACTCTCACGAGGCGCGTGTATTACAACGCTATCATCCAACGCACCAAACCAATCGCTTTAAAGAATTCCAAAACCCGCGCGTGAGGTTGAAAAATCGTAATTCCTGAAGATGAGACAGTGATAAATCAAATCAGTACATGACCACAAATATCAGGCTGATCAATGGACGCGTGTCGAAATTTATTACATTAAATTGAATAACAAAGTGGCAACCGACACAAGCTCAATGAGATGCACGAAGCTGGACGGTGCCACGTTGCACCATGAGTTTTGTGGATAAAATCAGATAAGTATAAGATGGACTATTCTTTTGGCTTCTTTGCCTATTGATGCAATTTTGCTGCATATCTTTGCGGGAACTTAGAACAAATATTACTTTATTACCAGGTGAGTTGATTTAATTTCTTTGGTTTGTTGCAGCTTCAATTTGTTATGTGGTTGCTGTACTATAAGTTTATAGGTTCGTTTTTGTAGGTGAGAATTTTGAGAAGAAGAACAAATGGCTGATACTGATCGTGGGAACGATGTCGTTTCTGTTGAGCTCCCTGCTCCTGCTTCCTGGAAAAAAATGGTACTTTTCCTTCTTACCTACTTGAATTTATATGGTTCCTTATCAGCTGCTGGAGCTCCCTTTTCTTGATTTAAGTTCCTTGTCTAATTTATAAATTTATTTAGTGTTTGTGTTTATCAAAGTTAGGATCACCATGATTCAAAAGTTCAGTTTTGGAGTGTGCTTCTCAATAGTTATGATCCTTGTAAATTAAAACCGGCAAGGTTAGGGAATAACAAAAAATAAAGCTTTTAATTCCTCCCTCCCAAATAGAGAATGATAGATAGGCTGTTTGGATCGCAACTTAACCTCAACTAAAGTTGAGTTGGACACTTGATTCAATTGTGTTTGTCATTCAACTCGGGTCAGTTAAAAGGTGCGTGCCAAACAACCTAAGAGACATTTGACTCGGTACACATATTACTCTAGTCGTCCCAGATCAACTGTAGTATTGAGTAATTTTTTAGGTGGGATTTGACCACAAATTGCGCGTACATTATGTTATGAAAGTACATCTCATGAACTTTCAAAATATGATTTTACTAACCATTCAAATTCTAACTAAAAGGGATACGTTTGTTATGAAATGGTGTTAATAGTTTTGGTCAAATATTGCTCAGTGTCAACTTTACCAAATCTACCGTATTGGTTTGTGTATTTTCATGTGTATATATTTGTTAATATACTTATTTAAGTGGGGTGTAAAAAATGTACTTTCTCTTTCTCTCCGTCGTCCTATGACAAGCTTTCCATTTTACCATTTAATCGTCCCACAAGAAGCTTCTCATTTCCATTTTTTGTAATACCCCGCTCAACTAATACCTACATAAACACTCATATTTACAACTTTACCAAGCCACTATCTCTACTTTATTCATTATTTATTCTTTCTTCATTTAAATAATACTCAACTTTCCACTTTAACAATCCACTGTCACTTTTTATTCCTTCTTTATTATTTTTATACTCAAGTCAACCACTTTTCTTATTTTATTGACCAATAAAGCAAACGGGAAGTTATTCCCGGGATGGAGGAAGGTGGAAGTAATAAATACACCCATAAAAATAGAGACGTAGAGTATTATTTTGGGGCAGAGGAAGTAAGTGTTCGACAACGCTACATTTGATTTGATTTCTGTTAGCTAGTCCATCGGTTTTTCTTAGATTTTAAACCATGGTCAAAGTTGATATGGTATCTTATTATTGATTGTTGATTCTGCATGTTAAATTTAGTAGGTCCTCAATTCGACAATTCCTCATACATCTATCACTAGTAAAGTTGAAATGTGTTATCTCCAGTTGAGATCTAAATGTTTTTGTCGAGTTGATGATTTTTTTTTTAATACTGTGACAAAGTTTAGCTACCTATCAATTTACTCGTTTGACAAATATTTGTAGTACTTGCCGAATGAGGGGAACCCAAGGAAGAATGAGGTTATATTCATTGCTCCGTCGGGAGAGGAGATTAGGAACCGTAGACAGCTCCAACAGTACCTGAAGGCGAATCCAGGAAATCCTGCTCTAAAAGAGTTTGATTGGAGCAGTGGTGAAACTCCAAGAAGATCTGCGAGGATTGTGGAGAAAGCCAAGGCAGCACCACCTTTTAAAGAGAGTGAGCAACCCACTAAACGCCGCAAAAGATCCCCTCTTACCAAGAAAGATGAGCAGAAAGAAGAAACTGAGAATAAGGAAGAGACTGTGATGCAAGATGCAGACACTGACAAGAAAGAGGATAAACCAAATGAGGATAAGAAAGAGACTGTGATGCAAGAGGATAAACCAAATGAGGATAAGGAAGAGACTGTGAATCTAGATGTGGAAGGTGATCAGAACAAAGATGACAAACTGACTGAGGATAAGCAAGGTGCTGAGACGGAAAATGTGGAAGCTGATGAGAAGGAAGCAGACAAACTACCAGAATTTGCGGCTGATCATTTTGAGCCATTTACGGAATTGGAAGTGCCAAATATTGTGGATTATGCTGAGATGGCTGAAGGTGTTGAGGATCAGACTGGCACACTATTTGAACCCATGGCTGCTTATGTTACCTCGGAAACTGGAAACGCGGAGGAGAAAGTTGAAGACAGGGAAGCATCAGGAACCAAGGGAAAACCTGAGCCTGACGAGGCTATCGGGTCAGTTCAAGAAATGTTGGGTAAACCTGAGGCGGTTGATCGGAAACAGGACATACCAGAAGGTCATGGAACTGGAACAGCATTTGCGTTTACTGGTGAAACCAATGGAGTTGAGGATCAAGGCCGTGCTAATGATTCGCAAGACAAGAATTTGAACGGAGATGTTGAGGAAAGTGGTAAAAGTAACCAGGTAGAGGCATCACTGGGTACATATCATCCACCCCCCTGGCCCATTAGGTGCTGAATTACAAGTACTAGTCTTGTGTTAACTGTTGTTGCTGAAACTTTAGTCCTTGTTTTAACTTGTGGACTTCCTTATGAACTTAGATGATGACTGTAATAAGCAAGTAAACCATCTACTTGAAGTAGGTCCTGGTTTAATTTTCTTTCTAGATGAGGTACTTGTGGATTGTCTGACATGATTAGCTCTTGTATTACACATGGATATCATGTTTTAGCGAGTACTGTTTTTAGCTAACTATCTCGCACTTGGCCTGTTCATTACGGATTTTGGTTATATTAACAGTCTCATAAGTTTTCAATTTTAGTGTTCTATTTGGAAACTTGATCTATACAAGCAATCACAGCCAATCAAATGTTTCGATAGCTTCGGTATTTATCAAAATTATTTGGATGTTCATCGTCTGAGCTTTTTTATATCGCACGAACCAGAAAGAACCCATCGAATCATAACTGCACCTTAATGTACTACTTCGTTTGAATTTTGCAAATACTCGAACAAGAAGCAATGGAGAACTCAAACTCCTCTTTGCTGACAACATCATGACTAGGGAACCATGGGCTAAATAGCACCTTGTATATTGACACTCCTTGCCATACTGCCATAGTATATAGTATGAATTGAGGATTAAGTAATGATTGATTGTTAGCTCTTTTTTTTTTTTTTTTTGCGGTTGGACTAATAATCTCATCGAAGTATAACTTAAGCCTATTTCCAAAATTTGGTTCTGTGTCATTGTCATCAAAATGTGGTATCTGTTATAAATACTAAGTGAATGCACAATATTACATAAATCTATCGTACAATTTCACACTAAGAATTCATGAGTCATCTACTATGAAGCTTAACAAACATACGGTGGTCTAAAAAGGGTTTATGTAACTGTCGATCATGAAACTTATTGACACTACTATGTGGTGTATGATTCCTACTATAAATAGGGATCATCAGAAGTACTCTCAGATATCATAATCGGAAGAGCAATAACAACAAAAGCTTCAATATAATATAAATATTTTCAATTCAAACACGTTTGTTTCTTCTTTATGTTATATCACGTTATTAGCACGAGTCGCTCTAGTCAATTCTTGTCAGAGGAAAATTTTAAAATAAGATGTATTTTTTTTTCCGGTCAAGTGTTATCTAGAATATGCTAAATAACATACATAAGCTATTATATAGTCTGTTCGCCACAATATACAAGTGTTGTTTATTTAAGTAAGTAATAAACAGTTAACATAAAAAGGAAAACGATATGTATATGTAATAAAAATATAATATAGTTTTTTACGACTATTCATTTGCAATTACACATTTGCATAAATTTTCACGTTTTGTATATCAAAGGAAACATTTATTTTATATAATAATGATGTGACATCTATAGAATACAAGTTGGAAGGTATACAAGATGAATGGAGAGAATATACAGAAGAATATCCCTCACACACAGAAAAACAATGCGGTGACTTTGAATTTGAAACTTGATAGCTAGTTAGCTTAGCTACATACAAAATTCAAATTAAATACTCGGTTCCAAATAAATATTTTCATTTATTAAGTTTTCATTATATTATTCTATTAAACTATTCACTATTATAGTTTAAAAGTAATTCGCGGTCAAAGTCGAAGATAGTTGACCGTAGAATAGTAAAATAGAAAGATTTCTTTAAAACGGTGGGAGTAGTAGAGTAAAAATTCGTCCACATGAAACGAATGGAACGCTCCATGCGCAACAAGGTCGGGGACATTTATTGGTTGGTGACCCGGAAACCGATCGTACACGTGAATAGTACCAATTCGGACTCGACAATATTTTATGAAATTTTGCTAATAAAACCATTTCAGGTACGAACGTTATCTTTATATTCCAAGGCCCTTCTATTCTCCACCCACACTACGCAGCAATTTCATCCACACTCTATCACCACGCGCGTGAGCCCACTCTCCATAATCCTACCGTCAAATTTCTCCATCATCAACACCCAAAGAGAAAGCGCGTGATGGAAAAACTCTACTGATATATACCTAAGAGAAATTCAGCCACGTGTAGAGTCCTTTAAATATTTCAAACCAAGTCGGTCTGAAACAGTCAGATAATGGCCGTTGGATGACGACACGTGGCCTTTACTCAGACTACTTTGGTGGCTTTTGAGGTGGCTTTAACATTATCGATTTTTTAGCTCAAGGGTCCAACAATTAAGGCAGGCAGAGTGGCGGTTAAGCTTTTGGTGCTAGTGAGAGAAAATACATTACATACACCCACACGACTCACGAGGTAACTGGAGGAGTATGAATGAGTACCTGCTAGCTTTGTTTTCTTGTACTCACGGCCTGCTTTCTTGTACATTTACAGAGCTGACTTTTTTCACTTGTGTTTTAGGTGAACTAAAATGGCTGAAGCTAAGGCTGTTGACGACGTCGTTTCTGTCGAGCTCCCTGCTCCTGCGTCTTGGAAAAAGCTGGTATTTTTTTTTTTTTTTTTGTAATTGCCGAATAGTTTTGAGTATTAAAGATGCAAACTACCTGTTATACCAGTTTATATGCATCTTTTGGAAGATATTGTACTGAGCAATTGAAGTAGGTGCAGGTAGGTAAATAAAACCCAGGACATAACTGTGTGCTTTATAAACTATCTCTGGAATCATATATTGGAGAAATAATATAATATAATATAATATAAATGAATAGATTCCAACCCTCTGTACAAGTTCGAGCTTTTAGATTTTGTAATCGGCTGTTTTATGGTTCTACCAGGGGTAGTTTACAGGAGGGGTCCAAATTCAGGTTATTCATAACTCAGGGTTTCATTTGTGCATACCATTGCCGACCCTGTTTTAGCAGGCATGAACTGTGTGTAATAGGAATAGTATTTTTATGGAAAAGATGTGGTTTTTTGTTTTCTTTGTTATGGGTGTAGCTTCAACTTTGAAAATATTCGTGTCGTGAAATTAATGGTCGATGTTCTGTAAAATTTCTGTTCACAATTTTCCCTGTCAGGATTAAGTTTAAAATTTCTGCAGATTTCCAGCTCACTGTGTTGTTTCTCATATTGAGTTGTGATTTTTATGAAGATTGGTTCATACACATCAGAAGGCCTCCAATTTTGGCAAAACTGTTCAATCTTCTGTGCTGGGGCACCCAGACTAATTTTATAATGTATGATCTATAGTTTTGTGCACGAATAATACAAACAGACTTGTTTTTGCAACGTTAACTTCACTTATCACTGTTGATTTTGAGCTGTAATAGTATTGATTGACGAATGTTATAGGCTGGCTCAAATATTTGGAGGTTTAGCTCCCTCATTCTAGTTTTCCTCACTTCCGTATTCTTACTCTGTTGGTTTCATAATAAAACCAACTCAAGGGTTGACTTTTTCGAAGCAATTTGTTCCGGTTAACATGAGTATCATGCTGTACATAAAATTCTGTAGCATGACTTCTTCACAGTTTCTGTATAAGTTGGAAATAAGACTTGTATTGTGTGCAAATCATGAGTTCTGCCTTTTGCCTTTTCTGTCCATTTGGGCATGTGAAAATTAGGGTACAGTGGTGGTGCTTCGTGAATATTTTTTAATTATATGTTGTTGCTGAGTTAAGTCTTGGTGTACATGTTTTTTAACAAGCCTTGTGCCTGATATTGCAGTACTTTCCAGAGAAGGGAGGAACACCAATGAAGAATGAGGTTATATTCGTTGCCCCAAGCGGAGAGGAGATTAGCAACCGTAAACAGCTGCAGCAATATCTGAAAGCAAATCCTGGAGGTCCTGCTCTTAAAGAATTTGATTGGGGCACTGGTGAAACTCCAAGAAGATCTGCGAGAATTGGTGAGAAAGCCAAGGCGACACCTCCTCCTAAAGATAGTGAATCACCCATGAAACGAAAGAGAAGATCCTCACTTACCAAGAAAGACAAGGAGATGGAAGCTGGGAAAGACGAAACCGAGATGCAAGATGCGGAAGCTGATGAAAAGAACGATGAGAAACTGCCAGAAGGTGCTGGTAACGATGGTGAGTCTATTGCAGAACCTGATCAGGAGAGTAAGGCAGATGGGCCTGATGAAAACATTCAAGAAAAGAATGAGGCAGATGAACCTACTAAAAATGTTAATGATGATACTGAAGAAATTAAGAATGTGGAGAAAAAGATTGAAGAAAATGAGACGTCTGAAATTGTAGTGAAACCAGAATCTGAGGGTCTTGAACCAGTTGAAGTGAAACCAGAATCGGGAGCTCCTGAACCAGAAAATAAGCAGCAGGATAACCAAGCAGAAAGTGATTTGGCTAATGGTGCATCAGCAGCAGCAGCTGGTGAAACAGGTGGACCTGAGGGTGATAGCACCCAAAAAGATATGCACATGGAGCAAGATAAAGATTTGACAGGAGATGCTACTGAAAATAGCAACGGTAATAAAGCAGGGCCAACATTTGCACAGCACCATCCATCTCCAACGACGACCATTAGTTGTTGAATACGCAAAATATTTACTGCCTATAACGTGCGTAGCTCTGTTGTATGTTTACGTGCTTATTGAACCTTTATCTTGAACATTATCCTGATTCCTGAACTCAGATATGTGGCTGTAAGCTAAGCTTGGTAATTAATTACTAACGCTCATGTAGAATTGTTTGTAGGCATGGAGTTTGTTCCTTGATTGCATCTTTTGTAACACGTTCAAGAACTAGTTTTCTGTAATGCTACGATAACTTGTATTCTGTGTTTGTTCTGGCTTTTCTGAGTTGTAACTAATATGCAACAACAGAAGTAGGAATTTTATTCAGGTGTATCAAGCATGCATACATAAGAATGATCTCTAGTCACATTTCTTGAGAACTCGGATTTTAGTCCAACGTGATTCCATGTAGTCTGAAGCATTGTTTTGTGCATAAACACCGCACTTGAAATAATGAGTTCCTACTCGACCAAATGCATCATATCGGAGAACTCCATCGATGTAAATTTTCACTTTATTCGCATCAACATCGTGGATCACATTCAACTTGAACCACCTGTCGTATATGTAAGGTACAATCACAGGCGCCTTATAATACGTGAGGCTGCCATTATACACTCTCAACATCGAGGTTGTGGCATGTGGGGGACTTGCTCCGAAAACTTGCATTACACACACGCCTGAAGTTCCACAAGGTACATATCCATATGCTTCAAACTGCCATACTCCTGAAGTGTAATCATATCCCTACAATCATAATGTGTACCCATCAATGACAAGTTTTCATATGTATGACGAGTGTGTAGGTTGGTTTTGCTAAACAGAGTCTGAACAAATGTTAAGATGTTGATGATCGGTATAAATTACTTACACGTATCCGAATCTCAGACCTGGGGTTGGTAGTACTGTGAAGAGAGAGAGGCTTGTCCTTTTTGTACACCCAAAGTTTGTGAACTCCATCAATGAAACTGTATCTCTGGTTCTCCGGTATGTCGAAAGGCTTGTGAATCTTAAAGTTTGATTCATTTAAGGGCTGGGGAATGAACCCTTGTGTAGGATCAACAGGTTTCCAAGCCAAAACATGGTCCTGCAGTGTTAGCAGAAGAGCAATGGAACGTAGCAAACAACTTAATATTGGAAAGGCAGAAGACATGATGTACAATTATCTACTAGAAGTACAATAATTTGATTTGATGCCATACTAAGTAATATCCACTCGGTTTATATAGCCAAATGTGGCTAGTGCTCCCATTAACAA
Source organism: Plantago major (assembly GCA_026545765.1). Lineage (NCBI taxonomy): Eukaryota > Viridiplantae > Streptophyta > Magnoliopsida > Lamiales > Plantaginaceae > Plantago > Plantago major. The sequence goes on from CM048840.1 coordinate 42,070,000, forward strand.
ATTAGCTTGTTAATTTGTCCCATTTTTTAATAATAATGAATACTACATCCGGTCCATTAATAAATTCGTAAGGAGACTTTTTTTACGGGCGTTGATCAGATTATCATTAAATTACACGACAAAAGAATATAATAAAATTATATTATAAAAATAAATTAAGTATATTTGACTAACATAACTTTGTTTTATACTTTTTTGTGCGTAATTTGTAGAGTTTGGTTTGACTTTAGTTTGATATAACTTGTTTTTTATTTATTAAGTTTGAGAAAAAACTCAACGTATGCTTCGAGCTTTCTTATTGTTCTAATATCTTCCAATAAAAGAACATGTCGATTTTTTGTTAGAGATGTATGTACAAAGTATGTGAACCAGTTTGAATGGTACTCTCAGGTTCCTGTAGTTTCTTATCTTAACTCAACTTTTACGGTAGAAAAGAAGGTTAATTCGAATCGTAACTATACTTTTTATTTCATTGATCTACTAAAAGTCGTGTTAAAAAGAAATAAAGAAAAAGGTTGAAAATATCTCAATTGGATAAATTTTCTTATTTTCCTCGTACAAAAGATGGGTTGTGTAAATAAATGATAATAATAATAATAATAATAATAATAATAATAATAATAATAATAATAATAATAATATGAATTTAATGAACTTAAGAAATTTGAAAGAGAGAAATTTGAATCAAGAGAGCGAAATTTGAATCGAATCGAATCGAATGGGCTGAACTGAACGAGTTTTCAGTTGAAAATAACAGAGCCTAAGTCGATCACTGTAATTTTTAAATTTTCAAATAAGCTAATTAAACAAATTGTACACAAAGTTTATGAGACCGTGACTCGATCGGCGTCACTCTGTAACTATGCAAATGTTCATAATATATGTAAGGTTGTGGATTAGGTAAAAATGAAGAATGTATTTTTGTTTAATTTCTATGGAAGGATTAAAAGTAATTAATTAAGGTAGCCTTTTTTGAACCCTGAGAACCCTATGGGATTGGATTTATTTAGAGTTATATAATCCCGTGATTCATTATTTAACATGTTGTATTTTTCTTGATATGGCGGTAATGATTGCTAAAATCCATCCATCTAGCTAATAATATCTTTTGCTAGAGCGTATTAATTTTTAATAAAATCAGACTATGTTATTTTCAACTGAAATTCTTGAATCGAATCGAATGGAATCGAATCAAATCGAAACTAACTGAATCAATATAGAGCCCTGGAAGATAATATAGAGTCAAGAAAGATAATATGGAGGAATAAATGCCATTTTCAATATTTGTGATATATAATATTATTTTATAAAGTTTGGTCCGACTTTTGGTTTGGTTTAACTTGTTTTGGAGTTTTTGAACATGTAGATTTTTGTTAGTTCAATTGTATATCTCTTTATTTCATCGATCTAAAAGTCGTATTAAAAAGAAAGAAAGAAAAAAAGTTGAAAATAACTCAATTGGATAAATTTTCTTATTTTCCTCGTACAAAAGATCGGGTGTGTAAATAAATGATAAAATAATAATAATAATAATAATAATATTATTATTATTATTATTAACAATAACAACAATAATAATAATAATAATAATAATAATAATAATAATAATAATAATAATAATAATATGAATTTAATAAACTGAACTGAACTGAAATAGTTTTCAGTTGAAAATAACAGAGCGTCAGTCATGTTCTTTCTGCAAGTAAGAAGACGAAAGAGGTTTAGATCCTTTAGACCGGATATTCTGACATGAGTCGGAGATCAATTCAACAGTCATGGATATTGTTGTCGGAAGACCTATTTAACGTGATTGACACGTAATATATGCATAACTCGTTAATGCCCGGGTTACCCTCAATGCCCCTTGGAGAAATATTTATAGGAATAGTTGCTGCCCAACCATGCCAGCTTGTCTATTGAGCTGATTGATGCCTACTCTCGGGATAAGATAAGACCATTGAACGGACGGAGCGGAGCCCTCGATCTAGTATATATATCTCCTCCGAGCGCTCTCTTGAGACGGAATCATGCCACGTCTACCCAGATATGTGGCCCTATGGTTTGAACTTGTACTTTTGGGCTGGACAATTACCTTTATACGTGTCCTTAATTTCTAGGTCAACTTAAGAAATGAGTAGGAACAACTTTTGTGAGAGTCTGTCACTCGAATAGATCAAATTGCATATTTTATTACAAACATCGCATGTTAACTACAAATATCAATCAAATTATCATCACATATTTTATCTCGGTCCATCTCTAGATCGTCTCTCATGAGACTTTGTGATTATTTATATATAGTGAAATTTATTAATTACACAGTCTTTAGAAAGAAAAGAAGTTCTCTAGATAATTAATCTAGAGAGTGATTTATGTTAATAAAAACATTTATGTTGTTAATTAAAACGTCTATGTTGTTAACATTTGTGTTTTTTATATACAAAAAATTGCATTTTTTTAAAGCATATTATATGCTTTTATTAATAATATGAATATTTTTATTAATAACATACTCCCTCCGTCCCACAACAATTGACACATTTGACTTTTAAGTAATTGTCGAGGTCGACTTTGACCACAAATTACTCTGACTTTATACATGGACAAATATTTAACAAAATTATATTATGAAAGTACACTTTCTAAACTTTCGGAATATAATTTTATTAAATATTTTTCGTATATAAATTAGAAATAATTTATGATCAAAGTCGGCTTAAAAAAATGCTGAAAAGTCAAATACGCCATTTGTTTTAGGACTGAGAGAATAGATTTGTATATAAATAAGTTATTTACACGTCGTTTCCCATTAAACATACACTATTATTATAGGTAATTCTTATCACATTACAGTTAATGAAGTAATAAATATAAACTACTAATAATGTTATGTGCGGTTGATTTAAAGTTTGTCAACATGTTCACTTGGAAAAGTTGACATAACTTTCATGAGATGAAAAGGAAAGAACATGTACATGTACAGAAAGTAGAAAAGATGGATCACGTATGGATTGAGAATCAAGACAGACAACAACTTAACCATGAGAAAATTAAAGTATCTTTTAAGGCCATGAAAATTAAGAATGGAATCTCATTCCAAGCCCACATTACAGAAACAACACTAGTTTCATTAAGAATCTCTTCTCATTTCATCCTAGCCTAGCTATGACAATGGCATGCCCTGACAGGAAGTAACATTGCATCCAACAACAAACTTTCTCTGCTTTACCCATTCAACCTATCATTTCTAACTTTCTATTAAGCCTTAGTGGTCCCATCCCATGTATTCACTCTTCATTCCAACATGATCTTCTTCTTTTCCTTCTTCCTCTGGTTCATTCTACTCATAACTCTCCCTTTTTCCGATGGTACGTACCTTTCCCGATCACTCGTATGTTCATCTTAGGCTTAGTTTTTATGTGATCTAGAACTCTAGTTACGGAACTCAATACCAAATCTGTACCTGTTATCGCAAAATGCAGGGGGTCAGAATTTTTTTATTTTCGATTTCTTAAGTTGGTCACTGCATGTAGATAATTTAAGGGGCTACCTAGGGTGATATGTTACTTCTTTAGATTCTCTGCCATGATGAACATGTTGCTTATATGGTCTAATTTGCTTTGCTACTTGTGCAGTTTTGGTGGTACATGCTTTCACAGGTACATATGGAGTAAACTATGGAAGGATAGCTGACAATATCCCAGCACCCGAAAGCGTAGTGACACTTCTTAAGGCAGCCAAGATCAAGAACGTCAGGATATATGACGCTGATCATAGCGTCTTGACTGCATTTCGCAATTCTGGAATTGAAATCATCGTTGGACTGCCGAACGAATTTTTACATGACATAAGCCAAAGTGAGGACCGGGCAATGGACTGGGTGAATACGAATGTTGTGGCATTTCTTCCCGGGACAAGTATTACAGGCATAGCGGTTGGGAACGAGGTCCTTGGGGGAGATGATACGGAATTGTGGGAAGTTCTCGTCCCGGCCGTGAGAAATGTATATGGTGCCCTTAACCGGTTGCACCTTGCCAACCGAGTAGAGGTGTCCAGCCCCCATTCTGAGGGTGTATTCGCCATCACATACCCTCCATCCGCAGGGGCGTTTAAGGAAACCCTCATGCCTTACATGAGACCACTTCTTCAATTCTTTTCACAGATTGGCACCCCGTTTTACATAAACGCTTATCCGTTCCTGGCATACAAGAGCGATCCAGAGCACATAGATTTAAATTATGCACTCTTCCGCAAAAACTCAGGCATTTATGATGCAAGGACTAGGCTGCATTACGATAACATGTTTGATGCTCAAATAGATGCATCTTATGCTGCATTGGAGAAGGCCGGATTCAGCAGGATGGATGTTATCGTTTCTGAGACCGGTTGGGGCTCCAGAGGAGACGAGAACGAAGCTGGTGCCAATATGCAAAATGCTAGAACATACAACCGTAATCTGCGTAAGAGGCTTCTGAAGAAGAAAGGGACTCCTTATAGGCCAAAGAAGATGGTTAAAGCTTACATTTTCGCACTGTTTAACGAGAACTTGAAGCCAGGGCCAACTTCTGAGAGAAACTTTGGACTGTTCAAGGCTGATGGTAGCATTTCATACGATATCGGGTTTACAGGGCTAGTTCCAAGTTCAGCTACTTCATTCCTCAGCTCCATGAAGGTAAACTATAGGTTAACTCTCCTCAGGTGAATTCAATAACTAAAAGATGAACAAACTTTCTAGTAAATCTATACGTTTTCAATGCAGGTCAACAGATGGTTGCAGCTTTCGCACTTATGGTTACGTATGATCTCTGCAGCAGCTGTGCTCTTTTTGATGTTGTGAAAGCTAGACAGAGATGAAAGGGATGATCAACTTATGCAGTATATACCAAATTTGTACAGAAAAATTGAACAAATGTATACCATTGTTACATTACATTATTATGCTCTGCTTGATGTTACATTACTTGGTTATTGTTCAGAAGGTGAATTCTTTGTAGAACTGGATGTAAATCTTGAAGTTAATACATATGAAATCATGATTCAGCAGCACATTGGCACCAAAGCAGTACAGAGATTTCAATACATCAGGTGATTAATTTTGTTCTCAAGCATTTTAGAATCCACAAGGTTAGATCGATTCATTACTCAAGTCCAGCAACTCAGAGAACATCTTTTTCTACATAACGAACCAGTTTCATTTTCAAATACAAATGACAGAATATTAAATATATCGTTGACAAGTTATAAAACAAGAACCTCGTACAAGGATATGTTTGTTCCTGAGTCCTGACAAACCATCACTCAGCAAGTGGTATTGACTGATCTGATCGACTTTATTACTCACGTTTCACTACTGCCATCGTCTTCAAGCATCTGTATGTGAACCAAGGAATCCAAAAATCTCAGTTAGTGATATACATAAATACAACTTTGCAAATTGGAAGAAAAGGACATGTTAACTCACCATTTGGGGAGTAAGCAGCACTCCTTGAAGAAAAATCAGAGGATGCCCTTGGAATCGAAATGGATAGCTGAGTAGAGGAGAAAATGTTCTTGTTCGATCCATCATCATCCAGATTGGACCATGATTCCTTAGTAGACGGCCACTCACTGAAGAAAGGATGCACTGGCTGCTGCTGCTCCTGCTTTACTGATCCAGGTGAACTGATCTCGCTACCGAAAAAGCAATGTTGTTGTCTCTGTTTTGAAATGCAACAATTAATAAGGTCAATAGCACTAGGGACGTTCTGTTGGGCAAATGAATGACCTACTACCTGAGACTCAGATTTCTGATTTATCAAGGAGCTTGAGGGGACTTGGGAAGGCATGAGACGCCATGCACCCATTCCTGTGCTGGTGCCTAAACCCAGGCTTTCCACACTTGCAGGAGCTCCAGGGGAGAAGCTATGATCATCATGTTTAGAAGTTAGTCCATGAATGCACTTATATGTATTCTACTTGCAATACACGCTAGCATTGTTAACGGAAGTTGCATAAATCTTATTATTGTGCTTCATCAAGAAAATAGATATGGGAAGGAGTTAGTACATGAAAGTAATCTATCTATCCATTCCTTAACATCAAAAAACTCGATAGAAACACAAGCGTGTTAGCAACATGAAGAATTTACAGGGATAATTTACAATACAAAAAGTAAAGAATATTTTAAATTAGGTTGCTCAGTTTTCAGCCAATAGAAGGTCTCGCCACAATTATCTAACCAGTCAATAACGTTAACATCGTTGAACAATCCGCAAATAATCATTTTAGATGGCGGAAAAAGAACAGCACCACAGTGAACTGAGGAGTTTAAATACAAGCTTGTAAGAATCCTAAATCAATTATTTAAAGCTTTAACGACTATTTGGGTCCCTTTGGCATGCTCATCAGTTAAAATAGTATAAATTCGAGCATTTCATTTTCCATATACAGTGATATAAAAACAATGCCGGTTAGATATGCATGGCCTAACTGATCATATCAATAAGGGTGATCTGCTTCCTCGTAATGACCTAGGGAACTTTAGAAATCAAAAGCTCTAAAAACAGTGGATCTTTCTCCTAGTATTTTATTACTACTATAAAATTGCTCAACCTTGAAATAAAGGATTGTTGATGCAACAGAATAATCTTTTACACGGTATACCGAAGAATCAATGACTTCTCTCACTGAGACTCTCACCAAGCGGGAGATACTTGCGCAAAGACAGAAATTAAGTGTTATCAATCCCAGATTGCAACGCGTAACGGCCCGCCAAAAATCTGGGATAGCGGGAGCAGAATGACCGGGATACTTAAGTAATATATATGTGTAAAGTTAAAATAAGATTACAACAAGTCATAGTATTCTTCATAGAGTCATAAAGACGAGCAAAGCCAACGAAATTGAGGGCAAATTGGTTTTTACCCCCAAAAATCGCTGTCTCAGCACTATCCTGCGGGATTTGCTGGGATCCCAGTCCAGGGAATACCAGGATGCTAAGCAACCCAGGATGGAGGTATCTATCCCATTCCCGGACAGGCTTGACAACGCTCTGGGATCGTGCGGGTTCCCGACGGGATTGACTATACTGGATACGATAACTTAGAAAATAAACTCTGCTCCATTATTAAAATATTTAAGCTGAAGATAGAAAGTTCCGTGGCTAAATGGTACAACTTATAAGGAACGTTAGAGCTACAAGAGTATGAATGCAGTCAAGTGCCAAGTCCTTGGGAGACCTGCGAACTTGTTTCACCCTTCTGTTAGCTTAAATTGGTTAACATGATAAAATCAACCCTAGTGGGAGTAAATTGTTTTTCATAATCTGAGTCAGAACCATTTACGGAAGTGAACTTCATTCTATGAAGGTCATAAGAAACAAGTTAGTGGTAAAATGCACCCCATACATGTGCAACAATGTTAAGGGAATTCGACTAAGAGCTGTGGCAGATAGAAGGAACCGATGCAGAAATAGAAAAAGAAAAGAAAGAAGGGGAACAACAGAGAAAAATGGGGAACAACCATCTCTGAAATGGCTGCTGGAGATGAGTGAAAAAGAACGGATGACACAGAAAAACCTGGGAAAAATTGGGACCACGATCTCTGGAAAGAGTGGGAGATGAGTGAAGTATCTCAACCTCGATCACATGTAGAGAGTCAGAATAACCAGCGCAACAGATGGATGGTACTTTGTGGTGGGTGGGTCTGGGGAAAACATGATATGTAATTGTACTTGTACAGACAATTTACTTCTTTTTCTTCTAATCCGGGTTTTAGGTGAAGGAGAAATGACCCAATTCAGATTAGTATAGACAAAGAAAACAAAGGAGCAGCTTCATTTACATTGTGTGTATTGTTAAAGAGTCCCTTTTTTGGAGAACTCTCAAGGAGAAAAAGCACCAAACAAGCAACATTTTCCCCACCACTGCATTTAAAAAGTTCTATTATTTAGGTAAGGACCACAGACAGTTCGGGCCTAGTTAACTGAAAAAAGGATAAACAAAAGATACCTGAACTCCTTATTATTCATCCCATACAAAACGGGTTCCATCTGCACCATATTGCTCCCGAAAGAAGCTCCTTCTGAAGTAACAGCAGGATACAATGGCACATTTGGGAAGCTTGCGTTGCCACCCGCCCGGTAGCTTCCACTGTTACTACTGCCCCCAGTAGCAATGTGAGACATTGCAGTTGACAAGGACTGCGAAGTTGTATGAGATTCCACAAGCTTTCTTGAACGGTTGCGACCTCGGTGCATGTGCCGCTCGCAATATTTGGAGTCTGGATGTGCATCCTTGGAGCATCTCCACTTCTTTCCATCCGTCCTTCGGCATCTCCCAGGCTCAGGATCGAATTTCTTCCCATAATAGGAACAATAACCCACTTCATGACAAACACCCAAATGTGAGTTCTACAAGTTTGTTCGCAAACAATGTACATACTATGTTTTGCATTAGCATCAGTCACAAGGAAAACATACATAAAGGACTTCAAAACCCATATATATATTCTATATTTGCAACTCGAAACTGTCTTAATATTTCAAAACTATCTTAAAATTTATTCTCTTGAAAACTACTTTCACAAATGTTAGCCAATCCAATCTCACCAGGAAACAGAATCATACTCCAAATAAATAGGCCCTGATTAGTCTACCAATCTGTCTATTTTATTTACCAGCAGACTTTATAAAGGAAGCTTCTGTAATTGCTGTTTCTGGAGCCCAATTAAACAGATAAGACGTCCATGTAACATTGGACTAAAATTTACAGCACATTATAGAACAAACAGCACATCAGAACAATTAAATGTCTGAGTTTATGCTCATAAGCTTCCGACAACTATGTTACCACTTTCCATTTTGATGCAACAAGCACCAGCTAAATAGTTACTGGCATTAGAGTTAGTTTTTTCGTTAAAAATCTGTCGTTGATCAACTAGAATTTAGTCACTGATGCATCTCCCATGAACCTAGGCTTCACATGTGAAAGAATAAAACAACTTCACATAAGAAATAGCTAGAAGATTACCAGGGTGGTTGAAGAAGCGGGCAGAGAGCGCCTCAAAGCTTCGGCGGATGGGCATAACAAGATCTGGTGGTACCGGCAGACCAGCTACCAGATACTTGTATATCATAGCTTGGTGTTCCAGCTCCTGCCATTGCACCGGCGTGAATGGCTCCCTATACCCCCCATAACCCAACTCCCCTCCACCTGCTACAGTCACCACCGATGTCGATGCTGTCCCACTCATGTCTCTTTCTTCTTAAATCTCCTAGAATTCTTACACAACCTTCCCCTTTTTAAATCACCCCCTTTCACTTCCTACAAAATCTGCACAAAAGATAAGCATAATTTCAGCAACTAAGAACATATTATAATAAACCCATATAATACATGTAATAAAAGAGTCTTTTCTATTAACTGACCTAAAGATTAGGAAAAATCTATCCGGGAAAAAAAAAAGACTGAGAATAGAAAAAGGCGTCTGACACGCAAGTGTTCTCATTTTGCCAGGGGAAAAAAGGCTGGGAAAGAGAAGTAAGAGCATATAACACTGAAGCAAAGACATTATTCACAGAACAAATAAAGCTGCAGTCAGAGCAAAAAAATGAAGAAAAAAGGAACATGATACACAGAGATAACTAGAGACACAGTTGCAGAGTGGAAGAGGAAGGACAGGTTTTGTGAGCTCATCTACAGTGGGGACAAAGATCCAGCAAAATTCAACAAACATGAATAAGACAGACACAATGAATCAGATCTCATATTCAACCAAGCTTCATTAGTCAAGATACTTACGTAATCAATGAGGAAACACTGAAACTAGTTGCACATGATAAATTACTCATGCCAGAAATAAAAACCCCTAATAAGAAAGTGCAAATTGAAGGTTTCTTTCTTTACCTTGGCGATGATGACTTTTTTGAAGATAGGTGAATGAATGGTTTCCAGGCAGGTGTTACTCTCATTTGCCAGAAGAAAAGAGCTGGGAACTAAAAGTAATTGAGAGCCAGTACTAGTTTAAGAAAAGAAAAGAAAAAAGAAGATAAAGCTGCAGTCAGAAATAAACATCAAGAAACACACGGAAAAATAAATAGGCAGAGAGAGAGAGAGAGAGAAGTAAAGACACAACACAACACAACACAAACACAAACACACAGCAGCAGAGTGAAAGAGGAAGGACAAATAGTGAGCTGAGCTAGAGAGGGGACAGATCTAGAGTTTGCTTAAACATGGAATGGTAGATAGACAACACTTGAAAGCAGGCAGATAAGGGAATGCAAAGCTCAGCTCAATGGTGGAAGTGTAAAACTGGAAAAAGGTGCAAACTTTGGAATCCAAGATTAAAGTGGTGTTAGTGATTGTTGAGATGAAAGTGCAATTTAATTATTCGGAGTGGCATACTTGTTTGGGGTTTTGGGTTAAGTAATTTAGGGATTGGAAAGATGAGATTTTGGGGGTTTTAGTGGTGCTGAGATTAGAGGGAGCATGGGGGGCGGTGGGAGGCAAATGGGATTGGGTGGGGTGGTGTGGGGGCAATAATAATAGTGGGATAGTGGGTTGGATGGAGTTATTTGGTTTTGGTGGTCCAATGATGTGCATATTTCATCACCATTGTTTGCAACCTTTGTCCTCCACTCTTGATTTCCCAATGGGAGACAAAATATCCTTCCATGTCCATACATTCCTTCCTCGCTAAGTTCAACACCAAAATCTTCATCATGTATGCCATAATTACACCTCTAGCTAACTTATAATATCACTACGCTTTATTTGGTTTGAGATAAAATGGGGGACAAGAAAAAAATTGGAAAAAATAAAATGTGAGGGAAAAATAACTTTCCTTATTTTGTGGATATAGATGTATTTTGTAAGAGTATAAATTTTGATGAATTTTCTAGGATTTTCTCAAAACTACCAAATAGTGGAAAATAATATTTTCCTCTATTTTTTTTATTTTCCCCTATTTTTTATCAAATCAAATGAATCCTACATTTACATATTATATTTAAAGAACTGACATCAGGCATAATCTGACCTAACTTCCATTCTCAGTCTTGACACTTAGATATGTCGCATCCTATCGTTGGGCCTGCTTTCTTTTGTTGTTGGGATAAACGTTAACACTGACCTTCCGAACTAAAGCAAAGACAAGCCCAAGTTTTTTGTTTGATTATTTGTGTGTAGTGGACTTTATGTGTGTGTGTGCGCGTTGGCCCAAGTTTCAAAGCCCAAATGGTTTTTCCAGTCCAATTTGACATAGTTAGGTTAGGTCAATTTTAAAACTAAATTAGGACATGTTGGCCCCTAGACAACAAGGTTAAATAAAGTCTAGAGGGTAAATAGACTTTAAATTTTTTTTTGTCTACAATAGATTTCTCATGAGGTATGGCTTCCTACTGGTACTTATCTTAATACAGAGCGCAAAAGTCTTTTACAATTAAGTGTCTGAGTTTGTGCTATCAATGAGCAGAGATACTTTAGACATGTATGAATATAAAGTGCTAAAAGTAACTTGTTGAAATTAAATCTATGTTATGAAACCCGGCAGGTCGACCCGGTTCAACCGTGACTCGGAGGGGGTCCGGGCCGAAAACCCCCCAAAACCGGAAAAAATCGGGTTTCGGTAAAAACCTGGTGGAACCGGTTAAAAACCGGTTCCAACCGGTTTTCTTAAAAAAAAAACGATAAAACATAAAAACGGCCCCAATCTGCTGCCAATCAAAACAAAAGCGAAAAGCCCTAAGCCCCAATCTGCTGCCAATCAAAACAAACGGCTTTCAAGTTTCAACCAGCATAAATATGTAAAGAATCCGTCGGAAGTTGCAGGTCGAGTGAAGTTGCAGATCCGTCAGACAGATTCAACGGGTTGGCCGAGTGAATCCGTCGACTGGGAGTTACAGCCTTGCAGGTTTGAGTTTTCCTTTTCAATTTCTGTTTTCCTTTTCAGTTTGGAAGAATTTGGGAGAGGTTTCATTAAGATTGAAGTTTTCCTTTTCAGTTTATGTTCAATCGTTGTCTCTGTTTTTGGCTTTTGCCGTTTTGCGGCTCTGTCTCATTCATTCAATCGGTTCTGTTCAATCGGCTCTGTTCATTCATTCAATCGGCTCAATTGGTAATTGGTAAGTAAAGTATTAATCTTGTTCTTGCGTTTTTAAGTTGCTCCTTCTACTTGAGTGCTGAGTTTTGTTTAGTTAGTAATTTTAATTTAGCTTCTGCTAGTGACTAGTGTAAATGCATATGTATCTTGTAGGATATATGGACGTCGAGCATCATCATCGACTTACGCTAGTGCAAATGCTTCGAAAATGCTCCACCGCTCACTCAATTCGTCAAAAGTTGATCCGACTTGGCGATTGTGTTGAAATTGGACGATCTGGTAAGAATAAGATTCGCAATGCACTCTTTGTGAAAAAAGTGTTCAAAGGGGAGGGATTAATAGAGTGAAACAACATTTAGCACGCAAGAAAGGTGAGGTTCATGGGTTGTCTAAAGGTTACTAAAGATATCGATGATGAAATGAATGGTGTTCTAGCAACTAGGGATGTTGAAAGACAAACCAAGATGGAAATGGATGATATGTTTGTAGTTGAGGATGAAGAAAGCTGTTGGTGGCTCTGGACAAAAAAATGAAAAGCGATAGGGAGTTACATGAAAGCAATGCATCGTTAGACTTGAAACGACTAGCATAAAAGAATGGCAAAATAAAGAAAGAAAACATGAAGTCGATATGTACATTGCATTACGGTTCTATGATGCTTGTATTCCCTTTAATCTGTCGACTCGAATACTTTAAAGGTCGCAATGAATAAGGTAGCAACCATGGTCCGGATACACCGTCCAACTTATCATGCATTGAGAGTTCCTTTACTTAAAGAAGCTAAAACTCAAGTTTCTTTAAGCATTGATGCTTCTGATCTAGGTGGGTTAAGGAGGGTGTACCATTATGGGTGATGGTTGATCGATAACCGTGGTAGATCTTTGATCAATTTCTTGGTGTATAGCCCTAATGGTATATCGTTTATTGAGTCATGTGATGTCTCTAACACTGCTTCAACTGCTGATAATTTGTATAATCAGTTTGCAAGAATCATTGAGTATGTTGGGAAAGAGAATGTTGTTCATGTGGTTAGTGACAATGCAGCTAACTACAAAGCTGCTGGGGCTAAGATTCACAAGGAGTATCCTAAGATTTTTTGGTCACCATGCTCTGCTCACTGTATCAATTTGATGTTGCAAGATATTGGCAAAATGGAAAAGTGCATAATTGCATCTTTCGAGCTTCTAGAATCACTGTGTTTGTTTATAACACCAAATGGACACGTGGTTGGTTGCGTGAAAGGCCTGGATGGAGTGACATAATTACTCCTGGAGCTACTAGATTTGGCACTAGTTTCATTGCATTGAAGAGTTTTTATGATCATAAACATCATTTGGAGGCATTGGTCATAGACCCTGGTTTTAAAAAGTTATTGAGAACTGCGAAGGGTAAGAGAGTGAAAGACATTGTATTTGATAGTAGGTTTTGGAATAATTGCTTACTCATTGTGAAAGTGACTGAACCATTGATGAGATTGTTGCGTATTTGTGACACTGATGAGAAACCTTCTTTGGGTTATGTGTTTGAGGGGTTGACAAGAGTTGTTAATGGTACAAAGGTTGTATTTAATAATGTTGAGAGGAGATACAAACCATTTGTTGATTTCATTGAGGAGAGGTGGGATAAGATGTTGAGGAAGGATCTCCACGCAGCTGCATACTGGTTGAATCCATCATTCCAATATGATAGAGCGACTCCAATGCCTTCTCTTGCTTATGATGGTTTCTTGACCTTATTCAAGAGCTTTATGGGGATTCTGACGGTGTCACATCAGAGCTTACAATGTTCCGTGAGGCTCAAGGTAGGTTTGGAATGTCACTTGCTTAAAAAGATGCAAAAAGGATCAGACCGGGTATGTTTATTGAATTGTATATAGTCTTGCATATGTATAAGTGTTATTATGTTTGTAACTCACAATTATTTCTTCATATTTAGATGAATGGTGGAGAATATTTGGCAATGGTGCACCAAACTTGCAGAATCTTGCCATCAGACTTCTGAGTCAGACATCATCCTCTTCAGGTTGTGAGCGCAATTGGAGTGTGTTTGAGCACATTCATACTAAGAAGAGAAATAGGCTGGAGCATCAAAGGTTTAATGACCTTGTCTTTGTACACTACAATTTGCGCTTGAAGAATCGGTATATGGTTCTTTAACTCATGTTTTGTTATAGTTACATAACATATTGAATATTGATCTTGATGATTGCTTGACCTTTATTTTTATATTGTTTGTAGTCCAAAGAAAGTTTTGTATGATCCCATTGATATAGAATGTGTTGATAGAGTTGATCATTGGGTAATTGATGAAGAACCTAATGGAGAGCTAGACTATGATGAATTGGAGAGGCTTGAGAATGAAACAGGTGATGCTGGTGAGAGTTCACAGTGTGTTGAAGGAATCATTTGCTTATCCATTGTTCTATTTGTATATTTCACTATCCCTTACTTTGTTTTGGTCTTTTGGTTAAGTAATTTGTATCATTATCATGGCTTTCGTATAGGTAGTGACAATATCCTTGAAACAACTCTTCTTGACGATGATGATCCTATGTGGGGAGATGATCAAAACTGGGGATGTGAGCCACCGAATGAAGGGGAAGGCGCCGGAGAAGAAAGCTAGGCATTTTACAACTTTGTTGTTCAAAAACATCTTCAAGTGAACTTTGTTTTGCTTGTTTATGGATTGTTGCAATCTTAAGATGCTTTAGAGACTAAGTTGGAACTATGATGCTTTGATGTTATTTGTTATTTTGAACTCAATATGAATTGTGGTTTATGGATTGTTATTTCTATATTTTATATGAATTGTGGCAATGGAATTGAGGCATATGTCGTTTATGCAATGTTTTCTATCTTTTTTTTAGGTAAAAAATGTATATGTTGAATTTTTAAGGTATACATTATGTTTTATTTTTAAAAATATTTTTTGTAGGTTGACCCGAGTTGACCCGGTTGAACCTCCTACAGTAGGTAGGTCGGGTCAACGTTCGGGTCTGAGTTTCAAAACATAGAATTAAATAACACTTGTTTATAGTGGTACCTGAAAGTGGCGTAATCCTTCAACTAATCTACTTCACCCTTCACAAGAACTTGAATGGACAAGACTATATAATGAGTTCCGTTACAAGTTCCTATCTTCAGTTAATTTCCTTAACCCTAAGTTCTCAACTTAGTGACCTTGAACCCACTCTCTTTGACTAGTCCAAGCTAAATACTCCGGTTCCTCCAAGGGGTTAAGTAGTTCCTCCCTTAACCAAGGGGTTTTTTCTTAATAATCCAGCTAAGTAGTGTTAGGAATATCTGTTTAGATTTTGATCAGCAACCTAATGACTTATCTTAGCTCAGAAAGGTGGTTAGTACTCTTGGTTCACTTGAACACTGTAAAAGAGGAAACTCACTAAGTATGATAGTCTAGCAAATCTTGTATAGGATGTTAGGTCTCGAAATGTTATTTTTATTTTCTAAAGAAGACCAAGAAGAAGACTTCCAGCAGGAAAAATTCAACGGATTTGAAGATTTGAAGACTGTACAAGATTGCTGAAGACAAAGGTTTTTCAGATACCTATGTCCAGATATCTTGAAGCACTACAAAAATCATGAAGCGACGGATAGATCCGTCGATGCAATTATCCGTCATGCCTCTGGCGACGGATCGGGCGACGGATAGAAAATTCGTCGCCCCCCTGGAGCGGTGGCGACGGATAAAAATCCGTCGTCCAATTCGCGACGGATTGACCTTTTTTTTTAAAAAAAAAAAATGATTATGGGGCGACGGATAGATCTATCCGTCGCCCTATTTTTTTTTTTAAAAAATAAAATCCGTATACGAATTTTTATATTCGTATACGGATTAATTCCGGCAGTGGTGGTGCGGTGGTGGCAGTGGTGGTGCGGTGGGTGTGGTGCAGGTGGTGGTGGGAGGTGGTGGTGGTGGAGGAGATGGTGGTGGTGGCAGGGTGGTGGTGGTGGAGGAGATGGTGGTGGTGGCAGGGTGGTGGTGCGGTGGTGGTGGGAGTAGAGAGGTGGTGGTGGTGGAGATGGTGGTGGAGGAGGATGGTGGAGGAAAGGAGGTGGTGGAGGAGATGGTGGTGGTGGCAGGGTGGTGGTGGTGGGAGGAGAGAGGTGGTGGTGGTGGTGGTGAGATGGTGGTGGAGGAAAGGAGGTGGTGGAGGAGATGGTGGTGGTGGAGGATGGTGGTGGTGGGAGGAGAAAGGTGGTGGTGGTGGGAGGAGAAAGGTGGTGGAGGAGATGGTGGTGGTGGAGGATGGTGGTGGTGGGAGGAGATGGTGGTGGTGGAGGATGGTGGTGGTGGGAGGAGAAAGGTGGTGGTGGGAGGAGGAGGAGAGGAGAAGTAGTGGAGAAAAGGAGGTGGTGGAGGAGATATATTATATTTTTTTTAGGTTTTTAGCGACGGATAGATCTAGATCTATCCGTCGCTAATTTTTTTTTTTTTTCCGGCCTTGTATCGACGGATAAATCTATACGTCGGTAAATTTTTTTTTTTTTTAATTTTGGTCAACGCTCAGAATGGCGACGGATAATTTTATCCGTCGCTGAGCGACAGATCTTCTTTATCCGTCAAGCAGGCGACGGATAGAATCCGTCGCCCCAAGTAGCGATCCGTCGCTACAGGGGCGACGGATAAAATCCGTCACCCCTTTCCGTCCCGTTACGGATGGATTCTTGTAGTGAAGAAACAAGTGTTTCGAAACACAAGTGTTGAAAAAGATATCTGAGAATAAAAGGTTTCTAAGACGAGGAAAGTGCCCACAGATATCTACACTTAGATACCTTGGATATAAACTATGTTTCTGAAAGAGAAATATTTTATACCAAAGTTGTTTCAACAAATGGTATCTGGAGTTGTGATAATCGATGAATAAGAACATGCAAAGTTTCAGAAAACTCTGATTGTATAAAGATCTCTGATACCATGCATAGTTCCGTTGGCACTACAGGACAAAATATAGTACAGTGCATTAAATGCGCAGACAGAAATGTCTGAACAAAAACGGTAGCTCAAGAAGAAGACAAACTCACTAAGATTATATTCAGATATCAATAGTTTGAAATTGAGTTAAGTCTAACGGCACTCAAATTCATCTATAAATATCAACACTTAGACTGCTTGAGAACACACCTTAGACAACACAGAACTACATACTGAATATTCTCACAAGCTCTCTCAAGAAAACTACTTACCTTCAAGCTTTCTGTTGCGACCAAAGCTCTTGATTCTAAGTAGCACAAAAGTTCTAAGTGTCCAGATCCTTAACAAGCATTGTTATTTGTGAAAGAGTTGAACTACGATTTCATATATGAGATTCATTCTCTTGAACACTTATCATAGACTTGGGTCAGTAGAGAACAAGAAATCATACATTGAAAAGTGTATTAAGTATACTTGATTCATAGAGCTATCTGAATAACTGAATAAGTTATTTAAGAAGCTCACCTGACAAACAAACCTAAAACCAACACCATATTCGGTGTGGAGTATAGGAAGTACTTAGTTTGGGAAACTAAGGAATAACTCCAAGTTTGTTGAAAGACAGAAGTACTTAGCTTGGGAAGCTAAGGAATAGCTCAAAAAGGTTTCTGAGTACAGGAAGTACTTGGCTGTGAAAGCCGGGGAATAACTCAGGGGGAACACTTGGTTGGGAACCTTGTGTATTTAGGAATCAAGAGAAGATATCTGTAAGGTTAACTCATTTATCTGTCTTAGTGGATTCTAGGTCTGAGAAATGCCGAAGTGGATTAGTTGAAGGATTACGCCACCTTCAGATACCACTATAAAAAGACTTGTGTTATTTACTTTCTGCAGTTTATTACTTGCTTTACTTATCTTGCAAAGTACTTACACACATCTTACTGAGCACGTGCACTTATCACATAAAAGTCTTCCGCTCTATGAAATTAAGTATCAGATATCTAAACAGATATCTGAGAAACTGTGTTTATCGACAAAAGTTTTAAAAGACTATTCACCCCCCCCCCAGTCTTTTACTTTGCCGTTATCTGGACCAACAAGTGGTATCAGAGCGGGAGGTTCCCAAGCCTTCTGCACTGAACCTAGATCCCAGATAAGTGTCCACTAACTGCTTTTCACCTACACTTGATTTGTTTGTTAAGTGTGTTTGCTGCAGGATGTCTTTAAGTGACGCCCCAATTCTCAAGCCAGAGAATTATGAAAAATGGAAGAACAACATGATGCTCCACCTAGAAGCCATCGGTGACGAAATGATCGAAGTAATAAAGAATGGCCCAATAGTCATTCAACAACTCAAGCAAGTCATAGAGGTGTCTAATGGCAGAGACAGAGAACAAAGCGATGGGTCTTCACAGACAGATGCGTCAACCAGTGGGAGACCTACCAGTCAAGTTATTTACGAACCAAAGCCCAGAGAGCTCTGGACATCGGAAGATGCCAAGAGAAAACGACTGGATGGTCAGGCTCGTAATATCATCATACGTTCTACTCCAGAGCACATACAGTGTAAACTATGGGGTGCAAAAACGGCGAAAGTGGCCTGGCAGCTGATTGAAGAAATCTGTGTCGGCACTGAGAAAACAAAGGAAAATAAGTTTGAAGTTTTGAAGCTCAAATTCCAAAACTTTAAACAAGGTCCCACAGAGACTTTTGAAGAACTAGATTTCCGGTTTACAACACTTATGAGTGACATGGCTGCACTTGGTGAAAGTAATAGATATACCCAGTCAGAAAAATTAAGACTATTGTGAGGAGTCTAAATCAAAACTGGGAGCACACAAAGTTTTTCTACTTTAACCAAGGAATGTCAGATATCACTCCTGTGGAACTTTTCTCTCACCTTGCCACTGTTGACTATGAAACAACTCAAAGAGAACAAACAACTGAAAAGTTGCAGAATGTTGCTCTAGTTGCTCAAGGAACTTCTGAAAAGAAGAAAAGCAAGGAAGTGACTGAGGATGCGCTTGCTGTAAAGAAAATGGGTAAATATGTCAGTCGAGAAATTGAGAGAAGAAAAGCCAAAGAGAAGCTGAAAAAGCATCTAGGCTCAAACTATCACCAGTACAAAAATATGCAAAGCTCGCTGAACAAGTCGGCTCAGAAAGCATCAAGTACTGAGGAAGCAGAAATCCGAAACGATATATATTTCTATTGTCAGAAACCTGGTCATTTCAAGAAGGATTGCCCTGTCCTCAACAATCTAAAGACAGGTGACAAGAAAAACAGAAGAACCTTCAAAAGAAGTCAGAGAGCTATGCTCACTGAAGAAAGGAAAAAGATTCAAATCCAACTAGATGCTCTAGATATTGAATCTGATTCTGAGGATGAGGATTCAGATGATTCCACACTGCCTTCCCCAGAAATGTGCGGTGTCTCTCATGAAGTAATTGACTTTGGTCAAAAGAAGAAAGAAGTGTGTGGAATGGCTGAAGAAATCTTTCCAGATATCTCCAACATTGAACCTTGTCTAATGGCTGATGAGGTAACACATACTTCATGTTATACTTATGAAAGTGATGAAGAGAGAATCAAAGATCTGGAAAAACTCAATGGAGAACTTGATCTCTACGAAAGAGAATTTCTAATGATCCGAGCTAGAGCCGAAAGTTTTGAAGAAGAAAAGAATTCTCTTGAAAAGGAAAATTCTCAATTAATCAAGATATCTGAGAAAAAGGATGCTGAAAAGGCATTTCTCAAGGCTCAGATATCTGAGACCGAAAAGTCACATAAAGAAGCAATGGCCAATTTTCAAAAGAAATGTGAAGATCTTCTTTCTGAGAATAAGAAACTCAAAAAGAAAGAACTATCTTTTCAATCTTATGCCAAAGCTAGTGTCACTCTTACTGAAGTACAATCTTATTTAAGAGATCCTTCATAAAAGAGAGGACTTGGGTTGGACACACACACAGATAGTTCCACCACTCTGAATAAGAGTAGTGAAGGATGAACATTTATCAGTGCTCAGCAAGGTGATTCCCAAACAATCTATAGTATCGATCAGAAAGCTAAGATTGTCGACAAAGGAAAGGCAGTTGCGACCAAGCCTTTATGGGAAAAACAAGTCCAAAGGAAAAATGTGGGAAATATCTCTGAAAAGAAACATAACACTGAAAAGTGTAATCACCCACAATACTATGTCTCTCAAAAAGGAAAAATTGCAGGAGCTGACAAATTCTCCTATGTCACATTTTCTGGAAAGAAAATAGATTATCCAGAGACTAGCAAAGCTGCTGAGAAGAGATCTCAGATAGCACCAGGTGCTCGGAACGGTATTGGCTATAAAGCCATCGGGAAATAACTTGCTCGTGAATACAAACAAGAGCAAGAACGATGGTTAAAAGCTAGAATTGCTCACAGCAATTATCAAAAGTGGAAGATAAATCAAGCCCGAAAATCAATGTCGTGGCTAGAAGAAATCTGGCTAGGAAAGCTAAGTTTGCTGAGAAGCAGACTCAGAAACCTGACAAGTATCTGAAAGCACCAAATGGAGCACCAAGGAACACACCAAGGAAGAAAATAGTTCTTAACAACAATGATACAAATCATTTAACTAGGATTCCTCCTTATGTTCCTGTTAGACAAAAGAATGTTTCTAAGAAATTCATTCAAAAATGGATTCCTACTGGAAGATTCTTTAGTCTAGATGGTTCCATTGTTGGTATGAGAACCTGATCTCATGTTTCCTGTTTTGTGCAGAACACTCTAAAGACTAATTCAAAGTGGCATTTTGATAGTGGCTATGGGAAGCACATGACAGGAGACAAAGCAAATCTGATTGACTACAAAAATTGCAATGATGGACCAATTATCAGGTTTGCTGGAGGAGATGAAAATCCAACCATAGGTTTTGGCAATTTGAAGTTTGGAGCCCTTACAATCTCTGAAGTACTTCATGTAAAGGGATTGAAATATAATCTCCTAAGCATGAGTCAACTAGTGGACAAATGGTACACTGTCAAGATCAAGTCAAAACTATGTAAAGTGATTGACAATGAGTCAAAGCAGACAGTCTTGGTTGCAAGGCGTAAAGGAAATCTTTATGTTTCTGATTGGGCATCCGCCACAACCGAAGAATGTCTCATGGTGAGTCAATCTGGCCACACTGAAGAAAATTGGCTATGGCATAAAAGAATGAGTCACTTGAATTTCAAAACTCTGAATAAGCTAGCCAAGAAAGAGTTGGTGGTTGATTTACCCAAAATGGCATATAGAAAAGAAGGTGTATGCTCAGCTTGCCAAATGGGAAAACAATCCAAAACATCTTTCAAGTCTAAAACTAGACATTCAAGTGAAAGGCAACTGCAAATATTGCATATGGATCTGTTTGAATCCTCTGTAACTAGTTATGCAGGAAAGAAGTATGGTCTGGTTGTTGTTGATGATTACTCAAGATTCACTTGGGTTGTTTTTCTCAAACACAAATCGGATACAAGGGTTGAAATACCCAACTTGCTGAATAAGCTCGAAGTCATGAAAAATGACAAGGTATCTGTAATCAGAACAGACCATGGTACTGAGTTTATGAACCAGTACATAAAAGAGTTTTGTACCTGCAAAGGTATACAACATCAACTATCTTCCGTAAGAACACCACAACAAAATGGTGTTGCTGAAAGAAAGAATAGGACCCTAAAAGAAGCAGCAAGAACAATCCTTGCTGACACTAAAATAAGTGAAATTTATTGGGTTGAAGCTGTAAACACAGCGTGCTACACTCAAAATAGATGTCTGATTAACAAACACCATGACAAAACTCCTTACGAGCTTTTCATTGGTAGACCCCCTAGTATCAAACATCTAAGGGTGTTTGGTTGCAGATGTTTTGTTCTTAACAATGGAAAAGAATACTTGAGAACATTTCAACCAAAGGCAGATGAAGGAGTATTTCTTGGCTATTCTCTGAATAGCAAAGCCTACAGAATCTACAACAAAAGAACGCAAAAGATCGAAGAATCTGTTCATGTAGTATTCTATGAAGGAAACAAGAAAGTACTCTTGAATGATGATCTCTCAGATAGGTTCAAAGAACTAATGATTAAAGACTCTGAAAAAGGATCCTCAAAAGGAAACAATTCTATCATTCAAGTAGAGGATGAGTCTGACGATGAAAATCAACCTATGCTTAGTAACAACCAGATGACTCTAAGACATGATGAAGAATTTCCTATGAGAATTCCATAAATGGAAAAGGTTACTGAGAACGTTCATCATGGAGAGATATCTGAAAATGAGATTGCTGAAATGCAAGATTCAGATATCTCTAACACTGAAAAAGTGTCAGATATCCATGGCATTCCCCATGTGTCAGATATCTTAGATACTGTACAAGTATCTCACCAAGATCATATTGATTCACATTCAAATCAAAATGATATTGATCCTACTAGTTCAAAATCCATTATGAAATGGATAAGAAATCATCCTGCAAAGGATGTGATTGGTCCCATAGACCAAGGAGTTAGAACTAGAAGAGCAATCGCTGAAAATGCAAATTGTCTCTATGGATGTTTCATCTCAAACATTGAACCAAAGACTATAGAAGAAGCATTAAAGGATCAAGATTGGATCTCTGCAATGCAAGAAGAGTTGGATCAATTTGAGAGAAACAAAGTCTGGAAACTGGTTCCATTTAATGACGGAATATCTGTAATCGGAACCAAGTGGATTTTCATAAACAAAATGAATGAGTCTGGTGAAATAACCAGAAACAAAGCTAGGTTGGTTGCCAAGGGATTCACCCAGACTGAAGTACTAGATTTTGATGAATCTTATGCACCAGTTGCAAGATTGGATGCAATAAGACTCTTTCTAGCCTTTGCAGCTCATAATGACTTTACAGTTTATCAAATGGATGTCAAGAGTGCATTTCTGAATGGTGAACTTGCTGAGGAAGTCTATGTTGAGCAACCACCAGGTTTTGAAGTTTCCTCAGAAAGTAGGATGGTCTATAAGCTTCAGAAAGCTCTGTATAGGCTGAAACAAGCTCCAAGAGCATGGTATGATACAATGGCCAGATACCTACTCGAAAGTGGTTTCAAGAAAGGAGATGTTGATAAAACACTCTTCACATTGAACCATGAAAGGAAACTACTTTTAGTTCAAGTATACGTTGATGACATTATATTTGAATCTAAAGATAAGCAACTTTGTGAAGACTTTGCTGAACTCATGAAAAGTAAATTCGAGATGAGCATGATGGGAGAATTTAATTACTTTCTAGGACTGCAAGTCAAGCAACTCAATGATGGAATATTCATTAGTCAAACAAAGTATACAAAAGACATGCTCAACAAGTTTAATCTAAAGCCTTCTGAAAAGAATGCTAAGATACCTATGAGCATTGGAACCAAAATGACCTATACTGAATCTGACAAGAGTGTTGAAGAACACAAGTATAGGAAATTGATTGGGTCTCTACTATACCTCACTGCAAGTAGACCTGATATTCAATATGCAGTTGGAGTGTGTGCCGGATTTCAGACAAATCCAATGCAGTCACACTACAACATTGCTATGAAGATATTAAAGTATGTAAAGGGTACTGTAGAAGTTGGATTGTGGTATCCAAAAGATAGTGGATTGAGTTTGGTTGGCTATTCAGATGCAGACTATGCTGGATCATTGCTTGATAGAAAAAGCACCTCAGGAACTTGTCAATTTCTTGGTGCTAGATTAATATCTTGGTTCAGCACGAAACAAAACTCAATTGCCACATCTACCACAGAGGCTGAATATATTTCTGCGGGATGTTGCGCTTCACAAATATTGTGGATACACCAACAACTAAGAGACTATGGATTCAATGAAGAGAAAACTCCCATTTTCTGTGACACACAAGTGCTATTGCCATAACTCAGAACCCTAAGTTTCATGCTAGAACAAAGTACATTGATGTTAGACACCACTTCATCAGAGACCACGTTGAAAAAGGCAATATAGAGATACTCAAGATTGGCACTGAAAACCAACTTGCAGATATCTTCACTAAGCCACTACAAGAAAGTAGATTCTTAGCCTTAAGACACAGTCTTGGACTAATGGAGCTACCAAAGAACTGAAAAAGTTCAGTTATCTGAAGAAGATATCTAAGGAGGGAGAAAAGGAATCTAGAACGGGTATCCAGACAAGAGAAGAGGTATCTGGAACGGGGATCCAGAAACCAAAGGCTAAAGGGTAAAATGACTATTTGAAGATCTCTGAGACGAGTACTCAGATATCTAGGTCACTCAGTGAGGGGGAACACAAATAGAATAGTACAACTGTCTGCAGTAAACTACTATCTTGAAATTTGAATTATTTCTATCTTTGTGAAAAACTTTGAAAAGACAACAAGTATAAGATAGAATCAGATACAACAGTGTTCTCATTCACACAGAAACGTGATTCAGATAGCTAATAGTCAACATTCATTAAATGGACACAATTACAATTGTTGATTGTGATTATTGCTGAAGAAGCAATGGTGACCCTTGATGAAATGGGCGATTGATCTTTACGGCGGAGATCAATTCTCGGTAAATAATGGACTGTTGAAATTCCAACATGGCCCACTATGCATTTAATGCCGAACAAGCTTTTACCCACGTCTGTCTGCAATACACAGATACTTACACACAAAATTGATTTGTATGTATATGTTTGTTGAGATTTCATTGCTATATATATATAGGATTTTGGCAAAAGAAATCACTTTCGCCTAATCCAACATTCCGACTTGCACAAGAATAGCAAAAACCATTATATCCTCTCTGCAAATCTCTGCTCCCAAATTAGTTTTTCTGCAAAGAATCACTAATCTTACACCTTAATCTCTTTCAAACTTCGAAAAACTTACAATATATAAAGAGATGGGCCCCAAACGATCAACTACCCAGAAATCCCAAAGTACTACCACTGGTACTGCTGAAAAGCAAGCACCAGAGTTGGTAGTTATCAACAATCGATTGGTAGGAAACTTCAATCCCGATCATTGGACTTCAAATCACAGAATGATTTGGGGTGGTGCCATGATCGAGGAATACCTCAATGCTGCTGTTGAGACTCAAGCCGACAAAAAACTGATACTTGACATGCTTGAAAAGGCAAAAATCAAGGGTTTTCTATCACCTCTACCCAGTAGAATCTCTTCACTAGATGTGTTAGAATTCTACAACAACTCTAGGATTATATCCTGTGTTTCTGAAGGCACTGCAATAGTGTCCATCAGAACTTCAGTCCAAGGAAAGGAAATCCTTCTGGACTTAACAACTTTTTGCAAGTTGTTTGACCTTCAAAATCTTGGAAAGGATTTTGAAATAGACACCAAGGATGATGATCTCCTTGAAGGTGTAAAACAATCATGCAAATGATGTGTAATCTTGAAAAATCAGATACACCCACTGACTTCAAGCTTGCTGACATCAGAACCAGACATCTGTTGGTTCACTGGGATGTGTTGGCATGCATTCTTCACAGATGCTTTGATGGTCTACAAGGAGGTGCTGACCAAATAAGCCAAGAACGCTGGATAATGATGTTCTTGTTGCAACAACAAGACAAAAGGCTGGAAAACCCTTTCAATTGGGGAAAGTACGCCTTTATGAAATTTGTGAAGAAGATTCAAGGTTTTGAGCCTACAATCGCTAAGGGACTTGCTGAGCCAAAGACCACAGTAAGTTATGGTCTAAAGATATGCTACTTGCTGGAAAAGCTTGGCATTGAGCTCAGAGAGAAGGCAGACATTGCCAACAGTAACCTACTCTACAAATATGAGTATACGAACATGATGAAAAAGGTTACTGGATCTCAGAAAGGTTCCAAGAAGCGAAAGACTGAATAGGTATCTGAGGGAAAAGTTGCGACCAAGAAGCCCAGAACTTCACGAAAGAAGTCTGCTGGCAAATCAGAAGGCACACCCATTGAGGCTGTCGATTCCCAGATACCTGTCGTAGCTGCCGATGAACTCATAAATGCAGATGAACTCATCAATGCTGCAAAAGAGGTATCAACTACTAAACAAGTAGACTCAGCAAGAGAAAGTGCTTTCAGAAATGTGAAGACTATTGCCGAAAGCCTTGCTGATGAACTTATCAATGCTGCTAAAGAAAGTAGTGATAGATACCAAGCCCTATCTGCAGAAACCGCACGGATTATGGACCAATCAGTTCCTAATGAGAGCTATGACAATGAAGATGATGAACTAGTCATCTCTCAAGTCCTAGAAAAATCGAAAAGGGCTAAGTTTACTGAAAAAGTAACTGGTGTAGAGGTATCTGAAGAAGAACCTACACCACAGGTTGCTGAATAAGCACCTGTTACAAAGGTTGCTGAAGAAGCAACAGAGTCCAAGGTCACTGGACAAATTACACCATCAGAGCAAGAAAGACTAAAGCATATTGAAGATGCTCTGATGAGTGATAGCTTAGTGTTGGAGGATACTGCCATTGCCTCAACACTCAACAGTCTGTCTCAAGCACAACAACCACAACAGCCAGATGTGAATACTGCTGAAATGGTACTTGAGCTGCAGATACAAAGATCTTTCATTGTCAAGAAAATCCCGCAAAAGAGCAGTTCCCCAACTCAATGAGAGGGATCAAACCGAGACATCCGCCGTAATGATCAACTGTGGAGGCAACCGAGTCGTGCAAGGTCTGAAGTACCTGAAACTTCAAACAAAGAAGATGAAATGGAACAACAAGACCAACGCATAGAAGGGTCACAAGTTCCAGAGACCAATCAGCCTGACATTACTCAGGTATCTGAATGGTTTAACTATCTACTTGTGATATTTTGTGCCACATAATCTTGTTATTTAATAGAATTTCTTTGTTACAGGCTGATTTAGAAACACGAGAACAAGAGGAAGCTAAAAGCTCGTAAACCGAGAAGGAGGCTTCCACACCCTCATAACTTAAGGAATCTGAGCCTGTACTACAGGTGATAAAGACTTCCTTAAGATATAATTTTTCAGATATTCGTTAATACACTTCACTAATAAGTGTTTGTTTCTAATAGGCTCCAACTGAGAAGAAAAATGAAGAGACTGAAAAGTGTATCTCTTCAGAGATAAATCCAAAGGCTTCCAAAGCCTTTGAGGAACAAGTATCTGAACCTTCTGTAGAGAAGGTATTTCATTCAGATATTTATACTCCTCAAAGAGCAATCTCTGATCATTTTTCTTAGACTAACACTTTCTACTTAACAGGTTTAAAAAGAAGTAGAAGTTGTTGAGGAATTGCCCACTCAATCCTCACAACATATGGAAATTGATGAGGCATCAAGGCCTTCATCACAAGAAAAGATTCCAGAAACTGCACAAGTTTCTGTGAGACAAACATCTGAGCCTCCAAATGAGGTAATTGACATCTCAGATATCTGATTTGTCAATAAAAATTTTCTTGATAAAATTTCCTAAGTGTTATGTTTTAATTCCTGTGTTCAAGGTAAAGAAAGGTTGATGAGGACCAGACTTCCAAGTCTCCACCTCACAACAAGATATCTGAGGCAACCCCTGTCTCAGTAGTACAAGTCTCTGAGCCTGATGTACTCATTCAGGTACCTCAGAAACCTAACTACACTTGTACTCAGATATCTACACAAGTTTTGAATCTAATTCAGAACTCTTTCTTTCAGGCTCAAACAAGTGCCATGAAGGTCCATGATGAAGAGAAAATAGACCTACTTCCTTTCTTCAAAGCTCATACCCTGCCAAAGCACATTCAATGCTTCAAGAAATGGCAGAGGTTAAGGTGCTAAGATCTCTCTGAAATATTGAGAATCACAGATCAACCTACGACACGAGCACGAGCTCTTGACTTGGAGAACTACATCCATGCAATGTTTCCCACGGAACAGTATCAAGTTGCGACCTTATTGCATAAGGATTTCTCCAGAGAAGTGCACAGAAATTGATTCAAGCCTTTAATCAGGCTGATGGTCAAACAAGATTACAGATGGCATTCAAGCCAGTCCTGCCCCAGACTCTACAATTTATTCCTTCTGAACAAGAAGAGGTTAATGGGCAGAAGATCACTATTCCTGAAGTGATTAATCTTGTATCTGAAGATGATGAGGAGGAAGAAATAGATGAAAATAACTTTGATGAACCTCCCTCTGACCATCACAAAAAGGATGATGATGATGCCCGCACTGTGGACGGGAGGGATTTCACAAGGACACATTGCCTCAGCTGCTGAAAAGCACACTGAGAGGACTTCACAGCAATCCCCTCCTCCATCTCCTCAGAAATCTACTCATCCGACTTCCCAACACAAAGTTACTACTGTACAAATAGTTGAGCACTCTGAGGGAACAACTCAGAAAATAACAGATGCACAAGCCAGAGTTGCTCAACTGAAACAACTGTTGGAAGAAGAACAACAGCTACATCTTCAACTGGAAGAAAAGATAGCTGAATCTAGAGCAAAGCTCCAGAAGATTGAAGAGCAAACAATCAAGGAAATGGAGGCTTATGCTGAAATGAAAGAACTCCAGCTTGATGTTCAAGCAATTGCTGAAGAATTAGATACTGAACAAGTATCTAATGACAAGCATGATGCTAAGGATGCATTCCAAGAAGATGTTCCATCCTCCTCACTGAAAGTGTTATGAATATCTGTTAGTATTTTGATCACTCATCACATGTTCTTATCTTAGCCAGAAAGGTGATTAAGTACTCTTGGTTTACTTGAACATTGTAAAAGAGGAAATCACTGAGTATGATTAGTCTAGTAAATCTTGTATTAGGATTATAGGTCTCTGAGTGTAATTTTTATTTCCAGAAGACCATGAAGATCAGTCCTAGCAATGGAGCTTTTCTGAAGATTAGAAGACTGAAGATTGCACAAGATTTATGAAGATATCAAGGTTTAGTCTAACTCAGAAAGACTATGTCATTAATCCTTTCTTAAGTGTATTTACTTACTTTTGAAATATGATTCTGGACATATGACATCATGAGTATGGAGCATGCAAGCCATCAGAAAGGCTCATGTATCCGTTGAAGACTACAGGACAAGAAATAGTACAAGTGCATTAATTGCATCGACAGAAAAGCCGCTGAAGCACAGTCCTCTCTGAGACATGAGACAAGGACTTCTGAGTACTCATTTCAAGATAAGTATGGACTAAATTTGAATTGTGTCTAACGGATATCATTCCAACAACTCTCAAATTCATCTATATATATCACACACTTAGATGCTGAGAAATACACACCTTAGAATGCTCTATCTTGAAAATTTACCATCAAGCAAAGTATTCTCTCAAGCACTCTACTACCCTTTCTGAAAGCTTTTTGTTGCTTGAAGAATCACTAGTAGTTCTAAGTTATCCTGAACCTTAACAAGAGATTGTTATTCGTGAAAGAGTTGAACTATCAGATACCCTTTCTGAAGCTCATTCTCCAGAACGGACATCAATTACTTGGGTCAGTAAAGAGCAGACTGCCATCCACTGAACAAGTGTATTAAGTAGTCTTGTTCTATTAGGCTATCTGAAAACATAACTGAAAAGTTATACGAGAAGCCTCTCTGACAAACCTTATAACCAACACCATCAAGGCGTGGAGTAGAGGAAGTACTTGATTTGGAAAATCAAGGAATAACTCCAAGGTTATCTGAGTAGAGGAAGTACTTAGCTCTAGGAGCTGGGGAATAACTCAGGGGGAACATTTGGTTGGGAACCATTTGTTTAGGAATCTTAGAATAGGATTATTGTAAGGTGAACTCAATTATCTGTTCTAGTGAATTCTAGGTCTCAGAAAGACCAAAGTGGATTAGTTGGAGGATTACGCCACCTCCAGATACCACTATACTTGCTGTGTCATTTACCTTTCTGTATTTACATTTCAAAGAACACACACATACTTATTGTTTCGCACTTACCTATCTTAAAGTCTTCCTCTGAATTTAAGTATCGAAACCCCTGTGTTTCGAGAACTGTGTTTATCGACAAAAGTTTTAAAAGACTATTCACCCCCCCCCCCCCTCCAGTCTTTTACTTTGCCGTTATCTGGATCAACAAGTGGTATCAGAGCAGGAGGTTCACAAGCCTTCTGCACTGAACCTAGATCCCCAGATAGGTGAAGGAACTTTGTCCCTTTATGAGAACTATATAATTTGTGTGTTAAGTGTGCAGGTATGTCTCTGAGTGATGCACCCGTTCTGAAGCCAGAAAACTACGAGAAATGGAAGAACAACATGATGCTCCATCTGGAGGCCATTAGTGACGAGATGATCTATGTCATCAATGAAGGGCCTATCAAAATCAGACAACTCAAACAAGTTACTAAGGTGTCTGTTGGAAGAAAAGCCTCAGACAAGGAAGATGGAAGCGAGGATGCGGCTGCTAGTGATAGTGGTCGTGTTGCTCGTGGAAGCATTATGTATGAAGACAAGCTAAGAGAGCTCTGGACATCTGAAGATGCCAAGAGACACAGATTGGATGGTCAAGCTCGTAATATCATCATCAGATCAACACCTGAGCACATACAAGGTAAATCGTAGGTGCTAAACGCGAAAGTTGCACAGCAATTGATTGAAGAAATCAGACTGCAATCGAGAAAACCAAGGAAAACAAGTTCAAGTTCTTAAATTGAAGTTCCAAAACTTCAAACAAGGTCCCATCAAACTTTGGAAGAACTTGAATTGTGTTTACTACTCTTATGAGTGATATGGCTGCACTTGGTGAAAGCAATGATACTCCCAAATGTAAAAGATTAAGACTATTGTCGAAGTCTCAATCACAACCGGGAGCACACTAAGTTCTTTTATTTCAACCAAGGGATGCCAAATATCACTCCAGAGAGCTCTTCTCTCATCTTGCATCAGAGACTATGAGACAACTCGGAGAGAACAAACAAATTTAAAAGTTGCAAAGTGTTGCTCTAGTTTCTCAAGGTACTTCAAAAGAAGGATACCAAAGATGCATCTCAAGAAAATGCTCTTGCAAGAAGACACATGAAGAAATTTGAGTCAAGAGATTGAGAGAAGAAAAGCTAAAGAAAAGTCAAAAGCATCTCGCCCAAACTATCATCAAGACAAGAACATACAAATGAACAACTCTCTGAACATCCCCATTCGTAAAGGTGTTAGTAATCAAGTCAGAAATAGGAAATGATATCCGCTTCTATTGTCAAAAGCCCGGTCACTAAGAGAGATTGTCCTGCTTTAAACAAGCTCAAGACAGGTGACAAGAAGGACAGAAGAAATTTCAAGAGAAATCAAAGGGCCTTACTGACTGAAGAAAGGAAGAAGATTCAAATTCAACTTGATGCTCTAGACATTGAGATGATTCAAGATGTAGATTCAGATGACTCAAACCTACCATCACCAGAATTGTGTGGAATCACCCACGATGTAATCGACTTCGGCCTTAAGAAGAATGAAATGTGTGGAGTTGCTAAGATTGCTGGTCCAGACATCTCCAACATTGAAATATGTCTTATGGCTGATGAGGTAACTAACAATTCACAATTTTTGTACTATGAGAGTGATGATGGAATTGAGGATCTGGAGTTGGTCAAGAGTGAATTGGATCGTTATGAGAAAGAATTTCTGGAAGCACAATCCAAAACCAGAATTCTAGAGGAAAGCAAAGAAACTCTTGACAAAGAGGTTTCTGAGCTAACCAGAGTATCTGAGAACAAGAACGCTGAAATAGCCTTTCTGAAAGCTCAGATATCTGAGAATGAAAATTCTCACAAACTGTCATTGGATGAACTTAATAAGAAAATGATGAAGCTGCTTTCTGAGAATGAAGAACTCAGAAAGAAAGAGCTATCCTTCCAATCTTATGCAAAGGCTAGTGACACTCTCACTGAGGTTCAATCCTATCTGAGAGATCCCTCTGAGAAAGGTGGACTTGGACTTGATGAACAATCAAGTAATTCATCTCCTCTGAAGAAGAGTGATGAAAGGTTGACCTTTGTAAAAAGTCAACAGAATGATTCTTCAACCACCTATAGCATTGGTCAGAAAGCTAGGGTAGTTGACAAAGGAAAAGGAGTTGCAACCCAGCCTTTGAAAGAACAACAAGTTCACAAGAAACATGTGGATAAGGTTTCTGAAAAGAAACACATCCCTAAGATATGCAACCATCCACATTGCTGCATTACTAGGAAGGGAAGAATTGCTGGAATAGGCAAATTCTCTACTGAACCACTTTATGAAAATAAAGATGGTGCATAAAGATGGATCAGTTTGAAAGAAACAAAGTCTGGAAACTAGTTCCATTTGTAGAAGGAATATATGTGATTGGAACCAAGTGGGTTTTCAGAAACAAGATGAATGAATCTGGTGAAATAACCAGAAACAAACAAGGTTGGTTGCCAAGGGATTCACCCAGACTGAAGGTTTAGATTTTGATGAGTCATATGCACCAGTTGCCAGATTGGATGCAATAAGACTCTTTATGGCCTTTGCAGCTCATAAAGACTTTAAAGTTTATCAGATGAATGTCAAGAGTGCATTCTTGAATGGTGAACTTGCTGAGGAAGTCTATGTTGAACAACCACCTGGCTTTGAAGTTTCCTCAGAAAGTAGAATGGTCTATAAGCTACAGAAAGCTCTATATGGACTGAAACAGGCTCCAAGAGCATGGTATGACACTTTGGCCAAATACCTTCTGGAAAGTGGTTTCAGGAAAGGTGAAGTTGATAAAACTTTATTTACTTTAAATCATGATGGGAAACTACTCTCAGTTCAAGTATATGTTAATGACATTATATTTGGATCTAAGGACAAGCAACTTTGTGATGACTTTGCAAATCTCATGAAAAGTAAGTTTGAGATGAGCATGATGGGAGAATTGAACTATTTCCTAGGATTGCAAGTCAAGCAACTCAATGATGGAATATTCATTAGTCAGACAAAGTATGCAACAGACATGCTCACAAAGTTCAATCTTAAGCCTTCTGAAAAGAATGCTAAAATACCTATGAGCATAGGAACCAAGATGACCTATACTGAATCAGATAAGAGTGTTGATGAACACAAGTATAGGAAATTGATAGGTTCACTACTTTACCTTCATCGCAAGCAGCTGATATTCAATATGCAAATGGTGTGTGTGCTAGATTTCAAACAAATCCAATGCAATCACACTACAACAAAGGCTATGAAAATATTAAGGTATGTGAAAGGTACAAGGATGTAGGTTTGTGGTATCCTAAAGAAAGTGGATTGAGTTGGTGGTTACTCGAGATGTCGATTATCTTTGGATCAATGCTTGATAGGAAAAGCACCTCCGAACTTGTGGGTTCCGAACTAGACTTATCTCATGGTTTAGCAAAAAGCAAAACTCAATTTCAACTTCTACCACAGAGGCTGAATATATTGCTGCTGGTTGTTGTGCAACACAAATTCTGTGGATTCAACAACAACTCAGCGACTATGGACTCAATGAAGAGAAAACTCCCATTTTCTGTGATAACACAAGTGCTATTGCAATCACACAGAACCCCAAGTTCCATGCCAGAACAAAGCAAATTGATGTTAGACAACACTTCATCAGAGACCATGTTGAGAAAGGCAATATAGAGATACTCAAGATTGGCACAGAAGACCAACTTGCAGATATCTTCACCAAGCCCCTACAAGAAAGCCGGTTCTTGACCTTAAGATATAATCTTGGATTAATGGAGATGCTTAAGGACTGAAAAATGTCCTGAATCTCTAAAGTCTGAGTAAGTGAGGTAGAAAAGAAGTAGGCATCTGAGAACATGTTCTCAGAAAGCCAAGTTGATAAGAAGTGATGCAAAGGTTTCTGAGTAGCAACACTCAGAAAGGCAAAACATTTCTGGAACGGGTATCCAGAAAGGCAAAGGTTGGTACACACTCAATAAGTAAATAAGACTAGAATTTACTTACTGAGAGTGGGTCAAATACATTCAAACAACTGAAGCTTCTGACACTTGAATTCAGAAAGCTATTTAGTCATAAAGAGAAAAGACACACAAAGCCCGAAAAGTATAAGTTCTGAAAGTCAAACATGTCCAATGTCTCGTATTTTTGCCATTTTTATGATAAATAATTTAAAGATAAGGACTTGACACTCAGAATGATAAGTTCAAACGATTGAGTGTTCTTACTCTTTACTAAGTGACATAATGGATGTAACTTGTTAAAAATCCATCAAGTCAGCACAATACCATTTGTTGATTGATATCATTACAAGATATTCAATATAAGCCCTTGATGAATAAATGTTTGATCTCAACGGTTGGGATTAGAACAAAGCAAGTAATGTCTGTTGAGAAATGCAGACATGGCCCACTACGCATTTAATGAAGTACAAAGGACGTACCACGCCTATGCAGATACAAAGACACGCATTCATATTCAGTTGTATGTATGTTGTATCTATGTACATTTTGTCTGCTATATATATATGATTTGAGCAAAAGACAAACACTTTTACCAATTTCGAAATTTCAAACTTGCATCAAAACAGCAAAATCTCTCAAGATTTCTGCAAAACCCACTCTGCAAACTCAACTTCTTGTGCTTAGTCTTCTGAAAAGATAGACTAATCTCGATTAATTGTGCAAAATTCATCTGAAAAACACTCACTCAAAACTCTATATAAGAGATGGCACCCAAGAAGATGACCACCAAGAACCCTAAGGCCGCATCATCTACTCCTGCTGAAAAGCAAGGAGGAAAGGAACTTAAGGTGTTGAATAAACGCCTTCTGGGAAATTTCACCCCATCGGACTGGAACCCTAACCACAAAATGAATTGGGGAGCTTTTCTGGTGAAGAGGTATGTACCAGCAGTTATACCTTCAAGACCAGAAAGGAAACTGATATTGGGGATGCTGAAGAATTCCCATATCTACAAGCTTCTATCTGCTGCACCCAGTGGACTATCCACACTGGATGTACTGGAGTTCTATAACAACTCCAAAATCTTCACAAAGGTTGTGAATGATGAAGAAGAGAAATACATGCAGACTGAAGTCCAAGGACAAGAAATTGTTCTAGACTGCAAGACTTTCTGCAAGATATTCCAATTGAAAAATCGAGGAACAATTGAAGACATCAACATCAAGGACGCTTCCATGATTCAAGGCGTCAAAGAGCTATTTGAAGCAATCCAGTTAGAAAATGCAAAGGGTTGCCCAGGAGACTTTGTTCTGAAAGCCATCAGGACTAGTCATCTCCAGAAACACTGGAGTACTTTAGCTCTTACTCTGGTCCGTTGCTTTGATGGCACCAAAGGTGGAGTAGACCAGATAAGCATGGAGAGATGGATGATGATGCATCTTCTGAACAAGAAGCATGAAGGGCAGGAAACCCACTTCAATTGGGGGAAGTACGCCTTCAACAAATTCCTTGGACATATTGAGGAATTTGAGCCCAAAATCATCAATGGCCTTGCTGAGCCAAAGGCCAATATGCACTTTGGTCTCAGAATCTGTTACATTCTGGAAATAATGGGAATCACTCTCAGAGAGAAACAAGAAATCCCAGTCACCAACTCCCTTTTCAGACACGCCTTTGAAGAAAAGGAGAAACTTGCTGCTGAGAACGCACTCAGAAAGGCAGAAGAAGAAGAAACTGCACAGCAAGGTGAGGAGGTCTCTGAGCAAGCTCAAGCTAAACCTCCAGTTGCCAAGAGAAAGAGGACTCAAAGCAAAAGAGCCTCCAAGTCCCTAAGCATACAAGAGGCACAACCTTCTGGAGACAAGGTCTTAGAAGATGTTGGACGCCCAGAAAGGCAACTCCAGAATGCCCCAAGAATCCTGAACCAGACTGCTCCAGAACTCTCCAGAGATGATAGAAATATCATAGATGGGTATGCACCAACACAGAATAGTGATTCTGAGGATGATGAAGTACTTGCAAAAGTAATCAAAAGATTCAAGTATGAGACCCATGGAGGAGCATCAAGCTCAGCTCTTCAGAAAGACAAGAGCCCCTCTGCCTAGCAGGAAGAAGAAGGCCTGGGTGAGGAAGATAGAATGCTGGAAGATCCTGACATTGCTTCCACATTCACAATGCCAACACTTAATGTTGCTGAAGAAAATCCTATTTTAACACAGGTTCCTCAACCTTCTGAGAAAGCTCAACTCTCAGAAAGGGATCAAACTGAGATGGAGACTCAGAATGATACTGCAGAGGAGACCAACAATGAGCACAGAGAGACTGTGGAATCACCACAAGTCCAAGAGATCAATGATCAGCCTGACTCTATTCAGGTAGCAAAAGTAGTTTGTATCTAACTTGTCAACATTAAAATGTTAACTTGTTACTCATAAGCTCCATTTGTTACAGGCCAACATGGAGACACACTTTCAGGAGGAAGTTAATTTGTCCACCCCTCTGAATGAAGAAGAGGTTCTCTACACCAGGTAGTTCAAGAAGTGAAGAGCACCGTGCAAGGAATAGTGTCTTTTTGGAACTCAGAGAGACACTAGTTGCCCAAGACACAGAAGTGCTAAATCCATCCCAGAAGAGATGAAGCCATTGACTGCTGCTTTACTCAATAGAGCAACCAGCATAGCTCTCTCTCAGAAAGACCTAGGGTTGGTCAGGGATGAGGATTGTAACAATGCTAATGCAGCATTGAATGAAGCCAGTCATGCTGTCCTGCAAGCCAATGCCATCCTAAGGCCGCTTGAAGAGCTCAACAAAAAGGAGCAGGAACTGGTTAGGCAGAACAAAGAACTGAAGAAGGAACTTCAAGAATTAGTCAGGGTGCACAACAATCTCCAGAAAAACTTTGAATCACTCTTTGAAGCTTATGCTGTCATGAGTCAGTCATTCATGACTAAGGGGGAAGAGATGCCTCAGAAAGGCAGAGGAAGAAAAAGAAAACAATCAAATCCTCCCTCCTCAAGTCAACTTGTCATTAAGGACACCACTGGAGACACCCTTGCTGAAGAAGTTGTTCCAGATCAACCAGCCAGAAGGCTGAGGAGTATGATAACTAGGGGAGCCAAGTCCCTTAGAATCTCAGAAGAGAAGAAGACTTCTGAAGAAGAAGAAAAGGAAGAAGGAGAAGTAAGAGGTCAAGAAAGCTGCAAGTCTCCAACTTTGAACTTCAATGATGATGAAGATGATTCTGACACAGATGAACATCCACTTCACAAGAAAAGGAGACAAGCAACTACTTCAAAACCTCCTCTGGCAGCCAGAACCCCTTCTAGAAATACCAAGTCATTACAAGGAACATCCACCAGCACAGCCCCAAGGCAAAAAGAAAGGGTTAAAGGATCTTCTGACAGAAGGCCACCTAACAGAAAAGCAAGAAGGGATTCCCAGTTTGGCAGAGTAAACAGAGAAACTCATCAAGAAAGGCCAACTGATGCCCACATTGAGTATGTGAAGACTAGTAATGAAGAGTCTTCATATAGGTGCATTCTGAACAAGAGAGGGTATTGGTTTCTGGAACTACAACATCTACTTGTTAATGATAAGTTTCCAACTCCCATCCTCAACCAGATCCTAAAATGGAGAGAAGGCAAGCCAGAATTGCTAAAACCTGAGCACCTTCATGTCTGGCTAAACTTTGAAGTAGAAAAGAGGAATGAAGCCAGAAAGATGGATCTTTCTTTTGCCTGTCCTTACCCAAAGCCTGATGATGTACACAAGGTAAGAAAACTGAATGGTAGCTACAGCAGGAAGAACAAACTAGGTGTTTCAACCTATGAGTCATTCTATATGACATTGGATGAATACCTAGATGATATACACTATCTGGAAGAAATATACAAGTATTTCAACCTATCTCAGCTGCAAGTAGACCATGCCTGGGTCTGGGGAAAGTACTTCTGGGTCAAACATTTTCTGCAGAAGAATCACAAGCTTGGCAAGAGTTACCATGAAATATGTGACTTATCCAGAAAGATAGAGCTCTCTGTCAGAAGGATTATTTATGACTATGTCCAAGAATGCAGAAAAGTGGATGATTATGTCAACTGATCCAGAAAGGATGCTGAAGAACTTGAGGTATCTGAACCCAAGTTGCATTTCTGAAGACTTGAAAACTAGTAACATTAGAATACTCTCTTGGAGCTTGGATTCTCCTTTGTTCTAATTTACTTAGTATGTTTTGTTACCTTTTTGTAATCTTGCTGATTGTTTCTGAATTTCTCTATCTGTAAAAGTTGCATCTTACTCTGTAAACTGTACCTATCTGAAGATCATACTCTCAGATACATTATAATAGATGACAACTTATCAGCAAATATCACTTCTTGTGATTTGGTTGATGTTTACTTTCTGCACTTAATTCAACTAAAATTGAATATCATTCGAAATGATTAAGTGGTGGATTGTTTTCTCTTCCAGGATTACAAATTTGTAATAGGACTTAAAAGATAGTCATGGATGACTGAAAAAGGGGGAAATTTGTTAGGAATATCTGTTAGTATTTTGATCACTTATCACATGTTCTTATCTTAGCCAGAAAGGTGATTAAGTACTCTTGGTTCACTTGAACATTGTAAAAGAGGAAATCACTGAGTATGATTAGTCTAGTAAATCTTGTATTAGGATTATAGGTCTCTGAGTGTAATTTTTATTTCTAGAAGACCATGAAGATCAATCCTAGCAATGGAGTTTTTCTGAAGATTAGAAGACTGAAGATTGCACAAGATTTATGAAGATATCAAGGTTAGTCTAACTCAGAAAGACTATGTCCTTAATCCTTTCTTAAGTGTATTTACTTACTTTTGAAATATGATTCTGGACATATGACATCATGAGTATGGAGCATGCAAGCCATCAGAAAGGCTCATGTATCCGTTGAAGACTACAGGACAAGAAATAGTACAAGTGCATTAATTGCATCGGCAGAAAAGCCGCTGAAGCACAGTCCTCTCTGAGACATGAGACAAGGACTTCTGAGTACTCATTTCAAGATAAGTATGGACTGAATTTGAATTGTGTCTAACGGATATCATTCCAACAACTCTCAAATTCATCTATATATATCACACACTTAGATGCTGAGAAATACACACCTTAGAACGCTCTATCTTGCAAATTTACCATCAAGCAAAGTATTCTCTCAAGCACTCTACTACCCTTTCTGAAAGCTTTCTGTTGCTTGAAGAATCACTAGTAGTTCTAAGTTGTCCTGAACCTTAACAAGAGATTGTTATTCGTGAAAGAGTTGAATATCAGATACCCTTTCTGAAGGTCATTCTCCAGAACGGACATCAATTACTTGGGTCAGTAAAGAGCAGACTGCCATCCACTGAACAAGTGTATTAAGTAGTCTTGTTCTATATATTAGGCTCTCTGAAAACATAACTGAAAAGTTATACGAGAAGCCTCTCTGACAAACCTTATAACCAACACCATCAAGGCGTGGAGTAGAGGAAGTACTTGATTTGGGAAATCAAGGAATAACTCCAAGGTTATCTGAGTAGAGGAAGTACTTAGCTCTAGGAGCTGGGGAATAACTCATGGGGAACATTTGGTTGGGAACCATTTGTTTAGGAATCTTAGAATAGGATTATTGTAAGGTGAACTCAATTATCTGTTCTAGTGAATTCTAGGTCTCAGAAAGACCGAAGTGGATTAGTTGGAGGATTACGCCACCTCCAGATACCACTATACTTGCTGTGTCATTTACCTTCAGATTTACA
Organism: Plantago major; assembly: GCA_026545765.1. Lineage (NCBI taxonomy): Eukaryota > Viridiplantae > Streptophyta > Magnoliopsida > Lamiales > Plantaginaceae > Plantago > Plantago major. The sequence goes on from CM048840.1 coordinate 42,109,654, forward strand.
TTTCAAAGAAAAGCACACACATACTTATTATTTCGCACTTACCTATCTTAAAGTCTTTCGCCTCGAATTTAAGTATCGAAATCCTGTGTTTCGAGAAGCGTGTTTATCGACAAAATTTTTAAAAGACTATTCACCCCCCCCCCCCCTCTAGTCTTTTAATTTGTCGTTATCTGGACCAACAAAAAGGAAAGAAACCCATCTCTGAGATGGTTACTGGACTAGAGAACATTGATGAAAATGTCCAAGAGGATGAAGATCACTGGGCTGATAACTCAGATGATGAAGAAGACAAGACTTTGGCAGATCATCGCAATGATTGAAAAAGGAGTTATCTTCTCAAGACAAAGTCGCCATTGCATCAGTCCTTACCGAGCTAAAGTCATTCACTGAGCTCATCACTCAGAGAACAACCAGTCTGGTCATTTCTCAGAAAGATCTAGGCATGGTTAGGGATGATGACCAAAACTTGGCTGCAAAAGACTTTGAAGATGCTTGCTATGCTGCTGGAAAAGCAGATGCTATTCAAGGCCCACTGGCAGAGCTTACTGATAAGGATACTGGTCTTATCAAACAAAATCAGGAGCTCAAGGCTGATCTGGAAAAATTGGTCTTGCCATAACTATCTGCAAGGGAACTTTAACTCCCTTTCAGAATCATTTGTGATTCTGAGTCAGTCAACAATGACTAAGGGGGAAGAATATCAAGAGGCTCAGAGAGGAAGAGGAAGAGGAAACAAAAGAAAATCTGAACAACCACCTTTCAGAATAAATGAGCCCTCCTCCAGTCAGACTGCTCTACAGATAGTGGCCACCACTCAACTTCCTGAACAAGGAATGACAACAAGGGCCAGAGCACAGAAACCTCCAAGGAGTACCAAGGCTCCAAGGAGAAGACAAGTAAAAGGGATTGATGAATCTTCTGAAAAAGAAGAAGAAGAAGAAGAAGAAGAAGAAGAAGAAGGCCAAATCAAATCCCTGGGCAATGAAGAAGGCTGCAAAAGTCTCACAAGAATTGTTCTTGATGATGATGATGAAGAGACTGATGAAGATGAAGCTCCTCTTCACAGAAAAAAAGAAAATTGAAATCCTAACTGAGCCCATAGCTGCAAAGCCTTTGGCAGCTAAAACACCCTCTGGAAATACCAAGTCTATCCAGGGTGGTTCTTCAAGCATTACCCCAAAGGAGAATTCAAGACAAAGGAGGAACAGGCTGAGAGCTGAACAAAGACAAAGTCAACTTCCACTCAGGCCAGAAGAAGCCAAAATTGAGTATGTGAAGAATGACAACAACTCCTCTATCTACAGGTGCATCAATCAGAAAAATGGCTACTGGATTCTGGAACTCAGGCATTTACTGCTAAATTCAAGGTTTCCAGAACCAATCCATAAACAGCTCATGGCATGGAGAAAAGACAAGCCAATCTTGATTAACACCAACCACATCAAAGCATGGTTGGATTTTGAAGTAATCAAGAAAATAGAAGCCATGAAAAAGGACCTCTCTGATGAATGTCCTTATGGAAAGCCAGATGATGTGCACAGAATTCCTAACATTACTGGAACAGGCACAAGAGCAAGACTTGTTGTGGAACCCTATGAGTCCTTCTACTTAACTGAAGATCAATACAAGGGTGACATCAGATATCTGAAGATCATTTATGAATACTTCAAGCTATCAGATATTAGAATTGAGCATGCCTGGAAGTGGGAAAAAGTATTTGTGGGTCAAGCACTTTGTCAAGAAAAATCCTACCAAAACCTACAGGGAAGTCTGTAGATTTGCCAGAGACACAGAGATGATTGTCAGAACTCTTCTCTATGACTACTCTGATGATATCAAAAGGTTTGGTGATAGGAAATTTGTAGATTGATCCATGGAGCTATTTTGAAGACTTGAAGTATAGAAGATTTGAAGACTTGTTCATTAGGATGTCTACTTGGAGCTTGGATACTCCTGTTGTCCTAATTTACTATGTATTTTTGTATCTTGCTGACTGAGCTAAATTGTATTATGTACTAAAGTTATTTGTAAGCTTTCTCTGTATCATATCTGATGAACTTACTCTCATATATCATTCTTTATAAAAGATGACTTGTCAGCAAAGATCACACCTTGTGATTTGATTGATGTTTACTTTCTGCACTTAAATATATGAATTGAAAGATCATAAGAAATGATTAAGTGATGGATTGTTTCCTCATCCAGATTTGTAATAGGTCAGATAGTCATCGTTGACTGATCAAAATGGGGGAAATTTGTTAGGAATATCTGTTTAGATTTTGATCAGCAACCTAATGACTTAACTTAGCTCAGAAAGGTGGTTAGTACTCTTGGTTCACTTGAACACTGTAAAAGAGGAAACTCACTAAGTATGATAGTCTAGCAAATCTTGTATAGGATGTTAGGTCTCAAAATGTAATTTTTATTTTCTAAAGAAGACCAAGAAGAAGACTTCCAGCAGGAAAAATTCAACGGATTTGAAGACTACACAAGATTGCTGAAGACAAAGGTTTTTCAGATACCTATGTCCAGATATCTTGAAGAAACAAGTGTTTCGAAACACAAGTGTTGCAAAAGATATCTGAGAATAAAAGGTTTCTGAGACGAGGAAAGTGCCCACAGATATCTACACTCAGATACCTTGGATATAAACTATGTTTCTGAAAGAGAAATATTTTATACCAAAGTTGTTTCAACAAATGGTATCTGGAGTTGTGATAATCGATGGAAAAGAACATGCAAAGTTTCAGAAAACTCTGATTGTATAAAGATCTCTGATACCATGCATAGTTCCGTTGGCACTACAGGACAAAATATAGTACAGTGCATTAAATGCGCAGACAGAAATGTCTGAACAAAAACGGTAGCTTCTGAAGAAGAAGACAAACCTGCTACAGTACTATATTCAGATATCAATAGTTTGAAATTGAGTTAAGTCTAACGGATACTATTCAAACGGCACTCAAATTCATCTATAAATATCAACACTTAGACTGCTTGAGAACACACCTTAGACAACACAGAACTACCTACTGAATATTCTCACAAGCTCTCTCTCAAGAAAACTACTTACCTTCAAGCTTTCTGTTGCGACCAAAGCTCTTGATTCTAAGTAGCACAAAAGTTCTAAGTGTCCTGATCCTTAACAAGCATTGTTATTTGTGAAAGAGTTGAACTACGATTTCATATATGAGATTCATTCTCTTGAACACTTATCATAGACTTGGGTCAGTAGAGAACAAGAAATCATACATTGAAAAGTGTATTAAGTATACTTGATTCATAGAGCTATCTGAATAACTGAATAAGTTATTTAAGAAGCTCACCTGACAAACAAGCCTAAAACCAACACCATATTCGGCGTGGAATATAGGAAGTACTTAGTTTAGGAAACTAAGGAATAACTCCAAGGTTGCTGAGCACAGGAATACTTAGCTTGGGAAGCTAAGGAATAGCTCAAAAAGGTTTCTGAGTACAGGAAGTACTTGGCTGTGAAAGCCGGGGAATAACTCAGGGGGAACACTTGGTTGGGAACCTTGTGTATTTAGGAATCAAGAGAAGATATCTGTAAGGTTAACTCATTTATCTGTCTTAGTGGATTCTAGGTCTGAGAAATGCCGAAGTGGATTAGTTGAAGGATTACGCCACCTTCAGATACCACTATAAAAAGACTTGTGTTATTTACTTTCTGCAGTTTATTACTTGCTTTACTTATCTTGCAAAGTACTTACACACATCTTACTGAGCACGTGCACTTATCACATAAAAGTCTTCCGCTCTCTGAAATTAAGTATCAGATATCTAAACAGATATCTGAGAAACTGTGTTTATCGACAAAAGTTTTAAAAGACTATTCACCCCCCCCCCCCCAGTCTTTTACTTTGCCGTTATCAGGACCAGCAAGTAGTTCCTCCCTTAACACGCCTGTTGATTGTTTATGTATTGGTTGGTTGTTCAAGACAATGTACTTCTAGGGGTGAATTTCATCGAGTACCCCTTTTAGATGTTCTAATTACACCTAGGTACCAGTTAGATTAACAATAACATGCAAGTCCTGTACGATATAAATCGATTACATATAAGTCCACGGATTTGACTTTTGGCGAATTAAAACCAGGAAAAGGCATTTTTACCCTTGCTTAAATATCAGCTTTTAGTTTTAGCTAAACAACCTTAACTTATTGATGACGTATGGACTTGGATATAATTGATTTCTTTACATATAATTTATATTTAAACTTTTTATTAATTGACTTCTATTTTAAAATACATTAATTATGGGTTGTATGTAAAAGTTCAGGAGGTTCCCATTTCGATTTTTAAACATTTTGGAGGTCTTTCAATTTTAACACGTCAAACATATAAATATGAAAAGGTTGAAGGGCAATTTACAATTTTCAGAACTTCATACTTGTTTTTAAGCTTGAATGGCATTTATGTAAATAGTGAGAACTTCCAAATTACAGTAAAAAGTCCCTAGGACCCATCTAATTCTTAAAGGAGAGCCCTTTCAATTTTCAAAAACCTCAATTAGGTCCCTGTAAAATTCCAAAACTTCTAAAACTTTGTAACATTCCAAAATGACACAATCATTATTGCACGATTAGGAGGCATGGAGAGAAATCAGTCCAATAATGATTGTTCTTCCTATTCTTCCTATTTCAAATAATAATATTTATTATCTTTTTAATTTTTTATTTAACTTTCTTGGAAACTCCATGGATGAACTTCCGTGGCAGGAAGCACGGAAGCTCCGTCGGAGCTTCCACGTGAAGCTTCAGATCTAGAGCCATGTGGAAGCTCTAGATCGGAGCTTCCATGGCAGGAAGGAGCTGATGGAGCTTCCATGAAAGTGAAAAAAAAAAAAAAAAAAAAAAAATTAAAATTGAAAATATGGGTTAATTGATATTGTTTTCCATATTTGTTTGTATTTTTATTTATTTTTGATGATTTTTTACTTTTTAAATAAATTTCTATTTTTTATTTATTTTTCGTAATTTATTATTTTTAAATCCTTTTTCAGTTTTCAATTATTTTTCATTATTTTTTAATTTTTAATTAATTTTTCTGTTATATATATAGATACATATGTATATATGTATATAGATACATATGTAGATATGTATCTATATATATAGATATGTATGTATGTATATATATATATATATATATATATATATATATATATATATATATATATATATATATATATATATATATATATATATATATATATATATATATATATATATATATATGTTTATATTAATTATTTGGACAAACGGTGAGTTAAAATCGAAATATTTGCAAAATGAACTAAGGACTTGTTTGTTTGGTTTGAACTTATAAGTTAGTCAACAAAAAACCAACTTAATAGACTTGAATGTAATTGTTCAACTAACTGTTACTTGAATGAGAATGGGCAATTTAACAGGGGTGATGTATGTAATAATCTCGTACTTCTAGATCACAATATTTCAGTGACTTTGAAAACACAAAGAAACTATTTTCTTGTGATTTATTTATTTAAGGAAAGAAATATTGTTTCTGGAACAAGACTTCTCCTTGTCCAGAGGAAAGAACGCTTTTTTGTCGCGACTGTAAAAGCTTGTTCTACCTCTTTACAAGTAGCTTTGCAAAACTTGAGTCATGTAGGAGATTGAGAGACTTAGGCTCTGTTTCTCTTCGTCTGAACAGAACTGAACTGAATTGTAGTATAAAAAATAACTAAACAGAGTTGAACTGAATTGAACTGAATGAATGAATTTGAACTGAACTGAAATTAATGAGTTTTCAGATGAAGAGAACTGAGAGTATAAAGATCGCAATATAAGCATGTGTTCTTGGTGAGTGTATTCAGTTGTGTGTGTTCTCAGTTTCTAAGTGTCTCTATTTATAGTACAAATCAGTCTTAGTGTGATTTGGATCCATTGGATACAAATTCAAATATTGTGCCGAAATGTAACTTTCAATTGTACTTGGTTTTTGTCCCTACCATCAGTAGGTTTGCTTTATGGCAGGCTAAGAGTTTTGTCTTTTTGTATTACCAACGTATCAATTTGAATCTCCTTTCTAATGGATTTATTACTTGGTTATCTGTGTAACTAAGTAGCCGTTTTTCTGTCTTTTTGAGAGACTACCACAAGTAGGTAGTTTGGTCAACCTACTATATCATATAGATTTTCACTTAACCAAGTAACTAGTGAGGCAATTTATTGTGAAAGTTTGTCCTATAATCTTAGATAACTTATTCAGTTATGCTAAGTCTTGTCTTCACAACATCCCTGATCGCAATGTCAAGCACTAGGTCTTCAGCAACTTCAAATAAAGAGATAAAATTGCATGCTCTTTGAGACCTAACACTATACAAATCACTAACTATCTTTTACAATGTCCGATCTAAAATAAACCTAAGGACTAAGAATACTAATCACTTGCTGAGTTTAAAGATGTCATGTGTTTGCTCATAAAAAATTATACTTAATCTAACAGGAACAAATTGAATTATTGAAATTTGAGAGTGTATTTCTTCTGTTTTTTACTCGTCTTCTTTGGCATGACTAATTGAGCTGATTGTCCGCTCTCTGATGCTCCGTGGTCTCTTCTCAGGCCATGTCCGCTGCACTGCTACTCGGCTGCTCTTCTCTTTTCTTTTTTTTTTTTTTTTCCTTACCGGGTTAGTTGGTTTAGCCCCTTGCTTCTGCTCACATTTATGTTTCTATTTCGTTTATGCTTGGTACTTACTCCGTCCTCGAAATAGATTCTCACTTTGATTTTTTTCAGTCAAACTTTTCCAACTTTCAATCTTAAACCGCTGATGTGAAATGTGAAATTAAATTATATAATGAAAATTTAGTCCCTAAAATTTCATTATATAAATTTTTTGAATATTTTACATTTGCAGTTTAAAATTAATTCGTAGTTAAAATTGGAAAAGTTTGACTGCAAAAAGTTGAATTGGGAAGCTATTCATTTTACGGTGGAGGAAGTATTATTTATACCAGACATTGCTCTTCTGTTTTCTCCTAAATATAGCTAATTTGAGCTATTTTCGTTCCTCCCTGCAGTTTGTAGTTGAACACCGAGATGGTGAATTAATTCGGTTATGCTTTTGTGAATTTTTTTCTACATTACCCTGTCTCTAATCGACTGCTTCTTCAAAGGTGAGTTTCATTTCAATAATTAATCTGATACACTTGCTTGCTTGCTGCTGTTTTGTTTGAATTACTTTGCTAGAAAATTATCTTGTGGCGCGTGATAAGCGGAGCGTAACACGCATATTTTAGTAATTAGTATTAGATAAAAGGAAACTATTTCGATGATATTGGGTGTATCCGACCCTCCATTTTCAGGGTATAAACTTTAACAATATTGTTTGCATTTTCCAGTATGCAGAACAGGTGAATGCTTGGCTGTTTTGATTTTCCAGAGTTATGAAAATCAGTTTAATTTCTTCAAAAAAGAAAAAAGAAGAAAATCATATTGGCTGGGCGGAATAAATATCTTTCCCGATTGGCCCCAGGAGCTACTGGCCATGTTCTTATGTGGCTCTAAAATCTTAAATGACAAAAACAAACCTATCATATAATCACTATAGTCACCATGTCAAATCAATCCTATTTTCATATTCACATTTTCCTGTTCAAATGCCTCATTAATTTTGTCATAAATGTCAAAACCTTGTAGTAGTACATTATTATTGCCTAGAAAAAAATGTTTCAGAGAGGCAAAAACAAGATTCTACTAATTTTTATAGCCTCAGGCGGTGGGAGAAAAGTCTCCTTACTACTAGACTACTTGTGTAGATAATTAGCTCTGCATCCAAACACCGAAAAATACATTTATAGACCGTGTCTTATGGTTTAGAATGACGAGTTTAAAATAACACCCATTTCCCAAGTGATGTTGATTACAAGTCACAAGTTCTACAAATTATTCATAAATACGACCCATGGAATAATCTTTGGAGTTGAATATATTCATCCAGAGTCCAAAGTACCAGGCTGCCTAATTCTGGCCTGTAATTTGATTACACCAAACCTAAGTTGAGATGCATACACTGTCATCAAGTCATAGATACAGTAGTATTCTTTCATGAAGGACAAGCTGTTCCATTGTGTAAAGTTGTGACATTTGTAACGAGAAAGTTTCAGTTTACCTCTAAAAACAGTGTTTCCGTGAATTACCCGCGAGGACAAGTTGTACACTTGTACTGTTTCTAATTTTTATAGGTTCACAGATTTCAATTTGCAACATTGGTATCAGTGGCCTTAGAAGTTAGTACTCGTTAAGGTCAATCTCAGAGCATCAGAGTATATATGTTAGTGTGACTGTAATGTGTTAGACAATCGCATGAGTGCTTAGAGAAAGTGTTTTCAATACCACATCATATTAATTCCAAAAATTTTATTGAACCGTATATGTACATGGAGTTGATTACTTTTGTTCAATAAATTGCAGCATGATGGATTATAGTGCTATTATTTATTGCACAGATTTCCGAGTTTTGGTACAACATGGGATTAGTTTGTAAGGTGCTGGATTGATAACGATGGACTTGAGTTGAATCTTGGTTTTGTGACAGTAAGATTTATGGATTCGAGGTGCTTCTATATATATATATATATATATATATATATATATATATATATATATATATATATATATATATATATATATATATATATATTGTTTTATGATTTAATAATAGTTATTATATTAAGTAATGCGACTTGGTATAATAGTCTATTCGAAAAGGAATAAGTATTTGCAATCATAAATGTTTCATTGCAAATGTGATATGTGAAAATCGTTTTGTTCAAAAGCATAGATTGAAAATATGTTTTATGCTCATCGATATGCTTATGAATTGTTTGGCCCTTTCGGGGGAATGTTGTGCTTTTGGAGATCTCACATTTTGGTAGGAAATTGTTATTGTTATGTAAAAGTCGACCTATGTGCCACCACGGTTCGTGTGGCCATAGTGTATTGTCTAATTGAGCTAAATATATGAATTGTTATTGTTTTGAAAAGTGCTCCATGCAAATTATTTTGAATATGTGATATATATGTATATTTTGAAACTCTGATTGATCCGGTAGAAGTGTCATTGAGGCTCACCCTTACCCACCTCTTTCAGATATTTAGTAAGTGATTGGACGAAGATAATTTGGAGTGGAGACGGTAGACAGATGGATTTGTGAAGACTTTTTAGTAGTGGTTGCGTACTCTGAGGTTTATAGAGTAGTGATGATTTGTATTACATGTTATGGTTATGTATTGAGGATTTGTAATTGTTGTAATTACTTTATGAGATTTTAGACGCTCTGTTGTATTACTATGAGATATTTTTATGTATTTGAGGATTAAAAGAAGGCTTCGTCTTGGTGTGAGTCCATCTCACGATAGACGGCCGGTCACGTCAAAGTGATTTGGTTTTTGGGGGTAAGTGTAATTTAGATGTTTGTGCTAACATTTGAAGTAGAGAGGTATGATTTTTCTTATTTTTAGAAAAACGCAGACTTCTACAAGAATTTGTCAAATGAGTATAGCCACTTCATTCTGCTCGAAATTAGGATTATTTATTTTATCATAGATACAAGTATCACATCATTTCAGAATCTCACAACATCAATCCTTCATAAAATGAATGAAAATCAGAATACATGATCATCTAAACATAACTTGAATCCTCTGTGACAGGATCAACCGCGACCTTACTTGCATTGTCATCCTCATCGCTGTCTCCATAAATCTGATCCAGCACAAGAATCAGACCCATCACAAATGCTCTATCAACGCCTGCCTTCAACGAAAGCAAGAATACATCTCTTCCTAGCACGACTTTGGTAGTACAGTCCACCTTCCGCTTGATCTCTGCCACGGTCTCCTTCTCAGAATCAAATACCGTGCAGTTCCTGCAAGAAAACGAGCCTTCAATCTGGTACTCCTCCATAGGATCGGTGTATACCTCCACCGTCACATTCGAACGACCTATAATGGATGATCTACGGACACTGAAGAGCGGCTTTTGCCCCTCCGTCTTCTCGCCAATGAATCCTTCCCACCGTTGATGCAAACTCGGCCTCTGTTTCAATTAGCAATGCATGGGTTATTATCAGTTTCTTATTTCACCAAATTATTAGTCTAAAACTTCAATGTCTTCACTTATACTATTATATTTAGCTAACAATGTTTGCAAAATTCTTATTAGTTCCGCAGGTAATCCTTCCCATTACTCTTGACTACAAATTTATCCTAAATTTATATGGGGAAAGATCTAATAAAATTAAATTATTATTGTACATCATATATAATTTCATAACATAATTTTCTCCAAGTTTAAGCCGAAATAATTTGCGCTTAAACTAATTTCAAAAAGTCATGGAAAGGGGCTACTAGGAATAGAGTAGCAAGTCCATAAGCAATAATTGAAGCATAAGACATTGTGATTAACTTATAATCAATCAATTTTTACAAATAGGTAAAATCTAAAAACAGAAACATAAATGATAAATGATTGCAAGTGTAAATGACTATTTGCAACTCATTTTTTAATTCATTGTAGCACAATAAATTGAGCTTTGAATGAGCTAAAAAGGTTAAGACTCACTTTCAGAAACCAACATCAAGGTTCACAAATGTTTTTGATAATATAAAAGTGATTAAAAAGGATTCTCAAAATCAACCAATATTACAAATCTGCAAATGATTATTTAAACTTGATTTAAAAAATAACGATTCTAAGAATGAAATCCGAAGTTGGTGATCTGGATGAACAAAGAAGAAGTAACAAACAGTCATGTAGTTTTGTATGTCTTACACATTTTTATAAAATAAGGTACAAATCCAGTGATAAATGAGTGAGAGTTTACAAGTAGTGGTCACAAACTGAACTGAATTGAAACAAGACAAGTCAGTGTGAATAGGTACAAAATAATCTGCTCTGGATAGTTTATGTACCATGTACTAATATTGCTAATTATAAAATAAAAACATCTCTGGATATCGTAATCAACGCGCGTCAAAGAGGTCAATCAAGAGATAAATTTGAAATTCGAAAACAAATTAATATTGGTTTAAATCACATAATTAGCATGGCGAATAAGAAATGTAATCGACTTGATTATACTCAACGGTCATACCAAATCTCGGAAATTTTTGGAGCGTTTGGTATAGAATTAAAATATTGAGTTAAGTAATCGGTTGGTTCAGTATGTACCTTGCGGCGAACCGTGAGGATGCAACGGCCAGTAGGGTCCATAAGGACGAGTTCACCAGTGTCACCGGAATCGGGTCCGTAGGAGTCGACTCGGAAAACGACTTCACCTTTGCAATCGTAGGCGGTGAAACCATCACCTGCGAAGAAAAGTGAGGTTTTCATTACCGTCAGGTGAGTTTCTTCTGTCTGGACGAATTCTTCTTCCACTATTGCTCTTTTAACCTTCATTCTGATCGATGGATGTATGGATTGATGGATTGTGATTTTAGAGAGAGATCTCGAATGTTTAGTTCAAGGGAAAGAAGAGAAGAAGAAAAAAGATTGCTTTGTGGAGTAAGTATTTGACAGAGAAGCAGCGGAGTGACTTGGACGATATTGGAATTATTACTATACATATCAGGTTTCAAGATTGAGGAATCAACCGTGCGTAAACCAGACACAAATAATACACCACTAAATATATTGGGACCGTCTCTATTTATAGATACAACTAAGATTAGAGTACTAGATATCTTTAGATAATTTTATTAAAATCAAAGTTGATAAGAAAAATTATCGATATTATTAATTAAAATATCATTCTTATTAACAAATTTATATATATTAACAAATATCAATATTGACATCAACATTTTAATTAATATCATTGATGGTATCTTTGACAATATATGTCCGTCTATGAACATGACTAGTATGACATGTATATATCCATGAATTTTTTAATATAACGTTGTGCATAAATTCGTTGATTAATTGTTTTTAATTATCTTATGTAATTTGTATTTTGCTTGACAGTGAAAATGTAAAGGAAGCTTTTCTTCAGCAGTTTATTTTCTTCGGCTTTCCTTTTATTTTTGCTTTTTGTAATTTTTTTTTTTTTTTTTTTTATAATAACCATCCAATAACTATCTAGGTTTCTCTTATACTTCTTCCGTCCCGGAACAAGTTTTCCGCTTTAACTTTTTGTGGTCAAATTTTTTGAACTTTGACTATGAATTAATCTTAAACCACAAATGCAAAATGTTTAATTTTTTTATATAATGAAATTTTAGAAAAATTTAACTGCAAAAAATCAAAGCGGAAAACTTGTTACAGGACAGAGGAAGTACATGAAAATGGATTGTGGCTCATAGGACTTTGTAACAGTATTATCGGCACATCTAGAACCAACACAGTTATAAATGTACTTATTCAATCTAGAACCAACACAGTTATAATTTAAATATGTATTTATTCAAGATACCTACATTTTATTGGTATATGAAATAGTCCGGTTAAATCATTTATTTTTGGAGTCGTCCAAAATTATTGGTAGTATAGGTTTCTTCTATCATTGAAAGAAGAGCACTCGGATTGCTGTAATGAATGAATCTAAAGGTTTATATATTTATCTTCTTCCTTTTGGATTCCCAAGTAATTTGAATATTTATTGTATAAAGGATTAAATAGTTGTTTGAAATCATTGAATTCATGCCCGCAGCTCTATCCGGTTACTACTTATTAGTACGTGGCTGGCATTTACCAGTTATTATGCGGCACATACGACTTGCGGATATCACAGGTAGGTATGTAGTTTAATTATCGATTAGGTCCTCAAACTTTCATAAAGTCTTTCTTTATCAATATTGTATATATTTTGTATTGTCCTTATTCATAGATGAGAGCATTCACCTTCATTTTTCTTTTTCTGTTTTGTTCTTTTGAGTTATATGCGCCATCTGTAGCATCTCACTTTTGTTTGATGAAGTTATAATTCGGACCACATGTTTACTCCTCCTTCCGTTACTAATGAAACAGATTTAAATTATATATATCACAATATAACTGCTACTATCTCATTTTACGTAAATTTTGTACTCGTGCGCATCAATTATTTAAGGCCATATAATACAATTCCATTTTATCTCAACTACTTTTACTTTATATCAATATCACAATACTCGTGCTAAAATTCAAATGGGCATTTATAAGACGAAAGGAGTAACTTTAAAATGGCTATTACACCTCATGTAATTTTAAAACAATGATTCAATGTCTTATGCGTTCATAAACCTTGATAAATAATGATGTGTTGAGCGGATTTAAGCCGTGAAACGTGTGTATGCTGACATTTATACTTTTTTTTAATCAATTTTCCTATTTCTAGCATGTTCAAACCTCTTCTTCCTTAACTCTTTATCTATATATTTACCTCTATTTTTGTGGGAATGCATATGACTGAAATTGCAATGATATAGAATGAACAAATGGAAAATATAATTACAACTTATGAGAACTAAATTTTAAACATGAACGTGACCAAACCATAATTAGCAAGAAACTTTGAGCTGAATATATATTATAAAAACCATTTAAGTTTGGCGGTTTGCAACTTGACATATATCCAACCCAAGAGCTTGAACAAGTCTAGCTACGTACGCTAGCTACAAGTGAAGCGATTAACAACTATAAACGTAATTAGTCAACGTATTAGATATTATTATTGTTTAACTAATAGCTTCACATCAATCACTATATTATACATATGTGAATCCACAGCTTACAAATAGGTAGACCGCCCCTATAATTAAGTTGAAATTATCATAAAATCCAAAAAGATCCACATTTTGAAGGCTCCCATTTTGAATTACTAATAAACTATTTAATGGACTAACTATAGTTCTAAATTAGCCTTGCATGAGGTACCCCACGGCCCACCCACACGCAAAACGTCAATTTTATTACTACTATAAAATTGACACGTGGTATTCGTGTGCGAACTTTCAACTTATTAATATTATTAAAAAACTATTTAATTAGTAATAATTTACATTATTATAAACTATTAATTATAGTGTAATTTAAAATAAAATTAAACCATATAATACGTTGTAAGGAAAAAAGTAGTTAAGATGAAGGGTAAAAAAGGAAAAAGAAAAGTTGGTCCGTCTATCTTCAAAAATATCAGGAATATAGAGTATATAGTTAGCGAATATTTCTTCTACATGTTTGGTACAACTACCTTCTTTTAGCATTATATGTGAAAGGGTACCTGATGAGAAGTGATTCCTCGTAGTAGTGTGCATACGTGATAACTGCCATAGAGGAAATGAAAATATTTATTCTGGACAAATTCAAACGTTTAGGGTTCGCCACAGTGAAAGATTAAAATAAATAAAAAAAATAAAAAAAAAGTGGTAAATTGTTTAACTTTAGTGCAAAAGTAATTTGTTACTTATTTGTTCTGAGTGGGTTAATTTTTACATCTAATCATATAACGAATCTATATATATGATAAAAGTGATGATCTAAATGGAAGAAGAGATGTGCCACATCCTATGTGGCAAATTCTAGCCCAAAATAATTGATTTATTAATCTTCCTATTTTCATGGAAAAATTATAACATTCACAAGTTATTTCGTATCTGTTTTTTGTTCTCGACTCTATTTAAATATTCTAAACAGATTTATATTTTTTCTTCCTTATCTGTTTAAATTGAATAGTTGTTGTGATTTGCAGACAGATTCACGTTATGTACTATCTAATCAACATTATCGATTTACCTCTAAAAAAAAAAAAAAAAAATCATGTTTCTTACTACTCTTCCAATTTAACAACAATTTATATTGTTACTACTCTTCCAATTTAACAACAATTTCGTAAGTAGACATAAAAGCAAATACATTAGATATTTTAGATGATTATTACTTCTATTTTATAGGGAGTCAAAACATTTTAGATGATTATTACTTCTATTTTATAGGGAGTCGAAACATCTATATACTCCCTCCGTCCCGAACTCAACTTCCCACTTTCCTTTTTAGTGCGTCCCAAACTCAACTTCTCATTGTTAATTTAGAAAGTTTTATACCCCACCATAATTATAATAATACTATCTCTCATACTTTATTCACACTCTTTCCTACTTTATTCACTATGTTTCCTACTTTATTCTCATCTTTCCTACTTTATCTATTTTTCTATTAAAACCTGTGTCCGAATCAACGGGAAATTGAGTCCGGGACGGAGGGAGTATATATGAAAAGTGGTGGTCTATCTTCAAGGAAAACCATGCCACATAGCCAAAAATCCTAGGTGGCAATTTACCTCCAAAAATAATTGATTTTTTATTAACTCTATTTTCATGGAAAAATTATAACATTCACAATGGGAAAAAAGCATTATATTATTTGTTCTCTGCGTTGTAAATTAATCCTAACAGATTAATCTTTTTCCTTTCTAATCTGTTTTGGTAATCCGGATTTCTAGCTACTCAGTATTCCAATAATTAACAGAATCACGATACTCCATTTAATTATCTTTATTTGAGATATCAAAACAACCTAATTATAATAAGATAGACCACCTTCAATTAGCTAAGTATATGGTGACAACATGTTTAAATTAATTAATTTAATCTGACACATTATCATTGGCAAAACTCACATGAATTTCATGGACTCTAAATCACGTAAATGTGAGTAACCACCTTACTACTATTTAGACTCTCATTTTATGTTGACTCATATATATCCTATTAAAAAATCAATTATTATCATATATATCCTAATTTAGTTTGTTACGAACTAAATCTCTACATATAATCACAACCCATCGCGATTTTCAGTCAGACAAAATTACATCATTTTCGTTTCAAAATTCTACTGTACTCAATGGCTAGCTCTTCAAGAATCCGTTTGATCGCTTCCACCTTAGCAACAAAAACTCTAAATACATAATGCCACGATTTTGTTAAGTCTACGTGTTAGTACTTTCAGAATAAATTAAATAGAATATTGGGCCACAAATGGTTGCACAATTTGTTTAGTTTTATCTTCTAAGGTTAGTTACATTTTTAAAATTATCAAATCAAATCTTTTAATCTATATTAATGAAACTCCATCTGTTACAAACTAAATATATATAGTATATATATACGTATCCCTGCACTTCACGAATTTCAGTAAGCTTTAAAGAGTATATTTAATTTCATTTCATAATAGTACCTTACCTAACTCCAAGCTACTCTCCATTTAGTTGTGTTAGAGATGGTAACTATCGTCATATGTTATATAGTATATTTATATCACAAAGTCTCTCATGAGATACAATTTTTATCTATAGACGGCCTATATCATCAATAAAACCATACATGTTATTAATCAAAACGTCTATGTTGTTAACGAAATAAGTTTTATTGTAATACGAAAACACAAATGTTGATAACATATTTATTTTTATTAATAACATCGATGATTTTCTTGACAATATAGGTCCGTCTCTTGATAAATTATTTAGAGACCGTCCCTCCGAATACTCTATTTATATAATATTACAACATTCATTAAAATAAGATATAAATTTATTAAATGATATATATTGGTAATTGTGTAAATTTAAATAAACTATGGAACATTTTAATATTCAAAATCAATGCACCAATATAACTTCATTTGTAAAACTCTGAAAAATATTTTGAACATATATTTGGATTTATCACGACGAAACAAATTCATAGACACCAATTATAAATATTATTATTAATAAATATTTTATTCATTAAAATAAGATATAAATATATTAATGATAGTATATATATTGGTTGTGTAAATTTAAATTTTGAAAATAAACTATGGAACATTTTAATATTAAAATTCAATGCACCTTATAACTTTCATTGTGTATTTTTAGTATTATTAACCGCATAGTATATAGTTTTTATTAAATCTCATATGAATTTAGCTAAAAAACTCCGAAAAAATATTTTAGTTAATTAAATAAATCATTTATTCATTAAAATAAGGATAATATAAATTTATTAATGAAATTTATTAGTCGTAGACATTTATATGAACTTATCTACAAAACTCTTAAATATATATATTTGAGCATATATTAAATTCACTGTGACAAGACGAATCCATAGGCAACAATTTGATTAAATAAATTATTGTATTCACTAAAATAAAAAATATATTATTAAATGAATATTACCTTAATTACCTAACTCCAAGCTACTCCCCATTTAGTTGTGTCACAAATTGTAATTATTTTCATATGTTATATAGTATATTTATATCACAAAGTATCATGAGATATGGTTTTCATCTAGAGATGGCATATGTTATCAATAAAATCATACATGTTATTAATCAAAACGTTTATGTTGTTAACGAAATAAGTTTTATTGTAATATGAAAACACAAATGTTGATAAAATATATGTTTTTATAAATAACATCGATGATTTTCTTGACAATATTAGTCCGTCTCTAGATAAATTATCTAGAGACCGTCTCTCAGGAGACTCTATTTATATGATACAACATTAATTATTATTTTTGTAAATATATATTCATGTATGTATTATAGTTCATGGAACACTTTATTGACTCAACCAAATGCATATGACATTCCTAGGAGCTCAAGATCAGTTAGACCCGGCAAATAATTAACGTTTGGGCAAGATGTTCTACTTCAAGTTAGGAAGGACATTTCCGTTGAAATTACTAATTCCGATAGGATAATTGCTCAAGTAAGATTTTCATAACTTGAAAATATAAGCAATCATGCAGATCTATATTTTACATCAGATGTTCAGGAATTGACATGTGAAGAATACATTTTAAGGAAATATGGATGAAGATTACAAAGCAGTGACAAGGTTCAACACAGGATATTCACATATCAATGAGAAGACATCTCAAGTCTCATCTGTTTGTTTATTTTATGTATCATCAAGATCTTAGAGGATACCATTAGTATATTCATAAAAAAAATGCACTTATACAATTTCAAAACATTTGAATTACATACTCCTTATAATTTACTAAAAAAACCTTCAATTAATTAATATTTATATTTATTACTTTGATGCAGGAATATCCGTACATCCTTCCGTTGAAGAGTGCATGCCTCTTGCAGAGAAGCGTATAAAGTCGTTACTAGATAAATCTACTCTCAAACAACGGACGAATATCATTGGAGACCATCACATAGTGAGGTACTTAAGGAATCACGAAAGATAGATATGAAAAAGATCCACGACAAGAAGAACATGGCTGCGCGGAGAAATAATGGGATATCGGTCATAGGTAATTTTAATTACTTATTAGATTACACATATGAGCCAATATATTACACCATGCTATGAAATGTGACATATATATTTTTTGTTGATTACCTTACCTGGATATGAGTGATCCAACATACCCGTGTGAATTTTACGGCGTGCTTATGTGGTTAAATGAGAGGATTAAAAAAAAACTCCATTGAGTAATCCAGAGTTTGATTTGTGTGTGTAACATACAGCTTCCTCTCCTCAAACAACTTCCATGACTTTTACTTGATCTTCTGCAAAATAGGCACATTAAGAGCCGTAATTTTATTGAGCACATATGTGCTTATAATATGATGTACGCCTTTACTTCGATGGGTGGAATCCAATAGTATTCAGTCAACAATTGACATGGTCCCTATAGGCTTGGTGGAAATAACTATCATCTGATGGGTAGTTTAATTTGCCACCTAAAGTAGGCGAATCGCCTAAGTTTTCAAAACTGTATATGTACTGCGGCGAGGATGAACCTCAGGACCGGATTGATGTAGTCATATATTTTGTCCGTTTATATTTATATTATGGAATAAATAATTATTTTAGATATCATATATATGTTTAATTGTATATAATACGATTTACATTTAATTTATTTTAGATAAAAAAAAATTGCTTCTGCGATTGATCCATCTATTGTAGATGATATAAGAAAAATGATATATGTTGTTCCAATTGCAAAGAATTTTCGTATGGCTGTTGAATGCTTCAAGGAACGACATGAATGTTAAGTTGTGTCTAATTGGAAGGAGGTCACGTGATGGACGCATATACAATCTACCAGCATGTTCTGAAGTTGATGCATTAATTATTGGTATGTTGGAATTTCAATAATTTTTAACAAGACAGATTATATATTTTTTAGTACTTTTATTAATTTTAAAATGTTCTCATTTATAATTGATCAGGAGATGATGAGTATGACATGGATACACGTGATATTGTACTTGAGCAAAGAAATGGTGACTTCCATAGAATTTCATAACTGCATCCATTTTACACTACAAGAATTCTGCTATAACGGGACGGAAAAATCCGTCGCCCCTGTAGCGACGGATCGCCAAACGGGGCGACGGATAGAATAGAATCCGTCGCCCCGTTTGGCGACGGATAAAACTTATCCGTCGCTCTGTAGCGACGGATAAGTTTATCCATCGCTACAGAGCGTTGACCAAGATTTTTTAAAAAAAAAAAACAATTTTAGCGACGGATAGATCTATCCGTCGCTATAGCCGAAAAAAAAAAAAAAGTTAGCGACGAATAGATCTAGATCTATCCGTCGCTAAAAGCCTAAAAAAAAACCATATATCTCCTCCACCACCTCCTTTCCTCCACCATTTCTCCTCCATTTCTCCTCTCCTCCTCCTCCTCCCACCACCACCTTTCTCCTTCCACCACCTTTCTCCTCCACCACCACCATCCACCACCATCCTCCACCACCACCTCCTCCACCACCATCCTCCTCCACCACCACCACCACCACCTCTCTTCTCCCACTACAAGAATTCTGCTGTAACGGGACGGAAAGGGGCGACGGATAAAATCCGTCGCCCCTGTAGCGACGGATCGCCAAACGGGGCGACGGATTCTATCCGTCGCCCCATGCTTGACAGATTATCCGTCGCTCTGTAGCGACGGATAAGTTTATCCGTCGCTACAGAGCGTTGACCAAGATTTAAAAAAAAAAAAAAAAAAAAGTTAGCGACGGATAGATCTAGATCTATCCGTCGCTAAAAGCCTAAAAAAAAAAACCATATATCTCCTCCACCACCTCCTTTCCTCCACCACTTCTCCTCCATTTCTCCTCTCCTCCTCCTCCCACCACCACCTTTCTCCTCCACCACCACCATCCACCACCACCATCCTCCTCCACCACCATCCTCCACCACCATCTCCTCCACCACCATCCTCCTCCACCGCGCCACCACCACCATCCTCCTCCACCACCACATCCACCACCACCTCCTCCACCACCTCCACCACCACCGCACCACCACCACCTCTCTCCTCCCACCACCACCGCACCACCACCATCTCCACCACCGCACCACCATCTCCACCACCGCACCACCACCTCTCTCCTCCCACCACCACCGCACCACCACCATCTCCACCACCTCTCTCCTCCCACCACCACCGCACCACCACCATCTCCACCACCGCACCACCACCACCACCACCACCGCACCACCACCACCACCACCTCTCTCCTCCCACCACCACCATCTCCACCACCACCACCACCACCTCTCACCTCCCACCACCACCACCACCACCTTTCCTCCTCCCACCACCACCGCGCCACCACCACCTTGCCACCACCACTGCCACCACCGCACCACCTTTCTCCTCCCACCACCACCACCTGCATTTAATACAAATTGATCTGAATATAAAAATTGAATACAAATTAATACATATCTGAATACAAATCAATATCTCGATAATGAATACAAATTGATATTAATTAATCCGTATCTGAATATAAAATTGAATACGGATTTTATTTTTTAAAAAAATAGAAATGGGCACGGATAGATCTATCCGTCATGCATTTGATAGAATCTATCCGTCACCCCATTATCAATTTAAAAAAAAAAATGGTCAATCCGTCGTCCAATCCGTCGCTGGACGACGGATTGTTATCCGTCGCCACAGCTCCAGGGGGGCGACGGATTTTCTATCCGTCGCCCGATCCGTCGCTGGAGTCGGGCGGATAGATAACTCAGAGCGACGGATCTATCCGCCACAGCCGATTTTTCAGAAGTGTCCCACCACCACCATCTCCACCACCACCACCACCACCTCTCTCCTCCCACCACCACCGCACCACCACCATCTCCACCACCACCACCACCACCTCTCTCCTCCCACCACCATCTCCACCACCACCACCACCTCTCTTCTCCCACCACCACCATCTCCACCACCACCACCTCTCTCCTCCCACCACCATCGCACCACCAACATCTCCACCACCACCACCACCACCACCACCTCTCTCCTCCCACCACCACCGCACCACCACCATCTCCACCACCACCACCACCACCACCTCTCTCCTCCCACCACCACCGCACCACCACCATCTCCACCACCACCACCACCACCTCTCTCCTCCCACCACCACCCTGCCACCACCACCATCTCCTCCACCACCACCACCACCCTGCCACCACCACCACCTTTCCTCCTCCCACCACCACCGCACCACCACCACCCTGCCACCACCACTGCCACCACCGCACCACCTTTCTCCTCCCACCACCACCGCACCGTACGAATACAAATTGGATACGAATATAAAAATTCGAATACAAATTAATCCGTATACGAATACAAATCAATATCTCGTATACGAATACAAATTGGATACGAATTAATCCGTATACGAATATAAAAATTCGAATACGGATTTTATTTTTTTAAAAAAAAATAGAAATGGGGCGACGGATAGATCTATCCGTCGCCACGTGGGGCGACGGATAGAATCTATCCGTCGCCCCATTATCAATTTAAAAAAAAAAAATTGGTCAATCCGTCGTCCAATCCGTCGCAATTGACGACGGATTGTTATCCGCCACGCCTGGGGCGACGGATTTTCTATCCGCCGTAGGCGACGGATAGATAACTCGTAGCGACGGATCTATCCGCCGCTCTGCCGATTTTTGTAGTGTTACCTTCCAATGCAATATCCCCTATTTTTTTCCACATGGTGAGGATGGATGGATACCATATCGAGATATTGCACTCTGATAAGTCCAAAGGTGTAAGACATACACTTACAATTAAGGAGTTCTTGGCATTTAGGCTTTCTGATCGTTTTGATGAGGCTCAGACCATACCGTTGAGTAGAAAGTTGTTTCAAAAGTTTATAGTACGTGGTTATATGATGATGGAAGCACACAGGCTTGCTTTCATAATGAGGAACCAACCGTTGTTGAGGTCTGATAAGTATAAGTCTCTTGATGATGCAATTTGAACAGGTGATATTGATCATGCCGATCCACATGGAAATCTTGGTAAACACTTTGTCTTGCCATCATCATTTGTCGGGGGTCCTAGATATATGGTACATAACTTCCAAGACACTATGGCCATATGCAAGAGTATAGAATATCCGAACTATTCATCACATTCACTTGCAATCCCAAATGACCTAAGATAACACGTTTTGTCGAGTCGAAGGGTTTACGACCCGATGACAGACCTGGTGTTATGAGTCGCGTCTTCAAAACGAAGTTGGACCAGCTTATAAATGAATTGAAGATAGTAAACGTATTTGACAAGGCAATCAGAGGTAACTATCTATAAATATATTTTATTCTTTATATTAATATATTAGTCTGTTATTAATCACGTCAACTTAATTAATTATTATTTTATTAATTAACTTTATAGTTGTCCACACTATTGAATTTCAAAAACGTGGGCCTACCCATGCACATATACTACTATGGGTTGATCGAGCGGATACAAAAAAATATGTCAGCAAGTTCTATAGATGATTTCATCAGTGCTGAGATACCGGATAAGGAACTCAATCCGGAGATATACAAAGTTGTCTCCGAGTATATCGTCCATGGTCCATGCGGACCATTGAATTCGACTTCACCTTGCATGCATGATGGCAAGATATGCTCTAAGAAATTTCCAAAGTCGTTTAATGAGCGGACTATATTCGATGGTAATAGCTATCCTGTGTATAAGAGGTGTGATATCGGTGCCACTATTGAGAAGAATGGCAATATCATTGACAACATGTGCAATTTATAATTACATATCAATCTTGGATTATTAAATTATATTTCATCTATGAATATCGAACTTGATTGCCACGTATATTAAAAAATTAAAAAATAACAAGTTGTTTCACTCTTAATTTATAGGTTTATTGTTCCCTACAATTTGTTCCAGTTGATGAAGTACAAGGCTCACATAAATGTTCAATGGTGTAATAAGACCAATTCAATCAAGTATCTATTCATGTACGTCAATAAGTGTATGGATATACATGATAGGTGCAAAATTAACGGTGGATAATGAAGTGAATGATTATGTTGATTGCCGGTATGTATCTGAATATGAGGCAGTATGGCGTATAATGGGATATGATATTCATTACGGAGATCCACCTGTAGAGCGTTTATCATTTTATTTGGAAGGTGAACAATCAGTCACATTCAAATGATGATCTGATTACTGACTTATTGGAGAAGCATACCGTTGCAGAGACAAAGTTTCTTAAATGGATGGAATTCAACATATATATATCATCCTGAGGCACGTAAGTATCTATATTCTGAGTTTCCGAAAAATTACGTGTGGGATCCTAATGGGAAAACGTGGAAAGATAGGAAGGTTTTCAACAATAAAGTAAGAAGAATTTACCATGTTCCAATTAAGATCGGGCCCCTATATTTCATGAGAATAATGTTGAATCACATAAGTGGTGCACTTGCTATGAGGATTTGATGATAGTGGATGGTGTTGTTCATTCAACATACCACGATGCATGCTACGCTTTAAGGTTGCTCGATGATGACAAAGAATATATCCATGCTATTAAGGTTGCAAATTTTTGGGGTTCCGGTCGCTTCCTTCAACATTCGTTCTCCATACTGCTCTGGTCTGATAGTATGTCCAGGCATGTTCAGATTTGGGAATATCTATCTGACGATATCCAGTACATTATACGAAGGAAGTTGAATAATCCAGGTATAAATTTCAATATGGTATTAGAAATATGTTTTTTACGATTAAATCTATATATTATTTACTATGCTCACTTTATTTCACAAAAATTCAATTTAGGGCTCGAGCTAAATGAAGAACAAATGGGGAATTTTGCTCTTCCTGAGATTGAAGAGTTCCTTTATAGGAATGGGTTCAGCTTGAGTCAGACTGAAGGTATGCCCATGCCCGACAGTGTAGTCATAGATAATTGCATGAATAATTTCATACATGAAGAAATGTTGTATGTTGATCATATGATTGAGCAGCACAGCCGTTTGAATATGTCTTTTTTAACCGATGAGCAGAGGACTATGTACCATACTATTATGGATGCATTCGATTCTGGTAGTGGTGGAGTTTTCTTTCTCTATGGTTACGGTGGCACTGGAAAGATATTTTTGTGGAATACATTGTGCTATGCATTACGTGGTAGACGTGATATTGTTCTCCCAGTTGCATCGAGTGGTATAGACGTATAGCTACTCTACTTCTTCTTGGTGGTCAAATTGCACACTCTAAATTCATTATTACTTTGCAAGTTGATGAAACTACTACATGCAGTAGGATATCTTACAAGACTCTTGAAGAATACAAAGTTAATAATTTGGGATGAGGCGCCCATGACCAATAAGTTTTGTTTTTAGGCTTTTGATCGCAGTCTAAGGGACATAATGAGATATCAACATGGTAGAGAATCGAACAAGCCATTTGGTGGATTTGTTGTCGTTTTTTGTGAAGATTTCAGACAGATACTACCAGTCATACCTAAGGGTAGCAGGCAGGACATAGTCCATGCATCTCTCTGCTCATCCGAGAAGTTTTGGAGTTCGTGTCGTGTATTGAAGCTCACTAAGAACATGCACCTGCAAGTATTTTCATAACATTTTTATATTAATTATAGTTTTTTAATCCAATTTATGTATTTGAAATACATCTAAATTATTTTTATATTAAGTATTTTTTATTTTATTTTATTAAATTCCAGTCTGGACGCTCACATGCTGAGATTGAGAATATTAGGAAGTTTTCTGATTGGTTGTTGAGCTTTGGAGATGGTGAAGTTGGTGGTGATAATGATTGTGAGGTACAATTTAAATTGTCTGATGATATCTTGATTCGTTCAACTGGTGCCCAATTGCTGGAATAGTTGAGAGCACATTTCCCTGCATATGAGACCATGTTGGCGGTGGTCGGTACGTCCATGACAGAGCTATTGTTGCTCCGACCAATGAGATAGTCCAGGAAGTGAATGACTATCATGTGTCTTTTACTTGAAGATGTCATCGAGTTCATGAGTTCTGACAACATATGCCCTGATGAAGATGATATCGTCAATAGAGAAGATGTGTATTCCGTCGAGTTCCTAAACACTATTAGACTCCTGGAATACCAAATCATATAATCCGTCTTAAGGTGGGTTGTCTTATATATAATGCTTCTTGGGAACATTGATTAGTGCTCGGAGCTTTGTAATGGAACTCGGTTGATTGTTACTGCAATTGGTAATCACGTTTTGAGGCGAAGACCATACATGGGAAGAGTGTTGGAGTGAAGGTTTTTATACCTAGGATTGTACTTACACCTTCTGACCTTACTAAGTTTCCTATTTAATTTCAGGGAAGGCAATTCCCTATATCAGTTTGTTATGCGATGACTATCAACAAGAGTCGGGGACAATCTTTATCTAATGTTGGACTCTATCTCCCAAAGCCTTTACTCAGTCATGGTCAGCTCTATGTGGAATTTTATAGAGTGGCAAGCAAGAAACGTCTCAAGGTTTTAGCTTTGGATGAGGAAGGCAATCCAATAGATACGACGACAAACGTGGTCTACAAAGAGGTGTTTAGAAAGCTTTGAGGTAATTTTTATTATATTAAATCACTTTAACGTTATATTATCGAAATTCATTTATTTTATTATCAATACTAACTATATCCTTCTTATGTTGTTTTGCAGTTGTTAATTATTGATATACCTATCGCGATTGTACTAATTCCTAATCGCAATCTCTTTTCAATAATTCAATGTATTATACAATTTTAATATGTTTATACAACATATCTTTTACATTATGTTTATCTAAATTATTTACATCTGAAAGTGAGCCATGCCGTGGCAACGCCATGGGTTGGTACTAGTTAAGTTTTCTAAAATGGATAAAAAGATACATGAAAATATCTAATTAGACCTGTGTAGGTATTAAAAAGAGAATAAGGTGCCTTATATATTACTATGTTGTAATGGGTGATGGGATGAAATCAAGAATTCCATAAGCAAAGGACGATTTCTTAATTATGGAAAAGGCACCGACCCTAATATAAGTATGAACAACAATAATGGAGGAAAAGTTCAATCGAAACGTTAGGCATACGTTAGTTTGACGAGGACATAATTGGCCCATTGGCATTTGTAACGTTTCTATGACAATTTACCTAGTAGAGCTACACTATATACAGTTACACATACATTTAGATTTTAAACGGGTTGGGTTCTACCCTATCCAATCTGAACTTTTACAAAACCATTAAATAATATTAATGGTGGGGTCAGATCGGGTATGAACCTGAACCCGTCATGTACCCGCATATCAATATCCGAACTCGAACCCGACCCGTCAACCCGATACAAATCTGTCTTGTACTCTTATAACAATCATCTTTTTCAGCTGCATATATAGTTATTTGGGTTTACTGGTTTGGAGAAGAAATCCATTTCCATATTGAATAGAAACAGAGTTGTTTACGGGTTGGTCGTGCTCAATTTACTAAATTCGTACCCATTACTAATTAACGGATTGGATACATGTACAAGTAGAGAATCGATAAAATTTTAATGGGTTTCAACCCGTCGGTTCTTGGGCGGGTTTGGGTCTGGTTGAACCCACCATTTAAAAGCTTACATACATTATGTGATGTCTATAGACATTTATAGAAAGAAAAAAAAACCCTACTCCAAAACAACTTTTTTTTTAAAATATATGTTGGGAAGGCTGTCGTTATTCGGTTTCTTCTCCCCTACCGTGTGCTGCACTACCTCCTCGTGCTTTAAAGGTTGTACCATAGTTGTACCATATGTATTAAATGTTATACGGTACAACACATTAAAGCACCAGGAGATAGTGCAGCATGCTGTAGGGTAGAAAAAACCTCGTCATTCCGCGCGTGCGTTAATGATTTACAGTTCATCGGTACCTGAAATATAAATAAAAATACAAAAACAGAATATTGATTTGAGGGATGATCGGTAAATAAGACAATTGTGCCCCGCTCTGGTGACTACAGTTGCAATTAGCAAATTATCTATTTTGATAAAACTTCATTTAAGTGAAACATCCAACATAGAAAACTGAAGAACAATTACTCCAATATGAAAACTGAAAAACATCCAACACTCACCAAGTATCTTAATATCAACTCTAATATAGACTTCTTCATCCATTTATCCTTTATTACGATTCGAAAATCCCATAAAAATTGGTATCCAACACCCACCAAGTATCAAAATAGCAACTTTATTTTATATACTTCTTTATCAAATTTACAAACTTTTGCGAGAGACCCTCTATCGTAGAGACCAATTTAGCATAACATTTTTATATACAAACATCATATGTTTAACTTCAAATATCATATCTATGATAAACATGCATTATACTTGCATTACATGCATTTCTTAACATGTGAAGTTTTTAGCAAAATATGTGATGTTTGTAATAAAGATGTGATGTTTGATTTGATTTATCTGAGAGACGGTCTCTCGTAAAAGTTATTCTATCAATTTATCCCTTATTACGATTTAAAAATCCCATGAAAATTGTATTCTACGCACTCCAAACTTGGCATGTTACTTAAGAAATATTCTATTTGAATCTGATACGTATAAGTGTCACTGCTTAGGTAGAAAGTGCAGGATTATAATCTCATTGACGTAACTTTCTCTCTTATATTTAGTACTATTATTTTTGAATATTTTCTCTTTTTCAATCACAAATTCATTTTTTATATAAAAATGTCTCATACGTAGCTTTACATAAAGTAGTAATAGAGTATAACATAATTTATAGATTCTACTAGGTGATCATCCAATAGAAATCTATATTCAAGTCAGTATTAATCCGACCTGAAAATAGAAGATTATCTTTTATGAGATGCAATGGGATGGATATGGTATTTTTATTTATAAAGTTCGATCATGTTCTAGCAAGCAAACCGTCGATTGTATTTTAGGACTTGAAGAAACCAGTTTATCGCCGAACAAAGAATCAAGTTGAATCAACTCATGAGATAGTATTATGAGATAGTATTAAACAAGTACAGTATAATGATTTTTTTATCTACTCAGAATCTAAATTACATTGTATTGTTGTACAGTATGTATGCTAGCTGGTCCAACAGTGAGCAATAAACTAACTATACGCAAGATAATCATGTGATACATGATATTATGCTGGCGTGAGTAAATGAACTACTTTTCTAAAAAAAACTATGCGGATGATAGATATCGAATGCTTCTACTCTTACAAGAAGCAATACAGGCATTGTTATCTCATTTCTTTCAACATTAATCATCTGTGGTGTGGGGTATTTAATAATTAATTAAATACAGACAAGCATACTTTCAGTTTTTCGCCCAAGTGAAACATCAATTAGCAAAAGCCAATTTCTGTTTATGGGAGGTTGTGGGCAACTTAATTTCACTGGCCAACCCAACAGCTTCAAGAACTCTAATTACACACCAAGTCATGTCAATTTGCCACCATTCTAGTCCATGTCGAGCCGAGTATTCAAACGCATGGTGATTATTATGCCAACCCTCTCCAAACGCAAGAACAGCTACCCACCTGCTCATTCTTTTTGAATCAGGTCGTTTTCAATATTAACGTTCAAAGGCAAAAGCACAAAGCAATGAAGATACAATCAACCCCTCTACTTTTTAGCGCGTAATTGGCCTTTTAGCATGTTACCAAAATGTATGAAATGACTCAATTCACACTGTAGCATGATTTGTTTATGATATAAGTTGATTAGAATAAAAGATGAATACACAATTGAACTGCATACCAATTATTTCGAGACAAGTCACCGGTATTCCAACTCTGTTTTCCCCATACATGGCAAGCTGAGTTCACAAGCCAAGTAATATGGTACACCCACACGGTTCTTATACCCTGCAATGCCAACATCATGATGTATAAGCTGGCTTCCACACATTAGGCATGGTGATAAACAAAAGTGGCATTCAAAGCTACAGCTGAAATATTCTTGAATAACTGAAAGTCCCTTGTGTATAGGCATGGACTAGTTGTCATGAGCTACAAAGATGAGAAAACCAAGATGCAGAATAAATTGACTACTATTGAATTCCAGAGATGATTAGGAACTTCTGCAATTCCCCAAGAAAAGGATGACAATATGTGATTAATATATGACTTGCAAACTAGCTAAGTTTGAGTCCTTGCCCTTTCCATTTTCAACTTAATTAGATCGCCAGTGCCTTCATTCAAAATACTCTTTCAGATACAAGAGAAAACTTGTATAAAATTAATCTTTCAAATAGTTAAGGGCCAGCCACCAGCCATTTTGATTTGGACTACACAGACAACATTTCATGACACCACATAGGCCCAGGCCACAACCGATTTTTCCGTAATTTGTGGATCACAATCCAATAATGCTCCAAGAGACAACTATATACACCAAACCACTATTTGTTGTAGAGCCAAGAATCACTCGACATTACCATGAGATCCATGCTAGTCAAGATAAGTAGATAACTAGTCATCTAATCCAGGTTCCGTATATACATTGTTTTGATTTATTACTTGAGGACCATAATAGGGAAATAAAATAAATAAATAAATAAATAAATAAAAGGAGAAAAGAGTTTTATATTTTGAACTTTTTTTTTGGGCCAAATTCTTGTAAAAGACTTGGTTTTCCTAATATAAAGGAAAATCATATTCCTCTCTCTGCAAAAGATGTTGAAAGTAGAATTATGAGTGATAGTATGAGAACCACCAAACCGACTGCTTTGAATTTTTTATCAGATAAACTTAAGCTGGAAATAATCAGGTTGTTTCACAACCACCTTCCCTCGTGATTTGCTACAAATAAGCTAAAATCAGTTCACAAAAGAGCTTTTGCAAAAGACACAAGGGTTAATCATGCATCAAGAATGAAGTATCTAGATAGCTCTATTGTTGTGACTCAGAAACGGTTATACGAAGATGCGGGTGTATTTTATTAAGAACAAAAGTAATCAAGACACTAACTTACCATTCCCCATACAATGTAAGGAAATCCTCCTAGCGCATAAAGTACGGCTCCAAGCGCAATTGGATGAATGATGTAAGTACTTTGCATAAACTTGTAGAAAGGCTGCTTCTCCAAATCTCCAACATTGTTGGGCTTTCCGACCTGAAATAAAATGTTAAAATCTACGTTAAATCTTTTTCTGTTATCAGTTTGTGGTTAAGAATGAATGAGATTGCAGTTTACCCTTTCAACTATGGAGCCGGTATCAAAAAGCCAACTCATGTGACTGAACCAAAATCCTTCAAGGGGGCTGTGCGGATCTTTGTCTGAGTCACAAAACTGATGGTGATATCGATGAGTGCTCACCCAGTCAATCGGATTACCCTGGATATTAAAATGATATGTTAAAATCTCAGAATATATTGCTTCAAGTCAGTATATGGATGAAATCAATTCCGAATGTTGTTTTCTTAGTTTTCTCTTTTCCACTAAAATGCATAGATTTCTACACATATTTACCTTTTAATATTAATTGATCTAATTGCTACAAACCTTACAACCTTCATCATGAGCTTTGGCCCAGATGGTAACAGGACTTTGTAACAGTATTATCGGCATATCTAATTGCTACAAACCTTACAACTTTCACAAACCAAGTTTTAAAAAACTATAACAAAGGTGCACTTCGTTGAAGTCTTTTAAAAGATGTACTGCACTTTGGCCCAGATGGTAATTTTAGAGCTTATAACTCCTTCCAATATAAGCAATTACAGAAAACAAACCATTCTTCTCATGTGAAATCCTCTTTATAGTATTTATGTATGCTTATTTCCCATTGAGAACCAACATTAGGAGAAACCAACAGTGTTGAGATCTTATTGCAACCAGAGCCTATAGAATTTCAATACCCATGCAATCTAAC
The DNA here is from genome assembly GCA_026545765.1 of Plantago major. Taxonomy (NCBI): domain Eukaryota; kingdom Viridiplantae; phylum Streptophyta; class Magnoliopsida; order Lamiales; family Plantaginaceae; genus Plantago; species Plantago major. The sequence continues at coordinate 42,140,880 of CM048840.1, forward strand.
TTTAGCAATATTTCCCTTGCTCCACAATCCCAATTGAACAGTTTCTCAGAAATGACAAGTAACCATTTCTGTGGAGAGTGGAATTCCAACATTCTTCTATAGAAAAGTCCAACAAGCCAAATTTTGTTTATGATATTGAACAGGCACCATAGGTCCATAACTAACATGTGGACTTTAAACTACTACTACTACTACTTGATAGAGATACTTATTTTACAACTTGCAACAGTAACTTAAACCAGATAAATCGAAAAAGTCAAAAAGAATCTGAAAGCGACACAAACAAGACTAAAACGAAAACTAACCTGAAGAGCTTGAACACCACAGTAGGCAAAAAAGTATTCAAGCCATTTGGGAACCTGAAAACTCCGGTGAGAAAGATTCCTATGGAAAGAAAGCGTAATCCCCAAAAGACCAGTAACAACATAGAAACCAACAGAAACTGCAAAAGCACCCCAACTAAACGTGAAGGGTGCAAAAAGACATAGCAAATGCATAGCCACAACAACAGAAACTACGGCCGCATCGTAAAACTTCCACTTTCTACACCAAAACACATTCCTTTTCCTCTTCACAACCACATCAGAGAGCAGAATTCTGCCAAAGTTTGAATCTTTTCCTTCCCCAGAAAGTGGGACTGATGCTGCACAGGCAATTGAGGTTTTAATTCTGGTAGCTCTGTTTTTGTGATTGGACAAGAGGCTGAAATTGAGGGAGTTGTTTGACAATTTTGAGTTTGTAGGGTAATGTAGTGAGTTTGCTGTGATTGTGAGGGTATTGGTGGTTTTTGGATGGAATAGGAAGGATTTAGGCTTGGGCGGTGGTGGTGGAGCTAACAGAGCCATTTTTGAGTTGTTGATTGAATCTTGAATCTTTAAATGGGATTTAATAAGGTGGGTGGTTTTCTTAGCATTTTGATTTTATTGAGAACTGATGGCTGGAAGTGGACGGAGAGATTTAGGAACTTACGTGGCCAAAGTCTATTGATAGTATTTGATGGGGATGTAGGGGTCGGATCGGACAGGATTCCTATGCTAGGTCCAATGTGTTTGGATAACATGCGGGCAAACTCACTTTTGGACAAGATTGGAATTTTTTTTTGGAATAAAGACAACTATGGAATTAGTCGGTGGTTCCCTGTTAACGAGTTAATTTTCCTTTAGTCTTGTTGTAGTTCTAGTGGATTGCATTATTACAACTTCCTCTTCAGCGAGAGGAAGGGTTGACAGAAGTTAAAAATGGATTTAGGTGAATGTTAGGTAAAAAAAACCAATTCGCTCGAAGTGAAAAGGAACATCTTCCTTCCCGACTTGCATCCAAAATATAATATATGCACTAGAAAACTATTCTATTTTTCTCACTGGTATCCACTATATGCGATCATTCGCGCCTTCAAATGTTTTTTACATCCACAAAGTTTCAACCCTGCTTAACTCAAGTCCCTTATCACTTGAGCCAACAATGTTGGTAGATTGGACTCTATTTACGTATTAAAATTAAGGGCTAGTTTTACAAATTATACCTGAGTATCCAAGTTGTGCCACAAAATGTACTCAAACTACTAATTTAGGAACCTACGTGACCTAAGTCTGTTGATATTTGATAATCGGACATGATTCCTATGCTAGGTCCGATGGGTTTGGATACGAGGGGTAAACTCATCTTTGGACAAGGTTGGACTCGATTTACCAATTAAAATTATACTTGAGTATCCAAATAGTGCTACAAAAGGTACTCACAATTACTAATTTAGTCGCACAAAAGGTACTATGGATGAAAAAATCAACCGGAGTTGATCAACTTACCAGAAATTCGGGTGATGATAAACGCTCTTCCAATTTAGTCAAACTGTTGAAAACACAAGAGTTATTTGGCGTGGTGTGGTACTTCGATTAAATTTGGTGATTCTTAGGCCAGTAGAGAAAGATGAGGATCCAGTTGATGTTAACTTGAAACATGCTAGTTCTCTGTCAAGTTTCAGGGATACTGGTCGCGGTTATTTCAGTATGGACTGGCTAAAGTAGTTGGGGATGCAATGGGGAAATTCCTTGATCTGGACGAAGAATCTAATAGAGGCATTTGGCAACCTCCATGAGAAGTATTGTTCAACGTCACATACATTTAGGGTCAGCGTAAACAAGTTGACTTGGCTTTATGTATGAGAGGTTATCGAACTTTTGCTACTTCTGTTCGTGTAGAGGATCCTGATATACTCTGATGAGTCCAAACTTGAGTATGACGATTGGCTGTGTACAAGTATATATATTCCAATCCCTGACGTACGTCGGACAGCCTGCTCAACGTATGAAAGGGGTATTTTGGACATTCTCACAAACCAAACTGACAACACCTCTAGTAATTGACAATTTAGTTGACAAGTGATTAGTGACTGCAGGATCAAACCAGACACAGTAACTTATTGACATAAACCCAACTACAATCACTAGCGTCGAACCACTTATCTTGTGAATCACCACGTTCCCAACACACATTAACACATGATTCTCCGGCCTTCAACACATAAATGAAAGAAATTCAACATATAGATTGATAATAGCAAATAAAATTAAGTCATGAAAAGTGATAGCACAGACAAGAAGAGTTCAAAATTCCAACAGCAGGATATGGTTCCGCGATACTAACTCCAGGCTCTTCAATACAAGTACAACAGAATCTAATCATATCTAGAACTCGTAGCTCTATAGATAGACACTAGATTCGTTGCCCCACTACTGCTCATACCACCACATCAATTCGCTCGAACTCGATCAAAGACAAGTTGTTAGATTCATCCACGGAGAAACTAGCTGGTTCATCCACCTCAACACGGCCAGATCTGTCCACTGCAAGCCTTATCGACCCCTTGAACATGTCAACTCTTGCATTTTTTAGGACAAGTGTGCTACCCTCCTTGGCCAGATCCACTAAACATAAAAAGATTCATCAGTTTCTGGGAAGATTGGTAAAGTAAACTTAACTGAGATACAGTGGACACAAGTTCCAACCAGAATATACTCAATAGAGTGTTTAACACTCTAGTACTAGTACTTAAATGTGTCCCGTGCTAAGGCACTTCTGAATTCTACCATTCGAGATACTATGATTATTTCCAAAGTGTCAATGTCCAATTATATAAACAAGACATCAGAAAACATTACTATCTTGTGACATGCCACAATTTTCCATATGAGAACATCGAAACCACATGATATATGCTGCCGGTGCATATTACTGACCGTTCAATTCAATCTCTAATAACTTTAAATAGAGTCCATTCATTAGCCAATGTTATCAATCCTGAACAGAGTGGCGAAACCAACCCAAGAAAAGCTATTGAGGGATATTGCTGAGAGCGGGATGACCGATTCACTTAACATCAAGTACAAATTAGGTTACTTTAGGGACATGGAATATGTTAAAAGTGATGTCACATTTCATAGAATACTGGATTATGGACTGATAATAGGGGGGTGTGATGTCAAAAAGGTGTTTTTCATGTTAGTTCATTTATATAGTACCATATTTTTATGGACAGAACCGGGTTGGCCGGTTTGAGTGAAAGAAAAATGACTTCACGTTCAGAATTTTCAAATATTCAGCTATCCCTCAAATATTTCCCGCTATGCTCTGCCTGCTACAGCCACTTCATTAAAATGCTACGCTAATGACCAGTTCAAAAGGGTGACTTATACCTTAAAATTGATAATAAAATTTAGAAAAAAAATGTGTTCCCCAAAATTTAGAGAAGATTAACTCAAGCCCTAACTAACGAAACAGCACAAGACCTTATGACCAGTTCAAAAGTGTGAGTTATACCTTAGAATTAATATTCAAGTTAATAACCTATGTGTTTCCATCCAGAGATGATTAGCTCAAAGTCAGAACTAGTTGCTGACGAACCAAGTCATTCGATGAGGAAAGCCCTTTTAAATTGCAAGTGCTTGCGAAAATAGAGGCAACATCAGTCATGACAGAGGTACCGTACTATTAACTGTAACTATACAGAGCCAAAATTTCAGAGAGATTCTTTCATGTGCATACCAAAACAGTGTCTATTAGTACATGTTTTTAGGCAAATTGAGTTCTATATAGGATTTAACCATTACATAGCCATTGATTTCATGCCCAACTGGTCCATGAACACAAGTAACTTAAAGACTATATGAAGCTTCATTCTTAACCAATTTAAAGTATCTCCTAGCAGCAGTTAAATTACAACATGAACAAAATCTCCATCACGTAAATATATGATGTAATTACAACGACAAGTAACATTCCAAACTAAACATCTAATGTACTAAAAGTGTGGGAAATTCAAGGTCTAACGCATTGTAAGTACTTGAGAAAATCATTACAAGAAAAGATGTGGCCCCTTCAAGAACAATGATCATTTCAGAAACATGCATCTTGATCTCTAGTATATCAAGAGCAGTTCAAGTCACATTCTCGTCTTATAAAACAATTACTAGTCTCAATCAGCCAATAAAACTGGTATGCAAAGAAAGAATAAGCATATTAGAAACTGATGCGAAACCTTCAAAGAAGAGATGCACATCGCTACGGCACTAAATAGGGTACTATCACAAACACACATGGTGCCCAGAGTCCAACATGAGACACAGTTAAAAATCATGTAGACACATAATGATAGAAAGGAAAACTCACACAAAAGAACAGTTTTTGGACAAAACTTACATTAGCAACTACCTTTTAGAACAAAGGTACAAGAATATGTTAATCCCAAAAGCATAAAAAAGCATCAAAGGGGAGAAGAAATACCAACCTTGATCATTCCTTGCGGCAAAAATAATGATCCCCGTCTCATCTCCCACCAAGCATTCGGCGAATTTACCCTGTGCACGTCCTCTCTGTGCTACCATCTTAGCACTAATCACCTTCACAACAAGATTGAGCCCAGTATCCCAAGGACGCAGATCTTTGACCTTGGTCCGTTGCTTTATCTGTTCAGACATATTTGACTAACGGAAGTTTCCTATATGAGTTTCTGGAAAGTATGAAATCAGCATTAGCACCAGTATTATTGACCCACCATTAACATAGATATTCAAGAATTAAAACCCAAAACTGAAATAAGACAAACAATGTAAATCTCAAAAGATCTCAACTCAGAAGATCCGAATTCATTCAGTTGAATCACCCCACTTTCAATTCAATTCAAATTTTCGATTGATATGAAAAAAAGATTTAATTTTTCTTCACCCAAATAAGCTAAAAAGTTACAGCAAAGTTTGCATTGATAAAATCATAACAAAATTAGGGCAAGGAATGACATACATAACATTTAAATAAGCAAAAATTAAGACAAAACAAATGAAATCTGCATATCAATCAAAATTAAGACATAGCCGATGAAATCGAAGAAGGTAAAAATTCAATTTTTAAAAGAAGAGATCAAGACATGCAGAAACAGATCAATGGATCGAAATCTGCGATTGAAGGGAACGATAGTGCAGAGGATGAAAAGCGCACCTGGATTTCTAGACGATGAAAATAGCACCTGGATTTGTGAGAACACGACGACTCCACTCCCAGGTAAAGAAAAGGAAAAAGGATAAATAGTCCCCTTGTTTCAATGCTCAATTTGATACGCATGCGGATCGTCTCACTCGAATGTGGGCCCATCGTTACATATTGTGGGCCTCAGAATCATCAATATGGGCCGTATACGTGAAATTCACCGTCCAAGTTATGAATTGCTTCCAAACCGGTTTCGTTTTTACCTACAACATGTTGCACTATCTCTTATACTATATTTGCACCATATGTACAATACATTAAACCACAAAAAGGTAGTGTTGCATCATGTTGTAGTGTGGAAAAAACCATCCCAACCCGTGCGCTGATAACTCAATTAGTCAAATCTGATTTAGTTTTCCATGAACTAAAATATGCTAATTCTTTTACTAATAATTTTCAAGATAAATTGAATTTATACATGTATAAAGGGAATAGGAGAGTTACATTACTAGAATTTTTTACCTTCGACATATACATGATGTACTCTCTCTCTATCAAAAAGGACTTCCGCTTTTGCCTTTCTCGTTAGAGTTGCCTATTTTTATTTCTTTATCATTTGATATGAAATATTATAATTTTTATTCTCCACTAACAATGCAATTGAATCGAAGTGTTACTATAACTTTTTAATTTTATATTCTCCACTATCTCCACATGTAATATTCTACTTATTTTATGTGTTGAAAATCAAAGTGGGAGGCGGAGGATGTCATTTTCTGGCGGTTTAAAATATTTATATTTCTAAAGATGGAGAAAAAAGTAATATAACATTAATGATGATTTATTTATGTATTTTTGGCATTCAAATTATTGCGATCTCGCTCATATATATTTTTAAAACTGTAAAATTTAGCTCATAATCTCAATTTGCCTCCCGCTTTCGAATTTTATGTTATGTGATTTAGACCATGACGAGGGACAATTTTCCAATATGGGTGAAAATTTTAATGGACTATTCTATTATAAATGGACTGAAACTCTAAAACAGTCCCGACCTTGTTAAATTCATTTCCAGTCGTAAACTTTAACAAGCTTGAATTGTGCCGAGATACTAGGAGGCCCAATGGACGTTTGAAAGTTAATTTGGGTCTTCTTTTTAGTAACCAAATAACAACTTGCTTAATTTGTCATATATTTTTTAGATTTCACTAATTCTCAAGTATCTTTATTATTTATTTTTTCCTTTTAAGTATATCTTAGCTTAAAATTAGGAGAATCTATAGGGATTTTTCATATCTTTTAGCTGTTATTTTTCACTTATAAGTGGATGTTGTTTGGTGGTAGTGTATGAGGATGGGAACAGAGTAGTAAGGAAAGGATTAGACTGCTGAGCAAAGGCTGGGTCTATTTTCTTAAAACTGTATTTGCCCCGCACTGGTGCTTACGGTTGACTTAGCAAATAGTCTCCCAAGATAGAATAGCAGTATTTGAATCAGAGTTCTAGCATTCGAACTTTTACTCGTCGAACTAATACAATAAAGGATTCTTCTGGCTTTAGAGAGTTTAAGAGAAGGAAGAAGGATTGATTGTTGTGTGTTAAATCCGAACCTGGGGGGCTATTTATAGTTTCGAAGAGTTGAGTCTGACAGGCACAATGGTTCGCGAACTGGTACAGCAGATGAGTTGCAACTTATCAGTACAACAGTTCCGAATAGATATGTCCCATACGAACAGTTCGTACTGATTTGCTCATGCCCAATCCGAACAGTTGCATTGTTTGGGCTTTTCGTTTCAGACTAATCTTATTGGACTCAACTAAACATAGTTGGTTTCTGGCCCAAAAAGATTATAATCAACTCTAGCCCGCGACCCCACGGACCCAACGAGCCCACGACGAACCTGGCTCAGCCTGGCGCGGAAAGCGTGTAGGAGCATCTAGCTCCTCCCACTTCCAAAAGCATGGGTGCCCTAAGGGCCCAATCACTTAACCCAAGTCTTGGACTAATAAGTAGTTCCTTCTTCCTCAATTTTAGCCATGTGGGAATTCTCCCATTCCAACTCTTGGCATTCCATATTCAATGCATCAACCAACACACTTTGAGCTTCAATAACTCTTTCACCTTTCAATGAATTTTAGTAATTCTTTCTCAAGTGTCATCTACTACTATAGTAGATTATACACGTTTAAGGAAACTTCATTTTCAACGTGTGGGGCCCCTTTGGTTGAGGTGCAATGTTATGGACTAGCCTCTTTTGTGACTAAAATTCTAACAATCCCCACATGAAACAGAATTGATGCTCACAGCACAACGGGGTGCTCTAGCCTAGAATTTCCTGCAGAAAATCATATTGCATCGGGATCGATTGTCAGTGACATTGAATCGTCCCTAGTAGAATACCATCGGATTTACTTGCCACCCGGTGGACGTGATGCCTTGAACCGGTCGGCGTTTTGTGTAAACCAAGACAATGATATCAACACAATAATTTTCCTTATTGCCCCGTTCCTTTTCTCAGTCCATTAAAGGCCTTGGACTACTCGGATTCATAGGTGTTCTCGTTTGAAGCGGCCTCCCATACTTCACACCCAAATAGGTGATCTCGTTCTAAGAGCATTCCTGCCAATGCTCTGCTCGTAAGCTAAAGAGATTAAGAATCTACTTCAGAGATCATTAAGAGTTTAGTGACTCATCCTCCGCCCGGTCTGCAGGAGCACTTAATGTGTCTTTCACGGGAATGGCGCAAATGGAGTATAACTCCTAAGTGCTTTTACCTCTAAGTACAAACTTCACGAGGCACGTATTGGTCCTTTACAGTTTAGTTGTCCCATTGAACCAAATTCTTGGGATCTCCAGTCAGTATGGTTGGGTTGCCACCGTAAATTCCCTTATTGATTGGGTCTTAAGCCCATTCCCTAGACAAGCAGTGTCCTTAATCCCTCGGTAGCGCTTTGGTTAGCGGATCCGCAATGTTATCCTTTGATTTCACGTAATCAACAGTGATAACCCCCATAGAGACCAACTGCCTAATGGTTTTATGTCTTTGACGTATGTGTCTAGACTTTCCATTATACATATTGTTTCCTGCCCATCCTAATGCCGACATACTGTCACAATGAATTGTTACATAAGACACATGCTTATCCCAACAAGGGATGTCCTCAAAAAAATTCTCGAAGCCATTCTGCTTCTTCTCCAGCTTTGTCCAAAGCTATGAATTCCGATTCCATCGTGGATCGGGCGATGCACGTTTGTTTAGAGGACTTCCAGGAAACAGAACCGCCACCAATGGTAAACACGTAACCACTAGTGGACTTGGTGTTTGTACTATCAGATATCCAGTTTGCATCACTGTATCCTTCTAATACTGCCAGATATCTTCCATAGTGTAATCCATAATCTATTGTGGTCATTAAGTATCCCAATAGATGAAGTAGAGCTTTCCAGTGAGCACTTCCTGGATTACGCGTAAACCTAGCCAACTTGTTGACTGCAAAAGCAATATCAGGACGAGTACGTCAAACTGCCAATTATCCGAGCATATTGCGTTTGGTTTACTGGATCACCTGAGTGTTTGTCCAAACACAAAGATTCGTTCATTGGTGTCCTTACACATTGACGGTCAAAGACATCATATCTCTTTAAAACGTCTTCAACGTAATGAGATTGTGATAGCACCAAACCCTCGGGTGTTTTAGCGATCTTTATCCCTAAGATTAAATCTGCTACACCCAAGTCTTTCATGTCGAAAAGTTGTTTCAACATTTGCTTTGTTTTTAAAATCAAATCCAGGCTACTTTCAGTAATGAGCATGTCGTCTACATATAAGCATATCATGACAAAGGATTCATCGTTCCCTTTCACATAGATACACTTATCACACTTATTTATAGAAAAGCCCTTTGATCGCAACGTGTTGTCAAACTTTTCGTGCCATTGTTTAGGAGCTTGCTTGAGTCCGTACAATGACTTGACAAGACGACAGACCTTCTTCTCTTGTCCTGGAACCACATACCCTTCAGGTTGTTTCATATAAATTTCCTCGTCCAGTTCTCCATTTAGGAAAGCAGTTTTAACATCCATTTGATATATCTCAAGACCACGCAGTGCAGCTATGGCTATGAATACTCTAATGGAAGTTATTCTAGACACAAGCGAGTATGTGTCAAAGTAGTCAAGACCCTCTTTTTGTCTATAGCCTTTGACTACTAGACAAGCCTTGTACTTATCAATGGTTCCATCTGCTTTATACTTGCGTTTGAGTATCCACTTGCAACCCAATGGCTTATTTCCTGGAGGAAGGTCAACCACTTTCCAAGTATGATTTTGCAGGATGGATTCCATTTCACTTTCAATGGCCTCTTTCCAAAAGGGGGCTTCAGGAGTGGACATCGCCTCTTGGATAGTCCTAGGCTCGTTTCCTACAAGGAATGTGAGAAAATCAGGACCAAAGTTTTTCTGAGTCCTAGCCCTCTTACTCCTCCTTGGTTCGACATCAGGAATCTCAACGTTCTATTGATATGAACTTTCGGGTTCTACAAAATTCTCTGGTGGTAAGTCTTCAGGTTCTGTAGCATTCTCTAGAGGAGGTGAACCTATAGGTTCTGCAACGATTTCTGAAGGTACACCTTCGAATTCTGCATTAGGGCCACTTGGGCCAGGGACCCCCACAGGGGCCCCCACATTTGACCCTATTGTCGTTTCGTAGTCTCATTTACGAGAGACTATTTCCTTCTTTTCCTTCCTAGGAAAAACTTCTTCAAAGAATTCTGCATTCCTTGATTCAATGACAGTACCCTCATGGATGTCCGGTATCAGCGACTTATGCACTAAGAAGCGATAAGCACTATTGTTGTTTGCATATCCTATAAATATGCAATCTACAGTCTTTGGTCCAATCTTTACTTGCTTTGGTTTGGGTATTACCACCTTAGCCAAGCAGCCCCACACTTTCAAGTGTTTGTAAGAAGGCTTGTGACCTTTCCATAGTTCATATGGAGTAACATCACTATTTTTCCGGGGTATTCTGTTAAGAATAGTAGTAGCCGTGAGAATAGCCTCCCCCCCACAAATTCTGGGGTAATCCAAAATCTAGTAATAGTGCGTTCATCATCTCCTTGAGAGTACGATTTTTGCGTTCAGCAACACCATTTGACTGAGGCGAATAGGGAGCAGTAGTTTGATGAATTATGCCAAACTTGGAACAATATTCTTCAAATGGTGCTCCATATTCTCCACATCTGTCACTTCGAATTACTTTAATTCGAGTACTACGTTGATTCTCAACTTCAGTTTTGTAGTGTTTAAATGCTTCTAAGGTTTCGTCCTTACTCCTTAGAAAATAAACATAACAATATCGAGTGCAATCATCAATAAAAGTAACAAAGTACTTTTTCCCTCCTCTAGTTTGCACAAATTTTAAATCACACAAGTCGCTGTGAATTAATTCTAGAGTCGTGGTTCTGTTTACTGAATGAAATGGTGCCCTTGTTAATTTTGCCTCCACACAAACCTCACATTTACTTTGAGGATTGATTTCGAAGGACGACAAATGTTTCGTTTTTATTAACTTTCGAATAGCACTGTAGTTTGTATGTCCTAATCTATGGTGCCATAAATTAGAGAACTCAGACAAGTAGGTAGAATCATTTATTTCATTGACATTGCTCTCAAAGGAGCTTACAACAGACATTACAGACATCTTAAAGAGCCCATCACACATGTAGCCCTTTCCTACAAACTTGCCAGACTTAAGTAGTACAAACTGACTAGATTCGAAAGTCATCTTGAAACCCGCCTTGACCAGCAGCGGCCCGGACACCAGATTCTTGCGCATATCTGGAACGTGCATCACTTCATTCAGTATGAGCTCCTTCCCATAAGTCATCTTCAGAACCACTTTACCAACTCCCTTCACTTCGGAGGTAGCGTCGTTCCCCATGAACAACTTTTTATCCTTCACCGGAGAGTAGGTGGAGAAGGCACCCCTGTCAGAACAAATGTGTCGAGTCGCACCTGTATCAATCCACCACTGTTTTGGATTCTCAACTAGGTTTGCCCCCAGAACCACAGCAGCAAAGGAATTGACCAAATCCTCCACCATAGGATCATATTTTGCCTCAGCAACATTGGCGTTGTCCTTCTTGAGGGAGTTGCAATCTGCCTTCATATGCCCATGCTTTCCGCAGTTGAAGCAATTTCCCTTGATCCTTCTAGGCTTCCCCTGGTTTCCTTACTTCCCTTGAGACTTCACGTCCCCATCACGCGTCTTGCGTTTCTTGCTGGAATTTCCCTTGGACTTTCCTTTTGAATCAACCAGGTGAGCCTTGGCTTCCATGGGCTGCTTTGCTTTGCCCATAGCCCTCCGATTGTCTTGCTGAATCTGAAGCTTGATGATCAGCCCTTCAAGCCCCATCTCCTTGGTCTTTAACTTGAGGTAACTCATGAATTCGTTCCATGATGGTGGTAGTTTCTCAATCAGTGAAGCGACCAGGAATGGCTCATTAGGCTTCATGCCTTCCTATTCCAGTTCGTGGAGAATCGATTGAAACTCCTAGACTTGACTCATCACAGACTTCGAGTCAGTCATCTTGAAGTTCAGAAATTTCCCCACAACGAACTTCTTAGTACCAGTGTCCTGAGCGCTGTACTTCCTGTCCAGTTTCTCCCACAATTCCCTTGCGGTACTAACAGTGCAGAAGGCAATGTACAAAGGATCAGTAAGACAATTCAGTATGTAGTTCTTACATAGGAAGTCGTGGAGCTGTGCATCGAGGCAATTTACTGCTTTTGTTGTCCTCTGAGTGGCTGAGCGACCTGAGTCATGGAATTGGGATCAGTGTCTTGCAGAACAGGAGCAGCAGGTGTTTCAGCCTGGAGATAGTTGTTCAGCCCAATGGTCGTCAGGTAGAAAAGCATGTTCTGTTTCCACTGCTTGAAGTTCGAACCCTAGAACTTCTTCGGCTTTTCGCCATGGTTGGGAGCGGCAATGCGAACAGCAGCAGCAGGAAGAACGGGGATATCGGTTCCAAAGAGCGTACATCGTCATTACGAATCTGATCTTAATTGTTTTTTGGTGGTAGTGTATGAGGATGGGAACAGAAACAGTGTAGTAAGGAAAGGATTAGACTGCCGAGCAAAGGCTGGGCCTATTTCCTTAAGACTGTATTTGCCCCGCACTGGTGCTTACGGTTGACTTAGCAAATTGTCTCCCAAAATAGAACAACAATATTTGAATCAGAGTTCTAGCACTCGAACACCTGGCTTTAGAGAGTTTAAGAGAAGGAAGAAGGATGGATTGTTGTGTGTTGCACTGTTTGGGCTTTTCGTTTCAGACTAATCTTATTGGACTCAACTAAACACTGTCTGGCCCAAAAAGATTATAATCAACTCTAGCCCGCGATCCGCGGATCCCGGACCCACGACCCGGGCCGGGCTCCTGGCGGGTGCGTGTGTAGGAGCATCTAGCTCCTCCCCCTTCCAAAAGCATGGGTGCCCTAAGGGCCCAATCACTTAACCCAAGTCTTGGACTAATAAGTAGTTCCTTATTCCTCAATTTTAGCCATGTGGAACTTCTCCCATTCCAACTCTTGGCATTCCATATTCAATGCATCAACCAACACACTTTGAGCTTCAAATATAACTCTTTCACCTTTCAATGAATTTTAGTAATTCTTTCTCAAGTGTCATCTACTACTATAGTAGATTATACACGTTTAAGGAAACTTCATTTCCAATGTGTGGGGCCCCTTTGGTTGAGGTGCAAAGTCATAGACTAACCTCTTTGGTGACTAAAATTTTAACAGTGGAAAGGATATATATGAATGAAATATATAAGAAATTTTTTCTCTATAATTATCATGTGAAATCACACTGCTTATTTGGACACTCTTGTACTGAGCTTATAAATATTGGACTGCAGCATTACGTATTTCGCTTGGCCATAGCTAATTTTATATTGAAGTTTGAGGAATCCATTGCTCGACCGACAAGAGAGACTCTACATCCTCAGTGGTAATCATTTTACAACTTATGAGTAATTTATATTTTTAAGTAAATTTCTTGAATTCTTTATTCTCGAAAATTTTATCAGTATCGTTTTTTTCTCTGGCAATAGCGATGAATACTGAATTCTAGTTTTCATTAATCATTATAGGCTGGATAAATCAATAGAGTAATTCATATATTAATCTGTTTTTATGTTGTATAGTGAAATTCTAGCCAATTCATGCTTATATATCTGAGCGGGATATAATCCAATATTTTGAATATAAATTTTATCCCATGTACTCCTCATTACGTACTTTAATCCATAATACGAATTCTAATATTCTAATGGATACTAAATAAGTATGATTTAGTATGAGTTTATATTATATCAATATGTGTTCCACCCATTAATATTGGAGTCATACCGGCAAACGTCAATGTTTATGTGATTCAAATATATTTATAAGTAGTTGTGATTTTATTTAGATAGATTTGTCACGTACCTTGTGCTAGAAACGTGTTCTAGACTTCTTTAGCAGAAACAAAATGAGTGCCAATAACTTTCTGATACTTTTGCATGGTTTTGATTCGTCTAATTGTTTTTTTTTTGGTTTGAACATAAGTCTAGAGTTTATAGATTGGTGTAGTAATCATTATCGTTTTAATTGATAGGTAATTACCATGTTGCTTAATATTCCATAGTAAAACTTGAATTATCATCTTGGAGAATGTGTGAATCTACTAATATTTACGTAAATATATTCTTGTTATTGAAGCAAATGGAAATAGCTAGTCTACACATGAAATTGGACACGAAAAAATAAAAATGATAAGAGAATAATAACATTTTTCAAGAAAAGGAAAAAATAAGGGAAAGATTACAACTGTAAACTAGAGAATGAAAATATGGTAGAAGAAGAAAAGGATGATATTATTTTTCTAAGTAAAAGATCAAAGAATATATAATCATAATTGTGAAGTTTTTTTTGGGTTGTTTCGAAGATTCCAGGTTTTACAGGGACCGGTTTGAAAGTTTTCAGATTTACAGAGACTGGATGAAAGGTTTCAGTTTTACAGGGACTTGATTTCGAAGGATTTGGAAGTACAGGGACCTGATTGGAAAACTTGAAGAGATTGATGGTTTCCTAGTCAAATGTGGATCAGAAACGTAATAGGAAGTTGGTAAGTGGAAATGCGCTTTCTTCTGCGCCATTGGATCTTGATGGTAGTTAATGATCAATGGCTGAGAATCATTCTTCTCGATTCTTTAGCAATTCGGAATTTTTCCAATTCCTGTTCGACTTAGTCCTGTTTTGCCGCTTATATATACAGAAACAGAGCACCATCATGCGATGAGAATTCAGAAGCGATCCAAGCCTGTTTTCCTTCCAGTTTCTTGTGCTATTCTTCGTGTTTAGAATAGTGATTATTAGCTGAAGTTGTGAGGATTGTGTAGTAGAATTCGGGACATAATTCTGGGTCAATTTCTCTGTAACTTAGCTGGTTCGAGGAAGGTTGTGGAGTAATAAAATTCATTGATTCTCCGTGGACGTAGATTGGATTTATTCAATCGAACCACGTTAAATTGTGTTTGTATTTTATTGCTTTGATTGGTGATTTTATTTGTCAAGTAGTTGATTGATTTTATTGCGATCTTGGTTCGAATACTTAACAAGTGGCGCCGTCTGTGGGAAGAAGGAGCTGTGTTCGATCAGTGATTGCGGAGTTGTGATCAACTATGGGTTCAACAAGGTTTGACATTGACAAATTTACAGGTGCAAACGATTTTGCATTGTGGAAGATCAAGATGGAGGCTATCTTGACTCAGCAAGGCGTGGAGATGGCATTGTTGCCTCGTAGCGAAGTTCCTGCAACAATTACAGATCATGAGTTAAAGATTCTCTCAGGGAAGGCCAGAAGTACAATCATATTGAGTTTGGGTGATGAACCATTAAGGGAGGTTGCTAAGGAGAAAACTGCAGTTGATATGTGGAAGAAGCTAGAATCGTTGTATCAAACACGATCTTTAGCTAGGAGATTATTTATGAAATCACAACTGTATTCTTACAGGATGGATCCTAATAGGAACATTCTTGAGCAACTGGCTATGTTCAACAAAACTCTTGATGAGATTGATAGCATTGAAGATTCAAAGCTTCCGGATGAAGATAAAGCAATAATTTTGCTTAATTCTCTACCTAAGTCTTATGAGAGCATCAGGGATGCAATTTCATTCACAGGCCAGAAGAAGGTTACATTGGAGGAAGTTCAATGTTTAATCAGGCAAAAGGAGCAACAAAAGGAGACAGCTAAGGTAGAGGCATCTGGTGAGGGCCTCATGGTCAAGAAAAATAACTACAAGCCTAAGTTCCAACCACAGTACCAGAAGAACAAGGGTAAAGCACCAGTTGGTGGCGGTTCTGCAAACAAGGAAACCAGAATTTGTCATCACTGCAAGAAACCTGGTCACCTAAAGAAAAATTATTTCTTGTTAAAGAGACAAAAGGACAATAAAGGTAGAGAGAGTACCTCTCATGAGTTTGCAGGGAATATTGAGTATGATGGGGATGTGTTAAATATCACAGATGAAGTGATAAATATCCCAGGAGGAGTGTTAAATGTCTCAGATCAAGCCAATGATGAATGGATTCTTGATTCTGGATGCACATTCCATATTTGTCCATATAAGGAGTGGTTTACCAAGTTGGATGTTAGCTATGGAGGCACAGTTATGCTGGGGAATGATATGATATGCAACATTCAAGGTGTTGGTGACATAAAGCTCAGAATGGATGATGAGTCTGTGAAGACACTCACAGATGTTAGGTATATTCCTGAGCTCAGAAGAAATCTAATCTCTCTTGGTACATTAGAGCATAAAGGATATAGATTTAGCTCAGAATGGTGTGCTACGTGTATAATAAGGATGCATCTGCTGTCATGAGTGGCATAAGGAGGAATAAGCTCTACTATATGAGGTGTAGGGTGATTATTGGTGATGTATTAGTAGCTAGTATGGATGATACTGAGCTATGGCACAGGAGAATGGCACATGTAAGTAAGAAGGGGTTGATTGAGTTGCAGAAGAAGCAGGTATTTGATATAAGCAAGATTGAGAAGCTAAAACCCTGTGAGCAATGTATTATGGGAAAAGCTAAAAGGACCCCCTTCCCAACTGGTATACATACCAGTAGTGCTCCCCTAGATTACATACATGCAGATCTATGGGGACCTGCAAAAGTGCAGACAAAAGGTGGAGGTAGATATTTCCTCTCACTGATAGATGACTACACTAGGAGAGTGTGGGTGTATGTGCTGAGAAACAAGAGTGATGCATTCTCTAGATTTAAAGAGTGGTGTGCAGAGGTCGAGCTGGAAAAGGGTTTGAAAGTTAAAGTTTTGAGAACTGATAATGGTTTAGAGTTCTTGTCAAAGGAATTCAACAAGTTCTGCATGGATAAAGGTATTAAGAGACACAGAACAATACCTGGTACTCCTCAACAAAATGGTTTAGTTGAGAGGATGAATAGAACTCTTCTAGAGAGAACTAGATGCATCATGTTTCAAGCTGGAGTTCCCAAGTCTTTCTGGGGTGAAGCTGTAACTACTGCGTGTTACTTAGTCAATAAAACTCCATCATCAGCCATACAGATGAAGACTCCGGATCAAATGTGGTATGGAGCTGTGAAGGAATACTCACACTTAAGAGTATTCGGTTGTCTAGCATATGTACATGTCAGGCAGGACAAACTTGAGCCAAGGGCATTAAAATGCATATTTTTGGGCTATCCTAAGGGTGTGAAGGGATACAAGCTGTGGTGTATTGAGAAGAATGCTCAGAAGGTAGTTATTAGCAGGGATGTAATGTTTGAAGAATATGTGTTCCCATATAAGAACATTGATCATCACCTGGAAACTGATATGAAGGAGTTTAAAGATTCTGAGATTGAGGTGGAGCTTATGAGAATAAATGATCAAGTTAAAGAAAACCACGAAGTGGTGAGTGATTCTCATGTTCAAGAAGATGTAAGTGATCAGCCTAACAACTCAACTGGAGTTGAAGTATCACAAAGCTCACCTATGAGGAGTAATACATCACAGAGATCTCATACCAGGATTAATACTAGTCCAACTACCACAACCAGTATTCCTACACAGGAACAACATGCTCCAGAAGTTACACAACCAGCTACTGAGAAAAGAAACCACACAAGGAGGAATGTGGTACCAGTTACAGAAGAAATCAGAAACTTCCAGCTGACAAGAGATAGAGAGAGGAGACAGCCTAAACCTATGAATATGTATGTTTTTAGCAACATGGTGGCATACTCACTAAGTACTTGTCATGATATTGAATATCAAGAGCCTCAAAACTTCACAGAAGCAAGTACAGGAGTGAATAAGCAAGAATGGATGGTTGCTATGCAGGAGGAGTTGCTATCTCTTGAGAAGAACAAGACATGGGAATTGGTCCCAAAACCACAGAACAAGAGAATAGTAAGCTGTAAATGGATTTACAAAAGAAAGATTGAAGTTACAAATACAGAACAAGTGAGGTACAAGGCAAGGCTAGTTGCTAGAGGATTTACTCAGAAGGAGGGAGTGGATTACAATGATATATTCTCCCCAGTGGTCAAGCATACTTCTATAAGAATCCTATTGAGTATTGTAACTCAATTTAACTTAGAGCTACAACAGCTGGATGTTAAAACAGCATTTCTGCATGGTGATCTTGAAGAAACCATCTATATGTCACAGCCTGAAGGATTTATTCTACCAGAGAATAAAGAAAAGGTGTGTTTACTGAAGAAGTCTCTCTATGGATTAAAACAAAGCCCCAGGCAGTGGTACAGAAAGTTCAGTGAGTATATGGAAGAAATTGGTTTCATTAAATCTGCATATGATAGTTGTGTGTACTTGAAGAAAGAGGGTGCAAATGTCATTACATACCTACTCCTGTA
The DNA here is from genome assembly GCA_026545765.1 of Plantago major. NCBI lineage: Eukaryota > Viridiplantae > Streptophyta > Magnoliopsida > Lamiales > Plantaginaceae > Plantago > Plantago major. The sequence goes on from CM048840.1 coordinate 42,159,307, forward strand.
TGTAGATGACATGTTGATTGCTAGTAGTAGCATGGATGAGTTGAATCAAGTGAAGGACCAACTTAGTAACAAGTTTGAGATGAAAGATCTTGGCAATGCAAGGAGGATTCTTGGGATGGATATCTACAGAGATAGAAAAACTGGAGTATTGAAGTTAAATCAAGGTGACTACTTGAGGAGGGTACTTCAGAGGTTTCATATGCAGGAATGCAAACCTAGTAGCATTCCATTGGCTCAACATTTTAGACTATCATTGGAGAATAGTCCAACAACACAGGAGCAGGTGGAGCATATGAACAAGACCCCATATGCAAATGCCATTGGTAGCATAATGTATGCTATGGTTTGCAGCAGGCCAGATGTTGCTTATGGGATAAGTGTTACAAGTAGATACATGTTTAATCCTGGAGAACATCATTGGAATGATGTGAAGAACATACTGAGATATCTGAGAGGAACCACATATATTGGGATAAAATTCTGCAGGAATGACAAGTGGTTACATGATCCTATACTAGGATATGTGGATGCAGATTATGCAGCAAATCTTGATAACAGAAGATCTCAATCTGGATATGTGTTCACCTTGTTTGGATCAGCTATAAGCTGGAAATCTAATCTGCAAAGTGTGGTTGCATTATCAACCACTGAGTCTGAGTACATGGCAATAACTGAGGCAGTGAAGGAAGGTTTATGGTTGAAGGGAATTATCAATGAGTTTGGTCTGCAACAAGGAGCTGTAACCATACTTAGTGACAGTCAAAGTGCTATATACCTATCCAAGCATGAGATGTTTCATGAGAGATCCAAACACATTGATGTGAGGTTGCATTTTGTCAGAGACATCATGGATAAAGGTGAAGTAAAGATTGAGAAGGTGTCAACGTTAGAGAATGCTGCAGATATGTTAACAAAGGTGTTAAATCCAACTAAATTCTTACATTGTTTGAATTTAGTTGGTGTCTCAAAGTGTTGAGGGATGCCAGCACTGTGTGCTGGAGCTATTGTCCATCAAAGGATGATAGTGATAAAGAGAAAGTGAGATGAATGAAGTTACTCCTGTTATCTTCTCAACAAGGTGGAGATTGTGAAGTTTTTTTTGGGGTTGTTTAGAAGATTCCAGGTTTTACAGGGACTGGTTTGAAAGTTTTCAGATTTACAGGGACTGGAATGAAAGGTTTCAGTTTTACTGGGACTTGATTTCGAAGGATTTGGAAGTACAGGGACCTGATTGGAAAACTTGAAGAGATTGATGGTTTCCTAGTCAAATGTGGATCAGAAACGTAATAGGAAGTTGGTAAGTGGAAACGCGCTTTCTTCTGCGCCATTGGATCTTGATGGTAGTTAATGATCAATGGCTAAGAATCATTCTTCCGACGGTTATCAGAGCAATTCGGAATTTTTCCAATTCCTGTTCGACTTAGTCCTGTTTTACCGCTTATATATACAGAAACAGAGCACCATCATGCGATGAGAATTCAGAAGCGATCCAAGCCTGATTTCCTTCCAGTTTCTTGTGCTATTCTTCGTGTTTAGAATAGTGATTATTAGCTGAAGTTGTGAGGATTGTGTAGTAGAATTCGGGACGTAATTCTGGGTCAATTTCTCTGTAACTTAGCTGGTCCGAGGAAGGTTGCGGAGTAATAAAATTCATTGATTCTCCGTGGACGTAGATTGGATTTATTCAATCGAACCATGTTAAATTGTGTTTGTATTTTATTGCTTTGATTGGTGATTTTATTTGTCAAGTAGTTGATTGGTTTTATTGCGATCTTGGTTCGAATACTTAACAATAATTTACAAGAAAAGGTAAAAGGAAAATGTAGTAGAATTCTTGTAAAATACACGATTTTCATTAATATGGGGAAGAATGTATATGATTTTGTTTTTCTTTTTATTTAGTAAAAATCAAGCATTTTACAACATTTGCTATTATATTATAAAATAAAAAGAAGATAAATAAAACTAGTTCACAAATGAGAAAAAATGAAAAACCATCAACCTTCAAAAAATAATTTATTAAAAAAGATCAACATTAAGAAAAGAAAAATGAAAGTAAAAAGTACTAATAGTAGGAATTAAACCCGGGTTGTTAGAAATGAGATAAAAACTTACAAAGTTGTTACCAATAAGCCACAAGGTAAATAGTAACTTTATGTTTGTTGATTAAAATATCTAAACTTAAAATATGTAGACATAATAATAATTTTTTTTTTTTTTTTTGTAATTTTTCGAGGGGACCCCAGGCTAGAGCCTAGGCTAGCCTAGTTCCTAGGTCCGCCGCTGGTGCTGATAGCCAACTTGCTTCTATTGACAATTCTAGTCTTGTTCAGATGATGCCAATGAAACGATCTTTCGGAATTATGGCCGAAGACGGTAATCAAAAGAAATGCATCACCATATTACAACCATCGGGATCCAGGCAAACTTGTGAAGTGAAAGTTTCAAAAGTAATGACAAGGATGACTATGGCTGAAAAGCAGAGTGTGGTGAAGACTAAAAGAATTGGAGGTGATGATTTTATGGGTTCCAAGTTCTGCAATTCTGCACATAATAAGGAGAGGATTGACAAGAATGATGGTGGTCATGAATATGGAGAAATTCACTGGCAGACGCAAGTAGGAATTAAAGATGCAGATGCGAGAGACTCCAAAGGGGACAAGTATGCTATCGTTAGATGTTCATGTTGTACGATGGTGCAATACAAGGGGAACCAAGATTTTATTAATTGGACCATCGAGTACGACCATACTCAAGCATCAAAATTGAGAGAGACTCTAAATATTTTTGGTAAGTTGTATATGGAGTTTCTGCGGAAATGACATGCATCAAATGGACGAGATGGGCAAGCATATGTGGTAAAGTGTATTGATGAGATGGGCATGCGAATCTTCCCAGAGAAGCCTTTCGGCCATATACCAGGCATTCAAATTGGTGATACTTTTGAGCTTCGGTCGGAACTCAAAATTATAGGCCTACATAACAATATAACATCAGGTATAGCTTATGTGGTGCTTGGTGGGGAAAAAGTTGCTACAAGTGTTGTGAACTCTGGTCGTTACGATAATAAGGCTAAAACACCAAATGTTCTAATTTACTCGGGTCACGGTGGATTTTCGAGGGTGACAAAAGAAGTATTAGATCAAGAACTCAAGAATGGTAATCTTTCCTTGCTTCATAGCATGCAAATGAGATACCCTGTTAGACTTACATCGGGAAGACGAGGCTTTGGATTCAATTCATGCTTGCGCAAGGACAAATACGAGTACGTCTATAATGGACTCTACTCAGTTGTCAAATGCTTTAAAGAAAGAGCTGACAACAACAAGATGGTGTTTAAGTTTGAATTGCACAGGTTTCCTAGCCAACCAAGACCTCATCAAACTGTTAGAAAGGTGAATACATCAATGAATTGCAAAGAGGTGCGTGCATCAGATGACAAGTTGCCTAACAACCCGAAACCACACCGATCTATTATGGTTGCAAATAACAAGATAAATGGTAAGGAGATATGCATTTCAAATGACATATCGGATGGAAAAGAGAGAGTGAAGATTCGTGTAGTGAACGATGTGGGCACCGATAGGCCTTTACCCTTTACTTATGTGGCGACAGTCGTTTATCCAGATTCCCAATTGATTGTTAACCCGATTAGATGTGACTACACTGATGGTTGCTCGAGCTTACGACCATGCACATGTGTTTCAATTAATGGAGGTAACATCCCGTTCAATGAAAAGGGTGCGATTACGATCATACCAGAGAGGTCTACCATTCGTGAATGTGGGCCTTGGTGCAAATGCCCCTCGAACTGAAAGAATAGAGTGAGCCAACACGGTCCAACACATCAACTTGAGATCTTCAAGACAAAATCAGTGAGGTGGGGTTTGAGATCCCGAAGTTATATTTCTTCAGAAAGTTTCATATGCGAGTATGCTGGTGTATTGACGCCATGAGACAAGCGATCAAGTAAAGGAGCTGGTAAAAGTGAATATATGTGGGATACTCCAATTAATGATGCAACTAATAATGGATTTTATATTGATGCTGCAAAGTATGGAAACATTGGGAGATTTGTTAATCATAGTTGCACTCCGAACCTATTTGCACAAGAGGTTCTTTATGACCATGGTGATAAGACGAGGCCACACATTATGTTCTTTGCTATCAAGGACATTTCTCCCCGGAAGCAACTTACTTGCGACTACACTTGTGGTAAAAATGTGTGAGTTTGTAAAATGAGCATGTCTCATGATAAAATGCTAAATTGAGCGGTGGTAATTTATTTCTGAGGAACTTTTGGGCTTAATTCAATTATTCTAATCTTATTTAGGCTCTGTTCTCTTCGTCTGCACTGAACTGAACTGAATGGAACTGAACTAAACTGAATTATAGTATAAAATATAACTAAGCAGAGCTGAACTGAACTGAACGAGTTTGCAGACGAAGAGAACAGAGCCTTAGTTTTTTTAGGCTGTTCAAATTTCTATCTAGAAAATATTGATAATCATGTCTTTCTGTGATTATATGTTAACTAGGACTATTATTCATCTATAGAAATACATGTCTCTTCATCCATCCAAAGATAAGTCTATGTGGAGTGAATGCACTTTTAAAATATTTTTCTGTATATGTTTGACTTTATCAAAATGATGCCCTCAAACTAGTTGAAGACTGTTGCGGTGGAAGTTAGGAGTTCACATCGACTGGTCTCCTCAGTTGAATGTCTTCTTGAAGTACTATTTTTTCACAAAGTAAAGTAGAGTGCAAATTTGGAGTTTACATCTACTAGCCCCTCACCTGGATGTTTTCTTGGAGTACTATTTTTGACAAAGTGAAGTAGATGCTATTGGTTACAAACTTTCAAGTTTTACAATACTTAGTCTAGCAAATTTGTGCATCCTCCAATTATAACCAATCTTCACTAAATAAGTAGTTACTATTTGGCCTCACAAGTTAAACTTATGTAACACACCAATCTTTCACGGTTGCTTTTATTTTCCGTTGAAAACTTACTTCATAAAACCCTTTCTCCATTGAGGAAACCTTGAATTTTTTTTTTTTCCCTTGTAGTTGAAGAAGAACCTTGTGTTTCACTAGGATATATAAGTGAAAGTGTAGACGACATCTATTGAATCTCTGCCTGGCCTTTATGTATATAGGCTCTTAGCTTCTTTTTCTTTATGTGAAATACTTTGCATGAATAGTGTGAGTTCCATGAGGTTGAAAGCTCTCCAAGAGATCAAGTGCTCTATTATTTTACTTTTATCCCTTTAGCACCTTGTTACTTCAATTCTTAATTAATTCTTCAATTCGATCAATTTTGCAATTGACAGGTGGCTCATCGATAAAAAACGATAGATATTTATAGTATCTATCTTGAGTTCGCTTCAAGGATAAGTATATGTTAGAGAGTGATGTCAGATACCCAAATCTTTATGTTTGAATCATCCTTGGACTGTGTACAAAGATCTTATTCTTTGAAAATGACTAGAATATGTTCATTCTTGCGAATATGGTCTCTACTGTTGTACTTGTATGTCTATACTTCATCGATTCTTGGTTATCTTATTATCTTTCTTTGGTTTTTTTACAAATAGATGAAGGATGATAAACCATCGATATGTAGGATCTTTCTATAGTATCACTTTGTGTTTCGGTCATATAACTTTCAATGCAAAAATTATCACGATGCAGGTTGTGATCGGGCGGATAAGTAATTTATTTTTACCAGGGAGGTGTCAGTATCGATATTCAACTTATCCAACTTTTTAAACATCTTTTTTATTGTGGTTTTTATCCCACAATTTTTATTACTTAATAGTAGTTCTTTTTTTTTTATCACACATCTTTTTATCGTTATTTTAATCCTACATTTTTTATTAGTGTCACGGTAGATTGTATTCCATGACACTTGCTTTATCCCACAATTTTTATTACTTAGTTCTTTTTCTAATCGTACATCTTTTCATTGTTCGTTATATCCTACAATTTTTATTAGTGTCACGGTAGATATTATTCCATGGCACTTTAATACAAGTGACTATAAAAGAATAAGTCACACTTCATAAATGTCATCTTAACAATTACAGTACAATTTAAATTAAATTAAGTAAACTAACATTTTCGAGTGACATTTTCTCAAAGTATCACGTATTCATTTTTAGTTACATGCAATTGAAAATGTCACTTGTTAAAATATCATTAAACCTTCAATTGCCTATAATGTCACATTGTCACTCATTTATTTTTATTTTTTACTCACATTTCAGTAGAAGTGTTACAAAATAAAGTGACCAATGCACACTTTTTTGTAGTGTCCATTTTAGGGACCTTCGATCCTTTAAATTGGCTATGCTTGGTAAGTAAATTTGGAGAGTGATCAATTTCCCCGAATCACTCCTTAGTCATGTGTTGAAAGCGAAATACTCACTTGGAAAAGCAACTATGATGCGATGGGTTTAGTGAGAAAAGGTGTTAGGTGCGGGTTGGTAGTAGGGAAGATATTGATGTTTGGAATGGTAATTGGCCACCTCGAGATCTCAACCTTAGTCCCTTTACTCCTCACTTGTATAATTTGAGCTCTATTCATGTTTCCAATTTAATTGACAGGACTGATAATACTTGGAATAATCATATTATCAATATTCTTGTTTGGGAGGAGGACATGGATACCATTCTATAGATCCTTATAGCTAGTCATGTAGCCAAGGGCACTCAGGTTTGGCATTACACGAAGCATGGCGTGTATTCTATCCGATCTGCGTATAACTTAGCCCGTGATATTTGGTCTCACGAAGGCCAAAATAGCGGAGGTACTAGCACTATGTATCGTAACAAATGGGGTTTTATTTGGAAGATTAAGCTTCCTAATTAATAAGATTAAGGTGTTTTTGTGGCGTATTCTTAAGGGAGAATGATAACTTTGGTCCACAACTATGGGGTACTTGTGACGCGCAATCACCACTTTGTAAGCCTTATGATTTATAGTCCACAAATGTTTCGACCTAGATCACCTGGAGCGAAAGCGCTAAAATTTGAAAAATATAGAAAGCGCAAGCGCCTTAGAGCATATGTTATTAAATTTATAAATATTTTTTTAATATATAAAATAATTTTTTTCCATTAAAAATCAAATTAGAATGTCCATACTTTAATATTATTAACAATATCATAAACGATAAATTTATAAACTATGCAAAAGACTCAAATAATCCATCCGAATTCCGTGCCCCATAACTCCATAATATGCAAAACAAAAAGCAAATTACTAACAGTATGTGAAATATGCATCTTATCAAACAAAAGAGAAGTCAAATTACCAACTTATTAAATCAAAGTACCAAAATGCCAAACCAATAGTCCAAGGCAGTACCAAAATGGCAAAGGTGCTGAAAATATAGTAAAAAGATAAGAGCTAAAAGCCTGCTAGCTAGAGAAAAAAAGAGCTAAAAGTCAAACATTTGTTAGAAAGAAGAAAAGAAGTGCTAAACATGATTAAGTGTATTTAAAGATCTTCAAGGTCTCTATCTTCAATTTCTTCCATGTTATCTTCAATGTAGTTCTCATATGTGTTGCGATCCCATTTCTTGTACTTCTTCTCATACCTCCTCCTCATACCTAGTCAAGATCCGGTTGGTGTAGTGAACATAAACCAAGGATTCGGCTCTATCACAATTCAATCTATTCCTTTTCACTCCATGTATGAACGAATATGTGCTCCATACTCTTTCTGCACATTAACTATTCACAATTTGAGACAACACATTTGTAGGCAAAGAACAAAGTTGGAGAGTAGATGCCCCATATAAGTTCCACCATTCCAATGAACTCATCCGCCCTATCTTCAAAAGCCTCAGGTCTAGAACCCCCCTCCCCTCCCATTACGAGTGAACTCACTGAGTTGTCTACGAATAATTGATGCATCTTGAGCACTTGAAAGTTTTTGAACATCATCTAGATGAACCTGTTTGAAAGAATATGAGTCCGTGACTTTTTCTATTGATCTCATTCAATATATATACTAGTTACAATTACAAGAGTATAACTCAATTGGGATTGGGAATAAGGAATTTACTATAACTCTAACTATACTAAATATTCTATTCCATAATATTTACATAGTCTAATACTCCCCCGCAGTCGAAACGAGAGGTGGAAAAATGCTGAGACTGTCCCGAAAATCTTCAAACAAAACCTGTGGAAGTCCCTTCGTAAATATATTCTGCAATGTGGAACCGAGAAGGTACATGTAGAACTCGAACTTGACCTTTAGCCACCTTCTCGCGAACAAAATGTATGTCCATCTCAATATGTTTGGTGCGCTGATGTTGTACTGGATTACCAGAGAGATAAACAGCACTAACATTATCATAATAAACCAATGTCATTGCATTTAATTGGACAATGGAGCTCTAAGAGGAGATTGCGCAACCAACAAGATTCTGAAACCACATTAGCAACTCCACGATATTCAGCTTCAGCACTTGATCTTGACATAGTAGGTTGACGTTTAGACGACCAAGAAATCAAATTATCCCCAAGAAACACACAATACCCGGAGGTGGAACGACGAGTATCTGGACACCCACCCCAATCCGCATCAGTGTAGGACACTAGTTTGGAAAACGTGGACGGATATAAGTGCAAGCCAAAAGAGAGTGTGCCCTTGATATAGCGAATAATGCGCTTAAGTGCATGGTAGTGATCATCACGAGGGTCATGCATATGGAGACATACTTGCTGGACAGCATACGAGATATCAGGACGAGTGAAGGTCAAGTATTGAAGGGCACCAGCAAGACTTCGATACAGAGTAGGATCCGAGACTGGAGCAGAAACCGCATGCGCCAACTTGGGTTTGGCTTCGACAGGTGTGACAGTCGGTTTACACGCCGACATGCCAGCCCGCTCGATGATTTCTTCTGCGTATTTGCGTTGTGAAAGAAACAATCCCTGCTTATTACGAGAAACTGCAATGCCAAGAAAATAATTGATAGGGCCAAGATCTTTCATAGCAAATTCTGATGCAAGAAGTGTCATAATCGTGCGGCGAAGAGAATCTGAAGAGGTGGTGAGGATAACATCATCAACATAGAGAAGAAGGTATGCCATATTCGACCCTTGTCGATAGATAAATAAGGAGTTGTCAGATTTGCTGTTGACGAACCCGAGAGAATATACATAATCCGCAAACCGCTTATACCAAGCTCGTGGAGCTTGTTTGAGGCCATAGAGTGATTTGCGAAGTAAGCACACATAATCCGGGTGAGAAGCATCCCGAAAACCCACGGGCTGATGCATATACGCTTTGGAGAGATCACCATGTAAAATGCATTCTTCACATCCGGTGATGAATGGGCCAATCTTTGGGACAAAGCAAGGCTCAAACAAGGCGAATCGTCACGGTTTGACCACCGGACCAAAAGTCTCTCCAATATCATTGCCAAGCTGTTGAGTTTTACCGTCACCTACAAGACGGGCCTTATGCCTCTCAAAAGAACCGTCAGATTTAACTTTATGAGCAAATATCCACATAGAGCGAATAATATTAACATTAGGTGGACGGGGTACCAAATCCCACGTCTTATTTTTAATAAGAGCATCAAATTCTTCTTCCATAGCACATTTCCAATTCGGGTCACGAAGAGCAAAAAGAGGATTACGAGGAAGAGGAGATTTTGAAACTGTGTGGAGATTGACATAATCTGGTCCAAAAAATTTTGGATTAGGGACTCGAGCACGACCGGACCGTAAGGGTTGGCCGGGTGCATTATGGACCGGTGGAGGATTTTGTGGTGGGGAGGGAACGATATGGGCTGGGGAAGGAGAAGAGCCCACTGGCTGGGCCGGGGGAGAGGAGTGGGCCCGCTGTGGGTGCGTAACGCCCGATGGGCTAGGGAGTGGTGTCTTGGGCGTGAGGTTCAGCCTGTTGAGGCTCTGGACCCGTGGTCGAAGTAGATGGAACAGGCCCGGTTTGCTTGGACTCGATTATTGGGTTATGAAACCCGGATGTATGAGCAAGCGTGCGAAGCCAAGAAGAATCAGAAGTATTATCAAGAAAACCATAATTGGAAGGGTTCGGGGAAGGGGATGAAGCAAAGGGAAATATAGTCTCATAAAAAATTACATGTCGAGATATAATAATTTTGTGAGAAGATAATTCATAACATTTATATCCTCGATGATTCTGCGGATATCCTAAAAACACACAAGGAGAGGAACGTGCATGCAATTTATGGATAGTAGTAGAAGGAGTAAGAGGATAGCATAAACACCCAAAAACCCGGAGATGTGTATAAGTAGGTTTTCGATGATATAACATCTGGAAGGGAGAGGCATTGTCAAGCACTTTGGTGGGTAATATATTAAGTAAATATGTAGCCATATGAAGAGCATGATGCCAAAACGAATGAGGCAAAGAAGCATGTGCAAGAAGAGTACGAATGATATTATTTATGGATCAGATTTTTCTCTCAGCTTTACCATTTTGTGGAGATGTATGGGGACAAGAAAAACGAAAGGTCATCCCATTGGAAGCACAAAACTGTCGAAATTGGCTATTATTAAATTCTTTCCCATTATCACACTGGAGATTTTTTACTTGTTTCTCAAATTGTGTGAGGATTAATGTGCGTAATTCTAAGAATTTAGCAAACACATCAGACTTTTTAGCAAGAGGAAAAGTCCACAAAAAATTTAAGAAGTCATCAAGAAAGAGAACATAATAGCGATGTCCCATAGAACTTAAGACAGGAGAGGTCCACAAATCACTATGAATAATATCAAACGGAAACTGAGTTTTAGACAACGAAGTGTCAAATGGTAACTTAACATGTTTACCCAAAACACAAGAGCGACAAATGCTAGAAGAAAAATCCTTATTACATGCTATGCTAGAATCACGTTTAAGAAAATCTAAAACTGGTGATCCTGGATGTCCTAAGCGAGCATGCCAAAGAGGAGGAGATAGAGCAGCAAAAGTGGAGGGCTAGGATGTAGGGAGGGTGATTGTGGTGAGTGGGTAGAGATCCCCAGAACTATCACATCTCATAATGGCTATCCCCGTCTGTAAATTTTTCACAGAAAATCCGTAAGGATCAAACTCAACCGAAACAGAATTATCAGAAGTAAATTTGCGCACAGGTATCAAATTTTTAACAAGATGAGGGGCGTGCAAAACATTCTGTAGGCTGAGAGGAGGGTTTGGGGGAGGCAAAGATGTATGACCATAACCACGAATTGGAATCGAACTACCATCGCCTACAATAACGCCATTATTTTGATTGCTCATATTAAAATAAGACGAGAGATTACCTTTGGCGGATGTCATATGAGACGTTGCTCCAGTGTCCATGTACCAATTTGGATCCGGTTGTTGTAAAGTCATTGTATGCAGTGCGGATTCAATCTCGGTTGGAGCATATTGACTCGGTGGAGCCATCGACGCCATGTAAGCTTGTGGATTAGGTGCCGCACCCAAGATTCCATGAGGATGGCGCGGTGTTGGCGCATGGGAAGGTGGACGGGCTGGGTAATGGCTGGGCGGATGCGCCCAGCCGGCTGTTGGTGGCGCATGAGGCGAGTGCCGGTGGCGTACAACCTTGCGCCAGAACTTCTTTGGTCTTCTTGGCGCAGCCGCCTAAATGACGCTGCGTGCGTAACATCTATTCCCCGGGCGCTTGTTTGTTGCGTTTCACGCTTGTTTCCTGTCCGGATGGGACGGTGCCATATTATGGTCATAGCTAGCATCATGTGTCAAGTAACGAGCCGCACCGTTGGAAGAGTTAGATGCCATAGCACAGGTTCTCGTTCCTCAAGACATAAGGAAGAACGAGCTTGAGAAAACTTCGGCAATGGATTAGCATGACGTATTTGTGTGCCAACACCTTTGTAAGCTTCCGTAAGACCGGAAACCAATTGTAACACCAAGCGATGATCATCAACCGGAGCCCCAACATTCTTGAGTTGATCGGCAAGGCTCTTAAGACGTTGACAATAAGCATTCGCATTGGAAAAATCTTCCATGCGAGTAGTCGCAAATTCCTGTACAAGAGTAATTGCTCGAGACGTCTCGTGGTCTTGAAAAATATCCTTCAATTGATTCCAGGCTTGCTTTGCAGTAGCATCTGGTTCAATGACGGTGTTCAGCAGATCCAACGAAATTGTCGAATAAATCCATTGAAATGATTGCATCAATGGTTAACCAGAGTTCTTTCTCGTCGGCCGTAGTCGGAGGAGGAATAACCACACCTTCAGGAGGAGGGAGGATATGGTAGAGAACCCGGTGTGATCGAGCATGGATCTTGAAGAGTTCAGCCCAGGTACCATACTGCGAGTTTTCCAAATCTAAGATGATTGGAATATTATTGCGGATATTTGACATCGTGAGGGCGGGGTGGAAGGTGGGAGCAGCCGTAACTGTTTTGGGAGTGGAGGTACCGTTAGTCATATATGCGGACTTCAGACAAATAAACGGATTTATAGGAAGCTGTAGAGAGGATCGCTAACAGACAAAACAGAACAGATTACTGTAGCGTACGAACAATAAGAAGGAGAAAGAATAGAGACACGGTATTTTTGAATAGGCAGCGGAAGAGAATCGAACCTAATGTGATACCATGAAAGAATATGAGTCCGTGACTCTTTCTATTGATCTCATTCAATATATATACTAGTTACAATTACAAGAGTATAACTCAATTGGGGTTGGGAAACTACTATAAGGAATCTACTATAACTCTAACTATACTAAATATTCTATTCCATAATATTTACATAGTCTAATACTGTTGAATAACAGGATCATTATGAGGTTTGCCACGAATTTTATTTCCAGGTTCCTTACTGTCCAACCATACACTTGAGTACTAAAATGCATTGAGCACATATGCAAGGGCATGTAGAGGCAAATTCATCTTATCCCACCTCTTCCTCACTAAATTCTCCAACTCCTGTCTCATATAAAAAAAAACTCAGGCTTATCAAGGGCCTCTTTAATCAAGCCAAGCATATCTCCTATTTTCTGATACACTTCAGTACTTCACCAATTACAGGCTTGTCCGAGTCACAAAAGCGAATCATTTTCCAATTGGTTTTGTAAGGATAACAAAGCTTTAAATCTTTCCCGAATGGTTCATTAGTAACCACTACAAGAATTCTGTAATTTAGCGACGGAAAGGGGCGACGGATAGTTATTTGTTGCCCCTTAACGACGGATCGTTAATTTTAGCAACGGATAGAGCGTTTCGCCCTATCCGTCGCTAATCCGTCGTTATATTCGTCGCTATTTAGCGACGGATAGTTATCCGTCGTTAAGGCTTTGTTGACTTTTAGAAAAATAAAAAAGGAAAATAGAAATTTAACGACGGATAGATTATCCGTCGTTAAAAGTAATAAAAAAAATAAAACCAGCGGCAGATAGTTATCCGTCGCTATATATAGCGACGGATAGCTATCCATATAGAGACGGATAGCTATCCGTCGCTAAAACAGACTAAAAAACGGGTAGAAGCCCTTCTTCTTCCCCATTTCTAATCTGCTTCTTCTTCCCCATTTCTCTTCGCCATTTTCGCCAAGTTTCCAACTCCGACCAAAAATCGACCATTCCGGCCAATCTTGGAGTCTTTTCGAATCTCGTTCAACAAGGAACTCGGGTGGCCCTTCAATTTCATCCTTCTTCAGCTATTTTTCCCATAATTAAAGGTATTAGTCCAAAACCCTTACTTTTCTAAATTTGGAATTTTTGCTAATTTCGTTCAATTGTATGTTTTTAAACTCATCTACTAGCTAATATAGCTTATATTAAGTAGTGGGTTAAGCTTGAGGTTGTGCAATTGATTGATTTATTGTGAAATTGATTTGTTAGTATGATGTTTGTAAGTATGTATTGTATTTAGTTTGATGTTTTCGTATATGTATCAGGATTAGTGGTTGTAGTATATTGATGTTTGTAGGATTTGGTTGAGTATTTGGAGACCATTTAGATTTAGTGATTTTGGTGGTTGTAGTATAATTGGCTCGTATAATTCGTAAAATGCATGTAATTTATAATTTATAATTCGTATAAAGAAATTGGTAATTGTAATGGGAATATAATTCGTAAATTGGTAATTCATATAAAAATTGGTAATTCGTATGAAAAAATTGGTAATTGGTAATTCGTATAATTCGATGGGAATATAAATTGGAATATAAAAAATTAGTTAGTTGTTGATAATACCAAGTATTTGTGATTTACATGCTTTTCAAAATGTATGTAGTTGTATACTAACACATTTTTCCTGTATTTGTTGCATGTTTTTGCAGATGCCGCGACAGAGGCGACCCACATACCTTCCTCCCCCATGCAGCTAGTCGGGGGGTAGTCGAGGAGGGGTCGACTCGGAGGCGAGTAGTCGAGCAAATGGTCTCGGTTCCTGAGACCCCACCTGGTTCGAGTAGGGGCTCGAATCCGATCTTCGGGAACTTAGAGGGTGACGATTGTCCCTACACCGAGCTTGAGGTCGGGGCTCAGTGGAAAGGGAAGCCTGTGTTGTTCCCACTGGGTAGAGACAAGTATTATGCATTCCTTTATATATATAGAAGATAACTTAAGATAATTTATGTCACATCATTGTTGTACTATACTAATTAATATTTATTTCTTGTATCTTATACATTGATAATAGGTTATGGCATTCAGATGCAGCCGCTAAACTCGATGACATCTTTCGGAGCAAGAGGGAGCCCCCGGGGGAGGGGGGCGAGAAGTGGTCGTGCATCTCGGACCGGATGAGAGGCGAGTACTTTGATGAGTTGCGGGTGAGTTTAAATCTGAGATTCCTTTATTTGTTGTTATAATCGTTGTTTTAAATGTGAGTGGTATGTTAGCCACTGTATGTGAGTGGTATGTTAGCTGCTGAACTTGGGTGATATGTTAGTCACCATTGTGTTAGTAAATTTTAGGACAATGTGAGTGGTATGTTAGCTGCTGAACTTGGGTGATATGTTAGTCACCATTGTGTTAGTAAATTTTAGGACAATGTGAGTGGTATGTTAGCCACTATATGTGAGTGGTATGTTAGCCGCTAAACTTGGGTGATATGTTAGGCTCTGTTCTCTTCAACTGCAATTTTCTGAACTGAACTGAACCGAATTGTAGTATAAAATATAACTAAGCAGAACTGAACTGAACTGAACTGAATGAGTTTTCAGTCAAAGAGAACTGAGCCTTAGTCACCATTGAATATGTTATGTTGTGTTATCTTATTAAATTGATGTCTCGGTTTACGTTATGTAATTTGGATGTTGTCTGGAATTTGGAATGTAGAAAAAGTACTTCATTCCCAGTAAGTTGCTCCACCTGATATGGCCTTGTTTCGAGGCACTGGGGTCAGCCCGATACAGGATATGGTTTGCACTATGAAAAAGATGTGGCGACAAAACAAAAGGCCTACATGGTGTGATGATGAGGAGTGGGCGCTTTAGGAGGCCTACTGGACTCATCCTAATGTCCAACAGATTGCGGACCAGAACAGAGAGAACCGGCTGACTGAGCTGTCTGAGGGTAAAGGGGTGGCCATTCACCACTATGGGCCGCGAACTGTTCTTACGCATCACATGAAATCGGTAAGTGTACATCTAATTTGCCAGTTTATTCGTACATGTGTTTTGTGTTTCATTTCTACACCTTTAATGAGTTCCTAGCTAAATGTTTGCATATATATGTTCTTCAGGTGTCTTTAGGGGAGAAGAATACAACCTTCGAGCACTTTAAAAGAGCCAACCTGAAGAACGGCAGATGGGTTGAAAACAAGTCCGAGGCTATTGCGGTACGTTAATTTTGGTTAAAATTCATATTTGTGTAATACAAGTTATTTTGAAAAAACTGTGACTCATGATATCTGCATTTTACGGTTTCAGGCTGAGGTGGAGGCTCAAATCGAGAGGTAGCAGGCCGAAGCAGGTGAGGAGCTGACAATTGAACAACAAAACAACATCTTCTTAGCCATCAACCCAATGGACAACAAAGTCCGAGTATATGGATTGGGGAGTTTCGGCCATGTGGTGACTACTCCTAGCTACTCAGCATCCCAGCAATCTAGACATCAGGTTTTCACACAGGCGTGTCTCGGAGTTAGTGCGATCCACAGTTTGAGAACATGTTGCAGCTAACAATGGATATGGAGCGAGATAGAGCACTACGGAGGAAAGCAGCGTCTTGAGAACAGTCGAGCTTTCATGTCGAGTTCGAGCAATGACCACCGCAGTAGTTAGATTTCGACTTGTATTTTTCTGACTTCTTACTTTAGACTATGTACGGATATTTCATTTCATTACGGATGGTTTGTTGACTTTTGTAGAATGATTTTTGTTTAATTAAAACAATTTCATTATTCTAGATTTACTATCGGACATTATATTTGTGAAACAGGTGAAATATGAAAACATGCTGCAAAATATTAAAAAAAAATTCAAATCTGCTTTTTAGCGACGGATAAAATATCTGTCAAAATCTAGTTTTTTATTTTAAAAAAAAATTAAAAATAAGCTTTTTAGAAAAATCCAGTTTTTTGTTTTTAAAAAAAATTAAAAATCAGCTTTTTAGCGATGGATAATATCCGTCGCTAAAAAGTCAATGGTTTATCTGTCGCTAAATCCGTCGTGATTTAGCGACGGATAAACTATCCATCGTTAAGCTTCCCGTGGGACGACGACTTTTTTATCCGTCGCTAAGGACTTAGCGACGGATCGGCACTGTTTTAGCGACGGATTAAAACTGCAGATTTTTGTAGTGAACATTACCTTTGAATGCATCATGAAGTTCCCTAGTTCTTGGTGTTGCTTGTTGAATTTCCCTCCACTCTTCACTCCAAACCATAGAAAGCAAAGCTCGCCTCAAATTATACATGCGCTTCATTACCACATAGTGATGGCCAAATCTCGTCTTCTTCACTTGAATCACACCTCCGTAGAAGAAAATGTTCTAAACAGACTCAATACTAAGCTATGGTTTTTTATATAATTCACCATGTCTTTTACCTAATCGTAACTTTATCCAACAAAATTCAATGATTCGTGTTTAGATCGAGCAATATCTTTCATCAAAAGACTCAAGGTGTGTGGCATACACCCAGACCAATAGACATGAGGCAACTTACAAACTATAATGTCACCAGCCACCTTACAATTCGCTATATTATCAGTGAGCACCAGGATAACACTGTATGCAACAACTCCTTCAATAGATTTCAACATAAAATCAAATATAAAAGCAACGGTTTTCTCTTCTTCAGAAGTATCCAAGGCTTTGATGAAAACACGGTTACCTGCACATACCACCAAAATATCATATATTAATATAAACTCAACAAGTTGATCTTCCTATAAAGTATCTAACTATCTATAGATTTAATAGAAATAGTCTTACCTCCACAAACCGCCAAAACATTGAGCAACGATTGACTTCAGATATTGGACCACCCATCAGACACAATAGAAACACCATAAAGAGGCCACTCTTGCTTTACAATCGGTTTTTCCTTATCAAGCAATGTGGTACATATTTTTTCCAATCCTGGGGCTCTATAACCTCTTGGAGATTCGTTCATAGCTTTCACTGCAGCAATCCAGAGTGGAGACCTTGCCACGTTGAACGAAATTCCGCAACCATAAAAGAACCTTGCTATCTGTTGGTCCAGATAACGGCAAAGTAAAAGACTGGGGGGGGGGGGGGGTGAATAGTCTTTTAAAACTTTTGTCGATAACAAATGTTTCTCAGATATCTCAATGGATATCTGATACTTAGAATCAGAGTGCGGAAGACTTAATGTAGATAAGTGTAGAAACAGTTAATAAGTGTGTGTGTTTGAAGTATAAATACGAAATGTAAATGACACGTTAGTATAGTGGTATCTGGAGGTGGCGTAATCCTCCAACTAATCCACTTCGGTCTATCAGAGACCTAGAATTCACTAGAACAGATAATTGAGATAACCTTACAAAAATCCTATTCTAAGATTCTGAACAATTGGTTCCCAACCAAATGTTCCCCCTGAGTTGTTCCCTAGCTTCTTCAGCCAAGTACTTCCTATACTCAGAAACCTTTGAGTTGTTCCCTAGCTTCCCAAGCTAAGTACTTCCTATACTAAAAAACTTTGGAGTTATTCCTTAGTTTCCCAAATCAAGTAATTCCTATACTCCGGTAACCTTGGAGTTATTCCCTGATTTTTCAAACTAAGTACTTCCTGTACTCCACGCCGGTTTCGGTGTTGGTTTGATTTGAGTTGTCGATGAGCGTCTTAATAACTTTTCATTATTCAGATAGCTCTGTGAACTTAGTTACTTAATACACTTTACAACAGTATGGTATCTAGTTCGATTTCTTGACCAAGTCTTATGAAACTGCTCAAGAGAATGAATCTCGATAGTTGATCTTTTGATTCAACTCCTTCACAGATAGCTTTGCTTGTTTAGGATCAGGACACTTAGAACTTCAGTGTTTACTCAAGATCACAAGCTTTAGTCGCAACAGAAAGCTTTGATAATAAGTAAGTTGCTTTGAGAGAGTAGGATGTTCAGAGTTCTATGTTTCAGCGTATGCAATGTGTCGTGTGTATCTCTCAAGCTGTCTAAGTGTTGATATTTATAGATGGATTTGAGTGCCGTTTGAATAGTATCCGTTAGGCTCAAATTCAAACTATCGATATCTGTGTGTATAGTACTGTAGCAGGATTTGTCTTCTTCTCGAAGTTGCCGCTTTTACTCGTACATCTCCGTGCATTAAATGCTTTGTACTATACTTTTTGTCTCAGAGTGTCAACGGAACTATGCTTTGTATCGTAGACTAGACTTGTTGTCGATTCTTTGCACATCCTTATCTTCATTCTTCGATACCACTTGTATTGATTGAAACAACTTTGTTTGCAATATATGTTTCTTTTCGTAAACGTGGTTAATGCTCAAGGTATCCGAGAATAGTTATCTGGACACTTTCCTTGTTTTCGATATGCATCTCGTTTCTCGGATATCTCTTGTGACGCTTTGTTTGAAATCGTCGCGTCACAAGATATCCGTAAGATATCTGAATAATGATTCAAGAATCTTGTGTAGTTTTCTTCAAATCTTCAAAAGTTGTTGAGCTTTACATTGGATGTCTTCTTCTTGGTCTTTTCTTCATAAAATAAAAATTACATTTTGAGACCTAACATCCTATACAAGATTAGCTAGACTATCATACTTAGTGGGTTTCCTCTTTTACAATGTTCAAGTGAACCAAGAGTACTAATCACCTTTCTGAGACTAAGATAAGTCATCATGTTGTTGAACAAAATCTAAACAGATATTCTAACAAAATATCTAACAAATTTCCCCCATTTTGATCAGTCAACGATGACTATCTTCCCTATTACAAATCTGGATGAGGAAACAATCCACCACTTAATCATTTCTTGAGATCTTTCAAATCATATAATTAAGTGCAGAAAGTAGACATCAACCAAATCACAAGGTGTGATCTTTGCTGACAAGTTATCTTTTATAAAATACTATCTGAGAGTAAGTTCTTCAGATAAGTCGCAACTTAAGATTACAGATAACTTTAATACAAAATACAGAATACAGTTGAGCTCAGTCAGCAAAAATACAAAAACTACATAGTAAATTAGGACAACAGGAGTTACCAAGCTCCAAGTAAACATCCTAAAGAACTAGTCTTCAAGTCTTCAGTCTTCAAGTCTTCAACAAAATTTGTATGGATCAGTCTGCAAATTTCCTATCTCCAAACCTTTTGATGTCATCAGAATAATCATAGAGAAGAGTTCGAAGCATCTACGTGTCTCCGCAAATCCACGTACTTCTTTGTAGGTTTTGGTAGGATTTTTCGCAAAATGCTTGACCCATGGTACTTTCCCCACTTCCGGGCATGCTCTATTCGATATCCGAAAGCTTGAAGTATCCATAGATAATCTTCGATATCCGATGTCACCTTGTATTGATCTTCCGCCGATAGAACGACTCATAGGGTTCCACAGCAAGTCTTGGTCTTGTGCCTGTTCCTGTGATATTCAGAATTTTGTGCACATCATCTGGCTTTCCATATGGACAATCATCAGAGAGGTCCTTCTTCATGGCTTTAGTTCTCTTGACAACTTCAAAATCCAACCATGCTTTGATGTGATTGGTGTTGATCAAGGTAGGTTTATTCTTTCTCCATGCCATAAGCTGTTTGAGGATTGGTTCTGGAAATCTTGAATTTACCAATAGATGCTTAAGTTCTTCAGATAAGTCGCAACTTAAGATTACAGATAACTTTAATACAGAATACAGAATACAGTTGAGCTCAGTCAGCAAAAATACAAAAACTACATAGTAAATTAGGACAACAGGAGTTACCAAGCTCCAAGTAAACATCCTAAAGAACTAGTCTTCAAGTCTTCAATCTTCAAGTCTTCAACAAAATTTCTATGGATCAGTCTGCAAATTTCCTATCTCCAAACCTTTTGATGTCATCAGAAAAATCATAGAGAAGAGTTCTGACAAGCATCTCTGTGTCTCTGGCAAATCCACAGACTTCTTTGTAGGTTTTGGTAGGATTTTTCTTGGCAAAATGCTTGACCCATAGGTACTTTCCCCACTTCCAGGCATGCTCTATTCTGATATCTGAAAGCTTGAAGTATCCATAGATAATCTTCAGATATCTGATGTCACCCTTGTATTGATCTTCTGTCAGATAGAACGACTCATAGGGTTCCACAACAAGTCTTGGTCTTGTGCCTGTTCCTGTGATATTCAGAATTTTGTGCACATCATCTGGCTTTCCATATGGACAATCATCAGAGAGGTCCTTCTTCATGGCTTCAGTTCTCTTGACAACTTCAAAATCCAACCATGCTTTGATGTGATTGGTGTTGATCAAGGTAGGTTTATTCTTTCTCCATGCCATAAGCTGTTTGAGGATTGGTTCTGGAAATCTTGAATTTACCAATAGATGCTTAAGTTCCAGAATCCAATAGCCATTTTTCTGATTGATGCACCTGTAGACAGAGGAATCATTGTCATATTTCACATACTCAATTTTGGCTTCTTCTGGCCTGAGTGGAAGTTGACTTTGTCTTTGTTCAGCCTCACCGCTCCTTTTCCATCTTGAATTCTCTTTGGGGTTGTTGCTTGAAGAACTACCACCTGGATAGACTTGGTATTTCCAGAGGGTGTTTTAGCCGCTAGGGCTTTGCACTAAGGGCTCGCCAGCTTTCAAGTTTCCTTTTTCTGTGAAGAGGAGCTTCATCTTCATCAGTCTCTTCATCATCTTCATCAAGATCAATTCTTGTGAGATCTTTGCAGCCTTCTTCATTGCCCAGGGACTTGATTTGACCTTCTTCTTCTTCTTCAGAAGATTCATCAATCCCTCTAACTTGTCTTCTCCTTGGAGCCTTGGTACTCCTTGGAGGTTTCTGTGCCATGGCCCTTGTTACCATTTTGGTTCCTTCAGTAGGTCTCTGGGAAGCAGCTTGGCTTGAGAAGGATTCATAGATTCTGAGTGGTGGTCGAAGTTTTTCTTCTTCCTTTACGGCAAGACTACCTCATTTCTTCTTGTTTTCATCTCCTTCTTCCCATTCCCCGACTTTGAGGTCCAGATTTGTACTTTCTTTCCCCTTAGTCATTGTCACTCGGTCTCATAAAGGAATCAGAGAGAGTCAAAATGCCCTTGTAAATAGTTGTAGGCGAGGACCAACTTCAAGTTCGGCTTTGAGCTCGATTTTGTTTGATAAGTCCATTGTCCTTATCGTGAGCTCGCCAATGGGCCTAGGATGACATCCGATTTTCCAAAGAAGGTAACTTGCCTCTTGAAAAGCTTTTTCAGCTAAAGACACATCATCGTCCCTTGTCATTCCCAGATCTTTCTGAGCAATGATCATGCTAGTTGTTCTCTGAGTGATGAGCTCAGTGAACTTTCTCATTTCAGAGGGGACTGAGGCAATTACTTCCTTGTTTTGTGAAGACATCTCCTTATTCAGAATAGCTAGTACTTGGTACCTGCTCATGTACTCATGGGAGTGGACGTTTGGCAGTTTGTTGAAGATTGTAGGAGCAATCAACTTTCTTTTTAAGTGAGAAACCGCTAGATGTTCATGGCGGTGTCCTGCCAAAGTCTTGTCTTCTTCATCATCCGAGGATTAGCCCAAGGATCTTCATCTTCTTGGACATTTTCATCAATCGTATCAAGTCCAAAGAACCATCTCAGAGATTGATTTCTTTCCTTTCTGGGAGGAGGATGGTGCTTCTTTCGAAGAGGATGCAGCCTTAGCATCGTGCTTGACTTCAGATACTTCTTCAGTATCGAGTTCTTTGGTGATCTCTTGCACATCATCCCGTAGCTCTTTAACCTCAGAGTAAGCAATCATTTCTTCTAAGTATAGATCTTGTAGTTGATCAATCTTATCTCTGGATTTAGCTAATTGTTCTTCCAGTTGAAGATGGAGTCGTTGTTCTTCTTCCAGCTTGTCGAGTTGAGCACTTCTGGTCTTAGTGTTTAATATTTTCTGATTGGTTTCTTCAGAAAGCTCAACTACTTGTTCAGTAGTAACTGCGTGTTGGTGAGAAGATGGATGAGTAGATTTCTGAGGTGATGAAGACGGAGATTTCGTGAAGTCTTCTCGCTTGCTTTTCAGACTAAGGCATTGTTTCTCCGTGAAATTCCTCCGGTCCACAGTGCGTGGGCATCATCATCATCCTTTTGTCATTATCATCCTTTTGGTGATGATCGTGGGAGGTTCATCAAAGAAATTTTCATTCATTTCTTCCTCCTCATCATCTTGAGATACAAGATTGATCACGGGATAGTGATCTTACGCCCATTAACTTCTTCTTGTTCGTAAGGTATGAATTGCGAGTCTGGGCGAATCGGCTTGAATGCCATCTGTAATCTTGTCCGATCATCCGCCTGCTCAAAAGCATGTATCAAACTATGCGCCACTTCTCCGAAAAGTCCTTGTGTAGTAGTCGAATCAGATGTTGTTACAGCAAACATTGCTTGGACATATGTTTCGTGTCAAGAGCTCGTGCCCGTCTGGTTGGTTGATCATTATTCTCAATATTTCAGAGATCGAGCACCTTAACTTCTGCCATTTCTTGAAGCATTGAATGTGCTTTGGCAAAGTGTGAGCTTTGAAGAAGTGAAGTAGGTCCCTTGTTTCTTCAATGGGAACCTGCTTTGCATCTGTTTGAGCCTGAAAGAAAGAGTTTTGAGTGAGTTTCAAAACTTTGGTAGATATCTGAGTAGAAATGTAGTTTAGTTTTTGAGTTACCTGAGTATGAACATCAGGCTCAGATACTTGTTCTACTGGGACAATTGGTGTCTCAGATATCTTGTGGTGAGGTGGAGACTTGGAAGTCTGGTCCTCATCAATCTTTCTTTCTTGAACCTGAGAATTAACATTATCACAATACTTAGGAAATTTTATCAAGAAGAACTTTAAGTGACAAGTCAGATATCTGAGAGATCAATTACCTCCATGGGAGGCTCAGATACTTGTCTCTCAGAGACTTGTGCAGTCTCTGGAATCTTTTCTTGTGATGAAGGCCTTGATGACTCATCAATTTCCATAGGTGCAGGGGATGTCGCAACTTTTTCCCTTTGCACTTCTACTTCTGATTGAGCCTGTAAGTAGATAGTATTGAATAATTTAGAAGAAGTTTTAAGATAACCCAGGATGAAGAGTACTTATCACTGATTTTTATATACCTGCAAGTTTGAAAGCTCAGTGATGTGTGCTTCAGAAACCTTGTTGGTTTCCGGGTTTGTCTCTGGCATTTCTGCCTTATCTTCTTCCATCTCAGTTGGAGCCTGTTAGAAACATTTATCATTAATGAGTATACAAACATTTTTACTGAAAAATTAGTTCTCTTTAAGAATTATTTACCTGTGGCACAGGCTCAGATTTCTCAAGAGTTGAGGTTGAAGGAACCTCTTTTTCAGTATCTGAGGTAAGCTTTTCAGCTTCCTCTTGTTTTTCCGTTTCTAACTCACCAGAATAAAGAGATTATTGGAAGGTAACAAGATAAGTATAAAAATTTTCACAAGGTAAGAGATAAACCAGTCATTTACCCGAGCAGTTTCAGGCTGATTGGTCTCTGGAACTTGTGACCTATCTATACATTGGTCGTCTTGTCCCGATAGCTTCTTTGTTTGAAGTTTCTGGTACTTCACACCTTCCCTGAGTATGCAACTCAGTTGCCTCCCCTGGTTGATCATTCTGAGTAGATGTCTCAGTTTGATCCCTCTCATTGAGTTGGGGAACCTGCTCAATTACAGGATTTTCTTCAAAGATCTTTGCATCTTGGTATTTCAAAATGGAGTTCATTTACCATTTCATCAACCACTTGTGGCTGTTGTGTTTGTGGTTGTTGTGGTTGTTTGGAAGTAGAAGATTGATCAGTAGAATGTTCTTCCAGATTCTTAGATGTGGCATTTCCATCAGCATCTGCCAATACTAAGATACCACTCATCAGGGCTTTGTGAAGTTGTGCAAGAGAGTCATTCCCTGATGATGTGTTTGCACCAACAACCTTTGCTATAGGTTCAGCAACCTGTGGTGTAAGTTCTTCTTCAGATACCTTATCACCGCCATTTGTTCAGTAACCTTAGCCCTCTTTGATTTTTCTAGGACTTGAGAGATGACTAGTTCATCATCTTCATCGTCAGAGCTCTCATCAGCATTGGGAACTGATTGGTCCATTATTCCTGCGGTTTCTGCAGTTGGGGCTTGGTGTTTTTCACCACTTTTAGCAGCATTCATGAGTTCATCAGCAAGGCTTTCTGCATTAGTCGCAACATTTCTGAAAGCACTTTCTCTTGCTGAGTCTACTTGTTCGGTAGGTGATAACTCTTTTGCAGCATTGATGAGTTCATCTGCCAAGTCTGTAGATTTCTGAGAATTGACAACCTCTTTGGGTGTGTCTTCTGATTTGCCAGCAGACTTCTTTCTTGAAGTTCTGGGCTTCTTGGTCGCAACCTTTTCTTCAGATATCTTTTCAGATTTTCTCTTCTTAGGACCTTTCTGAGACCCAGTAACCTTTTTCATCAGATTTGTATACTCATACTTGTAGAGTAAGTTACTGTTGGCTATTTCAGCCGTCTCTCTGAGCTCAATGCCAAGCTTTTCCAAAGAAGTAGCATATCTTCGCACCATATCCCATGTGGCCTTCGCTCTGCTAGTCCTTTAACAATCTTAGGCTCAAGCCTTGAATCTTCTTCACAAATTTCATGAAGGCGTATTTCCCCAGTTGAAAGGGTTTTCCAACTTTTGTCTTGTTGATTCAAGAAGAACATCATGATCCATCGTTCTTGGCTTATCTGCTCAAAGCACCTCCTTGTAGACCATCAAAGCATCTGTGAAGAATGCAAGCCAAGATATCCCAAAGGAACCAACAGATGTCCGGTTGATGTCGCAAGTTTGAACACAAGGTGTATCTGATTTCTCAAGATCACACACATCAGAAAGTTCTCAGAACACCTTCAAGGAGTTCCTCATCCTTGGTGTTTATTTCAAAATCCTTTCCAAGATTTTGAACCTCAAACAACTTACATAAAGTTGTTAAGTCCGTAGGATTTCCTTTCCTCGATCGAGGTTTTGATAGACACTATTTCAAGGTGCCTTGGATACACAGAAATAATCACGGAGTTGTTGTAAAATTCCAACACATCAAGTGATGAAATTCCACCGTATGGCAGATACAAAGCCCTTGATATGTGCCTTTTCAAGCATGTCCGAATTAGCTTTACATCGGTTCTCTATTCCAGCCGTGAGGTATTCCTCAACCATGGCACCACCCCAAATCATTCTGTGACTTGAAGTCCAATGGTCAGGATTGAAAGCTCCTACCAGTCGATTGTTAACAATAACCAACTCTGGTGCTTGCTTTTCAGCAGTACCAGTGGAGGATTGGGATTTCTGTGTAGAAGTGTTCTTGGAGGCCATCTCTTTATATAGTAAGGATTTGAAGCTTGTGTTTGAAAGAGATTCGATTGAGTGATTCTTTTCAGAAAAACTTAATCAAGAAATGCAGAGATTTTAGAGAAGTTGCAGAGGATTAGGAGAAGGTTTTTGCTGTTTTGATGCAAGTTGAAATTTCGGATTAGGCAAAAGTGATTTCATTTGCCAAAATCCTATATATATAGCAAGTGAATCTCAACAGACAAATACATACAAATTGATTTTGTGTATACATATCTGTGATTTGCAAACAGGCGTGAGCAAAAGCTAGTTCGGCATTAAATGCTTAGTGGGCCATGTCTGAATGTCAACAGTCCACTACTTACTGTGAATTAATTTCCACCGTACAGATCAATCGCTTGAATTCATCAAGGGTCACCATTGCTTCTCCAGCAATGATCACAATCAACAAATGTAATTGTGCCCATTTAATGAATTTTGGCTAATAGCTATCTGAATCACAATTCTGTTGGAGCAAGGACACTGTTCGCATCTGAATTTGTCTTATACTTAGGATTTTCCCAAGTTTTTCATCAAAATAGAAATAGTGCGAGATTCAAGACAGTAGTTGACTGCAGATAGTTATACTATTCTCTTTTGTGTTCCCTGTTCATAGAATGATTCAGATATCTGATTTCCCATCTCAGAGATCTTAAGCTATCTTTTTGCTCTTTAGCCTTTTTGACTTCTGGGTTCCCGTTCCAGATACCTCTTCTCTCTTTTCTGGATACCCGTTCCAGATACCTCTTCTCTCTTTTCTGGATACCCGTTCCAGATACCTCTTTTCTCAGTTCATTGGTAGTTCCATTAGTCCAAGACTATGTCTTAAGGCTAAGAATCTACTTTCTTGTAGTGGCTTGGTGAAGATATCTGCAAGTTGGTCTTCAGTCCCAATCTTGAGTATCACTATATTGCCTTTTTCAACATGGTCTCTGATGAAGTGATGTCTAACATCAATGTGCTTTGTTCTGGCATGAAATTTAGGATTCTGTGTAATCGCAATAGCACTTGTGTTGTCACTGAAAATGGGAGTTTTCTTCTCATCGAGTCCATAGTCTTTAAGTTGTTGTTGTATCCACATAATTTGTGTTGCACAACAACCAGCAGCAATATATTCAGCCTCTGTGGTAGAAGTTGCAATTGAGTTTTGCTTCTTGCTAAACCATGAGATAAGTCTAGTGCCCAGAAACTGACAAGTTCCTGAGGTGCTTTTCCTATCAAGCAATGATCCAGCATAATCAGCATCTGAGTACCCAGCTAAACCCAATTCACTTTCTTTAGGATACCACAGTCCTACATCTACTGTACCCTTTACATACCTTAATATTTTCATTGCAATGTTGTAGTGTGTTTGCATTGGATTTGTCTGAAATCTAGCACATACTCCAACAGCATATTGAATATCAGGTCTACTTGCAGTGAGGTAAAGTAGTGAACCTATCAACTTCCTATACTTATGTTCTTCAACACTCTTATCTGATTCAGTATAGGTCATTTTGGTTCCAATGCTCATAGGTATCTTAGCATTCTTTTCAGAAGGCTTAAGATTGAATTTTGTGAGCATGTCTTTTGCATACTTTGTTTGACTAATGAATATTCCATCATTGAGTTGCTTGACTTGCAATCCTAGGAAATAATTCATTTCTCCCATCATGCTCATCTCAAACTTGCTTTTCATGAGATTTGCAAAGTCATTACAAAGTTGCTTGTCCTTAGATCCAAATATAATGTCATCAACATATACTTGAACTAAGAGTAGTTTCCCATCATGATTCAAGGTAAATAAAGTTTTATCAACTTCACCTTTCTTGAAACCACTTTCCAGAAGGTATTTGGCCAAAGTGTCATACCATGCTCTTGGAGCCTGTTTCAGTCCATACAGAGCCTGTAATTTATAGACCATTCTACTTTCTGAGGAAACTTCAAAGCCAGGTGGTTGCTCAACATAAACTTCTTCTGCAAGTTCACCGTTTAAGAATGCGCTTTTGACATCCATATGATAAACTTTGAAATTTTTATGAGCTGCAAAGGCTAGAAAGAGTCTTATTGCATCCAATCTGGCAACTGGTGCATATGACTCATCAAAATCTAAGCCTTGATCGAGTGAATCCTTAAACCAATCTTGCTTTGTTTCTGGTTATTTCACCAGTTCCATTCATTTTGTTTCTGAAAACCCACTTAGTTCCAATCACAGATGTTCCTTCTATAAATGGAACTAGTTTCCAGACTCTGTTTCTCTCAAATTGATCCAACTCTTCTTGCATTGCAGAGATCCAGTCTTGGTCTCCTAATGCTTCTTCTATACTTTTAGGTTCAATATTCGAGATGAAACATCCAAAGAGAGAATCAGCATTTTCATCTATTGCTCTTCTAGTCCTAACACCCTGATTAATTGGTCCAATTATATCCTTTGTAGGATGATCTTTGATCCATTTCATCAAAGGTTTAGTGCTAGTAGGATCAATATCCAGGTGATCTGAATGTGAATCACTAGGATTTTGATTTGATACTTTTTCAGTATCTAAGATATCTGACATATGAGAAATGTCATGGATATCTGACACTTTTTCAGTGTTAGAGATATCTGAGACATGCATTTCAGCATTCTTATTTTCAGATACCTCTCCATGATGAAGGTTCTCAGTAACCTGTTCCATTTCTGGAAAACTCATAGGAAATTCCTCATCATGTTTGTGAGTCATCTTGTTGTTACTAGGCTTTTCAAGCTTTTCTACGTCAGAGTCATCCTCACTTTCCATAACGATGTTTTTCCTTTCTGAGGATTCTTCTTTAGTATCCCTCAGTAATAGTTCTTTGAACTTTTCTGAGAGTTCATCAGTAGGAGGTGTTCTCTTACTTCCTTCATAGAATACAACATGAACTGATTCCTCAATTTTCTTTGTTCTTTTGTTGTAAACTCTGTAAGCTTTGCTGTTTGTGGAATAGCCAAGAAAAACACCTTCATCTGCCTTTGGTTGAAATGTTCTCAGATAATCTTTCCCATTGTTTAGAACAAAACATCTACAACCAAATACTCTCAGATGTTTGATATTAGGAGGTCTTCCAACCAACATTTCATAGGGGGTCCTGTCATGGTGTTTGTTTATCAAGCATCTGTTCTGAGTATAGCAGGCTGTGTTTACAGCTTCAACCCAATATATTTCACTTATCTCAGTGTCAGCTAGCATTGTCCTTGCAGCTTCTTTAAGGGTTCTGTTTTTCCTTTCTGCAACACCATTTTGTTGAGGTGTTCTTACAGAGGAAAGTTGGTGTTGTATACCTTTGCAGGTACAAAACTCCTTTATGTACTGATTGACAAACTCAGTACCATGATCTGTTCTGATTGCAGATACCTTTTCATTTTTCATGATTTCAAGCTTTTTCAAAAGTTTGGTATCTCCACCGGCATCGATTTGTGTTTCGTAAAGACAACCCAGTGAATCTTGAGAAGTCATCTACAACAAGACCATACTTCTTTCTGCATAACTAGTTCTGAGATGATTCAAATAGATCCATGTGTAAAAGTTGCAGTGGTCTAACACTAGAGTGTCTGATTTTGGACTTGAAAGAGATCTTAGATTGTTTCCCCATCTGACAGGCAGAACAGATACCATCCTTTCTGAAAGATGTTTTGGGAAGACCAACCACTAACTCTTTCTTGGCAAGTATATTCGAGTTTTGAAATTCAAGTGACTCATTCTTTTGTGCCATAACCAAGGTGCTCTTACCGTGACCAGATTGACTCACCATGAGACATTCTTCAGTTGTGGCAGATGCCCAATCGGCAACATAAAGACTGCCTTTCCGCCGTCCAACTAAGACTGTCTGCTTTGACTCATTGTCAATTAGTTTTGCGATTTAGCTTTGAATTTTATAGTAAAACCCTTGTTTGCAAACTGGCTCATGCTAAATAGATTGTATTTCAAATCCTTAACATGTAATACGTCAGTGATTGTTAAAGTTCCCAATTTGACGTTGCCAAATCCCAGAGAGGGATTTAATTCTCCTCCAGCAAATCTGATATCTGGTCCTGTGTTGCAAGCTTTGTAGTCAACCAGATTTGCTTTGTCTCCTGTCATGTGCTTTCCGCATCCACTATCAAATAGCCATTGTGCTTTAGTCCAGGAAGCATTCTGCACACAACAGAAAACAGGAGATTAGGTTCTCATATCTTTGATGGAACCGTCAGAATCAAAAGTTCTTCCAGTAGGAATCCATTTTTGAATGAATTTCTTTGAAATATGCTTTTGTCTGACAGGAACGTAAGGAGGAATTCTGTTTGAATGAAAGTTATCATTAGTAAGAATTATTTTCTTCCTTGGTGTGTTCCTAGGTGCTCCATATGATGCTTTCAGATACCTGTCAGGTTTCTGAGTTTGCTTTTCAGCAAACTTAGCCTTCCTTGCCAGATTTCTTCTAGCCCTGGCATTCAGATTTTCAGTGGCTTGATTTAACTTCCACTTCTGATAATTGCTTTGAGCAATTCTAGCTTTCAGCCATCGTTCTTGCTCCTGCTTGTACTCATGAGCAAGTTGTTTTCCGATGCCTTTGTAGCCAATACCGTTTCGAGCACTTGAAGCTATCTGAGATCTTTTCTCAGCAGCTTTGCTAGTCTCTGGTTGATCCAATTTCTTTCCAGAAAAAGTGACATGGGAGAATTTGCCAGCTCCTGCAATTCTACCTTTTTGAGAGACATAGCACTGTGGGTGTTTACACTTTTCAGTGTTGTGTTTCTTTTCAGAGACGTACCCATCAGTTTTGTTTTTGACTTGTTTTTCCCACAAAGGTCTAGTCGCAACTGCTTTTCCTTTGTCAACAATCTTTGTCTTTTCACCAATACTATAGATTGCATGGGAACCGTCTTGCTGAGTACTTACAAATGTTCTCTTCTCCTTACTCTTATTCAGAGTAATAGAACAATCTGTCTGAGTATTCAGCCCAAGTCCTTTCTTTTCAAGGATCTCTTAAGTAAGATTGTACTTGAAGAGTGTCACTAGCTTTGGCATAAGATTGAAAAGATAGTTCTTTCTTCTTGAGTTCCTTGTTTTCAGAAAGAAGATTTTCATAATTCTTTCGTAACTCAGCCATTGCTTCTTCATGTGACTTTTTAGCCTCAGATATCTGAGCTTTGAGAAATGCGTTTTCAGCATCCTTTCTCTCAGAATCTTTAACTAATTGAGAATTTTCCT
The DNA here is from genome assembly GCA_026545765.1 of Plantago major. Taxonomy (NCBI): domain Eukaryota; kingdom Viridiplantae; phylum Streptophyta; class Magnoliopsida; order Lamiales; family Plantaginaceae; genus Plantago; species Plantago major. The sequence goes on from CM048840.1 coordinate 42,190,469, forward strand.
TTTCAAGAGAATTCTTTTCTTCTTCAAGGTTTTCGGCTCTAGCTCGAATCATTAGAAATTCTCTTTCATAGATGTCAAGTTCTTTCCTGAGATTTTCTAGATTTTTTATTTCCTCTTCATCACTTTCATAAGTGTAGCAAGAAGTATGTGTTACCTCATCAGCCATAAGACATTTTTCTATGTTGGAGATGTCTGGTCCGTCAATTTCAGCAACTCCACACATTTCATTCTTCTTGAGGCCGAAGTCGATTATGTCATGAGTAACTCCACATAATTCTGGTGATGGTAGGGTTGAATCATCTGAATTGTCATCTTCAGAATCTGTCTCAACGTCTAGAGCATCCAGTTGAATCTGGATTTTCTTTCTTTCTTCAGTTAACAAAGCTTTCTGGCTTCTTCTGAAGATTCTTCTTTCTTTCTTGTCACCTGTCCTTAGTTTGTTGAGGGCAGGACAATCCTTCTTGAAGTGGCCAGGTTTCTGACAATAGAAACAGATATCGTTTCCAATTTCTGCTTCCTCAGTACATGATGCTTTCTGAGCTGGCTTGTTCAGCGAGCTCTGCATATTTTTGTACTGGTGATAGTTTGAGCCTAGATGCTTTTTCAGCTTCTCTTTGGCTTTTCTTCTCTCAATTTCTCGACTGACAAATTTAATCATTTGCTTTGCAGCAAGAGCATCCTCAGTCTCCTCCTTGCTTTTCTTATTTTCAGAAGTTTCTTGATTAACTAGAGCAACATTCTGCAACTTTTCAATTGTTTGTTCTCTCTGAGTTGTCTCATAGTCAACAGTAGCAAGATGAGAGAAAAGTTCCACTGGAGTGATATTTGGCATACCTTGGTTGAAATAAAAGAATTTAGTATGCTCCCAGTTGTGGTTAAGACTTCTGACAATAGTCTTAATCTTCTCTGACTGAGAGTATCTATTGCTTTCCCCAAGTGCTACCATATCACTCATAAGAGTGGTAAATCTGAAATCAAGTTCTTCCAGAGTTTCAGTGCCCAAGTTCTCTGACAATAGTCTTAATCTTATTTGAAATTTTGAAATTTCAACTTTAGAACATCGAACTTGTTTTCCTTGGTTTTCTCAGTTCCGGCACAGATTTCTTCAATCAGTTGCCAGGCAACTTTCGCCGTTTTAGCACCCCACAGTTTACACTGTATGTGCTCTGGTGTTGATCTGATGATGATGTTACGAGCTTGACCATCCAGACGATTCCTCTTGGCATCTTCCGATGTCCAGAGTTCTCTGGGCTTTGGTTCGTAAATAACGTGACCAGTAGATCTTCCACTAGTTGACGCATCTGTTTGTGAAGATCCTTCACTTTGATCTCTGTCTCTTCCACTTGAAACCTCCATGACTTGCTTAAGTTGTTGAATGACTATTGGGCCATTCTTTATTACTTCGATCATCTCGTCACTTATGGCTTCAAGGTGGAGCATCATGTTATTTTTTCATTTCTCGTAGTTCTCTGGTTTGAGAACTGGTGCATTACTCAGAGACATACCTGCACACTTAACACACAAATTAAATAGTCCTCAAAAATGGACAAAGTTCCTTCACCTATCTGGGGATCTAGGTTCAGTGCAGAAGGCTGGTGAACCTCCTGCTCTGATACCACTTGTTGGTCCAGATAACGGCAAAGTAAAAGACTAGAGGGGGGGGGGGTGAATAGTCTTTTAAAACTTTTGTCGATAACAAATGTTTCTCAGATATCTCAATGGATATCTGATACTTAGAATCAGAGTGCGGAAGACTTAATGTAGATAAGTGTAGAAACAGTTAATAAGTGCGTGTGTGTTGCTGAAGTATAAATACAGAAATGTAAATGACACAGCAAGTATAGTGGTATCTGGAGGTGGCGTAATCCTCCAACTAATCCACTTCGGTCTATTAGAGACCTAGAATTCACTAGAACAGATAATTGAGATAACCTTACAAAAATCCTATTCTAAGATTCTGAACAATTGGTTCCCAACCAAATGTTCCCCCTGAGTTGTTCCCTAGCTTCTTCAGCCAAGTACTTCCTATACTCAGAAACCTTTGAGTTGTTCCCTAGCTTCCCAAGCTAAGTAGACACTTAGAACTTCAGTGTTTACTCAAGATCACAAGCTTTAGTCGCAACAGAAAGCTTTGATAATAAGTAAGTTGCTTTGAGAGAGTAGGATGTTCAGAGTTCTATGTTTCAGCCTATGCAATGTGTCGTGTGTATCTCTCAAGCTGTCTAAGTGTTGATATTTATAGATGGATTTGAGTGCCGTTTGAATAGTATCCGTTAGGCTCAAATTCAAACTATCGATATCTGTGTGTATAGTACTGTAGCAGGTTTTGTCTTCTTCTCAGAAGTTGCCGTTGCTTTTACTCAGACATCTCTGTCCGTGCATTAAATGCATTGTACTATACTTTTTGTCCTGTAGTGTCAACGGAACTATGCATTGTATCAGAGACTAGACTTGTTGTCTGATTCTTTGCACGTCCTTATCTTCATTCTTCAGATACCACTTGTATTGATTGAAACAACGTTGTTTCTTTTTAGAAACGTGTTTAACGCTCAAGGTATCTGAGAACAGATATCTGTGGACACTTTCCTTGTCTTCAGATATGTATCTCATTTCTCAGATATCTCTTGTGACACAGTTTGTTTGAAACTGCTCGTTCACAAGATATCGGCTAAGATATCTCGAACAATGATTCAGTAATCTTGTGCAGTTTTCTTCAAGTCTTCAATTCTTGTTGAGCTTTCTGCTTGGATGTCTTCTTCTTGGTCTTCTCTTCATAAAATAAAAATTACATTTTGAGACCTAACATCATATACAAGATTAGCTAGACTATCATACTTAGTGGGTTTCCTCTTTTACAATGTTCAAGTGAACCAAGAGTACTAATCACCTTTCTGAGACTAAGATAAGTCATCATGTTGCTGAACAAAATCTAAACAGATATTCTAACAAAATATCTAACACTATCTTTGTGTTTGTATCTTTCCTTGTTGTCATGTTAAACAAGCCCTTTACTGAATGGAAACTAGCACCATATTTGTTCCCACCTTGTATTGCAGTTGGAGTTGGAGTAGGGCCATCAGGCTTACTTCTTTTTCATATTGGTCCCCCATAAAGCTCTCTTGCAGCTTCTTCTTCTTCTTGCAATTTAACTCTTTTATCACCAACTTTGTTGCACTTGATGATTCCTTAGAATTTCTCACCTGGCCTCAAACGTAGTAAATGTGCTCTGATATGATTGTATGAGCCCATGTATGGTTCATCTTTCCAGCCAAAATATCACACCCATTTACCATCTTTTTTGTTTCCAACTATGGTGACATATTTTTTTAAGTGGAGTTGTTTTATACTCTTAAGTTATTTCATCTTGGTCTTGGTTATCCATTGCTTGATAATTGCTACTTGAAAACAATATAACACAACAAATTAAATAGATTAGAAATTTAGAATAGACAATAGAAAAAAGCATCAGTAGACAATGTTGAGGGTAAAATTCCCCAACTACTTAGAGATTATTCGACTTCACGTGTAATGGCCAAGGTAAGAAGCTCCGTACAGCGTAAGAGCCAATGTGTAAGAGCCTGCGACCTCAAGCTGGGTAAGAACCTGCACAAGTGACTTGGGGGGGGGGGTTAGGACCCGGTTTGCTAAGAGTCAAACCGGTTGGAGACTTTACTCAAGAGAGACTGAAGATCTGCTTTGTATAATGTTCGGGATTAGTTTCGTCAGATGTCTTACCTCAACATGGGGAAGTGTGCCATATTTATAGAAAATTCTCAAATAGGGAGGACTCCTCTGGATCGTGCCAAGTGTAAGGCCTTGATCGAGCCACCAAGGCTTGTTTAGGCCCATGGCCCAATAATGACACTTAGCCCATACCATTTTGGGCTTTTAGGGGCAGTTCAGTCATTATTGAGAGAGTTTTAGAGGGTGTGACATAGTCTGTCGAGGTTCAAGGTCCGGAGGGGTTGGTCCGGACCGTATTGGGCTGTCTATGGGGAAGTTCCCTAAGTTTGCCCAACTCTTCCGATTCGGACCTTATGGCTCGGACCTCCCTACTCTCTAGTGCCAGTCTACTTGGTTGCTTGTGAGATTGTCATGTTGGGTCCGAATGATCATCCGTATCGGACCTAGATGGGTCGGACCTGCAGACCTAGGGTTGGACCCAGTATATTTTAAGTATTCTGTCCCGTTTCTAGGGAGGGTCAGACCCGGGTGGGTCAGACCTATGGGTCGGATCATTGTGTCTCGGGTCCTTTAGACAACTCGGGACGCCTCAGGATTCGTTCCAAGGCGCCTATGACGGATTGGACATATTTTCGTATCAACATATGTCCCCCTAGTTTCCAAGTATCTTAGTAGAAGATAGTTGTGGAACTATTGGTTGAGACCGATGAGGATGGGTCGTTCCTTGGTCCAATCCGCCTCATCGTAAGCAGAAAAAAGGTGTAATCCGTGCTTCGTAAGGTCCTTAACTTAGTCTCTCTCCCCCCCTTTCTTTTTTAACTTTGTTGCTGTCCGAGGGATAGGGTTCGGAGTGCAACAAAGTTAAGAAAGAAAAGGGTATTTGTAAGCGAGACTAAGTGTAGACTGAGAACGTCGGCGTTGTACCTTTGGTAGGTTACGGGTTAATCCGTAGATGAGTGTCCTATCCGAACCAAACTCTCTTGTAAAGAGAAGGTCCGAAGGAAAACGTCCGAGTGGATGAGGGTCCATGTGTGGACAAGTGATTTTTGCCTGGAAAAGTTCCGGGGCGTTCGACGGGTAGTCATCCGAGGCCTGAGTGTTGTCTTCCGCCCGAAAGTGGGGAAGTTTATTGTATGCGTCTTTGTTATCGCAAAGGAAGTTTTTTGTACCGATTCGTCATTTCACTTGGTATTATTGTACTACACCGTTGGATGATTTTTTATCTACGATTGAGATTTAATCCCGAAAAATCGTGACGGTTGGAGTTCCTGATATAGCCCTCTATAAATAGGGGCTAAGTCTCTTTCATTCTCCTCACTTTTAGAGAGAAGATTTTTTTACTTGAGTACGTCCGAAGCAATTGCAATCAAACCGAAGCAGGCAAGAAGGGGTTCGTAGTGCGTGGTTCCGTGCGAAGTCAGCTACCTTCCATCCAACCATCCGAATACAAGTAAGTTTGCTTCTTTCGTTGCGTGATTCAATTTCTTTTGTTTGTTGTCTTTTCCATTTAATTTTCGGATGTATGCCCATGATGCGTAGGTTAGTAATAACCAATGTTTTGGCTATGTTGACTAACACCGTAACCATCTTCGACTCGAACTAACCGTCCGGAGATTCGCTTTCTTGTCCCCGATTTTTAAATTTTCTCCTCCTTTTTTAATATACATAAACGGCCTCTCGGACTGCCATCTTAAAGCTTACAAAATTGCTTTCTCCTTTCCCTAGGATGTCCGAGAGTGATAGTCAGAACCGGTCCGAGGCTGAGGGATATGTCTCCGACGCGTCATCTTTATCCAAGCGACTCAGGAGATTGACATTGTTGGTGATGACGAGTCAGTAGAGCTGGAGAAATCTCCCCGTCCGAGCCGAGAAGAGCCCGAGGTAAGCTCCTTGCTTCGGTTAGTTGTTCCGGGTTCAGGGTCTCCGAAGCATCGGGATTACCTGTGAGTCTCTAATGTACAGGGTGTTGGGGCGGCTCAAGAGACAAGCTCGCGGTCTATAGGAGCTCATTGTCCGGGCCGTGCTGGGAAGGAGCCCGAACTTCCGGTAGGGATTCAATCCCTCATTCGCAACCTAGGTTATAATTTTAGGAGTAACCTAACCGAATTTCGTTCGTTCCGGATCCGCAGGAGCCTAACATCGAGGAGGTGCATGATACCTTCGAGGCGCCTCCCGAGTTAGGTATGTTCGAAGAAGGTGTTGAGGATCGGGTCCAAGTAGTTGTTCCCCTTCGGACGGTGGTAGAGTTGGGTTCCTCGCCCAAGAATGATAGGGCGAAGGAAGAGGTCCGTGCTGAGGATGTTGGTTCCGAGGAGGAGGAGGAAGAAGAAATGCTGTCTGCCCATGCTTTTCGGAGGGAATCTGCTGGTCAAGCGGGTACAAGCCACCAGATGACCGAAGAGGAATTGCCCGAGGGTCTTAGGAGGGGTGAAGACGTGTTCCGGGTGAAGTTCCCTCGGACAAGGGACGAGGTTACTCATCCTGATCCGGAGGGTGAAATGAATGAGGAAGGTACATTGCCCACATGTCCTTCAATTGTGATGGCTGAGGAGGTGGAGGAATTTCGGAGGAAATATGAGATTCCGGAGTGTGTGGAAATTCTCATTCCGGATGAGTCGCACGCTTTCTACAATCCACCTCCGGGGTATATGTGCGTTCATGAAATAAGTCTTCATTGTGGGTGGCGGTTGCCTGTATCGTCCGAGTTTTTGGAGATTTTGAGCAACATGGGGTTAAGTCCGCACCAAATCATCCCCAACTCGCTCGAAAATTTGATGTGCTTCGGGGTGATGTGTAGATATAAGGACATCCCGATCACGTTTGATAACTTTCGGAAGTTATTCAACGTTAGTGTAAGTAATAGAAATACTTTGTTTTATATGTTCGTATGTCGCCAAGCGTATACACTTTTTGTCGATCCACTCTCTTCGTTGGGAATAAACTGGTGGAAGAGATACTTCTTCGTGCGGACCGCTTTGAAACAAGGTCAATCCGAAGTGGAAAGGCCAAAGTGGCAATTTGAGAAGAAATTTTTTCGAGGCAGGCTGCCAGACTAGAAACCTCCGGCTCGGAACGTCCCTTTATGGATGCAAGCTCTCCATCGGAATCAAGATCCGGAGAAATACTTCTTCCGAGGATTGATATGCCAACCTCTTCCTTACCTGGCCGGCTTTTCAGAGCCAAGTTTCTGCGATGGAAAGAAGGACTTAAGTAAGTGTTCCTTCCTTCGGGCACGCGGTTGGTCTTTCGAGTCGGTGGTTATTTGCTTTGTTTGTAGTTATAAACTGTAAATTTCTGTTATCTTGCATCTTATTGTCATTCGGATGTGCATATTTTTGGTTCTAGTACACCATGTCTACTATGCGAGAGTTGAAGAGGAAGCAGAATGCTGCTCAGAGAAAGGAAATGGAGGAGGGTACTCGGACCCAAATTATCAAGACTTCCACCGTGCTGCCAATGGAGGAGCCTCGGAATGCCGCTGCTTTCCGAGCGGAAGAGACTCGGAGGGCCGCCGCGGGTGAGGAGGCCCAGACAATACCTACCCTGGACAAGGGTAAGGTAGTTGGTTCGAAGGGGGCCAAGAAACCTCCGAGATCTGTGTCTCGGGATCCCCACCCGATGGCTCGAAATGCAATGGAAAAAGCGTTAGAAGGTCTAATCCCTACGGCCAAGAAGGGCAAGGGAAAGATGAGTGATGCTTGAGCTGGACACAGATCTTGAGGTGGCTCGGCTAGGCTCTTGCCTCGGACCGGATTAAGTTGATCGCCGCCAAGCAAGATTTGTTCGTTTAAATTTCTGATTGTTGTTTCAACTTTCTTTGGCTCGGAATTGTCTCTCTAACTTCTTAATGTCGGTTGTTTTCAGCTTGCTTCCGCCGTTCAAGCGTGCTCCGTGGTGGCGGGTCGGAGGGCCACACTAGAGGAGGACCTGGCCAAGGCTGAGGCTGCTCGGGTGGTTGAAACGTCTCAGTTGAATAGTTTGTTCGAGCGACTGAAAAAGACCATAGCTGGCAAAAAGGAGGCCGAGTTGGAGACGACCAAAATGAAAAGTGCTATCCTATCGCTGGAGAAGGACATGAAAGTTCACCAGGATAGCTTGGATGAGTTCGTTGGTGTCTCCCGGAACTTCAAGGATATGATGCTGAATGAGCTGCTAAAGGTCCGGACAAGGGCCGTCCAGGATTTCTTGGGTTCGGACTCCTGCAAATTCTTTCTCGAATCCAAGTATGACGAGGCTCGACAGGATGGGTTCGATGCGGTTGTGGGCCAGTTCCAGAGGAAAGGTTGGATTCCGAGTGGTTGTGACTTGGAGGCTGAAGGCGTTTCTGCTTTCAAAGAGGCCGATGGCTCGGACTTTGCTCCATAGGGTGTCTCGGATGAAGACTTGCTCCAATGCGAGTTTGTGGAGCTAGTCTGTGATGAGACAGAAGACAAGAAGTTCGACCACGGTGGTCCGTATCTTCCGTATTTTGTGCCCCGGTTGCTGATGTCTAGTGTCTTTGTTCCTTTGGAGGACCACTTGAAGCACAACCGAGACTGGTTGACTTTGCCCAGGCCTGTCCAAGGTTTCGATCGGGACTTGGACTTGATGCAATGATGCCCTGCCTTCCTGAAAGAGTGTCAGGCTCGGAGAGATAGGAGGTTGGCCCAAGAAGCCAGAGAACGGGAGCAAGCACCTCCGGAGGGGGATGCCGGAGGCCCCTCCGGAACTCAGGCTGGTTCATCTGAGCGGTGGAGAGACTGAAGGCGGGGTATGCCCCGGATCTCTGTAATTGTGAGCCTTCGGGCCTTGAGACAATGTTATTTCCTTCTTAGTCGCTGTTTTGTATCTTGCTTTATCTAAGTTACATTTGACTCGGTATCTGTGTTATTGGTCCGAGCTCGTTGGTGGCTCGGAGCAACTTTTATTACTGGCTTTTGTTATCGTCCTTCCGAATGCATGCTTCTCGTGGGTTGAATTTGTAAAACTGATTAGTAACTCAAAGTTTTCGTTGGCTCGGCTTGTTCGGATAATGGGTCCGAGTCCACGAGGCCAAATTTTCCCAAACGTTAATTGCCTTAAGTAAATTCTCCCTTTGCTGGCTCGTGGGTCGGTCGGACACGGTGTTCGTCCGAATCATAGCTCCAAATGTTTATTGCCTTAAGTAAACAGGAATGATTCGGAGCCGTGTCTTCAAATGTTAACCATTCAGAAAAAATTAGTTTTCCCAAAGCTGTAACAAGTAGGATTAGTTCGGATGTTATCATCCTGCTCGGTCTGTAGGGACTTGGTGTGCCATTCCGAATCATGTCGGCTTGTGAGAAGTTGGTAAAAAAGTAGATAATCAGTAGAAAAGTTGAGTGACTTGCTACGGGTCACAGTCGGTACGGAGGTCATCATGGCAGCCTCGAGCTGACGCATCCGAACTGATAATTTACTCAAGAAGGCCGGCAATGTGAAGGGATTTTTGGGTTGGGCCAATAGCGGCCCAAGCGTTAGGCCCAAGTCCAGGCCCAAGCCCATCGCCGGCGGTTACGGGCCACGTGGCGACTACTGATTGGTCCTTCATTTCTATATATACCCTTGGATTGTACGGCTTTTTGTCAGATCATCCCATCCCTTTTATAGTAATAAGTGGTTTGGATCCTAGGTCCGGACGTCTGACGAGTGGGTTTATTTCACCGTTCCTATGCGTGAGTCTTTCCTCTAAGGGTTTTTCGGTGCTTCGGAAGTCCCTTTGAGTCGGACCATGCTGGGGACGATGAGGTCAAGTCACTCGGATTCACGCTCCTTCGGATCCTCGCGCTAATCTTCTTCTGCGAAATGTGTATCATCGACTTCGCCTTGGGAAGCGGATTAGTTCACTGTCCCTAAGGACTGGAAGACTTGTTGGCACAGAGAGTCGAATTCTCAGGCGGTTCGCTTCTTCCTCCATTCACCATTTTCTTGACGTGCTCGAGGGTGCGATCCAGAAAGTGGTTGTGGTGGAAGATGCGGATCGTTTGAGAAGACCGTGGAGCTGCCCTGTTGTGCCGGAGTTATCCGATCCAGATTCAACTTGTCCTTTTGTGCGGCAGGGACTTATTGTTTGGAGATCTATTGGTTCGTGTTGTTCCTGTTTTGCCTCGGACGCTGGGTTTCGGAGCGGTCATATCGTCGCGTTTTGGATGTTACATCCCCAAGAATTGCTTATGTAATGTAAAGAACGATGTAGAGTTCCCTTACTTTTTCGTGACTCGGATGTATGTATTCGGAGTGTGCAACCTTGTAATGCGTACTCCTTTGAATAATACAAGGTCTTCTTGCTCTTTGTTTGACTCGTTATAATGCTTTATCCGAACTAATTGGTATAAGCTAATTTTGTTTGAGCAATTGGCTTCTCGAATATTCGCTGCATCAGTTGGCTCGGACCTCCTCTGATCGGTCCGAGGCAATCTGTTTGTGTAAATGTAGCTTTTACTTCCTTGCAAAAAGTTGTATTGATTTGACGGAAATTCAAGTACAACTGGTGGGCTTCGAGGCCAGATAAGGAAAATGACAAAAAACTTTGATAACTGTCGTAGTCTAATCTCAAAGTGTTATCCTAAGCACAAAACTTTTGCAAATTCTTAGCATTCCAGGTTCTCTTCAAGGATCGCCCTTGGTTGTCTTCCAGCTCAAAGCTTCCATTGACTCTGGCTCCAGTAACTTTGTAGGGTCCTTCCCATTTGGGCTTGAGTTTCCCAACATTGCTTAGAATATCGGCTCTTCTGAGGAAAAAGTCTCCGACTTGTATATCTTTGGGGAAGACATGCTTGTTGTAGGCTCCAGCAGTCATGGCTTGGTATCGAAGTATGTTAGCTAATGCCTTACTTCGGAGGTGAAGCGCTGTTCTATTTTGAAGGATTGAAGCCACTCTTTCAGTCTTGCCCCCGAGAACTGAGCCCATTATCCGACACTAGGACTCTTGGAAGTCCGAAGCGGCAGATGATGTTCTTCCAGATGAATGTCCGTACCCTGCTTTCAGTGATGGTCGAAACTGCCTCTGCCTCAACCCATTTAGTGAAATACTCCACTGCCACGATCAAGAACTTCTTTTGATGGGTTTCGCGTGGGAAAGGACCAACTATATCTATGCCCCATTGATTAAATGGGCATGCTATAATTGACGGGATTATAGGGTTGGTCGGGCGATGTGGTATGTTGGCATAATATTGGCAGTCTTCATAGGCACGAGCGAAGTTGGCAGCATCAACGTCAATGGTAGGCCAATAGTATCCTTGCCTTATGATCTTCTGTGCCAAGGTTCTTCCCCCGGAGTGACTTCCACAACTTCCAGCATGGATTTCCTCCATCACAGTTTTCGCTTCCTGGAGATCCAAGCATCTCATGTGGGTGCCGGTGAAGGATTTTTTGTAGAGATCTTCTCCCATGACGAAGTATCTGCTGTCTCGGCATAGGATCCTCTTTGCTTCTCTAGGATCTGAAGGTAGAGAGCCATCCTTGAGATAGTGGAGTATGTCAGTCATCCAGCTTCTTTCAGTGCTCAAGAGGAAGATTTGCCCGTTGGATCAGTTTGTCAAGGAGGAGTCCGTGCGGGTCATCAAGATGACACTTCTCGTGTCCAGAGATCCTAAGGCCGAGGCATACTTGGAGAGGGCATCGGCTTTTTTGTTCCATTCCCTGTGGAATTGGTCAAGAGTGAATTCCTCAAAGTGCTCAACCTCTTTTTTGAGGAGTTCCAAGTACTTGATCATGTTACGTCCTTTAGTGGTAAAGGACCCGGAGAACTGGGATTGCACGAGTTGTGAATCTGTGTAAGCCTTTATTCTTTTCACCTGAAGAGCTCTCACCATCCTTAGGCCGGTGAGGAGTGCCTCATACTCAGCCTCGTTGTTTGTTACTTTAAAGTTGAGGGTGATGGCGTATTCTAACTTGGCTCCTTCAGGGCTTTCAAGGAAAATTCATATTCCTCCCAATCGTCCAGTAGAGGATCCATCCACTTGCAACGTCCAACAATCCTTGTTTCCCATTTTGCTTCCAAAGTAGGCACTTCTTGTCGGAAGATGCGAGAAACATGTGCCTCAAATGAATCATCCATGGGTAAACTATTCCTGTGCCTCCATGGAATCTTTCGACCTTTTGGTTCCTCCTTCTGTTTCCTCCGGATAATCAACCAGGAAGTCGGCAAGAACTTGTGCCTTCTTGGCAGATGGAGCTTGATACCCGATATCATATTCGCTTAACTCAATCGCCCACTTGGACAAGCGTCCTGACTGGTCTGGCTTACCTAGGACATGTTTGAGTGGTTCATTGGTGAGGACCACAATCCTATGAGATTTGAAGTAAGGCTTTAGTCACCGTGCAGTGTAAATCAGTGCGAAGGCGAGCTTCTTGATCTTGATATATCTAGCCCACAAGGGCCTTGCTCAAGTAGTAGATCGGTAAATGGTCGTTGCCTTGTATTCGCACCAATACAGAATTCATCGCTTCATCAATAGTGGCCAGATAAAGGTAAAGAGGTTCACCCTCTACTAGTTTAGACAAGAGGGGTGGTGAGAGGAGATACTTTTTCAAGTTGTCCAGGGCCTCTTCGCACTCCTTTGTCCACTCAAACTTGTCTCCTTTCCTTAGAATCTTGAAAAAGGGTAAGTTTTTCTCGGCGGACTTGGAGATAAAACGGCTTAATGCCATCACCCTTCCCAAAAGCTTCTGAACCTCATTGATTGTTTTTCGCTGTGGTAAGTCCAGGATTGCCTTTATTTTCTCCGGGTTCATGCTGATACCTCTCTCTGTGACCATGTAGCCAAGAAACTTTCCTCCCTTTACTCCGAACGTACACTTTTCAGGGTTCAACTTCATTCCATATTTCGTAAGGATGGAAAAGCAATTGTTGAGATGCTCGATATGCTCCTCTTCAGTCTTGCTTTTTACAAGCATGTCATCCACATAGACTTCCATGGTTTTACCCAACTCTTCCTTGAACATCTTATTTACCAGTCGTTGGTATGTAGCGCCTGCATTCTTGAGGCCAAACGGCATGACTTTGAAGCAGTAGACTCCTCCTGCCGCGAAGAAGGTAGTCTTCTAGATGTCTTCCTGGGCCATCCTGATTTGGTAGAAGCCTTGATATGCGTCCATGAAGCTTAGGAGCGCACATCCTGCAGTGGAGTCGACCAGCTGGTCTATGCGAGGTAATGGATACGGATCCTTTGGACAAAACTTGTTGAGTCTAGTGAAGTCATTACACATTCTCCACTTTCACGAGGCCTTTTCGACGAGGACCACGTTACAGATCCAGTCAGAGTATCTGACTTCTTTGATATGTTCGGCTTTCATCAATTTATCCACCTCTCCTGCTATGATAGCATCTTCAACAGGCCCGAAATCCTTCCTCTTTTGTCGGATATGTTTTACCGTCGGATCCATGTTCAGGCGGTGAACTGCGATCCTTGGGTCTATCCCCTTAAGGTCATCTGTGCTCCAGGCAAAGACATCGTGGTTGTCTCGGAGGCATGTGATGAGCTTCATTTCTACTTCTGTGCTCATCTCTGTTCCAATTTGGGTTACCTTTTCTGAATTCCCTTAGATCAACTGGACTTCTTTCAAGGCTTCATGAGGCTCCATCCTGGCAGTCTTCGGGAATTTTTCTTTAAGTGACCCAGCACCGATTTCTTCCTTTGATGGGGGTAAGAGTCACAGGGGGTCCCCCGAGCCCTTTGGTGATCGAAAGAACGGGTACTGAAGCTGCCCTGGTCGACATGATATAACATTCCCAAGCTTCTCTTACATTTCCCACTTCTTCACCCACGCCGTTTGGGGTTGGAAATTTTACCCTATTGTGTAGGGGAGACGCAATTGCCTTGAATTGATTAAGTCCTGGACGGCCCAAGATCACGTTATAGTCAAAGGTGCCATCGACTACCACAAAGAGGATTGTCTCAGTCACTCTTGTCGGAAAGGTGCCCATAGAGACTTGTAGTGGTACACTTCCAATGGGACGTACTACAGATCCTCCAAAGCCCACCAAAGAAGTATATACATGCCCATATTGAATTCGTACTAGGTGCATTTGCTCCACGGTCCTTTTGGAGATGACATTGGAAGAACTTCCTGTGTCGACGAGCACTTTGTTGACTTTGTAAGTGGCGATAACCAGAGAAACAACCAAAGGAATGTCGGGGTCCTTCATATCCCCTCCACCAGACGTTGGTGGGGGGATTTCGCTATCATCAAAGGTGATGGCATTCGTGCCCTTCAGGGCTGAAGGAGCATAGGCTCTATCATTGTTTCTCAAGTGTTGCGCGGTCCTTTCCCTTGCATTTCGACTGTCTCCCCCAGTTGGTCCTCCCGCAATGGCATTGATAACTCCGCTATAGGGGAGGTTTTCCATCTCCATATCATCGTGGTACCCTCGGTATCTTTGGGCATGCTAAGGTGGGACTTCTGCTGGAGGTGGCGGTAAGGATCCTGTCGGAGGCTCCGAACCACGCTCCTCCCTTCTTTGTTCATTCTTTTGGTGTCTGGAGAGTTCTTCCTCATATATAGGTTCTTTCAGCTTTCCACTCCTTATCATTCCCTCTATTTCTGTCTTCAGCTGGACACAGTCCTTTGTTGAGTGACCTTTTTGCTTATGGAACCTACAGTAGTCCTTGGAAACTTTGTTCTTCTTGTTGCTCCTTGTAGGTTTTGGCCATTGTATATCCAAGTTTTTCTCAACGATAGAAGCCAAGATATCAGATCTTGGTCTGTTGAGGCGAGTATACTCGGCGTATCTCCTTGGTGGAGTTCTCTCTCTGCGGAATTCCCTCTTATCTCTAAGTTCTCTTTTTTGTTCAAACTTTCCCTGACGAGGAGGAGGTTCCTGTCGTACTTGCTCTTTTCCCTTTTTTGGCTCCAGCTCTTATCGGGACATTTCGTCGATACTCTTCTCCATACAAGACTCCTTCACAGATATATTCCAAGTACTTTTCCGTTGTGATTTCTTCATTGGAAAGCTTTTTTCTAAGATCATCATTGTAAGTGTTGGCATATAGGTGTCAGACTCGTTCTTTGATGCTATGAGGTTCTACCTGGCGTACTTCGGCATTGAAACGGTCAAGAAAGGTTCTAAGGTCCTCATTCTCTTTCTGGATTATTCCTGCCAGGTGCTCAACTGACCTCTTTCTCTTCTTTGCTTGCTCAAATCTTTTCAGGAAGAGGGAAGCGATATCCGTATAGGACTTGATGGAACCATTAGGCAGTGAGGTCCACCAATCCATTGCTTCCCCAAAGAGTGTAGTGGAGAAGTTGAGAGCTTTCATGTTATCATTCAGGCCGTTGGTCTCCATCTTACTTTTGTATCTAGTAAGGTGCCCCACAGGACAAGTGTCTCCGTAATAGTGTTCAAGGTTTGGAATAGTGGAGTCAGGGCGCTTCCTTTCCTTCCTGATCTCGTCACATAGAGGATTGGGAGCTTTAAGAGTCACCTTCTCATGTGCCTTCACCATCTTGCTCAGAGTGGCGATTTGCGTTTCTAAGGCCTTTTGTTGGAGATAAATCTGCTCAGCGGTTAGCTTCTAACCAGTCCTGGGGTTGATGGCCATATCTGGAGGAAGATCATTGAGAGGAACTATTGAGATGCTCTCCGCCACATGATCTCTTGGTGCATGTTGTTGTGCTCCATGCCGACTAGTTCCAACTTCATCCACTCGTGGTCTCACTGGACTTCTCCCTCGCTGTTCGTGAGAAGCAGCGGCCCTTCTGTTGAGAAGGTTCCTTAGATCTTCCTGTTGAGCTTGTTCCCCCAGCCTTTGTTGGATAGGACGATGCTCATTCCTCGATTATGCGGGTTCAGCTTGTCTCGGAATTGCCAAAGGGGGAGTGGGTTGAGGAGGCTGGAGGTTGTTTGATCCAAAGCATCCTTGAATAGTGGTGAGTAAGAGGCCAAACTGATTCTCATTCATCCCGAACTCGCTTGGACGAATGATCTGCCCATTTGGAAGGGTAAAGTTTCTTCCTGGAGGAGGACCATGTGTTCCTGACGGAGGAACTTGTCCTTTGACCCCGAGCTCCTGGGTCCTTATTGGCAGATCATCGGCTCTTTCCTCATCTGAAGAGAGACTGGCGGTATGGCCATCGCTTGGACAATCCATCGTATCTCTTGGAGGAGTTCCTGCCACCCTTCCTCTCCTAGTGGGAGGTCTACCTCTTTGCCTTGGAGCAGGCGTGCCAATTGCAGTAGTGTTGGTTCTTGCGGAACTTCTTGTTCTTGCCATTACTGAAGAGAACTGAACTTTTCGTAAAGATTCCCACAGACGGCGCCAAAATGTTGAGGGTAAAATTCCCCAACTACTTAGAGATTATTCGACTTCACGGGTAATGGCCAAGGTAAGAAGCTCCGTACAGCGTAAGAGCCAATGTGTAAGAGCCTGCGACCTCAAGCTGGGTAAGAACCTGCACAAGTGACTTGAGGGGGGTTAGGACCCGGTTTGCTAAGAGTCAAACCGGTTGGAGACTTTACTCAAGAGAGACTGAAGCTCTGCTCTGTATAATGTTCGGGATTAGTTTCGTCAGATGTCTTACCTCAACATGGGGAAGTGTGCCATATTTATAGAAAATTCTCAAAGAGGGAGGACTCCTCTGGATCGTGCCAAGTGTAAGGCCTTGATCGAGCCACCAAGGCTTGTTTAGGCCCATGGCCCAATAATGACACTTAGCCCATACCATTTTGGGCTTTTTGGGGGCAGTTCAGTCATTATTGAGAGAGTTTTAGAGGGTGTGACATAGTCTGCCGAGGTTCAAGGTCCGGAGGGGTTGGTCCGGACCGTATTGGGCTGTCTATGGGGAAGTTCCCTAAGTTTGCCCAACTCTTCCGATTCGGACCTTATGGCTCGGACCTCCCTACTCTCTAGTGCCAGTCTACTTGGTTGCTTGTGAGATTGTCATGTTGGGTCCGAATGATCATCCGTATCGGACCTAGATGGGTCGGACCTGCAGACCTAGGGTCGGACCCAGTATATTTTAAGTATTCTGTCCCTTTTCTAGGGAGGGTCGGACCCGGGTGGGTCGGACCTGAGGGCCTAGGGTCGGACCTATGGGTCGGATCATTGTGTCTCGGGTCCTTTAGACAACTCGGGATGCCTCAGGATTCGTTCCAAGGCGCCTATGACGGATTGGACATATTTTCGTATCAACAGACAAATCAAGAGAAACAGGGGTGTAGAGTAGACATCAGTACAGATTCACAATATAGACAACAATACATAAACATCAAAGTGCAGATAACGTAACATAACATTAATAAGCAGGTAGTGCAAGTGTACAACAACAACACTTATACTCCAATTATCTAATATAGTCGATGAACAAATCAAGAGAAAGTCTCAGAAACAGATCATAAAATTCGAAACTCTAAGGAAGAAAACTAAGCACAACACCTAGCATAATCACAAAGATAGAGATTTGAAGTTTTAATCGAAGATCTTAACATTAGAATTATATTATAAACATCAAACAACAAAATAGAAAAACATTGAATTCATCAACGAGTTGGAACTGGATGGCTGTAATTGGAATTCAACCAAAAAACGACGGTCTAAAAAAACTCACTAGAGTATAGTTGGCCGGAATAGATGGTTGGAACTGGAAGTCGGAAGCAGAAGGCGGAAGCAGAACGACAAAGTCAGACTCAGAAGCTCGAAGAAGAAGCCGCAGAGTCACATACAGATTTTTTTTTGGTAAGCAAAGACGATCAGTCCTTAGACAATATCAAACTCAAGAAACAGTACAACGTGGATCGGAGGTGTATCCCAAGAGGTAACCTCGTCCAACTCAAAGCAAGCTAATCTAGCTAAATTATCCGCTACCAAATTAGTTTTTCTATTCGACCAATTGAGAACAATTTCCCAAGGTAAACGTAGAAGATCCTTGCATTCTAAAACCAAAGCCAAGATATCCTGTTCAGAAGGCAAAGGTAAATCCCCACAAGCCAATTTTATTGCCTCAAGAGAGTCCATTTCGACCGCAATTTTCGGGTACCGTCGCTCCCAGGCCTACTGCAGACCAGACTTCAAGGCTTGCAATTCAATTGCCGTTACTGAAGATGCCAGAACAGGGGATGCGAATCCCCAAAGCCACTCTCCATTCTTATCGCGGACAACCCCACCTACACCTGCTCGACTTTTTGATGCATTAAGGCTGCCATCTACATTAAGTTTCACCCATCCCGAGTTCGGTTTTTCCCATTTTTGCTTCTCAGAAGTACCAGGTTTAGTGGGCATGAACGTATGTAGCTCGAAACTCAGTTGCTTAATCCGCAAAACTTTGACACTTACTGGCTCTTTCTTCTGACTAAAAATCCACAAGTTTCTTCCCTTCCATATCTCCCAAATCGCAGCAATAAAGACCCATTTCCAGTCGACTGATGGGAACTCCAAGCTATCAAATTTTTTGTGCAAAGCATTTTCTTTCAACCAACAATTAGCCGGGATATCTAAGAATTTTCGAAGCTGCGTGGGATTGAGTACTTTCTTCCAGACTGCTGTTGCTGCTGTGCAGTTACGCAGGGTATGCACGACTGTCTCTTCTTCCACGTGACATACTGGACATAGGGGTGAGTCCGTAAGTCTTCTAGTTTGTCGTAACACATTTGTAGCTAACTTTTCCTGTGCCGCTAACCATATAAAGTGTTTGAGTTTATGGCTATACCGAGTCTTCCAAACCCAAGCTACGCTAGAAGGAGCAGTGGTGAGATTTAGTTTACGGGCTTGTATAGCCTTGTAAGCCGACTGACATGAGAACACTCCATTTACCGTCGCGTTCCAAAGTATGACATCTTCAGCATCTGCGTGTAATATGAGAATTGAGTATCTTCTCCTTGATCTCTTGGGGTATTACTGATTGTAGTAATTCGAAATCCCAATGCCCAGATTCATCCAACACCTCTCCTACCTTCAATTGAGCTTTCTCTGGTAGAATGGTAACATTCAGATCTCGCAAGGCGCCACTTCCTAGCCAGTTATCGTGCCAAAATGAAGCATTTAGACCATCGCCTAATCGTCATCGGAGAGATGTCTTTATGAGATCAACACATCGCAAAATCCCCTTCCAAAGTGGGCTATCTCCAGGTTTACTCACACAATGCAGCAGGCTGCCTCCCTTCAAATACTTTGCCCGGATCAAAGGTTGCCAAACCGTATCTTCATTCCGCAGGATTTTCCACGCAAGTTTAGCTAATAAAGCTTCGTTACTTTCTCTCGCTGTTCTAATCCCAAGCCCACCATTTTCTTTCGGCAGAACTACTTTTTGCCAACCAACCAAATGTATTTTCTTCTTCTCAATGTCATTTGACCACAGGAAATCACGATTAACTTTATCAAGTCGCTCACACACATGCTCAGGAAGCCAGTGAGACTGCATCGAGTAAATGGGAATAGCCGACGAAACGGACTGTATCAAGGTAGATCTACCCGCAAGTGATAAAAATTTCGTCTTCCAGCCGCTCAGTTTTGCCAATATTCTATCAAAGGTTTCTGCAAACACTCTTCGATCTACTCTTCCATGTGATAAGTAGATCCCTATATATTTTCCCAAGTTGGTCGTTTGTCCAAAGCCAAGAATTGTACTGATCGACCTTTTTAAAGCCGCTCCCCCGGTGTTTGAGAAGAAAACTTTAGATTTTGCGGAACTCATCTTCAAACCGGATGCTGCACAAAAGCTCTTTAGGATGCGATCAATGGTTTTTGCCGTAGAAGTGGTGGCTTTTCCCATGAGCACCAAGTCATTAGCAAAGAACAGATGTGATAGAGAAGGGTCGGACCTACATGGTATGATGGGCTGCCATGTCTTGTTGTTCACGGCTTCACTGATCATATAGGATAATCTCTCGATGCACAACACGAAGAGATAGGGAGATAGAGGATCTCCTTGGCGCAAACCACACTTATGTTCGAAAGCTTCCAAAGGCTCGCCATTAAAGAGTATACTCGTCGAAGCATGTCTCACACAGAACATGATCAGATTGATAATAGACACAGGGAATCCAAAAGCATGTAAAGTGTCTTCTAAAAAGTCCCAGTTTACTTTGTCGTATGATTTCTCAAGTTCCAGTTTCATAACCATACATCCGACTTTATTTTTCTTCTTGGTGCGCAAGGAATGCAGGACTTCCTGTAGAACAATAATATTATCTTGGGTGCTCCGTCCCTTGATAAAACTTGACTGAGTAGGAGAAATAAGCTTCGGCATCGCATCTCGAAGGCGCAAGGTAATAGTTTTAATAACAAATTTATAGATAACATTACACAACGAGATCGGGCGATATTCTGAAATCAACGACGGATTAGGAACCTTTGGTATTAAACAAAGAAGCGCACTGCATAAGCTAGGATCGAAACATTGATTCTGGAAAGCTCCCTGTATAAACTCGAGAAGGGAATCACTAATCCAGTTCCAGTTCTTTTGATAGAAAACTGATTGTATTCCATCAGGTCCTGGCGCTTTGAATGGATGAGTAGACCAAACTACATGTTTGAGCTCTTTCTTTTCTACTTCACCTAAGAGCAGCTCCACGTATTCCAGCTGTAGTGTACGCTGCAGCGAAGAAACCGCCAAAGAATGAGCTGTTATTGCCGAATTCCTTAGAGGCAGGGAGAATAAATTTGCAAAGAAGGACCTTGCATGCTGTTTTAGCATCTCTTCATTATTAATCCATTCCCCATCGATTTTCAGCATAAGAATTTTGTTTCTTCTTCTACGAGTGACTGTCGATTTATGGAAGAACTTTGTGTTTCGTTCTCCATCAACCATCCACTTGATTCTCAATTTTTGATACCAGAATAGCTCTTCCTGTTGGAGAATCTGATTGTAGTCTTGAATAAGTTGCAGCTCCAAGTTATGAAGAAACTCGTTATAATTTTCGGAAAGTGATTTTTGGGTTCCAGCAAGCCTTGCTAACACCTGTTTCTTTCTTCTAAAAATATTACCAAACATCTTTGCATTCCATGGTAGCATCGTTTCTAGTACTTTAGCTATTGCCTGGATAATATCAGTGCTTGTGTTCCAAATATTCCTTAGAAGCGGTCCACATTCCGGGTGTGAGAAAACCACATGGCCTCGAAGCGAAAAGGGCGGTTATCAGAAGAAGCATTCAGCCCATAGCAGCTCGTGAGAATGGGATGGTGGTCTGAATGCGTGCGAGGCAAGTGAAGGACTGCATTATCCGGGAAGCGATGGATCCATTCCTCATTTGCCATGGCTCTGTGAATCCTTTCTCGAATAACACTGCCATTACCTTGCTTATTCGTCCAAGTAAACTTTGGCCCATGAAAACCAAGATCTTGTAGATTGCAATCCGTCATACAGCGTTGAAAGAAAGATAATCTGCTCACCGATGTTGTTCTTCCGCCGCGTTTCTCATGAGAAAAACCAATCTCATTAAAATCTCCTGTTACCAACCAAGGGAGATTAAATGATGTCGAGATGTCTTCCAGGCTGTTGAAAATACGAACTTTATCACGATGGTACGGTTTGGCATAAATCCCTGAAACCATCCAAGGATCTTGACTATAAGGCCGCAAAATTGCGTGTATACCTTGATCCTCTACTCTCGTAATGTCCACATCTATATCAGCTTGATTCCATAGCATCCAAACACCACCCGCCATACCTTCCGTTGGCGCAATTTCAAAATTAGAATAACCTAGTGATGGAGCAATAACATAAGCAGTGTCTTGAGAGACACGAGTTTCCAATAAAAAGACCACAGAAGGTCTATGTAAACGAACAAGTTCTCGAAAATTTCTACGAAAATTTTCATTGCCAGCCCCCTGACAGTTCCAAGAAATGATCTTCATGGATGACGTATAGAGGTGGTGTTACAGGATCGGATAATTAACATCCAGACCCGTCCATAAGGACATCCGTTAGGATAGAGTTTCCAATGTCGAAGCATTCTGACGAGCTTGCACCCACCGGCTTAAGATTAACCGTTGCCACCCCGTCCGTTGGCTCCCCCCCCCCCCCCCCGGAGTGATATGTATGTCTGTACTTCCATTTCCCAAACTGTGGGAGGTATCTCCAAGTGTTCCTCTTCCATTTTCAGAGCTGACAATTCGAGTCTCCTGGATATTTGCAAGAACAGAGAACCGATTTGATTCTAAATCAGTTGTAATAGTCTGTTCATCCTGCGTATTAACATGCGCCGTCTCAGCAATCTGATTACAGACTTGTGCTGGAGCTGTATTTATAGTAGTATGTGTTCTCGCTTGTTGAGCTTGTCTATTTCTACCGGGATTAATGCTCCGAGGCAAAATCCTAATTCTAGTTTGTTTTGGATTCCTCTTTGTAGTATTTTTCCTAGCTGACTCAGTCTGCGTAGGTACTTTAGTACCACTTGAAGAAGCGCCAGGATCAAATCTTGGGGTGTAAACCGCAATCGGCTTTGGCGCCCTGGTTGGGTTGCTAGTATTTTTAGCCTGTTTTTGACCCCGTCCAAGAGTCTGAGCTTTTTTCTTTCGCCTTTCAACGATCATCCAGTCCCCATACTGACTGTTTCTCGCTTTTTCTAACAACCAGCAGGAATCTGAACTTGATTCCTCAACCTTCTCGACTTGTGCATTCATGTTCGTATCTGGTGATTATCTCTGTCACACGCACATTTGCGTGCTAATTTCTGCACGGCACACTCTCCCAACGTGTGTCCCACACGACCACAATTATGGCACAAGGATGGAAGATTTTCATACACGACTTGGTACACTTTTCCGCAGATATACACTCCCAGCTCTAGAGGTTTGCAAGTTTCCACTTCTACACAGAAACGTGCGAACCTACCTTTCTTGGTGGTGAAAGTATTCCCATCGATCTTAAGCGGATCACCAATACATGTTGCAATTGAATGGATTACCGATTCCCTGAACATCTCTATGGGAAGATTCAATATGCGCACCCAAGTTATTGTCTTCTCCACTTTGTCCGTATCAGCCCTGAAATTCGGTGTCCATTGTCGAATTGAAAGAAAACTTCCTGCTAGCTGCCAAGGCCCTTCAGTTAAAATCATAGTGCGTTTCTCTTCTGTCGAGCCCTTGAGGCAGTAACAATTGTGTCCCAAGTTCATAAGCTCAAAGAAATTGCCTTGGAGGTTCCACATAGATTCCAGTTTGAGAAGCAAAGTCGGGTAATACCAAGGTTTTCCCAAGACCTTGATTATAATGGTACTTTTCCATGGATGGATCATAAGATCCTTCAGTTCTTGATCAAAATCAACCTGCTTAAAAGGAATCTCAGTCGTAGGGTTCGTAATCTTTATCATAGCCCGTTCCTCAGCGTTTTTCTTCTTATCAACCCGGACATCTCTTGGTTTGGGTAGATTCATAGCTTTGCTAGCATACAACGGAGGAGTAGGCAGATTGGAATCAGCCTCCCCGTCAACGTTGTCCATATTTTTGTCCTGGATCAAAACCGTGTCTGGATCTTTGCCAGAATCGCGAGGTCTCTTTGAGTTGCGAAGTTTCGTAGTCATGTCAAGATATTGAAAGCGGTGATGCAAGATGCCGGTGTTGAAGTTCCGTCTAAGGCTGTTCGCCGGTCCATAACCGGTCCAGAACCGGACCGGAACCGGAAAAGACCGGAATCGAATTCATGAAAATGCATGGACCGTAAACCGGTCCGGTAGGTATTCGGTCCAGACCGGAACCGAACCGGTTAATACGGTTCGGATCCGGTTTTGAACCGTATAGACCAGATCTCCTTTGTACACTTGTTTTTTGTAATTTTTAATTCATTTTCTTGTTATTGTTAACTGCTAAGTGTGTAATTAATAACTATAATTATTAATTACTCTTTGATAATATATATTAGGTCAATATAATTTTCAAAACTAACAAACAAACTAGTTACATTGTACACTTAGTACTACCTGTTACTACTTAATTAATTATCAAATTAATTATCTACAATTGTGTGTTTAATGTTGAGTTGTTCACATTATTACTATCATACTCTGTACTACTCATTGATTTAGATAATAGCATCATCACCGACAAAGACTCGCCGGCCAAGAAAGAAAATAGAACATATTGGCACAAGTTACCGACCGACCAAAGTAGCAAGTTTCGGTGAGAGGAAAATAACAGAGTATATACTAGTATACTACAAAGTGCACTGATTCGATAAACAATCAAACATATAGAGAAGCCATATAGAGAAGAAGCTAATACAGAGTGCAAGTTTCAGAAATCGAACAACCTTTTTTCTGCTCAGTCCAGAAGCCATATAGAGAAGAAGCTAATATAGTTGAATATTAAAAAACTTACTTGGAAGAAATTTGAGTTGATCTTAGAGTGAAAACTGTTAGATTGTTGAGAGCCTCTGCAACTTCTCGAGAAAGGTATTGAAATTCTTGTTGGTTAGTGTGGTTTAAATACAAAAAGAAGGAGTTTGAAGTAAGGTAAAAGTTTTAAGAATTAAAATTCTCCAGAATCTGTAAAAGGAATAAGTTGTGTTGTGTTACAAATTTACCTATGGAAGAGTTCAATTCCTTGAAGGCTCACTTACATGATCACGTTGCAGATGAATTTAAAGAATCAAAACATTAACAAACAAGGAAATATAGTTATATTTTACAATTTTAACATATTACATTGTTTTCCGGTTATTCCGGTCTTGTACCGGATATGTCTGGTTTTTTACCGGAACCGGATTCCATCAAATTGTGTAAATCGAAAACTGAACCGATAAATATCCGGACCAAACCGAACCGGATTAACCGGTCCGGTTCCGGTCTATTTGCCGATCTGAACCGGATTATGAACAGCCCTAGTTCCGGCGGCCAGGATGTGTTTAGGTTTTCCCTAAAACATCGGAGCAGCTGTGTAACTCATGTTCATTCAAGGGGAGTGTTAGTCCCATACAGATTAGGAATTTAGGATTTAGGTATTTTAGATTTAATAATTTATTGTAGTTTTGATATTTTAATTTGTGTTTAATGCGTTGTAGTTCGTGAATTCAACATAAAAGACGCTCTTAAAAACCTTAGATCACACCCTAGTGTATATTAGTCGTAGGTTTATAAGTATTACAGTGCGCGAACTAAGAATTCTTAGTGCGCGATCAAAGTATTCTTAGAGCACGCTTTATTGCACTCCGCACTCTGAGCGCATTCTCGCATTCTCGCATTCTCGGGGGCTTTTAGGTGACCTAGGTTTCGACTTGGCAAATTAAGTACCTTCGTCAATTTAAGAACTGAAAGTGCTGACTTGGTGCTTGTTTTGCTTATTTGGCATATTGGGGGGGGGGGGGGTCGCTTTTAGGTGACCTAGGTTTCGACTTGGCAAATTAAGTACACTTCGTCAATTTAAGAACTGAAAGTGCTGACTTGGTGCTTGTTTTGCTTATTTGGCATATTGAGCACACTTAGTCAACAATAAACACACCCTGTTGATTGCCACCTCCAAAATTCGCACACATTACCGTATGTTGACCGTATTTTGGACGATTTTGATGAAAAAAGAAAAAGAAAATAAAATATGGAACACGTGTCACATTCTGGTTTAATCTGCATTTGTTTGAAATGGCGCATGGTATGATTTTGAGAGTCTTTATTAATGGGTCGCGTGTATTTTATTTTTTCTTTGAGTAATAATGTTATATGATCTTAACCACTCACATCAACAATTTAGTTTTTGAATCTTATAGGGGGAAAACATAAAACGAAAAAAAAAAAAAAAAAAAAAAAAAAACTAAAGGAAGAGGAAAGAAGGAACAAATTAATATTGCCACATTCTTTAGTTGATTAGTTCTACTCGTACAACTCTACCCTTGAAGCATTACAACCCTAAATTTTGCATTATTTTGAACACTTTCACCACCATAAACATTCACCTAATTTACACTTATATGAAAAATCTATAAACTGAATTAATATATAATTTAACAAGATCCCTTCATTTGGATCAAAATATCAGTTCTTTCAAAGTTCAAATATGCTTAAAGAAAATCTGATCTATATATTATTCAAGTGGTTATGAAGTGAATTCGTTCATTTTTGCACCAACATATACATTAATCTTGAATAAAATTAAATAATATTCATAACTAGTAGGACAGTCAAATAATTAAAGGGCCTCAAGAAAAATAAATCTATGAATGAATTAAAACACGTGTGGTGTATATATTACATGATTACATGCATACCAAGAAAGATTCATATTGTGGAATGCAAACTTAACCCTAGTTGCAAATCCAAATTCTTCCTACTACAACCTAATTTCTTGGAATCATTCAACTTTAAAGAAAACTTTTCTTTGCTAATATTACTACTATTATTACTATTACTATTATAATAATTATTATTATTATTTCCTTTCATCAGTTGTTTCTCAACACGTGTCAAGCTGAAGGAACGCTCGTCTTGTTGTTGATCAGGTAGAGCGGCGTACCATCTGGAAATCGGATCTGGACTGTTCATTCTCATCTCACTATCTGGACCGTACGTTCCAAAACTGATCTGTGGCTCATCGTAGAAAGAGAACTCGGGAACATGAGAAGACGGATCATAGAACCACAGGTGATCATTATTAGACCCGTAATGATTGAAAGCATTTTTGTTGTTAGGTTGAATGTAACAATTGATGCTGGCCTTTCTTGCTTGAAGTTGAAGCCTCTTTTTCTTCAACCTTTCCTTCTTGTGAGCATTTTGGTGCCCTCCCAATGCTTGTGAGTTTCCAAACACCTTGAGACAATATTGGCACTCGAACTTCTTGTCTTCTGCCGGCAGCTGCTTATCGGACGACATAACCGATGATGAGTTTGCACTGTCGTCTCCATCTGGTGATACGTTGCGTGTACTGTGAAGTTGGGTCGGGTCGAGCAAGATTCCGAATAGCCTAAACTTCTTGGTATTGTCATCTGAAGAAGAAAGGCAACTATTTGTTTTCATGCTTGAGATTGAAATTAGAATTGTGGGAGTTTATTTGTAGGTAGTTGGTGGTTTAATTTTGCAAGTGATGAAATATTTATGCTTAGGGTGTGTTGCTTATATAGCAAAACAAACCTATTGGTTATTGACTATGCAATGCATTTTGAGACTTTAATAATATATCACTAGCAGTACACACAAATGTACCAAAAGAGTCAATATTTATTTAAGATATATGGAGTAGGAAGTTTATTAAAGAATTGTCAGATTCGAGAAGTGTTGTCTCGTGTAATATAATATATGCAATTTCCATGGATGATTGATCCATTCTTTTCTTTTCTCTGTTTCCCTAAAAGGAAAAGTTTTATGTACAGTTATAGCTAGGTTTCAATGGCCTAATTAATTATGCATGAACCCTAACCCAATTGAATATAGAATAGAAACCCTACAAACAAAAAAAAATCCATATAAAGAATTTATTTTGTGTTTTTAAAAAAATCAAGAAAAAACATATAGATGGTATTACATAAGTACCAAAAGTTCTGAAACTTAAATCATTCCATCAATTAAAGAAGCTGAGGGGCATCATCCGGAGAATGATCATAGCACAGAGTAAAAAAAAATTTTAACTTAATTAATAAGATGTTTTGAATTCAAGAAGAAGGTCCACGTATGGAGTAACTACTATATACGAGGAAACCTAAACGATGTAATTACAATTCAAAAGTTTAAGTCAATATAACATACTACGACTTTATAAGTATTTTGCATCTCAAAGATCATGTAATGAAAAACATACCTATAATTATTTAAGTCGAGACCTGGAAGAGTCATGAAATTTCACAATATGAAATTTACCTTATTTATAACTGATTAGAAGTTGAACCGTAAATCCAGACACACTTACATTTCTAGAGAATCCTTCTGTGCCCCCCCATCAAGTTTCTAGTTTAATTACACTTGCTAGCTGGAATTGCTATTTTAATGAAGCGTAATTTGTAATTTCACTTGTAATCTTCTACTATTTTGATTTTTTTATTATATTTTCAAGATTATTATTTAATCAATCCGATATTGTAATTCGAAAATGATTGGTAAGCTTCGGATTGGATTACATGTTGATATATTATTGATCCAAATCTGAAAATTCATACCCAATGCTAGAATATATTATTAACTAGCTAGGTCTAGCTAGTACGTAATTATACAATGCTGTACAACTAAGACCATCTCCAACCCTCAAACTCTATAAAACTGCCACGTCACCATTCCACTAATAAAAAATCCAACCAAACTCTCCATCTCCAACCATCAAATCCTATCATACTCACCTTTTAATTTTCTTTTCTCATTTCTTTTTAAACTACACTATTCTTTTTTCATTTCTTTTACAACTTCATAATTCATTCTTCATATTTATTTTAAATTTCGTTAATTAATTAAAATAATATAAAATAAAAATTAAAAAATTACAATATTCAAAAATAAAAAATACAAAATATTACACTACTTGAGATAAAAGAGTACATTACATATAATTAAAACACTACGTGAAACGTAAAAAATAAATATTACAAACGAAAACGGAAAGAAAATAAAAATGTAAAATAGAATGAAAAAGGAGAAAAGAAAACAAACAAAAAAAAAATAAAAGAGAAACAAATAAAAGCAAAAGGATACAAAAAAAAAATTTAAAAAAAAGGAAAAACAAGCTTTCAACTCCATCAAACTTGTTTGTAATTTTCAAATGGTTTGATGGAGTTTGCAAACGTTTGATGGAGCCATCAAACTCCCATTGAACATGGCAAGTATATGGAATTTGCTACTCTTCCAAGATTTTCTACATCACCCTAAAATTCCAGAATTCTCAAAATTTTGTATCAAATTAAATATAGCAAAATGTCATTCTTCCTTTTATATATTGTCCCCTAAACCCATGAGAAGCCTTGATCCACTAGTATGTATATAATTATTAATTTAAATTTTAAATTAGTGCATATAGTAGATACACCAAAAACTTTTCCCACCAAAGAGGATTCAATGTGTACTTGTCAAGTAATAAAAACCCTGGTCTCACTGTATTCCTTAAAGTCTTTGAATAATCAAGTTAGTACGTACAAGTTGTGAAGTTAAATAGGTGGATAAAAGAGGAAAAATGTGAAATATGCAAATTGTATAATGACAAAAGTCAAAAGAAGGATAATATATAATGGGGATGTAATCACCTGGAAAGAGGGCGATCTTTGCTTTGCAACAAATCTACCACACTGTACTTAAAAATGTGCTTAAAAAAGATTACTTTGATTGACCAACTATCTAAGTGGATTCATGTATTATTATTAATTAATCAAGTTAATATTCTCGAACCAAAGCTATATATATTCATAAACTAAAACATGAATCAATAATTTAATCAAATATCTTTGGGTGGCTTGTCCCATCTCCTACAGTTATATGTAATGCAATCATGTTCACACAATTTTGTTGTTCAATTGTTAACCACTTCTTTAATTTGAAGTTTCCTCGTAATTATCTATATCCTTATAGATAATCTCTTGGAGATTTTATAATATAAACTAAGAAGATTTGTTAGAAAATAAGTACACGTTATGTTGAAAAACAAACATTCTCCGTGCATGCATCCTAAAAAGATGTGGTCAATGTTTTTTGTAATATATTTCACTAATTTCATACACTTGTTTCTTAGCTTCTTTAAATTCATAATTGAAAATTTATTTGTGTAATTGTACGATAAAGATGGGAGTTTCATGTATTTGTGTGAGCAATCTTTCTTATGTGTTCCGTGTAATTTTGCGTGATTATTAATAAAAATTTGTAAAGACACCCTTATATTGTTAAATGACATTATGAGAATTTCCCTAGTCTTTTAAAACCAACAAACAAATATTGAAAAGCTGTAAGGAAGTGATTGACTAAGAGTTAAAACTCTGAAATTTGAGTTTAAAAAATCTAAATTTTTACGAAACTCAAGGTTTTAACTTTTAGCCAAAGTAACTTATTTTTGCAAACACAATATATACTCCCTCCGTCCTAGAGAAGCTGTACAGTTTACTGTTCATGCACAAAAATTAAGGAGAGTAATATTATAAGACGATATAGTACATGCAGGGTTTACTTCATGACTTTATTAGTAGTTGGTTTGATTGTTTGAGTTGCTTTTTGCCTTTTTTAGGAGTAGTGGATAATATAAAATTATATAATTGTTTCCAAAATGATAAATAAATGAAAATGGACAACTCTACTAGAACGCCTTAAATGGTAAAAGTTGACAACTTCTATGGGAACATAGGCAGTAGGTTTCTGTTGGGGGAGAATTTGAGTCGGTAATGTCAAGAGTGACATCTGTGATTATGAAGCATTACATGGCTAAATTGCTAATCTTGACCATTTTCTATGGATCCATTAAAAAGAAGTGATTAGAGAGGAGTAGTTAGTTGCTAAACAAAGGAATATTGAAAAGTGGGCAATGATGTAAGCAAATATATGTAATAATCCAGGGTCTTGAACCAAATCTAGGCATATCTTCTTAGAGCAAAACACATAATTAGTTTAATTGTATAAACCAAAAGCATATGTTTAAGGTGAAACCAGTCATGATCTAAACATTTTTATATTGCTTTTGGCATGGACAGGTGTTGGCTCTTGGTCCCACTAATATTTCATTTGGAGACAAGAGTAGAACTCTCTTAGATTGTGTTCTTATTCCATTCTCTTTATACTCCAACTATTTGTTATTATGCATATTTATAACTTGCATCCTTGGAATCCAATTGTTAGTTGGATATTTACTAAACACCCCTCAAGTTTATTGATAGACGGTTATAGGTCCCCTAAACTTGTAAAATTGGTAAGTACGATTCTAACAAACTGATTAGTATTCGCGATCTGATTAATTATCTTATCAGATGATTATTCAATTTTATCTTTCAAAATAATATGATTTGAATATGACAAGTTCTTTTGGTGAATATTATAAGGGAACCGATTTAGAAATTTACTCAATCAAACTATTCAAAAAATAAGTTAATTAATGAAGGTTGTTTTTGGCAAACATGACTCGTGTAAAAGAAAATTTCACTTTATTTTACTTATGTCATTTACGGATTCTATGATTTTTGCTAGCCTTATATGACCTGCAACATTTAGACACCTCTTTCAACCTTCGTCACTTGCTATAACGCATGTTACCGACAAATTTACAAATGCAAGATTTTATAAAAAGGCTAGAAAACTGAAATAAAAAGTATTCACATATCTAGTGGAATGAATGCTTGTGATATCTCAAAACATGAGAAGTCATTTGCAAAATTGTATTTGAAGGGGTGATTCTGCTATTTGTCTTTATTGGAGTGAGTATATTTATATTGGGTGGACTATGTTCCACCAATAGTAAATCATGTCATTGTAATCAATTCGATTCAAATTCTCACCTTTTTATTTCTTTTTCCTTCTATCTTCCTTCTAGTGTATTCCCAATTGTTTTTTCTTGTTTTAGACAAGTTTTCCAAATAGGCATGCTTTCATCAACCAATCTCCTTTAAAGTTTAAACCATATTTTAACATGTGGAATTTCACCGAGGGCAATATCGGGTTATTGGAATATTGTGGCTTAGTTGATTAATTGCTTAATCTATATTCTTAGTCGTTAAATTATTACTTTTACTAAAACTAACCCGTGGCATCGCCACGGTATAGTTTAATTTTAATAATAAATAAAAAGTGCAGGACAAAATAAATTAATCGAGAAAAAACATTAGTCAAACTTATGTAAACAATTTTGGTCATGGTGTCGGTGGGTAATCCTTCTGCATCCAATATTATATCATTAAGTCCTCATTTATGCTAACAATAGAAAATGTAAAAATACAACGCATCATGAAAAATATACTTTGAAAGGAGTATGATCCACCCTTAACCCGTTCGGGTCGGGTTTATAACATATATTTTGTGAGGTCTGCCCTGTTAATTAATAGTAACATATGTATATTTTTTTAAACATTGTATCTGTCAAACCGAACCAAAATAACATAGTAACCGGAGAGTTTCCCCGTCTAGAGAGAGAGAGTATTTGCCCGACCCACACCCCCCGCCTGTTATGGAGAGAAGACAGAAGATCGATGAGAGTCCCATAAATAAAAAGTGCAGGACAAAATAAATTAATCGAGAAAAAACATTAGTCAAACTTATGTAAACAACTTTGGTCATGGTGTCGGTGGGTAATCCTTCTCCATCCAATATTATATCATTGAGTCCTCATTCATGCTAACTATAGAAAATGTAAAAATACAATGCATCATGAAAGATATACTTTGAAAGGAGTATGATCCACCCTTAACCCGTTCGGGACGGGTTTATAACATATATTTTGTGAGGTCCGCCCTTTTTTTTTTTTAAGAGCCGTAGCTCAGAATTTTATTTAAAGGAAAAGACAAACACGGGGGAATATAGGAACCCGTGCGTACAACAAGCTAAGAAAGACAAAACAAAACAACCACCAACACAACAAAACCACTAGGAACTACCAAACTAACTCACAAGGTACAAAACAAGAACCATCTCCAAACACAAGCTAAATTAGTTGTCAATCATACGAGTCAAAAGTTGCGAAACCAGGAGATACACTATCTTCATGTTCAGACCAAGAAGAATCATCTCGAGACCCAACAGAACGAGAACCATAAGACAAGAATATGTCAACTGGAAAAGGAGTAGAGCCAACTGATTTCTTTCTTCTATGCCTTAGAATGCAAGGTTCAAACTCAGGCACACCGCTATTATAATCAACCAACAAAGGTTTGGGGTAAATGAAATATTTTCCAAAGAAATTCAGTAACTCAACTTTTTCCGTCGAAGTTTCACCAACCGCTAAAAGTAGTATCTCATCACTATCTTTACAATCAACAGGATCTCCAGGTTCTGGTTCAAAGTAGTTCTCAAAACCAAAAGGAAATTCCTCCATGTCATCAACGACTCGCTCATTCACCTTCGAAATTTCAAAACCTTCTTCATAGACTTCATCAACAGTAACTGATTTTGGTTCTTCCATAACAGTAACTTCCTCGAGAACTTGCTCAATTACATATTCCGTACCATCAGACAAATCAGTGAGACTAGTAACAACCAATTCCATACTACTAGAAGCAGTACCAACCTTTCCTTTTGAGGAAACAGATCCAGAAGACAACCCACTGCAAGATTCTTTTCCATGCCCAAATTTGCAACAAAGATTACAATACACGTATAAAATCATAAAAGACTTCTACCTTGCAATCAATTCCAAGGTAAACCAGGTAGACGGAATCCAAGAGAGGTTAAGATACATCCAGTTCAACACATACTCGTACTCTATCAAGTCTTGACAAGTTAGCAGTAGCATCATCTACTCTGAGAGGCTTACTCAACAACTTCACAATTTCAAACAATGCTTCAGCTTGAAAAAACATAAAGGGGACATTTTTCAAAGTGAGTAACATATACATATTTTTTTAAACATTATATTGTATCCGTCAAACCGAACTAAAATAAAATATAAAAGTATACAACACAATCACCAGGGTTATTCCCCATGGACCCGTTATGGATGAAGAAAGAGAGAGAAGATCGAAGAGAGTTTCCCCGCCTAGAGAAGACAGAAGATCGATGAGAGTCCCCCCGACCCGTTATGGATCAAGAAAGTAGAGAGAAAATCGAAGAGTTTTCCCGTAGAGAGTATCGAAATTTTACTTTTGTAGATCGTAAACTTTTAATTAATTGTTTTTAGAAGATTTAATCAAATCGAACTTTATAAATTCTTTTGGCCAATGTTTGGGTCGGTGTTCCTAATTGTACGGTTGATAAATTAAGTTAAACTGATCGGACAAACCAATCTTACTCACTCAAACTGGAAGTGTCTCGGCCTAGAGTACTTTTTTTTTCCCTGTATTATGGGGTACTTTTTTTCTGTTTTAATATTTACTCAATATTATTATTATTATTAAATAGTCCTCTTAAACACAATCTTTATTCAAAAATAAACTAAATAATCCCGTTGAATCTTTTCAAATTTGTTTCTTGTTAATATATGCATGATGAAATGTTTTTGTTTTCCATCTTTTTAAATATGTAAATAAATTATTGCAGAATAATCTAAATTGTATATATTGCTGACATATTTTCTTTTTAATAGTGACAGATCTTTATGAAAATAATTTATAATGAGACTCATATACGTTATCAACTTACACACCTGTATATTATTTACTAAGTCGCAAGTTACTTTAGGCACATTTCGTCAATAACAATAATAGCCTATCTAATTTACGTGATGATAGAGAACGAATACG
Source organism: Plantago major (assembly GCA_026545765.1). Lineage (NCBI taxonomy): Eukaryota > Viridiplantae > Streptophyta > Magnoliopsida > Lamiales > Plantaginaceae > Plantago > Plantago major. Next base: position 42,224,351 of record CM048840.1, read on the forward strand.
TGACTCAAGGTTATTCTTCCTTATACCAGCCGTGCAATGTAAACTTCAACTCCTCAATTTCCCGCATTAACTTTCGTCATTTATGAATCGTAAATAAAGGGTATTCCTCTCGTATCCAAGTCAAATATGTCCCAAGTAGCGATATTAATGGTGATACGCGTCAACCTCTTGACTATTACCTGCTCTGGCAACAAGAGCAGCTCTTTCTGTACTCTTGACGATTTTTCTAGGGATTGCACTTGTTCGAGCTCATGATGGTGATACGCGTCAACCTCTGGTCCGACAGCTCTCTCCCCCTCTCTACTCTTCAATCAAACAGATGAGAGGAATTGAAGGGATAAAATCTACTCGATTTCAGAATTTGGGAGAGATGCAAAAGATGAAACTTGAGTTGCTAAGCAAATAATTGATTTGTATAAGAGCTAGCTCTCCATATCGACAAATGAAATAATCCAAGCATTTGTTACAGAATAATTTGAAAATAAAAATGGGAAAAGATAAAAGGAGGATAAATCCTAATCGAACAATACAACATTGAAAACGAATCAATGCGATAAACAAAAAAATTCCAAGAATTCAGAATTTACTGGTTGCTGCGAGGAGAATCAGCCTCCAAAACAAATGAAAAAAAGACTAGGAGTCGAGAATAAATAATTCACCATCCGATCCATGTTTATCTTATGAACCGACAAAAATAGAAATCATAGCGATTTTATTCGGCCTCTTGAGTGTTCCTTAAACCTCTTGAATATCTCTATTTTCTTTGGGCTGCATAATGTGAGAAGGATGAAAACTGGTTGATTGAGCCATTGAGTGTTTGACGCATGATGACGATCAAATAGGTATTTCGACTTGTGGTTAACTTTTTTGGGGCTGAACACGAATTTATAGGGGGCTGGAATATCTTATATATGGGAGCGTAGATTTTTAGCATAACTTTGATATCAATTTTGTAAATAATTAAATCAAACAAACATTTTGTTCTATATTTGTGGGACATTGATTAGTACGTTGTAATATTACATGCATTACCATATATAAATAATACAAATTTACTAATAATAGATTAATCTTCATATATTCTGTTGTTAATGATGTCGATTTTGGTAAGATTAGCATCGAAATTGATTTTCCTTAAACATAATTGTTTTAATTTATTTAATGCCAAAAAATTGAAGAAAACCACAAAATCTTTATTGATGAAAGTCCTATATATAGCTAGATTTTTTAATAGCAACATGTCTCTCATGTGTGTGTGTGTGTCAACCCCTCCACATCCTCACCATGAATCATTCGGATATGGCGTGAAGAAGGTTCATGGAGATAGAGGCGGTGCATAAGGTTGAGGAAGACTGAGAAGACTTATCGGAGAGAAGAAGAATAAGAAGCCGCACGGGGACTTCAATTTCCGGACTGATTTGTGTTCTTTTCGGGACTCCTTTGGGAGGCTTGAATACCTCAATCATGCCTCCTTCGGTTTCGAGCATTATGGATGTAAAAAGCACCGCTGGGAGAGCTGCCTCCTAAAAAATGCTTCTCGGGACTAACCCGTGGCGATGCCACGACGTAATTTTCTTTAAGACTTATTTGGTTTGAGGGAAAATGGGGGAAAAGGAAAAAAAAAAATAGGGGAAATTTCTGGAAGTTTTTTTGAAAATCTTTACTGCCTTCGTCTTGGAGAACTTCATACATTAGGGTTAAATTTATGTGAAAAAGTTAAAGTAATGATAGAATATAGAAAAGATTGAAAAGTGTATTTTTTGTGGTAAAATGTAAAATTTCAGTGAATAGTTGAGATTGTTTATTATTTGTTGGGTGTGGGGTAGCTTTCTTTTTTGGTAATGTATGAAGTTTTATATCATATATATCTATCTCCACAAAATAAGGAAGGAAAATTGTTTTTCCCTTAAACAGTTTCCTTGTACTTATTTTCGTTGAAACCAAATATAGCCTAAATGATAAAGAAATGAAAGATGACATATTTTGATAGAATAATGTAGAAAATGAGTTATAATTCAAATTATATTAAAACAAATAACTTCACCAAAAAGATTCATTTCCATTTTATGGTTGTAACGACCCGACCACTAATGGGGTGAGGCCCGGTCAATGGTAAGGTTTTTATTCATGACTGGCCCACACACGTGTCGTTGGTATGATACTGTCCACTTTCGACCGGAGACCACACACGTTTACACTACAAAAAACTGGGCAACACCAACGAAGAGACTCCAACAGAACAAATTCTGTTGCTATTAGCAACAAAATACCAACAATAAATAAATCTGACAAAATATATTTATAGATAACAACGACTGTACTAACAAATTTAGGCTGCTACAAAATTTATGTTGGAACATCGTTGTAAAGAATGGAGCGAGTAATCAACACCAACAAAATTTTCCAACAAAACCAATTTTGTCATTGTTATATCAACAGTTTTACAACAAATTTTAGTTTCCAACATAATTTGGTTGGGATGTTGTTGGAAACCCATTTATTTTAAACGTTATCTTGTTTATACTAATTAACTAAACTAAAATACAAGACTTACTCATGATATGATAACTACAACATGCATTCAATAAAAAAAAAAAACAATTAAAATATAAATGAGTAGCAACATAAAGGTATTTGTCAGGTGAAGAGACCAAAATTTGTGTGTATATGTTTTGTGGTAGTAAATTGGGAGTAACATGTAATAAGAGAATTTGTCTATTGCTAGGATTAAGTGTTATTCTGAGCAAATATAGTGAAAATTAGAGTTTAACCAAATATAATATATGCATTACTCAATGGTTAACATAGTTTTAGTTGATGCAGTGGTAAGAAAGTAAGTTATTAACCTAAAGGATGCGGGTTCGAGTCTCATTGGCCACAATTAAATATTTATAATATTTTCATTTTTCCAACGGATGTATTTTGTTGTTGAATTACCAACGCCACTATCACCAACAGTTTATCCAACAGAAAAAATTAGTTGGTAAATCTGAATAGCAACAGAATTTTCACCTTCAACAACAAAATTCGCAGTTGGTACTGCCCTGTTTTTTTGTAGTGTTACTTTTGTAATCACCCAAAAAGCCTCATACTATAGGAGAGTGATTGTATACTTATACATCATCCATCCAATTCGTTCTTAACCGATGTGTGATGTTGAGTATTACATTATATCCCCTCGACGTCCGCATGTATCCATGTCCCTGGACCAACCATCCGCACCCCTCATGGATTTGGGGATGGTCTTGCTTTGATACCATTTGTAATGAACCGAACACAATGGATCGAGACCCGACCCATTGGACCGGCGGGGTTTCTCATGACTGGCCCACACATGTCTTGTCTGTATGATCTTGTCCCTTTGGCTAGATCCCGCATGGATTTACTGTTGAAATCACCCAAAAGGCCTCATTTACCCTTCATCCCTTTCGTTCTTAATTGACGTGAGATGTTGGAATTAAAATTGTATAACCTACAAAACCATGCAAGATAGAATACCTTATGTGTGACATTCTTTCTAGCTATCATCTTTACCTCTATAATGCGATATCGAATGGAAGTGAAATTAAGTTCAACTTTACAGAAAAAGTGTAAATGACAGTGCAATAATAATAGCGGGGTGGACAAAGTACACATTACTCGCACATCCAAAGAGTAGATATACCACTCCTACAAGTTGTCGTCTTGTCAATTTAGTCCCTTATATTCAAACAATGACATAAGCACCCATTTTTTTACATTCACAAAAATTTATAATTACAAATAGACCCAAAAGTCAACGTTTTCACCCATTTTAACTTTTTTTTTATAATTCTATAATTCATTAATTTTCACTTATTGCAAAATAAAACCCAAAAATATTTTTAACACTCACAAACAGACCCCAAAATTGTTTATCTTCAAACTTATTACCCACTCAAAAAGGGCCTGAGAGTGCTCAGTTGAATTAGTCGCATGGAGCAAATACCATCGAAAAAAGAAAAAGAAAAAAAAAGGAAGATTAATGTCCTCATAATCAAGTCATGGGTATCTCCTATAATAGAATACTGCAGTGCCTCTGTACATAATAACCTACGTAGTAATACATTATGGTTGGGCCGTAGTTTTATGTTAAAAAATTAAATAAATTATAAAACATAAAAATATGGTAAAATGTGCAATTTTTGTGTAAATGTAACATTTTTAATTATTTTTTTTGGATATGAGTAGCCTCTTTTTTAGTCATGTTATCTGGTACGCTTAAATATGAGAAATTGATGTTGTGGAGGGGTGGAGTGAGTATTAATGATCTCATATTTTTGTGGGAGACTGTCTATATTTAACTTAAAAATAAATTAACAACATAAAAATAAATTAACAGCTAGGGTGATGTTGTTAAAAAATGTTGATGTTTTTAAACTAATCTCTTATATCGTTAAACAAAAATGTATTTTTTTACTCAAGTATGCACTATATAAGTTATCAATATAATAATATATTCGTTATTGGCGATGTACTTGGGGAGATTCTCATCCACATAGTCTACAACTTACTTATAGACGGGTAAGAATTTTACGTTTAGTTTGTTGTGATTTATTGCATTACGTTTTGCTGCATAACTTCCACCTAATTAGATTATTGACAACTTCAGTATACATTTTATTAGTCATTGTTGTTGGTTTCATGACGGATTATTTATAGGTGATCTAAAATAAACCGATAAAAATTGTAGTTATAGCGAGAAAAATTAAGGGTTTCAATTAATATCATGGTAGTATAAATACGCATAAAATGACAAACAATTAATTCACTCATTATACATTATTGATATTGTTTAAAAGTTAAAATAGTATATACATATACTCAAGAATACCAGTAAGGACCTTGCTAATGCATGCCCCTTCCAAAATTTTGTGTAGTAAGAATAGGTCTCCTCAGATAAACGCCTTCTTTATGTAGATAAATAAATTACATTATTCATTCACTCCACCAAAGTAACAAATAATAACCGAGAGAAAAACTCTATAGGTAGAACAACATGTATATTTAATAAAACTGATCGAACATACTACCCAAAATTCCTAACCATAAAACGGATTCACAAAGGCAAAAACAAAGTTGCATCGAAGCTAAATAACCTATATAGTTTATGTAAAATCCAAAGACATTACACAGTACACCAAAGCCAAAAGAATTAATAGTGAAATTATGACACAACTCATGAGCAAGACCCTTCCTCATTATATGGCAAACATTAGTTTCAATAAATTCTTACAGTAGATGACGAAGTTGGGTATACAAAGCTCCAGTGGCTACAAAAAAAATGTGTATTCTTGATTCCATTTAGACTTGCAAACGTGAAAATCCATCTACCAACATTGCACTTGTCCTTATAATGAATCGGCAGAGGACTGATGTGAAAGTATATATGTCATAGAGACAATCGATTAGGACAAATATACATATTCGATTCAATATTTATTTATGATTACTGTTCATTTATAAATAGGTATTACGGTATGTAAATATTATTATCTATTTGTCTGTAATTGTTTACATACGTGTTCCCATGAGCTTCATGTTATCACTAAGAATGTGAGATCTTGAGTGACATAACATAGCTCTAAAAATAGCCCCAATCAATGATCATCGAGAATGGGATATCGATGATGCATTGGAGATTGACATGTGGTTTGCATCATATCATTTGAGGGTGTAGTAGTTCTCACGACTACGAATTACTTGGTAATCCGTGATGGACACATGGACGCCTTAGAGGGTGTTGGTATACCCAGCCGAGAAACCGTTTGGTGTACTCTATTTACGTGTCTACGGAAGTAATGGTGTAATAGTCCTTTGACTTGAGGTCAATACTTACTACATGTGTGGACTCGTGTGCTTTAACCATGACCAACGCTTGCACTCCTTGTAGGGGTAGATACGGCATGTGTTGGGCACATCATGAAATACATGTTGGTAGTAGTTGAACCAAGATAGGATTCATTCCTCAAAGTAGACTTGGAGAGAACACTTAACTTCTCATTACTAGTTTGATCAAAGTCGTTGGCCAACGCAAGATATATTTGGAATTGTGTTCAAATATTATGGATCAATTAGTAGAATGAGATAAAGTGATTAAGTTATTGGAACAGACACGAAATCAAGTTCTAGACTTAATCGAGTGTTCGCGAATGAAAGGACCATATCATCATAAGCTCTACATTACAGGTGGTTTGCAATCTTTTCAAACGTTCCTTATGTATTAAGAGTGTTTGGTAAATTGTCTAGGAGTTTCACCAAACCTTAATTAGATTAGTGCTTACTTACATAAGGCCCTATGGGTCACACAAAGTGATGATTGTTCTACCAGTCGAGTATTAGAGTTAGTTAAATATTAATTGGATTAATAAATATTTAATTTTACTATTGTTGAGAATTGATCTATTTGATAGAAATAATTAATGAGTCAAATTGGATTTATCGGACTTAATTAATTGTTATACTTTTTGAAAGTAAATGAATTAAATTGGATTTAATTTATATTTGAAAAAAGATTAATTAGATTAAATTGGATTTAATTAATTAACGAAATAGAAGTTTATTTGGACCAAATTGGAATGAAGTCCAAATATAAAAGTCCAAAAGAGATGAAGAAAAATAAGTTGGGCTTGGTGGGTTTCGAACCCATGATCTAATGTTTGATGGATTCAAGTCCAACCAACTAGGCTAAGAGTCCTCATCATAATGGAGTGCATTTAGGTTATATCAGTACATATGATCTGCGAGATCATTGGAAGAGATATAATAACACACGTTTTCCTTCTCCTTTTGCTTTTACTTGATCATCTTTCTTCATGCTTCAATTCTCTATAACCCTACACATTAAATAGTTTAGTATAGTTTGAATCTTAACCTCCTGGCGTTCTTGGTAGAATTAATCCCCGAATCTGGGCGTTCGGAAGTTCGATCATTATGTATTATTGGGTTCAACATATCATTCATGGCGAATCGATTCGGTCTTGTGAGCGGATTTAAAGAAGAACTTTAGAACTTTAAAGTTTCATGCGGAAAAGTCTGACAGTAAGTATTGATTTGCTTGTTTACGTTATATATAGTCATTGAATCAAGATCAATATGCAATAAAATTTTCGAATTCCGCTGCGTTGACCTAGGGTTTCCATTGCATATTTTCCAACAGTAGTATCAGAGCTAGGCTGATTTTGATGACGAACAGTAGTATCAGAGCATGGTGGCTATATAGCTTCGCGAGTTCTCCCTCGCTCAACTACGAACGGATTCTGACAACAACGAGTGTGAAGGGGAAGCAGTTGTCATGGTTAACCGACGGAGTTTCAGTAACTCGCGATTCGATTCGCGAAATTGAAATCAATTTGATTTGTGGATTTGTTCATCTTGGATGATGATATGAGCGGAGTTTGATGTATTGATCATGATTTTCGAACCATGATTCGATCTGGGCTGTAGAAATCGAATTGGGAGAACTTGTTTATGTTACAGGGACTCAATCGAAGTTTTAGAAAAAATTGAAGGGCTTGCTTTTGAGAATTAGATGGTACTGAGGACTTGTGCGTAATTTGTTAATTTTTGAAATTACAAACTAGGCCCAAAAGGTTATTCAGTTGAGCCCATAATGTTTCTGACTTATTAAATTAGGCACAAATTGTTTCTGCCTTATTCAATTGAGTCCAAACGGTTCTGGAAATTCCGAAATTACCCCATATTTCGAAATAGTTTTTCGATTTGATTTTAGAAAATTGCAAAGGGACCCAGAATGTTTTAAAATTATGTTTTGATCCTCCTGAAAATTTCAGAATAGCCTCTAAGGTTTTAGAAACTGCAAATTAATTTATAGATAGTTTATAAATTATATTTAAGGGCTGCTTTGTCTTTTAGAAAGCTAATGACATGTTTGGAGACATGTTAAAAGTAGTAAAATTTGGGAGTTGTTATAAATTAGATCTATAACTTATTTTTAAATTAGATTTAGAATATATAATATAGTTTTAATCCATGTTTGTATCACATTGTTTGCTTAGAGCAACTTTATGTTTGAGTGTGAATTTAGAATTCATCTTTGCTTATGCTTGGAGTATATGTTATGTGAATTTGTTACATGTTTATTTCTATGTATCGTTTTTTAAATTCATGTAATAAATAATGTTCGCATTATGTATGGGTAGGCGGCACCCATTATTTATTGTACTGTATTTATGCATATATGCGATGCTCGTTAATTGTTAGACCGCATATAGCATGTTTGGGTAGGCGGCGCCCAATATTTGATTATTATTACGAACTAGTAAAGATCTTGTTTAAGCGATTAATACCCCGGCATAAATGTTCCCCGTTCAAAATTTAAGTCTTGAACTTGGTTCGAAAGACGTCATCCTCACAATTGAGTGGTGTTTCGGACCTTTTCGTTCGAAAGTATTTACACCCTAGTGTTTGCTCCGTTCTACGAGGCGAGAACCCACTCATAGGTCCATTGTGTAGAACCGTGTGATGGTTGTGACTTACTTAGCTATATCTATTCGCCCTAGCATGAGAATAGTCTAGGGACGTCGACCAAACTTGGTTTGATCAACCAAGAGTTGCAAAAGCAATTGGTTTAGAGACCTACCAGCTCAACTATTGCAGTGATCAGCCCTAGCAGAGGCTGTAGTAGTGTGAATGTGGATCTTGGCCATTAAGATTCATGATTAGATATGAATCCGTATTCTTCCGATGGGGTCGTTGAATATGTTAAAATTAATGGAACTAAATAAATCATAAGACCTTGATTATTTAGTCGCTGAATGTGAATGTTGTGAATTATTTATTTAGAGTTAAATTAATTTCCGCTTTATTTATGTTATGTTTAAATATAGTTGTTGTGAAATGGCATGATGTTATAAGATGAATATTTTATTGTTACCAATACTTTAATGTTGACACCATATTTTGCGTTTAGTATATATTGATTGAGCAAGTCTTGGACTAGCATATTTACGTGTATGCTTTGTGAAAGCTTTGAGTGTTTTAGTTTGACACACACTCATATGAAATAGAAAGGAAGTAATCTTGGACGAAGTAACATATTTGATATGTGAAGTATAATGTATAGGTAGCATGCATTAAAACATGAGAATGTGAAAGTCATTATAAAACACGCTAATGAGTATGTGCTAGGACTTCTGGTAATGATCAATCTCCTTCGTGAAGTTGACAAAGCCAGTGGGAGCATAAACTCATATGATAGTCAAGACGAGTTTTATTTGTTCGTAGGAATTTGATTTCCTTCTTCACAAGTTCTCATATGATAAGTAATAACTAGGTTATTATCTAAGGGACTTAGTTTCTTAGAGAATATTGTCTGACAATAATCATACTTGTGTCTCTTCATTGTTAATATTAAATTCATAGTGAATTTGATGTCTAGTGAAGTGACACTTGTAATGCTACTTAGCTCAAATGTTTTATCAATGCCACTATAAGGATAAAAGTGTGCCCATAGTGAGCACATATGTTCCATTAAGCCAAGAGGCAAAAGGAAGCAAGATGAGTACACCAAGAATTGTTCTAAGTATACTCTTATCCTAAAATGTGGATTTATAAAAGGAAGAGCACATCCAAGAGATTATTAGATTTACCGTGATTATAGTAACATGATAAATTTATAATGCAAAGTTTTTTAAAATCCTCGAAAGTAAAGCAAGTGCTTATATTTTTGGAAAGAACTAATTGTGTATTGAATATAAGATATCCACCCTAAGAAAGTTAGTTCAATATAAGATATTGATACTAAATTGAAGCTGTTAGACATGTACTTCAATTATCAAGGAGCATTATTTTCAAACTTGTTAAGACAGTAGTGGACTTACCTACTATTAGTTGGACTGATAGTGTAAAGGTAGATGTCTTCAAGATTGTGGATTAGAAGTTCTTGGTAAGAGACATAACTTTCTGAGTCACACAATTAGAAGACCTAGTATGACAAATCCGATTTCCAACTTCTATGGTTTTATTAATTTGGTATAATCCGTGTGAGAGTTAAGTAAAATTAGATTACTTGACACCATTTGTTCTAAAACATATGGATTGTGGATCTCATCACTGGAAAGATGACCAACGTATATATATCCTTTTAGAAATGATATGAACCATAGAATAATTTGAGAAGGCATTATCCTCCTAGACTTGGTCAATAAGAGTAATACTTGAATTTGATTCGTGGATTGTTATAAGAGACATGGGTTCTATTTAGTTGGACGAACCTGAACCTATTTGGACTATGGTAGTCCCATGATGGGTTCCATTAGAATGGAATGACTATGTTTGACATGGAAATAACCCATAAACTTTGCTGCATATTTTATTTCTTTGAATACACGTGAAAATAAAACTCAATAAATTATCAGTATAATCCGTGCTTGATCAGTCTTAGAGAAACCATTATAGTTATGGTTTAAGCAGTCTTCTTGTTACATATTTTGAAATAGGGTTGCCCTACAAATGTAATTAAAAATACGATTCAGAAGTAGGATTATGGATTAAGAATGGATGAATTTGTGGATTGGATTTCTAATCTCTTTGGAACATATGGTTGATTGTTCCATAGTTAAAGTATTCTTGGAATGACAAAGGAGATGGAACTTGAAATAGTTTCAATGCCAAAAATTTACCATTGAGGTTAATTACTTGTCGATTAATTATGACAGAGAATCAATGGGAGAGTCAACGAATCTATTAGCTAGTGGGAGCATATTACTCGGTCATATGCGTGAGCTAGTGGGAGCATTATGAGGATACCTCTTTAATGCATGCAATTTAGAGATTGCACGATCTCTCTCAAGGAAAGCATTTGATTGCAACCCTTGGATTTACTCATTGATTGATTATGACAGTATTTGAGAACCCCACGACATTTAGAATGTATATCTTAATACAAACGCAAATTCGTAAACTCCATAGGTTGTGCAAAATAATCATGATAATTTGAATTGTATTGATTCCTCTTGGAGGATCATGATTTTGGAGACATTCCTAGAAGAATGAAACTGCAAACCTATCCCAAGACGATATTTGATATGGACTTGGAAAGGTGGCCTAAAGCCATAAATTCTTAAAGATGGACTAAAAGGATTAATCAAGTTCTAGAACTTGAAATTAGATATCTACATATACAAACTAGTGGCTAAATTGTATGGTTATGTTTGGAACATAAGCTATAGAATTATTTACCAGTATTGTAGATATAGTTCATTAAGATTTTTCTTACACTATTTACATACGAAAATCGCATTATTCATTTAATGATAGTCTGATAGGTTTCTATATGTAGAAACTTTACATAAAATGTGTTTGACACATTTGTAGACATTAATACTTCAAAATGGGATCATTCGATCGTACGTATGAAAATATAGTAAGTCCATTGTGAATTTATGTAAGCCTTTAGGAGTTACAAATATTACTTGAATGAATAAGTCAAATAGTTTGACTTATAGAAAGGTAGAGGGAATTCATAAATCTTTTGAAGGATTATGAAAGGTGACTATTTACATGATTGTATATATGTTTGACACACATAAATAATTAGAGATAGTTTTACATCAACATTAAAATAAGAGTATTGATTAATCAAGACTTTCATTGTGAAAGACTTGACTATGAAGTATATAATATCTCGATATTACGGTTTCACTGGATAACCTAATATGATATTATAACTCTCTCTCATGTTCACTAGTATAGGAATGTGTTGCTTATTAAATATTCTATAGAGAATATAATGCTGAGTTATGTATGTGTACTCTCAATATTGGATTGTCCTATTGAAGTATACATCAAGTACATATGAGGATTGTCGTATAGTACGACTATGTACACCGTGCATTTATTATGCGAATCAAATATGACTCATGTAAAACAACATTTTATGTGAACAATGGGAGCTAGCATAAACTTGGCTTATGCATGGCAAGCTTTTGTAGATGTGGTGATTGGAGTCATCACATATTATGAAATTTATTCATCTTAATAACAATATTAGATTGGATCGTATTCGGTAATTGGATTAGATTTAATAATTAGATTATTAAAGGTTCAACAACTTTAGTCTGGTACACAGCTGATATGAGTTCTTAGAAGAACAGGGGTAGTTCCATGTGTTAGTAATCGAATTTAGAGATTGTGATTACTAGTGCGATTGCATATGCTAAGGAACCAAGATCTTACGATATTAGCTAGAACGTACTGAGATGCTATCAATGGATTAGAGACCATTGCTAGATGATAACATAGAAATAAAGTGATTTCTCCTTGAGTAAACATTGGCTGATTCTTTCACCAAACATTGTCTTTAGAAAGACAATTTTGCCATTTAAAGAATCTACGTGTTGGATGCACTTGAGTGATTGACTCTAGGCCAAGTGGGAGATTGAAAGTATATATGTCCTAGAGACAATCGATTGAGAACAAATATACATATTCGATTAAGTATTTATTTATGATTACTGTTCATTTATAAATAGGCATTACGGTATGTAAATATTATTATCTGTTTGTCTGTAATTGTTTACATACATGTTCCCATGAGCTTCATGTTATCACTAAGAATGTGAGATTTTGAGTGACATAACATAGCTCTAAAAATAGCCTCAATCAATGATCATCGAGAATGGGATATCGATGATGCATTGGAGATTGGCATGTGGTTTGTATCATATCCTTTGAGGGTGTAGTAGTTCTCACGACTACGAATTACTTGGTAATCCGTGATGGACACATGGACGCCTTAGAGGGTGTTGGTATACCCAGCCGAGAAACCGTTTGGTGTACTCTATTTACGTGTCTACGGAAGTAACGGTTTGTAGGGTGGTGTAATAGTCCTTTGACTTGAGGTCATACTTACTACATGTGTGGACTCGTGTGCTTTGACCATGACCAACGCTTGCACTCCTTGTAGGGGTAGATACGGCATGTGTTGGGCACATCACGAAACACATGTTGGTAGTAGTTGAACCAAGATAGGATTCATTCCTCAAAGTAGACTTGGAGAGAACACTTAACTTCTCATTACTAGTTTGATCAAAGTCGTTGGCCAACGCAAGATATATTTGGAATGGTGTTCAAATATTATGGATCAATTAGTAGAATGAGATAAAGTGATTAAGTTATTGGAACAGACACGAAATCAAGTTCTAGACTTAATCGAGTGTTCGCGAATGAAAGGACCGTATCATCATAAGCTCTACATTACAGGTGGTTTGCAATCCTTTCAAACGTTCCTTATGTATTAAGAGTGTTTGGTAAATTGTCTAGGAGTTTCACCAAACCTTAATTAGATTAGTGCTTACTTACATAAGGCCCTATGGGTCACACAAAGTGGTGATTGTTCTACCAGTCGAGTATTAGAGTTAATTAAATATTAATTGGATTAATAAATATTTAATTTTACTATTGTTGAGAATTGATCTATTTGATAGAAATAATTAATGAGTCAAATTGGATTTATCGGACTTAATTAATTGTTATACTTTTAGAAAGTAAATGAATTAAATTGGATTTAATTTATATTTGAAAAAAGATTAATTAGATTAAATTGAATTTAATTAATTAACGCAATAGAAGTTTATTTGGACCAAATTGGAATGAAGTCCAAATATAAAAGTCCAAAAGAGATGAAGAAAAATAAGCTGGGCTTGGTGGGTTTCGAACAATGACCTGATGTTTGATGGATTCAAGCCCAACCAACTAGGCTAAGAGTCCTCATCATAATGGAGTGCATTTAGGTATCAGTACATATGATCTGCGAGATCATTGGAAGAGATATAATAACACACGTTTTCCTTCTCCTTTTGCTTTTGTTTGATCATCTTTCTTCATGCTTCAATTCTCTATAACCCTACTCACTAAATAGTTTAGTATAGTTTCGAACGGGAACCTCCTAGCGTTCTTCGGTAGAATTAATCCCCGTGGATACCGAGGTTCAGGAAGCTGATCATTATGTATTATTGGGTTCAACATATTATTCATGGCGAACTGATTCGAGGTGCTTGACGAACGGATTTAAAGAAGAGCTTTAAGGCTTTAAAGCTGCTGTCTGCAAAGCTAGTGCGCCAAGTAAGTATTGATTTGCTTGTTTACGTTATATATAGTCATTGAATCAAGATCAATATGCAATAAAATTTTCGAATTCCGCTGCGTTGACCTAGGGTTTCCATTGCATATTTTCCAACATGATGATGGCCACTTTCTGTTTTGGAGGAGAAACTCATAAGTGTACTATGTTTTTTTTTAATCAAGAATTATTAGACAACAATATAATTTAGGCTATGTTCTTTTCAACTGAAATTTACTGAATTGAACTGAACTGAACTGTAGTATAAAATATAACTAAGCTGAACTGAACTGATCTGAATGAGTTTTCAGTTGAAAAGAACAGAGCCTTAGTACCACAAAAAAAATTCATTACATTATTATCATATTTCAAATAGAAAATAAAGAAAGAAAAAAGCACAACTGATCAAACAAAGTAGATACTATTGTGTTTTCATAATCAAATTCCAAGCTACGAATGCATAGATTACATATTACTATAATTTGAATCACAACACAAGCTTGAGCATTGGAGTAGCTAGTGAACTTCAATGGCTCTATACAAATGTGTAACCCTTCTGTGTAACCAAGAACTTCTGTGGCCGAATTTATAGGGAGATTGGTGACAGAGATCGTAAACGTAACCCCTTTCTAATGAGTAATAGACTTTAATGTGATTCGAATTTTTTTTTATTAATTTTAGATTAGACTGCATAATAATCGGCCAAATAAAATGCACATAACATCATTGCACTTAATGGAATGTAACAGTCGGCCGGTTGATTCAAATTTTCAGCAGCCTAGCTCACATTCAAACATAGTCATGCATGTAACAGAAACCTTGTTGCTTGATTTGAATGTGGTTTGATCACTAATTAATTACGTTCATTCACTAATTAAAACTCCCCCACACACTAATTATGTCTCTGGTTACCAAAACTACCTGGAAAGCTAACTGGTAGCTGGTAGCTGGTTAGGTAGCTGAAAAGCTGGCTGGATTTAAATGTAGGTGTTTAGCAAATTAGCTGAAAAGTTAGCTGGTATTTTGTAAAATGACATAAAAGGGCATTACTCTTATTTTTCTTTTTTTTAACCTTTCTTATCGTATTATTAGTCTATAGTTTTTTAAATAATAATATATCATATTTTGTCCAATAATTATAATATATATTCAATGTACTTTACATCGCCACTTTAATAATATCATCAAAATTATCAGAAGTTGAAAGAAATAATCGTTGAGTATTTTAACTTAGTAATGAAAAAAATCAGTAATTGATGTGTACTACATGTATGCATTTTAAAGAGGTACGGATACATTAATCCTTATGCTAGTTCCAAAAAAGTACACAAAATGTATAACAAAGGATCCTTATGCTTATAACAATGGCTTCAGCACCTAAATTAAAACTAGATGTCATAACTTGTTGCGTGCTTGCAACATGAATCTCAGGCTGATAATGTTGGGTGCATGATGTATAGAATTCGTTGCTTGGTAATATGGGTGTTTTTACTTTTTATTTTATTTAGTCTAATTTAGGTTAATTTGGATAGGGATATTTTCGGAATAAAAATATAAGAAGCTCCTTCTTTTTTCAAAAAAGCTACTCAAGGAAGCTTCTTTTTCCAGCTAGCTGAAAAGCTAGCTGGAAAAAGAAGCTGCGCGTTCACGAATTTTTTATTAGTCAATTGTAAAAAAAGCTCATGGAGCTGGAAAGCTAGCAGGAAAGTTAGTAGTAAACAGAGCCTATATGTAACCGAACCAAGTTAAATAGTAAACCTCCCCATCCATTTAATATTTAACAATTAAAAAGTACATAAAAATACTTTTAATCCACATAGGATTGAGTGGCTTTAGCTTAGGCTTTAGAATAGCAACTCACCTTTAGAATATATATGGATTAGTATTAGATTAGATGAGAGGATATATATGTATACACACACTGATAAAGTGGGTCACTAATTATGTGTCAAGAACACAACTGATATAGCATGCACTGCATTTGACCTCTTAGGGACAAAATCGTACGATTAATGTCAACAAACATGGGTAATAACTAAAACATATATACACCAAAATAGTCTACTTAGATCGGAATTTTGCGGCTTAAGGAGATTTCCTTAAAGATCTTGATTTGGATTGACATTGGAAAATAAGATACAGTATAAAGTAAGAAATCAAGTATAAAGTAAGAAATCAAAGAAAAAGGAAACTAACATTAAAAGGCTTTGCATGTCTTCATCGATTTTCTGCACTAATTATTGCAAGTGAACTTGGCAAAGATAATGACGTAACTCCATCATAGCTCCATATAATTTTTGATATTGGTGGACGAGTGGTGTTAAATCTGAAATAGTAAGTAGTTACTTAGACTATGTTATTTTCATGTGAAAACTTATTAATTTTAGTTTAGTTCAGTTCAGTTTTTGATTAGTTGTTTTTTATACTGCAATTCAGTTCAGATCAATTCAGATCAGTTCAGTTCAGACGAAAATAACATAGCCTTATTGCAGTATTGAATCATGTGAAACCAATCGCCCATTAATGGATGCTTGATCACTTGATTATCTCTCTTTGTAAACGTTCATCAATGCTCGATCTCATTCTAAGAGTTTGCTTAGAATTAAGATATGCTCTCAACAAATACAAAGATCACCCAAAACTATTAAGTGCCAACATAAGCACTCACAATATTAGATCTTGGTAAAATTTATATTTCAACCGTACTTCAGAACTTTATACATTTGTCATTTTTAACCGTCTTAAAGAACTTCATACATTACCAAAAAAGCTACTCTACACCCAACAAATAATAAACAATCTCATATTTTCACTCAAATTACACATTTTACCACTAAAAGTACAAATTTTCTCACTTTTTTATATTTAATCACAACTTTAAATTTTCACATAAAACTGCGCTAACATAATGTATGAAGTTCTTCGGGACCGAGGGAATATAAAATAAGAGAGAGTGTTAGAGAGAGAAATATTAGGGTCCCAACTTTCTCCTTCCCATACCCACAATCCGTCATAGGAGGTGATTACTATCGAGCAAGAGCTACATTAGGAGGCAGAGGCTTTAAGGAGAAAGAAGATGGATGGCAATTAGTAAGCACTCGTGATCCTCTATGACATAATTGTGCGACATCTTTCGTGGCATCGTTGGATGTGCGACACGTGTACTATGAGCAGGTAGAAGAAATTTCATTTCCTTAATTAACTTCAGGTTGATAGGAAAGAGAAATTTAAATCTAAAAATAGTAAATGGAGAGATAAAAACTGAAAACAAAAATTGCAAATCGTTTCCTTCTAAAAATAGCTTGTCTACTTTATTCATAAATTCTTGAATATAAAAGGCTTTCAATTATCTTCTCATTACTTAGTACTTACTATTAAGTATGTTTCTAGCAATGATTCTTAAATCAATTGTGTTGATACAAAAATATGTCCAAAGTGTCAAAGGCGTCCTAAGCTCCCCGGACACTATAGTTCTTCAACTATCTTCTACAAAGATACTTGAAAATTAGAGGGACATATGTTGATACAGAAATATGTACATGATGTCCTAACCGCTCTACAGTCCTAAGCGGAAAGTCCTAACCGCTCTATCAGACTACAGTTCTAAGCGAGACGTCCTAACCCTAACCAACCTATTGGGCCATAGGCCTATCAAGGCATATAGGCCATGGGCCTATCAAGACATGGGTGGCACAATCTGGGATGTACACTTGGCGCGATCTTGTGAGTCCTCCCATCCTCAAAGGAAACCTATAAATATGGGACATATCCTCACAACGCGAGGTAAGCCTTCTTCCCGGACTCTTACCTTCCCGACTATTATACAAAGTAGATCTTCAGTCTATCTTGAGTAAAGTCTCATACTGGTTTGATACTTAGCAAACCGGGTTTACGGTCCTAACCCCCCACAAGTCACTTGTGCAGGTCCTTACCGAAGACACTTTGGAGAAGCTTAGGGGCCGGCTCGGGTTCTCACTCAGAAGTCACGTTGAAGAAGCTTAGAACCTCAGGTCCTTACCAAGAAGTCACCTTGAAGAAGCTTAGGACCTTGGGTTCTTACCCGGTTGGTACTTTGGACCTTAGCTTTCGACCTTTGCTTTGGACCTTCGCTTTGGACCCTTGCTTTGGATCCTGGCCTTCTATAGTAATTTGGACTTAGAGATTTAGAAAGAACTTATTAAGTGTTTGGGGGACTTTACCCTCAACAAATTGGATCACATCTCCAAAGATGCTATGGGAATGTAGTAAATTAACAATAGTGATAAAGCCCCTGCTACATCCAAAGATTGATCACCAGTTTAAAAACAAGGGAAAATTACAGATACTACCCCTTAAATTGACCCTCATTTTAGATTCACCCCTGGATTGGCTTAAATTACAGATAGACCCATTTTTTACAAAGGCCAAATTCAACAATGGGCTAATTTCTCTAGGTCCCCCTAATAAATTTGCTAATAACACTTTGGTTCCTCTGATTCTAACAATAACACCATAGGACAGATTTAACAAATCAATTACATAACAAGCCAAAAGTCAAGTTGCTGCCACATCCTTAATTTAAACTTCTAAACAATTTATATTTTTAATCATAAATTTTCATTTTATTACAAAATTGATCCAAACAATTTGTATTTACTCGCTATAACTATTTTTCTATTTTCAAACTTACCAACAAAAATTGCAAATAACCCTCTTAAAAAATTTAATAAATATTTTAAATATAAAAGCTCATTATGAAATAACAAAAAATTGAAAAACAATATGAAAAAGATAGAAACAAATCCATATTTTCATGCTCCATGAAAATAGCTTATATGGATACTGATTTGGAGCTTTCTCGTGTGGAAGAAATATAAAAGAAAATGAAAAAATAAAGAAAATTGTAATATAAAAATTTATTTGTTAATAATTTTGATATTTTTTATAAGTTTTTGTTATTTCTTACTTCCTTCCCCACGTGACAAGGTTACCACTTATTTTTAGGTCGATATAATAAGCACCAATTACTTTTTTAATAAAATAATGTAGTGGTAAATTATATTTGCACTATATTGGAAATTATTGCTAAAAGTATTACTATTTTATTCCACTAGGTTAGTATTGATTAGACAAAGTTTGAATGATCTGATTAGACACGTGATGCTTGTTGTGATTTTGCTAGATAACTTAGAGTGATGTTTGTATTTGTATAGTCTGGATCGACTCTGCTTTGACATTGTTTGAAAATGAGAAAAGGTATGCTCTTTCTTCCGAAAGAAAGTATTTTTTTTAATGTTATGAATATTTTATATAACATAGTGGAAGAAAGATTTGTAAAATGGAAGCGGGAACCTTTTATTGAGAGATAAAAAATGGCTAAACGACAATCATGTTTCGGGACCGAGTAAGTATCTTTTAATATTTTTGTTATTTTTTGGAAGATTATATTTGAAATATCATTTTATTTCATTTTTGTAAATAATTTTATATTTTTAGAACTAGTTTAAAATTTAGATTTTTTATTTAATTTATTTGAGTTTTAACGTTTAAAAATTTGAAAATGTGAAAGGGAAGAGAAGGAAACTAGAAAATGTGACGGTTAAAAAAATAAGGCCATGTTTGGAAAGCAAGTTTTGAAAATAGAAAATGGATCGATATGTTATTGTTGAAATCACGGGGACGAAAGTGTTATTAGGTGGTTTATTGGGGGGGATCTGGAGCTATTTTCCCTTCAACAATTACAACCAGCTCCAAAAGTCAACTTTTTCTCCTATTTTTTTTCTTTTCTTTATAATTCCATAATTATATTAGTTTTACTTTATTACAAAATGAGCCTTAACAGTTTTTAATTTTTATAAAAAGATCCCCAAAAATTTTAATTATTAAAATTTTAACCCTCTTCTTCACCACCCATCTTCTTCCCCACCACCACCACCACCCATCTTCTTCCCCACCACCAAAACCACCACCACACCACCACCAAAACCACCAACACCACCACTACTTCCATGGCGGAAGCACGGCGGAAGCTCTTTAGCTTCTGCCATGATAGATCTGTGAAAGTTACAGATCTTCCATGGCGGAAGCGCTCATGGCGGAAGCTTGAGCCATGGAAGATCTGTAACTTGTATAGATCTTCCATGGCGGAAGCTATGCTCCTTTTCCGGGAGTGAAGCTCCTTTTCCGGCAGTGGTGGGGTGGTGTTGGTGGTGGTGTGGTGGGTGGTGGTGGTCTTGGTGATGGGGAAGAAGATGGATAGATTATTTATGTTAGTTAATAAGTTTTGGGGATTGTTTAAAAATATTTTGGGTTATTTTTGTAAGTTATAAAATATTAGAGTCAAGTATGTAATAAAATGAAACTTGTAAATTGCAACTGAGTCCATTTAATTTAATTTTTCTTTATTTTTTGTTTGGTCAACTAAAAAAATGGGGATTTGGACCTATCTGTAATTGTTGCCAATCTAGGGACGAATCTGTAATTGGGCCAAATTTAAAGAGAACCATAGGTAATTCGCCCTAAAAACAAAGTAGATACTATTGTGTTTTCATATTCAAATTCCAAGCTATGAATGCATAGATTACATACTACTATAATTTGAATCACTACACAAGCTTGAGCATTGGAGTAGCTAGTGAACTTCAATGTCTCTATATACAAATGTGTAACCCTTCTGTGTAACCAAGAACTTCTGTGGCCGAATTTATAGGGAGATTGGTGACAGAGATCGTAAACGTAACCCCTTTCTAATGATTAATGGACTTTAATGTGATTTGAATTTTTTTATTAATTTTAGATTATACTGCATAATAATCGGCCATATAAAATGCACGTAACATCATTGCACTTAATGGAATGTAATAGTCGGCTGATTGATTCAAATTTTCAGCAGCCTAGCTCACATTCAAACATAGTCATGCATGTAACAGAAACCTTGTTGCTTGATTTGAATGTGGTTTGATCACTAATTAATTACGTTCATTCACTAATTAAAACTCCCCCACACACTAATTATTAATTATATGTAACCGAACCAAGTTAAACATCAATCTTAAACGCAACATGTTTTTGGCTAAACGCAACACAAAGTATTTGTAACTTGACCAAAATGCCCCCAACTCAAAAACAATTTTACAAACTTAACGAAAAATCGAAATAACTCGTATATGCAAACACAAAAACATTAACATGCACGATCGAACACAAAATAACAACACTAAACATAAATTGGAAAAAAATGAATGAAATTTTTTTTTTCCGCAAAATATTTCGTTTATACAAAAAACATTAACATGCACGATCGAACACAAAATAACAACACTAAACATAAATCGGAAAAAAATGAATAATTTTTTTTCCGGAAAATATTTCGTTTATACAAAAGTTTCTAAATATATAGAATAAATTAAAAAAGCAAAAAAAAAAAAAAATAGAAATATGAGAAAAACAAAAAAGGAAAATCATGATATGGCCGGTTTTAATCATGATTTTCCTTTTTTTTTTGTTCAATTCTATATTGTTTTTTTTTTGCTTTTTTAATTAATTCTATATTGTTTTTTCTGATTTTTTTAATTAATACTGCATAATAATCGGCCATTTTTAAATTATGTATGTATGTATGTATGTATATATATATGTATGTATGTATGTATGTATGTATGTATGTATGTATGTATGTATGTATGTATATATATATATATATATATATATATATATATATATATATATATATAGTTTTCTATTTTTTTTTTGTTTTTGCAAATTGAAAAGTTACATTTAATTTTACAAATTGAAAACGTTAACTTACTTTTGTCATTTATATATTCAAAATGAAAAGTAAAAGTTAAATTTAACGGAAATTCGAGAAATTAAACGGCAAACGATATCATTACAATATGAATTTTGACTCATTACACTATGAATACGCAACATACCATATTGAAAGCTTAAGCTCAATATGATTTCACTACAACAAAAACCATTGACGTTGCCGAACGGAATAATGTTGCATCCAATGCCTTGTTCTTTCCTCTGTTTGATGTTGCCAAGTCGGCCATAGTGGTGGAAGTGGACTTTCACGGCCAACGCGCAGCCTAATGTAGTGACCGCCATTGACAAACCCGACTGTCCACTCTTCGTCTGCCGGTGGAGGGTCCGGAGATGCTGACTCCATGTCTGTACGACATTCCAAGGGCAAGTATGTGGTAGACCTAGTTTTAGTAGATTGCATAAATATACAACTCTCGCAAACTCGGATTGTTTTCTTCGACTTGCAAGTTAGGTAAAATAGTATCAACTTGCAGTTTCTCGGACCACTTGGTAGATAGACACATGGTAATTTTCCTAAAATGGGTTGCACAGATAGATCAGCGAGTCTATGCTCGGACACTTTTATAGATAGTTACGAAAAGTTAAAAACATGGGCTCAATTATGACCAGATGTGGTAAACCCAAATGATCCAATACTGCTTGGCCCATACGGATGGCCCAAGCCCATCGTCGACGTCAAGCTTCTTACGTGGCGGACGCTGATTGGTTCGTCCTATCTATAAATACCTGAGTTCTCCACTGCATTGATCGTACAATTCTGATTCTAATCTCCATTCTGTTGAAAATTTCTTTCCTCTTTTCTCAAGCTCGGACTCATCTGGCAGTTTGAGCCTAGTGGTGTCAATAGGAAGACGATTTCTTCACCAGTCTCCCCCTCGAGACTCCCGTCCACTCTCAAATCGGTACATGTTGTCTTGAGTTTGAGAGTGGCGTGGGTCTAGAGGGATGGATTACTCGAGATCTGTTGTTAGGAAACATAGATCTTGGAAAATATTCCGATCTGAGGAGTAAACAGACGGACGATCCCATCGGTCGTATGCATGATCCACCCGGTAGGAACTTGTCCTGTCCGAGGAGCTGCTAGCGGGTGGGTCGTGATGCGATCAATGTGTCAGATCCGTGTTTGGATTCGAACGAATGGGTGTTTTGAAGAATCTTAATGTCCGGAGACTGATTCTTGATTTTTCCATGTTTCAGGTACATCCCATTACTTGTTTGTTTATGGAAGGATCGATGCTGTTGGGGTGCCGAGGGTCTCTTTGCTTGAGAGATCCCTTGGTGAGGTTATGGCATATCTCGGAGAATATGACAGACTTTTCCGTTGTAGTGTAGATGTTGTATGGATCCGAATAGATATATCGGATCGTAACATGTACAAAGGGGATTATGTGCATTTTGTTCACTGTACAAACTGGATTGTTGTTAGAGCCCCTTTGCCATGTAAATAACCAAATTTCGTTTTGAATCGAAAGATGAAAGTTTTATTGATTTGCCGTAAATTCAATTACAAAATGACAAAAGAGCAACAAAAATATAACTGACGGAGTTCCGTGTAATAAACCCTAAGCGTAGAACTTTTGAAGGTTCTTGGCATTCCAGGTACGCTTGAGTGGGCATCCGTGCTCATCTTCCAACTCATAACTTCCATTCACTCTAGCTCTGATGATCTTGTAAGGTCCCTCCCACTTGGGTTTGAGTTTTCCAACCTTGCTCAAGATAAGCTCTGCGGAGCACTAGGTCTCCGACCTGTAAATCTTTAGCTTGAATATTCTTGTTGTAGGCCCGGGCTGCAGTTGCTTGATATCTATGGATATTAGTCAATGCCTCAGTCCTCTTCTGATCTAGCATGTCTAGGTCATAGATCCGAGCTTCCTGATTGGCAAAATCATGAAACTCTTGGATTCTCATTTTTTCGACCGCAATCTCTGCTGGTATGACTGCTTCCGTGCCATAAACCAGGGCAAAAGGAGTCTCCCTAGTTGCAGTTCGTGCTATGGTGAGATGAGCCCAGAGTACATCATCTAGGTCATCCGCCCAACTATCCTGAGAGGTCCTTAGCCGCTTCTCCAGGATCTTGAAAATTGTTTTGTTCGTGGATTCAGCTTGTCCATTAGCCTGTGGATATCCGATAGATGTAAAACGTTGCTCAATTTTGAAGGAAGCCAACCACTCCTTAAGTCTGCTGCCGAAAATTGAGCACCATTATCCGAGACAAGAATTCTCGGTAAGCCAAAGCGACAGATGATGTTCTTCCAAATGAAGGTCCGCACACGACTTTCCGTGATAGTGGCAACGGCCTCTGCCTCTACCCATTTGGTGAAATATTCCACATCTACAATTAAGAATTTCTTCTGTTGAGTGCTTCTCGGGAATGGTCCGACAATATCAATGCCCCACTGATCAAACGGACATGCTATTACTGACAGAATCATTGGGTGTGTCGGACGATGGGGGATGTTTGCATAATACTGACAATCAGGACAGTTCCGAGCGAAGCTCGCGGAATCCTTGTCAATGGTAGGCCAATAGTAACCTTGTCGGATGATCTTTTAAGCAAGAGTCCGCCCACCAGAATTACTTCCGCAGCTTCCACTGTGAATTTCTTCAAGCACCGTCTTTGCTTCTTGTGGATCCACACATCTCATATGGGTTCCAGTGAAGGATTTCTTATACAAATCCTCTCCAAGTGTGAAATACCTGTTTGCTCGGCACTGTACGCTCCTTGACTCATTCGGATCAGCAGGTAATGATCCGTCCTTAAGGTAATTAAAGATATCAGTCATTCAGTTTCTTCCTGTTCCAATGACCACAATGGTCGGAGTAGGGCTCATGACGGATGAGTTCCTAATTGTGAGTAGAATGACTCTTCTTGTGTCCACGGCAACTGTTGCGGACACATATTTTGCCGGAGTGTCCGCTCTTTCATTCCATTCCCTATCAAATTTCTCCAGGGTAAACTCCTTAAAGAGACTTACTTCCTGCTTTAGAAGCTCAAGATACTTAATCATTGTTGGGCCTTTTGTGGCAAAAGCACCAGAAACTGGGCTTCAACCAACTGTGAATCCATATAAGCTCTGAGCTTCCGGACTTGTAGAGACTTGGCTATACGTAGTCCGACTAACAGTGCTTCATATTCAGCTTCATTGTTCATAACCTTGAAGTCCAAGGATATTGCATAGTCGAGTTCCGCACCATCAGGGCTTTTAAGGTAGATTCCAATGCCTCCCACTTTTCCGGTGGATGAACCATCCACTTCCAATGTCCAAACATCGGTGGGCTGTTCCTTGGCTTGGGGATCTTTTATGGGCTCCTGAATTTTTAACCTTTGTTCCTCCTCTTTCTGAGTATCCTGGTCGGAGTTATCAGTTTTTGATTCATTTGAGATATTATCAAGGAGGAACATGTGGTTGACCCGAGTTCCCTCCCATGATGGAGTCTGAGATTGATTAATGAATTGAGAATCTTCAAAGTTGTCCGGGTTGATCTTTGGTGGAACTGACTTATGTTTGATTTGCTTGGTAATCAAGCACTCGAACGCCTGCTTATCCGAGACTTTTCCTGACTCTGCTTCAGGGTACTCCGCTAGGAAGTCAGCAATAACTTGAGCTTTCTTGGCTGTCGGAGCCTGATAGCTAATGTCGTAGTCACTCAGCTCAATTGCCCACTTTGAAAGTCGTCCAGAGTGGCCAGGCTTTCCAAGGACCTGTTTCAAAGGTTCCGTAGTTAGGCCACTATCTTATGAGATTTGAAATAGGGTTTCTACCGCCTTGCGGTGTAAACCAAAGGATATGCAAATTTCTCAATCTTTACGTATCTTGTCTCCACCCCAGCAAGGGCTTTACTAAGATAGTAAATTGGCATGTGATCATTAGCCTGGATTCGTACTAACACGGAACTCATTGCCTCTTCCGTAACGGCTAGGTAGAGGTAGAGTGGTTCTCCTTCTACGGGTTTGGAGAGGAGTGGAGGGGAATGGAAGTACTTTTTCAAGTTTTCAAAAGCCTCGGAACATTCCGCAGTCCACTCAAATTTCTCTCCTTTTCGGAGGATTTTGAAGAATGGAAGATTCTTCTCCGCGGATCGCGAAATAAAACGACTTAAGGACATGAGACGTCCGATAAGCTGTAGTACCTCATTGATGTTCTTCGGTTGGGGCAGGTCTAGGATGGCTTTTATCTTCTTAGGATTAGCACTTATTCCCCTTTCTGTGACCATGTAGCCTAAGAACTTTCTACCCTTTACTCCGAAGGTGCACTTTTCCGGATTGAGTTTCATTCCGTACTTCCTAAGGATAGCAAAGCATTTGTTCAAGTGCTCTATATGTTATTCCTCAGTTTTGCTTTTAACAAGCATGTAATCCACATACACCTCCATGGTTTTGCCGATTTCCTCCTTGAACATTTGATTTACCAGCCGTTGGTAAGTAGCTCCTGCGTTTTTCAATCCGAAGGGCATCACTTTAAAGCAATATACCCCTCCCGCAGCAAAGAAAGTTGTTTTCTTAATATCCTCCTTGGCCATCCGAATCTGGTAAAAGCCTTGATATGCGTCCATAAAACTCAGTAATGCACATCCGGCTATGGAGTTAACCGATTGGTCAATCCGTAGCAACGGGTATGGATCCTTTGGGCAAAACTTATTCAGCCTTGTGAAATCGTTGCACATCCGCCATTTACCCGGTGATTTCTCAACTAAGACAACGTTGCAAACCCAATCGGAATAACGGACTTCTTCAATGTGTCTGGCCTTCATGAGTCGGTCAACTTCCGTAGCTATGATGGCATCCTTAATTGGACCAAAATCTTTTCTTTTCTAGCGGATATACTTAATCAATGGGTCCATGTTCAGACGGTGAACAGCGACCCTCGGATCTATCCCCTTGAGATCATCAGTACTCCAAGCGAAGACATCCCTATTATCTCGGAGACAAGCGATGAGCTTCATCTCTACTTCTGCATTCATCTCCGTTCCGATTCTAGTCTTCTTGTCTAGGCTTCCAACGACAAGTTCAACATCCTTGAGAGTTTCATGAGGTTCGATCCGTACGGTTTTGGGAAACTTGTCCTTTTGACTCCCTATTCCAATGTGGGGATTTTCCTTTTTCGGAGGGAGAACAATATGCGGATCGGAAGTCAAAGAGACTGCTAACACAGGAGCAGATGCTCTCCTGGTAGACATGATGTAACACTCCCAAGCTTCTTGGATGTTTCCTACTTCTTCTCCAATCCCGCAAGGAGTTGGAAACTTCATCCTGTTATGGAGGGTTGAAGATATAGCTCGAAACTGATTGAGCCCCGGACGACCAAAGATGGCATTGTAATCAAAGGTCCGATCCACCACTATAAAATGGACTAGTTGTGTCTCGCGGGATGTGTTCCCAACGATACATGAAGCATGATGCTTCCTAAAGGACGCACAGTTCCTCCTCCGAACCCTAATATGGAGGTATTGACTCTCTCATATTGAATTCTTCCCGGATTCATCTGATCGATTGTTCTTTTGGCAATGATGTTTGAGGAACTCCCTGTATCTACCAGGATCTTGTTTACTCGATAAGTTGCTATGGTTAAGTAAACCACCAGTGGAACATCCGGATCATCTATGTCCTCGCCTCCTGTCGTAGGAGGAGGAATCTCACTGTCATCAAAGGATATAGTGTTGGTTCCACGGATCGCCGGAGCAGCGCAGGATCTATCATTGTTTCGCAGATTCTGAGCCGTCCATTCTCTTGCATTATTGCTATCGCCCCCAGTCGGACTCCTGCTATGGTGTTGATCACTCCACTGTATGGAAGATTCTCCATTTCAATACCATCATCATACTTGTACTGGTGATGATCTGTCCGAGATTGATGATTGGTCGGCGGAGGAGGCAGGGATAGTGGACATGGTTGCGGTTCTGCTGTTCTGTCTTCTCTCCTCCGTTCCGTCCTATCATGCCTAGAAGGTTTGTCTGTATAGACGTGCTCTTTCAACTTTCCCTCTCTTATTAAGTTCTCAACCTCAGTTTTCAGTTGAATGCAATCGTCCGTCTCATGACCACGGCTCTTATGAAACTTGCAATACCCTTTTGCATTCTTGTTCTTCCGATTATTGTGAGATGGCTTTGGCCATTGAACATCCAACTTTTTCTCAATAATGGTGGCCAAGATGTCGGATCTTGGTCTATTGAGACGGGTATAATCCGCATATCTTCTTGGCGTACTCCTTTCCCTGTTGAAACCTTTTTCTTTGTAATCCTTCTTCGGATCGAACTTTCCATGGCGTTGCTCTTGCTTCATTGGATCTTTTCCTTTCTTGGATCCAGCTCTCACTGGAACATTCCTTCGGTACTCCTATCCGTACATTACCTCTTCACAAATATCATCCAAATGCTTCTCACTTCTCACTTCCTGGCTAGAGAGTCTCCTGCGGAGCTCTCCGTTGTAAGTATTAGCATACAGGTGGCGGACCCGTTCCTTAATACTGTGAGACTCAACTCGGAGGACCTTCGTATTGAAGCGATCTAGGAAAGTCCTAAGATCCTCCTGTTCTCTTTGTATAACTTCTGCCAGGTGCTCCACAGTCCGTTTCCTTCTTTTCGAATTTTCAAATTGTCTCTGGAACTTGGAAGAGAGGTCCGCATCGGATCTTACTAATTTGTTTGGAAATGAAGTGTACCAATCCATGGCTATTCCGAAGAGAGTGGATGAGAAAGTGAGAGCTTTTGTATTATCACTCATCCCTTTGGAATCCATCTTGCTGTTGTACCTTGTCAAGTGGCCCACATGACAAGTATCTCCGTAGTAGTATTCCAAGTTCAGAATCACTTGATCCAAGTTCTTGTTTCTTTCCTTTTCTTTCATGATACCATCACATAAAGGATTTGGTGCACTAGTAGTTATCTGCTCACGATCTTTCACCAAGCATCCAAGATTGAGAATCTGAGCTTCCAAGGCCTTTTGTTGAGCATAAATTTCTTCCGCATTCATCATCTCTCCCGTCCTTGGATGAACTGCTACATCCGCGGGGAGTTCCTCTAAGTGGACCACAGGAATGGTTTCTACTACGTGATCTCTAGCCCGCGGAGGTACCTACTGCGGAGCTCTAGGCTGCCTGTTTCCGTCTTCCTGATATGCTCTCTGCCCATTCGGACTTCCTTCTTGTCGAACCTAGGAAGCAGAGGCTCTCCTGTCTAGGAGTTCCGCAAGTCCTCATGTGGTAGCTGATTCCCCAACCTCTGCTGGATCGGACGCTATTCGTTCCTTGATAGAGCGGGTTCTGCTTGCCGCGGATTAGCCACTGGCGGAGTAACTTGTTGGGGTTGGACATTGTTAGACCCAAGATAACCTTGGATTATCGTAAGCAGTCGACCAAATTGATTCTCACTTAATCCAAAATCACTAGTGCGGACTATACGACCATCATGCATGATAAAGTGCTGACCTGTTGGAGGACCTTGTGTTCCTGCCGGAGGAACTTGCGCGGCCTCTTCTCCGTGATTCTCAGGTGCGGCATTCTCAGGAACATTACGGACTCCCCTGGACATAACGTATCTTCCTTCATCGGAGGATGGGTTGGCTGTGTGACCATCGCTCGGGTATCTCCTTCCCTCTGTGTTCCTTTCCGCTGCAGTGGCCTTCCGTCCCCTGTTGGGTGGACGTCCGCGAGGACGGGGAGGTGGAGTTCCGATGTCAACAGCACTGGTCCGTGCTGTCCGTCTCGTTCTTGCCATCCGCTCGATTGAACACAAAACCTTTCGTAAGGGTTCCCACAGACGGCGCAAAATGTTGAGGGGTTGAGCCTCAAACACTAACTAAACTATTACAAATCCCTAATGTAAGATCCGCCTCCAACTTGATGTCCGTCCTGAGAACTTTGTCCGAGCTAGAGCACCTGAAAGGACTAAGTGGGGGGGGGGGTGTGGTGTTAGAAGGGTAACCCTGTTTTCTAGTGTCAAACTGGGAAGAGACTTTACTCAAGAGAGAGAAGAAAGCTCTCAATGTAGTAGTTATGAGGGAAGTTATCATATGAGTTAACTTATCACTTCAGACTTACCTTAATGTATGGGACCTTGTGCTATATTTATAGTTATCATGTACTTATGAAGTGGTTCATAAGATGATGCCAACTGTATGTTCAGGATTTGGACAACAATGCTCCCTTAGCCCATGGCCCAATAGTATGTGAAAGTCCAACACCATTAGATGGGCCTGGGAGGGTAGATTGGTCCTTTTACCTCTCAGAGTACTATTCTCGCTGATGGGTCCGTGTGAGACCTTTAGAATGATCCGAGCTCTATCGAGTTGGTCTGTTCCTAGGTAACTCAGTGACTGTCCAAGACACAGGCTGCTCGGAAGTATCTGGGAGGTTCTAATTTATACGTTTGGTCTTATTGTTTAGGTGGCGTCCGAGTTTATCTCGTCCGGTCCGTTTGGCATCCTAGGACTGACAGTGTGTGGTACTTGGTGAGACCATGTGAGCTCTTGTCAGGTTTGGAAGTCGTAAACCTACCTAGGTCGGACCAGTTGAAAAGGTGTATTGACCTGAGCGTACTTGTTGACCCGAAAGGATTTCCTTAAGGCGGACTAGCCAAGGTCGGATAACTGCTGAATTGGCTGCTTTGGCCTTGATGCGCTCTAGGACACGCTCTGTGTCGCCCTTAACAGATTGGACATATATCCGTATCAACAAGACCCATAGAAAACATATGTGGTGAACACCCGTTGATACGTCGTAGCTGTTAGTAGCCCCATATATGGGAGTGTAAACCAATACCGTTGGGCGCATGGTCCTGCAAACCAGCTGAGTGCATCTGATATTTCCGCGACCCGTCTTTCCCCCATCTCAGCGATGTATAGATGTCTGTTGTTGGTCAGCTCATGAAGAAGTTCATGTCTGACGCGTACCCACTCTGTTTGGTCATTGTATAGGAGTTGTGCTATACATCTGTATCCACGGTTCCCATCGACCTGGACATCACTCCAACCTTGAATGTATCGCAGACCTTGTGGTGGAATCTGACTTTCATATATGAATGATCTACCAGTACTTGAATAGCTACCTGTGTTGTGAGTTTTGGGAGTCCTTTGACTGTGGTTCGCAGGTTGATCTTCCCAACATGACGGGATCCTGCTCCCAATTGCTCTAGGCTTTCTACCAGCTTTCTTCTTGTGTCTTATTGGTGGCTCCTCCAGGTACGTGTATGATGCGTTTCCATCCGATTCGATGTATGATCTGAGTTCCTCCTCCGTGGCAGACTCCCTACGGTCCCTGTACCAGTCATCAAACTGGTCCCGTACTGTCTGTTGCCTAGTCTGGTATGGTTCCCCCATATGAAGAGTACTCCAGAACTCGTTGATATCTCTAATAGGATGGACGCTCCTCCCGGTCACACTCTTTTGTTGCAATTCACATGTGCATGGTAGTCCCCAACCGGTACGCAATGCGTGATCGCATTCACCGGGATCAACGTTGGATCTTTCATGGAGTATTTTCTTAATAGCAAGATGTGAAACCACACCTCCTAGCTTGCATAAGATTCCACGGGTCGTGACATGAGGATGCTTCATCGACGCTTTCTTAAACTCAGAGCAGATTGCATCATAATGCATTTGAAGTAGGTTATGCAGCTTGGGGAATTTTCTGTGAAACTTTGAGTTTGCAGTTCCCAACCAATACTTGTACCTGGAGTGCGCACTTTCGACTCTGCAACCAATTTACATTGTTGAATGTCAGTTTGGGCACAACTCTAATTACAGGATAGTAGTGCATTACGAAATAAATTTAATTACGAAATTGAATTACCTGTTCGTCGTGTCAGCTCCAGAGTGCAGGATGTCTTTCGTCCACGTGTGTACAAATCGGTCGTGGTATGGGTCCAACCAATATCTCTTTGCGTACGCCATGGACCTTGGTTGACGTCTCCAGGCCTCTGCCATTTCTGCAACAGCCTGCTCATATAGTTTCGGAGTATTCGTTCATGATCTTTTGCCATCTTAGCTTCACTGAACGTTCATACTTTTTGGTACCCCCATTATGTCACTTACATATTTCTGCACATCCTTAGATATATGCCTCCGACACAGTAGGTGTGCTGCTTCTGGAAATACCTTCTTTATGGCACGCATTGCAGGTAACTCTCTATCCGTAACAAATACCCCCGGTAAGACACCACATTCTGTAAACAACACCCGCAATCGTGTAAGCCCCCACACATAACTTGACGTCTTCTCGTCCGAGACGAAAATGAAAGCTATGTGGTAGTTTTGCCCAGTGGGTAAAATGCCAATCACTTCCACCAATGGCATGTCGTACAAATTTGTATTGTATGTAGCATCCATGAGGACAAATTGAGGGAACAAACGGATCATTGACTTTGTATTAGGATGAGCTAAGAAAAATCCAGCCAATATGTCAGTTCCCGGCTGTTTGACCACAAAATATATGTAGCTATGTCGTTGCAACAAATGGATAAAATATTCCATCGGCTCCATCTCGCCCATCTCCATCTGTTGATCTTTCTGGTCAGCATTGTATACATGTCGTAACGTACTGCAGTTGTGCACAAATTCTTGTTGGAGTTGAACAAGCGTTGCTACAGGAGTCATTCCGGCACGCAACATTTCCACTACTCGCACGCGCTCTTCATCAGTGAACTTCGCTGCGGACGTGTGCCAATGGGGGTATTTCCCGAGTCGGTGATTGTGTCTTTGGTGACCGTCTTTCACAAAAACTCTCCACTCGCCCAGTAACCTCTCATGCAACTTCACCTGAAATGGGCAAGAATGCTTTTTACTCCCGGTTGAATTTCTGGATTTTACCTCGGGGTTTGTTGAAGTCGTGACCCTATGGGCACCAGTACACATTCTTTGGTCTGGAATGCGTGATCGCGAAAAATATATTGTTTTCTCGACCAATAACACGAACCCAGGCTTCTGCGTCTGCACGAGTATTGAAAATCTCTCGGGTTATGAACAAGTCGGTGCAGTCTGGGAATTCATCAGACGCTGTGGACGAATCACTTAAGTAACTCATATTATACGTATGGGAATTGAAGTGTTTGGGATTGGAAGTGTTCGGGAGTAGAAGTGTTTAAAGTGTTGGAAGTGTTATGGATTTTAAGTGTTCGGGAATGGAATTGTTTTAAGTGTTTGAAGTGTTGTGGATTTTAAATGTTCGGGAATGGAAGTGTTTGAAGTGTTTCGGGAATGGAATGGAAGTGTTTGAAGTGTGGAATGGGATTTGAAGTGTGGTGAAATGTATCCCATCTCCCTCTCATTATATAGAAGTGTTTGGGTCGAAGTTCAGGTTGAAGACGGGTTCGGGCCGGGATAGGTTAGAAGGTGGGTTTGGGTCGGGATCGTGCATCATGATTTTTTTTTTGAAACGTCATAATTCATACTTCATATTTATTTTAAATTTCGTTAATTAATTAAAATAACATGAAATAAAAATTGAAAAATTACAATATTCAAAAATAAAAAATACAATGCTTATTAAATATATTACACTATTGGAGATAAAAGAGTACATTACATAAAATTAAAGCACTACATTGAAGTGTTCTGGTCGAAGACGGGTTCGGGCCGGGATCGTGTAGAAGGCGGGTTAGGATCGGGATCGGGTCGAAAACGAATTAGGGCCGGGATTGGTTAGAATATGGGTTCGGGCCGGGATTGGGGTCCGGCCCGAAACGGTACCCATTTGACCGATCGAACCGACCGGTCAAACCATTGAACCGACCAATCGAACCCGATTTTTTTGTTTCCGAATTCTATAAATAGGCGGGTTTGTGACTCATTTTCACACCACCAACTTCATTTCATCCTTCCAACTCTAATCAACTTCATCTTCACACAACCAACTTCAACTTCATTTTCATACTTCAATATTATTAGCAATCCTCTCGGTGTTTAGCAACCATGTGGAAGGTAGTTTATACGAAAACATTAATAAACCATTGTATATTTGATTTCTCACATACTTCAATATTATTAGAACTTCGTTGTATTCGTGATTTCTAACATTGATACTTCTCAATTTCCTACAGAAATTAACTAAGGGCGGTGGATCCAAAGATGGTGGTGCCGAAGATAAAAGATGGGGCAAAAGGAACGTAATGGATATTCCACAAGTACCAGTTGATCAGTATTCTGGACGCCTGCATGACATCGGTGGAAGGGTTAGAGGTCCTATATCTGCTTCAGCCAGAGCAAGAAGGGGTAAAATGATGTACCCTTTAGAAAGTTCCGCAAGTTCTGAAGAAACACTGCTGGCAAGACAAGACTCGTACCAGACACCTGGCTCTATCGGCACAGAGTCAAATTTAAGAATTGAAAATGAAATGCCTTTTGATGAAGACTTCGCCGCAGAGTCTATGCGTTCAGGGCCGAGGACGGTGCCATTTGAACGTAACATTCATGGTTCTTCCGCCAGGAGTGTCCATACTAGAAGCGGAGACCGTGGACAGGCTTTCCATTTCAGTAATGAGGGAGAGCCTAATGATGAGGGTGGAAGCGGAGACCGTGGATAGGCGGAGACTAATTATGCTACTAATGAGGCGTGGAGAGAGCTAACAACCGACATTGATGGAGGCCCTGCAAATCCGGAGTTACTCACAGGATTTCTAGGCCACATCGCTCACTCCATATAGATAGGAAATGTAAGTCACTTCAATGTTTACTATTGTTAAGTCATGTTCTTTGAAATCCGATGATTCTTAGTATATTTTAATACGCAGGACCGCGAGGTTCTAGAGGAATTTCACAAACCCCGGTCTTTAATCCGTTTTAAAGACTATTTAAACGATAGTGTCAACCATATTGTTAACAACACCCATCTCTCACGCTTGCTGAACTGTATGCACCCGAAGATCAACATGCCTTTGATTAGTGCATTTGTTGAACGGTGGCATCCTGAAACTAATACCTTTCACATGCCATTTGGTCAGATGACAATAACCCTGCATGATGTCCGCTATTTGCTCGGAGTTCCTGTTCATGGTCGTGCTGTCAAAACGACAATGCAACCAGATGCGCTTAAGGTGGCATTAGCAATTCATATGAAAATGATTGAAGCAGCGGTGAAATCCAACATCAAAAGTGTCGGTTTCAAGCGTAGCACCATCGAGACAACTTTAAAAGCACAATTTCTTCCATCGGAATCACATGCTATCATGTACTTGTTGTGGCTGTTAGGCACTTCTCTATTTTTCGATAAAAGTGGACATCGAGTTCCTGTCGGGTTTCTACAGTTCCTACTTAACCTGAATGAGGTTAACACATATGCATGGGGAGCTGCTGCACTTGCCAATCAGTATAGACAATTGGGAGTTGCAACCCGTATCAACTGTAGACAGATAGATGGATGTCTTTCACTTCTGCAGGTTTGCCCGCTCTATATTATATATACATTTTTACATAACTTTAAAAATGATCATTTTCTATCAATTATTTATACTATTTCAGGCGTGGATATACTCGTATTTTCCTCGTTTTCAATCATGGAACTTGGGAACCGCCGATAAGGATGAGAATGATATACATGTTATGTACAAAAGTGCACTAGATCATGTTGCACCGAATGAAGTATGTCATTCAATATAACACGCTTGTCTTCATTACGTTTGAGTCTTTTTTTTTTTAATTATATACTTATGTTACTTGCCTCTCTCGTGTAATAGGTGAGTTGGACACCTTTTGGACTCGTGGCGGAAGAAGCAGTCCCTATTTCTCAATATAGGGGAATTATTCATTGTCTAAAGGTTATGGAGGCGTACATGCCAGACCGCGTTATGCGGCAGTTCGGATACCCCCAATACATTCCTACAGAACCGATAAAACCATTGCATGTACAAAGGCCACCACAACCCTCAGTCTATCGCGGTTCTCATGCTGTTCGAGACTCATTCGAGGACTTTCACATCTGTCGATGTAATTTTTATCAACAAACAATTTGAGTGCATTTTGTACATTAAACAATTCCGACGTACCCGGACTGGTTTCGACAACGTACGCATATGCAAGTGACCCGCCAAGAATCATTTACTCCAAGGCAACAATTCCAACCGGCCGATATGGATCCTAGCGTGGTATGTTCCCTAGACATTCAATATATATACACACTTGACGTTTGTTCGAAATCTCAAAATCCTTATTTGTGTGTGTTTTTACTTTGTAGAGGCTACGATTTGTCGCTGCTATGATGGGACGCATTACTCGACCAAACGACATTATATGGAGGCGAATGACATATTCACGGTTGTTGATGAAGTTTGTGAACACTTACAAGATTTAATTCCAAATTAAGTATCCAGATTTATTATGTTAAACATATAATATTTTCCGATTCAAGTTCGTATCCGTGTTAAAATTGTAACTAATGTGTCAAATCAAAGTTCTAAATTTGTTTAAGCAAGAGTAACGAACTGGAGAAAAAATACGGAATCTGGGCGGAATAAACTTACTGGCATACGTAATTTTGAAAAAAAATTATAAAATTATAAAACTATATATGATCAATTTTTACAAATTAAAAAAAATTAAAACAAATAAAGATATGGCCGGTTTTAAAACCGGCCATATCTTCAACCACTATGGTCGACCTGCCAACATCAAACAGAGGAAAGAACAAGGCATTGGATGCAACATTATTCCGTTCGGCTACGTCAATGGTTTTCGTTGTAGTGAAATCATATTAAGCTTAAACTTTCAATATGTTATGTTGCGTATTCATAGTGTAATGAGTCAAAATTCATAGTGTAATGATATCGTTTGCCGTTTAATTTCTCGAATTTCCATTAAATTTAACTTTTACTTTTCATTTTGAATAAATAAATGACAAAAGTAAATTAAAGTTTTCAATTTGCAAAATTAAAAGTAACTTTTCAATTTGCAAAAACAAAAAAAATAGAAATATATATATATATATATATATATATATATATATATATATATATATATATATATAAAATCAATTTGTAAATTAAAAAAAAACATAAAATAAAAAAACTGGAAATATAGAATTAATTAAAAAAAAGCAGAAAAACAATATATAATTAAAAAATAGAAAACTATATATATATATATATATATATATATATATATATATATATATAATCAATTTGTAAATAAAAAAACTGGAAATATAGAATTAATTAAAAAAATTAGAAAAAACAATATAGAATTGAAAAAAAAAGGAAAATCATGATATGTCCGGTTCCTTTTTTCCCCCTCATATTTTGAGTTTTTTTTTTTGCTTTTTTAATTAATTCTATATTTTTAGAAGCTTTTGTATAAACGAAATATTTTTCGGAAAAAAAATCATTCATTTTTTTTTCCGATTTATGTTTAGTGTTGTTATTTTGTGTTCGATCGTGCATGTTAATATTTTTTGTATAAACAAAATGTTTTCTGGAAAACAAAATTTCAGTCATTTTTTTCCTATTTATGTTTCGATCGTACATGTTAATATTTTTATGTTTGCATATATGAATTATTTCGATTTTTAGTTAAGTTTGTAAGATTTTTTTTGAGTTTGGGGCATTTTGATAAAGTTACAAATATTTTGTATTGCGTTTAGCCGAAAATGTGTTGCGTTTAGTAGCGCTAAGTTAAATAGTAAACCTTCCCATCCATTTAATATTTAACAATTAAAAAATACTTTTAATCAACATAGGATTTGAGTGGCTCTAGATAGCTTAGGCTTTGGAATAACAACTCAGCTTTAGAATATATATGGATTAGTATTAGATTAGAGGGAAAATTTCGTCCGGTACCCCTTAAATTGGTGTCAATAACAGATTCACCCCTTCTATTCAAACAATAACACTTACATCCAAAAAATTGAACTGAGCAAATTTTGATATTACAAATAGGTCCAAAAGTCAAACTTGATGATGACATGGATCTACTTTTGCTGATGTGTCGGCTGAAGTTCATGATAATAACGAAAATGCCATTGATTTATTTGATTTTTGAGTTTCTTTTATTTTAATTCTCTATTTTCTTTTCATTTTGCTTTTCTTTTTTTTCACTTTTATTTTGCCCCAACTGACATTGGACGTGTCTGTAATTAAGAGACACAAATAAAGGTGCATTGATGTAATTGGTGAATTCGAATCAATTGAGTTGATGTATTTGGGGTCAAATTGAATGAACACAAACTATTTGAACCCAACTAGTTATTATCCAAAAAAAATAAAAAGTTCAATTCAGTCCCTATAACTTTTTTAATTTTGCAATTAGGTTTTTAAAATTCTCAATTGCAAGGGTTACGAGTTTTCAAAACTTCAAATTGAGTCCCTGAAACCATGAAACGATCCAAATGACAATCAACATCTTCGAATTTCATATCCACCGGTGTAGCTCCGATTTGGAGCTTTGAAAGCTCCAAATCGGAGCTGTTTAGAGCTCCATTTGAGTCGTCACAAGACCGAATGGAGTCAGTAAATAGCTCTGAAATGGAGCTCTAATCCATTTCACGACTCGGTGTTGGAGGCATTGCGACCACGAAATGGAGCCATAGCACTCGAAATGGAGCAGCTCAATTTGAAGTGTATGCAGCTCAAACAAGGAGCTGGAACAGCTCCGATGTCGGAGCTGTAAATCACAAACCCCACTGGACCCTCTCCGCCGCCGTATTCCTCATCCTCCTAATCATAACCCTCACACTCACACCCACTCCACCACCACCTCGCCCCACCCCTCTTCCCCACACGCCACCTCTTCCACATCCCCAACACCACCCAACCACCTACACCACCATCCCTAGCCTACCTGATCTCCGGATCCGGTAACGATTCGGATCGAATCATCCGGCTACTACTCTCAGTCTACCACCCACGCAATCACTACCTTCTCCACCTCGACCGGTCCGCTAACCAGACTGTTCGTGATGCACTTAAATCACAAACCCCACCGGAGTTGAACAATTCCGGTGGGGGGCTGTGATTAGTTCCGGTGGAGCTAATAAGAAGAAAAGTGGAAGAAGGGAAGAAAAGAGGAGGAAGGAAAGGGAAGAGAATAGGAAGAAGATGGGTTTGTGTTTGTTTTTATTTTGTCTTTTCTTTAATTGATAAGTTAATTAAATTTTCTTTTTGCTTTTCTTTTACATATCATCAAATAATATCAAACATGGCAGGAGAGAGAAAAGGAATGAAGGTTTTGATCAACTGTAGGGGCTATCTGTTATTGTTCGAATAGAAGGGACTAATCTGTTTAGGGGATCAATTTAAGGGGTACTATATGTAATTTTCTCTAGATTAGATGAGAGGATATATATGTATACACACTGATAAAGTGGGTCACTAATTATGTGTCAAGAACACAACTGATATAGCATGCACTGCATTTGACCTCTTAGGGACAAAATCGTACGATTATTGTCAACAAACATGGGTAATAAGTAAAACATATATACACCAAAATAGTCTACTTAGATCGGAATTTTGCGGCTTAAGGAGATTTCCTTAAAGATCTTGATTTGGATTGACATTGGAAAATAAGATACAGTATAAAGTAAGAAACATACTCATAAGATTGATGAAAATCACAATTACTATCATAAACAATCACAAGAAAGCAAATTGCAAGAAAAATATGAATAATAATTGAATTTTAACCTGTGCATGTGAATTCACGTAACATATGTGATTACAAGATCGAAAATCAAGCTCCAATTGTTCTAAGACCAAAACTAGGGTTCTTGGAGCCTTTTTTTTTTTTTTTTATATATATATGTGATATGTACCTTTAAGTCCTACTCCCGAACTAAGAAGACTTAATCATATCGGGACAATGCTATCAAGGGAGTTCGACCTCACCAAAGTTAAAGGTCCGACTACACCAAAATCAAGAGGCCGACCCTCTAATACTTCAACCTTCGGACTACAATCCAAGCATCATCAACTTAAATGGGCCAAGCCCATTAAAGGCCCATGAGCCCAACTTCTAGCATGGACGAATCCGGATCGTACACTTGGCACTCATCCAAGAGAGGATGATAACAAATCTTGCCTATAAATACAAGGCCTCTACTCCTCATAAACGGTAAGCAACTACTTCCGAAAATCTACTATCGAAGTTTTTAAGTCCTAGATTGAAAAGTCGACCGACTTATTAACTAGTTGAATCTAAGTACCGGGTTGTCCTAGGCAAACTGGCCCAAAAGGGTCTAACCCCTTATTTTCCTGTCACAGATCATCGACGGACACCACGAGGACCGACAGACGCAATAGAGGACCGACGGACTCGACCTCGGTCCACTTTTCGTCCGCACACTTTCCGACCTTCGCGAAGTTACGAATTTAATCAAAGTAAAGGCGACTTGAACCAAGGACTAAACGACTTCCGCTAACTAATATCACCGTTCGAGCAAGAACTACATCCATCTAGGGCGTCGACGAACTAACTAGCGCCTTATCCATTTTTACCCCACATCAATATGTTTTGAATAAAGTATGAACGAATGAAAATAGTCAAAAGTCGACTAAGTAAAGGAAAAACAGAATCTGAATCGCAACAGTAGGACGCGCCAGATTTGAAGAAACATGACACGTCCGGTCTTCCTTGCAAGTCTTGAATTTGATTCTTAACTTTGGGATACGTCCGGTTCGGTACGTAAAACAGGATGTGTCATGTCCCTTTCCTTGGTCTTCAATTACATTCGTAAGTTTGGGACGTGTTCGGAATCCATAAACAAGACGCGTTCGGTCCCTTTCTTGCAAAACCGATTGTTTTTCAAGGGATTCGAACTTGGGGCCTTTCAATGGAAAACAAGTTTGGAGAATTATTCAATATCCTCGGTCCTTTCTTAGTTGCATTCTTAAAGCTACGTATTTTTCTGATTGTAATGTGTTGAATGCTTATCCTAATGCAAATACAGCGCTCCCTTGGAAAATTATTGCTAGTGCTATTGGGGTGGTGAAGCAAGGTGTTAGGTGGGTAATGGCAAAGATATTAATGTGTGGCAGGATAATTGGCTCCCTAGAGACTATGCCCTGCGTTCATTCCCTCATGACCTATACAATATTGGAACCATGTATGTAGCTAGCTTGATTGATCAGAATTCTGATAATTGGGATAGGAATGTTATAAGTACTCTTTCT
This sequence comes from Plantago major, assembly GCA_026545765.1. Classification (NCBI taxonomy): domain Eukaryota; kingdom Viridiplantae; phylum Streptophyta; class Magnoliopsida; order Lamiales; family Plantaginaceae; genus Plantago; species Plantago major. Next base: position 42,265,347 of record CM048840.1, read on the forward strand.
GGTCGACGGATGTAGACACTATTCTGCAAATCCCTGTTACTAGAAGCAATGTGCAGAACTTTGGAATATGGCATTATACCAAATTTGGTATATACACAGTGTGCACATGATATCGTTTGGCTCGATCAATGAGAACTCACAAAGTAAACCAACGCACTGGCAGATCTAGTGGGGCAGTGGATTGGATTGGAGCTTCATTTGGAGACTTCATATCCCAAATAAAATCAAAGTCTTCCTTTGGCGTGTCCTAAAACAAGCCCTTCCGGTGCTTGAAAATCCGGACACTTAGTTTTTTATGTGCTTTGTCATGTCTATCGTTGTGGGAATGAATCTTAATTCATACCTTGGCCGAATGTCATTATGCTCGTGTTATTTGGGCTTTATCAAATGTCCCTCGCACTTTAGTTCATATAGGCCATCATGATATTTGGCAATGGATACTTACTGTGTATCAAAGTTGCTCCATCCTTTAGTTCCTTATGCACCACCTGATTCCAATTGGTCCATCAGGACAAATTGGAATCAGGTGGTGCATAACGAATCGGATACGATCCTTAGGAGACAGTATATTTTGTGGCACATTTTAACGCATATAATTACCAAGCTCTTGTAGAAGACTAAGTGCGATCTATAGAAACACGATTAATTAAGTGAGTGCATGTTAATTTCTAAACTTACATTTGTTCGTACATACTGGCCAGATCTTTCGAAGGATAAGATCATACATTAAAATATTACTAAGTGATATTGTTGGAGCATCAGGAACGTACTTTTCCCTCAAATATATATGTATTTAGCCTAAATGTTTGAATTTTGAAAGTGTGTGTTTGAACAAACATAGAATCAAAAGTAAATGAAAAATTAATTTTCTAAAGCTTGCTAACAACCAAACAATACTTAAATCGCGAAAGAAAGCCAAAACTGACTCTAACAATACAAAATTATATATAAAAAAAACAATAAATTTGATTTGGCGAGAATCATTTATATGATAAACAAGTCGAAAGCAATTAACTAAGGTGCAGGGGTCGTTGTCATAAAACTTATATAGTACGTAATATTCTTTAGATGCAGAAATTATAAGTTAGAATTAAGCACTACTTCGAAATGTAATTGACTTCTTACTAATGCCTCCAGAACCTTAATCGGCTTCCTCGAAACATAGGAGGAGAACAACACATACATACAAGAATGATAACCTATCTAAAAGTTGCATTTTTAATTTAGAAAATTCAGTTCAAATGTAACAAAATTATATGTTGTTTCCTTTTTTTTTATTTTTCTTTTTTTAAATGTAACGTCAATAAGCCTACCAGATTTTAATCGGGGGAGGATAAAGCCATGTGCAGAGAGTCCGCCTTCATAGTGCCCCGAAAATTTGGGGGCCCCGAAAATTATTATAGTATTCTTATGAGTATTTGTTTATCTTTTATGTAACAAAAGGGAACAAAACTAGAAATGACTTGGTGGTAGAATGCTCTGATAGAAAATTCATATCTCAAATTTGAGTCTGGTCTGCATTACTTTACTCCTTTACTCTTCTTGTTATCTTATTATCTAGACTATGATTATTTTTACTTTGTATTTTTTGAACATCTTAATTTTCTTAGCAATACGATTTCCTTCATATTATTATTTTGCGGAGTCAATTTTAGTATGCCGTACCTTTTTGTAATGTTTATTCATTTTAGATATTTTTTCTGAACCTAGTTTTACAAGTTTTCATAGCGCCCTGAAATATATAAAACGCCCCTAATTTTAAGTTTCAGATAACATCATGTACTCCCCCGGTCCATTAGGAGATTCCTAAGCTCTTACTTTCTCTTGAATTAAGAAAGTTGTAATAAAAAAATAGTTTGCAAGGGGTATTATATTGGTAAAGTTGTAATTGGGTGATAAAGTAAGAGAGAGATTGAATAAAGTGGGGGATAAAGTAGAACAGAGAAATAATAAAAAATTAGTTAGTGGGGTAAATTTTTTTCATTTATGGGTTAGAAAGTTTTTAATGGAACTCCAAATAAAGAAATTTAGAAAGTTATTAATGGAATGGTGGGAGTATTAGAGAAAAATAACTGTCGGCATTTTTTCGGAACCCAGTACTATTGATCTCAAACTGTCAAACTTGTTCATTGATTTAGACACCAATTGATTTAGACATATACCGAGACTAAACAAAGAGTAATATACAATATATTTAATCACTCCTACATGATGAATTATATTCCACTTGATCTGATGAATCCTTGAGAAACACTTCTTCCGTTCTATGTACGTAGCTTGATTAAAGTAAGTTGACAAAAAATTATAGTTTTCTGTAAGATAGGTTACTCATATTTCTAAAATCTCGAAAAACTTCATATATATATCAATGTTTGCACGTTATTTTAGATCAAAAAGTTAAAATAAATCATACTACTAAGTAAAAAAAATAAAAAAAATACTAGTTTTAGTAGCAAAATGTTCAATTTATGAGTAAAAGTTGTTTATTATTGTTGGATATGGGGTAACTATTTTTTAGTAATATATTATGTATAGAGCTGTATGGAACGATTAAAAATGATAAATGTATAAAGTTATATGAGGCGGGAAGTAACCTTATGTTTTACCATGAGTGAGAGGTGGAATTTTTCTTTCGGACACCCAGTTTGAAAATTATGGAAACTTCCATGGGACCGTGAGACTGCAGTACATCTTAACGGCAAATCTTAGTGTTTCGCAAGTTACGTGACCAAATTTCGCTGGTTTTCAAATTTGTAATCTAATTTTGCTAGTTTTGAGCTTTGTGATCTAGTTTTGCCAGTTTTCAACTTGTAATCTAATTTTGCTGATTTTGTTTTGCTTTTACCAGTCCATAACTTTGTGACACTTTTAGCTCTCAAGAACTTTCCACGATTACCCAAGTCTTGTTCAGCACATACTACTTGTATGATAGATTAAATGGGAATTGATAAATTAACTGAGTTTAATGGTGTTTTAATAAATAAGGCAGTGTTTTTTTTTTTTTAATAAGCTTTTCTAAGGTACCTCAAATCAGGTACGTGGACATCTACTAATTAGGTGTCCACATAATAGACTTGTTGTAGACAATGGTCAAATAAAGCTCAAATAAGCTCAAGAGAAGGTTATAAACTCAAAACAAACACCCCACAATGCAACCACTGACCGAAAATACAGAAAAAACTACAACAGACAAGGTTCAGTAACTCAGTCCTGTAGACTGCATATTTTCTCACATTACCTGGTTAAGACAAAGGAGCACATCTATCTAATCCATATTTCCATCTGGATAATTACTAACAATACCATTTGCAAGACACTACAGCAGGATATACTTTACTAGCAAGAAGTGCTAACATCTGTACTTACTACTCATTAGAGCCTATACAGATTATGGTCCTAAATGACATGTCACATAGGTCACTTGATTTGTGTACCAACTCTACTCTTAGCACAGTCCCTCACCACGGAATGTATATCTAGCCATGGGGAGACCGACCGAATTCTCTGTTATTTCAACTACAATACCGACCGAGTCTGGGGAAGAAATGATACATGGATGGTGTAAAAATGATCGATCATGATTATTGAATACATTCAGCAGGATTTCACATTACATGGAACAGTCAAGGCACAGGCGAAATTGAACATTTGGGAACACAAGAAATTCACATCCACAACTATTCCAAGTTTGGGGGTTATGGGTACCAAGACAACAAGCCATACCACACGCAAGTGGTCTCCACAAAAAGGAAATTGATGTGTGAGCGAAGCCTTCACCGCCAGTATGATTTTAATGCGGAGCTGGCAAGAACAATATGCAAATTTGCTTAACTAGTAGCAGTGGCCCAGGGGGTTATCCATCTTTGCAGGTCATGCTTGCCTTCTGAGACGAGGCTGCAAAGCAAGCAGGATCTTCTTCCTTGGACCCTGCAATTAGAAAGCTGATAATCAGTCTTGAAGATCATTTTATAAACATGGATGGCAAGACATAGCTACAAATCATTCAAATGAAGTACCATCGGTACTCCCATCTCTTTAAGATCAGCTTCAGTCATCCGCTTCAAAGAATACATATCCACCTGTAGAATATACAAACATGATAATCATTCAGAATATTCTAGTTTACTAGACATATTTCAAGTTTATGAATTACAATAATATTATTTTCAGTACAAGTTTCACTTGTTTGGTTTTGACTTTCATCAGCTCAATGAATCTGTTGCTACCATTTTCTCCACTTCACAAAAATAAGAAGTCCCTGTGAATGAGCAGAAACTGAGAAAAGATTGAAAGAGAAAGGAGATACTTACTTCCTCAGCCTTAAACAGAATAGAATATCTTTCAAGGCTCAATAACTTCAGCAAGCTGTCTACAGTAACATTATCATCCAGCTGCTGCAAGAAACCATTGTTAACAAAGAATTTAAGTTATCCAGCCTGACCAAAAAACATATGACAAAACTATGCTCTTACAATTACACCAAACAATGCATGAATTTCAACGTGTCATTATACCAAAGGCTGGAGGAGTTCAACAAAATATTCAAGGAAAGGTAGAGTGTATGTGAGGCTTGAGATCATAAAACACAGATTATTCTTCCTTCACTTTTCAGTTTGAATAACTTCAAGATGATTTATTCAATGCCTACAGGATAATCTCACAATAACACATTCGGAGATAATTCAGTGCAACTAGTTCTTTTTCCTCCACCTTTTATTTCAGACACAACATCGACGGAAAAGTGCAATGAAATTGTATCCCCACAAGAAAATTTTGTCCCAGAAGCTAATTAAATGAGATTGGAGTGGACACAGCTTAAACAATTTGATTGAATATTTCAAAACTTCAATGTTTCAAAAACCAACTCTTCTATTTCATAGAGCATTAGAAAAAGGAAGGTAATGAAAATAATTGACAGACAGGCTGTGGAAAATATATGAAGAGAGAAACATATAGTACAGAATCGATTATCACTCAGCTACAGAATTTGTAGAATATGACATGATACAGAGTTTTTTCCTTTGGGGGTGGGGGGGGGGGGGGGGGGGTGGCAGAATTTATACATTCATCTTCCGTTGTGTAGTTAAAAAAAAAAAAAAACACTAAATCTCCCCAACAACTGTAAAATATTTAAGTACTCTGCTGTCCAAAAGAATGATTTCCCCGTAGCAAAGTTGAAGACCCTTCAGCAAAGCATTTATAATTTGACAATGCAAAACTTAGCGACTAGATACTTATCAGAAAAATACACATGAGAATTAACTAATTACTATCAAGATAAACGTCAGCCAATAACAACCCAATAAGCCATACCACATATGCACCCCTTTGTGCTAGCGTGCTCGGCTGAGGCAGTTGTGGAGCAGCGATTGCCGGTGCAGACAGGGTCCTCACTGATCCAACTTGTGGAGCTGTTTTAGTCAAGCCAGATGAAAAAGGCATATTTCTTGAAAAATCAAAAGCATCTCTGCTCATGTTTATTGCCTTTCCATCATCACATGTCCTAACATTATATCTTCTCTGTAATTCCTCATCACTTCTGGCTGCTGCTGCTGAGAGGCCCCTAGTAGTTGGCAAAGCTTCATCTATTGATTTTTGCCTAAATTGTTGCAGGTTCCTAGTAGTTGGTAAAGCTTCATCAGGTGATCTTCGCCTAAATTGTTGCAGGGTCCTAGTAGTTGGCAAAACTTCATCCGGTGATCTTCGCCTAAATTGTTGCATGGTACTTGTAGTTGGCAAAGCTTCATCCGGTGATCTTCGCCTAAATTGTTGCAGGGTCCTAGTAGCTGGGAAAGCTTCATCCGGTGATCTTCGCCTAAATTGTTGCAGGGTCCTAGTAGTTGGCAAAGCTTCGTCCGGTGATCTTCGCCTAAATTGTTGCAGAGTCCTAGTTGGCAAAGATTCATCCGGTGATCTTCGTCTTAATTGTTCCATGGTCCATGGAGAACGGGGATTAAACCTTGAATCCACTTTGTTCATAGTATTGGTAGCTCTAGGACCACTTACGTTATCCATCACACTAGAACTATTTGGCTCTGAGAAATTGTGCCGGACATGCTCCAAATCAGGAGACCGTCGAATACTGACCCTGGAGTCACTCATGCGCTGTTCTCTAGACTGATTAACATTCTGGCTTCTGTACTCTTCCCTGTGTTGATCAGAATTCCTGGTCTGAGGTACCAATTTCCCACGATCTCCAGAGCCAATATACTGCTGCTGCTCTTTGGGATACGGTAATTTCCTATAACTGGGTCCTGCATCCTTTGGTTCAGGCGTCCGGTGCCTAGTAACCGTGATGTTTGTTGGAGGATTAGCGGGCCTTGATAGGATGTTTCTAAGATCTAAGGCATTCCGTTGGCCATTTCGACTTTGTCTTTGTATGTGTTTTTTCTTGATTTTGTGCCGGAGATCATCTTTGCTAAGATGACTTTCTTCATTTTCACATATATCACCAGATATTGAAAAATTAATATGTCAACCACTTGGAGATCAAAACTAAATAAAAAAAAAAAACAGAGTGAAATTATCTCATTAGGTCTAGTACCATCATGAGTGTTGGAATTCCTTGCATCTCCCCTAAATCTGCACATTATAATCATCAAAATAAATAAGAGAAATATAAGTCCAGGGAAAACCTATTGATTAGGAAAAATACACTTGCATCAGTGTGAATTAGGGGAATGTGCCAAACATGGGGTGTTATGGTTCCCCCACCCCCCACCCCCTTCATCTGTAGGAAACACTGGATTCTTCTAACAATTCGATATTTTCCATTGATCTCATGCATACACCACTCCCAGAACGAATGTCACCCAATATTCATGTCAAATAAGTTCAGCTGGGCGAGAAGCAATCATAAACGTAGAGTTTCTATAAAGGTGTACAACAAAAAAATCATGCTGAAGAGGATTTATCAAATTTCTTCAACTCCAAATAACTCACCATTAGCAAATTATTTTATATGAACAACTACAAACGAAAATATGTAGCAAAGGAAACAAAACCTCTTATTGTTGAACCCGCCAGATGAATCTACATTATTACTCCCAAGCCTGTCCCTAACCGATCTTTTACTTCCGACAACAGGGGACTCTTCAGCGAAAGAACCATTCATCCCACTTCCAGCACGTTTAACAACCTAAAATCATGAGGATCATGATATTAAGGTACGAAACCATATAGGAAACACATTTTGACTGCTCCGAAGTGCACACAAATTAATGATCACTAGTTTTTTCCATTACCAAATTATTTCAACTAAAACAAAAACCTAAAAAAACAACTACAACAATGTAATAAATCCTACGAAACATCAAAGGAAAACGAGATATTAGTCAGTATAAGAAGCTCAATCAATCGAAATAACGTTTGACATTCCCTACGCATCACCGAATTGATAAATACTGTAACACGAAAACTAAAATCAACTTAAAAATTGCGAAATCAAATCGGAAATACCTGACCAGAACGGCCGAGGGTGATTGTGACCTGAGACCTCGAAGCTTCTGCCATCGATGAAAGCTTCCGTAACCTAACCTAAATTAACAAAAATTATGCAAAATACAGAGCGTTATTATACGAACATACATGGTTTTTGCTCACTTGTGATGTATTGATGATGCAAGAGATTTGCAGATGATTAGGGTTCGTTCATCCCCGTGCGTGTGATTGGAGGAGGGTAAAGGAATTTCGTTCTTCTGAGAAGTGCAAGTAGAGTCGCTATCGAGAGTGATTGCCCAAATGCGATATATCTCTGCCGCAATTGGTATGTTGATCGTATGATTTAGTTAAGCAACGAAATATTTGTAAGCTTAAAATCTAACACATTAAAATCTTATAAAATTAACGAAAAATCGAAATATCTGTTTATCTAATCTGAAAAATATATTACGCATATCTAAAATAACAATAATTAAAAATTGAAAATAAGAATTAAATATTTTTTTAGAAAAATGTTTCGTTTATACAAATGTTTCTAAAAATATTCAAGTAAATTAAAACAAAAAAAAAGGAAAAAACCGCAAAATTAAATTATACAAATGTTTATACAAATGTTTTTTAGATTTTCCGTTAAATAGATTATTTAACTTTAACTTTTTTTAAAAAATAAATAAATGATAAAAGTAAACTAAAGTGTTCAATTTGCAAAATTAGAAGTAAACTATTCAATTTGCAAAAATAAAAAAATATAGAAAACTATATATAATCAATTTGCAAAAAAACAAAAAAGAAAAAAGGAAAAAACCGTCCAAGTATTGATATGGCCGGTTTTTAAACCGCCCACATCAATATATGGCCAGTTTAAAAACAGGCCATATCAATACTTGTACGGTTTTTTCCTTTTTTTTTTTTAATTTGCAAATTGGTTTTCTATATATTTTTTGTTTTTGAAAATTAAAAATTTTACTTCTAATTTTGCAAATTGAACACTTCAATTTACTTTTTTTCATTTATTTATTTAAAAAGAAAGTAAAAGTTAAATAATCTATTTAACGGAAAATCTAGAAAACATTTGTATAAACGAAACATTTGTATAATTTAATTTTCTGATATTTTAGAAACATTTGTATAAACGAAATATTTTTCTACAAATAATATTTTTATTTTTAATTTTTTTAATTGTTGTTATTTCGTGTTCGATCATGCATGTTAATGTTTTTGTGTTTGTATAAACGAGTTATTTCGACTTTTCATTAATTTTATAAGATTTTTTTATGAGTTATGGTCATTTTAGTCAAGTTACAAATATTTTGTATTGCGTTTAGCGGAAACTGTGTTGCCTTTAACAGTGCCTAAATGAGGTGTTGGTAAGAACTTTAATTTTGACAGGAATTTTAATTCACGTATAACTGATGAATATTTTATAGAAAAAATAAAAACTGATTAATAGTAACTAAATTTTAATTAAGATTTGAAAATTTGTGATGGCATGCGACTAAAATATTAAAAAAAAAATCTGATTAAAAACACCAAAAAAATTTCTTAACTGAAAGTTTTAATCGCGTGTCAAACACATAGTTATAGATTTATGTAGGTTTGTTATGTATGTTGTGAGTTAATTGAGTTGTGTCTCAATTATAACTTATAAGATATTAATGTTACCTCAATTATAATGGGATGACCAAATACGAAATGAGGGTGAGGCGCAATTAAAATGGTATGTAATTCTATCCCAAATAACCAAACAAATTTAGGATGGATGTGGACCCCTGTTAATCTATTTATTTCAATCTTGATGTATTATTACCAAGAATATCGGTATTATAAATACAAATAATGTTTAAAATATTATATATATACTAAAATCATTCTTTCTCTCAAATCATTTTCTAGTACACCTGCATTACAAAACTTTGTATTTAATAATGGGATTATTACTTGCACGCCAAAAATATAAAAACTTTCAACATGTCTTCAATTTTATTTAATTAAAATTATTTATTTATAAACTGACTAACTCCTAAATATTGCCAATATATTTTTAGAGCAGATTTAGTTTAGGGTGAATCTCAAAATTTATCCCTTAAATTAGAATCAATTACATATTCATCCCCGCTATTCAAACAATTAAAGATAAATTCTCTCATTGACGAGCCTGCCTATATAGCTTTCTCTCTTGTCACATAGAATTATTTTTTTCTCAAAAATAAAAGAAAATTAAATTTGAGAATTTCTTTAAATAAAAGGTAAAATAAAATAGAAAATGAAAGAAACCCATACTTCTCCCTTCACAAATTTTCAATCTATATCTATATGAAAAGAATACATTTTCAAGCCCTCTAAGCATAGTCATATGTCATGCTGATGTGGCACTATTGAGTATTACTATTGGTCAGTTTTTTTCCAAATGTATTTTGATTGGTTGTTATAATTTTAAATTTGGTATGTTCGTGGTGGAACATTTTAAGTATTTAAGATGTAGTGTACGATATAACTCCCATGATTTAATTTTAGTATGTTGAATCCATATATAATTTTTATTTAATCTCATATATATTTATCTACAAAACTCCGAAAAATATTTTGAACGTGTATATAGATTCACCGCGACAAGACGAATCCATAGACACCAAACTTGAATATTTAATTAATTAATTAAATTACTTATATATTAAATTAAACATTATGTAGGTTTATTAAATGATATAAATTGAAATAATAAAATTTTAAAAATAGAGCATTTATTAAATACTTAATAATCCCTCCATTTATCAAAGAAATCAATATTTATTTAGGTATACAATTACAAATGTACACTTAAAAAATTAGCAATAAAGTAACATATTGGATAAAATAAAAACCATAATCTTATCGGCATTTACGTGAATTCTCACACCTTTTCTACCTTTTACTCATTATTTATTCAAATATTACCTTCTATCTTATATACTCACTATATATGAAACATTTTGAATATAAATTTCACAGATATTTACAAAACACACCTCTCCAAGATGGCCACTTTGCAGATTGATACCCGCTATTTGAACAATTACAAAATCTGCCCTTACGTTTTCAAAGTAATTACATATAAACCTAAAAAGTCAAAGATTCTCTATTTTTATTTTATTTTACCATTACCTTTATTTTCCATTTCTATTTTATCATTTCTTTTTAATCATTCCATTTAAATATTTCATTACTTCATATTTTAAACCCCCATTTTTCCTTCTTCTCCAAAACTCCTCACCTCTACTTTCACCACCATCTCCTCCACGGCTCCACCCTTCTTCACCACCACCATACACAAATACCATGGAATCTTCATCACCAGTCCACCACCACGAACCACCATTGTTGCTCGAAATTGAGCTTCCATGGATGCTTGAAATTGAGCTTCCATGCTTCGAGAGAGCTTCATGTCCATGGAAGCTCGAATTGATTAGCTTCCATGGACATGAAGCTCTGTCTGTGCTTCCATGGAAGCTCAATTCGAGTTTCCATGGAAGCTCTTCTCCTACATCTTCTTTAACTATTTTTCTGTTTTTTAATTTTTTATTTTAATTTGTTAAAAAAATTGAAGCTTCGTTTGGAGCTTCTATGGAAGCTCCGAACAGAGCTTCCATGGAAGATGGAAGCTCTGGCCGGAGCTCCAGACATTTTTTTAAAATGTTTTTCTAAATAATTAAATGTGGAAATTTGTTGAATTTTCGAATAATTTGAGAGTTGATTTTAAATATATTTTTGGATGATAATATGAGCAAAATTTATAATTAATTGGGTATATTTTGTTAAGTTTAAAACATAAGGGGGGGCTCTACTGTAATAAAACTTACAATTTTAATTTTATTTTTCCATTAAGTTTTGTTTTACTATTTATTTTATATTTTCTTTTTTCTCAAAAATGAAACTTTAATGTTGGTCAACAATTTTGGGTGTGAATGTAATTGTTCAAACATCGGGTATGAATCTGGGGTAATTGGACAATCTTACAGGGGGTCTATTTGTATATGACCCATAAATTTCAATTTATATATATTGAGTTTGTTATGATTGAAAATTAACTTTATTAGATTATTAATGCATTATTTTAAGGATAAAATAAGTAAAGTCGGTAAAAGATCTTTAGGTGTTGCATAGCCAACTTTGGCAGTAGATTGGTTGCTGCCTAATCTTGGTATCATATTAGCTAATTTTGATGCTACCGTTGAGTACGTAGAGTCAACATAGGGATGGTATTAGTGTTGTTGCTAGGGATCAACCGGGCCAATGTTATTTCTTGGTGTCAAAATTTGTGTCTTATAGTTTTCTCTAGAAAGTGCGGAAGGTTTAACTTGCAAATTAGTTACTGAATTGGTTTGAAATTCTGAGTGGTAATATGTAGTAATTAATTAAAGGGGATTTCTCTTTGGTGATTAAATCCCTTAAATCTACATATTATAGAGTTGCGTCTTTTTTTTTTTTTTCATTATAGAAGAAACTGAGGCATTTGATGTAGAATTTTGTCCATTAGTAATCGCTATGCTCTAATTATATTTTTTATTTTTTCATGATCAATCTTTCGAACTATTTTTTAATTACATATTTGTTTTCAAACAACACCTAGATGTTGAAATGTTTCCTATATTCTCAAATCTCAATTGTTACTTTTAGTTGTGAAATGGAACGCATGATTGTAAGCTTTATTTATGTGATAAACATGCATAGTTCTTGCTTGGAATTGGTTACATTTGAAAAGGTATACAAGATGGACAGAGATCGCATCTCCCTTGATAATGCCCGTGAGGTAGGCCTTCAGTTTATTGCAAGACGCCAGGGGATGGGCGGACTTATAATTTTCTTACTGCATCAGAAGTAACTGCTATAGTAGAGGGTGATGTCGATAACTTACTTTTAGTTGTGAAATGGAACGCATGATTGTAAGCTTTATTTATGTGATAAACATGCATAGTTCTTGCTTGGAATTGGTTACATTTGAAAAGGTATACAAGATGGACAGAGATCGCATCTCCCTTGATAATGCCCGTGAGGTAGGCCTTCAGTTTATTGCAAGACGCCAGGGGATGGGCGGACTTACAATTTTCTTACTGCATCAGAAGTAACTGCTATAGTAGAGGGTGATGTCGATAACTTACATACAAAATATCATATTATGGTTTATCAGATGAGGAATGGGGACTTGAAGCACATAACTGATCGAGTTTCTTCGATGCTACCTTATTTTTCAATATCCATTACTTTTCGTCCATGGAAAGAAGGATGGTATATATATCAATATTCATATAAGTATTGTGAGTAAGATGCCAAATCTTATTCTAAGGGAGTTCTTAGCTTTTCGGACACAAGATAGGGAGAACGAAGGTCATCAACTCATACTTAGCAAGACGACATTATTACAATCATTATTGATTCTAGAGGAGATATTATATTTGGAGGACTTTATTCTCCGCTTTGAGAGCTAGAATAGATACAGTTCTTCCAATAGATTCCTTAGGTATCATATCATTAATGCTTCCGAGGGTCCGAACTGCTCAATCAAGATTCGATATACCATTGAAGATCCATTTAGACTTGATATGTAGTAAGATTGAGCCTGATTCTGATGCAACCTGTCTACTCAAGGAAACGAAGGTTATTATATGGGACGGGGCTACAATGACCTATATGCATTGTTTTGAAGCGCTTGATAAGAGTTTGGGGATTTTATGCACCGACCAGCCACACCATTCGAGGGTTTGGTTACTGTATTTGTCGGAGAATTTAGACAGATATCGCCAGTGGTTGCGGGAGGGTCTAGAATTGACATTCTTGATGCAACAATATGCTCATCCAAAATTTAGAATTCGTGTGAGGTCCTCAGACTTACAAAGAACATGCGACTGCATGTAACTAAATGTTTATTTCACATATGGTATGATTTTATGTTAGGATTATCTGTTTAGATTTTGATCAGCAACCTAATGACTTATCTTAGCTCAGAAAGGTGGTTAGTACTCTTGGTTCACTTGAACACTGTAAAAGAGGAAACTCACTAAGTATGTTAGTCTAGCAAATCTTGTATAGGATGTTAGGTCTCTGAATGTAATTTTTATTCTCTGAAGAAGACCAAGAATAAGGCATCCAGCAGGAAAAGTTCAACAAATTTTGAAGATCAAGATCGCAAGATTCTTTGAAGACAAAGGCTTTTCAGATACCTATGACCAGATATCTTGAAGACACAAGCTTTTTTTTTAAATAAACGGTGTTGCAAAAGATATCTGAGAAATAAAAGGTTTCTGAAATGAGGGAAAGTGCCCACAGATATCTACACTCTGATACCTTGGATAAAGATTATGTTTCCGGGAAAACAATATATTTTTAACAAGTGGTATCTGGAGTTGTGATAGTCTCTGGAAAAGGACGTGCAAGGCGTCAGAAAGCATGCATAGTTTCGTTGGCACTACAGGACAAAGTATAGTACAGTGCATTAAATGCGCGGACAGAAATGTCAGAACAAAAACGGTAGCTTCTGAAGAAGAAGAAGACAAACCTACTACAGTACTATACTCAGATATCAATAGTTTGAAATTGAGTTAAGCCTAACGGATACTATTCAAACGGCACTCAAATTCATCTATAAATATCAACACTTAGACTGCTTGAGAACACACCTTAGAACAAACACAAAACTTACATTGAATACTCTCACAAGCTCTCTCAAGCACACTACTTACCTTCAAGCTTTCTGTTGCGACCAAAGCTCTTGATTCTAAGTAGCACAAAAGTTCTAAGTGTCCAGATCCTTAACAAGCATTGTTATTTGTGAAAGAGTTGAACTACGATTTCATATCTGAGATTCATTCTCTTGAACACTTATCATAGACTTGGGTCAGTAAAGAACAAGATACCATACATTGAAAAGTGTATTAAGTATACTTGATTCATAGAGCTATCTGAATAACTGAACAAGTTATTAAAGAAGCTCACCTGACAAACTACCTTAACCGACACCTTAACCGTGGAGTACAGGAAGTACTTAATTTGGAAAACTAAGGAATAACTCCAAGGTTACTGAGCATAGGAAGTACTTAATTAGTTTGGGAAACTACGAAATTGCTCAAAAGGTTTCTGAGTACAGGAAGTACTTGGCTGTGAAAGCCGGGGAATAACTCAGGGGGAACACTTGGTTGGGAACCTAGTGTATTTAGGAATCTAGAGAAGATACTTGTAAGGTTACCTCAATTATCTGTCTAAGTGGATTCTAGGTCTGAGAAAGGCCGAAGTGGATTAGTTGAAGGATTACGCCACCTTCAGATACCACTATAAAAAGACTTGTGTTATTTACTTTCTGCAGTTTATTACTTGCTTTATTTATCTTGCAAAGTATTTACACTTATCTTGCTGAGCACGTGCACTTATCACAGAAAAGTCTTCCGCTCTATGAAATTAAAAATCAGATATCTTCACAGATATCTGAGAAACTGTGTTTATCGACAAAAGTTTTAAAAGACTATTCACTCCCCCCCCCCCCCCTCAAGTCTTTTACTTTGCCGTTATCTGGACCAACAAGTGTTATCAGAGCAGGAGGTTCCCAAGCCTTCTGCACTGAACCTAGATCCCAGATAAGTGCCCACTAACTGCTTTTCACCTACACTTGATTTGTTTGTTTAGTGTGTTTGCTGCAGGATGTCTTCAAGCCAGAGAATTATGAGAAATGGAAGAACAACATGATGCTCCACCTAGAAGCCATCAGTGACGAAATGATCGACGTGATAAATAATGGCCCAATAGTCATTCAACAACTCAAGCAAGTCATAGAGGTTTCTAATGGTAGAGACAGAGAACAAAGCGATGGGTCTTCACGCAGACGAATCGTCGACCGGTGGGAGACACGCCAACAAGTTATTTACGAACCAAAGCCCAGAGAGCTCTGGACATCGGAAGATGCCAAGAGAAATCGATTGGATGGTCAGGCTCGTAATATCATCATACGTTCTACTCCAGAGCATATACAGTGTAAACTGTGGGGTGCAAAAATGGCGAAAGTGGCATGGCAACTGATTGAAGAAATCTATGCCGGCACTGAGAAAACAAAGGAAAATAAGTTCGAAGTTTTGAAGCTCAAATTCCAAAACTTTAAACAAGGTCCCACAGAGACTCTTGAAAAACTAGATTTCCGGTTTACAACACTTATGAGTGACATGGCTGTACTTGGTGAAAGTAATAGATATACCCAGTCAGAAAATATTAAGACTATTGTGAGAAGTCTAAATCATAACTGGGAGCACACAAAGTTTTTCTACTTTAACCAAGGAATGCCAGATATCACTCCAGTGGAACTTTTCTCTCACCTTGCCACCGTTGACTATGAGACAACTGAAAGAGAACAAACAACTGAAAAGTTGCAGAATGTTGCTCTAGTTGCTCAAGGAACTTCTGAAAAGAAGAAAGGCAAGGAGGTGACTGAGGATGCTCTTGCTGTAAAGCAAATGGGAAAATATGTCAGTCGAGAAATTGAGAGAAGAAAAGCAAAGAGAAGTCAAAAAGCATCTAGCTCAAACTATCACCAAGACAAAATATGCAAAGCTCATTGAACAAGCTCGTAAAGCATCAAGTACTGAGGAAGCAGAAATCGGAAATGATATCTGTTTCTATTGTCAGAAACCTGGTCATTTCAAGAAGGATTGTCCTGCCTTCAACAAACTTAAGACAGGTGACAAGAAAGATAGAAGAATCTTCACAAGAAGTCAAAGAGCTATGCTCACTGAAGAAAGGAAAAAGATCCAACTCCAACTGGATGCTCTAGACATTGAGTCTGATTCTGAGGATGAAGACTCAGATGATTCCCCACTGCCTTCTCCAGAAATGTGCAGTGTTTCTCATGAAGTAATTGACTTTGGACAAAAGAAGAAAGAAGTGTGTGTAATCGCTGAAGAGATCTTTCTAGATATCTCCAACATTGAACCTTGTCTAATGGCTGATGAGGTAACACATACTTCCTGTTATACTTATGAAAGTGATGAAGAAGGAATCAAAGATCTGGAAAATCTCAGAAGAGAACTTGATCTCTACAAAAGAGAATTTCTAATGGTCCGAGCTAGAGCCACAATTCTTGAAGAAGAAAAGAATTTTCTTGTAAAGGAAAATTCACAAATACTCAAGATATCTGAGAAAAAGGATGCTGAAAATGCATTTCTCAAGGCTCAGATATTTGAGACCGAAAAGTCACATAAAGAAGCATTGGCCAATCTTCAAAAGAAATGTGAAGATCTTCTTTCTGAGAATGAAGAACTCAAAAAGAAAGAATTATCTTTTCAATCTTATGCCAAAGCTAGTGACACTCTTACTGAAGTACAGTCTTATTCAAGAGATCCTTCAGAAAAGAGAGGACTTGGGCTGGACACACACACAGACAGTTCTACCACTCTGAATAAGAGTGATGAAAGACGAACATTTGTCAGTGCTCAGCAAGGTGATTCCCAAACAATCTACTGATGTCGATTGAAGCTAAGGATGTTGACAAAGGAAAGCGATTCGACTAAGCCTTTGTGGGAAAAACAAGTCCCAAGGAAAAGCTGTTGGAATGTCTCGAAAAGAAACATAACACCGAAAAGTGCAATCACCACAAGTTATGTCTCTCGGAAAGGAAAAATTGCGAGGCGACAAATTCTCCTATGTCACATTTTCTGGAAAGAAAATAGATTATCCAGAGACTAGCAAAGCTGCTGAGAAAAGATCTCAGATAGCACCAGGTGCTCGGAATGGTATTGGCTATAAAGCCATCGGGAAACAACTTGCTCGTGAGTACCAACAAGAGCAAGAACGAAGGTTAAAGGCTAGAATTGCTTACAACAATTATCAGAAGTGGAAGATGAATTAAGCCACTGAAAATCTGAATGTCAGGGCCAGAAGAAATCTGGCTAGGAAAGCTAAGTTTGCTGAAAAGTAGACTCAGAAACCTAACAGGTATCTGAAAGCACCAAATGGAGCACCAAGGAACACACCAAGGAAGAAAATAGTTCTTATTAACAATGATACTAATCATTTAACTAAAATTCCTCCTTATGTTCCTGTTAGACAAAAGAATGTTCCTAAGAAATTCATTCAAAAATGGATTCCTACTGGAAGATTCTTTAGTCCAGATGGTTCCATTGTTGGCATGAGAACCTAATCTCCTGTTTCCTGTTTTGTGCAGAACACTCTAAAGACTAATTCAAAGTGGCATTTTGATAGTGGATGTGGGAAGCACATGACAGGAGACAAAGCAAATCTGATTGACTACAGAAAGTGCAATGATGGACCAATTATCAGGTTTGCTGGAGGAGATGAAAATCCAACCATAGGTTTTGGCAATTTGAAGTTTGGAGCCCTTACAATCTCTGAAGTACTTCATGTAAAGGGATTGAAATATAATCTCCTAAGCATGAGTCAACTAGTAGACAAAGGGTACACTGTCAAGATCAAGTCAAAACTATGTAAAGTGATTGACAATGAGTCAAAGCAGACAGTCTTGGTTGCAAGGCGTAAAGGAAATCTTTATGTTGCTGATTGGGCATCCGCCACAACTGAAGAATGTCTCATGGTGAGTCAATCTGGCCACACTGAATAAAATTGGCTATGGCATAACAGAATGAGTCACTTGATTTTTAAAACTCTGAATAAGCTAGCCAAGAAAGAGATGGTGGTTGGTTTACCCAAAATGGCATATAGAAAAGAAGGTGTATGCTCAGCTTGCCAAATGGGAAAACAATCCAAAACATCTTTCAAGTCTAAAACTAGACATTCCAGTGAAAGGCCACTGCAAATGTTACATATGGATCTTTTTGAATCCTCTGTAACTAGTTATGCAGGAAAGAAGTATGGTCTGGTTGTTGTTGATGATTACTCAAGATTCACTTGGGTTGTCTTTCTCAAACACAAATCTAATGCAAGGGTTGAGATACCCAACTAGCTGAATAAGCTCGAAGTCATGAAAAATGACAAGGTATCATGTCGAGCAGACCATGGTAACGAAGTTTGTGAACCGAAGACATAAAAGAGTTTTGTACCTGCAAAGGTATACAACATCAACTATCTTCTGTAAGGACACCACAACAAAATGGTGTTGCTGAAAGAAAGAATAGGACCCTGAAAGAAGCAGCAATATTCAAATAGAGGATGAGTCTGACGATGAAAAGCAACCTATGCTTAGTAACAACCAGATGACTCTAAGACATGATGAAGAATTTCCTATAAGAATCCAGAAATGGAACAGGTTACTGAGAACCTTCATCATGAAAAGGTATCCGAAAACGAGATTGCTGAAATGCAAGATTCAGGTATCTCTAACACTGAAAGAGTGTCAGATATCCATGGCATTTCCCATGTGTCAGATATCTCAGATACTGCACAAGTATCTCATCAAGATCATATTGATTCACATTCAAATCAAAATTATATTGATCCTACTAGTTCAAAACCCATTATGAAATGGATAAGAAATCATCCTGCAAAGGATGTGATTGGTCCCATAGACCAAGGAGTTAGAACTAGAAGAGCAATCGCTGAAAATGCAAATTGACTCTATGGATGTTTCATCTCAAACATTGAACCAAAAACTATTGAAGAAGCATTAAAGGATCAAGATTGGATCTATGCAATGCAAGAAGAGTTGGATCAATTTGAGAAAAACAAAGTTTGGAAACTGGTTCCATTTGTTGACGGAATATCTGTAATCGGAACCAAGTGGGTTTTCAGAAACAAAATGAATGAGTCTGGTGAAATAACCAGAAACAAAGCTAGGTTGGTTGCCAAGGATTCACCTGCATCAAGGACTAGATTTTGATGAATCTTATGCACCAGTTGCAAGATTGGATGTAATAAGACTCTTTCTAGCCTTTGCAGCTCATAATGACTTTACAGTTTATCAGGTGGATGTCAAGAGTGCATTTCTAAATGGTGAACTTGCTGAGGAAGTCTATGTTGAGCAACCACCAGGTTTTGAAGTATTCTCAGAACGTAGGATGGTCTATAAGCTTCAGAAAGCTCTGTATGGACTGAAAAAAGCTCCAAGAGCATGGTATGATACATTGGCCAGATACCTACTAGAAAGTGGTTTCAAGAAAGGAGATGTTGATAAAACACTCTTCACATTGAACCATGATGGGAAACTACTTTTAGTTCAAGTATATGTTGATGACATTATATTTGGATCTAAAGACAAGCAACTTTGTGAAGACTTTGCTGAACTCATGAAATGTAAATTTGAGATGATCATGATGGGAGAATTGAATTACTTCCTAGGGCTGCAAGTCAAGCAACTCAATGATGGAATATTCATTAGTCAAACAAAGTATGCAAAGGACATGCTCAATAAGTTTAATCTAAAGCCTTCTGAAAAGAATGCTAAGATACCAATGAGCATTGGAACCAAAATGACCTATACTGAATCTGACAAGAGTGTTGAAGAACACAAGTATAGGAAATTGATTGGATCTCTACTGTACCTCACTGCAAGTAGACCTGATATTCAATATGCAGTTGGAGTGTGTGCTAGATTTCAGACAAATCCAATGCAATCACACTACAACATTGCTATGAAAATATTGAGGTATGTTAAAGGTACTGTAGAAGTTGGATTTTGGTATCCAAAAGATAGTGGATTGAGTTTGGTTGGCTATTCAGATGCCGACTATGCTGGATCATTGCTTGATAGAAAAATCACCTCAGGAACTTGTCAATTTCTTGGTGCTAGATTGATATCTTGGTTCAGCAAGAAACAAAATTCAATTGCCACATCTACCACAGAGGCTGAATATATTGCTGCTGGGTGTTGTACTTCACAGATATTGTGGATACAACAACAACTCAGAGACTATGGACTCAATGAAGAGAAAACTCCCATTTTCTGTGACAACACAAGTGCCATTGACATAACTCAGAATCCTAAGTTTCATGCAAGAACAAAGCACATTGATGTTAGACACCACTTTATCAGAGACCATGTTGAAAAAGGTAATATAGAGATACTCAAGATTGGCAATGAAGACCAACTTGCAGATATCTTCACTAAGCCACTACAAGAAAGTAGATTCTTAGCCTTAAGACACAGTCTTGGACTAATGGAGCTACCAAAGAACTGAAAAAGTTCAGATATCTGAAGAAGATATCAAAGGAGAGAAAAGGAATCGAACAGTATCCAGAGAAGAGGTATCCGAGCAGGTATCCGAGAAAGAGGAATCTGAACGGTATCCGAAACCAAAAGCTAAAGGGTAAAATGGCTATTTGAAGATTTACGAGATTTTCGGATATCTAGATCACTCAGTGAGGGGGAACACCAAAAGAGAATAGTACAACTGTCTACAGTTAACTACTATCTTGAAATTTGTATTATTTCTATCTTTGTGAAAAACTTTGAAAAGACAAAAAGTATAAGATAGAATCAGATACAAACAGTGTTCTCATTCACACAGAAACGTGATTCAGATAGCTAATAGCCAACATTCATTAAATGGGCACAATTATAATTATTGATTGTGATCATTGCTGAAGAAGCAATGGTGACCCTTGATGAAATTGGTGATTGATCTTTACGACAGAGATTAATTCTCAGAAAATAGTGGACTGTTGAAATTCCGACATGGCCCACTATGCATTTAATGCCAAACAAACTTTTATCCACGCCTGTCTGCAATTCACAGATACGTATATACAAAACCAATTTGTATGTATATGTCTGTCTGAATTACGTTGCTATATATATATAGGATACTGGCAAAAGAAATTACTTTCGCCTAATCCAACATTCAGACTTGCACAATAATAGCAAAAACCATTCTTCAACCTCTGCAAATTTCGGTTAGTCTTTCTGCAAAGAATCACTAATCTCTCATCCAAATCTCTTTCAAACTTTCAAAACACTTCCACTATATAAAGAGATGGCTCCTAAGCGTTCGTCTACCAAGAAACCCCAATCTTCTACCACTGGTACTGCTGAAAAGCAAGCACCAGAGTTGGTTATAGTAAACAATCGATTGGTAGGAGAATTTAATCCCGATCATTGGACTTCAAATCACAGAATGATTTGGGGTGGTGCCATGATTGAGGAATACCTCACGGCTGCTGTTGAAAATCAAGCCGATAGGAAGCTAATTCTTGACATGCATGAAAAGGCACAAATCAAGGGTTTTCTATCTGCTCTTCCCAGTGGAATTTCTTCACTGGATGTGTTAGAATTCTACAATAACTCCAGGATTATACCCTGTGTTTCTGAAGGCACTGCAATAGTGTCTATAAAAACAAAGGTCCAAGGAAAGAAAATCCTTTTGGACTTAAAAACTTTCTGTAAGTTGTTTGATCTTCAAAATCTTGAAAAGGATTTTGAAATAGACACCAAGGATGATGATCTCCTTGAAGGTGTAAAACAGCTGTACAGTGATGTGTGTGATCTTGAAAAACCAGATACACCCACTGATTTCAAGCTTGCTGACATCGTAACCGACATCTATTTGGTTCTTGTGATGTGTTGGCATGCATTCTTCACAGATGCTTTGATGGTCTACAAGGAGGTGCTGACCAGATAAGCCAAGAACGCTGGATGATGATGTTCTTGTTGCAACAACAAGACAATAGGCTGGAAAACCCTTTCAATTGGGGAAAGTACGCCTTTATGAAGTTTGTGAAGAAGATTCAAGGCTTTGAGCCTAAAATCGCTAAGGGACTTGTTGAGCTAAAGGCCACAGTAAGCTATGGTCTAAAGATATGCTACTTGCTGGAGAAGCTTGGCATTGAGCTCAGAGAGAAGGCTGACATAGCCAACAGTAACCTACTCTACAAATATGAGTATACGAACTTGATGAAAAAGGTTATTGGATCTCAGAAAGGTTCCAAGAAGCGAAAGACTGAAGAGGTATCTGAGGGAAAGGTTGCTACCAAGAAGCCCAGAACTTCACGAAAGAAGTCTGCTGGCAAATCAGCAGACACACCCGTTGAGGTTGTCGATTCCCAAATATCTGCCGCCACTGCTGATGAACTCATAAATGCAGATGAACTCATCAATGCTGCAAAACAGGTATCGGCTACTGAACAAGTAGACTCAGCAAGAGAAAGTGCTTTCAGAAATGTTAAGACTACTGCCGAAAGCCTTGCTGATGAACTCATCAAAGCTGCTAAAGAAAGTAGTGATAGATACCAAGCCCTATCTACAGAAACCGCAGGGATTATGGACCAATCAGTTCCTAATGCTGATGAGAGCTCTGACGATGAAAATGATGAATTAGTCATCTCTCAAGTCCTAGAAAAATCAAAAAGGGCTAAGGTTACTGAAAAAGTAACTGGTGTAGAGGTATCTGAAGAAGAACACCACAAAGTTCTGAACAAGCACCTGTTTCAAAGGTTGTTGAAGAAGCAACTGTGTCCAAAGTCACTGGACAAATTACACCATCAGAGCAAGAAAGACTGGAAGATATTGAAGATGCTCTGATGAGTGACAACTTAGTGTTGGAGGATACTGACATTGCCTCAACATTCAACAGTCTGTCTCAAGCACAACAACCACAACAGCCAGATGTGAATACTGCTGAAATGGTACTTGAGTTACAGAAACCAGCATCTTTCATTGCTGAAGAAAATCCTGCAAAAGAGCAGGTTCCCCAACTCAATGAGAGGGATCAAACTGAGGCATCTGCTCAGAATGATCAATCAGGGGAGGCAACTGAGTTGCATACTCAGGAAAGGTCTGAAGTACTTGAAACTTCAAACAAAGAAGCTGAAATGGAACAATAAGACCAAAACATAGAAGGGTCACAAGTTCCAGAGACCAATCATTTGACAACGCTTCAGTAATGAATGGTTTAACTCTCTACTTGTGATAATTTGTGTTTATTAATCTTGTTATTTAATAAAATTTCTTTGTTACAGGCTGAATTAGAAACACAAGAACAAGAGGAAGCTGGAAAGCTTTCCTCTGAGACTGAGAAGGAGGCTACTACAACCTCACCTCTTAAGGAATCTGAGCCTGTGCTACAGGTGATAGTGAGTTTCTTAAGATATTACTTTTCACATATATGTTAATACACTTAACTAATTAAGTGGATGTTTCTAATAGGCTCCAACTGAGAAAGAAGAAGATAAGGTAGACATGCCAGAAAAGGACCCAGAAACCGTCAATGTTTCTGAAGAAAATGTCATTGAGCCTTCTAGTGTGAAGGTATATGAAAATCAGTGATAAACATTCTTCATTATGGGTTAATATAAATTCTTCTCTAATTACTCAATACTTTCTACTTACAGGCTCATTCAGAAGTAGAAGTGCAAGGGGAAAAAGTTGCGACATCCCCTACACCCATGGAAATTGATGAAGCCCCCAAGGCAACATCACCAGAAAGAACACCAGAAACTAAGAACGTTTCTGCGAAAAATGATTCTGAGCCTCCTGTTGAGGAAGTAGGTGGAAAACTCAGAAATCATTGAAGCTTAATTGCATAAATTCTTTCATGACAATTTCCTAAGTATTGTGATAATTTTAATTCTCAGGATCAAGCAGAAAGAAAGGTTGATGAGGACCAGACATCCAAGTCTCCACCTCACAACAAGATATCTGAGGCACCCCCGCCAAGAGTACAAGTTTCTCGAGCCCGATGTACTCATTCGTGTAACTCGAAACCTAACTACTAAACTCAGATATCTACACAAATTTTGAATCTAACTCAAAACTCTTTCTTTCAGGCTCAAACAAGTGCCACTAAGGTCCCTGTTGATGAGAAAGAGGACCTGCTTCCTTTCTTCAAGGAACACACTTTGCCAAAGCATCTGAAATGCTTCAAGAAATGGCAAAAGCTCAGATGCTCCGATCTATCTGAAATCTTAAAGGTGACTGATCACCACACAAGGAGAGCACGAGCCCTTGACTTGGAAAACTACGTCCATGCAATGTTCCCCACTGAACAATATTCTTTCGGAACATTGATGGATAAGGATTTTGTCAAGGAAGTGGCCAGAAAGCTGATCCAAGCTTTCAAACAAGCGGATGGTCAGACCAGACTATAGATGGCATTCAAGCCTACTTTGCCCCAGACTCTACAGTACATACCCTCTGAACAAGAGGAAGTTAATGGGCAAACGGTCACTATTCTAGAAGTGATCAACCTGGTCTCTGAAGATGAAGAAGAGAAGGAAACTGATGAGAACAATTATGAAGATCCTCCTTCTGACCATCATAAGGATGAGGATAAGAAGGATGATGATGATGCCCCTGCACCAGGGATAGGAGGGACTCCACAAGGAAACAATGCCTCAGCTGCTGAAAAGCACACTGAGAGGACATCACATCAATCCCCTCCTCCATTCCTCAGAAATCTACTCATCCAACTCCCCAACACAAAGATACTACTGAACAAGTAGTTGAGCACTCTGAGGAAACAACTCATAAAATATCAGATGCACAAGCCAGAGTTGCTCACCTCAAACAACTGTTGGAGGAAGAACAACAGCTACATCTTCAAATGGAAGAAAAGATAGTTGAATCCAGAGTTAAGCTAGACAAACTTGAAGAACAAACACGCAAGGAAACGCAAGCTTACTCTGAGATTAAAGAGCTCCAGGAAGCTGTTGACTATATTACTAAGGAGCTAGATGCTGAACAAGCATCTGAAGCAAAGCAAGATGCTAATGCTGCATCTTCACCAAAGAAACCATCCTCCAAAGGCAAGAAATCCATATCTGAGATGGTTGCCGCTTTCAGAAACCTTGATGAAGAAGTACAAGAGGATGAAGATCACTGGGCTGATGACTCAGATGATGAAGAAGACAGAACCTTGGCGAACATGCAAATGTTCACTGGGAGTTTCTCACTTAAAGAAAACGATAGCTCCTCAAAGCTTCAAGAAGAAACCAAATCTCAACTCCCATGATTACATGGCGGATACTGTGTTCGCAACTCTAAGAAAGGAGTTGTCTCAACAAAATGAAGAAGTAATTGCATCATCCTCATTGAAATGAAAAAGTTCACTGAGCTACTCACTCAAAGAACAACAAGCTTGGTCATTGCTCAGAGAGACCTAGGCATGGTAAGGGATGATGACAATAATCTTGCTGAAAAAGCCCTCAATGAGGCTAGCTATGCTGCTGGAAAAGCAGATGCTACTCAAGGCCCACTGGCAGAGCTCACTGATAAGAATACTGGTCTTATCAAACAAAATCAGGAGCTCAAGGCCACTCTGGAATAGTTGGTTGCTGCTTACAACTATCTGCAAGGCAACTTTAACTCCCTTTCAGAATCCTTTGTGATTCTTAGTCAGTCAACAATGACTAAGGGGGAAGGATTTCAAGATGCTCAGAGAGGAAGAGGAAGAGGAAGAGGAAACAAAATAAAATCTGAACAACCACCTCTCAGATTTAATGAGCCCTCCTCCAGTCAGACTGCTCTACATATAGTGGCCACCACTGAGCAACTTCCTGAAAAAGGAATGACAACAAGGGCCAGAGCACAGAAACCTCCAAGGAGTACCAAGGCTCCAAGGAGAAGACAAGTAAGAGGGATTGATGAGTCTTCTGAAGAAGAAGAAGATGAAGAAGAAGAAGAAGAAGAAGAAAAAGAAGAAGAAGAAGAAGAAGAAGAAGAAGAAGAAGAAGAAGAAGGCCAAATCAAATCCCTGGGCAATGAAGAAGGCTGCAAAAGTCTCACAAGATTTGATATTGATGATGATGAAGAGACTGATGAAGATGAAACTCCTCTTCACAGAAAAAGAAAAACTGATAGCCTAACTGAGCCCATAGCTGCAAAGCCTTTGGCAGCTAAAACACCCTCTGGAAATACCAAGTCTATCCAGGGTGGTTCTTCAAGCAAAACCCCAAGGGAAAATTCAAGACAAAGGAGGAACAGGCTGAGAGCTGAACAAAGAAAACTTCAACTACCACTCAGGCCTGAAGAAGCCAAGATTGAGTATGTGAAGACCAACAATGATTCCTCTGTCTACAGGTGCATTAATCAGAAGAATGGCTACTGGATTCTGGAACTCAAGCACTTATTGGTAAATGAAAAATTTCCAAAACCAATCCATAAACAGCTCATGGCATGGAGAAAAGACAAGCCAATCTTGATTAACACCAACCACATCAAAGCCTGGTTGGATTTTGAAGTAATCAAGAGAATAGAAGCCATGAAAAAGGACCTCTCTGATGAATGTCCTTATGGAAAGCCAGGATGTGCACAGAATTCCCAACATCACTGGAACAGGCACAAGAGCAAGACTTGTTGTGGAACCCTATGAGTCCTTCTACTTGACTGAAGATCAATACAAGGGTGACATCAGATATCTGAAGATCATATATGAGTACTTCAAGCTATCAGATATCAGAATCGAGCATGCCTGGAAGTGGGAAAAGTATCTGTGGGTCAAGCACTTTGCCAAGAAGAATCCTACCAAAACCTACAAGGAAGTCTGTGGATTTTCTAGAGACACAGAGATGATTGTCAGAACACTTCTCTATGACTACGCTGATGATGTCAAAAGGTTTGGTGATAGGAAATTTGCAGATTGATCCATGGAACTGCTTTTGAAGACTTGAAGTGTTGAAGACTTGAAGACTAGTTTATTAGGATGTCTACTTGGAGCTTGGTTACTCTTGTTGTCCTAATTTAAACTATGTATTCTGTATTTTGCTAACTGAGCAGAAATGTTGTTTTATCTTGTATTAAAGTTATCTCTGAACTTGCTTTGTAACTTACCTGATGAACCTACTCTCAGATATCAATTTCTATAAAAGGTAACTTGTCAGCAAAGATCACACCTTGTGATTTGGTTGATGTTTACTTTCTGCACTTAATTATACGAATTGAAATTTTTTTTATAAGAAATGATTAAGTGATGGATTGTTTCCTCATCCAGATTTGTAATAGGTCAGATAGTCATTGTTGACGGATCAAAATGGGGGAAATTTGTTAGGATTATCTGTTTATATATTGATCAGCAACCTAATGACTTATCTTAGCTTAGAAAGGTGGTTAGTACTCTTGGTTCACTTGAATACTGTAAAAGAGGAAACTCACTAAGTATGATAGTCTAGCAAATCTTGTATAGGATGTTAGGTCTCTGAATGTAATTTTTATTCTCTGAAGAAGACCAAGAAGAAGGCATCCAGCAGGAAAAGTTCAACAAATTTTGAAGATCTAAAGACTGCACAAGATTGTTGAAGACAAAGGCTTTATAGATACCTATGACCAGATATCTTGAAGACACATGCTTTTTTTTTAAAATAAACAGTGTTGCAAAAGATATCTGAGAAATAAAAGGTTTCTGAAACGAGGGAAAGTTCCCACAGATATCTACACTCAGATACCTTGGATAAAGATTATGTTTCCGGGAAAATAATATATTTTTAACAAGTGGTATCTGGAGTTGTGATAGTCTCTAGAAAAGGACGTGCAAGGCTTCAGAAAGCATGCATAGTTCCGTTGGCACTACAGGACAAAGTATAGTATAGTGCATTCAATGCGCGGACAGAAATGTCTGAACAAAAACGGTAGCTTCTGAAGAAGAAGATAAACCTACTGCAGTACTATACTCAGATATCAATAGTTTGAAATTGAGTTAAGCCTAACGGATACTATTCAAACGGCACTCAAATTCATCTATAAATATCAACACTTAGACTGCTTGAGAACACACCTTAGAACAAACATAGAACTTACATTGAATACTCTCACAAGCTCTCTCAAGCACACTACTTACCTTCAAGCTTTCTGTTGCGACCAAAACTCTTGATTCTAAGTAGAACAAAAGTTCTAAGTGTCCTGATCCTTAACAAGCATTGTTATTTGTGAAAGAGTTGAACTAAGATTTCATATCTGAGATTCATTCTCTTGAACACTTATCATAGACTTGGGTCAGTAAATAACAAGATACCATACATTGAAAAGTGTATTAAGTATACTTGATTCATAGAGCTATCTGAATAACTGAACAAGTTATTAAAGAAGCTCACCTGACAAACTACCTTAACCAACACCTTAATCGGCGTGGAGTACAGGAAGTACTTAGTTTGGGAAACTAAGGAATAACTCCAAGGTTACTGAACATAGGAAGTACTTAGTTTGGGAAACTAAGGAATAGCTCAAAAGGTTTCTGAGTACAGGAAGTACTTGGCTGCGAAAGTCGGTGAATAACTCAAGGGGAACACTTGGTTGGGAACCTAGTGTATTTAGGAATCTAGAGAAGATACTTGTAAGGTTACCTCAATTATCTGTCTTAGTGGATTCTAGGTCTGAGAAAGGCCGAAGTGGATTAGTTGAAGGATTACGCCACCTTCAGATACCACTATAAAAAGACTTGTGTTATTTACTTTCTGCAGTTTATTACTTACTTTATTTATCTTGCAAAGTATTTACACTTATCTTGCTGAGCACGTGCACTTATCACAGAAAAGTCTTCCGCTCTCTGAAACTAAGAATCAGATATCTTCACAGATATCTGAGAAACTGTGTTTATCGACAAAAGTTTTATAAGACTATTCACCCCTCCCTAGTCTTTTACTTTGCCGTTATCTGGACCAACATTTTAGTAATTTGTATCTTACTTTATATTCTGTAAAGTTTTTTTATTAGTTTTAAGTTGGTACGCTAACAACTGAGATTCATGAGACGAGAGAATTCGCAAAGTGGATACAACGAGTTGGTGATGGAGTTTCCAAATGTGATTGTTGAGGGTAAAAGTCCCCCAACGACTTAATGAATTTCCCTTGCTTTCCTTCACTCTAAGTACCTAGACCACCTTTGAGTAAGAACCACCTTGCTTGTAAGAACCAAAGAGTAAGAGCCCGTAAGAACCGTCGTACTGGTAAGAAGCGACACATAAGGACCTGCACAGGTAGCTTGGAGGGGGGTTAGATCAGACCGGTTGCTAAGTGTCAAACCGGTCCGAGACTTTACTCAAGAGAGACTGAAGATCTACTTTGTATAATAGTCGGGAAGATAAGAGTCTGAGAAGAAGACTTCACTTACTCTGCATTATGATGATAAGTCCATATTTATAGGTTTCCCTTGAGAAAGGGAGGACTCACAAGATCGCGCCAAGTGTACGTCCCCGATTGTGCCAACAATGCTCTAGGCCCATGGCCCAATGTCTTTATAGGCCTGTGGCTCAATGGGTTGTTTGGGTTAGGACATCCCTCTTAGGACTGTAGTCTGATAGAGCGGTTAGGATGTCCCGCTTAGGACTATAGTCCGTGACAGAGCGGTTAGGACGTCCCGCTTAGGACTGTAGTCCATGACAGAGCGGTTAGGACGTCCCACTTAGGACTGTAGTCCGTGACAGAGCGGTTAGGACGTCATGGACATATTCTTGTATCAACAGTGATAATGACAATGAGGTTGATATCAAGATGCCAGAGGACATTCTTTTTCAAGAAGTGAGTGATCCTATTCGTACCATTGTCCAAAACACATATCCATCCTTACTTGACTAGTAAGATTATGCCTGATTCTGATGTAACATGTCTACTCAAAGAAACGAAGCTTATTATATGGGACGAGGCTACAGTGACCAATATGCATTGTTTTGAAGCGCGTGATAGGAGTTTGAGAAATGTTATGCATCGACTAGCCACACCATATTTGGTGGTTTGATTATTGTATTTGGCGGAAACTTTAGACAGATACTGCCAGTAGTTTCGCAAGGGTCTAGATCTGTCATTGTTAATGCAGCAATATGCTCATCCAAAATTTGAGAATTTAGTGGAGAGTATATTAGTGATTTGAAAGGGGCAAGTCTATGGGAATTTGCGAGTTTTTTACGTCACCTTTTCGTAACCATGTTATAATCACGGAGCATGTCGAGGCTTGAGGAAGTTTGGAACAAAACATGGACTTTATTATCACACGACATTTTGTACAATCAACAAAAAATTACTCAACAATCCTGGTACAATAAATTTAAAGACTATATTACCCATTCCCACATACAATGACAATCAGTTTAAATTTTCTATGTAATTGTCATGTAACGAAAGAGAACTCTTCAGCCAGGTTTGAAACTCACTGATGAACAAATAAAAAACATTGCTATTATGCAAGTACAGAAGTTACTGAAGACAAACTACAACAATCTCAGTTCATTTGACGATATGCCCGTTCTGGATGAGTCTGTTATATAAAATGCTACAAATCCATTCATTTTGTATTAGATGATCTATGTTAGAGTTGCAATGGACCATAGCACGATGGTTTATACCCACAATTGACTGATGGATAACGTGCCATATGTGAAATTATGTATATTGTCAATGGTCAAAATGGCGAAGTATTCTTCTTATACATCTTTGGAGGGACCACAAAAACCTTTATATGGAGAACGATGTCCCCTATTTTTGAGGACCAGAGAAGATATTGTAATTCCAGTTGCGTCCAGTGGGCTTGCATCACTCATTCTTTATAAAGGTAGGACAGTAGTCCCGCATATTCAAGGTTCGGAATACCATTGCAAATCACGAGGACTCAACACTCAATAAGTTCATGATTCAGAGGTCACGTGACTGCTCAAGGATGCTCGGCTTATTATTTGGGATAAGGCTTTCATGACAAACCGACATTGTTTGAAGCGATCAATAGGAGCTTGAAGGATGTGATGGGCCGTTCAGATGAGCCATTTGGTGGGAGTGGTGATTGTCTTCTGCAGGAACTTCCGACATATTTTGCACGTTGTTCTAGGATGAATAGTTATAATATTGTGAATGCCTCTATATGCTCCTCTAGGATATGAGTTGTTGTGAGGTGCTTCGATTGACAGAGAACATGACATTGCAGGTAAATGACCCGTTTTATCTATATACCACATACTTATATCATACTCCCTCCGTCGCGGGTTCATCTTCCCGCAGGCCCGGACACAAATTTTAAGATTAAAATGAATAAAGTAGGAAAGATAGTCATAAAGTACTCTCTCCATCCCGCAGAACTTCATACATTTGTCATGGGATAGAATATAAAAAATGTGGGAAAAATTGTACTTTTAGTGGCAAAAGGTGTAATTTGAATGTAAAGTTGAGATTGTTTATTATTTGTTAAGTGTGGGGTAGCTTCCTTTTTTGGTAATGTATGAAGTTCCGTGGGACGGCTAAAAATGACAATTGTATGAAGTTCTGCGGGACGGATGGAGTATGAAAAAAAGTGAATAAAGTATGACAAACAGTGAATAAAGTAGGAGATATATAGCGAATAAAGTAAGAGGGAGGTTTCCATTTAATGGATGAGAAGTCGAAATTGGGACGTCCCAAAATGGAATGTGGGAAGTTAAAATCGGGACGGAGGGAGTATTTAACTTATCATAGTTTACGTCCAATTTAATCCTATACAGACTTGTTCATCATCTTTCGAAATTTAAGAGACGAAAGAATTTGCTGAGTGGATAACACATGTCGGTGAGGGCATTGCCGCTGAACCTAATGATTGTGGGTTCATATCAAGATCTCCGAAGCTTTACTTAATTGAGAAGTGAGTCGTCCAATTCCAACTATTGTAGATAGTACATATCTTTCGTTGTTGTATCACTTAGGCGATCTATCACTTGACCCTGTATATTTCATCACCGGGATGTTCTTGCACCTACAAATGAAATATTTGATGATATAAATCACTTTTTCATGTCGAAGATGTCCATAGATAACGTTGAATATTTGAGCGCATATAGCATTGCTAGGGAAGATAATTTTGAGAACGGTCTCGAACATGTTTTCACTGTAGAATTTTTCAACAACATTAACTGCTCTAGATTGACTAACCATAGGATCATACTAAAGGTTGTGTGTATGATAATGCTTATGCGAATTTCTGATCAGACTTTCGAGTTGTGCAATGGAACAAGGCTTGTAGTTACTAAACTTGGGAAGCATAACATCGAGGCAAAGATGATATCTGGAATCAATGCGTGCCAAACTGTATTAATTCCGAGGATGATGATGAGCCATCCAACGGGATGTAGTTCCCTATCAATTGATTGGATATAGCTCCCCATATTCGTCTGCTTTGCTATGACCATAATAAGAGTAAGTAACACTCTCTCTCACACGTTGGCCTCTACCTCCCCTCACATGTATTCAACTGTGGTCAGTTAAATGTTGCTCTTTCTAGAGTTACCACCGGGAAGGGCTTGAACGTAGTAATTTGCGACGTAGAGGGTAATACATATGACACGACAACAAACGTAATTTATAAAGAAGTGTTCGACAAGTTATAAGTTGATTTTATCTTTTATTTGTATTTTATATACATGGTTTTGTTCAATTTCACTCATTTATATTATGCACTTTTCTACATGTAGGGGTGACTTCCGATGTAATGTTAAAGCAATTAGATCATGCATTTTATCACCTTGCAATTTTTATATGTTTCTCAACTTCGACATGTTATTATTATATAAATTTATTAATTTCTTATTTTAATTTTTTTCATGCCCCGTCGAGTATCGACGGTCCATTAACTAGTTGACATAAAAAGGTGTAAATACAACACAAACATAAAAAGAAACAACGATTCTAACCTATGAAGGCGATCTTCTATCATTTTACGACAACACAAGAATGCGATCTCCAGGAGGAGAACTTCAAAGTCACGACACTCCTGCAGAAGCGTTGCATCATGTTTCAGGCGGAGAAGAGGATCAATAAACTGAATCTGAAGTTCGTTAGTTTTTCAAAGAGATAAATATTTAGCTAATCTTACTTTGGACTGTAATAACGTTTCTTCTCTGGTGGTTTTGCGGACTAGGAGTAAAGGTAAATTTGTTGGTCAAGTTAATATCTATCCTCAAAAGAAAATTTCTAAAAAGAAGGGTAGTTTTGTGTTTGTTGGTTTAGTTTAGTTTATAGGTTGTCTTTTGGTAGTTTTGCGTTTTGGCTTTTGGTTTTGGTTTTTTGTGTCGAGCAATTACTTTCTGAGTAGCAAGTTGGTTAAGTTACTGTGTTGCCGTTAATTTTTTTTTTTGTGAGAGCTTAGCTGGAAGGGCCTCTTTGCTGGTTTTTCTGGGCTTTTGGCAGAAGTATTCTTAAGTTTGTGAAGAGAAAAAAAAGAAGTATGAGGGGATTTTCACACATAAAGTGTTTAATAGAAGTTAGTGTTCAAGTCTATATGGACTGCAAGTTCAAGCTTTGGTTGAAGATGAATGACCTATGGACAGAAAAGACAAACTTACTGCTAGTTTGATTAGAGAACAATTGAGATAAGGAAGATCAATATCAATTATGATGGAAACTTCCCACCAGTGGCCACACTAAAGTCCATTTGAATCTTACTCTCCATTGCGGTGTATTATGACTATGAGATATATCATATGGATATCAAAATAGCTTTCCTTAATGGAAGTCTTGAAAACACTATTTACATGGAACAACCTCAAGGTTTCATTGTCTGAGGTATGGAAAAGAGAGGTTCCAAGTTGATTAAATTTATCTATGGATTAAAGCAAACGTCTTGATCTTGGAGCCTAACTTTCGACGAAAGGGTCAAGATTTATGGCTTCACTCAGAATGAAGAATATCCTTGTGCCTACAAGTTGATGAAAGGAAACAATATTGTGTTTCTAGTGCTCTACGTGGATGACATTCTATTTATGGAAAATAAGGTAGACATGTTATCAAAATATAAAGCTTGGTTTCATATGTAGTTCCAGATGAAAGATTTGGGAGAGGCTGCATAAATTCTTGGAATATGGTTATCATAAATCGGATATTAGTTTTCAGCAATCTGCTACTTGACGGTGCACGGGGTTTGACCTAGCCTGTCAACCCTGATTAGATTCCGAGCTCCACCGTTCAGATTCTAGGTCAACGAGTTGGCTTGATGCTGTCGAAAATTCGTGACGATCCAACGGCTGAATCAACGGGAAACTCCGTTTTACTCGGACTGCGTTGTGCTGTCAATGTTGTACGAAAATTGTCTTTTCTTCACAAAAATCGGCCCAAATCACCTGGAATATGATACCAATCTGATGCAGCGTGCGTGGTTGGATACAAGAATAGTAAACTCAAAACGCGTTGATTCAAAAGAATACCGAGAATTGACTCAAAACTCGTCGATTCAACAGAATATCGAGAATTGATGGATCAAGATTCGTTAATTTCATAAATACCGAAAATTGACGGATATGATGAGGAAAACCTCGATTTTTCATATAATATCTCAAAACTCTTCCTGATAAAATAATGAACAAGTACTTAAATAGTAAAACTCCTAACCAACTAAAAGGAAAATAACAACTCCTAATCAACTACGAATAAGGAAAATACCAAAAATAATCCAAAACTAGAAAAACTAGGAAAATATAACAAAAAGCAGTAAACTAAAATAATTTGACGCCATTCGTTCCACATTAGATAGCTAGCGTTTGTTCAGTGAGTATCCCCTCCTCTCTCCCTTGCTCACATGCCTCCTACATAGCTCAACTAACCGTTGGAGTTCGTCCTCCAATATCGATGATGCAGTTGGATTTTCCAAGTGGGTTGGACCACATCTTGGTTAGTTGGGAGAGTTTTGTGTAGTTTGGCTTGTTAGCTGAACTAGCTTACTAATGAGATGGTCGATTGACTAGCTCTACTGACAGACTGAGGTGGGATGGCTAGCATACCCACCATTTGGTTGGTTCCATGAGGAAGGTCGTGTACCTTGGCTTCTCTTGGACCAAGCGCAAGAGCTAGATCTCATGGGTTGATCAGGTGCCATAGCTCCTTTGAGGACCACTTGGCTTATACTTGATTGGTCAATGAGAGATGAACCTTGACTGGTCAAAGTCGTCGAGTGACTTAAACGCACTCGAATACTCTCGTGGATTGGGCTTGATCGCCTTCAATGGGTCGTAGACGAGGCCTTATCAAGTAGTATTTAGACTAAGTTTTGGACTGGACCAATATACAAATTTTTGCCAATACAACTATTAAATAAGTCTCCAAGTCCACCTATACTACATGATTCGGTTACCCTAGTACAAGGAGGGCGGGATTTTATCTTCTCTTATTAATATATTCATAGGCAAAGAGAAATAGACAGCTTCTCATTCTGTCATTGAGCTCTCCTTTATTAACTCTTTCTTTAGAGAACAAATATTTTATCTTGTTGCCTTAGCATATTTCTTACTTGCAAATATAGCTAGTTGTTGGTGCCCACATCACACAACTTGTGGTATATTTGAAGTTAAAGGAAAATGAGGGTTTTGAACAAAGAAGCGCACGAAGAAGGAGACGAAAAATCCCGAAGGAAATTCCATCCCCCCACAGGCACGTTCGTTGCCCACCAGACAACCCCTCCTAGTCGACCAAGTCGACTTCCACCTTGGCTCGTGTGATCCGTTCCTGTGTTTGTTGCTTGGATTGTTCGATAGCTTGGATAATTTCCGACTTAAATAGAACTTCAGCATGCTCTTGAATGCAGCATGCTCTTGATTCTTGAATGCAGCATGCTCTTGATTTAATTACATGCATATTTTGTATGATAAATATGGTGTATTTTATTCCGTTGTGCAAGGTGTTTAATTTTAAGCATGCGAGTTGCTGTGAATTAAACACCCCATGTAGTTATTTGATTCGAAGAATGCGAGTTGTTAAGATTCATATAACGATAGTTAATATATTATTATTTCCATGAGCATGCGAGTTTTCATGAATTTAATAATGTATATAATTGTTATCAAATGTTCTCTGTGGTTATGATGCGGTTTTATAATCACTTAGTTAATATATGTGATAAACGATGTGTAGGTGAATCTAATTAATTTATTAATCATGCTCGTTTACGATGCAAGTTGGTAAACTCATCCGTAAATCAGCAATGCAAGTTCGACTATCAAAAACTCATGGGGAGCAACTTTCTGTGATTTATGCATTCTGAATTTGAGCCTGTCGCAACTTATTAAGCCTTATGAGTCTGAGTCATTCGCAGCGTGTTAAACCGTATATCGCCTATGAAATTTACCGAGTTCGCACTAGAAGGGTAGCGGATGTGAAAATTTTGATTATATTGAGAATATATTAGAATACTACACTATTATAATTAGATACACGTGAAAGTAGTTTCTTAGCTTTGCCAGCTAATTTTTTCATTATATAGTTTACTATTACCGTTTGAGATTAATTCGTAATTAAAGTTTAATTTTTTAACTGCGAAAAGGTCAAAGCTGAAAAATTGACGGGACAGAAGGGAGTATACGTGTGTGTGTATTATAGTTAATTAAAAGTATCATGTAGTTAAACTAAAGTTAAACACGGTTGATCATATGGAAAATTAACCTTGAAATGGAGTGGAGTAGTAGTAATGAGGTTACATTAGCTATAGGTTGGAGAAATAGTAAATACTTTACCTGCCCAAGGCAAATAAAGGATGAAAGTGCATAAACACCAACAAATAGCAATAATGGTGTCCTCCTCAAACATCATCACCAACATTCCATCATGACAAGCCCCTCCTCACTTTCATCATCATCATCATCCCATGACCCTCCTAGTACCAATTCCATCTCCAATCTCAAAAAAGAAGAAAAAGAGACATAAGAATGTATGAAACTCACACCTAGCAATATATTTTCCAAGAAGAAGAAGAAAACCCTAGCTAGCTAGCTACCGTAATTTCTCTGCTACGCGCACCAGGTCGTCGATGGGTTTAATTTCTTGAGCTAGCTAGTGTTGGATCCGATTATAAGTTTAGCTGCAACAAAGGTCAGTATGAAAAATATATGACAACAGTACAGGAATAAAAAACTATCAACACTTACTGAAACTTGATTACACAAACAAAAACAAAAACACAGGTTCGGATTTAATCCTGGACGAGTCAGTAGTGAGACCACTTCCCCTTAAGCTAAATTTGTCCGCCTTTAGTAAGCTTCAGGCCTTCCTCGGACAATTAGCTCCCAAGGTACAATCTCAAAGAACCATTGGAAGCTAAGCGTGAAGCTCATTGAACTTCTGTGGTGAAGAACACTCGAATATCTAAAGTGCAGAAAGAAAAACAGAGAAGAGAAGGGAAGAAGGATTTCTGATGCATGTTTGTCAAGTGAGGGAGTGGTATATATAGCTGTAGAAACGTAACAGCTCTGATCACCATTAGTAGCCAAATTGATGCTGCTAAGCTCAGAGTAATGCAGCATGTTAGTGGGGATGTTACATCTTCACACTTAAGTGGAACAATCTGGAAAATCTCTGGAAGGCCAAAAATTGTAGTAAGAAGATTAATATTCAACCATATTTGCTTGGAATTTTTCAGTTCAAATGTTTCTCCCCCCTGCGCGCATAGGAGGTTTGCCATAACCACAACACACACTTGTGACCATGAGTAAACACAAGCATACCTTTATACTACTCTTTCCTTCCATATGTTTCCAATGTGGGACAATTGCAAAAAGCAAGTCTCAACTAGCTTACTTTGAGCCAATTTATCATTCACACCTAGAATTGGTTATCTCCCGTATCTTATACCATTTCGAAGCTTGCACATCCCACTTCGCAACGAACTAAAGAACACGCAAAACCGAGTGGTGGAACTTAGATAATTAATTGCTCAAAGTTACCCACTTAACACATTATAACACATAACAATTTTTGGCTTTCTCTTGGTTGCCTCTTACAACCACACTTAGTTGCCTCTTGCAACCAATTCCCCAACAGCTAGATTAGCTGAATGGATCTAGCTAGCTGTTAGCAAGATGGCTATTCTTTTCTTCTTCGAATTTGCTTTGATCTTTCCGGCCGGGGAATGGAAGCATCATGGTCCGAATGTTCGTTACATCCTAATCCTTTCCTAAGTATAAGGGTTTTGCGTATTAATTAAGTTTCTGTTGATGGTTTTATTTCTCTATATATGCTCACATGTTTAGTCTCGATTCATACATGCTTCCTTATGAACAAGATTGATTGTAAGGAAATATTAATGACAGTCTTGTTAGTGATGATCTTGATACATAGATTTCTCAACTTTTCCTAGTTCCATCACTCGATCTGTAACATAATTGCATGAAATTGTGGTTAATTGATCTTCTTCCTCATTTTCACTTGAATGCCTAGAAGCTTAAATTTGTAGGAGTTTATCCGCTACCTTATAACCTAGGCAACTTGTTTAAAAATAAGTATATATGTTGCATGATCGAATGGTTAAAACTGATATCTTATAAGCTAGCTGATTTGATTAAATTGTTTGAGTAGATTATTAAAAAGATATACTAATTGTATTAAATCAGTCGATTAAATATTAAATTCTCCGTAAAAATCAACTAAATAAATCAACTAAATTCTCAACTAGGTACGTATTTGCTAGTTTATACTTTATAGTTTTTTTTTTAAATTTTTTTTATACACAGGGTTGCCATTTCCTTTTCATAAACAGAAATTATTGTAACATACATATTGTTGAGAAGTTTGGTTCAGATCTATAAACATTAATTAGATCTACCCCTTGTGATACTAAATTGGTTTTCAAATATTCTGAGATTTTAAGATCAACCAGCTTATATGTAACCAATTTCTTTTTCTTGTTCGCTTTTACCAGTTTGATACACTCTTTTAGTCATAAGAAAGGGTAATTTATATTAATTCTTCAATTTTCTCATTTATGTGTGAAAGACTAATATATCTTGATAGACTCATCTAAACCTGAACCTCTTATCTTATCTTATGAGTTATGATTATTGTGGGAAACTTGCATGAAAGTTGAAATGATAGGCAACCTACTGGCCGGGAAGATTTAATTATTAGTTGTTGTTACCATCTTGTTCGAGTACATACACTATACTGGGAGTTGCTTCTTGTCCCTTATCTACTGCACATACTATCGAGATTTCCGCTAAAAATGTTGATTATGCTTCTGGCTTTCTGGGCCACAACGTTGATGATACAGCCCATCTAAATTAATCTTCAAGTTATGTAGGAGTAGTAATTAATCTCATATTTTCCAACTCTTTTGGATTACTTACGGTACTATTTCTGAGTTCATGAACCAAGTGAATCTATTTAATTCGTCCCAACTAGCCGTTGTAGGTGATCCATAAAGATTAGAAGTCATAGTAGTTGGATGGATTCGTCAAGGATCCCATCACTTGGCCTCAGAGCTAGGTTTATAAGGATCCATCAATCAAGCTTCCGCGCAACTCTACCATGGCGAATCTAACCAATTGACAGATCGAGGTGATGGAGAAAGCGTTGAAAAGGGCGAACAAGGTGCTAAGGGATATGGATGCTTGTCGTACTAGAAATCTGGCAAAGAAACAAGCTCTAGAAGCATCCTTCTCTTCGTAGCCTCTTCTATCACGAAACAAACCCACGAATCTGTGCACGAAACACAACCATCAGTTAATCGATACGAACCAAGAAAAACTATATGAAGTTTCTTATTTTATGCACACAAATTATATCGGCCGCCACAATACAAAGGCCGATTCGTGAGATGTGCAAGATACATGAGGTAAAAAATGCATAAGCAAACAACTCGTTTGTTAGGAAATAAACTGCAATAATATGGGGATAACGGATGAAATAAGAAAACTAAGAACGAGAAAGATACAAAATTGGTTACGTAATTTGCCAATGAATTTGACTACGTCTAGGGGCACTACGAAGCTAGGATTCCACTAAATAATGAGTAAATCGTAGGATACAACTTCTAACACAATAATCTACTAATATTCGGTATAGCTAACTGCTTTCTTATGATACCAATTACACAGGCTATATCTATCATATATGTAGGAGCAGTAACGTAGCTAAATGGCAAAAAACAAACACCAACTATGACTCCTTTGCCGACTAGAAACAAAAGAAGAATATAAGTAGGACTATTAAACTAACAGGAGTTCTACCTCACGAGACTAGTTTGATTAGACAAACAATCCTATTCTCGTCCTTCTTCAATTTTGTTTCCTAGTTCCACTGCAAGTCTCCATTCTCAATAATCTCCAACCTGGAGATGAAATTAGCACACTTCATTGCCACTTGTAACTTGTAACCACTTGAACATCTAACGCAAACTGGTAGTGCCGAACTTAATCTTGTTCAAGTCATAAGGCATTGAAGTTGAGCACAACTTCAACTTTTCTAATGTCACAACCTTGGTGAACATATCTGCAGGATTTTCACTTCCTTGGATATTCTCAAGTCGAAAAATGTTTCTCTCAAAGAGACTACGTATGTAGTGGTATTTCAACTTGATGCATTTTGTTCTTGAATGAAACGATGGATTCTTTGCCAAGTAAATGACACTTTGACTATCATTATAGAGTGTATTAACTTTGTTTTCTTCTCCAAGTTCAGACAAGAAATTTTGCAACCACATCATCTCCTTGCTTGCCTCTGTCACTGCTACATACTCAACTTCTACAGTGGATTGTGCCACAATTTTCTATAACTTTGAAGACCAAGAAACTGCAGTACCACCCAAAGTAAATAAATACCATGTTGTACTCCTCTTGTCAAGATCATTGGATACTAAATCTGCATCAACATATTCTGCTAACTCAACATCCTTTCCCCCAAAACATAGAGATTTCTTTGTAGTACCTCTCAAGTATCGAAAAATCCACTTTACGGCCTCCCAATGTTGCTTGTTCGGGTTACTCATAAACCGACTAACTACTCCCACAGCTTGTACAATATCTGCCCTCGTACATACCATAGCATACATCAAGCTGCCAATTGTAGATGCGTATGGAGTATCATGCATTTGAGCATACTCTATATCGGTAGTAGGTGAGTCTTTGTTTGACAACCGAAAATGGCTACCTAACGAAACATTGGTTGGCTTAGCGTCTTGCATATTGAACCTCTTTAGGATCTTCTCAATATAATCAATCTGTGAGAGATATAACTTTCCCTTCATCTTATCCTTGCTAATTCGCATACCTAAGATCTGCTCTGCATCTCCGAGATCCTTCATCTCAAAACGTTCAGACAATTGTTGTTTTAGTCTACTCAGCTCTCTAGTACTAGCTCTTGCTATTAACATGTCATCAACATAGAGGAGTTGAATAATATAACTATTGTCGAACTTCTTGAAGTAGCAATGATGTGACAATGAAATGTGCAATTTTGCATGCTTTTAGACCCTCGTTTTTGGCCCAAGATTCAATATTTGCATCATATTATAACCAATTACCAACTTATTGCATATTTTGTAGGTTATGATCGCGTTTTTGAGGAATTGCACTGTCACGCCCCAAAACCAAAATACTTTGGCGCGACCGGTCGTCTATCGTGAGATGGGCTCATGCCAAGATGAAGCCTCAATTTTTGTTACAAAATAGTTTGAAAGGTAATTCAGAGCGTATATAACCCAAATACATTAACGATTACAACTACTACACAATCCTCTAGATACAAACTACTACTCTCAATACAAAGAAATCACTACACTACAGAACTCACAAAACGCCACAAGTAACCGCCTTGACTCCAAGGTACGTCCATCCACAGATAATTTACTAAACATCTGAAAAGGGGCGTAAGGGTGAACTTCTGGCACTTATACCCGGATCAAGTATATATAAAAAGTTTACATATATATACACTCCGTTTTATATCAACAATAGTCGAAAATTATTTGCATGGAACACATGTCACAACAATAGCAATTCACACTTTTTGCTCAAATCCGATATACACTACAATCCGTGGTGACACACAGGCCGGCTTTCACATAACATATCCCCTACCATAAGGGTCACACACATAACACTGGAGTACTCTAAAGCACGACAATCCCTCGAAAGAGTCACACACTTCATATGCATATCGATGAGCTTAAACGTACACACAATCCATGCTTTCACAAAATCGCACACACAACAAATTCATTTTGTGGGTACATATACTTGATCCTTTTCGAATAGACTATTATATCAAGTTTCATTCCTTGATATAATAACCATAAGTTGTTTATCAATTCTTAAAACATACATATACATATAACTATAAAAATAGAAGCAAAACTGTCAAGAGTTCCCCTTACCTCAAAGTCGACTCGAAGCTTACACCGATTACACCCACACTAACGCACCACTAATTTGCACATCGAACTCTCCAAAATCACCACTACAATGTAAGAACCCAAAATACATAAATTTATATACGTACTTATACATTTGGGGTTGAAAGTGAAAAGTCAAAGGGACAAGGCTTCATTTATAGCAAGGCTAGAAATCAGAGGTCTAAAGTGCAATTAAGATAAATTACATAACAAAATAAAAAACAAAAACAGGGGAAACGTATTGTTGGCCAGAACAGAGAACTTCGGGGAGTCCGAACGGGTTCGTTTTGCATCCGATTTCAGGATTTCCGTGAAACAAGTTTCTACGGGTCCGTTACAAGATGAAGATTACGTTACAGAAATCGCAGTCAAGTTTCGGTAAGAAAATAAGAACGGAAGGTTGAAAGCTTACCAAGAAGGATTACGCAACAAAGGAAAAGAACCGGAGACTTTTATGGATTGAGGCTCGTATAAACAAGATCTACGTCTTGCAAGGATCTCAAAGATACGATCTGGGTCAAGATTGAAAGTCGTTTGATAGGGCTTTTGGCTGCAAAACGGGTGGTGCGGCCATGGTTGTTGGCTGAATTGCAGGTTATATATATACATAGTGGCGATGATGATTTGCAGATGATGATGTCACACAACATGAAATTGAGAGAGAGATTTGGTTTCGAAAATTTGCATAGGACGAGCCGGCAAGGGAAGAAAATATGGGAGGGGTGGAGGACGAGGCTGATCAAGGACAAATGCAATTAGGTTTTGGAGAAAGATAGCATTATGTATGGGCTCAGGCCTTAAAAAACTGAAAATTGAGTTTGAAAATTTATACGAGTCCGGTCCACTATAAAATAAAATACAAATATAAAATCAATTAAAATAAAATCATAAAATCAAAACAAATAAAAGTACGGGTTCTTACATGCACGATTTCCGGTGCCAAAGGGTCATATTTGGGCGAAATCGAGGAAAATAAGGAAATACGTTGATTTGTCCATTGCACAGAGTTTGAGGTGTCAAAACATGTAATGTGACCAACCAATGTGAAGATAATTGAAGATTCTACAACATTGTAGAAGACCACTTTTCGAGGAAACGAAGTTACGAAGTCCGAGATCGAAGAATGAAGAAAACAGATAAAAACCTGAGGAGATCGAAGCTCTGCGGTCGACAGTCGACCGTAGAAGCCCTTGTGCGGTCCATTGTCGACCACAGTGGGGAAAAATTCTCTAGAAATTGGACTTTTCCTGGCCTGTCAGGCTAGAACCCGCTTTTCTGACCTTCCTTAATGATGAATGGCGGCTATGGGACGTTTTTTACAGTATAAATAAGACCCTTGGGGTCTCATAATCTTTCACTGCTCCCAAAGCAGCTCTCCAGAGAGAGAACCAGTCCTCGAGAAAGTGAAACCCCAAAACCGTTGGCCGTCAGACACCCAAAAGGAGGAAACACTAGAAGCAGCACGAAGACATCAAGCTTCTTCTTCTTCTTCTTCTTCTTCTTCTTCTTCTTCTTCTTCTGTCTGTAGTAGAATACTATGAGTAGCTAACTTTCTCT
The DNA here is from genome assembly GCA_026545765.1 of Plantago major. Lineage (NCBI taxonomy): Eukaryota > Viridiplantae > Streptophyta > Magnoliopsida > Lamiales > Plantaginaceae > Plantago > Plantago major. The sequence goes on from CM048840.1 coordinate 42,309,286, forward strand.
TGTAAAGGCTAACCGCTGAAACTCTATTGTGCTACTTCTTTATATGTTGGGTCATATTAATGGAATAGTTCTTAGACGTAAATCGTGATTATACAACTCTATACATCCTTTGTGGTGTGATGCTCTGCTGAGTGACACAGTAGTTTCATTGAACTGGGTAGGGGTACTAGTATTGACTGTGCCTTGGTATTTAGTATTATGCCCTGCTGTCGTTAGAGGTCGGGGAGGGGGGGGGGGGTTCCTTTATGCTTCAACCACCATCGTCTTTCACCAATAGATTTAGGGTTTTAATTACGAATCAATCATCTGCTTGCAATCTGTTTACTTTTAATCTGTCTGCTGTATGCACGCAAAATCAAAACGTTACTTGTTTGTTCCTATGCTAAGTATCCGTGGAGAACGACATCCTGAGTTAACTTACCGCTATTACTGTGTATTTGTGAGCTTCTGACAATTATAATTTAATCTTTGATTGCAATTGAGGATTACAAGTACTACAACGCATTGAAATTCTCAAGTGCACATCAAGCAACAATGGTCAGATTCACTTCTTGCGGATCCTATTGATATGGCAATGAAATGTGCGATTTTGTATACTTTTAGAACCTCGTTTTTTGCCCAAGATTCAATATTTGCATCATATTATGGCCAATTACCAACTTCTTGCATATTTTGTAGGTCATGATTGCGTTTTTGAGGAATTGCACGATTTCCGGTGCCAACACGTCATATTTAGCCGAAATCGAGAAAAATAAGGAAAAACAATGATTTGGCCGTTGCACGGAGTTCGAGGTCTCAAAACATGTCATGTGACCAACCAATGTGGAGATAATTGAAGATTCTACAACATTGTAGAAGACCACTTTTCGAGTAAACGAAGTTACGAAGCCCGAAATCGAAGAACAAAGAAAATAGACAAAAACCTGAAGAAGTCGAAGATGGCGGTCGACAGGAGACCGCAGAATGCTCATTGCGGTGGCCTGTCGACCACAGTGCACTGAATCTTCTAGAAAAAGGCTTTCTACTGGCCTGTCAGGCTAGAGCCCGCCTTTCTAACCCTCCTTAATGATAAATGGCGGCCAGAGCTCGAAATTTTCAGTATAAATAAGACTCTTGGGGTCTCATAATTAGTAACCGCTTCCAAAGTAGCTCTCCTGAGAGAGAACCAATCCTCGGGGAAGGGAAACCCCAAAATAGCTGACCGCATGCACCCAGAAGGAGGAAACCCTAGAAGCAGCATGAAGACATCAAAGACTAAGCTTCTCTTTTCTCTTTCTTTTCTTTCTGAGTTCGATTACTGTTAGGATATTACTATGAGTAGCTAACTTTCTCTTGTAAAGGCGAACCGCCGAAACTCTATTGTGCTACTTCTTTATATGCCGTATTATATTAATGGAATAGTTCTTAGACGTAAACCGTGATTATACAACTCTATACATCCTTTGTGGTGTGATGTTCTGCTGGGTGACACAGTAGTTTCATTGAACTGAGTAGGGTACTGGTATCGACTGCGCCTTGGTATTTAGTATTATGCTCTGTTGTCGTTAGAGGTAATTACGTAGGATATTAACTAGGAAGTTGGGAGTAGCATAGGATCCTTTACACACCAACACCCATTGATTTCATTAGCAAAATTTAGAGTTCAATTGCGATTTAAATCTATCTGCTTTCTGCACGCATAATCAAAACGCTACTTGTTTGTTCCTATGCTAAGTGTCCGTGGAGAACGACATCCCGAGTTACCTTACCGCTATAACTGTGTGTTTGTGAGCTTCCGACAATAATTAAATTTGATCTTTGATTGCATTTGAGAATTATAGGTACTACAACGCATTCAAATTCTTAAGTGCACATCACCTATCTCGTGCATGAATCCATCACACTTTTTGTACCATTGTCTCGGAGCTTGCTTTAAACCATACAGGCTCTTCTTTAATTTGCAAACAAGTTTACTGTTACCATCTGACATGTATCATTCTGGTTGCATCAAGTAGATCTCTTCTTCTAGGTCTTCATGAAGAAAGGCCATTTTTGCATCCATTTGATCTAACATTAAGCCTTCAGTAGCAACTTACTCAGAACCATGCTAATAGTGGTTAGTTTAACAACTGGAGTAAAAACGTCAGTAAAATCGATACCATATTTCTGCTAAATCCCTTTACTACCAATCTTGCTTTGTGACGCTTGCTGCCATATGCTTCCTATTTAATCCTATAAACCCACTTGTTATGCAAGGCCTTCTTTTCTTTAGGAAGTTCAACTAAGTCCCAAGTATTGTTGGATTTCAAAGAATTCATCTCATCGTCCATAGCAAGTTTCCACTTGACCCCGTCCACAATGCGTGCTGCCTCTACGTAACATTATGGTTCACCACCATTAGTAAACAATTAATAATTAGAAGGCGAATGGGTCAGGGGATTTGCAATCTCTTGTGTATTTTCGTAACGGCACATCTGACGATGGTGCACAACTCCTTGTTCTCCAACGTGCTGGTGTAGGTGTATGAACTTGTGTACTCGGTTCATTATGAGTAGTCACATGATCATTGGTGGTCGTTCCGCTCCCTCCTGTAGCTGGTCCTGGAATGACATACTCATAATTCATTTCTATTCTGCTCCCACCTGAGTTTGAGATGCCATACTCCATAATCTTGGAGACTTCGACCTGACCTTTAGCCTTATCAACTCCTAGTGTGCTCTGTCTATCTTTGTACAAGATCTGCTCATTGAATACAACATCTCGGCTGCGGATAATTTTTCCGGTTCTACTCATCCCAAAATCTAAATCCGAACTCATCACCTCCATATCCAATAAACGTACACTTAGCAGACTTTGCATCCAATTTGTTTCTAGAAGTAGCATCGATATGAACATAAGCCACATATCTGACAACTCGCAAATAGGACAGGTTTACCTCTCCGCCGCTCCAAGCTTCCTCTAATATGTCGTTGTCCAAGGGAGCTGAGGGTCCTCCATTAATTAAGAAAGCTGCAGTGTTAACTGTATCTGCCCAAAATAACATTGGTAAACCACACTTCAATCTCATGCACCTAGCACGCTCACATAGTCTCATGTTCATCTGTTATGCTACACCGTTCTGCTGAGGCGTTCCTCTTACCATTTTTTCCATCCGAATACCGTTCACATCACAATATTCTTTAAACGTAGTTAGCTCATATTCTCCACCGTTATCATATCTCAAACATCTGATCTTTAGCCCTGTTTCAGTTTCTACTAGAGCTTTCCACTTTCTAAAGGTGTCGTAGGTATCATATTTATTCTTCAAAAAATAAAAACCCACAGCTTTTTGGTGGATTCATCTATGAAAGTCATGTAATATAATGAACCTCCAGGGATGTCACTGGGGCTGGTCCCCACAAATCACTATGTATCAATTCCAGTTTTTCGTTTTTCAATTCTCTACCACCGCGTGAAAAACTTACTCTTTTCTGTTTTCCAAAGACACACTCCTCACAAAGACCGACGTCAAGTGTCTTGAGGCTTGGTAGCTTTCCCTGTGAGCATAGCACTTTCATCCCTTTCTCACTCATGTGGCTAGGTCGACAATGACATAAATCTGCATAGCTTATAGTTCTTGCAAGCGCAACGCTGTTCTAGAGGTTCGAAGTCATATATAAAGTGCCTTCCTTTTTACCTCGAGCTAGTGTCATAACTCATTTCGATATTTTCCAAGTACCGCCGCCGAAGGTCGTCATGTGTCTTTCATTGTCCATCTGTCCTATGGAAAGTAGATTTCTTTTCAACTCAGGATTGTGCCTGACATCACGCAACTCTAACATATTTGGTGCTTGAATTCGAATATTGCCTTTCCTTTGATCTATAAGGGCTAGTCATCTGCCAGATAAACCTTACCTAAATTTTCGGAAGTGTATTGATCCATTTTTTCAGCATTACTACATGTATGGAACGAGGCTCCAGAATCCAATGCCCAAGCTTCTGATTGACTACTAACACTTAGCACTAGCACACCGTGAATATCCTCAGTCATAGTGTTTGACGACTTATCCTCCTTCACTAGATTTGTGCACTGATTCCTGTAGTGACTGTACTTATCACAATTGTAACATTTGATCGAACATTTATCCTTCCTTGGTTTCGACCTAAGCCTTGATTTTGATCGCCCTCTGTTTCTCGACTTAGTTTCAGTCCTGCCTCTATTTCCAGCATTCAATACAGTCCCCGGACATCCTCCTGTTTCCATCCTGCAAATTTCTTCACTCATAATCAGATCTCTAACCTTAGCTAAAGCTAGCTTTGTCTTTCCTGCCAAAGCACTAACTGCAGTTACTGTTCCACTCTAGCTTTCAGGCAATGAAGACAGTAGAATTAGGGCTTGAATCTCATCTTCAAATTTAATCTCAAAGGATTCGAGTTGGGCGATTGTCATATTAAAATCGTTGAGATAAATGGCTACCGCATTACCTTCTACCATCTTCATGTTGAAAAGGCATCTCATTAGATGTACTTTATTTGCTGTTGATGGTTTCTCGTACATGTCCTTTAACGTCTTCAGCATCCCCGTCGTGGTCTCTGCCTTTACCGTTTGGAGAGCAACGTTTTTGTAGAGAGTTAGGCAAACTACGCTCATCGCCTTTCTATCCAGCACCTTCCAAACTTCGTCTTTCATATCTTTGGGCTTTGCTTCCAAGAGAGCTTCTTGCAGATCCTTGCCGTACAAATAATCCTCGATTGGCATCCTCCAAAAAGTATAATCGGTCCCATCAAACTTTTCAATCACAACTTTAATATCACCCATCTTGCTATTTCCACCGTCCCAACTGAACCAGGCTCTGATACTACTTGTTAGGAAATAAACTGCAATAATATGGGGATAAATGATGAAATAAGAAAATTAGGAACGAGAAAGACACAAAATTGGTTACCCAGTTCGCCAATAAATTTGACTACGTCTGGGGCACTACCAAGCCAGGATTCCACTATATAATGAGTAAATCGTAGGATACAACTTCTACCACAATAATCTACTAATATTCGGTGGAGCTAACTGCTTCCTTATGATACCAATTACACAGGCTATAACTATCATATATATTGGAGCAATAACATAGCTAAATGACCAAAAACCAACACCAACTACGACTCCTTTGCCGACTAGAAACAGAAGCAAAATATAATTAGGACTATTAAACTAACTGTTAGGAATATCCGTTTAGATTTTGATCAGTAAACCATAATGACTTATCTTAGCTCAGAAAGGTAACTAGTACTCTTAGTTCACTTGAACATTGTAAAAGAGGAAACTTACTGAGTATGTTAGTCAAGAAAATCTTGTATAGGATGTTAGGTCTCTGAATGTAATTCTTATATCTTTAAAGAAGACCAAGAAGGAAGCATCCAGCAGAAGAACTCTTTTATTGAAGATCAGAAGACTGCACAAGATTGCTGAAGACTAAGGAAAAATGTGTCCTCAGATACCTTGAAGAAACTAAGTGTCTGAGAGACAAACGTTTCAATAGGTTTCTGATGCACTAAAGGTCACTGAGAATGGACTTGCAAAGCCTCAGAAAGCTTGCATTGTTCCGTTGACACTACAACACAAAAGTTGGTACAGTGCATTAATTACGCAGATAGAGATGTCTGAGCAAAAGAGGAAATCTCTGAAAAGAGACAAAGCTCATTGCCGTACTAACTTCAGATATCGTTAGTTTGAATTTCATTGTACCTAACGGATACTAATTCAACGGCATGATTTTCAACTATAAATATCACCACTTAGAATGCTTGAAAACACACCTTAGACTGAACATCAATTGCAATATACTTTCAAGCATACAAGCCTTCTGCCTACTTACTCTCTAGCTTTCTGTTGCGACCAAAGCTCTTGAATTCTAAGTAGCACGAAAGTTCTAAGTGTCATGATCCTTAACAAGACTTGCATATTGTAAAGGAGTTGAATCCAGAAGATATAGTTGTGACCAAAATCTGAGATTCATTCTCTTGAACATAATCAAGACTTGGGTCAGTAAGGAACAAGTTACCATACATTGAAAAGTGTATTAGGTAAGCTTACAGAGCACTCCTACATAACTGCAGAAGTTATTAAGAGCCTGCTCACCTGACAAACTACCATAACCAAACACCAACAAGTGTTGAGCATACGAAGTACTTAGTTTGGGAAACTAAGGAATAGCTTAAAGGTTACTGAGTAGAGGAACTACTTGGTTGGGAAAACCAGGGAATAACTCAGGGGGAACACTACACTTGGTTGGGAACCTAGTGTAAAAGGGATCAAGAGATAGGATTTTGTAAGGAAAACTCAATATCTTATCTTAGTGGATTCAAGTCCTGAGAAAGGGTGAGTGGATAGTTAAAGGATTACGCCACCTTCAGATACCACTATAAAGCTTTGTGTTATTTACTTACTGCACTTACTTTCTGTATTATCTACTACTTGCTGAGTACTTACACACATTATAGCTTGCTGAGCACGTGCACTTATCTGAAAAGACTTCCGCTCTCTGACACTAAGTATCAGATACCTTCACAAGTATCTGAGAAACTGTTTTGTCATCAAAAGTTCGAAAATACTATTCACCCCCCCCCCCCCCCAAGTCTTTTACTTTGTCATTATCTAGACCAACACTAACATGAGAGTTCTACTACTCACGAAACTAGTTTGATTAGACAAAACAATCCTATTCTCGTCCTTCTTCAATTTCGTTTACTAGTTCCACTACAAGTCTCCATTCTCAACATCGTCCTCGCTTCGGCTCTCCCATTCCTTCGACCAGGCAGGAAGTTCGAACGAAGGGTTCACGAACAACTCGGGATCCAACTCTTCAACGACGCGCCACCAGTTTGCCACCCATCTTGTATGGGGGAGCGGATCCAAACCCAGTGCCTCTTCTAGTTAGCACGGAATATCCGTCAGACGAATTCTTCGTCAAGGAAAAAGTCGCCATAAATTTCCTCGGGTTCAGCCTCAAGCCTCTCGAACGGAGCTAGATGAATAAAGACATAAACAGACACATTATGTTGGGAACCAATTAGGCCAGCGCGATGACGAAAGAGTAGATGTCGAATTTGGAAGTGTCGGCATACGAAATCCATTATCCAGACTTTCCACGTGAATCCCCAAGTAACCCCTCGGAGGGGCGTATATACTCTAGAAAAGCTCTGGGACAAGGATCTCAAGGCTAGGAGGAGTTTCGTAACTCCTACGAAACCCCTCGAGTTCCTCGGGAGGAACGATGGATGGAAAGCCCAACAGTCCCTACGGGTTCTCCGGAGAAGTTATCAACAAGGGATTTGGTTCTTCCTCCAATGAAGAAGAGTTGTCCGCAGGAGCAACATTCAGATTTATCAAAGGATTCGGGTTCACCTTGGACGAACCACCCGTGGTTGCCGACTCCCTATTTTCACAAGCAAATCCGCTCGTATCAGAACCAGGGACGCTACTCACTTGAAAGGTTGTACCGGAGGATCGATGTTCCTGGGATTGGAGGAATTCGGGTGCACAATAGCAACCCCCTCGTGGACGGATTCAGGATCGAGATGAGCCTTCCCCTTCGCTTTTCCAAGTACTTCCTTCCACTACAAGAAACTCGCTATTTAGCGACGGATATTCAGGATCAGAGAAGGAAATTTATTCGTCTCTAAATTAGAGACATATAGATTTATCCGTCTCTAATTAGAGACGGATAGACCTATCCGTCTCTAAATTACAGACGAATAAATCTATGTCTCTAATTCGTTGACAAAAAAAAAAAAATTAGCGACGGATAAAACTATCCGTCGCTAAAACCCTAACCGAAACCCTAAATACTCCTCCCCCCTTTCTCAACCTCCACACAACTCCCGCCTTCTCTCCTTCCACCACCACCTTTCCAACCACCACCACCACCTTCCTCCCACCACCACACTGTCACCACCACCACCTCCCTTCCGCCGCCACCACCACCACACTGCCACAGCCACCACCTCCGCACCACCACGCCACCACCACCCTTTCCTTCCACCCACCACTGCCACCACGCCACCACCACCTCCTTACTCCGATTCCTCCGATTTGTCAAGATGATCTCGTTCGATTCGTCAAGATCTCATCAAGATCCACCAATATCTCGTTTTTCGTTTTTTCTTATTAATTTTGTATAAATTCTTTGTATTATTGGATATTGAATTAATATTGTATTATTGGATAAAATTGTAGATTATGTAAGTACGTATTGAATATTGTATATCCGTATTAAATATTGTATAAAATTGTCGATTTATTGTATATCCGTATAAAATTGTCGATTTATCCGATTTGTCTCCAAATCGTGTTCGTCTCCAAATTGTCGATTTATTGTATATCCGTATAAAATTGTCGATTTGTCGATTTGTATTATCGATCTGCAGATTAATAGAAAAACAAAAAAAAAACAAAATTAGCGACGGATAAACCTATCTGTTGCTAAATGCAACAGATTGGTCAACGGATTAGCCCGTCACTAATCCGTTGCCGATTCGTTGCTATTTGGTGACGGATAGTTTATCCGTCGTTAAATGGCTAGCGACGCGCAAAATAGAGACGGGGCATTTATCCGTTGCTACGGATAAATCCGTCGCTAAAAAGCTATTTTTTTGTAGTGTTCGGAGGAGACCGAGGACGTTCTTGCCCTATCATAATGCCAGTATTCCGTCAAGCCTCAGTACCTTGGCTAGCAATCCCAACAAGGATTCGACCACCCGCGACGGGAGCATTTAGAGCAGGTGTAGAGACAGCTTAGGACACAACTTGCCCTGACGAGTCGACCACTCGCAGAGGAGAGGCATTAAGCACCGTTCCCAGATTGCGAGAATCAGTGTTTCGAGAAGATGGGTGCGAACAAGCATTCTGGCCAACGCCTCCGTGCGGTACCCGAGATACCCATTCGAGGGGTTGGAGAATATCAGGTACCTGCCTTCCTGCCATCGTCTTGTTGTCAAGGGGGGTCCCCATTCTCACTGGCACCATATGAGTAAATGGACTCAGAAGAAGATGAATTTGGCATATTCTGCCAAAGAAGCACAAAAACATAGGACGCAAAACTCAGAATCCGAGTTATTAGCCTACGAAGTTGGAGAAGGCACAAAACCACTTATTCTAAACGGGACATGCGCAAGGTAAAAACGAGACAAATACAAACCAAGCGGAGTATAGCCCATTATCCAAAGAGAAACATGCGTGATATACAAGACAAAACAGTGAAGCATGTAAGAAAGAAGACATAAAAGAAGTCTTACATGGAAAAAAGTGGAGAAAAATGTTCAAAAGCTTCAAACACGCCGCAAATGCTGCTTCAAAAATCGCCTCATTTTGGAAAGATATTTGTTACTGGAGTGAAAAGTGTAAAAGTGTAAAACTGAGTCGGTCATCACCTATATATAGTGGTTAAAAAAAGGTAACTAAATGCCCGGTCCATAGGCCGCCCACTTGTGGCGCACACGCACCAATCCTAAGACGTGATGATCGAACAAGCAGCTTCCTCAGGGCATCGAAGTGTGCAACACGGAAAATTATCGAAGCACACAATATAAGGAAATATCGCAGCGCAAGATAAAACCTATGATAACGCAGCACAAGATAATACATATGATAATGCAGCGCTCGATACCAGGAAAGCTCAGCAACGCGGACCACAGACTTGTGAGTTACTAGCCCCATCAAATCCATACAAGTCGTCACTTATATGGACTTCAAGGGGGGTGAGAAGATTGAAAACTTTGTCACTAAGGGCATCTTCAAAAGAAATTGACGAGTTGATCATTTCAAAAACCGTCTTTCGTGTATCCAGCCAGGTGGCTCAGCAGATGAAAGGACAGGATCCGAAGATAGCCAACCCAACAATTTTTCCATAGCAAAAGAGAAAAGAAGCTCATCCTCGAATCAAATAACTAAGAGAAAATGCATTCAAACAAGGAGTATTTATAGGAGCTAAGAAAGCAACAAAAATCTATGACCATCCACCAACGAATGCCCGTGGGACACAAAACAAGAGTTATATAGCCAGCTTCGAAGATGACTAGAAAATGGGGGGGGGGGGGGACTTATGATACTGCGTAATTGGTCGGCCTCACATCGGTCATGTCACATTCGAACTACGTACGCCTTCGGTGCGATATACAGCTGGGACCTACGCCATCCTCACAGCACACATCCTCAAGACAAGGGAACATCGAGGGGTCCACTATTGGACATTGGAGTGAACCTATAAATACCACAATTGTTCAATAAATGTAGACATTTTAATACTATTGTCCATGCCACTATACAAGTGCTCAGCAACGAGTGTAATAACTACTTCGAAGAGTATCATTATTCGCATTACTACTCATTCAAGATCAATACAACTTATTAAGTTACATTACTTGTTATCCATCATTTACTTTCTCTTGATCATACATTAGCATCTTTAATCACCGAATTTAAAATCATCGATTTTCTTTTAAATATAAATTCCACTTGGATTGGATACAAATTTATCCAGATACACGGGATGTGAAGCTGAAATAAAGTAATTGTCAAACCTCGAAATTAAGGTGAACATATTGGAGCTGCCTGGTACAACATTGTTGAAATTTATTTCATTAGTTGGAAAACGAAGTCTTTAACTTTAATTGGATGACTTCCCCGTTAACAATACAAAAGATATTCCTGGTTGTGTTTGGTTCTAGAAGGATCCTTAGTTTGACCGGAAAACTCTAGGCCAAAGTTCGCAACAAAGAGAGAAAAGAATGACAAATTAGACGGTGGAATTTTTAATTATATTACTAGTGTTATTTAATTTTACATTTAGAACAACATAGCCTATTCCATTACACACGGCATGACATCATACTATCTTAATAATATACCGTCCGTCCAAATCCAGTGACTTATCAGACTTTTCCCTTATCTACTTTCCTCATTTCATGATAGACACGTGACATTAGTCTATTCGGCTGTTTGGATTAGACTTTACTCTCCATTTTAATTGAGATAGTTCATTAAGGTGTTTCGTGTTTCATCTGCCCATTAAAAAGGACAATTAGTTGCAAAGAGATACCAACTCAATTATGTTTCTTCTCCTTTCTTCTCTCTTACAAAACCCTATAAAAATTAAATTCTATACCAAACATAAATTTTAAAAACTCAATTAAAATTTAGTCACTATTTATCAATTCACCTCAATTAAAATGGATTCAATTATAATTCTGAACAAAACAGTATATGATTGGATTTTAATTGGAGTTGAGTTTTTTAAGATTAAATTTAATTTTGTAAATTTTCAGCATTTCATTTTCATCATTAAGTTGAGCTATTAATTATGAACCAATTAAATGTTATACTAAACCCTATAAATATCACGATTTAATACTAAATATAAAATTTTAAATTTAATGTTTTATTTAGTTATTTTCAACAACGGCAAAATTGAACTTTTCAAGTTGAGTTGGGAGTTAATAAATAACAAACACCATTGAATGTGTCTGTAAATTATACTGAATGTCTAATTTGATTTTTATCACACACCATTAATTTAGTCGGAATAGATGACGTATAAGATTTATAAATTATAATATTCGGCATTTCATATCGGTTAAAATCAATTTGAATAACTATGAGACATTTTTAGTGATTGTAAAATTAAATGCAAAAAACTATGGTTAAAGCGGATAATAATATCGTATCAGCCAAATATATGTATGTCCTGGTCATGATAATATGCCCGCTAGTCTAGAAGCATGTCACGATCGGGATCAGTTGGCCTATGTTTAACTATGTGTTGCTTAAATTAGCAGTTGGAAATTAATTAGAAGATTAGTGTGAAGAAATAGAGCCGCGTCAATAGTCAATCCCAACTAGTATTGTTTATACACGTACCGAAAATCTTCCAATATAAAACAGCCAATTTCTTATATATATATATATATATATATATATTCTCATATCATATCTGAAAGCATCACACATATTTCTCTAATTATCATCTATCTCTCTTGTATACTTTTCTTGTCTAATACTATTGTCTAAGGCTCTAAGCTAAGAAGGTGATTCAATATTATTCCATATGGCATCAAACACATCGTACGAAACATCATGGGCAGATCAATGGGATACTGAGCCACATACCTATCCTAATTCTGGGACGACAACATCGAACAATTCTAAGTTTTCCGACAAGGTTGGTGACAAGCTCGATAAGACCAAGGCAGCGGCCTCCACCGGGGTGAAGAAAGTCAAGGCCGGAGCCACGGCCGGGTTCCACTGGATCAAAACTAAGTACCACAAGACCACCAATAAGTGAACACACGATCGAATCATAGTCATAGTCATATTCGTTTTGCTTTTCTTTTTTACTTCCTTTTCTTCTTGTTTCGTTGATGATTATATTATTGATTAGAACTTAGAATAAGAAATATATTGCTTGGTTGGTTCATGTAATATTGGTGGTGAGTTTTAATTATTTGATTGTTTTTGTACATGTTAGATAGAATATAGACACAACGACTACTTTGCGATTATCCATGGTAAGACGTGTTTGATGCGATCATTCAGTACTTCCATATATTCGTGAATATTGTACCATATTATAAGATTAATAATGCGTTGTTTTGAGATTTATTTATTGCTTGTTTAATTTTTCGGAAGGTCTAATTAGTGACTAATTTGCGATTAGGAATTAGAAACGTAAGTGCCTACGTATTGTTTTTATCAACTTAGGCTATGTTCTCTTGTTCTGCAAATTCATTCAGTTTAGTTTATATTTTATACTATAATTCAGTTCAGTTCCATTCATTTCAGTTCTATTCAGACGAAGAGAACAGAGCCTTAGTGGCATAGCTACCTAGATTAAAATTTTAAAGCTCCTCTTTAATTATTCGTTGAATTTCTTGTACAAATTCTCTCTAGCTAGCTGCTTCTCTTTCAAAGGGCGGGTGACATCCCAGTACATATCGTGGCTCAAAATTTGATTTAGCTATATACGTCCTTTTTATTGACTTCGTTAAACTACAATAGTACAAACTTCTCAATTACTACTAGCTTTTTAGCTATATAAGAGGGAACTGTAGTGTCAGTTCTTGTCTCCTCATTAACACCAAGTCATGTGACCTTCTTATTGGTAGATACAATTTCATCTACATATACAGATTGTCGATGAGTGAATTATGTGTGCTCCCTCCCAAACTTACTAGTGTCCCTCCGATCCAACAAAATCTTACTCCCTCCCCTCCCTTCTTTTCAAAGGTTTACTATTTTCCATTTTAGGATTTTTTTTTTTACAAGTTTAACGTTTCATTTTTTGGAAACTCACTATCTCCAATTATTAATTTTTGAATCACTCTCTTTCACACTTTATTTATTCTTTCTCTTACTTTTTCTATACTTTCTCTTACTTTTTACCATCTACTACTTACTATTTTATTCTATTTTCTTAAAATTCACACAAAATTAAATGGTAAACTTTGTAAAGATCATACAAACTTTCCGAACTTTCTAATCATACACACTTGCCGAACTTTCTAATCCAAATGAGAAAACTTTTTATCCCACACATTAAGTCTTAATTTATTATTTATGATCTCCTACTTTATCAACTACTTACTTACTATTTTATCAACATAATAGCTCACTCAAATTAATAATTTATTATTTCATTAATTAAAAAGAGTAAGTCACAAGAAAGTTTTTAATGGACCCGAGTATCTCATGCGCTTCCAATTGTGCTATTAGTTTCCATGAATGATAATCAACATGCCTAAGCATTAATGATTTGGAAATAAATATTCAACTGGGCAAAACTTATTTAAAATATCCACGAATATTGACAACCTCAATAAGAAAATATCATGTGATAAACCCTTGTAAATTCCAGGATCGCAAAACAGATAGTCTGTATAGCAGTTGCAACAAAAAAATAGCACCAACTGGCGTTGCATGAGTTCTAAAAGCTATCTATATACTTCCAAGGTGAACAAATTGGCATCTTTTGAAATTTAGTTGCTGAGAATGTAAAATAAAGACCGTAGGCTGATAATATTTGCTGTGAGTCTTAAATTTTCTAACACAGCATTAATTTTTATTTCTGTGTTATCTTCATGTGCCAATTTTATTCACCATCTATCCACTTTTATAAGCAACTACTCTAAAAAATGGTTGTGTGCTAAAGATTGCCAATTTATCCAATTCAACCACAACAAATGTGTTTGTTTTTGTGTATGATTCCAAGATAATAGCCCATTTTCCACATCAGAAGTGTTTCTTTCTCTTTATGAGTCCGTGAAAATAGTCCGCTTGACATAATTTTGTAGTCCCAAGCCATAAAGTCTGTAATTCAACTTGAAAATTCGCCCAATCACTGTTTGCCACATGACTTATATTTTATTTGGCTGTTACCAAATGGACTCTTATTTGCACTGTCTTTTGTTTTTCAATCTGGTTTGGGTCTTCTATTTGTGATGATGGATCAATTTCCACAAGAAGTTATACTCAAGAAGTGGCCACACAGACAATATATTTACAGTGATGGGGCAATTTTATAATCAAGCTGGGCAAATTTTATAATCAAGTTGGGCAATTTCCTTAATCGTGAATCGTGGGGGACAGATCCAGCTGTACTACAAGCTATCATTCTAGTGTAATCTAGGCTGAACAGTATCTATCTGGTACATTTTGGATTAAACAAGATTTTTAAAAGCCACAAATGTATCTGAAAGTAACAAAAAAAAAGTGGTGTACCTAATGCAAACCCACAGCCAGATTCTGTACTGGAATGTTATTAATCCCCTTTTCAAACCATCAAGCCGCTAGAAGGCTAGAACAATTATTTCGTTCATGGGTAGTATATTCAGAACTTTTTAAATAAGATTTAAATGTAATATATCATAGTATTAAACTAACCTCCCTCTTATATATCCTGATCAGTAGTGCTCTCGATGGGTAGGGTAAAGATCCTACCTTTACCCATACCCTTTAAGGACCCTTTAAGTGGATAGGATACGGGTCTGGGATTTCCCCTTTTCACAGCTACATCCAAACCATTCAAAACCCCCTTATACACCTTCCCGGATACTCCCATCAAAGTTGTTAGTTGCCTCTTCAACTGCTACAAGAGCAATGCGGTAGCTCAAATTAGACTCCTTGTTGAGAATTGTTCCAAAAGAGTCTGGTTCGTTTAAACTAGAGCATCTAGCAGCGAATCAACAAAGAAACATGATATAGCCAATTCACCTCTATATACTCAAAAGCTAAATCCTATCAACAACCACAGTAAAAAAAAAAAAAAAAAAGAAAAATAATAAGTGTTGAGGGGTAAAACCTCGAACACTAACTAACTAAACTATTACAAGCAACCTCGTCTAAGGCCCGCCTCTGACTTGAAGTCCGATGTAGTACCCGTCCGAGCTAGGATACCTGAAAGGACTAAGTGGGGGGGGGGGGGGGTTAGAATGAGTTACCCGGATTGCCTATGTCAATCCGGTAAGAGACTTTACTCAAGAGAGAGTTGGAAGCTCTCAATGTAATAGTTATGAGGAATTATGACTTAGGAATCGACTTAGGGATTCTCACATACCTTAAGGTCTTGGACCTTGTTCTATACTTATAGTTATCGTATCTTATGAGATTGCCCATAAGATGATGCCAAGTGTATGCTTCCGATTTGGACACCAATGCTACATTTGGCCCATGGCCCATTAGTGAACAGTAATCCAATACTAATCAGTGGGCCTGGGAGGGTAGTTTGGACCTTTCCTTCTGAGAGTACTGTTCCACATGTTGGGTCCGTGTAAGTTCCTTGGGTAGATCTGTATGCTTGGTTGATCTGGCCTTAGGCAACTCAAGGTGTCCGTACCTAGAGTTCCACGGAAGTATCTCATTGGTTCTGTTATATACGTTTGGTCTTACTGTGATGGTGGCGTCCGAGATTCTCTCGTCGGGTCCGTTTAGCATCTTAGACTGACAGTTTGTGGTACTTGGAAGGACCATGTGACCTTTTGTCAGGTTCGGAAGTCATCCATCTAGCTTGGTCGGACCT
The DNA here is from genome assembly GCA_026545765.1 of Plantago major. Taxonomy (NCBI): domain Eukaryota; kingdom Viridiplantae; phylum Streptophyta; class Magnoliopsida; order Lamiales; family Plantaginaceae; genus Plantago; species Plantago major. Next base: position 42,325,311 of record CM048840.1, read on the forward strand.
AGCTGAAATGGCGTGCTGACTTGTAAATATTAGTTGACATGAGATAGTTTCCTTTATGTCGGACCATTCGAAGGTCGGACTAGCAACGAATAGGCTATCTCAGCCTTGATGCGCTTTAAGACACGCTCTATGGCGCCCTTAACGGATTGGACACATGTCCGTATCAACATATGTCCCCCTAATTTCCAAGTATCTTAGTAGAAGATTGTTGGTCCAGATAACGGCAAAGTAAAAGACTTGGGGGGGGGGGGGGGTGAATAGTCTTTTAAACTTTTGTCGATAAACACAGTTTCTCAGAAACCTGGGGGTTTCTGATACTTAAATTCAGAGCGCGGAAGACTTTAAGATAGGTAAGTGCAGAAACAATAAGTAAGTGTGTGCTTTGCTGAAAGATAAATACAGAAAGGTAAATAACATGCAAGTATAGTGGTATCCGGAGGTATAATCCTCCAACTAATCCACTTCGGTCTTTCTGAGACCTAGAATTCACTAGAACAGATAATTGAGTTCACCTTACAAAAATCCTATTCTAAGATTCTTAAACAATTGGTTCCCAACCAAATGTTCCCCCTGAGTTATTCCCCAGCTCCTAGAGCTAAGTACTTCCTCTACTCAGATAACCTTGGAGTTATTCCCTGATTTCCCAAATCAAGTACTTCCTCTACTCCACGCCTTGATGGTGTTGGTTATAAGGTTTGTTAGAGAGGCTTCTCGTATAACTTTTCAGTTATGTTTTCAGAGAGCCTAATAGAACAAGACTACTTAATACACTTGTTCAGTGTATGGCAATCTGCTCTTTACTAACCCAAGTAATTGATGTCCGTTTTGAAGAATGAGCTTCAGAAAGGTTATCTGACAGTTCAACTCTTTCACGAATAACAATCTCTTGTTAAGGTTCAGGACAACTTAGAACTACTAGTGATTCTTCAAGCAACAGAAAACTTTCAGAAAGGGTAGTAGAGTGCTTGAGAGAATACTTTGCTAGATTGTAAGTTTGCAAGTTAGATCGTTCTTCGGTCGTATTTCTCAGCATCTAAGTGTGTGATATTTATAGATGAATTAGAGAGTCGTTGGGATGTTATCCGTTAGACACAATTCAAATTCAGTCTATACTTATCTTGAAATGAGTACTCAGAAGTCCTTGTTTCATATCTCAGAGAGGACTGTGCTTTAGTGGCTTTTCTGCCGATGCAATTAATGCATATGTACTATTTCTTGTCCTGTAGTCTTCAACGGATACATTAGCCTTTCTGATGGCTTGCATGCTCCATACTCATGATGTCATATGTTCCAGAATCATGTTTCAAAAGTAACTAAATGTACTTAAGAAAGGATTAAGGACATAGTCTTTCCGAGTGAGACTAAACCTTGGTGTCTTCATAAATCTTGTGCAATCTCCGGTCTTGTAATCTTCAGAAAAGCTCCATTGCTAGGATTGATGTTCATGGTCTTCTTGAAATAAAAATTACACTCAGAGACCTATAATCCTAATACAAGATTTACTAGACTAATTATACTCAGTGATTTCCTCTTTTACAATGTTCAAGTGAACCAAGAGTACTTAATCACCTTTCTGGCTAAGATAGGAACATGTGATGAATGATTCAAAATACTAACAGATATTCCTAACAAATTTCCCCCTTTTTTGATCAGTCATCCATGACTATCTTTCAAAGTCCTATTACAAAGTTGTAATCCTGGAAGAGAAAACAATCCACAACTTAATCATTTCAAATGATATTCAAATTTTAGTTGAATTAAGTGCAGAAAGTAAATATCAACCAAATCACAAGAAGTGACCTTTGCTGATAAGTTGTCATCTATTAGAGTGTATCTGAGAGTATGATCTTCAGATAGGTACAGATTACAGAATAAGATGCAACTTTTACGGATAGAGAAAATTAGAAACAAGAAGATTACAAAAAGTAACAAAACAAACTAAGTAAATTAGAACAACAGGAGAGTCCAAGCTCCAAGTAAACATTCTAAGATACTAGTCTTCAAGTCTTCAAAAATTAACTTAGGTTCAGAAACCTAAAGTTCTTCAGCATCCTTTCTGGATCAGTTGACATAATCATCCACTTTTCTGCATTCTTGGACATAGTCATAAAGTATCCTTCTGACAGAAAGTTCTGTCTTTCTGGATAAGATACAGATTTCATGGTAACTCTTGCCAAGATTGTAGTTCTTCTTCAGAAAGTGTTTGACCCAGTAGTATTTTCCCCAGACCCAGGCATGGTCTACTTGCAGCTCAGATAGGTTGAAATACTTGTGTATTTCTTCCAGATAGTGAATATCATCCAGATATTCATCCTTTGTCATGTAGAATGACTCATAGGGATGAACACCTAGCTTGTTCTGCTTGCTGTAGCTACCATCAAGTTTTCTTGTCTTGTGCACATCTTCTGGCTTGGGGTAAGGACAAGGAAAAGAAAGGTCCATCTTTCTGGCATCATTTCTCTTTTCAACCTCAAAGTTTAGCCAGGCATGAAGGTGATCATGTTTTAGCAAATTTGGCTTGCCTTTCCATTTTAGGATCTAGTTGAAGATGGGAGTTGGAAACTTATCATTGACAAGTAGATGTTGCAGTTCCAGAATCCAATACCCTTTCTTGTTCAGAATGCACCTATATGAAGACTCTTCATTACTGGTCTTCACATACTCAATGTGGGCATCAATTGGCTTTTCTTGATGAGTTTCTTTGTTTGCTCTGCCAAACTGAATATCCCTTCTAGTCTTTTTACATAGGTGGCCTTCGTCAGAGATCCTGACTCTTTCTTCCCGCTTGACTTTGGTGGAAGTCCCTTGAATTGACTTGGTATTTCGAGAAGGGGTTCTGCGCTAATGGCCTTCACGCCAGAGGAGGTTGTAAGGGGCTTGCTTGCCTTCTTCTTTTGTGAAGTGGATGTTCATCAGTATCAGATTCATCCTCATCATCATCATTGATGTTCCATTTGTGAGGCTTGCAGCTCTCTTGACCTCTTACATCACCTTCTTCTTAATTCTCTTCTTCAGAAGCTTTCTGGTTGTTCCCATCTGAGATCCTAAGGGACTTGGTTCCCCTAGTGACCATACTTCTCAGCTTTCTGGTTGGTTGATCTGGAACTACTTCTTCAACAGGGGTGTCTCCAGTGGTGTCCTTAATGACTAGTTGACTTGAGGCGGGGAGATTTGATTGTTTTCTTTTTCTTCCTCTGCCTTTCTGAGGCATCTCTCCTTCCCCCTTAGTCATGAATGACTGACTCATGATAGCATAAGCTTCAGAGAGTGATTCAAAGTTCTTCTGGAGGTTGCTATGCACCCTGACCAATTCTTGGATTTCTTCTTTCATGTCCTTGTTTTGCCTAACCAACACTTGCTCTTTTCTGTTGAGCTCTTCAAGAGGCTTTAGAATAGCCTCAGCTTGTTGAGTAGCAAAAGTAGCATCTGCTAGTGCTTAATTGGCATTGTTGCAGTCTTCTTCCCTGATCAGAGCTAAGTCTTTCTGAGAGAGAGCTATGCTGGTTGCTCTATTTAGCAATGCAGCAGCCAAATCTTTCATCTCTTCTGACGATCAGGACTTGGTTGTCTTGAGCAACAAGCCTGTCTCTTAGTTCCAAGAAAACAGCTGTTCTGGACCTGTGCTCATCACTTCTTGAAGCACCTGGAGCAGAGAAAATTTGAGGCGCCATAAGGGCTAGCTTTTCCTTAGTGATTAGCCTCTCATCTTCTGCTTGGGAGATCAAGTTTTGGTTTATTTCAGCATCATTCTCATAATCCTTTTCTTGGATTGTTTGTAGAGTGGCAATCTTTTGTTTGCCTTTGAGTATGCTGGCCTTCTGAGAAGTAGAAGGTCTTTCTGATGCAGCCTTAGCATAATGCTCTTCATCATCATTGTCATCCATGGCATCTATCTCAGCAGCAATGACAATGATGGCATTTTTCAACAACCTTTGCTCATCTAGGAGTGCCAGTTCCTTAGCATTAGCTTCTCTGAGCTTTTCGAGTTTGGCTTCCTTTTCTTCAACAAGAGCTTGACACTCTAAGTTGATTCTCTTCTCCTCTTCCAACTTAAATCTGAGTTGTTCAATCCTGAACTCAGTGGCTGTGATGATTTCTTCAATTGTGTCTTGTTCAGCCTGTTGGGTATTTTGATGAGACTTTGGTGGTGATGATGATGGGGCTTTCTGAGCATTGGAAGGAGTAGCCTTTTCTGCACTTCCTTTGCTAATTTTCTGAATCCCGCCATTTCCAGGTTGGGGATCATCATTCTGATCATCATCATCATCCTTTTTCTTATCTTCTGGACTTGGATGCTCAGAAGGAGGTTCTTGGTAATCATTCTCATCAGTTTCCTTCTCATCTTCAGAAACCAGGTTGATCACATTAGGAAGTGTGATCATCCTCCCATTTACTTCTTCTTGCTCAGAAGGGTAGGTTGTGAGCTTGCTGGGCAATGCAGGATGGGTCACCATCTGCTCTTGGGTTTGAGCATCAGCAGCTTGAAAGTCTGCTAGGAGTCTTTGTGCTACTTCATTTAAGAAGTTATCATCCATCAGAGTGGCAAAAGAATATGATTCTGTGAGAAACATAGCATGAATATGGTCTTCCAGATTGATTGCTATGGCCCTTTTCTCTGGGATGTCAATTACTCTTGCAATTTTAGAAAGATCGGCCTTTCTGAGTTTCTGCCATTGTCTGAAGCACTTTAGATGTTTCTTGAGAGTGTGCTTCTTAAAGGCTTGGAGTAAGTTGAGTGGCACTAGATTTTGAGCCTGAAAGAAAGGGATCAAGTTAGTTTTGTTCAAACTACTTGTGTTAGTATCTGTGTGCAAAAGTAAGCTTTCTGAGCATACCTGTGTAGAAACACTAGGCTCATTTGCTTGGACTTCTGCTTGTTTGGACACAGAGGCCTCAGATACCTTGATGTGAGGAGAAGTCTGATCCTCAGCATCCTTTCTTTCTGATTGAACCTGAGAAATAGAATCAAATATGTTTAGAAACTTGTTATCAGAAAAGATAAGTGGAAAAATGCTTTCTGAGACTTCGCTTACTTCCAAGTGAGGAAGCTCAGTGGCATCTTTCTCAGAAACCTTGGGGGTTTCTGGAACCTTTTCTTCATATCGCTTGTTCGAAGCTTTTAGTTTCTCTTGGAGGAGATGAGATCACATTCTCTCCGTCCAAGTGTTCTTCTGATTGAGCCTGTAAGATAGAACAAACATATTGATTAAGTAGTGAATTTTACCAAAATTTTCTTAAGGAAAGTTTACTGATACTTACCTTCTCAACAGAAGGCTCAGTAACTACTTCCTCAGAGTGCTTTTCAGCCTCTGGAAACTCTTCGTGTCAGTGTTGGTTCCACCTCCACTACTTTCTCAGTTGTAGCCTAAGAAGAGACATTAAGAATATTAGAACATAAGAGCAATTTTAGTTAGTTATTCCTTGTTCAGAGATAACTTTTACTACCTGTGGAACAGGCTCTTCTTGATGTTCTGAGGTTGGAGGAACCTCTTCTTGATTCAGGGGAGTGGACAAGTTTTCTTCCCCCTGAAATTGTGTCTCCAAGTTGGCCTGTAACAAATGAAGCTTATGAGTAACAAGTTAACATTTTAATGTTGACAAGTTAGATACAAACTACTTTTGTTACCTGAATAGAGTCAGGCTGAGTTTGGGTCTCTTGGACTAGTGGAGTTTCCACAGCCTCTCTTTGCTCATTGTTGGTCTCCTCTACAATATCTTTCTGAGTCTCCATCTCAGTTTGATCCCTTTCTGAGAGTTGAGCTCTCTCAGAAGGTTGAGGAACCTGTTCAAGAACAGGGTTTTCTTCAGCCACATTAAGTGCTGGCATTGTGAATGTGGAAGCAATGTCAACATCTTCCATCACTCTATCTTCCTCATCCAGGCCTTCTTCTTCCTGCTGGACAGAGGGGCTCCTTTCTTTCTGAGGGGCTGAGCTTGATGCTCCTCCATGGGTCTCAATCCTGGACTTTTTGAATACTTGTGTAAGTACTACATCATCATCAGAGTCACTGTCCAGATTGGGAGCTGACCCATCTATGATATTTCTATCATCTCTGGAGATTTCTGGAGCAGCCTGTCTCAGAATTCTTGGGCTTTCTGGTGTTGCCTTTACGTCGAACAACATCTTCTCGAGATCTTGTCTCCAAGTTTGTGCTTTTGTACACTTTGGGACTTAGAGGCTTTCTTGCTTTGAGTCCTCTTTCTCTTGTAACCTGGAGGTTGAGCGGTGAGCTTGCTCGAGACCTCTTCACCTTTGGGCGACTTCAAGCTCTTCCGCCTCTTTCCGAGCTTTCTCGACAATTCTCTCCTTTTCTTCAAAGGCATGTCCGAAAAGAGAGTTGGTGATAGGATTTCTTGTCTCTTCTCGAGAGTTATTCCCATTGTTTCGAATGTAGCAAATTATGAGACCAAATGCATATTGGCCTTTGTCTCAAAGAAGGCCATTGATGATTTTAGGCTCAAATTCCTCAATGTGCCCAAGAAATTTGTCAAGGCATTTCCCCAATTAAAGTGGGTTTCTGCCTTCATGCTTCTTATTCAAGATGCATCATCATCCATCTCTCCATGCTTATCTGGTCTACTCCACCTTTGTTGCCATCAAAGCAACGGACGAACGAGCCAAAGTACTCCGGTGTTTCGGAGATGACCGGTTCGATGGCTTCGTAACAAAGTTTGGGCAACCCTTGCATTTTCAACTGGATTGCCTCAAATAGCTCCTTAACACTTTGAATCATGGAGGCATCCCCGATGTTGATGTCGCCGATTGTTCCTCGATTTTCAATCGGAATAAGTTGCGTAAAGTCTTGCGCCTAGGACAATTTCTTGTCCTTGAACTTGATCTGCATGTACTTCTCTTCTACATCATTCACAACTTTTGTGAAGATTTTGAGTTGTTGTAGAACTCCAACACATCCAAAGGTGGAAAGTCCACTGGAAAGACACAGAAACTTGTAGATATGGGAACTTTTCAACATTCCCAATATCACTTTTCTATCTGCTTTTGAAGAAATGACTGCAGAAATATATTTCTTCACAAGAAAAGCTCCCCAATTCATCTTGTGACTTGGAGCTAGAAGGCGTTTATTCAACACCTTGAGTTCTTTTCCTCCTTGCTTTTCAGTAGGAGCAGATGATGCGGCCTTAGGGTTCTTGGTGGTCATCTTCTTTGGTGCCATCTCTTTTATAGAGTCTTTTAGTGAGTGTTTACAGATGAGTTTTGCAAGAATAATCGAGATTAGTCTATCTTTTCAGAAGACTAAGCACAAGAAGTTGAGTTGCAGAAGAAGTTTTGCAGAAATCTTGAGAGATTTTGCTATTTTGATGCAAGTATGAAATTTTGGATTTGGTAAAAGTGTTTGTCTTTTGCCCAATTCCTATATATATAGCAGACAAAACGTACATAGATACAACATACATATAGCTGAATATGAATGCGTGTCTTTGTATCTGCATAGGCGTGGTACGACCTTTGTACTTCATTAAATGCTTAGTGGGCCATGTCTGCATTTCTCAACAGACATTACTTGCTTTGTTTTAATCTCAGCCATTGAGATCAAATGTTTATACATCAAAGGTTTATATTGAATATCTTGTAATGATATCAATCAACAAATGGTATTGTGCCGACTTGATGGATTTTTAATATGCTACATTCATTGTGTCACTTAGTAAAGAGTACGAACACTTAATCGTTTGAGCTTATCATTCTGAGTGTCAAGTCCTTATCTTTATATTATTTATCATAAAAATGGCAAAAATACAAGACATTGGACATGTTTGACTCCCAGAACTTATACTTCTTCGGGCTTTATGTGTCTTTTCTCTTTATGACTAAATAGTTTCCTGAATTCAAGAATCAGAAACTTCAGTTGTTTGAATGTATTTGACCCACTCTTAGTAAGTAAGTTCTAGTCTTATTTACTCATTGAGTGTGTACCAACCTTTGCCTTTCTGAGTGTTGCTACTCAGAAACCTTTGCATCACTTCTTAACAACTTGGCTTTCTGAGAGCATGTTCTCAGAGACCTACTTCTTTTCTACCTTGCTTACTCAGACTTTAGAGATTCAGGACATTTTTTAGTCCTTAGGCAACTCCATTAACCCAAGATTATGTCTTAAGGTCAAGAACTGGCTTTCCTGTAGGGCTTGGTGAAGATATCTGGAAGTTGGTCTTCTGTGCCAATCTTGAGTATCTCTATATTGCCTTTTTCAACATGGTCTCTGATGAAGTGGTGTCTAACATCAATGTGCTTTGTTCTGGCATGGAACTTGGGGTTCTGTGTGATTGCAATAGCACTTGTGTTATCACAGAAAATGGGAGTTTTCTCTTCATTGAGTCCATAATCTCTGAGTTGTTGTTGAATCCACAGAATTTGTGTTGCACAACAACCAGCAGCAATATATTCAGCCTCTGTGGTAGAAGTTGCAATTGAGTTTTGTTTCTTGCTAAACCATGAGATAAGTCTAGCTCCCAGAAACTGACAAGTTCCTGAGGTACTTTTCCTATCAAGCATTGATCCAGCATAATCAGCATCTGAGTAACCAGCCAAACTCAATCCACTTTCTTTAGGGTACCACAAACCTACATCTACTGTACCTTTCACATACCTTAATATTTTCATAGCAATGTTGTAGTGTGATTGCATCGGATTTGTTTGAAATCTAGCACAAACACAAACTGCATATTGGATATCAGTTCTGCTTGCAGTAAGGTAAAGTAGTGAACCTATCAATTTCCTATACTTGTGTTCATCAACACTCTTATCTGATTCAGTATAGGTCATCTTGGTTCCTATGCTCATAGGTATCTTAGCATTCTTTTCAGAAGGCTTAAGATTGAACTTTGTGAGCATGTCTTTTGCATACTTTGTCTGACTAATGAATATTCCATCATTGAGTTGCTTGACTTGCAATCCTAGGAAATAGTTCAATTCTCCCATCATGCTCATCTCGAATTTACTTTTCATGAGATTTGCAAAGTCATCACAAAGTTGCTTGTCCTTAGATCCAAATATGATGTCATCAACATATACTTGAACTAAGAGCAGTTTTCCATCATGATTTAAGGTAAATAAAGTTTTATCAACTTCACCTTTCTTGAAACCACTTTCCAGAAGGTATTTGGCCAAAGTGTCATACCATGCTCTTGGAGCCTGTTTCAGTCCATATAGAGCTTTCTGTAGCTTGTAGACCATTCTACTTTCTGAGGAAACTTCAAAACCAGGTGGTTGTTCAACATAGACTTCCTCAGCAAGTTCACCATTCAAGAATGCACTTTTGACATCCATCTGATAAACTTTAAAGTCTTTATGAGCTGCATAGGCCAGAAAGAGTCTTATCGCATCCAATCTGGCAACTGGTGCATATGACTCATCAAAATCTAAGCCTTCAGTCTGGGTGAATCCCTTGGCAACCAACCTTGCTTTGTTTCTGGTTATTTCACCAGATTCATTCATCTTGTTTCTGAAAACCCACTTGGTTCCAATCACATATATTCCTTCTACAAATGGAACTAGTTTCCAGACTTTGTTTCTTTCAAACTGATCCAACTCTTCTTGCATTGCAAAGATCCAGTCTTGGTCTCTTAATGCTTCTTCAATAGTTTTAGGTTCAATGTTTGAGATGAAACATCCAAAGAGAGAATTAACATTTTCGACTATTGCTCTCCTAGTCCTAACACCTTGATTGATTGGTCCAATCACATCCTTTGCAGGATGATCCTTGATCCATCTCATCATGGGTTTGGGGCTAGTAGGGTCAACATCTATGTGATCTGAATGTGAATCACTGTGATTATGACTTGATACTTCTTCAGTATCTATGACATTTTGTACCACAGAAGGGCGTTGAATGTCTGACACTTGCTCAGTGTGAGGGCTTTCTGGTACATGCCTGTCAGAGAGGTCATTTCCAGAATTAGCTCTTTGATGAACATCTTCAGTTTCCATTTCTGGAAATCTCATAGGAAATTCTTCATCATGTCTGAGAATCATCTAGTTGTTACTAGGCATTTCATGCTTTTCTTCGTCAGAGTCATCCTCTCTTTCCATAATGATGTTTTTCCTTTCTGAGGGTTCTTCTTCAGAATCCTTTAACATTAGTTCCTTGAACCTTTCTGAGAGTTCATTAGCAAGGGGTGATTTCTTGCTTTCTTCATAGAATACAACATGAACTGATTCTTCAATCTTCTTTGTTCTTTTGTTGTAAACTCTGTAAGCTCTGCTATTCAGAGAATAACCAAGAAACACTCCTCCATCTGCCTTTGGTTGAAATGTTCTTAGATACTCTTCTCCATTGTTAAGAACAAAACAAATACAACCAAACACTTTCAGATGTTTAATATTAGGGGGTCTACCAACCAAGAGCTCATAAGGGGTCTTGTCATGGTGTTTGTTTATCAAACATCTGTTCTGAGTGTAGCATGCTGTGTTTACAGCTTCAACCCAATAAACTTCACTTATTTCAGTGTCAGCCAGCATTGTCCTTGCTGCTTCTTTAAGGGTTCTATTTTTCCTTTCTGCAACACCATTTTGTTGTGGTGTTCTTACAGAGGAAAGTTGATGTTGTATACCTTTGCTGGTACAAAACTCCTTTATGTACTGATTGACAAATTCAGTACCATGGTCTGTTCTGATTGCAGATACCTTGTCATTTTTCATGACTTCAAGCTTATTTAGTAAGTTTGGTATCTCCACCCTAGCATCAGATTTGTGCTTCAGAAAGACAACCCAAGTTAATCTTGAGAAGTCATCTACAACAACCAGACCATACTTCTTTCCTGCATAACTAGTTACAGATGATTCAAAAAGATCCATGTGTAATAGTTGCAGTGGTCTAACACTAGAGTGTCTGATTTTGGAATTGAAGGAGATCTTAGATTGTTTCCCCATCTGACAGGCAGAACAGATACCATCCTTTCTGAAAGATGTTTTGGGAAGGCCAACCACTAACTCTTTCTAGGCAAGTTTGTTCAGAGTTTTGAAGTTCGAGTGACTCATTCTTTTGTGCCATAACCAGTGCTCTTCTGTGTGACCAGATTGACTCACCATGAGACATTCTTCAGTTGTGGCAGATGCCCAATTGGCAACATAAAGACTACCTTTCCGCCGAGCAACCAAGACTGTCTGCTTTGACTCATTGTCAATAAGTTTGCAAAACTTTGCTTTGAATTTCATAGTGAATCCCTTGTCTGCAAACTGGCTCATGCTAAATAGATTGTATTTCAAACCCTTAACATGTAATACGTCAGTAATTGTTAAAGATCCCAATTTGACGTTGCCAAATCCCAGAGAGGGATTTAATTCTCCTCCAGCAAATCTGATGTCTGGTCCAGTGTTGCAAGCTTTGTAGTTGACCAGATTTGCTTTGTCTCCTGTCATGTGCTTTCCGCATCCACTATCAAATAGCCATTGAGCCTTAGTCCAAGAGGCGTTCTGCACAAAACAAGAAATGGAGTTAGGTTCTTGCTTCAGAGATAGAACCATTTAGACTAAACATTCTTCCAGTAGGAATCCACATTTTAGTGAATTTCTTGGGAGTTTGTTTTTGTCTAACTTGATCAGAAGGAGATGCAATAAAATTAGTAATTTTGATCTCAATCTTCCTTCTTGGGGTGTTTCTAGGTGTTCCCTTTGGTGCTTCGGATCACAGGTTTCGGGGTTGCTTTTGAAACTTAGCCATTCGCCGTGTTCCTTCTAGCTTTCATTCATTTTTCGGTGGTTTGAGATTTCTTCCACTTACATTTATTACGTGCAATATCAGCCTTGCGCCATTGTTCTTGTCCTTCCTTATATTGATGTAAAAGGACTTTTCCAATAGCACGATAGCCAATGCCATTTCGAACACCTTTGGCTTTCTGAATGCGGTCTTCAGAAGCCTTACTAGTTTCTGCATCATCTTTATTTTCATAAAATGGTAAAGTTGAGAATTTGCCTATTCCAGCAATTCTTCCCTTCTTAGTAATATAGCACTGTGGATGTTTGCATGTCTGAGGGTTGTGTTTCTTTTCAGAAACCATATCCACATATTTCTTGTGAACTTGTTGTTCTTTCAAAGGCTGAGTTGCTACTCCTTTTCCTTTGTCAACTACCCTAGCTTTCTGACCAATGCTATAGGTGGTTGAAGAACCATTCCGTTGACTTTTTACAAAGGTCAACCTGTCATCATCCTTCTTCAGAGGAGACGAATTGCTTGATTGTTTATCAAGTCCAAGTCCACCTTTCTCAAAGGGATCTCTTAGAAATGATTGAACCTCAATGAGAGTGTCACTAGCCTTTGCATAAGATTGGAAGGATAGCTCTTTCTTTCGGAGTTCCTCATTCTCAAAAAGCAGCTTCATCATTTTCTTATTAAGTTCATCCAAGGCTAGTTTGTGAAAATTTTCATTTTCAGATATCTGACTTTTCAGAAGGGCTATTTCAGCGCTCTTGTTCTCAGATACCCTGGTTAGCTCAGAAACCTCTTTTTCAAGAGTTTCTTTGCTTTCCTCTAGAATTCTGGTTTTGGATTGTGCTTTCAGAAATTCTTTCTCATAACGATCCAATTAACTCCTGATTAACTCCAGATCCTCAATTCCATCATCACTCTCATAGTACAGAAATTGTGAAATGTTAGTTACCTCATCAGCCATAAGACACATTTCAATGTTGGAGATGTCCGGACCAGCAATCTCAGCAACTCCACACATTTCATTCTTCTTAAGGCCGAAGTCGATTACGTTGTGGGTGATTCCACACAATTTTGGTGATGGTAGGTTTGAGTTATCTGAATCTCCATCTTCAGAATCTGTCTCAATATCTAGAGCATCAAGTTGGATTTGAATCTTCTTCCTTTCTTCAGTCAGTAAGGCCCTTTGATTTCTTTTGTAAATTCTTCTGTCCTTCTTGTCACCTGTCTTGGGCTTGTTTAAAGCAGGGCAATCTCTCTTAAAGTGACCAGGCTTTTGACAATAGAAGCAGATATCATTTCCTATCTCTGCTGATTCAGTGCTAACACCTTTCTAAATGGGGGTCTTCAGAGAGTTGTTTAGTTGAATGTTTTTGTACTGATGATAGTTTGGGCCAAGATGCTTTTTCAACTTTTCTTTAGCTTTTCTTCTCTCAATCTCTTGACTCACAAATTTATTCATGTGTCTTACTGCAAGAGCATTTTCTTCAGATGCGTCTTTGGTATCTTTCTTTTCAGAATTACCTTGAAAGACTAGAGCAACACTTTGCAACTTCTCAGCTGTTTGTTCTCTCTGAGTTGTCTCATAATCTCTGATGAGATGAGAGAAGAGCTCTACTGGAGTAATATTTGGCATTCCTTGGTTGAAATAAAAGAATTTAGTGTGCTCCCAGTTGTGATTGAGACTTCTGACAATAGTCTTAATCTTTTCTGACTGGGAGTATTTGTTGCTTTCACCAAGTGCAGCCATATCACTCATAAGAGTAGTAAACCTGAAATCAAGTTCTTCCAGAGTTTCAGTGGGAGCTTGCTTGAAGTTTTGGAACTTCAATTTAAGAACTTCGAACTTGTTTTCTTTGGTTTTCTCGGTTCAAACGCATTTCTTCAATCAATTGCCGTGCAACTTTCGCGTTTAGCACCTGATTTACCTTGTATGTGCTCAGGTGTCGATCTGATGATTATATTACGAGCTTGACCATCCAATCTGTGTCTCTTGGCATCTTCAGATGTCCAGAGCTCTCTTGGCTTGTCTTCATACATAATGCTTCCACGAGCAACATGACCACTATCACTAGCAGCCATGTCCTCGCTTCCATTTTCCTTGTCTGAGGCTTTTCTTCCATCAGAAACCTCAGTGACTTGTTTGAGTTGTCTGATTTTGATAGGCCCTTCATTGATGACATAGATCATCTCATCACTAATGGCCTCCAGATGGAGCATCATGTTGTTCTTCCATTTCTCATAATTTTCTGGCTTTAGAACGGGTGCATCGCTCAGAGACATACCTACACACTTAACACACAAATTATATAGTCCTCAGAAAGGGACAAAGTTTCTTCACCTATCTGGGGATCTAGGTTCAGTGCAGAAGGCTTGGGAACCTCCTGCTCTGATACCACTTGTTGGTCCAGATAACGGCAAAGTAAAAGACTAGGGGGGGGGGTGAATAGTCTTTTAAACTTTTGTCGATAAACACAGTTTCTCAGAAACCTGGGGGTTTCTGATACATAAATTCAGAGCGCGGAAGACTTTAAGATAGGTAAGTGCAGAAACAATAAGTAAGTGTGTGTGCTTTGCTGAAAGATAAATACAGAAAGGTAAATAACACAGCAAGTATAGTGGTATCTGGAGGTGGCGTAATCCTCCAACTAATCCACTTCGGTCTTTCTGATGTTCATGGTCTTCTTGAAATAAAAATTACACTCAGAGACCTATAATCCTAATACAAGATTTACTAGACTAATTATACTTAGTGATTTCCTCTTTTACAATGTTCAAGTGAACCAAGAGTACTTAATCACCTTTCTGGCTAAGATAGGAACATGTGATGAATGATCAAAATACTAACATATATTCCTAACAAAGATAGTTGGTAACTATGAAAAGAACAAGTGTGTTGTGGAGCGTGTCCGAATCATTAACTGAAAAAGGAAAAAAAATCCTTTTTGTTGGGATCCGTCGTCCGTGTTCTTAGGAATTCAATATATCTCTCTCCCCCCCCCCCCTTTTCCTTCTATAGTCCGTGTTATGTAATAGCTCGGACTGTAGATGGAAAAGGTATTTGTATCCGAGATATATAGATCCGAGTACGGTTAGGATCTGAGGAAGTCCGCTGTGGAAGAGTGTAACGGAAGCTATATGTTGGACCGATTATGTGAAATGGTCCTCCTGGGCCGCTGATCCGGCCCACGGGGAAAGATCCCGGGTAAAGCGATGCGACCGTTTGATTGGAAAGATATCAACGGTTGGGATTTTAAAACCAATTGATGCGACGCTTCTGATGAGCATTAAATGCGATGCACTGTTAGCCAGCCACTTGTGAACCGGCACAACCGTTGGATTGAAAAGATCAACGGCTGGGGTTTAAATCCAAGTGATGTGACTCTTGGCTTTCCCCAAATCGCCCCTATAAATAGTCAGCCCATCAGTCACTTTTACACTTTAGCCACATCGAAACTCAGAGCGACTCTAGCAATCAAAGATCAATCCGAGCAACTGAAACTCGCGAAATCTTGGTATTTCCACCTCAGATTCGTACCCTCGGAGAGTTAGCAAGGCTTCGTCGTCCATTCAAGCTTATCAAGTCAACTTTGTCAAGTAAGTACGCCTCAATTCCTCCTAAGGTTTTTCATTTTCGCGATATGCTTGCTGCATGCTCATATGTTTTTGCCCTGCTTGAATACCCAATTGTTGATTCTGTGGTTGCGAATGTTGCTAGTGATAGGCTTTAGCAGCGTATTTAGTTGGAATACTTCTTCTTTGTACTGTAGCGTGCTAATTTCCTTTACCAGTAGCCTGTTGATTTGTCTCGTATGTCATGCCCACTGTAACCGAAACTTGATTATGCATGCTTATTTGGTGATGTGTTGGTGCCGATTGGCACACAGTCTTTCGTAAATTGTCCCAGTTAACGTGCCGGGTAGGGTAGACAATAGTGCCGATGACACGTCTCTGTGTGCCATGGTTAGTGCCCATAGTGTTAAGACTATACTTCATGCAGAAAATCTGGTAAAGTAGAACTTCGTCGGATCGCTTGACTTAATAAGACATCTAAATGAACTCTCGTACAATCACAACTATCGTTTCTGACCCATTTCCTTCTGCCCTAGGATGTCCGGGAGCGATAGTCAGAACCAACACGAGGCTCAAGGTTACAATGATGGAGTAAACTCGGTGACTGAGTCCATGGACTTAACCATGTCCGTAGGAGATTTTCTGGTCATGGACCTTGTGTCTTCTAGGGACTCTGATGCTGGACAAAGAGTCCGTGGTGCTGCAGAAACTCAGCCTGACGTAGCAGTGGGCTAGGGAGATGTTGCTAGGACTAGGTCACTAGTCCAATCTCGGACTATAGGTGGTGTTGGAATGTCAGTTGATCCGAATGAACCTCAGATTGAGTAGGAAGGCGACAGTGGTCGGGAGGCCGACGAAGTGGAAATGTTCGAGGCTGGGGAAGAGGACCGTGTTGTGGCGGAAACAGGTCCGTCCAACGTGAGTACATCAGGGAAAACCGAAGGTGGCGAAGAGGAGGAGGAAGATGGTGAAGAAGAAGAGGATCAGGATGAGGAGGAAGGTTCTCCAGTCGCTTGCCCGCGGAGACGCACTAGTCGTCGGATTGCGTTACGTCCTGCTGCGTCCGCTCAATCCAATCTTCCGTTAGTAGAGGGACGCGGTGCAAAGGCCGCTAGAATCAAATTCCCTCGTCCTGCATCCGCCGTTGTGATAGCGGATGAATTTGGAGAGTTAAATACGGACGGGCTTCTCCCTACCTGTCCGTCGAAGGTTAAGGCGGAGGACATTCCAGAGTGGAGGCGGAAGTGGGAGATTCCTGAGTCTGTTGAAATCATGGTTCCCGAGCCCGGACATGCATTTTATAATCTGCCTGCCGGGTACATGTGCATGCATGAAGTAGCTTTCGCTTGTGGATGGAAGGCCCCTATTGCGCCGGAGATAAAGCATATCCTGAACCACATCGGGATCGGTCCGAGCCAGGTTATCCCAAAGTCTTTGGGTAACCTCATTTGTTTTTTCATTTTTTTGTAAAAAGAAGGGGCAGCCGGTGAATTTCGAGAACTTTAGGCAGCTTTTCCATGTTACCTTTAGTCCGGGCAATCCCCTGTTTTATACTTTTGTAGCTAGAAAACCCTACAACTTCATTTTCGACTCCATTTCTTCCTTGGGGTCGAAGTGGTGGGATAAGTTCATTTTTGTGCGGATGGCCCTGCAACCTCGGATGTCCGAGATGCAGCGAGAGCAATGGGGGCTGCCGACAAAGTTCTCGAGGGAGACTATCCCGAATTGGCGCCCCCTTCCGAAGAACATGGCTTCGTGGGTGGCGGCAATCCACAAGAAGAATGACCCACCTACTTAACCGTTCCACGGATTGATCTGTCAGCCGCTGCCTTACTTGTGCGGACTGACCGACGCCGTGGAAGTTGGAGGGAAGATGGACTTCAGTAAGGATTTTTAACTTTAGGATTTGTGTTCTTCTTTCTTTGGAGTGCTCTGTCTTGATCATGTATTTCCGCAATTCTGGTAATCCTTCCTTTATATGTCCATATCTGACGCCTTTATTTTATTGTGCAGCTCACTGGTTCGAGTACATCATGTCGACGCTCCGTGAAAAGAAAAAGTTGCAGAGGGAACAACAAGCCCTGGAGGTCGCCGCCGGTCAGAGGACCAAGATTATCAACACATTTGTGGGTCTTTCGATGGCGGATCCAAAAAATGTGGCAGTGTTTGCTGCAGAGGAGGAAAGACAGAACAAGGCCGGAGAAGATCCACAGGCCTTGGTGGTGCCCGACAAGGGCAAAGGTCCTGCCACTCGGAGCGCCACTGCCTCTAGGCCACCCGCTTCCGCTGCTTCGGCACCCCAGCGAGAGGTGTTGATGCGGGACGCCATAACCTCAGGGCGCAAGAGGGGAGCGACCTCGGAGGCTTCCCTTCCAGCTAAGAGGCAACAACTGTCCGCTAAACTGCCTGTTGACCAAGCTGCTCTCGATAAGGAGTATGAGTGGGCCCGCGGACTCCCTGAGGTGGAACGGGTCGGAGGGCTTGACGAGCTATACCAGCGGGTAAGTAACTCTCCCATGGTTTCCTTGGCTTGTTCTTAGTATAATAAAAATACAACTTATATCCATGCGGACCTCTTGCAACTCGGATGTTTCGTCAGAGCCATGCAGTGGAAGGCCGGCGAACGTGCTACTTGAGGAGGATCTGCACAAAGCCGTAGCCACTTCCGCGGATGAGGCGGAGAAGGTGAAGCGGATGGAAATGCAGCTGAAAGAAAATGAAGTGAAGTTCCATAAGCTGAAGGCAAGCTGGGAAGAGATCAAGTCGGACTTGGACTGGTAGGAGAATTTTGTCAGCAGGTCGATGAAGGCCTTCCTGGACTTAAAGGATATCCTGCTCGGGGGCCTCCAATATGCCCGCCTTCAGGCTGGTCGTGACTTTATGAACTCGGATTCTTTCAAGTTCTTCATGGCGGACAAGTCCGATGCCTCCCGCCTAGATGGGTTTTCATCCTCTATCGGCCAGCTACAGTCCAAGGGACTGCTTCCGCAGAGCTTTGACTGGAAGGCGGAAGGGTTGATCCCTTCTGTGGATGCTAATGGTGTGGAGGTCCATGTGGACAATGTCTCGGACGAACGGTTGGCCGCGTGCGAGTTTGCAGAGCTAGTCACCGAGGAGGGTGAGATCGAGATCCAAAACGGCGGACACTTCCTTCCGAGGTGTGTCCCGGATGCCCTCCGAAAGGTATGCTTTGTACCTTTTGATAACTACCGGGCTTTCCTGAGGAACTGGTACTTCCTGCCTTCTCGGGTCGTTGGTCTCGATGCGGATTTCAACTTGTTCGAGGTCGCTGAATCTCTTGCCGCGCAAGTCGCGGCCAACACGCCTCCCGTCAATCCGCCTCAAACCGGTGAAGCGGGTCCGAGCCAAGCTGGCCCCCAGTGAGAAGTCCGGGGTATGCCCCGTGAAAATTCTGTACTTGTTGAATTTTCATGTCGAATTTGTTATCCTTTGATTGCGCGGAATGTCGCCATGTACAATGCTTTTATTTCTTCTCAGTTGTAGTAATTATCCGTGGAGCTATGCTTCCCTTACTTTTGAATCACTACTTGCTATCTTCTTTGCTTCCTTCTGTTTGTTGTTCAGAAAATACACATCTTTTGAGAACACAGATCTCTATTGATGGCGTCTGATGTAGAAATCAAACCATCATCTTTCCGATCCTCGGACCGTTCATTTTTTGGGATGCGTAATTCTTCTAGAAGGAGGAAGTTGAAACAGTGAAACAGTCATTATTGCTGTGTCTTTTCATCTTCCTAGTCGTCGGATGAGTGACACATGGCGTGATCGCAAAGATCCATCGCTACTATAAATAAGACTATGGTAACTCCTCCTTTCTTACTGCTTTACTTTTCACCAATCTTTCCCTGTTTAGCACCTTCAACCTTCCAAAAAAGCCGGCGTTCTCCAGTATGTCGGAATCTGATGACGAGGAATATCAACATTGGGTAAACTGTGCTTGTGGGCACATGCATCCGCCGATTTATCTGGGTAGAGGGACCGCTGATGACCCAATCATTCTTGATTTTGAAGGCGACCCCCCTCTACGTCCGGGGATAGCCAGGAGGTTAGCTGATGAGGAAAGGGAGCGGACGTTGAAGATGATCCGTAGGAGGATCCGAATGGAGCAGCAAGCTCGTCAGGCTCAACACGGTGGCTCGGAGTCTCAAGGCTCAACTTCCGGAATCCATTGAAGGGACAATGCGGGGTATGCCCCGTAGAAGTATGCATGGTCCTCGGATCTTCCGTGTGTATATGCTCGGATAATTTTTTTTATAAAATTCGGACTATTTTCATCAGATGAAATCGACACCTTTTTCTTATTCATACTTCGTCGGGTTATACTGACGCACATATCCTCGTAAGATGATCAACAAATACAAACTCGGACGTGGTTGAGGGGCTTGTTTGGGTTTGGTTGGATAACTCAACTGACCCAACACTGTTCAACCCAAACGGGTGACTCAAGGCCATTGCTGACGTCAATCTGTTAGCGTGGCGGACGCTGATTGGTTGGAGTGTTCTATAAAAAGACACGACCCCAGTACCAAAACCGTGTAAATTGATTCCAAATTCTTCTTTTTTCTATCTCTGATGCTCGAAGTAAACTATTAAAGCCTGACTTCTTCTCTTTTCTTCCAATCCTACTTTAGTGGCTCGAATCTTTCTTGAATTGGTAATGGTCTCCTGATTTCAAGAGAGTTGGAGTCTCTAAAGATGGTTAGGCAGAGATCTCAGTCGTTTCGACTTGTATATATCATTGTTTGTTGGTACTTAGTTCTCCCCGGACACTGGATCTACGTTACCATGGTATGGTGATATCATGAAATATTCTGTCATGTTTAACCATTTTTCCTTGTGCAGGTAGATCAGGTTCCTGGTTTCCACGGAAACTATACTTTTCGATTGATATGGAAAAAGCTTTTCCAGACAGGGGAATAGCCTCGACGGGAGATGACGTATCTCCGGAGACTTTCTTTATAGATTATGTAATGCGTCTGTAGATCCGGATAAAGATCCGGGACTTGTAGACTGCAAAGACAGTGTTTTGTATACTTTCGTTTCATCTATGAATAAAACTCATTGCTTGCCTTTTTCTTGTCACTCGAACGTTAAATCTCAGATGCACGAATTGAAAGATAAAAGTTGTATTGATTTGCCGGAAATTCAATTACAACTTGTGGGCTCCATGGCCAATGACAAAAGGATTAATCAAAAATAGAACTGACGGAGTTCCGTATAATAGATAGTTGGAATCTAAAATAACCAAACGACCTGGCGGAGATTCGCGTAACCATCCCTATGCGTAAAACTTTTGAAAGTTTTTAGCATTCCATGACGCTTGAGTGGTGTCCGCGCTCATCTTCTAATTCGTAACTCCCATTTACTCTTGCTCCGACAATCTTGTAAGGCCCTTCCCATTTTAGGCTTGAGTTTTCCAACATTACTCAAAATGTCAGCCCGGCGAAGTACCAGGTCTCCGACCTGCAAGTTATTTGTTCGAACATTCCTGTTGTAGGCTCGGGCACCAGTTGCTTCATACCTATCGATATTAGCCAGTGCCTCAGTTCTTTTTTGTTCCAGCATGTCCAGGTCGAATATCCGAGCTTCACGATTGGAGAAATCTTCGAACTCTTGGATCCTCATAGTCTCAACAGCAATTTCGGCTGGTATAACTACTTCTGAGCCATATACCAAGGCAAGGGGAGTTTCTTTGGTCGTGGTCCGTGCAGTGGTGCGATGAGCCCATAGTACACCATCTAGGTCGTCCGCCCAGCTCTCTTGAGAAGTTCTCAACCGCTTTTCGAGGATCTTGACTATTGTCTTGTTCGTGGACTCAGCTTGTCCATTAGCTTGCGGATATCCAACAGATGTGAAACGTTGTTCAATCTTGAAGGACGCCAGCCATTCCTTGAGCCTATTGCCTGAAAATTGGGCACCATTATCCGAGACAAGAACTCTGGGCAGGCCGAAGCGGCAAATGATGTTCTTCCAGATGAAGGTCCGCACTCGACTTTCTGTAATGGTTGCCACAGCTTCCGCTTCTACCCATTTGGTGAAGTATTCCACGGCCACAATCAGGAACTTCTTCTGTTGAGTGCCCCTCGGGAACGGTCCGACAATATCGATGCCCCACTGATCAAATGGACACGCTATGATTGACGGAATCATAGGATGTGTCGGGCGATGTGGAATGTTCGCATAGTATTGGCAATCAGGGCACTTCCGAGCGTGATCAGCGTAATCTTTATCAATGCTAGGCCAATAATAGCCTTGTCGTATGATTTTCTGGGCGAGAGTTCTTCCCCCGGAATGACTCCCACAGCTTCCGTTGTGTATCTCTTCCAGCACAGTCTTTTCTTCTTGTGGGCTCAAACATCTCAAGTGAGTCCCGGCAAAAGATCTCTTGTACAAATCTTCTCCCAGTATGAAGTATCCGTTCGCTCGGCACTGTACGCTCCTTGATTCTTCCGGATCAGCTGGTAGAGATCCGTCCTTGAGATAGTTAAAGATGTCAGTCATCCAGTTTCTTCCTGTGTCAGTTATCATGACAGCTGAATTGAGACTCATGACGGATGAGTCAATAACAGTGAGTAGGATTACTCTCCTTGTGTCTAGAGCCGCTGTTGTGGATGCGTATTTTGCCAGAGCGTCTGCTCTTTCATTCCAGGCTCTATCAAACTTTTCCAGGGTAAATTCCTCAAAGTGGCCGGCTTCCTGCTTGAGTAGCTCAAGATACTTGATCATCGAAGGACCTTTTGTGGCAAAAGTTCCTGAAAATTGAGCTTCAACGAGCTGTGAGTCCATGTAAGCTTTGAGCTTCCGAACTTGCAGGGATTTGGCCAGATGTTGCCCGACTAACAATGCTTCATACTCAGCCTCATTATTGGTAACTTTGAATTCCAGAGATATCGCGTAGTCGAGTTCCGCACCATCAGGGCTCTTAAGAAAGATTCCAATCCCTCCCACTCTTCCAGTGGAGGAACCATCCACTTCCAATGTCCAGACATCAGAAGGATGTTTTGCAATAAGTTTCGCTACAGCACCCGCGGCTCTAACTAATTGTCCACCCTTTCCTGAGTTCCAAGAAATCATATCAGACATTCAAAAAAAAACTTGTTGCAATTGATCAAACTTGCTTGGAAATCTTCTGCAAGCTCCTGAGGTTCCAACCTTTGTTCCTCTTTTTCTTTGATTTTCGGTCCGGAGTTGTTAGTACCGGATCCGCTTGCGATATCGTCAAGAAGGAACATTTGGTTGACCCGAGTTTCCTCATATGATGCAGGTAGGGACTGATTGATGAATTGAGCATCCTCGAGGTTTGCTGGGTTGAACTTCGGCGGAACTGGCTTCCGGATAATTTGCTTGGTGATTAGGCATTCAAATGCCTATTTGTCAGGGACTTTCTCTGAATCCGCCTCAGGATATTCCGCTAAGAAGTCGGCGAGGACTTGAGCTTTCTTGGCTGACGAAGCCTGATAGCAAATGTCGTATTCACTCAGCTCGATCGCCCACTTAGAGAGTCGTCCAGATTGATCGGGCTTCCCCAGGACCTGTTTCAAAGGTTCCGCAGTTAGTACCACTATTTTATGAGACTTGAAGTATGGTTTTAACCGCCTTGCGGTGTGAACCAAAGCATGTGCAAGTTTCTCAATCTTCACGTATCTTGTCTCCGCCCCAGTAAGGGCTTTGCTAAGATAGTAGATTGGCAAGTGATCATTAGCCTGAATCCGTACTAATACGGAACTCATTGCCTCTTCCGTGACTGCTAGGTAGAGGTAGAGTGGTTTGGAGAGCATTGGGGGGGGGGGGGGAATGGAGGTACTTTTTCAATTTCTCGAAAGCCTCAGAACATTCCGCAGTCCACTCAAAGCTCTCTCCTTTCCGGAGGATTTTGAAGAACGGAAGATTCTTCTCCGCAGATCGTGAAATAAAACGACTTAAGGACATAAGATGTCCTATGAGTTGCTTTACCTCATTGAGGGTTTTCGGGTGCGACAGATCTAGGATTGCCTTGATCTTCTCGGGGTTTGCGCTTATCCCCCTCTCCGTGACCATGTATCTGAGGAACTTCCCTCCTTTTACTCCGAACGTGCACTTTTCCGGATTCAATTTCATTCCGTACTTCCTAAGGATAGCGAAGCACTTGTTCAAATGATGCACATGTTGCTCTTCAGTTTTGCTCTTGACGAGCATGTCATCCACGTACACTTCCATGGTTTTCCCAATCTTGTCCTTGAACATTTGGTTCACCAGACGTTGGTAAGTGGCTCCCGCATTTTTCAATCCAAAGGGCATTACCTTGAAACAGTAACCCCCCCCCCCCCCCCGCAGCGAAGAAAGCTATTTTCTTGATGTCCTCCTTGGCCATCCGAATTTGGTAAAAACCTTGGTATGCGTCCATAAAACTCAGTAACGCACATCCGGACGTGGAGTCAACCAACTAATCTATTCGTGGTAAAGGGTACGGGTCCTTTGGGCAGAACTTGTTCAACCTAGTGAAGTCATTGCACATCCGCCATTTGCCTGGTGATTTCTCTACCAGAACCACGTTGCAGACCCAATCAGAGTAACGGACTTCTTCGATATGCCCTGCTTTCAGGAGTCGCTCAACTTCAGCGGATATGATGGCATCCTTGACCGGACCAAAATCTTTCCTCTTTTGTCGGATGTACTTGATTGAGGAGTCCATGTTCAGACGGTGAACAGTAATCCTCGGATCTATTCCCTTCAAGTCATCGGTGCTCCAGGCAAACATATCACTGTTGTCTCGGAGACAAGCAATGAGATTCATTTCCACCTCTGTGTTCATCTCTGTTCCGATTCTTGTCTTCTTGTCCGGGCTTCCAACAACAATCTCAATTTCCTTGAGAGTTTCATGAGGCTCGATTCGCACTGTCCTAGGAAACTTCTCCTTTTGGCTCGCTACTCCAATCTGCGGATTCTCCTTTTTGGCCGGAAGAACAACTGGCGGGTCAGAGGTCAAAGTTGTTGTCAGCACGGGGGCGGACGCTCTTCTTGTGGACATAATGTAACATTCCCAGGCTTCACGGACGTTTCCCATCTCTTCTCCAACTCCGAAGGGAGTTGGAAACTTCATTCTGTTATGGAGAGTGGAGGAAATAGCCCGGAATTGATTGAGCCCCGGACGCCCAAAGATAGCATTGTAGTCGAAAGTCCGGTCCACCACTACAAATCGGACCGACTGAGTCACTCTTGCCGGGAAAGTCCCGAGTGAGACGTGCAACATAACACTTCCTAGGGATCGAACAGTTCCCCCTCCAAACCCTAGTATAGAGGTGTGGACCCTCTCATATCGGATTCTCCCACTCCATCCGTCCGGTTCTTTTGGAAATGATATTCGAGGAACTCCGTGTGTCCACGAAAATTTTGTTCACTCGATAAGTTGCGATGGTTAACGAAACCACCAGCGGAACATCTGGATTATCAATGTCCTCGCCTCCTGCCGTAGGAGGAGTAATCTCGCTATCGAAGGATATAGCGTTTGTACCCCGAATCGCTGGAGCAGCGTACGCTCTATCGTTGTTACGAAGATTTTGAGCAGTCCGCTCTCTTGCGTTCCTACTATCACCTCCAGATGGTCCGCCTGCGATGGTGTTGATCACTCCGCTGTACGGAGGGTTCTCCATATCAATGTCATCGCTCTATCTGTAAGGATGTCCATCTGTGCGAGGCGGATTATGAGCCGGCGGAGGTGGCAAAGATAGTGGACGGGGTGGTGGTTCTGTAGCATTATCTTCCCTCCTTCGCTCCGTTCTATCGTGCCTCGAGGGTTCATCCGCATAGATGTGCTCCTTTAGCTTGCCCTCTCTCACCAGGTGTCCAACCTCTGTTTTCAATTGGATACAGTCATCAGTCTCGTGACCACGACACTTGTGGAACTTGCAGTACCCCTTTCCATTCTTATTCTTCCGGTTGTTGTGAGAGAGCTTTGGCCATTGGACATCCAGCTTCTTCTCGATGATAGTCGCCAAGATGTCGGATCTTTGTCTATTGAGACGGGTGTAATCCGCGTATCTCCTCGGCGGACTCCTTTCTCTGTGGAAGCCTTTATCTCTGTGATCCTTCTTTGGGTCGAACTTCCCCTGGTGTTGCTCTTGTTTCATCGGCTCCTTTCCTTTCTTGGAACCAGCTCTTACTGGAACATTCCTTCGGTACTCCTCTCCGTAATATCACTTCTTCACAGATGTCATCTAAATGCTTTTCACTCCTCACTTCCTGATTGGAGAGTTTTCTGCAGAGTTCTGAGTTGAAAGTATTAGCATATACATTTAACCTGACCCTTAATACTGTGTGGCTCAACTCGAAGAACTTCCGCGTGAAAGCGATCTAGGAAGGTCCTTAGATCCTCTTGCTCCCGCTGTATAACTTCTACCAGGTGCTCTACGATACGCTTTCTCCTTTTTTGATTTTCCAAATCATGCCAAGAACTTGGAAGAAAGGTCTGCATATGACCTTATTGACTTGTTCGGCAAAGCGGTGTACCAATCCATAGCCGTTCCGAAGAGAGTGGATGAGAACGTAAGAGCTTTTGTATTGTCGCTCATTCCCTTGGAATCCATCTTGCTGTTGTACCTTGTTAAGTGACCAACGGGACAAGCATCCCCATAATAGTATTCCAAGCTCGGAATTACCTGATTTGAGTTTCTGTTTCTTTCCTTCTCTCTCATGATGTCATCGAACAAGGGGTTTGGTGCGCTAGTAGTTATCTTCTCGTGATCTTTTACCAGGCGTCCGAGATTCAGAATCTGGGCCTCCAAAGCCTTCTGCTGAGCGTAGATCTCGTCAGCGATCATGATCTCTCCTGTCCTCGGATGAACAGCTACATCCGCGGGGAGTTCATCTATCCGGACCATCGAAGTTTACGCTACTTGATCTCTGTCTCTGAGGTGCTTATCGCGAACTCCGGATGCCTATTATCCCTTCTTGATACTCTCTCCTTCCGTGGGCTTCCCTCACCTGAGCTTGGGAGGCGACCCACGGCCCGTAAGGTTTCGCAAATCCTCTTGAGGTGGCTGATTCCCTAATCTCTGTTGGATCGGACGTTGCCTGTTTCTTGATAATGCAGGCTCTGCCTGAGGAGGAGTAACCACTGGCGGAGTAGCTTGCTGAGGATGGGCATTGTTAGACCCCAGACATCCTTGGATGATTGTGAGCAATCTATCGAAATGGGTCTCACTTAGTCCGAGATCACTAGTGCGGACAGTGCGACCATCGGGCATAGTGAACTGTTGACCTGCAGTAGGGCCTTGAGCTTCTGCCGGAGAAGCTCGTACGACCCCTTCTCCATGGCTCACAGGCACAACATTCTCAGGAACACTTCGGACTCCCCTGCGCGGAGCGTCTCTTCCTTCATCTGAGGATGGACTGGCTGTGCGCCAATCGCTCGGATATCTCCTTCCAGCGTTCCCTCCAGCCACAGTGGCTCTTCGTCCATGGGTGGGCGGACATCCTCGGGGGCATGGTGGTGGAGTCCCCACGCCTGCAGCACTAGTCCGCGCTGTCCGTCTTGTTCTTGCCATCAGCTTAACTCAAACATGAAAACTTTTTGTAACGTTTCCCACAGACGGTGCCAAAATGTTGAGGGGTAAAACCTTGAACACTAACTAACTAAACTATTACAAGCAACCTCGTCTACGGCCCGCCTCTGACTTGAAGTCCGATGTAGTACCCGTCCGAGCTAGGATACCTGAAAGGACTAAGTGGGGGGGGGGGGGGGGGTTAGAATGATTTACCCGGATTGCCTATGTCAATCCGGTAAGAGACTTTACTCAAGAGAGAGTTGGAAGCTCTCAATGTAATAGTTATGAGGAATTATGACTTAGGAATCGACTTAGGGATTCTCACATACCTTAAGGTCTTGGACCTTGTGCTATACTTATAGTTATCGTATCTTATGAGATTGCCCATAAGATGATGCCAAGTGTATGATTCAGATTTGGACACCAATGCTACCTTTGGCCCATGGCCCATTAGTGAACAGTAATCCAATACTAATCAGTGGGCCTGGGAGGGTAGTTTGGACCTTTTCCTCTGAGAGTACTGTTCCGCATGTTGGGTCCGTGTAAGTTCCTTGGGTAGATCTGTATGCTTGGTTGATCTGGCCTTAGGCAACTCAAGGTGTCCGTACCTAGAGTTCCACGGAAGTATCTCATTGGTTTTGTTATATACGTTTTGGTCTTACTGTGATGGTGGCGTCCGAGATTCTCTCGTCGGGTCCGTTTAGCATCTTAGGACTGACAGTTTGTGGTACTTGGAAGGACCATGTGACCTTTTGTCAGGTTTGGAAGTCATCCATCTAGCTTGGTCGGACCTAGCTGAAATGGCGTGCTGACTTGTAAATACTAGTTGACCTGAGATGGTTTCCTTTATGTCGGACCATTCGAAGGTCGGACTAGCAATGAATAGGCTATCTCAGCCTTGATGCGCTTTAGGACATGCTCTATGGCGCCCTTAAAGGATTGGACACATGTCCGTATCAACAATAAGAACAACATCCATTACTATAACCAACTTCTGAGTATAAATAGAGCTGCAAACACTAACAAAGAAACTGCATGTATGTTCTTGTTATATATGTGTAGCTAATAGCACACTACAAAAAACTAGACCTTCAACAACGGGGTCTTTCCAACGAAATGGAGTTCGTCGCTGATCAGCAACGGATTACCAATGGAACACCAACAAAATTTTCCTTGAGAAAAATTTGTACATGATTAACGACGAATTACCAACAAACCACCATCAAATTCGATTTTTGGTTGTAATTCTGTTGGTATTCCGTTGCAGAAATTTTTTGGGATTCCATCAAATTTAGTGTTCCGTCACTATTTCGTTGGTACTAAATGTTGGGCTTAACCACTATAAACACCAACGGAAAATCCATTGGAAAATTTTCTCACCAACAAAAATTTCGTTACTGGATTTATTTATTTAATGAACAGTTGCAAATTTGATGCAATTTCAATAGGGAATATTTAGAAACTATGAATATTTGTTTAACTAATTAATAAAATAGTAAAAAGACACGTTTAATGTGTTCACAAAAAGCTTAACCAATCGATCACAACTCCAATAGTGATAATTCAAAAAATAGCATAATGTTATAAGGTGGTCGAGTGGCAAGGAAGCTAGAGCTACAAGCATAAGGTGATGGGATCGAATCCCCGCGGCATGTTTTTCATTTTTCCTCACACGATTACCAACAAAATAGTGACGCTTTAACAGCGAAATAGTAACGCCTCACCAACGAAAAATCACGTTCTGAAAGCCCTTTTTCTTGTAGTGGCATTAGTTAAGCATAAGAAACCTGCAAGAAATAAACTTTGGCACAGAGGAGAGAATAAGCTTTAGCTGCAAATATTTTAGTACCACCTTAGTATGTGTTCAAAGAATTCAATCGATTCTACCGTCTACTGTCACTACATATAGAAAGATGACCACATACTAAAATAATTAAAGATTGTAATAGCATGCTCCTAGGAGCTTCTTATGTGCAACTTGTACCTTAATATTCTTTACTATTCTTTATAAAGCCATCAAAGTCTGATGTTCAAGCATATTATTTCGAATATAAAAAATTATACGAAGTTGATTATGGATAAATAAATACCTGATGAATCTTTGGGAACTATTTCATTTCCCTTGCTTGTTTTCTTTTTCCAGGGTTTAGCCAAATACCCAAAAAAAAGATGACATGATTGTCTTGAGCTTTTTTCCATCTCTAGGTTGCTCGTCAGTTACACAAGCAAGTGCTATTTGAAGTTGTGTGACGACTTCCACATCCGTTCTGAGGGGTCTGCGTGCACACACTTTTGTGAAGTTTCAACATATAACTTCAAGCTAGCCTTTGATATCCCGCCCTTCAGACATGGCGCGACCAAATGCTCAAATTCTCTACTATGAACTTTATTTTGGACCCATATCAAAAGAAACTGTCCGCCAGGCCTAGCACGAATCATCGAATTCCCAGTTGGGACCTCCAACAACACCACACCGAATGCATACGCATCACTTTGCCTAGATGGTTTGCCGCTTTGAAGATAGTGTGGGTTAATGTAACCAAAAGTTCCCTTTATTTCTGTTGTAGCAAGATTTTCAGCTTTGGCCAGACCAAAATCGGAAACCTTAGCCACAAGATTTCCATCAACCAAGATGTTTGAAGCTTTCACGATGCAGGACTCCATTGGCTGTATGCAAATAGTCTATCCCTCGAGCAGCCTGAATCAAAATTTGAAGGCGTTGCTCCCAGGACAGAGGAGTATACTGATCAGCAGCTTCATTTGCATGTTTGGAAAGGTGGTCCTCCAATGTTCCATTAGACATGTACTCATAAAGAAGAATCATTTCACCCTTGTTCACGAAAGTACCCAATGAGTGAGACGAGATTGATATGTTGAACTTCAGAAAGTGTTTTGACTTCGGCAAAAAATTCCTTTTCCCCTTGATCGAATTTGAGCTGGAGTACTTCTTTATGGAAACACTCTCTTCATCAATATTTCCTTTAAATACCTTGCCAAAGCCACCAACTCCTATAACATTTTCTTCAGATAAATTATTAGTCGCAGCACTCATCTCCTGAAATGAAAACTTCCTACCCATTTGTGAAACCTAGGGTAGTTTGTTCTTCTTAGTTGGAGTCTCAATTTGTGGAACAGCAGTACCTGGAATATTTGGTTTCCCCCCATATAAATGGGCTACTTTATGAAGCAAAGTTTTCAATACAAACTATGCAAGCTATTGCTTGATTTATATCAGCATACTTGAGAGACCCTAATGAACACAAAAACGAGCACGTAGCATCCTCTGGTGGCAACGGATTAGGAGTGGCAAGACTGTTATCAAGATTGCTCAACTTCAACATTTCAAAACCTCGAACAAGTCCATACCCATCCATAAACATATTGCTCGACTCCAGAAAAACCACAATTTTGCGTTGAGGGTCTTGTTTGCGCCCCTTGATGACCACAAGGTAGTCTAAACCTGCAGATGACCATGTTAGTTTCTACCAATGCATTGACAATTTCAGTACGAGTTTCAAGAAGGTTTTGGTTAATGATGACGTTGAACATCAAATTGTTGGCTATTGCCATCACAAGCCTTTCTCAAAGAAATGAACCTTTACCAAGTATCTAAAACTTGCATGTACAGAAATCCTCCAGTGAATGCTCATCTCACCAACCATCTATCTGTTTTGGGGTTGTACTCCACTTGTCAAACATATCAAATCCGTCATTTGGCGAAAGACCATCCTGTCTAACCCTCAATCGATGGATAATTTCAAGTGTCGTGTTGTTACCAACATTTACCACATAATTCTCGCCAACTACATAAACCCTCGGATCCTCACCTTGAACATAAGTAAGATATGGTGGAATAGTTATGACCTCCATGCCATTAACAAAAGCATATGTTTTGGTTTTGCCATTATTGCTAGGAGAGAAAACAACATTGAGTGGTTGGTTTTCTGTTACACATAAGCAAAACTCCTTAGTAAAAGTATCAACTCCTAGAGCATAAGCAGTCAATGAAGCACTAAAGTTGTCGAGAAGAGTGAATTGATCAGCTTCGACAGTGAATAAGTCTCGAAAGCTTGTAAAACCTTTGTATGGAGCAGGGTTATAGTGAAGTCTCAGAAGTACCTGAACTGGACTGAAATTGATTGAGTACACGAATCTGGAATGAGAGATACTTGATGTCCTGTAGATGAATGGATGGTTGGACTTGTGGGAGGGAGATGAACGGAATGACGAGCCTTTCACTTGCAACTAGTCGGAGAACTTTGTGTCGTCACCAAACCAACTCTTCCCACTTAGGGTTTCTTGGATTTGAAATGATTCTCAGTTTATTGCAACTTTCGATGGATTACCGGCTGCATTGGAGAAGCAAAGACACACTAGTACCAAGACAACTAAAATCTTATCTTGAAGAAGAGGAGGAGGACCCTGTAGTGATAGGATTAATTTTATCTTATCTAAAATCTTGAACATCTAAAAAGATGTGTAATCTAATTATTTATATGAATTCTCAATTATGGTTTGCCTAAGGAAAACATCATGATTAGTAATTTAAAGGGAAAATTACAGATAGTACCCCTACAATATAACCTCTTGTCACTTTAGTCCTTTCTATTCAAACTATTACAGATCAACATATTTTTTACTCATGGAAAAAAAATCTAATTACAGATAAACCCAATAGTCAACGGAAGTGGTGACCTGTCATGTGATTTTGCTGATGTGGATGATAAAGTTCGCATTGATAACGAAAATGCAATTCAGTTTATTGATTTTTGACTTTCTTAGATGGTTTCTTTTTCTTTTCTTTTCTTTTTTGATTTTTCTTTTTCCTCCTTTTCTTTTGGCGCCAGTGGAAGTTGTGTGTGTCTGTAATAAACTATCAAAATTACAGGCATGCATATGTAATTGATTTGAATCTATTTCAAACGGTTAGTTAGTTACACCACGTGACTATCACGTGAGGACTGTACTGTAATTAGCTATTTATATTAGAGGGATTAATTTGTAATTGATTTGAAAATTTTCAAAAAATTAGCCGTTATGTTATCGTTTTTTCGAAAGTTTGGCTATAAATCCTCCATTCTTTACACTTCTACTCACTTGTTTTGATCCCCAATTGCCAATTGCACACACTTCCTCAAGATGCATTCAAGTAGCTCGAGTACAAGGGTGATTGATGGTGGCAGTTCCGAAATTTGTCGGCAGTTCGACTGTGTTAGGAGGACGACGATAACACGCTCCACTTCAAGAGCAAATCCGGGAAGGTTATACCATAGGTGCGGTATACATGGTTGGTCTAGTTGGTGTACTCCAAGCGAAGAGCAAGCCTACATGTTGGAGGAGAATTTGGAAGAACAAAGGGTGGAGGAAGTTGACCCAAATGGAAGGATTGAGCAAGCTGAAGCAAGAGTTGGAAGTCCCTACATGGTACATGGGCAACTCATTTCACTTAACCTAGTGTTGTTGGCTGTCTATTAGTTATGTTTGATTATGAAATGCATCTTCTAGGCAATGTTGGAGATGTTAGTGATGCAGTGGGTAGTGTAATATCTATGGTAATATGTATGTATGCAAAATTTTCCAGAAATGAATGAACCACCATTTGCATGAAATGATCTATAACATAATTGATCACATGATCCATCCAGTATAGTAATACATCAAGCCAAGCCATGCCAAAAAATATCTACAAGATCCATAACAATCCATCAATAAACTTGCAAGCCATAATAACATAACCATCTACTGTACCATTAAGCAACATAACAACAGTACCATCAGATGCACTATCAGGCCAAAAAGAAATGTTCCTGACAAAATAAATGTTTTCAAACAACACAAGAAACCTTCAAAGGTTATCAAAGTTAGGAGGAGTCATATTCAGACTAGATGGTCCTTCATTTCCATTTCTCTTTCTCTTGTTTTGATGGGTTCTTATAGGGTTTGCTCCAGTTTGTTCTTGTTCCACCAGTATTTGCTCATGTTCCACTTCCAGATGCACCATCATTTGAAGTTCTTCTAGTAGCAGCCCCTGCAACCCTTGCTCTGTGACTGCCTCCACCCTGACAAATAATCAAAACCGGAACAAGTTAGGGGATTCATGTAATATTGTCCTGTAATTAGCTATTGTAGGGGAAGTAACTTACATGTTGGGTGCATTTTCTTTTTGTATGACCTGTTAGGCCACACAAGCTGCATTTGAATGCACTTGCACTACAAGAATTCTGCTGTAACGGGACGGAAAGGGGCGACGGATTTTATCCGTCGCCCCTGTAGCGACGGATCGCCAAACGGGGCGACGGATTCTATCCGTCGCCCCGTTTGGCGACGGATAAAACTTATCCGTCGCTCTGTAGCGACGGATAAACTTATCCGTCGCTACAGAGCGTTGACCAAGATTTAAAAAAAAAAAAAATTTAGCGACGGATAGATCTATCCGTCGCTAAAAATAGCGACGGATAGATCTATCCGTCGCTATAGCCGAAAAAAAAAAAAAAAAAAAGTTAGCGACGGATAGATCTAGATCTATCCGTCGCTAAAAGCCTAAAAAAAAAACCATATATCTCCTCCACCACCTCCTTTCCTCCACCACTTCTCCTCCATTTCTCCTCTCCTTCTCCTCCCACCACCACCTTTCTCCTCCACCACCACCATCCTCCACCACCATCCTCCACCACCACCTCCTCCACCACCATCCTCCTCCACCACCACCACCTCTCTCCTCCCACCACCATCTCCACCACCACCATCTCCACCACCACCACCACCACCACCTCTCTCCTCCCACCACCACCGCACCACCACCATCTCCACCACCGCACCACCACCATCTCCACCACCGCACCACCACCACCACCACCTCTCTCCTCCCACCACCACCGCATCACCACCATCTCCACCACCACCACCACCACCTCTCTCCTCCCACCACCACCACCACCTTTCCTCCTCCCACCACCACCGCGCCACCACCACCTTGCCACCACCACGCCACCACCGCACTTTCTCCTCCCACCACCACCGCACCGCATTTAATACAAATTGGATCTGAATATAAAAATTGAATACAAACTAATCCAGATATCTGAATACAAATCAATATCTCGTATACGAATACAAATTGGATACGAATTAATCCGTATACGAATATAAAAATTCGAATATGGATTTTATTTTTTTAAAAAAAAATAGAAATGGGGCGACGGATAGATCTATCCGTCGCCCCATTATCAATTTAAAAAAAAAAATTGGTCAATCCGTCGTCCAATCCGCCGCGAAGTGGGCGACGGATTGTTATACGTCGCATTAGCTCGAGGGGCGGATTTTCTATCGTCCGATCCGTCGCCAGAGGCGGCGGATAGATAACTTCAGAGCGACGGATCTATCCGCCATGTGCCGATTTTTGTAGTGTTGTTATTCCTCTAACTCATGTGTGTGGTGGCTCAGAAGGATGCCTAATCCTATGCACAGCTGGTCTGCCTGCCTTCCTCTTAACAATAGGTGGGAAACATTCAACATTTGTCAAATCTTCAGGCCAGAAATGGGATTGAGGAACTGGATTCAAATCCATCTCATATGCAAGGATGAAAGCTGCTTTTGTATGGTTAAATGACAGATAAGAGATGGGATCCTCCCTTCTTTGACAAATCCCCAACCAAACATATCTGCAAGGAAGCCCACTAACATCCCACCTCCTGCAATCACAACTCCTAGTCTCCAAATTCACAACAAACTTGAAACTCATATCCTCCACCTCAAAGACCTTCCTATTTTATTTTATTTTTTTGAGAACTTCAATCATCATAAATCAAAATCAAACATAACAGTACATCTAGGTTGGGGAATGGCAGCAAATGCGTTCCCTCATAGTCATAATCAAAAGCTGAAGCTAACAAGTGTGATACTTTATTTGTTTCTCTACAAGTAAAATAAAAGGAAATCGAATTAAACGAAAGACCCAAATGCTTAAATGTCTGAAATGATATTTTCAGCCAAAGATAACGAAGGTTCTATGTTATGCAATTGCTGGATCACCTGGCACCTTCCAAAACTATATCACGTAAGCCCAACCTGGAAGCTAATTGTATCGCTGCAAAAGCTTCAGCCACTTCAGCGTTATGAATGAAAGGCTCCCTTTGACGCAAGCAAGCTTGAATTTCTCCATGTCTACCCAATCCACAGCCCCCAGTCTTTGAGCATAGTGAAGCATTAAAATTGAGTTTATACCTGTTACCAATCGGTGGTTTCCATGCCTCATTATTCTCCGGTGGACGTGGACTCGAGAATCTGTTTTGTGCCTCCTTATGCCGAGTTATATAATTCTGGATGAACTATACTGCCTCCTGAGCATCATATGCCTTGCCTTCATGGATTACTTGGTTCCGATTACTCAAAATACTCCAACACGCAGAAGTGAAACATTCCAAATCAGTCTTACTAGCCTTCTTCCTGATCTGCATAACCCAAGTATAAAAATCATATACATTTAAAGACACAAGAGCAGCAGGTAAAGATGATGTAGCCCAAAACAGACGGGCATAGGCATAATTTCTGAAGACATGTATAAGCATTTCAGCATCCATATTGCAGACTGGACAAATATTCTGGACATTAATACCCCTGCGGATCAGAGCACCAAGAGTGGGTAGAGAATTTTTTAGAGCACGCTACAGGAAAATTTTGATTTTATTCGGCATTTTTAATTTCCAAATCCAATCCCAATTTTCAGTGAACACATTACTAATCTGACCCATCCTACTACTAAGAGAAGTACTTCTGATTTTACATGCAAGATAGTACCCTGAACAAACAGCATAATGACCATGACGTGTATTGTGCCACACTCGAGTATCAACACCAGAACTGGAGATTGGAATCTGCATAATACAATTACTATCATCTTCCCAAAAGATTGTTCGAACTAGGCCATCATTCCACCTGCCATTTTGTTCATCTATGAGACCAGCAACAGTAGCTGTACCAAGATCCCACAAATTCGGAGTATAAAGTTGCATACTGTTGTCTCTTGGCAGCCAATTATCACCCTACTCCCATCACCAATGCGCCAACGGATACTCTGTTTTATCAGCTCCATAGCCCCACATATACTTTTCCAAGTAAATGAGCTATTCCCTTTAGGTTTTGCATCAAGAATATCACAATTCGGGAAGTACTTAGCTTTAAAAATCTGACTAAGAAGGGATTAGGATAATAAATCACTCGCCAAATTTGTTTGCCCAACATAACAAGATTAAAAGACCTAAGGTCCCTAAAACCCATTCCTCCATCTCTCTTGGAATCACAAAGACTATCCCATTTAATAGAATCAATCTCGGAAAGGAGGTAATCCGGGAGTTTAAAACAACCCATAACATATGTAGGAATAACTTGGATTACAGACTATTTTCAGTTACTATTCTACAATGCCTACAATCATATAATTTTGCATTAAAAAAGGATCACACAATACTTACAATACACAAAAGTAACAGTCCCAAAGAAATTTCCCTTGACGCTGAGCCGATGTCATTCAACTTCTAAGAGTCTTTGGCATAGCTACTGAATGTACAGTTGCACCAAGCATTTTCCCCACTTACACCCTTTTCATTATTTGATACCTCAAACCTTCCAAGATGTTGTACACATAATATGCTCTAATTGGATCCACCCATGAGTTGAAGAACTCACTCAGATTGTTAGTGACATGATCTATCTTCACATTAGTGTCATATGAGTGTCTTACCCACTGACTAAGTGGAATGTTAATGAGCCATTGGTAGGCATCAGGCCTTACATTTTGTATCCTCTGTATAGCCTTGTTGAATTAGTATCTTGTAAATGTTGTGCTAGTCCGCCAGAAGAATCTTTTGAGTTCCTTAGATGCCCAATTTGACTTGAAGTTCTCATAAATGTGCACATTTTCTATTTGTAACCTCAGGGCATTGCTCCTCAATGGCAGGGACAAGTCCCTACAAAAAATACATAAGACTTTAGTATGTAATCAACAAATAAGACAAGTTAAATAAGTACAAATAAACAAGTAATTTGCACCTTTTGTCCATCAGCCATAAAATGCCAAGGTCTATCTTCTTGAAATGGACAAATCATCATCTTTAGGCAGTGTAGAAAGAAGCTCCAACTCTCCTTGTTCTCAACAATTGCAAATGCAATAGGAAACAAGCTACAGTTGGCATCAGTCCCAACTACACTAAGTAGCATGCTTCCAAACCGACCCTTTAAATGACACCCATCAAAGAATACAAAGGGAGCATATCCAGCTAAAAACCCTCTCTTCAATCCATCAAGTCACATAAATAGTCTCTTAAACAGTTGATGCCTCTCAATTTCATCCATTTCAAGTTCAATAATTGAGTTAGGGTTGATTCTTTTAACCATTTCAACATACTTAGACATCATTTGGAAGGCTTCTTCTGGATCACCCACAATTAGTTCCACAACCCTTTGCCTAGCCCTATACATCTTCATATAAGGGACTATGACACCTAGTTTCTCTGTTGCCCAATTAATCAAGGCATAATTGTCCACATTTGGATGCCTTCTCACCTCTTCCATTACTTGTCTAGCTAACCAGTTCATGTCAGCCTTTTGTGGGTTCACTTCTTTACTACATGTATGGACTCCATGATATGTCTTCACTATCATGGCAGTCCCATTGACTTTGGAGGCATGCAACCTCCAATTACAGCTAGCCCATTTGCACTTAGTTGTGAATCTCAAATCCTCATTTTTTTATCCTATGACACTTAAAGCCAACTTTGATTGCATAGTTCTTCACTCTTGTCCTTAGCTCCTGAATTTTATTGAAAGTCTCACCAACTTTAAATTCTTTGTCCCATTGTTGATTGTTGGTTTGGAACTCATCCTCTACACAGTCCTCATCACTCCCCTCCTATGGCCCTTCACTTATATCTCCACCTCTCTTCTTCTTTGTCCTATCCCCACTTCCACTACAAGGAAATCTCCGTATTAGTCAGGACATATTAGCAACGATAGGTCAGCCATAACAAACAAAAACCATTTGCTACGAATGACCGTAGCTTTTGTTCACCTTCGTTGCAAATAAAAAAGTCAAATATACAATTGCAACGGAGTCCATCAGTCACGGCCCAACCGACACTAGTAAGCCCAACTGGCCCAATCTAACACTCTAATCTATCTATGACGTGACAAACTTTTATTTTGTCTTGCTAAATTAAATATCATTAGGGTCTGCTCAGCAATTGGCATCTGCATTCATCTAGTTGGTGAAAACGTGAAGAGTCCTCGTGATCAGACGTTTTCATCCAGACGTCTGCTCAGAATCAGGAAAGCGACTCCTCGTGATCGATCTCACAGTTCTGTTTCGAAGAGATGTGTCGATTCTATTTCAAAGAGATGTGTCTATTTCGAAGAGCTAAGTTCTGGATTTTTTACTTCGATGTTGATGATGAAGGGATATGTAGACTCTTCACGTTTTCATCCCAATCCTTGGCAATCGATGCATCCTCTCCATAAGCCATGACCAAAGGTTTTCAAGAAAGTATATAAATCAGAATACCCTTCGAATTTCAATCGTTCACTTTATTCTTTTGCCGCTTATGAATATGGTAAGTAATCCTATTTTCGCTCTTTACATTGTTCTGATAATTCTTGCTTGAATATATAGTTGAGTTTATGTTTGGCTTTGATCTTTTTCTAGATAATCATGGTGTTTTTTCAATACTTAAGGACACTGTATGGCCTTTTTCAAACCGATTGAGATGGGACATCCAATACGACTCCTTATATCATATGCATTAAGAATTGGTTGTTTTCTTATATTTTCTACCTGTTGGATGAGTATACCCGCAGCATTATGAAGAATTTATTGGTCAATTCTCTTCAAAAGGTCCTGAAAGAAAATGAACAGGTAGGTCTTGTATCTGTTTGTGCTAGCTTAGTGTTATATTTGTAACTATTCTGGTTTAGATAGTATTGTGTTCCTAGATGTTGTTTATCTCACAGTTGTAATGCATAGGTTCAATTTGAACCCTCCATTCCTCATGTCTTAATACAATAATTTAATGTTCAATACCTTATGATGTATGATCTTCTGCTGTGACTCATGGGGTACTTGTGTTTATAGAAATAATCCTAGAGTTATTGGAATAAGTATCTAAAAATAATAGTCCAAAAGCCTCTGTCTCTATCATGATGCCCTAGCTATTGTTCGGTCTACTTGCAGCTCTTAATAAGAGGGCTTGTGTTCATGCCTCTATGCGTCTGTCCTTATATGACTTTATTCTCTTTTAGATACTTATGTATATAGATATAAGCTAAAATTTCATAAAATCTATAAACATGAACTGATGTGTTTTAGTATATCATATTTATAGTTCTTTGTTGCCTTCTCAGGTGGCACTACTCAAACAAAATTTCACAAGGTTGTCGTTGATTTATCATACTTTTGGCTTTTCAAAAGGTGTATGGGAGGTTCTAAATGAGGTTTGGAGGTTAGTTCGTGGGATACAATTTGCAGTTATGTATGGAAGGATAGAAGAGTTGGACTTGCGAGGCCTTTGGTCGATAATGCCAGAATTCGAAGAGGACTTCTTGGACAGGAGATAGATATTGATCTACATGAGTTAGAAGAGGGGTTCTTGTATCGGAGGTCAACACCCGATTGTACATATTTGGCTATTAGTATATGAACATGCATAATGCATTGCTCTCTTGATATAAGGATGTATTTCAATCATTAGTCACTCTTATTTTAGTATTTTGCTAGTTTTATTTATTCTTTGTAAGAAAAAGGGTTGCATTAGTTATTTTAATTTCTTTGTTCGCTTGTTGAAAGCATACTAGTTTTTGTTAGAAGTGGTGAGTAGCCATGGAATACTGTAGATGGGTTGTTCTGGTTGTTTCAGGGGCTAACTCATTTTGTTATTGCTGAATTGTTTAAGGCCATTACTCATCCAGTGTCTCTTAATGTTTATTGGATTCTTGAATGTTTTGTTCTAGCCTTGTTTGTTTAGTATCTTTCGATGATTCTGAGCTTGAACTGGTGAGATGATCAAGTAATTATCAGGAAAGGTAAATGTTTCCTTTTCCTTTTGTTTTAACATTAAAGTTCAAAAATATTGATGTATTTTGTAATACTAATATATCAGATACAAGATCATGCATTACTGATTTACTGTAAACAAAGATCATGTTTTGTTTTGTCTATTGTAGGGTTGGCAATGGAATTTGGCACGCCGACAAACTTGCTAGAGAGACCATCACTATTCGGGGCCTTGGTTCAGGAGTATGCTCACCGGTAATCGGAACTATAAGCAATAATTTAATCAGAATATGAAACTAATGAGAACCTGCAAGGCTGATGATGGAAATTGAACCGTCATATTTTCCGTAACTTCATTAAGAGGAGTTCCCATTTCTACTGCTTCTCATTGGTTTTTGTCTTTATTCTAATTCAGTCTTTTTTTTTTCAATTGAATGTACATCAGTTGATCTCTCCGGACATGGCCTGCTGGTGCAAAATATCATGGAGACTTTGAAGAACGACTGCATAGATGCGATGCAGAATCTATGCATGCTATGGGAAATAGAAGGGAAAAATTGGCTTTAATTTAACATAGAAAAATGGCTGCCTACAGGGACTTTTTTTTTATTTCAAGGTCTAGAAGTCGAAATGGGATTTTAGATATCATAAGAGACATGTATTTGACTTATTGAGATAGAGAAACTAGGCAAATAAGTAGCTATATGTACCAGAAAAAATAAACCAAAGAAAATATAAGAAAATCAAAGAGTTGAGTCAAATACGGGAAATCTTTGATTTCTAGTTTTATAGCTTGATTTGAGGTTGCATATATACGAACACACATGTAAGTAACTTAGAGAAGCCAAGAATGCATGCAAGTAGTAGTGGATTGGTTCCATAAAAAAAATCAACTAACAAAATAGCAGAAAATTTATAAAATTTGCTCTTTTGATGACGATGACGTTGTAGCTTTAGTTTATGAATTCTGTTATTCTAGTATTGGATCAGTTTTATTTATTCTGTGCAACAATGTTTTTTCAACCAGTGTGTAAGAACTACATGTGCTCTCTGATTGAGCAGTTCACTAGCATCATCAGGACTTTTATGTTTAAAAAGTGAGATCTTGTCTTCATGTTATCATCTTTGAAAGTAGTTTCTTACTTTGTGCTATAGCTGGACTCGGAAATGCATCTTCTCTCTTCCCCTTTCCTCCTTGTTTCCTTCTCCCTATTTATTTCTGATTTTTTGTTCATAAAATCTGGTTCACTAGTTTTGAACTTTGCAGTAGTACATGATACTACAATTTTATTGCTCTGGTCACCTCAACTGATGGGTTTGTTTGTTCTCTTGGGGACAAGTACAGTTAAATTGATTTCACTCTCTTTATCTCTCTATAATTATTCATTGACCAGCTTGATTCACCTCTGGCTAGTACCTTTTATTATTTTGTAGCAGAATGAAGTCTTCAAATGGTAGAAAGGTTGTGTTTCCACATTAAAAACTTGGGTTGTACAGTATCTTTTTTAATTTTTTAAGTTAAGATAGTATTCCAAAATTATTAAAAAGCAACTACAAGAGCACCAAATCGTATGAAGCATCAGCCTTCTCGTCATATGATACTAAACAAACAGCTCAGAGCCAGCAATTAACATAAAGTTTTGAACCTGAGAAAGTACAAAATTCGGAAAGATTAAAGAAAATAGCAGATTTCATCCTCTTTAACAAATGATCAGTTCTTGAACCCCTGCACTTCCAGACTTGGAGCCTGCCAACAGGAAAGCAAAGCTAAAAAAAAATTGATTGTCCTCACTGGCTAATTTCTACATTTACCTCTTTTCTCTTTTTGCCTTTCTTTCTATTATTTGGATCATCGAGTTCTTGTTGTTCAGCTTTCTTTTGAGCACGAATCATAGCTCGCCTAGAGCACATGGCCTCATTTCTCACACTTGTATTGGTTGCATTTAAACATGAATAAGGAAATATAGATTGTCCAAACAGTACAGAATGGAAGAACAATGGAATGCCAAACACGCAAATCCGGTATGTATATGCATGGTATCTGTGAAATCTTCTTCGCAATCTGGGATTTTGCAGGTTCCTTAAATGTGTATTAGTAGATACGCAACATCAAATCAATTTAAAAACTGAAAATCAAAGATTTCACATGTTTGAACTCATTTTTTTAATTTTCTGCTATTTTTTCCTCATCCTCTGAATCATGCATATAAAACGATTGAGGCTCATCATTTTCCCAATCCAAATCATCCTCATCATCACTCTTTTGTTGAACAACCCTCTTACGCTTAACCTTCCTTGAAGTAGGCATATCATTCTGAGTTTGATTTTGGGTTGTTTGTGCTTGTTCAGGTGTGGCATTTTGGTTTTGCTGGGTTGTTTGGGTTGGTGCAGGTGTGGGAGTTTGGTTCCAAGAAGTAAAATGAGTTTGGAGGAATTCTTCAACATCAAAATTTTCAAATATTGCATCATCAATGTTGGTGCAGTTATAAGTTTCTTCATGATCCTCAAAAGGTCCAGGGATGTATGCATTATCAGTTCCAATGGGAGAAGGGTCCTGTCTTGGTGGAGATGGAATGGGAGAAGGGAAGTATGTTGGTGGAGAGTGAATGGGAGAAGGAACATGTGTTGGTGGAGATGGAATAGGATGTCTTGGTGGAGATGGAATTGGAGAGTGAATGGGAGAAGGAACATGTCTTGGTGGAGATTGAACTTGTTCAGTTTGAGTAGTAGTAGGATCAGTTGGTTCACTTCCAGTGTTGGGAGGATTTGGTTCCATTTCCTCATCACTATTGGGTTCATCAGTGAAATCAACAAAGATAGGTGATTTAGGTGGTCCTTTTGGTGCTCTAGGTGCCCTATAACTGTCAGTCTTGCATTTCCTACTCCTATAAACCCTCTCCATTCTCTCCCTAACATTATTTGCAGGAGTAGGGGCCCTATAGTGAGTAGCAGTAGGTTCAAACCATTCATGATCATCACCATATACAGAAAACCCCCTCTTTTTTTCCTTGTAGATTCATCTATAACTAGGGGTATAGCCTCTCCAGTCTCAACATATAACCCCACTTCCATAAATTGCTTATTTCTTTCAAACATCAATTTCACATCATCATCAGTAATAAGCTCTAATTGTTCCATTAGTCCTTCCAAATCACACTTCATAGTGAAACATAAATTTGCAGAGGTAGGGAGTGTTTCTAAAGCAGTAGACAACACATCATTCATAAGTTTGATAAGATTATACATGTCTTAACATTCTCCCGCATAAAATAGATTTTTCCCATAATGTATCCGGATATTGTAAGTTCCCATTCTTTTGCAAAAAAATACATAAACGTCTGGTTTTAAAAACCCTAATAGTGGCAGAACAAACACACGTTTACTACTAATACACACCAATAAACACAAAACATCATCTCATTGTTCATAATATAAGCATTACAGACATCAAATTCGACCATAAAAGAACTTCAAAACATACTTTAAAAAAGAGGGTTTTTACGTCAGCAAAGTAAAATTCTACCAGCATTCGTTCTAATTAGGTGAAAATGAAGCAAACTAATGATAAATAACATACATTATACGCTTAATTGAAGAATAAGAAGAAAAAGCTTCGATTTACCGGTAACAATGGCGTCTCTTCAGCCCTAACGGACACTACGCACCCACCCACTGGAATTCGACACTACCAACACTTCAATTCCCATGTTTGATAGTATATTTTCACCGATTATTGCTTGAAATTGGAAGAGACGGTTGGTTTTCTCATAAAACAGAAGCATGGTGTAGAGAGTTTGGTTTTAGCGGGTAATGAGCAGTGGAAAGGGTTTTGTTATTTTTTTAGTTTCTTTTAGCTTTATTTTAATTATTGTTTTGAATTTGAATTTCATTTTGCTTTTATTTGCAAGAGAGAGGAATTTAAATCTACGTGGACAGAGAGAAAGCTGATGTAGGCATGTCAGTAAACGAAAATTGTGATTTTGGGTGTATCTGTAATTGTTTGAATAGAAGGGACGAATGTGTAATTGGCTCAAATTTAAGGGGTAACAAACTAAGTTTTTTCGTTCGATTTTGGATGATAATGGTTGTAAATGAAATGGATGTTTGAATCTTATTCGGGACTAGCAATTCATATCTACTTTGAAGATGTGATCCCAATGTACAGTGTGCAATCATTAACTAGTTTTTGAACCAAAAAAAAAAAAAAAAAAAGTGTCGAACCTTTCAGGTGGAGAACTCCATTAATATAGAGTAAAATATTTTGTATTTCACATTATTAATGACATAAAGTACTCCAAAATGACCTCCAAAACTATCAAATTTGTGACACTTTAAGGAGATGCCAGATTATAGCTTCCAT
The DNA here is from genome assembly GCA_026545765.1 of Plantago major. Classification (NCBI taxonomy): domain Eukaryota; kingdom Viridiplantae; phylum Streptophyta; class Magnoliopsida; order Lamiales; family Plantaginaceae; genus Plantago; species Plantago major. The sequence goes on from CM048840.1 coordinate 42,369,489, forward strand.
CCAAAGTGTGAGAAGCTCTTTATTACAAATTTATGCTTTGTTGGAGGATATATTGTATCCGTGAGGATCATAATGCAACAACTTCGACAATTCTCTAAAGCTACTGGATTACAAGCTAGTACAACAAAGTGCAAGTTGTTCTTTGGGGGAGTGGATGAGGCTACTTAACAGTTTATTATTGAAGAAACTGGATTTAGGGCTGGTGTGATGCCTTTTCGATATTTGGGAGTTCCGTAAGCTAGTAAAAAAGCTTACTGTTGTTATGTGCTCTCCACTTATTGATAAGATAGTTAGTAGATTGCAACATTGGATTGCAAAATTGCTATCATATGCTGGAAGAGGGTAATTGATCAAAAGCTTGTTGTTTTCGATAACTAACTACTGGATGCAGATTTCCCCATTGCCCAAGAAGATTCTTAAACACTAGGAAGGGTTGTTCTGGTCTTTTCTTTGGAGTGGGGCTGATAGTTTGAGTAGAAAGTCCTTGGTTGCATGGGATCATATATATGTGATCCTGTTTCTGCTGGAGGATTGCATTTTGTTTCCCTACTTTAATGGAATGAGGCAACAATTCGCAAGTTATTGTGGAACCTTTGTGCTAAATCAGATAAACTATGTATTAGGTGGGTTCATGAATACTATTTGAAAGGTCAGGATGTGTTCACTTTCTCTCCTTCTGCTAATTGCTCTTAGATAGTCAAACAGATGTTCAAGTACAGGAATGTGTTTACTCAATCTGCAGTTTGGAGGGATTTGCAAGCTAAAGGTGCTTATTGCACTAGACGGGTATATAAAAGTCTAAGAAGAAATAAAATCTTGTTGTGGGGCCTAAATTGTTCTTTGTATACAAGCTCGACCACGGGCTATTTTTATTCCGTGGTTAGTTTGCCATCAATGAATAGCTACAAAAGACAGATTGTTGAGATTTGGTGTGGTTACTGATGTTCGTTGTTGTTTATGTGGTTTACCTGAAAGTACAGATCATTTGTTCTTTCAGTGTGCAGTGTCGCGGCATATATGGTCTAAGGTGCTACAATGGATGCATTTTCAACGTACCCCTCAGATTGGGAACGGGAAATACATTGGTTGCAATTGTACATGCAAAGATTGTTGTAGCATAGACAGTTTATAAAATTTGGTGGTATAGGAACTTTATTGTCTTTTAGAATCAGCCAATTGGGGCGCTTTTTCAAAAGATATCATCTGGCGTGTTAAGTCTGTAAAAGGTCTTTCGTTGTATTGTGCGAGATTATAACTTGGTAGGTTTGAAGCCAACTTGTTAGGCTGCTTTTGTTGTGTCTATTTGATTTCACGGATCATTTTGATCGGACTTGCTTTGTTTTCTGGAGTGGATTTTTTTCGTGCTCCAAAAAAAAAAAAAAGACACTACAACATTTTTGATTCATTGCGACTCATAAATTTTACTACTCCTTACATAAGAGTCATAAAATTAAACTAGAAGAAGGCCTGCAAATTAACTTAGAGAATGACAGAAAATATGACTTTTAATTTTGAGTCATAATTTAAAATAGCGACTCTTAATTTCTACTTCAACCGAAAATATGGCACTCCCCTTTTGCAACCCTTGCAATTTGCATCTCTTAATAAGAGTTGTAATTTTATTTACGACTCTTATTTGTATGATACGACTCTTTTTAAAAACCGAATTAGATAAAAAAAAAAAAAAAGAGCAATTTTATACCTATTTCCTTCACTAATTTTTTTATTAAATTATAAAACTAAATTCAAGTGGATCTTCCCTGGAAGCTATGTTACATAGTGTAACGATTAACCTTTGCAAATCGATCAATGATCTCCAATCGACTATGAACACGAAACCAAACAATTGCACAATAACTAACAATCGAACAAACAACACAACGATTTATGTGGTTCGGTTTTCACCTACATCCACGGATAGTACCGGATTTCCACTATCACAAGAAAGAAACAGATTACAAAACGAATCAAACGAGTTTCAAGCTTCTCAAGCTACTCTGTTCTTCGTCTAACTGTTACTTCTCAGAAATCAGAGAATTGCTCTACTAGAAAGTGAAATACAATGAAGAATTATAATTATTGTGAGCTACAAACAGTTACAATATGCTTATATACTCCAATCTGATGAAAACGGCTTCCAATTTGATCAAGGAATGAACTCTGGAAGTTAGTTACGCAACTAACTATTCTCCTCTCAAATTACCAGAGCCAGTCAGATTATAACACGACATCATATCTTGTCATCACTCATTTGTGCTTCCTGTGTTTTTCCCAGTGTCTTCGCAACACCAAACACAACACACTCAGAGTTCCAGTAACATCAGTCTTCCAACTCTCTTCATTATCCAGTGTTGTCATAACACCAACCTTTCTCCAATAGATATCAAGTTAACCAACTCACAATTCTCCACCTTAGCTTTATATCTGACACTCTCAGTATCCCTAGAGTTAGGATACAACCCTTCCCTCCATCAACTTGATAGAACTAAGACAAGATCTGAACTTCATTACATAAATTGACTTAGTAAATCCATCTGCAGGATTAACGTCTGTGCTGATCTTCTCAATACTAATAGTCCCCTTCTCAACTTCATCTCTCACTAAACGAAATCTGATATCAATATGTTTAGACCTGTCATGATATGCCTGATACTTTGACAAATGAATAGCACTCTGGCTATCACAATTGATAGTAATTGTTGTCTGCATCACACCAAATTGACTAAGTATTCCCTTCAGCCATATAGCCTCCTTTACAGCTTCAGTCATAGCCATAAATTTTGCTTCTATTGTTGATAAAGCAACCACAGGCTGATGAATAGACTTCTAACTCACAGTTGTACCATAAAGTGTGAATACATATCCTGTTAAGGATTTCCTTGTATCCAAGTTTGCAGCATAATCTGAGTCTACATATCCCACAAGTGAATCCATCTATGACTGGTGTTGCTCGAACACCAAACCCAGTCTTATAGATCCACCTAGCCATTTTACAGCTTCCCAATGATCCTTGCCTGGATTATCCATGTACCTACTAACTGAGCTCATTGCATGAGCCAAATCTGGTCTGAAACAAACCATTGAGTACATGATAGACCCCACAGCACTAGCATAAGGAATATTTTCCATGCTTTTCTTCTCTTCATCAGTTGTAGGACAAGATCTACCTGATAGCTTGAACTGAGTTCCTAAAGGTGTTACAACATGCTTGGATTGATGCATATTAAATCTCTTCAATACCTTCTCCAAGTATGCATTCTGATTCAGAACAATCTTTCAATCACCTCCATGAATAATATCAATTCCCAGTATTCTCTTAGCTAATCCAAGATCTTTCATCTCAAATTTTGACTTTAAGAGATTCTTCACATGTGTTATACCTTCCATATGCTTGCTAGCTATAAGCATATCATCCACATAAATGAGCAGATATGTCATATTCTCAATGTTATCACCATTGAAATATATACAGGTGTCATAGTCACACCTTCTGAAATCATGATTGAGCATAAACTTATCAAATCTCATGTACCTTTGCCTTGGGCTTTGCTTGAGACCATAGAGTGATCTCAATAGCAAACAAGCTTTGTTTTATCTGTCATCTGTTTTCACTCCTTTTGGTATTCTCATGTATATCTCCTCATCCAATTTTCCATGTAGAAAGGCAGTAGTAACATCCATCTGATGTAATTAACTTCAACTTGTACTGAGCTACCGTAGCAACCAATATTCTTATTGAGCTATGCTTAACAACTAGTGAGAAGATTTCATTGTAGTCTATGCCCTCTCTTTGTGTGAAGCCTCTAGCTACTAACCTGGCTTCTATCTCACCTTTTCTTCACCTTCAGCTCCAAATTTCTTCTTGAAAATCCATTTGCAGCTAACCAACTTCTTTCCTTTTGGTATTGCTATAATATCCCATGTATGATTCTTTTCAAGAGGCAGAAGTTCATGTTGTATAGCTATGCACCAATTATCCTTTTCTGAGCAGCTTATTGCTCTCTGATAAGTATCAGGCTCAAAACAATCAATCTCTTCAGCAACATTTAGAGCAAAATATACCATGTTTGGATCAGCTGTTGAAGTTCTGATTCTTGGTGCTCTATCCCTTGTAAGTTGATAATCTCTGACATCAGCTAGATTAACAACTTCAATACCTGTTCTTCTTCTAATCTCAGGTCTCTCCACCTAATTAGAAAATTCATGTTCATCCTGAACATGTTGATCTACATTTTCATGAGATGCTCCGTTTGATGTTGCCATAACATCATAATCTGTGTGATGTAAGTTTGGTGTCAGTATCACACCAGCTTCTGTATGCTCCCTGTCCTGTGTTGTAGTCACACCATTTTCAATAGGCTCCACCTCACTGTGTGTTCTCATAACACTGTCAGCTGTCTTTAGTAGTGGCAGTACATTTTCATGAAAAGTTACATCCCTACTGATAATGCATTTGTTCATTCCTGGTTCCAAGCACCATAGTTTGTATCCTTTCACTCCTTTAGGATAACCCAGAAATAAACATTTTAAAGCTCTAGCTTCCAGCTTATCTTGCTTGACAAGAGCATAAGCTAAGCATCCAAAAGCCTTAAGATATGAGTAGTCTGAATGAGTGCCCTTCCATACTTCTTCTGGTGTTCTGAACCCAATAGCTTATGAGGGACAAAGATTTATTAAGTGAACTGTAGTCACTGCCTCACCCCAAAAACTCTTTGATAAACCAGCTCCAAGAAGCATACATCTCACTCTCTCCAGGATAGTTCTATTCATCCTCTCTACTATACCATTCTGTTGAGGATTCCCAGGAACTGACTTGTGTCTAATGATACCCTTCAATTTACATAAATCATCTAACTCGTTTGATAAGAACTCCAAACCATTATCAGTTCTGATCACCTTAAGTTTCTTATCAGTTTGATTCTCCATTTCTGTGAGCCACTCCTTGAATCTGCTAAATGTCTCATCCTTTGACCTCAATATGAACACCTATACTTTCCTGGACAGATCATCAATGATAGATAGGAAATATCTACCACCATTCCTGGTAGCAGTCCTGGCAGGTCCCCACAAATCTGCATGAATATACTCAAGTGTATTCTGAGTAGTGTGTTTACCAACTCCATAGCTATTCTTCTTGGCTTTGCCTAACACACATAACTCACAAAACCCCAACTTCTGTATCTTATCACCACATAATACGTCCTTCTTTGATAATTCCATGAGCCCTTTTTCTCCAACATGACCTAGCCTTCTATGGTGTTGTCAGGACCTTTGTCAGTGTTGTTATCTGCTGTACCTTTGGATACTTCACCGATTCTGATCTTACCCTGTAGGTAGTATAGCTCTCTTCTTTTCAAAGCTTGCATTACCACCTTATCACCCCTCATTACCTTAAGCACACCTTGTGAGGATGAGTACTTGTACCCTTTAGTGTCCATCAAATCTAATGATACCAAGTTTCTTCATAAATGTGGTACATACCTCACATTAAGCAACTCCCTTATCACTCCATCAAACATTTCAATCCTCACTGTACTCATATCCTTTATACTACATGGTCTATCATCACCAAGCATCACTGAACCACAGCTCTTATGCTCAAAAGTTGAAAACCATTCTCTAATAGGTGCCATATGGAAAGAACAACCTGAATCTAAGACCCATTCAGTTGAAATGTTAGAGTGTGAGACTGAAATTACCTCAGTGACAGCAAGAGCTTCTGCAGTGTGATAGGCTTCTGAAGTGCCTGCAATATCTGTGCCATAGCTAGATTGTGGTGTGGCCATCACACCCTTCCCCTTTAGTGTTCTCAAGCTTGGACAATATTTCTTCAAGTGGCCCTGCTTCTTGCAATAGAAACACTTCCTTGTTTCAGTGCCATCTCTTTTATCCCCCATGTCCTTCTTGTACTGAGCTTTCTTCTGATCTAGGTATTTCTTCTTCTTAGGTGGAAATTTCTTCTGATGTCTCACAGTAAGACCTTCACCTTTGATATGTGATTGGGTTACACTCTCTTGATCTAGCTCCCTTGATCTCAAGGCTGATTCAACAATATCCATGGATAGGGGTGTACTCCTACCATACACCAGAGCATCTTTAAAAGGTGTAAGGGATCGAGGAAGAGAGCTTAACAGAAGAATGGCCTTATCTTCACTCTTCATCCGATTTGTTGCCTCAATTTCAAGATTGTCCATATCAGTGACAATCTTCTTAAATTCATCCAGCTGACTTGTGATGGATTTGTCCTCCACCATTCTAAACTGGAATAACCGTTGTTTAGCATAAATCTTATTGGCAATAGACTTGACATTGTACAGATTTTCAAGTTTTTCCCATATCTTCTTTGCAGTGTTGAGATCTCCGATTTCTCTAAGTGCATTGTCTCCCAGAGATAAAACCAAAGCACTATGAGCTTTCTGCATAATTGTTTTCTTCTCAGCATCTGTAATCGTCGATGGAAAATCCTCGAGAATGGCATCAATGATGCCCTGTTGAACTAGCAACGCCTTCATCTTCACCTTCCATAGTGCAAAGTCACTTCTCTCCGTTAACCTCTCTATGTCGAATCTGGGAGACGCCATTGATTGAAACTTGCAAAGCTTCCCACAGACAGCGCCAATTGTAACGATTAACCTCTGCATATCGATCAATGTTCTCCAATCGACTATGAACACGAAACCAAACAATCGCACAATAACTAACAATCGAACAAACAACACAACGATTTACATGGTTCGGTTTTCACCTACATCCACGAAGAGTACCAGGATTCCACTATCACAAGAAAGAAACAGATTACAAAACGAATCAAATGAGTTTCAAGCTTCTCAAGCTACTATGTTCTTCGTCTAACTGCTACTTCTCAGAAATCAGAGAATTGCTCTACTAGAAAGTTAAATACAATGAAGAATTATAATTATTGTGAGTTACAAACAGTTACAATATGTTTATATACTCCAATCTGATGAAAACCTCTTCCAATTTGATCAAGGAATGAACTCTGCAAGTTAGTTACGCAACTAACTAATTCTCCCTCTCAAATTACCAGAGCCAATCAGATTATAACACGTCAGCATATCTTGTCATCACTCATTTGTGCTTCCTGTGTTTTCCCCAGTGTCTTCGCAACACCAAACACAACACATTCAGAGTTCAGTAACATCAGTCTTCTAACTCTCTTCATTATCCAGTGTTGTCATATCAACAAACTTTCTCCAGTAGATATCAAGCTAACCAACTCACACATAGCTTGTAATTTTAAAAACTTCTTTAAAAAAATGGAAAAAGTAAGTTAGATCGAAGAAGAGCAAGAAATATGAATATTATTGAATTGTGATGTTACTGGAATATATCTTCCATTTTATTTTTATTTTTGGAATATGCAAAATTGCATTATACCGTACGTACCCCAAGGAAGTACAACTGCAGGTCATGTCTTATAAACCATGGATTATGAATAGTGATTAGTGAAGTAATCCATCCGTTGCAAAATAATATTTCAATTTTGACTTTTACTAGTCAACTGCCTTCGACTTTGACCGCGAATTACTCTTAAACTATAATAGTAAATAATTTAATAAAATCATATAATGAAAATTCCAACGGTTACAAAGTGGTGCTTGCATGTCACAATTACCCCATAAAAGTGGACCTTGTCATTCTCCCCCTAATATCCTTAAATAAATTACCTCATTTGCCAACTATCACACTAACATAACACTAGTAGTATTATTATTATATAGTAATGTGATTGCCTCTAAATATGTACTAGCTAGATGATTAATCATTTCACCAAAATGGACACAAAATCCAACATTATTCCGGTCATCAGCCTGAAATCCGGTACCGGAAGTATCCCTGTCATCGGATTTGGTACTGCAGCCGATCCTCCTGTGGATTCAGAAACCACGAAAATAGCCGTCTTAGAAGCGATTCAGCACGGTTATCGCCATTTTGACACCGCAGCTTTGTACTATACTGAGCAACCTCTTGGTGAAGCTATAAACGAAGCCAAAGTTCGCGGACTGATTGAATCACGAGACGAGTTGTTCATCACCTCAAAGCTTTGGTGTAGTGATGCTCATGCTCAGCATGTTCTTCCAGCTCTCAGGACAACCCTCAAGTAAAATTGATTTATGTTATGTATAGTCCAGTTGATATAATTTCATATCTACTATAAGCTCAAATTACTTTTATATATAGGTGTATAATCTATTTGTTTATATTAATTCTTCAATATCAGTACTGACCGATAAATATCGTATGATCAGTTAGACACAAAATGTTTCTTATTGCCTGTTTGCTAGCAGAAAGAACTTGTTTTCCGCGGTCATTTTTTCGTTTATGCTACAAATAAGCAATAAGTAGTTTTAGAAAGAAAGAAATAATTGATGCAAACACAGAGTCCTGTCTGATTTTTACATGTTATGATGTTATTTCATTGGAATTGATGGCTTTTTGATTGATTGTGCAGAAATCTTGAGATGGAATATGTTGATTTGTATTTGATACATTGGCCTGTGAGTGCTAAACCTGCAGGGAAAGTTGAGTATCCCATCAAACCAGAGGAATTTCTTCCTATGGATTTTGGTGCAGTTTGGAGAGCCATGGAAGAGTGCCAGAGAATGGGATTGGCGAAGGCGATTGGAGTTAGCAACTTCTCCCAAACCAAGCTTCAAAACATTCTGTCTGTAGCCCAAATTCTGCCTGCTGTCAATCAAGTGAGTTTCTTATAGCCGAGCCGAATGTTCATATATTGGAACAAGAACTATACAACTGAGTGCGTGTTTGCAAATGCTACGTAGAACATACTGTTCCAATTTTAAGAAATCAGTTGCAAACAGTCACTAAAGCATGTAAATTTTGTTTGATTACATTTGGAAGGTTGAGGTGAATCCATGCTGGAAACAAAAGAAACTGAAGGAATTCTGCGACGAAAAAGGGATAGTCATGGTCGGTTACTCTTGCTTCGGTTCATATGGTACATTTTATGGCACCAATAGAGTTATGGAGTCTCCAGTGCTGAAGGACATATCCAATGCCAAAGGGAAAACTGTTGCTCAGGTAGTCTTGTGTAAACAAACTTTATTGTTCTATAATCGTGTCGTGTGTAAATGAAATTAAACATGGATAAAATGTAGGTGTCTATAAGATGGGCTTATGAGCAAGGAATTGGAGTGGTGGTGAAGAGCTTTAACAAGGAGAGAATGAAACAGAATGCTGAGATATTCGACTGGTCGTTGAGCAACGCAGAAGTTCAGAAGATAAGTGAAATTCCTCAAGAAAGAGCATGTCTTGGAACTGATTACACTTCACCATATGGTCCTTACAGGACTATTGAAGAACTCTGGAACTAACAACTTTGATGAGATAAACTGTTAGCTTGATTCTCTGATCAGTGATGTGACTGTTCTTTTGGAAAACTTAATCAAGATATTGTTGTGAAAATTTTTTAGTGAAGACTTTTTGGGCTGCAATGGAAGAATGTCACAGATTAGGCCTTGCTAAATCCATTGGATCAGATTAGATATCTCAACTTTGATGAGATAAACTTTATCGTGCATTTCACTTGACGACCTCTTGTCATTTTCAAAAAACATATGTGAATCAAGTTCTCTAGTTGCATCAGTTTACAGATGTGGATTAAATTAAATCAGATTAGAATCAACATATGCCTTTTTAGGCCATCTGCAAAATTCTCAAGGCTTCAATCAGAAGATAATGTGACATTTCATGCCAGTTATATTTCACAGTTTACACCATATAACAGAGGGTTGTCCAAAATTACACTAACTGAGAGGTGGTGGAATTATGTTTAACCATGACCAAGTAACGATCATACTCCAGTCCAAGAATAGATGACAAAGAGGAAATTCTAGGTTGTAAGCATAGTTTGGTCCTTTGGGATGTAATTAAACATTTAAACATGGAAGTTTAAAACAAGTTAACTGAAAAGTAACACACTTCCATTTTTTACCGACGCGTGTACTCTGAATTGATCTCCGGGTATGTTGTCCTCACCAACCAAAACATTTATTTTCCCATACTTTGTAGTTTGTACTCGTGCAAATACCCGAGACTCCCAGTAGGTAGGTTACCCATCATAACATTGATCCACACCAAATTCATTTAACTCTAAGTTCTTATGGATTTGTTTCCGAAGAGGTGCACCTTTTTGACATTCTCAACCCCTTTATACACTTGAAAAACTTTTGATGGTTACATTCACCTCTTCTTAAATTGCACGACATCGGTTCAAATCTCCTACTATTTGTAACACCACATCCCTTAGCACCAAAGTCCAGACCTTAGGGCCCATGCAATTACTCATTAACTGATTTCCAGGTGATATGCTGGTCCACATATAAACATATGACATTTTCACACACATTATTTTCACTTGTATGCAATCCTAAAATTGTTTCAAATCAATAACGTTTTAACTCTGTAGAAATCTTATGAATTGAGGCCCTTTAGAATTCTTATGAATTGAGGCCCTTCTCCTCTCGGGTCGGGTCGTCTAGGCTACCTTTGTCGAAATTCAAATTTTTTTTTTTTTTTAACTTTTTAAAACTTTGAATGCAAACCCATTTAGTTTTCAATTAAAACCAAATTTAGTTCGAAGTTCTGACGTGTAACGTACTTGTCTGAATCGAACCAACTTATAGTGAAAGTAGTCATTATTAAAACAAATAATGATACCTGGTCGGCCGCCTTAGCAGCCCTGATGGACCAAATGGTCCATGGTCCATGGAATACGTTTGAACGGGAACCTGATCCACTCATGCATAGTTGCATACCCCTATATATTCATCCACTTGCCAATTTGTAATGGTATCAACTGAACACTACCATCAACTAAGAAAATGTCTCCTTCAACAAGCATCCCACAAATCCAGTTAAACACTAGCACAAATATGCCTGTTCTTGGACTAGGCACAGCAACATTCTCTGCATCCAAATCTGAAGAGATACATACAAGCCGTGCTCCACGCAATCGAGCGTGGCTACCGGCACTTTGACACTGCTGCTCATTACGGAAGCGAGGAAGCTGTTGGAGAAGCCATTGCCGAAGCCCTAGATCGCGGTCTAGTCGAATCCCGTGAAGAGTTCTTCATCACTTCCAAGTTATTCTGCAGTGATGCGCATGCCGAGCGTGTTATCCCCGCCCTTCAGAAATCCCTGGAGTAATTACATATCCGCAACTCTATTTCCTTATTTGAACCCCCCTTTCCCCCTCCCTCCCGAGCTGTTCAAATCCTGGGTTCGTGCCTGATTGTTAACATTCATTTGGTTTATGGTTAGGAATCTAAAGCTGGAGTATCTTGATCTTTATCTCATTCATTGGCCAGTAAGTACCAAGCCTGGAACTGTAATCCATGAGTACCCGTTGAAGAAAGAAAACGTTGTTGCTTTCGACTGCAAATCTGTTTGGGCTGCCATGGAAGAATGCTATAGACTTGGACTTGCCAAGTCCATAGGAGTCAGCAATTTCACTTGCAAGAAAATTCATGACCTTTTGTCTTTCTCAAGCATCACTCCAGCTGCTAATCAGGTACCCTCTTGCATTATTTGCGTGTACTAATGAAAAGATGCATCAGTAAACTAATAATATGGTTATCGATTAAAGGTGGAACTGAATCCGTGTTGGCAACAAAAGAAGTTGATTGATCTCTGCAGAGCAAATGGGATAGTTGTGACGAGTTTCTCTCCGTTAGGAGCAGTTGGAACAGCTTGGGGTTCTAACAGAGTGATGGATAATCAAGTGCTGAAGGATATTGCAAAAGACAAAGGAAAGTCTGTTGCACAGGTATCCTTGATTATGCTTTTAGGCTAGGATATATTACAAACCAGAGCACGATTCCTGACACTCTAATCTGTTGCATCTATGCCTTTCAGGTTTACCTCAGATGGGCGTATCAGCAACAAATTAGCATAGTGGCCAAGAGTTTCAAGCCAGAAAGGATGGAGGAAAACCGCAACATCTTTGATTGGGAATTAAGCGACGAGGAGTGCAAGAAGATCAGTGAGATCCCACAGAGTAGAGGACATAGAGGAGAGGAGTTTATCTGGGAGCATGGTCCGATCAAGTCGGTTGAAGAGCTCTGGGATGGAGAACTATAAAAATGGATGTGCTGCACAGCTGCAGTATATCAATCTCCTCTTGATTACGGTTCCGTTCCAATAAATGAATCTAGATTGCCCTAAAGGTCTTCCATTTGATTACAAGTCCTTGTACAATTAATTCCGTGAAGTCAGCAATGTTGTTTACCTAAAGTTCATAATAATTTGTGTCAGAAAGCCTTCCCGCTACTGATCACCCGCCTTCCCACAAGACAGATCAGCTTGTTTGGCTTCACACTTGAACAAAAACTCAACCGGAATTGAGAAAACTCAATTAAGTGTGAATCCAAACAAACGGATATAAACTCCCTCACACAAATGTCATATCTGACAAATGATTTGATTCTTTGCATACAAGTCAAGCTTCTATACAATCTATGCAACTCACTTAATAACTAGATATATATGTCAATATCCCAGTGAATCCTACAACCAATTGCGATTCTGATCCTCATGCATTTCTCAATTCTCATAAGCTAAGCGCAATAAGCCATTAAGCCGAGGAGTGTTATGGAGGTCGACAAAAGTAGATGAATATATTAACGTTTTCCACAGGATAATTTCATCTTAGGTGATACAATTCATTTTCAGGTCATCAGAGTATTTCGAACAGAGACATTTAATCAGAGAAACTAACTACTCTCACCCTACAATGCTGCAGTAACCTGTTGACAGCACAAAGAATGTGCACTCCTCCCTTTTCACAGTTTACAATTTTAAGGTATTCTCTAATACTATCCCATAACTTGGAGCTTTTACTTTATTCCATTTGTCAGGGCAACAGTAGAAAGTAGATATATTAAACTATCAATGCAATGTCGAAAATTACCATAGCCCATATAAGGTATTATCAATATATACATTTAGATTAAGTGGAACATTAAAGAAGAGCATCGGCAGCATGTCTTTCCAGCCAAGTCAAACATATATTACAAGCTTGAACTGGAATACTGTTGCATTTTCTACTGACAGAGACAGAGACAGTAAACAAGGAACTACTCAGCAACGATCAGGCCTCTCATAAGTTGGAGGTAGCGATGGACAGTTCTCATTCATATTGGTGTATGGCTCTAAAGTGTTATAATATGGCAATTCCATTTTATACTCACCCAAGATCTGGCAGAATGGGAGCTGATCATTAGCATTGTTGCACCAGTTTGGCAACCGTGTCACATTGCTCTCAAAAATTTTGAGCATGTAAGCATCCCTGATCTGTAATTAGTAAAGACATCGTTGTCAGCTAAAATGGTGAGGAAATCAAGCAAACCGTTTCTGCATGCACATACATACCGTGAACTCAGTTACTTGAATCGAGTTAGTGACTGGACCAAATACGCCAGCTGCCTTGTACATAGCCAGAATAAAGGCAACACATGTTGTTGACTTCCCGTCACTGTAGACCCAATCATCTTGTTCAGGAATAGTGAGTAGTTGGTCGAATGTTATACCTCTTCTTTCTGTCTCAGCTAGAATTCCGTATAGGTCCAGATCCTAAGACAACAAAGATATGAGATATTGTTCAAATTTAGAAACTTGAAGTTCTAGCCCACATCACTAGCAGACTAGCAGTTCCAAAATTTTGAAAAAAAAATAAATAGAGACCTATTATGAAGCAAAGGAAATCGCATTTTTAAAGTTTTCTGACAGCCCAGTAACATAAGCGAACAGATCAATGAAGAAGCCAACTAATATTGTCCAAGAAAAGTGAATAACTTATAACAATCAAATCAACATCGGATTTGTGCAGTTTAGCACTCAAAATTAATACATTGCACCTCAGATGCAGTTAAATTATCAGCCTCTTATTGGAGAGTACCTACAGGTCCAGAATTAGTAAAAGAAAAACTAGTGAAAGATAGTAACATAACAAAGAATTCACATCACCTGAGTCCCAAGCCGCATATTAAGAGCTTCATTCCACATGTTTGCAGCATATGCAGGCTGCATTCTGGTCCACATTGACATGACAGAAATAACCTAGCTTTGTCATAGAAAAATTGTTAAACATAATTATCTACATTCAAATGCAAATTAAAATAAACGCACTTCTTCGTACATCTAGTCGCTGTACCACAATAACCAATAGTAGAATTATTACATGTGCATCAAAATTATATGTCAATAGACACAGTGATCTGCTCATCCACATAGTATATATACTCTGTACACACACAGATACATACATACATATATATATATATATATATATATATATATATATATATATATATATATATATACATGTATGTATATATGTATACTTGTGTGTATATATATGTATATATATATATACACATACATGTATATATATACATATGTATGTATAAATTCTTTAAAATAGGGACGTATTACTCCTTCCCTCGACCCACTTCTGGAAGGAAGGACAAAACTAGAATTCTGAATAGATTTGCACAAATTCACTGAATCTAATACAATTGGATGGGCGGGTTTTGGCCAAAGAGAGATCTATTCCCACAAAAGTTCCGTGTGTGTGTGTGTGTGTGTGTGTGTATATATTACAACTACTACTACTACTACTACTACTTTTATTGTATTTTTTTTTTTTCCCTTGTTGCGTAGAGATGAAATCATGCACCAGCACAAAAAAGTTACTGCAATGTCACTGCTCAGGAACGGTGAGTTGGGATGACACTACTTCTGGAAGGAAGGACAAAACTAGAATTCCGAATAGATTTGCACAAATTCACTGAATCTAATACAATTGGATGGGCGGGTTTTGGCCAAAGAGAGATCTATTCCCACAAAAGTTCCATATACATTTATATATATATGTGTGTGTGTGTGTGTGTGTGTGTGTGTGTATATTACTACAACTACTACTACTACTACTTTTATTGTATTTTTTTTTATTTTTTTCCTTGTTGCGTAGAGATGAAATCATGCACCAGCACAAAAAAGTTACTGCAGTGTCACTGCTCAGGAACGGTGAGTTGGGATGACACTTCAGATTTTGGAGAAACAGGTATAAAGCAGGCGAACATGAGCTTAACTAGTACCAGAAGGATACAATACTCAAATCGCTTTACCACAAGAAAAGTGTGCTTACCAAGTGAGCATCTAGAGGCGGAGGATAATTGTCAGCTACAGTGTCAATCCAACTGAAAATCATGTTATGGTAACCATATGGTTTCCCTGACATCTCCCGGGCATATTCCCAGGCTGCAGTAGTATTAAACCGTTCGCGCACTTCTGGATGCAAAGGTAACAACGCTATTTGAGGATTCGAACCATCCTTGAGCGCTAGTTCCCACCATTCATCCCAAGGAATTGTCACAATAATTTCTTCACCCTGTAGGAAGATGGACACCATTCAGCACACAAACGACCATGGATCAATAAGTTAAGATTGTTACACATTATTAAGAAAGTGAAAACTCTAGTTTTGCAAGTTCAAAGTTAACAATAACTAACAAAACAGGGCATTTTACTTTTTTACCAGGGTCACCTAGATTGTTCCCCGACCACACAATTTATTTACTACTTTAGCTACAGTTCATATTTGGGGCTCCATACTTGTCATTTGCATAATGATACACGTACCAATTCCACCCCCCACCCCCCCCAGCCACACACATATAACTAATTCTTCCAGCTTTTGGGTTTTCTCTGACAGTGGTTTTGAAGGTGTATGGAGCCTAAAGCCTAAAATTCTATGAACTTCAGGGGCGCAGATCAGCCAAAGGCAAAGAGAAGAGAAGCCAGCCATCCAACAACTTCCCCATTTCCCACTATGTTTAAATTTTGAAGTGTTTTTCACCCAAAAATAAATAAATAAATAAGTGTTGTAGCATTTACTACTACTAATTAAGGGTAAAGAATATCATAACATGAATTTGTTTACTTAAGAAGGTATTATGTATTCTAAGGCTTGAGAAATATCAAACTTATCAAAATTCAAAAATACGAACTGGTGTATTATTAGGTCTAATGGAATCACCCCTATGGACTTATGTATCTAATAAGTCAATGACTGATTACTGCATACAAGCATACTGCGAATTATGTAACTCTGCTTTTGTATGACATGCAGATGGAAATGTAAATATGAGCCTAATATACATCTCTTAAGTACATCTTTAGAAATCCGACAATCATTAGCTCCAGAATAATTCATAATTCATCAAGTGGTGAATTTAATTAAGTTGTCATAAAAAAAACCCATCGAAGTGTAGCATATTGTTCTTCTTTATAGATTACATATTAATGCATATAGAAGATTATTAGATTACTAGGCACGCCAATCATACGTATAAGTGCACTCATTTGAAATCATGAGATTAATGCAGTTAAGTATATATGATGCTCACTTTGTGCAGACTGGAACATAAATTTTTTAACAAGAAACAAAGTAATAACAGAAGAGAGCATGTTATCTACGTAAAACCAAGAATAAATAAACAAAAATAACAACAATAGTATAAGATAGACGAAGTGCTTACCTTTTCATTCTCATGTCCAGATTCACCAACCCACAGATTGCCCTGTTCATCCTTTAAGCATACAGCTGTATGTCCAGCAAAAGCACCGGTGACCCACTTCTCCAGTGTCTCAAATCCACCCCAGCGTCCGCGGATTTTTGAAACAGCTAAAAAGTCACCAGAATGCACATCAGCTGGATTGATGGTAGCACGCCATGGTTGACTACGTTTTTCAAATGATGCGCCCATGTGTTTTTTCAGGAAAGCAAGATTAGCACTCTGACCCCAACCAGTGTTGGAGAACAGAGGTAATACATCAACCAAGGAAAGCAATGTCCCAAGCATTCCTGAAGGCATGAGAAATACGGAGATTCCATGCTGCTTTACCTGTGGCATATGATTCAAATGTCACATTCCACTACTTTTAAGATCATCAGACATCATATGGGATTAACTATAGGAAATAAACTATATGCTTACATATTCCAACTCAGCTGGTTCCTCCCATGATTCAATTTTCAATGTATGATCTCGAGACGAAAAATAGTAGTCCCAAGTTATCCTGTAAGGAGTAGCAAATACATACAGATCCATACATGTCCAGCTGTGAGCAGCATTGGTCTGAGAAGAATGGGGAAAGGTTAAAAGAGTTGGCAAGAAATTAAATTATAAACATTTCAGATAAAGAGAGATAATTATCAGATGGACAAGATATGAAATAACATTATCCAGACATCAATTAAGAATAGCAATATCGCACGTGAAGAATGTCAGAAAGAATAATAATAATAACACATTGGAATTTATCCAAATATAGTGGAAACTAATATAACAAATCAAATGGACTCATAGTAATTTTACGAGCATCTCATATAGAAACAGATCAGGAATTATACTCTAATCTACTATGCAGGAAACATAATAGTCTATCACAACTTCACCAACATTTTCATCAATACACAAATATCCAACATATTTCATCAATACCTAATTGAAACAGTAGCAAGTCACTTGAATGATTAAATCCAATAGTGACAAAATCAACCACATAAATAATACACTGCATAAGATTGAGCTACCATGACTAGAGTTATATGTCGCTTAATTTCCATAAACTGAAAGAAAAGATGAATCTGAAACAGCTAACAACACAAAATTATCACTGTATAAAAATTTATCCTTTAGATTCCCCACCGCACACAATGAAAAGAAAGAAGATCCGAATGAGCTTTATGAACATGATCTTAAAAGAGCAAAGAATCTCTTGTCACAATAGAAAGTACTAATAAATAGAGCAATATAGGTGCAGGTAGCTTGTTTTCTCACTAACTAGATTCGAGCAATTCCCCTTTGACAAAAAAAATAAATAAACAAAAGAAAATTAGCAATGATCAAATCCACTCCTCTGCAATCTACCAGCTCAAATTCGCTACTAAAAAAAACATATCCACTCCAGCTACCTATTAAACATCAACAACAGCTGAACAAAGTAAAAACAGTAGCAAAAAGCAAAGATAAGAATGAAGCTAACAGACCGAAAGACTAATGACTCCGCCTCCAATCCCTCGATCGCCAGCAGCAGTGAAGTCAATCTTAGCTTCGTTATCGAAAAAGCAAGCGCCTTTCCATTTAATAGTACCATTATTTGGCGCCAATGAGCCAATATACTCAGGCAACAAGTCAACGGCGCTGTGAATATTGTTCATTACCGGCCAAGAAATCTGAGGAGGCAACACGGGCAGCACATCGCTCACCCTGAATGGCACCTTCAGTGCATCTCCAATTTCAAACCCTAACCCTAATAATCCTAAAAAGAAAACCATTCTGACTAGAGATGAGAGTATTTTCTGGGAATACGGCATTCTTTAAGGATCGAATGAAACGAGAATCTATTCCAGGCTTGAAAGGAATTTGCTAGATTTCATCAACGGGAATTTTTAGGGGTAAAGGTTTGATTTTGACGGGGATGAGTGATTGGATGCTGTTTCATTGGTGAAGAAGGTATACTAATTTTGACTGACTATTCTTCTTCTTCTTCTTCTTTTTTAGTGTTTACGTGTGTTTTAATAGACTTTTAAACCAGACAAGATTAGATACGTGGATGAATCTTACCGAGTTACAGTGTTGAATCTCACGCGAGGCCGGATCACCTTTGGGCTCAACAAAAAATTACTAATAAGAATACAAATTATTACTCCTGTCCCATTAAGATTATGAGAGTTTGACTAATAATAATCGGGGTTTACTCGTATCCCAATCCTATGTGAGGCCAACAATTTGTAGTAGCTTTACTACTTTTGGACTTCTTATAACTGGCTCCAACCCCTACCAAAAATAGCCTTTATAGGCCTATTCAGCTACTGTACATTCTCTCTGCAGGTAGTAATAATGGCGAATTTCGCCCCTGCACGTCTTGTCCAGAGTAATTTATACTACTTTTTTTACCCACTATTACCAATTATCCAACTTTACTAATTCTTTCTCTGTATTGTTCACAAAATTCGGCGATGACGGAGAAAGCTTCGGAAGAGGGTTTCCGGCGATGGCGATCACGGCGTGGCAACAGGTACTGTACAGATTCCGGTGGGGGTCGTATCGTCGAACGACGAGGAGGAATTGCTGATTCACAGGTGATCGTGGCACGCTGTCGGATTAGATGGGAGTTCCACCTGAGAAAGTGACGGTAACACCCTGAATTCGTTAAAATTAGCAGTTAGCACCTAAGAACGTCAATTAAATGCTTCGTTATTTTGGTTCTGTCTTTCCCACATTGTTATTTGACGCGATTTGTATGTTCTAATTTGATCTGGGTATTTTTTTCATTTTTTATGTACAGGCCCATCCGGTTGTGGCGACTAGTGCAACGGTTCGGAAGAAGGCTACCGAGGTCCGCCACGATAATATTCTTTGTTAGGAATATCTGTTTAGATTTTGATCAGCAACTTAATGACTTATCTTGCATTCGGAAAGGTCTTGTACTCTTAGTTGACTGAACAATTGTAAAAAGAGGAAAATCATTGAGTATGTTAGTCTAGAATCTTGTATAGGATGTTAGGTGCAAATGTAATTTTATATCTTTTAAGAAGACCAAGAAGGCATCTGGCGAATAGTTCAACAAATTTGAAGATTTGAATCTGCACAAGATTCTTTGAAGGCGAAGGTCATTAGATACTTATGTCAGATATCTTAAAAAGCAAGTGTTTTTCAATAAACAAGTTTTGAAAAGATATCTCGAGCATGAGTTTACGAACAAGGAAAGTCTTTGAAACCACTCAGATACCTTGGATAAAACTATGTTTCTTGGAAACAATGTTTCAGCAGGTATCTGGAGATGTGAAGGTCTCTGGAAAGGGACATGCAATGCTTTAGAAAACATGCATAGTTCCGTTGACACTGCAGGACAAAAATAGTACAATGCAATAAATGCGCAGACAGAGACATCTGAACAAAAGAGGAAATCTCTGAAAAGAGACAAGGTCTTCTGCAGTACTATTTTCAGATATCAATAGTTTGAATTTGAATTGAGCCTAACAGATACTATTCAAACGGCTTCAAATTCAACTATAAATATCACCACTTAGAATGCTTGAAAGACACACTACACCTTGAACTTACACTGAAAATACCAAGCTTCTCTGATAATACAACTAGTGGTATCTTTCTCTCATACAAGCCTTGACTTTCTTAATCTCTAGCTTACGATTCATTAAGCTCTTGAATTCTAAGTAGCACGAAAGTTCTAAGTGTCCTGATCCTTAACAAGCATTGCTATTTGTGAAGGAGTTGAATCAAAAGATCAAGTATCTGAGTTTCATTCTCCAGAACATTTAACATAGACTTGGGTCAGTAAAGAACATATCACCACACATTGTGAAGTGTGTTAAGTGACTCTTGTTCAAAAAGGTAGTATTACATAACTGTAGAAGTTAATAATCTACCAATCTGACAAACTCTCCTTAACCAACACCTTAAAAGGCGTGGAGTACAGGAAGTACTTAGTTTGGGAAACTAAGGAATAACTCCAAGGTTACTGATCATAGGAAGTACTTAGTTTGGGAAACTAAGGAACAGCTCAAAGGTTTCTGAGTATAGGAAGTACTTGGCTGGGAGCCGGGGAATAACTCAGGGGGAACACTTGGTTGGGAACCTAGTGTATTTAGGAATCGAGAGAAGATATTTGTAAGGTGAACTCAATTATCTATCTTAATGGATTCTAGGTCAGAGAAAGGCCGAAGTAGATTAGTTGAAGGATTACGCCACCTTCAGATACCACTATAAAAAGACGTGTTATTTACTTCCAGCAATTTACTTATCGTTCTCTTTATCCTTCTAAGTATTTAAACACATTATATCTCGCTAAGCACGTGCACTTATCACAAAAAAGTCTTCCGCTATCTGAAACTAAGTATCAGATATCTTCACAGATATCTGAGAAATTGTGTTTATCGAAAAAAGTTGTAAAAGACTATTCACCCCCCCCCCAGTCTTTTCCTTTGCTGTTATCTGGACCAACAAGTGGTATCAGAGCGGGAGGTTCCCAAGCCTTCTGCACTGAACCTAGATCCCAGATAAGTGCCCACTAACTGCTTTTCACCTACACTTAATTTGTTTGTTTAGTGTGATTGCTGCAGGATGTCTTTAAGTGACGCTCCAATTCTCAAGCCAGAAAACTATGAGAAATGGAAGAACAACATGATGCTCCACCTAGAAACCATTAGTGACGCAATGATCGAAGTGATAAAGAATGGCCCCATAGTCATTCAACAACTCAAGTAGGCCATGGAGGTTTATAACGGTAGAGACAGAGATCCCACTGATGAAGAACCAGGTGGTGGTTCCTCACAGACAGATGCGTCAACCAGTGGAAGACCTACTGGTCAAGTTGTTTATGAGCTAAAGCCCAGAGAGCTCTGGACATCGGAAGATGCCAAGAGAAATCGACTAGATGGTCAGGCTCGTAATATCATCATACGTTCCACTCTAGAGCACATACAGTGTAACCTGTGGGGTGCAAAAACGGCGAAAGTGGCTTGGCAACTAATTGAAGAAATCTGTGCCGGCACTGAGAAAACAAAGGAAAATAAGTTCGAAGTTTTGAATCTCAAATTCCAAAACTTTAAACAAGGTCCCACAAAGACTCTTGAAGAACTAGATTTCCGATTTACAACACTGATGAGTGAAATGGCTGCACTTGGTGAAAGTGAGAGATACTCTAACTCTGAAAAGGTTAAGACTATCGTGAGAAGCTTGAACCAAAACTGGGAACATACTCAGTACTTTTATTTCAACCAAGGAATGCCAAATATCACTCTAGTAGAACTATTTTCTCACTTAGCTACTGTCAACTATGAAACTATTCATAGAGAACAAATGATTGTTGAGAAAGTTCACAATGTTGCTTTAGTAACACAAGGTACTTCTGAAAAGAAGGATTCCAAAGAAATGACTGAGGAAGATGCTCTTGCTGTGAATCAAATGAGAAAATATGTCAGTCGGGAGATTGAGAGAAGAAAAGCCAAAGAGAAGCTGAAAAAGCATCTAGGCTCGAACTATCACCAGTACCAAAATATGCAGCTGTCAAGCTCGCTAAATAAGCCGGCTCAGCAAGCATCTAGTACTGAGGAAGCAGAAATCGGAAACGATATCTGTTTCCATTATCAGAAACCTGGACATTTTAAAAGAGACTGAATAAGCTAAAGACAGGTTACAAGAAAGATAGAAGAAACTTCAAGAGAGGTCAGAGAGCTATGCTCACTGAAGAAAGGAAAAAGATTCAAATCCAACTGGATGCTCTTGATATTGAGTCAGAATCTGAGGAAGAAGACTCAGATGACTCCAAACTACCTTCACCAGAATTATGTGGCATCACTCATGAATTGATTGACTTTGGTCAAAAGAAAAGGGAATTATGTGGGGGTTGCTGAAGAGATCTATTCAGATTGCTCCAACATTGAGCCTTGCCTAATGGCTGACAAGGTAACCAACATTTCTCAATTCATAGACTATGAGAGTGATGAGGAAGAAATCAGAGATCTAGAATATCTCAGAAGAGAACTTGATCTCTACAAAAGAGAATTTCATATGGTCCGAGCTAGAGCCGAAATTTTTGAAGAAGAAAAGAATTCTCTTAAAAAAGAAAATTCACAATCACTGAAGATATCTGAAAAAAAGGATGCCGAAAATGCATTTCTCAAAGCACAGATATCTGAGACGGAGAAGTCACACAGAAAGGCAATGGAAATATGCCAAGAGGAATATAAAGATCTTCTTTCTAAAAATGAGGAACTCAAAAAGTAAGAACTATATTTTCTATCATATGCCAAAGCTAGTGACACTCTTACTGAAGTACACTCTTATTTAAGAGATCCTTCAGAAAAGGGAGGACTTGGGCTAGACACACAAACAAATAATTCTACCACTCTGAATAAGAGTGATGAAAGAATAACATTTGTTAGTGCTCAGCAAGACGGTTCCCAAACAACCTATAACATTGGTCAGAAAGCTAAATTGTGACAAAGGAAAGCGATTCGACCAAACCTTTGTGGGAAAAACAAGTCGAAAGAAAACCGGGCAACGCTCAGAAAGAAACATAACACTGAAAAGTGTAATCACCCACAGTGCTATGTCTCTCAAAAAGGAAAAATTGCTGGATCAGACAAATTTTCAAACATCACGTTTTCTGGAAAGAAAGACGTTCCTGAGACTAGCAAAGCTGCTGAGAAGAGAACTCAGATAGCACCAGGTGCTCGAAATGGCATTGGCTGTAAAGCCATCGGGAAACAACTTGCTCGTGAGTATAAACAAGAGCAAGAACGATGGATAAAAGCCAGAATTGCGCATAGTAATCATCAGAAGTGGAAGAAAGAACAGGCTTTGACCACTCTGAATGCCAGGGCTAGAAGAAATCTGGCAAGGAAAGCTAAGTTCGCTGAAAAGCCAACTCAGCAATCTGACAGGTATCTGAAAGCACCACGAGGAGCACCAAGGAATGCACCAAAAAGGAAAATAATTCTTAATAATGATAATACTACTCATTCACATAGAATTCCTCCTTATGTTCCTAGTAGACAAAAACATGTTCCTAAGAAATATATACAAAAAATGGATTCATACTGGAAGATTGTTTAGTCTAGATGGTTCCATTATTGAAATGAGAACTTAAGCTCCTATTTCCTGTTTTGTGCAGAACACTCTAAGGAAGAATCCAACATGGAATTTTGATAGTGGATGTGGGAAGCACATAACAGGAGAAAAGCAAATCTGGTCAACTACAAAGTTTGCAATACTGGACCAGATATCAGATTTGTTGGAGGAGAAATAAATCCAACTGTAGGATTTGGAGATTTGAAAATGGGAGCCCTTACAATCTCTGGTGTACTTCATGTAAAGGGACTGAAATATAATCTGCTAAGTATGAGTCAATTTGCTGACAAGGGGTTCTCAGTAAAGATTAAATCAATATTCTGCAAACTGATTGACAATGAGTCAAAGCAGACAGTCTTGATTGCTAGGCAGAAAGGAAATCTCTATGTTGCTGACTGGGCATCTGCCACAACAGAAGAATGTCTCATGGTGAGTCAATCTGGCCACACTGAAGAAAATTGGCTATGGCATAAAAGAATGAGTCACTTGAACTTCAAAACTCTGAATAAGCTAGCCAAGAAAGAGTTGGTGGGTGGATTATCCAAAATGGCATACAGAAAAGATGGTGTATGCTCAGCTTGCCAAATGGGGAAACAATCCAAAACATCTTTCAAGTCTAAAACTAGACACTCCAGTGAAAGGCCACTATAAATATTACATATGGATCTTTTTTAATCCTCTGTAACTAGCTATGCAGGAAAGAAGTATGGTCTGGTTGTTGTTGATGATTACTCAAGATTCACTTGGGTTGTTTTTCTCAAACAAAAATCTGATGCAAGGATTGAAATACACAACTTGCTGAATAAGCTTGAAGTCACGAAAAATGACAAGGTATCTGTAATCAGAACAGACCATGGTACAGAGTTTCTAAACCTGTACATAAAAGAGTTTTGTACCTGCAAAGGTATACAAGATCAACTATCTTCAGTAAGGACATCACAACAAAATGGTGTTGCTGAAAGGAAGAATAGGACCCTAAAAGAAGCAGCAAGAACAATGCTTGCTGACACTGAAATAAGTGAAATCTATTGGGGTGAAGCTGTTAACACAGCCTGCTACACTCAAAATAGATGTTTGATTAACATACACCATGACAAAACTCCTTATGAACTTTTGATTGGTAGACCCCCTAGTATCAAACATCTAAAGGTGTTTAGTTGCAGATGTTTTGTTCTTAACAATGGAAAGGAATACTTGAGAACATTTCAACCAAAAGCAGATGAAGGAGTATTTCTTGGTTATTCTCTGAATAGCAAAGCCTACAGAATCTACAACAAAAGAACGCAAAAGATTGAAGAATCTGTTCATGTAGTTTTCTATGAAGGAAACAAGAAAGTACCCTTGAATGAAGAACTCTCAGATAGGTTCAAATAACTAATGATTAAAGATTCTGAAGAAGAATCCTCAAAAGGAAACAATTCTATCATTCACTTAGAGGATGACTCTGACGATGAAAAGCAACCATTGCTTAGTAACAACCAGATGACTCTAAGACATGATGAAGAATTTCCTATGAGAACTCCAGAAATGGAACAGGTTACTGAGAATCTTCATCATGAAGAGGTTTCTGAGAATGAGATTGCTGAAAATCCAATCCCAGATATCTCTAACACTGAAAAAGTGTCAGATATCTATGGCATTTCCCGTGTGCCAGATATCTCAGATACTAAACAAGTATCTTGTCAGGATCATAATGATTCACATTCAGATCGAAATGATATCAATCCTACTAGTTCAAAATCCATTATAAAATGGATAAGAGATCATCCTGCCAAGGATGTGATTTGTCCTTTAGACCAAGGGGTTAGAACTAGGAGAGCAATTGCTGGAAATGCAGATTCTCTCTATGGATGTTTCATCTCAAACATTGAACCTAAAACTATAGAAGAAGCATTGAAGGATCAAGACTGGATCTATGCAATGTAAGAAGAGTTGGATCAATTTGAGAGAAACAAAGTCTGGAAACTGGTTCCATTTGTTGATGGAATATCTGTAATTGGAACCAAGTGGGTTTTCAGGAACAAAATGAATGAGTCGAGTGAAATAACCAGAAACAAAGCAAGGTTAGTTGCCAAGGGATTCACCCAGATTGAAGGACTAGATTTTGATGAGTCATATGCTCCAATTGCAAGATTGGATGCAATTAGACTATTTCTAGCCTTTGCAGCTCATAATGACTTTAGAGTTTATCAAATGGATGTCAAAAGTGCATTTCTAAACGGTGAACTTGCTAAGGAAGTCTATGTTGAACAACCACCAGGCTTTGAAGTTTCCACAGAAAGTAGAATGGTCTATAAGCTTTAGAAAGCTCTGTATGGACTGAAACAGGCTCCAAGAGCATGGTATGATACTTTAGCCAAATACTTGCTGGAAAGTGGCTTCAAGAAAGGAGATGTTGATAAAACACTCTTTAATTTGAACCATGAAGGGAAACTACTTTTAGTTCATGTATATGTTAATGACATTATATTTGGATCTAAAGACAAGCAACCTCGTGAAGACTTTGCTGAGCTCATGAAAAGTAAATTTGAGATGAGCATGATGGGAGAATTGAACTACTTCCTAGGATTGCAAGTCAAGCAACTTAATGATGGAATATTCATTAGTCAAACAAAGTATGCAAAAGATATGCTCAACAAGTTTAATCTAAAACCTTCTGAAAAGAATGCTAAGATACCAATGAGCATTGGAACCAAAATGACCTATACTGAATCTGACAAGAGTGTTGAAGAACACAAGTATAGGAAATTGATTGGGTCTTCTTGTACCTCCTTTGTAGACATGATATTCAATATGCAGTTGGAGTGTGTGCTAGATTTCAGACAAATCCGATGCAATCACACTACAACATTGCTATGAAAATATTAAGGTATGTAAAAGGTACTGTAGAAGTTGGATTGTGGTATCCAAAAGACAGTGGATTGAGTTTAGTTGGCTATTCTGATGCTAACTATGCTGGATCATTGCTTGATAGAAAAAGCACTTCAGGAACTTGTCAATTTCTTGGTGCCAGACTAATATCATGGTTCAACAAGAAACAAAACTCAAATGCCACATCCACCACATAGGCTGAATATATTGCTGCTGGGTGTTGTACTTCACAGATATTGTGGATACAACAACAACTCAGAGACTATGAGATCAATGAAGAGAAAACTCCTATTTTCTGTGACAACACAAGTGCTATTGCCATAACTCAGAATCCTAAGTTTCATGAAAGAACAAAGCACATTGATGTTAGACACCACTTGATTAGAGATCATGTTGAAAAAGGCAATATAGAGATACTCAAAATTGGTACTGAAGACCAACTTGCAGATATCTTTACAAAGCCTTTGCAAGAAAGCAGGTTCTTAACCTTGAGACATAGCCTTGGGTTAATGGAGTTACCAAAAGAACTGAAAAGTTCTAATCGCTGAGATGGAAACTCAGAAGGGAGAAAAGATATCTGAAACAGGTATCCATATATCCAAGGCAAAAAGGTATCTGAGACAGGAACTCATATACTAAAAGGAGCTAAAAGTGTGAGTGAGATAGGAACTCAGTATGACTAAGAAGGGAAAAGAAGAGATAAGATATCTGGAACGGGAATCCAGAATATCAAAGACAAAAGGTGAAACACATAGCAAAAATGTACCTGAGACGGGTACTCAGATATCAAAGGTTAAAGAGTAAAATGGCTATTTGAAGATTTCTGAGACAGCTACTCAAATATCTAGATCACTTAGTGAGGGGGAACACAAAAGAAGAAAGTAGTACAACTATCTGTAGTCAACTACTCTCTAGTGTTTTGTATTATTTCCATATTTGTGAATATATGAACATATGTATTGTTTGAAGATAAATTCAAAAAACAAAACTGTCCCTTAGTCACACAGAAGAATGTGATTCAGACGGCTACTCGCCAAAGTTCATTAATTGGGCACGATTACATGAAGTGATTGTGATAATTGCTGGAAAAGCAATCCCAGCCCTTGATGAAATAGGTGTTCCAGATTCAATGGCCAAGATTTAATCTCGCTAAAAATTAGTGGACTGAAAAAATAGTTATGGCCCACTAGCATTTAATGCAAAGTAGTTTTCACCCACGTCTTTCTGTACGTACACAGATACATATGCACAAAATAAATTTGTATGTATATGTCTGTTGAGATTTGCGTTGCTATATATATAGGATTTTGACAAAAGAATTCACTTTTGTTCAATCCTACATTTGCACTTGCATAAACAGCAAAAATTCCCAAATTCCCTGCAAATCCTCACTGCAAACACTGATTCCTACTTAGTTTTTCTGCAAAGAATCACTAATCTCCTACCTTAATCTCTTTCCGACTTTCAAAAAACTTTCACTATTTAAAGAGATGGCTCTAAAACGTGCTCTTACCCAGAAATCCCAAGCTACTACATCTGGTACTGCTGAAAAGCAAGCACCAGTGCTAGTCATAACAAACAATCGGTTGATTGGAGAGTCCAATCCTAATCATTGGACCTCAAATCACAGATGATTTGGGGAGGTGCCATGATTGAGGAATACCTTGTTGCTGCTATTGAAAACCAAGCTGATAGGAAGTTGATTCTTGGTATGCTTTAAAATGCACAAATCAAGGGTTTCCTATCTGCTATTCCCAGTGGAATTTCTTCACTGGATGTGTTGGAATTCTATAACAATTCCAGGATTATTTCCTGTGCTTCTGAAGGCACTAAAATAGTGTCTATAAAATCAAAAGTTCAAGGAAAGGACATCCTTTTGAACTTAACAACTTTCTGTGAGTTGTTTGAACTTTAAAATCTTGGAAATGATTATGAAATAAACACCAAGGATGATGATCTCCTTGAAGGTGTGAAACAACTATACAGTGATGTGTGTGATCGTGAAAAATCAGATACACCCATCGACTTCAAACTTGCGGACATCAGAATCAGACATATGTTGGTTCACTGGGATGTGTTGGCATGCATTCTTCACAGATGCTTTGATGGTCTACAAGGAGGTGCTGACCAGATAAGCCAAGAACGCTGGGTGATGATGTTCTTGTTGAATCAACAGAACAAAAGGCTGGAAAACCCTTTCAATTGGGGGAAGTACGCCTTTATGAAATTTGTGAAGAAGATTCAAGGCTTTGAGCCTAAAATCGTTAAGGGCCTTGTTGAGCCAAAAGCCACAGTAAGATATGGACTAAAGATATGCTTCTTGCTGGAGAAGCTTAGCATTGAGCTCAGAGAGAAGGCGGACATAGCCAACAGTAACCTGTTCTACAAATATGAGTATACAAACATGATGAAAAAGGTTACTATTCAAGAGGAAGTAACCTCCAACAGTAACCTGCCCAAGTCTCTACAAATCATACCTCTGAGCAAGAGGAAGTAAATGGGCAAATGATCACTATTCCAGAAGTGATCAATCTGGTCTCTGAAGATGAAGAAGAGAAGGAGACTGATGAGAATGATTATGAAGAACCTCCTTCTGACCATCACAAGGATGAGGATGATAAGAAGGATGATGATGATGCCCCTGCACCAGGGACAGGAGGGATAACACAAGGAACTAGTGCCTCAGCTGCTGAAAAGCTCACTGAGAGGACATCACAGAAATCCCCTCCTTCATCTCCTCAGAGATCTACCCATCTATCTCCCCAACAAAAAGACACTACTGAACAAGTAGTTGAGCACTCTGAGGACAACACTCAGAAGATATTGAATGCACAAGCCAGAGTTGCTCAACTCAAACAATTATTGGAGGAAGAACAACAGCTAAATCTTCAATTGGAAGAAAAGATAGTTGAATCTAAAGCAAAGCTCCAAAAGATTGAAGATCAAACCATCAAGGAAATGGAAGCTTATGCTGAGATGAAAGAACTCCGACTTCATTCGTGCAATTCTTTGAAGAATTAGAATCTTGAGCAAGTATTTGAAGACAAGCATGATGCTAAGGCTGGATTACCAAAAGATGTACCATCCTCCTCACTGAAAGGAAAGAAGCCCATCTTTGAGCTGGTTGCTGGACTAGAAAACATTAATGAAAATGTCCAAGAGGATGAAGATCACTAGGCTGATGACTCAGATGATGAAGAAGAGAAGAAATTGACAGAACACCGAAATGAGCACTTGGTGGTGTCTCAATTGAAAAGGAAGCTGATTGCTCCTGAAATTTTCAACAAGCTGCCAAATGTCAACTCCAATGATTACTTGAACAGATACCAAGTACTGGCTAAATTGAACAAGGAGTTATCTTCTCAGAATGAAGCCGCCATTGCATCAGTCCCTGCAGAGATGAAGAAATTCACTGAGCTCATCACTCAGAGAATAACCAGTCTGGTAATTGCTCAGAAAGACATAGGCATGGTTAGGGATGATGACAAAAACTTGGCTGCAAAAGCTTTTGAAGAGGCTAGCTATGCTGCTGGAAAAGCAGATGCTATTCAAGGTCCACTAACAGAGCTCACTGATAAGGACAATAAGGTTTGCAACCCAAAACTTTAGCTCTATATACGTAAACCTTACTTCCTCACTCCCTTATCATATGGACTTATCAAACAAAATCAGGAGCTCAAGGCTAATCTAGAAATGTTGGTTGCTGCTTACAACTATTTGCAAGGCAACTTTGACTCCCTTTCAGAATCTTTTGTGATTCTTAGTCAGTCAACAATGACTAAGGGGGAAGGATCTCAAGGTGCTCAGAGAGGAAGAGGCAGAGGAAACAATAGAAAATTTGAACAACCACCTCTCAGAATAAATGAGCCCTCCTTCAGTCAAGCTGCTACTCAGATAATACCAACAACTCAGCAGATTCCTGAACAAGGAATGATAAAAAGGGCCAGATCACAGAGACCTCCAAAGGGAACCAAGTCCCCAAGGAGAAGACAAGTAAAAGGGATTAAAGAGTCTTCTGAAGAAGAAGAAGAAGAAGAAGAAGAAGAAGAAGAAGAAGAAGAAGAAGAAGGCCAAATCAAATCCCAGGGCAATGAGGAAGACTGCAAATCACCCAACAAAAGAGATCTGGAAGATGATGATGAAGATGAGGATAAAGATGAAGCTCCTCTTCACAGAAAGAGAAGAAGGGTTGATAGTCAAACTGAGCCCTTAGCTGCAAAGCCAATAGCAGCTAAAACACCCTCTGGAAATACCAAGTCTATCCAGGGTGGTTCTTCAAGCAATCCCCCAAGGGAGAATTCAAGACAAAGGAGGAACAGGCTGAGAGCTGAACAAAGAAAACTTCAACTTCCACTCAGGCCAGAGGATGCCAGAATTGAATATGTGAAGACTGATGAACATTCCTCCTACAGGTGCATTCAACAGAAAAATGGCTATTGGATACTGGAACTCAAGCACTTGCTTGTAAATGAGAAGGGATTCCCAGTATCCATCCATCAATAGCTCATGGTATGGAGAAAAGACAAGCCTATCTTGATCAACACCAATCATATAAAAAATTGGTTGGATTTTGAAGTGATCAAAAGAATAGAAGCCATGAAGAACGACCTCTCTGATGAATGTCCTTATGGAAAGCCAGATGATGTGCACAGAATTCCCAACATCACTGGAACAGGCACAAGAGCAAGACTTGTTGTGGAACCCTATGAGTCTTTTTACATGACTCAAGAGCAATACAAGGGTGACATAAGATATCTGAGGATTATATATAAATACTTCAAGCTATCAGATATCGGAATTGAGCATGCCTGGAAATGGGAAAAGTATCTGTGGGTCAAACACTTTGCCAAGACGAATTCCACCAAAACCTACAAGGAAGTCTGTGGATTTGCCAGAAACACTGAGATGATAGTCAGGACCTTGCTCTATGACTACTCAGATGATATCAAAAGGTTTGGGGATAGGGAATTTGCTAATTGATCCATAGATCTGCTATTGAAGACTTGAAGACTAGTTAATTTAGGATGTTTACTTGGAGCTGAACAAAAAAGGAAATCTCTGAAAAGAGACAAGGTCTTCTGCAGTACTATTTTCAGATATCAATAGTTTGAATTTGAATTGAGCCTAACAGATACTATTCAAACGACTTCAAATTCAACTATAAATATCACCACTTAGAATGCTTGAAAGACACACTACACCTTGTACTTACACTGAAAATACCAAGCTTCTCTGATAATACAACTAGTGGTATCTTTCTCTCAAGCATACAAGCCTTCAGCCTACTTAATCTCTAACTTACAGTTGCGACTAAGCTCTTGAATTCTAAGTAGCACGAAAGTTCTAAGTGTCCTGATCCTTAACAAGAATTGCTATCTGTGAAGGAGTTGAATCAAAACATCAAGTATCTGAGTTTCATTCTCCAGAACATTTAACATAGACTTGGGTCAGTATAGAACATATCACCACACATTGTGAAGTGTGTTAAGTGACTCTTGCTAAAAAAGGTAGTATTACATAACTGTAGAAGTTATTAATCTACCAATCTGACAAACTCTCCTTAACCAACACCTTAAACGACGTGGAGTACAGGAAGTACTTAGTTTGGGAAACTAAGGAATAACTCCAAGGTTACTGAGCATATTAAGTACTTAGTTTGGGAAACTAAGGAATAGCTCAAAGGTTTCTGAGTATAGGAAGTACTTGGGTGGGAGCCGGGGAATAACTCAGGAGGAACATTTGGTTGGGAACCTAGTGTATTTAGGAATCGAGAGAAAATATTTGTAAGGTGAACTCAATTATCTGTCTTAGTGGATTCTAGGTCAGAGAAAGGCCGCAGTGGATTAGTTGAAGGATTACGCCACCTTCAGATACCACTATAAAAAGACGTGCTATTTACTTCCAGCAATTTACTTATCGTTCTCTTTATCCTGCTAAGTATTTAAACACATTATATCAGAAAAGTCTTCCGCTCTCAGAAATTAAGTATCAGATATCTTCACAGATATCTGGGAAATTGTGTTTATCGACAAAAGTTGTAAAAGACTATTCACCCCCTCCCTCTAGTCTTTTCCTTTGCCGTTATCTGGACCAACATTCTTCCACTATATTATATATTGGCACCTTATGTACCGGCACCCCAACTCATGTAAAACTGCAAAACCATAGTGTGTCTTATACAAGTATGTCCTTCACCACTAACGAAAACAATCTACTGATGGAATGAAAATATTTTACCGCATGGTCTGGACGGGTTGTTACCCACGGGGGAGTAAACTAGTGAACGATGAAGGATCGACATGCCACCTCTCCAGGTGATTTCTTGTTCTTGTGTGAGTATCTACCATTGTTGGCCCGTGAAGGTTGTTTTACAACATTTTGTTGTGTCTGATTTTGATTTATTGAACATATAAATCGATGGTTGCAGTCACGCCCAGTAGGCATAAATAGCTTTGCACGCGAAGTACAACGTCTCCGGCCGCAAGGGGGAAGGGTCAGTTTATCATTTTCACAACCACCCGATAGATGTTACTCTTTTTTAATTCACTCGATCACGGTTTTTTTCCTGTGTGGCATGCAGGTATCAGTCATGATCCGTCTCATGCACTGGAGGTGACTGCCTCATCTCGCAAGAGGGATCGTGGAGGTTAGCACTATTATAGATACGTGTATTTGATATCTGTTAGTCGAAGTATCGTTTTGCCGTGCTCTGAACTAACTTCTGGTATTGTGGGCAGATGACACCCCCGATGTGTGCATCAAACGGAAGAACAAGGCACATAGGACTGTTAATTTAATCAACTCAGGTGAGGTTGCCATTTACTGGTTATTGGATTTTCTTAAACATGGTTCCAGTCCAGGTTGGTAAGTGGAATGTTATCTCGTTACTTTGCAGATGATGAATTCTTATGCGTTGATAATGCGAGGCGGCTGACTTACCGGGACGTAGTAGTGGGCGTGGGGCTCGGGCGACGCGCCGGTCGAGTAGGATCCGGAGGAACACGAAGCTGCCACCCCGTCATCGCACGCAGGAGTAGGTAGGTCCTTGAAGCTCCCGGACCGGAAAGGTACCTCCCCTGGAACCATTGGCAAGCGGACCACCCCCCAATTTTCTTGATGTGGATTTTTTTTTTGTTCTTCGATTAACTTTTATTTTGTGTATAAAACAACTCGTGCCCACCCATGCTATAGAAGCAATATTTAGTCTGCCATCAATGATATTAGATCACTCGAGCTACGCGAGCCACATCTTGATGCCCTTAGGCGTACTCCTTTTTGGTACTTCGTGGAAGCAGCCAGGGAGATGGTGCCCAGTGAGATAAACTACTACGAGAAATAGGACGCGGTTATTGCCGCTCTCATGGGTAGATCCGCGTGCCATA
The DNA here is from genome assembly GCA_026545765.1 of Plantago major. Lineage (NCBI taxonomy): Eukaryota > Viridiplantae > Streptophyta > Magnoliopsida > Lamiales > Plantaginaceae > Plantago > Plantago major. Next base: position 42,403,447 of record CM048840.1, read on the forward strand.
ATGGCAACGATGCCGATGGATTCTATGTTGGCGACAAGGTCGTGTGCTCCAATCACAATGATATCGAGCTCATATTCGGCATCAGAGATGGGCAGCTGCCAATACACGTCGGTACATGTCTGGTTGAACCGTCGGTATTCATGGACAGATGTTGGCCTGACCACAACACCGAGCCGTGCTTGTTAAGCCGGGGCTTGATATTATGGACCATTATGCCGAAACTTGAGTGCGACGCAACTGAACCAAATGTAGCCGAAGACGTAGCTCGCCTCGTGCATCTTTACTACTGGTTGTACTGTTCATTCCAAATAACAATTCAGTCGTCTGCTTTAAGTGAGTCAGATTTTTCGATGATTTAGACAAAATACGGAGATATGACTGGTGTGGATATATGCTGGAGGTTATTTTGACTCCTATGAGAAGAACGGCGACACTTGAGATAGCTGGATGCACGGTTTTCTTGCTGGTATGCAACTCCACACGTGGTTTTCTTACTGGTAAGGGTTGTCTTTACCACGTGTATTTTCTTATTTGACTACGAATATTCATTTCGTGCCCAGTTCTGGTTATGTGAGATCAGCGACATTGCTACACCCATGCGAGGTGGGATGAGGTTTTCCAGGTTTCGTCGGTGGGACCTGAAGCAACTGGCAGATAAGCTAACACCCATCGATTGGGACACGCTCGGCGGGGAGAATGTAACATTCATCTCGAAAAAAGTAATACGAAAATCTAAAGACAGAGGGCACATACCACAACAGAGTCGCAAGCCAGAACCTCAAACACACCACGATAGGTTGTAGGGAGCAATGTCCACTTTGCGCCCATTGCTAGCTGGGAGTTCCACTTCACTTCCATGGCTAGTGTCAGCACCCCGGTCCATGTATCGGAGTCCGTCCTGCGCTCGTATGAAATGAATGCAGCAGAAAAGAATGATTACAGATATTTGGTGATAACATGGAGATATAGCTGAGCTAGGTAGTTGCAGAGAGATATTATTTCATATGTGTGTATTGTTGTATGTATCTCTCTCTAGATTGGTGCAGCGAGATGGGAAAGAAGAAGTGAGGTGAGTTGAGTTTTCTCTCGCTCTAGAAATGGGAAGGGAGGTTGAGATTCTGTTGAAGAATGTGAGTTGTGTTCGGATTGCATCTAGCATTAATGTTATGGGGAGCGACCTTGGGCCAAGTATCCAGTTACTGAACGATTCCGCTGCGTTGCTTGTTAGTTCACCGTAGCGGTGAACATTTGGGGCATAGGCAACTGCCCATTTGTCCAATGGCAGGTCTTGGAGGAAGTGCTCTGTTTTGTCACCACCCTTCTCGATGAACTTCTTAATTGCGACGTCATGGTAGTACGCGCTAGGTGCATAAGCTGCATCCTTCAATAACTTGCACATGTAGCCTTTGTAGATTTCTAAGTACTTTTTGCCGGCGTAGATTGTCTTTAGCTTCTTCATAAGGTGATAGAGGCAGAAAAAATGCAATGGCTTCTCATATACATCCGTGAATGTGTGAAGTAGCCCCCCGACCCGGTTGGATATGAACATCACCTCCCGGCCGTGTTCAGCGTGTGCCCTCATTTTTCGATGAACCATGTCCAGTTCCCTGAAATCTCACATGCGAACACCGATGGCTACCCAAAAAAAGCCTTGCCATTAGCAAGGAAAAAAGTGTTACATCCTACCAATGAGAAGGGCATACAAAGCGAGAAAAAAAATGCATGCCTGAAGAGTAAAAAAACAGTAATTGGGAAAGAAAAAAAAAGGCATGCCATATTGCCCCATGCCAGAAAATGCACAAAGTTGGGGGTGTGTGTATCATATTCAGCTAACGCATGAAAATTTAGGGTTTATCATCGAGGAGGCGTAACCTTTAACGATTAATTGTGGCATCATAAAAGTGTTAGGGCAGTATATGATTGCGGTTGAAAGGAGCCATACAGAAATATATTATTCTTTTGATTGATAGAACCACATATAAAGTACGTACCATTGTCCCCATCGCTGGCCGTGGCGGCCAGTAAGGTGCCCATGTACCTGGATTTCATGAATGTGCCATCGACGAATAACATTGGACGGCAATGCCTGAACCCATCAATAGATGCCTTGTAAGCTATAAATATGCGCTTGAACCTGTTGTCCGATGGATCGGTTTCCAAGGTAATGATGCTCCCCGGATTGTGCGCTGGATACCATCACTGTACCATCGGAGCTCGTCGAATGAGTCTTCATAGTTTCCAAATAACTTGGCCCTGACCTCAACTCCACGCCATATCTTCTCATATTTGATCTTGAATCCCCAGTTGTTGAGCATGTCAAACTGGATATCAATTGATGTTAAGGTTGGTGTGGCCCTGATGGACTCTGTGATGATACCCCCAAGAAGTTGTTGCCCCATCCTTTTAGAGTCGTTTGAGTAAAGAGCCATGGGGCATCCATGTGCCAAATGTGCATCTCTAATGAAGAAGGACCCCGTGACAGTTGAAATGGACCCTCTTACAAACCACGCACACCCCGTTTCCTCTCTCTCATTGCATCGAGCGGTAACATACCAAGCATCATTCTTTATGTAATCAAACCGAAAACCCCGTTTTGTTGCGTACTTGACTAATTTACACCGGAACTCCGCCACTCCACCCTCAAACTCCCGTCCAACAGATAGGATGTAATCCACCCACTTGGCCGACCTCAATACTCTAGGCTCTATGCGGGGATTACATAGGTAGCTTGGTTCAGTTGATGTTGCACCTGGATAGAGCTCCCCCCTGCGCATGCTTAGCGAGCCGATCAACCTTTTTTTTTTATTTTATGACGCATCCTTTATCTTCTTCCGGACCGGGAACACTGATTCATCCCACACGTTTGCCGGCATTTGCCTCCTACGAGGTTGATCAACCACATCCGGTTGGATCTACTCATCACATCCCCCCCCCCCCCCCAAACTCGTGTCTGCGGAAGGTGATGTGCACTCAAAGATTTTGATTTCATTGTAGAACCTGTAATCCCTAAATACAATCAAAGATTAAATTTATTTATGTCGGAAGTCTTCAAATGCACAGTTTATAGCGGAAAGCTAACTCAGGATGTCGTTCTCCACGGACACTTAGCATAGGAACAAACAAGTATCGTATTTAAATTGCATGCAGAAAGTAAACAGAATGATTGCAAAACGGATGATTAAATCGCAGTAAACCCTAATTGATTTGATGTATTCGATGGTGTAAAGGTGTAAAGGATCCCCGACCTCTCTCTGCTATGCTACTCCCAACTACTTAGAATCAAACAACGTACTAGCCGTCTACAGGCAGCAAAGAAACATGCCAAAAGGATCAAGTCATAGTTAATCCAGACACCTTCACTTATACCAACAATGTGTTGTGTCACTCAACACACTATCTCGTCACGTTTTCAGACAAACCACATAGGATAATATAAAGTCCGTTACCAACTCGTAGTTAGTAAGGATTTTCCACGTAGAGAGTCGGACGAATAAAGAACAAGTACAAAATTACGTTTTAAAACTAATTCATTAATATATCACGGTATATAAAAAAGTAGCAAAAGCAGAATTACGACGTTTCTCCTTTACAAGAGAAAGTTAGCTACTCATAGTATTCTACTAGACAGAAATCGAAAACAGTAAAGAAAGAAGAAGAAGCTTAGTCTCTGATGTCTTCATGCTGCTTCTAGGGTTTCCTCCTTTTGGGTGCCTGATTTTGGGGTTTCAATTCCCCGAGGACTGGTCCTCTCTTTCGAGAGCTTGCTGTGTGAGCAGTGTAGAATTATGAGACCCCAGAGGTCTTTTTATACTTGAAAATCCGAGCTCTGGCCGCCATTGATCATTAAGGAAGGTTAGAAAGGCGGGCTTTAGCCTGACAGACCAGGAAAAACCCAAATTCTGGAAGATTCTGCTTGACTGCGGTCGACAGTGGACCGCACAAGCCCTTCTGCAGTCGACTGTCGACCGCCATCTTCGATTCCTCAGCTTCTTCATGTTCTTCTTTGTTCTTCGATTTCGGGCTTCATAACTTCGTTTCTCGAAAAGTGGTCTTCTAAAATGTTGTTGCATCATCAATTATCTTCACATTGGTTGGTCGCATGACATGTTTTGACTCCTCGAACTCCGTGCAACGGCCAATTCAGCGTATTTGCTTAACTTTCCCGATTTCGCACAAATATGTCGTTCTGGTGCCTAAAATCATGCAATTCCTCAAAAATATGATCATGTCCTACAAAATACACAAGAAGTTGGTAATTGACCATAATATGATATAAATATTGAATCTTGGGCAAAAAACGAGGGTCTAAAAGCATGCAAAGTCGCCTATTTCATTGTCACATCAGAAGGGGCCTGTCGATGGTGTGCCATCTGCATCCACACTGGCCCTGGTACTGCGCTTTGCTGAAGGAAAGTATTTGTTTATCACAGTGTCGCACAGTACATGTTGTTGCGCCGGTGCTTCCTCCACATTCAGGCTGATGTACACGTGTTTCCTATCCAGCACCTGGCAGAGTAGCAGCATATTATGGAAGTCTGCCTCACAGTTGAGCGAGCACTTATGCCCTTTGTTGATCTCAAAATTGAAACGATTGGGTGTGGCGTCTGAGATATCCACTGCCCCTGCATCGACGTGCCATGGAAAGATTAGCTTTAATAAGTACAACAAGATAACAAAATGGCTCCATATTGTTTATGAATAAAACTGATAAGAAATAGGCCAGGAAAACCTCATAACTTTTAGAGAAACATGAGTGGCAAAACTAATGAAAAAATTATCATACGAAAAATTAACCGGAGCAACACAGACAATAATTGACTATTAACTCAAAAGATGCAAGAATGCAGACAAACTGTGATGCAATAATTCACGCATATAAACCAGCATCAGGGAGAATGACTGATCAACATACACAAGATCCACATTCCTTTCATATCAATTGATTATCTGACCTCTAAGAAAACTAGCATGACGAAAATCAACATACCCAAAGTTCCACAAATGCTTTCATAAATGTTAAGTATCTGATCTCTAAGTAAAGTGGCATAACAAAAGTAATCATACCCAATATCAACAAATGCTTTCATAAAATGTTAAGTATTTGATCACCATAGGACCAAAAAATGACCAAAAATGACTGAAACGACACAGGTTAAATTTCACTCATATAAACAGGATGCATAATTCAGTCAAACTGTAATGCAAGAATTCACTCAAATTATGTACAAGTCATCACGGATTAAGAATTTAACAACCTACAAGATGGCATTGTAGGCCATCAACAGGGGGATTGCAAATAACAACAGTAATTTGCCGAGTATCTCACCTCTAAGCTTGGACACGAATGTGTAGAAATCTGGTGTGTGTTTTGCCTCCATGTTCTCCCAGAACCATCGGCGATGCAAACGATCATCAGGTCGCTACTGGCTTGTTCCATTTAACCAGTTTACAGTTTTCTCCAAAGAAACCCAGGGAACCCTACTATTTTGAGGTGAGAAAAGTGAGCCAAATTTGAAGTGAATAAATAAAGTGAGCCAATATTTAGTAAATAAGTCCCCTTAATTACATTTTGAAATTTGAAAATTGAACTGTGCACTTGGTCATAATCAACATTTAATGATGCTACAAGTGATGCGACCGACACTACACTAGAGCCCAGTGTAGGATTTGGACCTATATAACATATTTTGGCCACAACTAGTATCTAATGACAATGTATGTGGACTGGGATAGCATTGGACCAAAAGTGGGCTTCCTACTACAAATTTAAGTCCACAAAGTGGACTGGATATTAATAAATCCATAATCAGATGCCAATTGCGGCTCATTGCCGTTTGATCAATCAGGCGGGTCTGATTCCAATTTTTTTTTTAAAAAATTTTAATTCTTTTTATCTTTTCTTTTGTTGCTCCACTAATTTGGATGATTTTGTTTCTTACTTTCTTTCTTTGTTCTTTTCTCTTCTTTCTCTTGTTTCCATTTTCTTTATCCTTCTCTTCTCTTTCATATTTATTTTCATTTTCTAATAATTATTTAATTGTTTTCATATTTTTCTAATAAAATTTAATGTAATGTAAGAACACATCATTTAAAATTTGAAATATTTACACAATTAAAAGCACACTTACAATAAATAAAAAAGATTACAAACACCAAAAAGGACATTTAAAGTATTGTAATTTTTTATTTAATATTATTTTAATTAATTAAAGACATTTAAAATAATATGAAGTATGAAGTTTCAAAAGAAATGGAAAAATAATAGTGTAGTTTTAAACGATATAAAAAATAAAGAAATAAAGTTTGGTATGATAGAGTTAGATTGTTGGAGATAAAGAGTTTGATTGGGTTGATGTTAGTGGAATGCTGACGTGGCAGAGAAAAGGGGTGTGATAGGGTTTGATTGTTGGAGATATATCTAATCTATCGATCCGGTTTCTTTTCGGCAATGTTGTTAAGAAAGCCAATTGTGTATTGTTATTGTGGACCAGACATGATATTTGGATTACTTTTTGTCTATTGTTAGCTTGTAAGATCAAACTTAACAACTGCCTCTAATTTTAATCACTGTTCACCGGTCACTGTTCATCATGTCTTTTTTTTTTTTTTTTTGGTGCAAACTTTTCTACTTTATTAATAAGGAAAAAACAAGTCACGGAGGTTTATAAGAACCCGTGTACAACTCCATGAAACTAGAAGTACCAAAGTTGACAACCACGATTAAAAAAATCACTAATATCCAAAATGACAAAAGGACCGCCAATAAGACTCGGCCATTGTTCTCGCAAGACAAGTTATCAGAACCTTTGCTCACTCCTGCAACTTCAATGACGTTTAAGTTTCCATCTAAGTGCAGTAAGATATGATGTCTACTTCCAAAACTTACAAGTTATTGTTCCGTTGACCAGGCATTAAACCAAAACGTAGTAAGTTGTCCCTTATTATTAACAACCAATAGAGACATGACCAGATTTATAGGAGACCTTTTTACCAGATTTTCTAATCATCGATTTAAGAACAGGGAGAGAAGAGGCATAAGGGGTTTTACTGTACTCGAAAATTAATTGTTCATCACTATACATAAACCCTCCAAAAATTCAGATTTCCCACCAAAACATCATTGTACATGAAATATCTCCAGAGTAAAAAAAAAAAAAAATCAACAACACATTAATTCCCTCCACTGTAAATTTTCCCTCCAAAATATCCTCATAGTTAAAAATGTACAGCTGAAATTTAGTTCCCTCCAAAAGAAATTTTAAAATAGCCTCCTAACTATGAATACATGTCAAAGTCAGTTCATTCAATGCATACATCAAATACAAAACCTACAAAACATAGTTCATGGCTCCTGGAAGGAATAACATCAACAATGAGGATCGCAACAAAATACCTCAATGGTTGCCGATGAACAGCACTAATTAATGGTGTGCTCAAGTGAGGAAAATTTAGCGAGGTTGCTGCTATTCATGGGGCTTGTTGCAGATCAGTTACCAGAATTTGGAATAAGTCAAAAAGGTGTGTTGATGAGGGTATTCCACTCTACCTGACATCAAAAGCATATACCACAAGAAGGAAGAAACATGAAATTAGCATAGAACATGTTGCTAGTATAGCAGCTGACCAAAGAAATACCATAAGGAGGTTGGCAAAATCACTCAACGAAAGAAACATATGTGGAAATCAACAAATCTTCAATTGGTAGGTGGGTGAAATCTGGATTACTTAGAGCTCATTCTATTGCAATCAAGCCACATCTGACAAGTGCAAACATGCTACTCAGGCTGAAGTTCAATTTAGGTTCATTGGAATACTTGCCATTCCTTAATTACATCAAGTTTAAGAGCATGCATAATGTGATACATATAGATGAAAAGTGGTTTAACTTTACAAGTACATCACAACTTTACTACTTGACGCCTGAGGAAAAAAAGATCCATATAGAACTTGCAAAAGCAAGACATTCATCACCAAAGTTATGTTCATGTGTGCAGTACCTATGATAGTAATGGTGAACTGATTTTTTACGGCAAACTAGGTATGTTTCCTTTCACATACAATGAAGCAGCAAAGAGGGGCAGCAAGAACAGACCTAAAGGTACTATGGAAATGAAACCAATAGAATTGATTACAAAAGAAGTCATCAAGAATTGTCTAATCCATCAGGTAACTGCAGTTTTTTCTTCATAATGCAGTTTTTGTTTTTGAAACAAGGGAAAATTACACCTGCTCTCCCCACAAAACACCCCTATTTCAAATTAGTCCCCGCAATTAAAACAATAACACATTAGTCCTTTTTTCATTATTTGAGCTGACCATCATTTGTTAGTTTATCCACGTGGATAATCAGGTGATGATGTGGAAATTGTGAGGATTGATGGGAAGGATGGAAAAACAAACAAAAACAATACTCCTCCATCATCCCACCTTCTCCGCCCTCCTCCATCACCACCAACCACCGTACTTGCTCCGCTCTGGCCACCTCCATCATCCCATCTCGACTCCAACAATTTCTTTTTCCTATATCCACAGCCTTGTTCGCCCCAAAGAGCGGATCGAAGCTAAGACGTCGTTAATGGCAATTGACAGAGCTTCGAAGCTCATCCTCTGGGCCGGAACGGGTTGTCGGATGTTTGTATTCGTGATTTCTTGGTCATGGGAGTTCGAATTTGGTTTGGGTAGGTCGATGTTTCGAATCTGAAAGTTCGAATTTCAATTTGAATCTTAGTTGTTGGTTTAATCGTCTAAATGATATATTTTGGATTCGATTCATAATGTCTTGTGTCTAGATTTGATCTATGTTGGGCTTGGATGTCGAATTGAGGGTTTTAGAGAACTTATGTAAGTTGCAGGGACTTATTTGAGGTTTTCGAAAATCCAAAGCCCCTGCTCTTGAGAATTTGATGCTCGCAGGGACCATATTACAATTCTGGATATTTATTTGGACCTAATTGATAACTTTGGAAAGTCTTAGGGACCAAATTGAACTTTTAAAAAGTTCTTGGGAGGTTTCTGGGAAATTCTAGGCAATTGCTAGCGAGGCCCAAAGGGTTTCTGGACCATTCAATTGAGCCCAATAAGATTATGTCCTTTTCAATTAAGTTCAAAATTTCTTGTTTTGTGCAATTGAACCCCAAACGTTTCTCAAATTTTGCAATCAAGTCCAGAAAATTTTTAGAAAATTTTATTTAAATTCTGAAAATTATAAAAGACCCCTATAAATTTTAGAAACTTCAACTTGATCCATAAATAGTTTATGAAAATTATAAAAAATAAAATATCATATTTGTGGTTTTAAGACCCCAGAAATATATTACATAAAGGTCCCCCAATCCTACTTTTTCAAATTAAGCAATAACTTTTTTATTACACTTTGGTCCAGCAGAAAATCAATTACATAAATCCAACCGCGATTAAAAGAAATGCGAAAAAGGAAGAAAATGAGAAAAAATCATTTTCATCCTTTTACACGTCAGAATAAACGTGCCAACTTGGATACTGCCTTTGACTTTCGGACCATTCCGTAATAGTTCAAACATTGCAGGGACTAATGTGTTATTGAATTAATTCCGGGGATGAAAATGTAATTAGGGACTTTTGTAGTGAGTGTATATGAAATTTCCCCTTGAAACAATACATTTTTTAAACTTGAATGGGTGCAATTTTAAGCTTAAGTGATTGCATCTTTTATATAGAAAGAATGCAGTTTTTTTCATCAAAGAATGTAGTTTTGGCATGGAAACAATCCATTTTTTTAACTTGAATGAGTGCAGTTTTTAACTTGAGTGTTGTTATATAGAAAGAATGCAGTTTATTTCTTCAAAGAATGCAGTTTTTTTTTTTTTTTAAATCATTATAGGCATTTTATCGTATATTCAAGATCTATACATGATATAGAAGTTGCTACCAAACATTTACAACTCTTTATCACTTATTTGCTACTATAATCACCCTTACCGAAATTTACATCCTCAATGATCATAGACCGAAACATTACAAAATTTTTTACTAAGAAGATCGGTGTTATTATACATAGAAATAAAAAAAAAAAAGTGTTTTTGTTATATAATATTTAATTTTTCATATTAAAATGCCAATGCTGACATATTGTTGAGAGAAAATAGAGAAGAAGAGAATAAGGAGTTTATTCTAATCATAAAGTTAGAGTACATGATGTATATATACAAGTGAAAGAATCTTCTAGAGCATATCTAGAAGTGTATCTTGAATACATTATAACTCTTCTAATAACAGTTCTAATCAAATACTAACTCTTGGACATTTATCTCTAATAATCCCCTTGAATGGACATGAGTTAGTGATAGTTGGTACGCGAGAGATACTGCCTCGTTAAAAACCTTGCTAAAAAAAACCCAGTGGGATAAAAACTTAGTCAAGGGAAAAAGAGTGCAGTGCGTATCCAACTCCCCTGATTAGAGTATCACTTAAATTCTTCGAGTCGCCGCATCCCAATCTTTCGAACCAGTCTCTCGAATGATGGAGGTGGAAGTGATTTGGTAAATAAATCCGCCAAGTTGTCAATTGAATGAATCTGTTGAACTTGAATGGATCCTTCTTCTTGTAAATCATGAGTGAAGAAAAACTTTGGTGATATGTGCTTTGTCCGGTCACCTTTGATGAAGCCTCCTTTAAGTTGAGCTATGCAAGCTGCGTTGTCTTCATATAGCACAGTTGGAACTTCCTTCTTGAATGTAAGACCACATGTATCTCTAACATGTCCAGTTAAAGATCTCAACCAAACACACTCACGACTTGCTTCATGAATTGCTAAAATTTCTGCATGGTTAGAAGAAGTAGCAGATAAAGTATGCTTAACAGAACGCCATGAAATGGCTGTACCTCCACATGTAAACAAATAACCTGTTTGAGATCGAGCTTTGTGCGAATCAGACAAATATCCCGCATCGGCATATCCAATTAATTCTGGATTGCTACATTTTGGATAATACAAGCCCATATCCATTATGCCTCGTAAGTATCGAAGTACTTGTTTAACTCCAGTCCAATGTCTTCGAGTTGGAGAAGAACTATATCTTGCTAGTAAATTAACAACAAAAGCTACATCAGGCTGAGTATTGTTAGCAAGATACATCATTGCGCCAATAGCACTAAGATATGGCACTTCAGGGCCAAGAAGTTCTTCATCATCTTCACGAGGTCTAAATGGGTCTCTTTTCACATCGAGAGACCTTACAACCATGGGGGTATTTATTGGATGAGCCTTATCCATATAAAATCGTTTCAACAGTCTTTCCAAATAATTGGACTGGATAAGTGTGCCGTTTGCCAAATGTTCGATTTGTAGACCCAAACAATACTTTGTTTTCCCAAGGTCTTTCATTTCAAATTCATTCTTCAAACAATCGACTGCCTTTGCTAACTCTTCAGGAGTTCCAATAATATTCAAGTCATCGACATATACAGCAATAATGATAAATTTCGATCCTGACCGTTTAATGAAAACGCATGGACATATAGGATCGTTTGTATAGCCTTCATTTTTAAAAAATGTGCTCAAACGATTGAACCACATTCGTCCCGATTGTTTTAATCCATATAAGGATTTATTCAACTTAATTGAATAGCCATCTCGGGATTGTCCTGCGGGCACTTTGAATCCCTCAGGGATTTTCATGTATATGTCATTTTCCAGTGAGCCATACAGATAGGCTGTAACAACATCCATAAGACACATTTCGAGTTTCTCATGTGTAGCCAGACTTATCAGATAGCGAAATGTAATCGCATCCATCACAGGAGAATACGTCTCTTCATAATCAATTCCAGGTCTTTGAGTAAAACCTTGTGCGACAAGCCTTGCTTTATATCTTGCAATTTCATTTTTCTCATTTCTTTTTCGCACAAATACCCATTTGTATCCAACGGGTTTTACACCATTTGGTGTACGGACGAAAGGTCCGAAAACTTCACGTTTTCCAAGAGAGTTCAATTCTGCAGTAATTGCCTATTTCCATTTTGGCCAATCATCTCTACGACTACATTCTTTTATAGATGTAGGTTCCAGATCCTCATTTTGTTCCACAATATCGCGCGCTACATTATATGAGAATATTATGTCGACGTCGATTTCATTTCGGTTCCATGTCTTTCTATTCACGCCATAATTTATCGAGATCTCTTCATTTTCAACAATTTCAGATACCTGAATCTACTTTGCATTGTCGTGTGACTAATCAGGAGTCTTTTCACTCTCTTCTAGAGCTTTTTCCTCTAACGGTCCATTATTAGCTCCTTTCCGTTTTCGAGGATTTTTATCTTTTGAACCGACTGGTCTCCCACGTGCCTTAGACTCATTTGTAATTTGCCCTTCAGTCACTTCAATTCTATTTGGAGCATTTGCAGCTGGAATATATGATTTCATAACTCTTTTTGGATCAGCGAATGAGTCTGGCAGTTGATTCGCAAGAGTTTGTAAATGAATTATCTTTCGAACTTCATGTTCACTTTGATTTGTTCGAGGATCAAAAACAGATAATGATAATTCATTCCACGATATATTACTTCCCAACTTTTTCAACTGCTTTGTTTCTCCCCCCATTGTTGGAAAGTTTGATTCATCAAAATGGCAATCGGCAAACCTTGCCGTAAATAAATCTCCAGTAGATGGTTCTAAATACTTGATTATCGAAGGAGATTCATATCCAACATATATCCCCATTCTTCTTTGGGGTCCCATCTTTGTGCGTTGCGGTGGAGCAATAGGCACATAAACCGCACATCCAAAAATTTTCAGATGTGATATGTTTGGTTGATAAACATATACCATTTGCATGGGGGAGAACTTATGATAGCTTATTGGCCTGATGCGGACAAGTGTCGCAGCATGTAAAATTGCATGTCCCCATGCTGATGCAGGGAGTCTAGATTGCATAAGTAATGGCCTTGCAATTAATTGGAGGCGTTTAATAAATGATTCGGCCATACCATTTTGTGTATGAACATGTGCAACAGGATGTTCAACTTTTATGCCAATCGACATGCAATAATCGTTAAATGCTTGCGATGAAAATTCAGCAGCATTATCAAGGGGAATGCTCTTGATTGGAGAATCAGGAAAGTGTGCTCGTAAGCGAATTATTTGGGCAAGCAGTCTTGAAAATTCCATATTACGAGTAGATAATAAGCACACATGTGACCATCTCGTAGATGCATCTATCAAAACTATAAAATATCTGAATGGTCCAGATGGTGGTTGTATTGGTCCACATATATCTCCATGAATTCTTTCAAGAAAAGAAGGACTTTCATATCCAACCTTTTCAAATGATGGTTTTGTAATCAATTTGCCTTTAGAGCAAGCACCGCATGAGAATTCCTTGTTGTGGTAAATCTTTTGATTTTTCAATGTATGACCACAATGAATTTTCAATAATCTTTCGCATCATCATTGATCCAGGATGGCCCAATCGGTCATGCCAAACTTTAAAATTGATATCAATTTGCTTTTCCATAGCATATATTTCAATTGCTCTAATCTTAGAGTAATATAAGCCAGGGGACAATTCCGGTAGTTTTTTCAATACATTTTTCTTACCGGATTTCACTATTGTGATATAGAGAAATTCTTTGCCATTTTCACTCATAGTCTCAACATGATATTCATTTCGTCGAATATCTTTAAAGCTCAACAAGTTTCGCTGAGACTGAGAAGAATATAATGCTTCTTCTATGGCAACCATTGTCCCATTTGGTAGTGTTATTTTCGCTCTACCAGAGCCTTCAATCAATTTATACTACCAGAAATTGTATTTACATTCGCTTGCCTCATCGACAAGTAGTCAAAGAACTTGACATCATTGAATATGCTGTGTGTTGTTGCACTATCAGCTAGGCATATTTCCGCCTCATTTGTCTCGGATATTTTCATATTATCTTCAAGAAATAGAATAAGCAACATAAATAAAAGGAAAAACTTGATTTTATTTCAATGACAAAAATCCTAAGCTACCAAAAAGGTACATCATAAATGCTAGAAAATTCAAATCCCAAAGTTCTTGAAAAAGAGCAAATCCTAAATGCAAAGAAATATCATCGCTTTAGCCTTATCTTGGATGGTTGACATGTTACCAACCTTGATTGTCTCTCCTAGGCCCTTGGCATCTAGGTGGATTTCTGCGTCAAGAATCCATGACAAATAGTTCTTTCCACTGATATCAAGTGCCATAAATTCGAGATTGCTTAAATTCGTCATAGCTCTACAAAAATATGCAACACGCATTAGTATGGTCAGATTTGATACACATACGACAATAAAAATACATACATACAAAATATACACATACGTACGTAGTACATATGAAGCAGAAAAAAATACATACGAAACGTGCATATTAAATAAATAAAGGATTTGGGTAATTATGATCTTTGAAAACAAGCGGACTGCTTTGTGCAAACATAAACAATTTTTTTTTTGTTTAAGTAATATTAAAAAAAAAAGGCAAAAGAGATTCATGCATAGTGTGCATACGGACAAAACAAAACTCATGCAATTTATTATATACTAACACACAGACATTGATTGTACGCAAGACACATGCATACTGAAAACCCTTTACCGATTACGGTCATTACCTTTGTGCTCCAATCAGATGGATGAAAACAGATGAAGGCTTGATTCTTTTTTTTTTTTCCAGTTTTTGTCCGTACGGAAGGTTAGGGTTTTGGGATCTCAGTTGGTTGAACACTTTCGTGCTGATAATGTGTTGAGAGAAAATAGAGAAGAAGAGAATAAGGAGTTTATTCTAATCATAAAGTGAGAGTACATGATGTATATATATATATATATACAAGTGAAAGAATCTTCTAAAGCATATCTAGAAGTGTATCTTGAATACATTATAACTCTTCTAATAACAGTTCTAATCAAATACTAACTTTTTGACATTTATCTCTAACACATATAAAATAGTTGATAATATAAGACAACATCCAATAACAATACATAAAATGTTCACTCATAAAATATTTATCGATATTATATTTATATTTATTACTACCAAGCTGTCACTCATATACACAATTGACGTATTATTCACAATTTAATACCCAATACGAAATATCAAATCTTAACTTCGATTTAATTACCGTTCACATTTTCAAAGCTCAATTCCATTTGAGATTCAAATTTAGTAGCACCAATCTTAGAATTTTAGATGGTAACTCATTTATCGCAACAAAATAAAGAGGTTTATTCATTCGGTTTAAACTTTCTTGGTTATTTTTATATTACAATTCGATTCGGTTTAAACTTTCTTGGTTATTTTTATATTACAATCAGGTTCGATTCGGATCGATTCAATTCGATTCTGTTTTATTCAGACGAAGAGAACATAGCCTAAGTTTACTGGTGAACTATCTTTATTTATGAACTAAAAGGTATCGAAAAACATTACAATTATAATCAGAAATATTTAAAATGACATAACATATTCAATATATAAAACATTATTGATATAGTTTAAAATATTAGAATTATATACTGTACTGTTATCAATCGGTCGCTCCATGAGATCAGTGACTGTTTGAGAAGCAAGTAAAATGGATCAGGTTTTAATCATAAATAGTAAATGCATTATAATTGGGTTTAGAAAAATTGTGTTTGGCATGGAATTAAAGTTTTATTGGTATTTTAGGGTTGTTATATATGGTGTGTAAGAGTGAAGTGATGTGTGTAAGAGTTTTTAAAATTACTTGATTGGTTTTAATGTTATTTGATTGTTTTAAGATTGTTATAATAAATGAAAAAGTAAAGTGAGAGAAAAATATTAATTAGAAAGGTAAAATTTAATTGAATTGTGAATAGTTGGTGGATTAAAATCGGTTACCTTTCAACGCGAGTAAAACCACGTGACAAACATAATGAGAAAGATAAATAGATAACAGATAATTCGATTAAAATCAGGTTTTAACCGATTTTCATTGAGTCCCTCATTAATCCGACCTTTCAATACTCCGTGCAATGCAAAATAAATTGGAAGATATGGAAAATCAGATGAACAACCAAAGTGGATATCATAAATCTGAATCTCTTTCCTTTTCTTTTCTCGTCACATACATACACACACATTTTGCAAGAATACAATAATTAATTAAAAAAAAAGCAGATCTTCATAAGATTTGATTTGGATGAGTCAATTCTTTCCCTATTCATCTCTACCTATGCAACAAGTGAAAGAAAATGACATAATGTGACTGCCACTGGTACTAGTAAATTTTATAGATACCTCACCACCACCATTATATACACACATACATTTGATTTCCGTGTCCCAACTCTTTTTCCTCTCTCATTTACTATACAGAACAACAAGAAGAAGTGGCTTTTCGGCTCAAAGATTCTCTCATTTATATAAAAGGACCACCTTTACCCTCTCTTCTTCCTCTGAGATTTTATTCATTCTAACAAAATGTCCAAAAATGGCTTCTTTTCAAGATTAAGAAGGCTTGAGACCGATGATTTCTCCGAGTGTTCAGATGAAGTTCATGTTCTTGCTGTGGATGATAGTCTTGTTGACAGGAAAGTCATTGAGAGATTGCTCAGAATCACTTCATGTAAAGGTAAATTGAAAAAAGATTTTAGCTTTTTTTGCTTTTGTTAATTCTTTTCCTCTGTCTTTACATTAAAGATTTTGAATGTTGATAATATGGTTTTATTACAGTGACATCAGTGGATAGTGGGAGAAGGGCTTTGCAATTTCTTGGATTTGATGAAGAGGAAAATCCTTCTGGTTTTGATGTAAGTTTTAGGCAAATTTCATTTCTGTTTAGAATTCTGTTTTCTTGTTGTAACTTGTAAGTCTGATAATTGTAGAGAATTCTGGTATACAGGGCCTAAAGGTCGATCTGGTCATCACTGATTATTGCATGCCTGAAATGACTGGATATGATTTGCTCAGAAAGATTAAGGTTGATTGCTTTTCTTTCAATTTTGCATAGAATAAATTATGGGAATTATTATAAAAAATAACTAAAATGTGTGTTTGTTTGAACAGGGTTCATCAAGTTTAAGAGAAATTCCAGTTGTAATCATGTCATCTGAAAATGTTTTGGCTCGGATTGACAGGTAATGTTCACATATTGTCTTCTCATGTTTTATTAAGAATTAGTACTTGAATAAACTAATTTAATATTAGGAAGGATTACTAGCTCTTCTTTTGTTTATGCATTGTTTTTGTTGGTTCATACTTTTGTGGATTCTGATGGATTTTGTTATGGTTGGATGGTTCACCAGTAGTGGACATTGTTTATGTGCAATTGACTTCCCAATATGTCCACAGAGAATGTATCTTCAACCAACTTTTTAGTATCTAATTGTTAAACTATACTATAGATTATGCTAAAACCAAACCTCATTTAGAATGCAATGTTTTATCTCATCTTCAACAATGTACTAAGTAGTATTTAACAATTCTTGGACACGAACAAATATTATACTAGCTTTGTATGAAGTTGTATCCTTTTGGCAAAGTATGCTAAAGCATGTGCTTTAGTTAATTTAACTTATCCATGTCCCTTTTCTCTTCTTGTCTTGACTCTCTTGAAAATCAAAACATGGACATGGCAAGATATCCTTCTTTTCCAATCAATTCATGTTATATGTGAATGTAGTGAACTCGTACTGTGTTTGGTTGTCGCTTTTATACTTGCTTTGCTTGCTGCAACAAGCATTATCTTCACTTATTATCGTTCTTCCAATTCATGGTGAAACTAAACGCAATCAATCCGTGTTAGCAGCTAGTTAAAAAAGTCTTGCATTCACATCTACACGTTGATCTTTTTGCACTCCCGTAATTTAAAATGTAAGTTGCATAACAGATGTTTGGAAGAAGGGGCGGAAGATTTCTTGGTGAAGCCCGTTAAACTAGCAGACGTTGAACGACTTAAGAGCTACATGTTTGGTGGCAATGGTCGGGTACAGACACAAGAGAAAGGTGGTCTCAACAAGAGGAAACTTCAAGAAACCACGTCAGATGTTTCCGTCTCTCCATCTCCATCTCCGTCTCCACCGTCCTCCCCGATGTCCCCATCACCGGACCATGTTTCCTCATCCCTGACTCCATCACCACCGTCCACTTCCTCTCCCAATTCCCCAATTTCAATTTCGTCCATGCCATGTTCGCCTACACCTCGAGACTCATTCTTCAAAGTAAGCAAAGGCGACGGCAACGAGTTAAAGAAGAAGATTTTCTAATACTTTCATGTCGAATTTTGCATTCCTTTTTTCTTTATCGAGCCAAATTTATTTATGTTGTGAACCAACTGACAGTTCTTACTTCTTAGAAACAATGAATGAATGAATGAATGAATGAATGAATGATTGCTTGCTGTGTATACAAGTTTAAAAGTTGATTAACCATAATTTCTGGTCTGACTTGTAAAAGTTTAATGAAATAAAAATTTTTGAGGGATGAGATATGGTAATAAATAAAACGAAAGGAAATCTTTGGATGACAGATGCATTGTGGTTGGAACTGAATAGAATAGGATTTGGAGGAGATTTGATTCTGATACGGGCCTTTCTTTAAGGTCAATTCTTGTCTGCTAAAAAGAATATTGGATTCGGATTTGAACAAATCAAAGACGTAGAAATACAGGGAGGGCCACTCCAGATTTCGGGGTCTATGCAATTGATTTTAACAAAAATTATTGGAAGTTGCATACTAAAAAAGAGAAAAATTATAGGGTCACTTCTATAAAGTCGTCCAGTTAAATTATTTTCGGTGTCCCATTAGAATTGTTCACTTTTTTTTTTTAGATATAATATTACAACTAGTACTAACCCGTGGCGATGTCACGGTATAGTTTACTTTTCACAATATAAATAGAAAGCATATGATAAAATAAATTAATCGGGAAAATAAGGTAGTTAAATTTGTGTGAACGACGTTGATCGTGGTATCGGTCGGTAGTCCTTCTTCATCCAATATTATATCATTGAGTGTTTATTTATGTTAACTATAGAAAATGTAAAAATAGTGCTTCTGAAACATTAATTAGTAACATGTACATGTTTTAAAAGAAAAAATTTATCCCTCAAACGGAACCAAAATAAAATACAAAAGTATACAACACAATCAATAGGTTTGTTCCCAACAACCCCGCGGTAGTATGTGGTCCACCACACCACACAAAAAAAAATTATACAAACATAATTTCATATGTTACGGTTGTTTTTCCAACGCACTGGATTCCCAAACCCCAATGATGGTATCGTCCACCAATGACACAAAAATTGTTGTTCTACAAACATAATTTCACATGGTACGGTTGTTTTTTTTCCACAACCCCCTTTCGGACCCGTTGGATGAAGAAAGTAGAGAGAAGATAGAAGAGAGTTTCCCCGCATAGAGACTATCTGCCAAACCCGCCCCCCCACCCCCCCCCCGGGCGGGTCGTTATGGAGATCAAGAAAGTAGAGAGAATATCGAAGAGAGTTTCCCATCTAGAGAGTATCATATCCCCCAGGTTCGTTATGGATCAAGAAAGTAGAGAGAAGTTTCCCCGTCTAGAGAGTATATGCAGAACCCATCCCCCCCCCCCCCCCCCCCAAAAAAATGTAGTTTTTAATAACTTAATCATTAAATGTTGCGGTCGGGTCTTGTAGCAAAAGTATGGAACGTGTTCGAGTATATGCCAGACCGAACCTGAACATCATTTTCGAACGGAATTGAATTCGGGTTGGATAGAACCGGTCCTTCCAGCCAGAGACCGTAGAGAAGAGAACCCTTATACCTCATCCTACCGATTGAATCTTATACATAAAGAAAAGAAAATTGAAAGTCTTCACATGTAAAATGTTGTTGATAGACATGTAAAGATCAACATACCCCCAATTAGCTCACGTGTATCTTTCTATCTTCTGGAACTGAAATAGCACGTCTAATCCACGATTCATAAAACATTCTTAGAAGATTAGTTGAAGGAACTATATCAAGCATAAAGCCAAAGGTCCTCCTAACTGGATTCATGCTCATTAAGAAAATTCATATTCAACAGTAAACCATACAAACTGAAATTATAAAATATAATTAAGCTTCATGGAACAATGAGCATAAAACCGGAATATAAGTTAAACCTTAGAGATCTCTATAAACATTTAAATTATAATCAAAGCTCGTATACATCATCAACTTACTCACCTATATTTTATTTACTACTAAGTCGCAAGGTACTTTAGCAACATTTGGTCAATGATAACACTAACTCAGCTAATTTACGTGATGGTGGAGAACAAACACGTGCTCAAGGTTAGTCTTCCTTATCCAAGTCGTGCAGTGTAAACTTTGACTCGGCGTTTTTCCGCATCAACCTCTGCCTATTAAGAATAAAAAATAAAGGGTATTTCTCTCGTATCCAAGTCCAATAATATTTTACAACCACTCCTGTTGATACGGATATATGTCCAATCTGTTAAGGGCGTCATAGAGCGCATCACGGTTTAATAGCCAATTCAGTACAGGTCTGACCTCACATGGTCTGTCATAGTGAGTCAACCAGTACGCTAAAGTCACTACACGAGCTAGCTGGGAAAAGGACTTCTAAACCTGACTGAGTCAGTACAAAGATGCCCAACGGACCGGACGAGATAGCCTCTCGGACGCTACGTTTACAGTAAGACCAAACGTATACTGGAACCACTGAGATACTTTCGTGAGACTCTCGGCTTGGACATCCAGAGTTACCTGAGGTTAGATCAATCAAGCAGACAGATCTATCCTAAGGACTTACACGGACCCAACAGGCGGAACAGTACTCTTAGTAGGGAAAGGACCGATTTATCCTCCCAGGCCCAATACACGATATTGGACTATAACATACTGTTGGGCCATGGGCCAAAGGAATGTCGCTATCCTTGAACCCACACCTTACACTTTGCACCATCTTATGAGTCACCTCATAACCTATGGTCTCTATAATTACAGCTCAAGTTCCAAACTTTGAGGTAAGTAATAACTACTAAGCTCACTATATCATAACCTTCCTCATAACTATTACATCGAGAGCTTCCAACTCTCTTGAGTAAAGTCTCTTACCGGATTGACACCTGCGATCCGGGTAACCCTTTCTAAACCCCCCCCCACTTAGTCCTTTCAGGTACTGTAGCTCGGACAGGTACTGCATCGGACTCCAAGTAGGAGGCGGATCTTAGACTAAGTTACTTGTAATAGTTTAGTTAGTGTTTGAGGTCTCACCCCTCAACATTTGGCGCCGTCTATGGGAATCGTTACTAAAAGTTCCGTGTTCTAAGGTTGAGTTGATGGCAAGAACGAGAAGGACAGCGCGATCAAGTGCTACTGGAGTTGGAACTCCTCCACCTGCTCGCCCATGCGGACGTCCACCCCACCAGGGGACGGCAAACTACTAGAGGCCCAGGAGGCAGGGATGGTTATCCGAGGGATGGCCGCACAGCAAGCCCATCCTCGGATGAAGAAAGGGATGTTCCGCACAGAAGGATATGCAATGTTCCTAACAACACTATGCCAGAAGCTCCAGAAAGAGGAGGTGCCCAGGTTCCTCCGTCAGGAAACCAAGGGCCTCCTTCGGGTCAACATTTTACCATGTCTGACGGACGTGAAGTCCACACAAGTGATTTTGGCTTGAGTGAGACCCAGTTTGGGAGACTTCTTACAGTCATCCAAGGTTGTCTCGGTTCCAGCAACGTTCCGCCACAGCAAGCATCTCCGTAAGTAGCAGCTCCGGCCCAAGCTGACCCTGCTCTCTCTCGGAATGAGCAACGTCCGATCCAGCAGAGGTTAGGGAACAAGCCTCAGGAGGACCTGCGGAACTTACTCGACAGAAGAGTTTCCGCCTCACAAGTCCAACGTGAGCCAAGTCCGCAGGTAGCTCAACAAGCGGATGTGAACAGGCAGCCCACAGCTCCGCCACAAGTTCCTCCCAAAGCCAGAGATCACGTAGCATAGACTGTTCCTGTGATTAATGTGGATGAACTCCCAGCGGACGTAGCGATACATCTGCGGACTGGAGAGATGATGAACGCGGAAGAAATCTATGCACAGCAGAAGGCATTGGAGGCTCAGATTCTTTATCTCGGACGATTGGTGAAGGATCATGAGCAAATCCATGCAAGCACTCCAAACCCTTTGTGTCATGAGATCATGAAGGAAAAGGAAAGGAACAAAAGCCTGGACCTGGTGATTCCAAACTTGGATTACTACTATGGTGATTCTTGTCCGCAAGGCCATCTTACAAGGTACAATAGCAAAATGGATTCCAAAGGTATGACTGATGATACTAAGGCTATTACTTTCTCGTCTACTCTTTTTGGAACTGCTATGGATTGGTATAATGCATTGCCCAACAAATCTATAAAACCTTATGCTGATCTCACTTCTAAGTTTCTGTTAAGATTTGGAAAGTCAAAAAGTAAGAAACGAACCGTGGAACATCTGGCGGATATCGTGCAAAGAGAGAATGAGGATCTTAGTGATTTCCTTGATCGCTTCAACGCGGAGTTACCCCGAGTTGAGCCACACAGTATTAAGGATCGGGTCCGTCACCAGTATTCTAATACTTACAATGGTGAACTCCGGAGGAGACTCTCCAGCCAGGTGGTAAGAAGTGAGAGGCATTTGGAGGAGATTTGTGAGGATGTATTGTATGGGGAAGATTATCGACGAACCGTGCCAGTGAGGGTCGGATCCAAGAAAGGAAAAGACCCAGTCAAACAGGAGCAACGGAAGTTCGATCCGAAGAAAGAATACAAGGATAAAGGATTTCATAGGGAAAGAAGTCCGCCAAGAAGGTTTGCAGACTACACTCGTCTCAATAGGACAATGGCCGAAGCCATCTAACAAAAGCAGGAAGAACAACAAAGCCAAGGGCTTTTGCAAATTTGATAAGAGCTATGGTCATGAAACTGATGATTGCATCCATTTAAAAAACAGAAGTTGAGCATTTGGTCAGGGAAGGAAAGTTGAAGGAAAGCGTCACAGCCTCGCCCGTTATCACTGCCGCCTCCCCCCACAGGTCATCCACCTTATCGTAACCAATACGAGTATAAGGATGATATTGAGATGGAGAATCATCCGTATAGTGGTGTAATCAATACGATTGCAGGAGGTCCGACAGGAGGTGATAGTCGGAATGCAAGGGAAAGGACTGCTCAGAATCTAAGGAACAATGACAGGGCTTATCCCGCACCCAGAGCTTATGCCGCACTAGCCCTCCGAGGGACAAATACTATCTCCTTTGATGATAGTGAGGTTCCCCCTCCTACGTCAGGAGGCGGAGATGTGGATGATCCAGATGTTCCGCTTGTGGTCTCTCTGACAATTGCCACCTATAGGGTGAACAAAATCCTAGTCGATATAGGAAGTTCCTCCAACATTATTGCCAAAAGTACTGTTGATCAAATGAATTTAGGAAGAGTCCAATATGAGAGAGTTAACAGCTCCATATCTGGATTTGGAGGAGGTGTTGTCCGACCTTTGGGCAGCATTGTTAATACAGAATTATGTCCAATCCATCATAGACACCTTTGGAACGAATCCTAAAGGCGTCCCAAGTTGTCCACGAGTTCGGAATCTTATAGTCCGACCTGGAGCCTCTGTATATCCAACCCACTCGGGTGAAAAGCAACAGGAAGGCTCAAGGACAGTAGGATCGACCCGGATACCCGTCCGGACTCAGCATAACAACCTCATAAGCATCCAAGTAAATTGGCACTTGAGAGCATCGAGGTCCGAATCACACGTCCCGGACCGCCTCCTTCGGACAGAATATGGACTGGAAACGACCAGTCCAACTTAGTACGGTCCGGACCTATGGTCCGAACCTACCTTTTCGGATCTCGTGCATGGCAAACTGCAAAAGGTCTCCAAACTCTCACATTAATGACTAATCTACCCCCAAAAGCCCAAAAGGGAATGGGTTAAGGAGTCATTAATGGGCCTATTGAGGCATTGTTGGCTCAATTTGAGCCTGACACTTGGCACGATCTAGTGGAACCCTCCCAATTGGGGAGAAATATATATATACGGCAGACACTCCCATGATAAGGGTAAGCAATAATCACTTCCGAACCCTGACTATTATACCGAGTAGATTCTCATTCTCTCGCAAGTAAAGTCTCCACCCGGCTTGACATCACGCAGACCGGGTATAAGGTTCTAACCCCCCCTCCTAGCTATCTGTGCAGGTCCTCATGTGTCGCTTCTTTCCAGTACGGTGGTTCTTACAGGCTTCTGCTCCTTGGCCCTTACGAGCTAGGCACTTAGGGTACTTAGTGTGAAGAAAAGCAAGAGAAATTCATTAAGTGGTTGGAGGACTTATACCCTCGACATTTTGGCGCCATCTGTGGGAACTTTTACGAAAAGTTCTGTTCTCTTCAGTAATGGCAAGAACAAGAAGGTCCGTAAGAACCAACGCTACTGCGAGTGGCACGCCTGCCCCAAGGCAAAGAGGTAGACCTCCCACTCGGAGGGGAAGAGTGGCGGGAACCACTTCAAGAAACACAATGGACTGCCCGAGTGATGGCCACACCGCTAGCCTCTCTTTAGAGGAGGAAAGAGCCGTTGATCCACCAATAAGGACCCAGGTACTCGGGGTTGAAGGACAGATTCCTCCGTCAGGAACACATGGTCCTCCTCCGGGAAGAAACTTCACCCTTCCAAACGGGCAAATCATTCGTCCAAGTGAGTTTGGGATGAGTGAGAATCAGTTTGGCCTCTTACTCACCACCATTCAAGGATGCTTTCGATCGACCAACCTTCAGCCTCCTCAACCTACTCCTCCTTTGGCAATTCCAAGACAAGCTGAACCCGCGCAATCAAGGAATGAGCATCATCCAATCCAACAAAGGTTAGGGGAACCAGCTCAACCAGAGGACCTAAGGATCCTTCTCAACAGGAGGGCCACTGCTTCTCACAAACAGCGGGGGAGAAGTCCGGTAATGCCACGGGCAGATGAAGCTGGAACTAGCCGACGTACTCTACAGCCTGCGCCAAGAGACCACGTGGCAGAAAGCATCTCGATAGTCCATGTTGATGATCTTCCTCCAGATGTGGCCATCAACCCTAGGACGGGCGAAAAGCTAACCGCCGAGCAGATTTATGTCCAACAAAAGGCCTTGGAAACTCAAATCCCTACTTTGAGCAAGATGGTGAAGGCACATGAGAAGGTGACTCTTAGAGCTCCAATCCTTTATGTGATGAGATAAGGAGGGAAAGGAAGCGCCCCGACACCACTATCCCAACTTTTGAGCACTATTATGGGGATACTTGTCCTGTGGGGCACCTTTCTAGATACGAGAGTAAAATGGAGACCAACGGCCTGAATGACAACATGAAAGCTCTCACTTCTCCACTACACTCTTTGGAGAAGCGATGGATTGGTGGACCTCCTTGCCCAACGGCTCCATCAAGTCCTACGCGAATATCGCTTCTCTCTTCCTGAAAAGGTTTGAGAAAGCAAAGAAGAGAAAGAGATCAGTTGAGCACTTGGCAGGAGTAATCCAGAAGGAGCACGAGGACCTTAGGACCTTTCTTGACCGCTTCAATGCCGAAGTGCGCCAGGTAGAGCCTCACATCATCAAAGAACGGGTCTGACACCTGTATGCTAACACTTACAACGATGATCTCAGAAGAAATCTTTCCAACGAGGAAATCACAACTGAAAAGTACTTGGAAGATATCTGCGAATGAGTCTTGTATGGAGAAGAGTACAAAAGAAATGTCCCAATAAGAGCTGGGGCTAGAAAGGGAAAAGAGCAAGTAAGACAAGAACCCCCTCCCCGCCCTGGAAAGTTCGAACAAAAGAAGGAATTTAGAGACAAGAGGGAGTTCCGCAGGGAGAGAATACCACCAAGGAGATACGCCGAGTATACTCGCCTCAATAGACCAAGATCCGACATCTTGGCTTCTATTGTTGAGAAAAACTTAGACATACAATGGCCAAAACCTACAAGGAGCAGTAAGAAAGTAAGAAGAACAAAGCTTCAAAGGAATACTGTAGGTTTCATAAGCACAAAGGTCATTCGACTGAGGATTGTGTCCAGTTGAAAACAGAAATAGAAAGGTTGGTAAGGAGTGGAAAATTGAAAGAGCCATTGTACGAAGAAGAGCCCTCTAGACATCAGAGGAATGAACGAAGAAGGGAGGAGTGCGGATCAGAACCCCCAACAAGATCCTTACCGCCACCCCCTACTGAAATTCCACCACAGCACACCCAAAGGTACCATGGATACCCCGAAGATGCGAAAATGGAGAACCTTCCCTACAACGGGGTTATCAATGCCATAGAAGGAGGCCCAACTGGAGGGGACAGTCGAAATGCAAGGGAGAGAACCGCGCAACATCTGAGAAACAATAACAGAACCTATGCTCCACCGGTCCTGAAAGGAACAAACGCCATCACTTTTGATGACAGTGAGATACCCCCACCAACGTCTGGTGGAGGAGATCTTAAAGATCCTGACGTTCCTCTGGTCATTTCTCTAGTCATCGCCACTTACAAAGTCAACAAGGTACTTGTTGATACATGGAGTTCCTCCAATGTAATATCTAGGAGAACTGTGGAACAGATGCACCTGGGCGAGTACAAACCTCTCTGGTAGGATTTGGGGGCTCTATAATGCGTCCCATTAGAAGTATACCATTACAAGTCTCTATGGGCGCCTTCCCTACAAGGGTGACCGAGACAATCCTCTTTGTGGTGGTCGATAGCACATTCGACTATAACGTGATCTTGGGTCGCCCATGACTTAACCAATTCAGGGAAGTCGCATCTCCCCTACACAATAGGGTAAAGTTCCCAACCCCGAACGGTGTGGGTGAAGAAGTGGGCAATGTTAGAGAGGCCTGGGAATGCTACATCATGTCGACTAGAGGAGCTTCAGTACCCGTTCTTTCGGTCACTAAAGGACCCAGGTGCCCTCCTCCTATGGCTCTTACTCCATTAAGGTAAGAAATTGGTGTTGGGTCGCTCAAGGAAAAGTTCCCCAAGGCTGCCAGGATGGAGCCTCATGAAGCCCTGAAAGTAGTTCAGTTGATTGAGGGGGATCCGGAGAAGGTAACCCGGATCGGAACAGAGATGAGTACGGAGGTAGAGATGAAGCTCATCACATGCCTTCGAGATAATCACGATATCTTTGCTTGGAGCACTGATGACCTTAAGGGAATAGACCCAAGGATCGCAGTTCACCGCCTGAACATGGATCCAACGGTAAAACATATCCGATAAAAGAGGAAGGACTTTGGGCCTGTTGAAGATGCTATCATAGCAGGAGAAGTGGACAAATTGATGAAAGCAGGACACATCGAGGAAGTCAGGTACTCTAACTGGGTCTGTAACGTGGTCCTCGTTGAAAAGGCTCAAGGAAAATGGAGAATGTGCAATGATTTCACTAGGCTTAACAAGTTTTGCCCAAAGGATCCTTATCCATTACCTCGCATAGACCAGTTAGTAGACTCCACCGCGGGGTGTGCACTCCTAAGCTTCATGGACGCTTATCAGGGCTTCTACCAAATCAGTATGGCCCAGGAAGACGTCAAGAAGACGGCCTTCTTTGCGGCAGGAGGGGTCTACTGCTTTAAGGTCATGCCATTTGTCCTCAACAATGCAGGCGCTACATATCAACGATTGATGCATAAAATGTTCAAAGAAGAGTTGGGAAAAACCATGGAAGTTTACGTGGATGACATGCTAGTAAAAAGCAAGACTGAAGAGCAACACATCGAGCATCTCAATAAGTGCTTTTCCATCCTTAGGAAATATGGAATGAAGTTGAACCCATAGAAGTGTACGTTTGGTGTAAAAGGAGGAAAGTTCCTCGGCTACATGGTCACGGAGAGAGGTATCAACGCCAACCCAGATAAGATAAAGGCAATCTTGGACTTATCACAACCGAAGACAATCAATGATGTGCAAAAGCTCTTAGGAAGGGTGATGGCCCTGAACCGTTTCATCTCCAAGTCCGCTGAGAAAAACTTACCTTTCTTCAAAATTCTAAGGAAAGGAGACAAGTTCGAGTGGACAAAGGAGTGCGAAGAGGCCTTGGATAACTTAAAAAGCTACCTCCTCTCGCCACCCCTCTTGTCCAAACCAGTAGAAAGTGAACCTCTCTACCTTTACCTGGCCACTACTGATGAAGCCATGAGTTCTGTATTGGTGCGGATACAAGGAAACGACCACTTGCCGATCTATTACTTGAGCAAGGCCCTCGTGGGTTCCGAGGCCAGATATGTCAAGACCAAGAAGCTCGCCTTCGCGCTAGTCTACACTGCCCGGCGACTGAAGCCTTACTTCAAATCTCATCGGATCGTGGTCCTCACCAATGAACCACTCAAACATGTCCTAGGCAAGCCGGATCAGTCAGGACGCTTATCCAAATGGGCGATCGAGCTAAGTGAATATGATATTGGGTACCAAGCTCCATCTGCCAAAAAAGCTCAAGTCCTTGCTGGCTTCCTGGTAGATTATCCATAGAAAATGAAAGGAGGGACCGAAAGTCCACAGGAGGACGTGAGCTACGTCATGCTCACTCAAGCGAAGGCCACCCCGGAAGGAGAAAGGACCAAATAAAATGGGCCTGAAGAGATGCTCAGGAGTAACGTCCAACTCTGGACTAGATATCAGGAACCTATGGATGACTCCTTGAGGGTGAGAAATATGTTCCTCCTAGACGAAGTAACCAACACTTCGACACCTGCATCTTCCGACAAGAAGCAGGAAGACAGAAAAGTGCCTACTACTGCATCGGAAGGCAAACTTGAGAACAAGGAATGTTGGACGTTACAAGTGGACGGATCCGCTACCGGACGAATAGGAGGAATAGGAATCTTTCTTGAAAGCCCTGAAGGAGCGAAGCTGGAATACGCCATCACCCTCAACTTTAAAGTAACAAACAACGAGGCCGAGTACGATGCACTGCTCACCGGCTTGAGGATGGCAAGATCTCTTCAAGTAAAAAGAATCAAAGCTTATACAGACTCCCAGCTCGTAGGGTCCCAATTTTATGGGTCTTTTACTGCTAAAGGACCCAACATGATCAAATACTTGGAACTTCTCAAGAAGGAGGTTGAGCACTTTGAAGAATTCACGCTTGAACAATTCCACAAGGAATGGAACGAGAAAGCCGACGCCCTTTCCAAGTATGCCTCTGCCTTAGGAGCTCTAGACACAAGGCGTGTCATCTTGATGACTCTCACAGATTCCTCCTTGGTAAAACTTAATGGACAAGTCTTCCTCTTTAGCACTGAAAGGAGCTGGATGACCGACATATTTCACTATCACAAGGAT
The DNA here is from genome assembly GCA_026545765.1 of Plantago major. Lineage (NCBI taxonomy): Eukaryota > Viridiplantae > Streptophyta > Magnoliopsida > Lamiales > Plantaginaceae > Plantago > Plantago major. The sequence continues at coordinate 42,432,745 of CM048840.1, forward strand.
GGATCTCCACCTTCGGACCTTAAAGAAGCAAGGAGGATCCTATGCCGAGCCAACATATACTTTATTCTGGGAGAAGACCTCTACAAGAGATCCTTCACTAGCACTCACTTGAGATGCCTTGGACCTCATGAGGCAAAAACCATTCTGGAGGAAGTCCATGCAGGAAGTTGCGGAAGTCATTCAGGCGGACGAACATTGGCTCAAAAAGTCATAAGGCAGGGATACTATTGGCCTACCATTGATAAGGACGTTGCTAGCTTCGCTCGTTCTTGTGAAGATTGCCAGTACTATGACAACGTACCACATCGCCCAACCAACCCTATGATTCCGTCAATCATAGCTTGCCCATTTGATCAATGGGGAATAGACATAGTTGGTCCTTTTCCTCGTGGCACACATCAAAAGAAGTTCCTTATTGTCGTAGTTGAATACTTCACCAAATGGGTTGAGGCCGAGGCAGTGGCCACCATCACAGAAAGCAGGGTAAGGACCTTCATTTGGAAAAACATCATCTGCCGCTATGGGCTTCCTAGAGTCATAATCTCCGATAACGGAGCACAATTCTCTGGAACAAGGCTGAAAGAGTGGTTTCAGTCCTTCAAGATAGAGCAACGCTTCACTTCTGTTGGCTATCCTCAAGCCAATGGTCAAGTTGAAGCCACCAACAAAACCATTGTGAAGATTTTGGAAAAGAGGCTGAGAACTTTCCAAGACAGCTGGGCAGACGATCTCGATGGGGTCCTGTGGGCATACCGAACAACAGCTCACACTTCTACTTAGGAGACACCCTTCGCACTAGTTTATGGCTCCGAAGCAGTCATTCCATCTGAAATTGCTGTGGAAACCCAAAGGATCCAACAATACCAACCTGATGAAAATGAGATCGCAAGGATCTACGACCTTGAGCTCCTCGAAGACAAAAGGAGCAAGGCACTAGCTAATATCCTCCGATATCAAGCTATATGCCTTGCCTACAACAAGCATGTTCTTCCCAAGGATATACAAATCGGGGACTTGGTCCTCCGGAGAGCTGACATCTTGAGCAATGTTGGTAAACTCAAACCCAAGTGGGAAGGACCCTACAAGGTCATTGGTGCTAGGGTCAATGGCAGTTTTGAACTCGAATATGATCAAGGAAGAGCCCTGAGGAGAACATGGAATGCTAGGAATTTGCAAAAGCTCTACGCCTAGAGTTGCTTCTCTAAAGCATACTACGTCAGTTGCTGTTTTTCTCATTTTTCTTTTCCTGGCCTCGAAGCCCACCGGTTGTACTTGAATTTCCGTCAAATCAATACAACTTTTTTGCAATACAATTGCGTTATATTCAAGTAAACACATCGCCTCGGACCCTTTCATAGAGAACCGAAGCAGATAACAAGCAACTAGTTCGAGTGAACAAATATAACAAGTCAAAGAGAGAAATTGCAACATCCAAAATAGTAATTTTTTATTTTTCTCACAATACGAACTACGGCATAAAAGTACATTTCATTCTTTACAAACAGCTATTGGTGGAAAATTCAGTGTTCGAAACAGACCAAACGTCTCCATTTCGAGTATGAGCTTCCGGACAGGACGAACAGTACCCCACCGAGCAGAACAACCAAAGAGCGGGACCTACTCTCCGAACCAAGCTAAAAACGATACGGCGACATCAGTCCCTTCTGCCCATCCAAATAATGAGTCCCTACTTCCGCACAAAGAACAAGTTGAATCCGAACCGGATAACTCTGGTACGGCAAGGCAGCTCCACGGTCCTCTCAGACGATCCACATCTTCCACCACAACCACTTTCTGGTTCGCACCCTCGGGCACCACAAGAAAATGGTAAATGGTGGAAGGAGCAGGAAGCCCGAGGATTCGACTCTCCATGCCAACAAGTCTTCCATAATCCCTGGGAACGGCGAGCTAGTCTACTCTCCCGGGGCTCAAGTTGTTGATACACACTACAGCCCCAGAGAGAGAAGAGTAGCACGCTGATCCGAGGACTATGTCCGAAACTTATATAATGTAAGGAGAAAGCATCCCGAAAAATTAACTCTCCGAAGCGACAGGCGTGCAATCTCTAGAACCAGCAAGCTAGCCCGCTTCCCCGGGGCTGAAATTTTTAATGCACGCTACTGCCCCGAAGAAAGAAGGCTAGCCTGGCGACCCGGGGAGTACTAGAGATAGTGAATGATGGAAGGACCGAAGTTACAAGTGTTTAGGAATCCTCGGAACCAGCGAGCTAATCTGCTTCCCCGGGGCTGAAGTCGTCGATACACATCACAACCCCGTAGAAAGAATAATAGCACGGCGATCCGAGGAGGGTTCCTTCCGAGAAACTGATGTCCGTTACCTTCCACATAGTCCGACTCATAGGCATCTTCGGACGCCCAAAGAACCCACCGAGATGAATCGAATGTGAACGGCGGAATCAACCTACTCGTTCAGATGTTCGGACCTACGGATCCGAATCATTCACTATCAAAATGATGGAATGATCTGGCAAAAAGCCGTACAATCTAGAGTAGCACGATCGAATCTGTCAATCCGAGCCGGTCACGTGAATGTCCACGGTACCTATGATCCGCACCAAGTCGACACTTTTTTACCTTCCAAAACTTTTTTACAAGTTGGCAAGATTCGGAATGCTACATCGAAGTCCCTATGACGCTTGTGGGATTTTAACGTCCGAACTAGTTCTACTTTTGATAAGCTCCTCCCATCGATACGATTGGCATATTTACAGGACTCGGACAAGAGCTTTACCCGTCCAAAGCTACATAGTCAATTGATCCGATAAGGGTTGCCTTATGTTGGAAGCATTTGGCCTCATTAACTCGGATCCTCTAGCCGATGTCCGAACCAACGACACGCTTAAGCTACTGACTTATTGTATAACCTAAGCTTGCAAGGAAACGCGTTCGTCTAAACCAAAGATTTTGAGACATTACTACAATCCAATCGGATCCGATGAACTCGGAGGACTCCTGCTGGTCCCTAAATATGACACTAGTCATTCAGTTGCGAACTACTCCTAATGGTCGGAAGTTCCCACCTTCCGAACACATTCCCCATCGATTGAGGCTTTGGTTCGGATGGAAACGCTGTATATCCGAACCGGATTCGAGGATGGGTGGATAGCCAATTGGATAAGCATGGAATATATCATTTTGACAACCTGGATTAATTGTTTGACATCCGAGGTAACATTACTTCCGGATCTAGCATAATCGAAATAGCAGAACCGAAGCAACATCGGACCAAGAATCAAGAGAATAGAAAAACAAGAAGAGACAACGAGCACATTGCTATTCCACACCAATTCTCCGAGACAAAACAAGATTATCCGAATGATTAATACATTCAAACAACAAAAACAAATCAATTGTCTTACGGTCCGAAGACCAGCATTACAAATTCTCCGGGGCATATCCCGTCTTCACCTCCCTCGACGATCGGACGAGCCAGCTTGCGCACCAGAGGGACCTACGGTCTCTTTTACAGGGGACTCTTGTGGATCCGACTCCACTCTATCTTGGGCCTCTTGCACCAACCTTCTTTCCCTTCGGACCCTTACTTCCTTCAGGAAACCAGGACACTGCTCCATCAGGTCCAGATCAGAAGGGAAACCCTTGATAGGACCGGGCAGAGTCAGCAAGTCACGGTTATGCTCCTCATGGTCTTCCAACGGGACGAAAACATTAGACATCAACACCCGTGGCACAAAGGAGGGAAGGTACGGACCGCCATGATTGTACTTCTTGTCCTCGGTCTCGTCGCAGACAAGCTCTACAAACTCACATTTGAGCAAGTCCTCATCTGAGACACCTTCTGGAGCAAAATTCGAGCCATCTGCCTCTTTGAACGCAGTAATGCCTTCAGCCTCCAAGTCAAGGTCACTCGGGATCTGTAATGCTGGAGCTGCCCAATAGCCGCATCAAAGCCATCCTGCCGAGCCTCGTCATACTTGGACTCGAGCATGAACTTACAAGCATCCGACCCCAAGAAGTCTTGGACAGCTTGCGTCTGGACCTTCAACATCTCTTTAAGCACCATATCCTTGAAAGTCTGAGAGACACTGACATACTCGTCCAAACCCTCATGATGAGCTTTGAGGTCCTTTTCTAGCGACAGGATGGCACTCTTTAGCTTTGCAGCCTCCGCTTCGGATTCCTTCTTCGCCGCGAGGGCCTTCTTCAGCCTATCGGACAAGGAGCTCACCTTTGACGTTTCCACCGCCTGAGCAGCTTCAGCCTTGGCCAGATCCTCTTCCATCGTGGCACTCTGACCCGCCACCATGGAACATGCCCGAATAGCGGTTGTAAGCTACGATACACGATAATACGAAGTTAGTACAAATTCCGAACAAAGAAAAGATGTATTTCCCAGGATATCAGTATTTACCTTTTGGTGAATTGCGGACAACTCCGCAATCCGGAACAGCAGCCAACCGAGCCACCTCCGCCTCCAAGTCCGACTCACCACTCGCCTTCCCTTTGCCCTTCTTGGCAGGAGGGATCGGATCTTCCGAAGGGCGCTTCTGCCCGGCAGCTGCACTCGAGCCACTAACAGGAGGTTCTCGGGATACGGACCTCGGAGGTTTCTTCGCCCCCTTCGAACCAACCACCCTGCCCTTGTCCGGGGTGGGCATCACCTGAGCCTCTTCACCCGCTGCAGCCCTCCGAGTCTCCTCTACTCGGAATGTGGCCGCATTCCTCGGTTCATTCATCGGAAGCACAATAGAAGTCTTGATGATCTGTTTCCGAGTGCCCTCCTCCATCTCCTTCCTCTGGGCGGCATTTTGTTACCGCTTCAGCTCGCGCATGGTCGACATCACGTACTCGAACAAAAAATCTACACACTCGAAGGCCAAAAGGTTAGGAAAACAGATTTTTGTGTAAAGACTAGCACAACAATGTAACATGCGACTCTCTGAAGACAACTGCATGATCGGATAGGAAGGACTTACTCAAATCCTCCTTCCCATCACAAAAGCTCGGCCCGGACAAGCCAGGTAAGAACGGAAGAGGTTGGCAGATTAGACCCCGGAAAAAATACTTATCCGGATCTTGATTCTTGTGGAGCGCTTGCATCCACAATGGAATGTTCCGAGCCGGAGGCTTCCAGTTCGGCAACCTACCCCGGAAAAACTTTCTCTCAAAATGCCATTGGACCCGCTCCACCTCGGATTGACCTTGTTCAAGAGTGGGCCGGACGAAGATATATCTCTTCCACCAGTTGATCCCCAAGGAAGAGAGGGGATCCACAAAAAAAGTATAAGCCTGGCGACAAACCAGGGTTTAAAAAAGTTCGTTCCTATTACTTGAATTTACACTAAACAACTTCCGAAAGTTGTCAAAAGTCACCGAGATGCCCTTGTATTTACACATCACCCCGAAGCACATCAGGTTGCCGAGGGAACTGGGAATGATCTGGTGCGGACTCAACCCCATATCGTTAAAAATGTCCATCAACTCGGACGACACGGGCAAACGCCACCCACAATGCAGACTTATCTCGTGCACACACATGTATCCGGGAGGCGGATTATAAAAAGCGTGAGACTCGTATGGAACAAGGATCTCCATAGAATCCGGGATCTTGTACTTCCTCCGAAGCTCATCCACTTCCTCGGACGTCACGATCGACAAACAAGTCGGAAGCGTGCAATCTTCATTCAACTTGCCCTCCGGATCCGGATGAGTTACATCATCCCTTATCCGGGGAAACTTCACCTGGTACACGTCCTCACCCTTCTTACTCCCCTCAGTCTTGCACTGACTCGGTCCCGCCTGACTGGATGACTCCTTTCGAAAAACATGAGGCGGAATCACTTCATATTCTTCCTCCTCCTCCGACCCCATATCTTCATAACGACCCTCTACCTCTTCGGCCCCCTCTGCTTCTTCTTCCTCCGAGGACGAGGTACCCAACTCTACCATCGTCCGGAGGGGGGCAGCAATCTAGACCCGATCCTCAACACCTTCTTCGAACATGCCTAGCTCGGGCGGTGCCTCGGAGGTATCATGCACCTCCTCGATATTAGGCTCATGCGGATCCGGGACGAATGGCACTCGGTTAGGGTTACTCCTAAAATTATCGCTTAAGTTGCGTATAAGGGATCGAATCTCTACCGGGAGTTCAGGCTCTTTCCCAGCACGGCACGGCCGGATATCCCCTATAGTCCGAGAAGTAGTCTCTTGCACAGCACCAATACCCTGCACATTAGAGACTTCTGTGTAATCCTGACGCCTCGAGGACCCTGAACCCGGAACAACTAACCGAAGTAAAGAGCTTACCTCGGGCTCTTCCTGGCTCAGATGGGCAGAATGGACCGGCTCTTGTAAGTCCTCCATACTTCCTACATCAATCTCCTCGGAGCTCTCTAGTAGAGACAACGCCTCGGAAGCATATCCTTCAGCTTCAGATCGGTTTTGACTATCACTCTCGGACATCCTAGGGAAAAAAGGTAATTTCATGAGTCTTAAGATGACAGTCCGAGAGGCCATTTAAGTGGATTAAAATGAGACATTCTATGACCGGAGCAGAGAGAGAACGACTCCAACGGACGCGTTTTAGCTCCAAGTTAGCGTAAAGTTAGTATGGTGTTAAAACTTACTACTCAGCGTCTCCGGAGCAAACTACGATAAACTATTTATCCCTACGACGGACCAGGCAAAATGTACATACATCCGAACGAACAACATTGAAAAAAAAAAAATTCACAAAGAACTTGCAAGCAACGATAGAAAAGTAGCAACTTACTCGCACTCGGATGATTGGATCGAAGGCAGCTAACTTGACGTGGATAGTTCGCTACGGACTTCGTCTGACTCGCATCGGATTGCTTATACTAGCTTCGGATGTACTAAAAAGTCGAAAATCTTCTCTCTAGAAAGGTGAAATTGACATCGGTGAAACCCCTATTTATAGAGGGTTAAATCAGGAAGCCCAACCGTCACCATTTTTCGGGATTAAATCTCAGTCGTAGATCAAAGTTCATCCAACGGCATAGTACGACAATACCAAGCGAAATGACACATTGGTACAAAAAATTTACCTTACGGTGACAAAAACACATACAACCAACCACACCATTCTCGGGAAGCGGACATTACTACACCCTCGGATGGCCAATCTATCTTCTGCCCCGGATCCATGTCCTTTTTTACAAGGAAGGTTGATCCAGCCCACCATCACACGGACCCTCGTCCGTTCGGATGTCCTTCTTCGGACCATCCCAGCCAGGTTGATAAAAACCTTATACTTTTTTACAAGGAAGGATGATTTACCTCACCATCACACGGACCCTCGTCCGTTCGGATGTCCTTCTTCGGACCATCCCAACCAGGTTGATAAAAACCCTATCATTTTTACAAGGAAGGATGGTTTACCTCACCATCACATCACACGGACCCTCGTCCGTTCGGATGTCCTTCTTCGGACCATCCCAGCCAGGTTGATAAAAACCATATCCTTTTTTACATGGAAGGACAATTAAACCTACCATCACACGGACCCTCGTCCATTTGGATATCCCTCTTCGGATCATCCCTTCACCCACAAGAGGTACAACTTCGACGTTCTCTGTCTTCACCTGATCTCGCTTACAAATACCCCTTCTTTCTTTAATTTTGTTGCACTCCGAGCCTCCTTCCTCGGACTGCAACAAAAGAGAGAGGGGGGGGGGGGGGGAAGAAGAGAGATTAAGGACGACAAGAAGCACGGATTACACCTTTTTTCTGCTTACGAGGGACGGATTGGACCGAGAAACAAACTGTCTTCTCCACTTTCAACTATAGTTCCACAACTATCTTTTACTAAGATACTTGGAAACTAGGGGGACATATGTTAATGCAGAAATATGTCCAATCCGTCATAGACGCCTTTTGAACGAATCCTAAAGGCGTCCCAAGTTGTCCACGAGTTCGGGATCTTATAGTCCGGCCCGGAGAATCTGTATATCCAACCCACCCGGGTGAAAAGTAACAGGAAGGATCAAGGACAGTGGGACAGACCCGGACGAAGGTCCGTAACCTTACAGTCTGACCCGGATACCCGTCCGGACTCTGCATAACAACCTCATAAGCAACCAAGTAAATTGGTACTTGAGAGCATCGAGGTCCGAATCACACGTCCCCGACCGCCTCCTTCGAACAGAATATGGACTGGAAACCCCCAGTCCAACTTATTACGGTCCGGACCTATGGTCCGAACCTACCTTTTCGGATCTCGTGCATGGCAGACTGCAAAAGGTCTCCAAACTCTCACATTAATGACTAATCTACCCCCAAAAGCCCAAAATGGAATGGGTTAAGGAGTCATTAATGGGCCATGGGCCTATTGAGGCATTGTTGGCTCAATTTGAGCCTAACACTTGGCACGATCTGGTGGAATCCTCCCAATTGGGGAGAAATCTATATATATGGCACAGACTCCCATGATAAGGGTAAGCAATAATCACTTCCGAACCCTGACTATTATACCGAGTAGATTCTCATTCTCTCGCAAGTAAAGTCTCCACCCGGTTTGACATCACGCAAATCGGGTATAAGGTTCTAACCCCCCCTCCTAGCTATCTGTGCAGGTCCTCACGTGTCGCTTCTTTTCAGTACGGCGGTTCTTACAGGCTTCTGCTCCTTGGCCCTTACGAGCTAGGCACTTAGGGTACTTAGTGTGAAGAAATGCAAGAGAAATTCATTAAGTGGTTGGAGGACTTATACCCTCAACAAGCATCATGTTGCACGTATCTTTGGGTACTTTTCCAGCCAGGATTACCCAGTTGGTCTGCTTTGTGGTAGTTAATCACACTTTTGATTATAATGCCATATTCGGAAGGCCAGGGCTTAATCAGTTCCGTGCAATATCCTCCACCTTGCATAACAGAATGAAGTTCCCAACTCCATACAGAGTAGGGGAAGAGATAGGAAACATCCGAGAAGCATGGGAATGTTACATCATGTCAACTAGAAGAGCATCCGCCCCAACCCTGCCCGTCTCAGTAACATCTGATCTGCAACTTGTCCTACCTCCCAAGAAAGAAAATCCTGTCATTGGAATAGGGAGTCAGAAGGACAAATTTCCTAAAGCAGCACGGATCGAACCTCATGAGACTCTCAAAGATGTTGAGCTAGTCATTGGGAGTCCAGAGAAGAAGACTAGAATTGGAACTGAGATGGGTGCAGAGGTTGAGATGAAGTTGATAGCTTGTCTCCGAGATAACATAGATGTTTTTGCTTGGAGCACGGATGATCTAAAAGGGATAGATCCGAGGGTTGCGGTCCACCGACTGAATATAGACCCCTCTATCAAGTACATCCGCCAAAAGAGAAGAGATTTCGGTCCGATTGAAGATGCAATTATATCCGCAGAAGTGGACAAGCTCATGAAAGCCGGACACATTGAAGAAGTCCGTTACTCTGATTGGGTCTGCAATGTTGTCCTAGTTAAGAAGTCACCGGGAAAATGGAGGATGTGCAATGATTTCACAAGGCTAAACAAGTTTTGCCCGAAAGATCCGTATCGTTTACCACGGATAGTCCAGCTAGTTGACTCCACTTCCGAATGCGCACTGTTAACCTTTATGGATGCATATAAAGGCTTTTACCAGATTCGGATGGCCAAAGAGGACATTAAGAAAACAGCTTTCTTCGCCGCAGGAGGGGTGTATTTCTTCAAAGTGATGCCCTTCGGACTAAAGAATGCTGGGGCCACTTATCAACGTCTGGTAAATCAAATGTTTAAAGAAGAAATTGGTAAAACAATGGAAGTACATGTTGATGACATGCTTGTCAAGAGCAAAATTGAGGAGCAGCACATAGAGCATTTGAACAGATGCTTTGCAATCCTGTGGAAATACGGGATGAAACTCAACCCGGAAAAGTGCACTTTCGGGGTCAAAGGCGGAAAGTTCTTGGGGTACATGGTCACGGAAAGTGGAATAAGCGCAAATCCAGAGAAAATCAAGGCCTAACTAGACCTACCACAACCAAAGAACATCAACGAGGTACAAAAACTCATCGAACGTCTCATGTCCTTGAGTCGTTTCATATCCCGGTCTGCAGAAAAGAATCTTCAATTCTTCAAAATCCTACGGAAGGGAGAAGAGTTTGAATGGACGGAGGAATGTTCAGAGGCTTTCGAAGACTTAAAAAAGTACCTCCATTCCCCTCCATTACTCTCGAAACCCGTGGAAGGAGAACCACTCTACCTCTATCTGGCTGTCACGGAAGAGGTAATGAGTTCCGTCCTAGTACGGATTCAGGCTAACGATCACATGCCAATCTACTATCTTAGTAAAGCCCTTGCAGGGGCAGAAACAAGATATGTAAAGATTGAAAAGATCTCATACGCCTTGATTTACACTGCAAGACGGTTGAAACCGTACTTTAAGTCTCACAAGATCATTGTACTAACCTCGGAACCCTTGAAATAGGTCCTTGGGAAGCCGGATCAATCCAGAAGGCTCTCAAAGTGGGCAATTGAACTGAGTGAGTACGATATTAGTTATCAGGCTCCAACAGCCAAGAAAGCTCAAGTCATTGCGGATTTTTTGGCAGATTATCCCGAAACGGATTCTGAAAAGACCTCGGACAAGCAAACATTTGAGTGTTTGATAGTCAAGGCAGTCAAAGGCAAGACAACTCCATCAAAGACAGGATTGGATAACTTCGAAGATGCTCAGTTTATCAACCATTCTCGGATGCCAACTTCGGAAGAATCTCGAGTAAATCACATGTTTCTCCTTGATAATATCTCCCACGGATCATCAATCCCAAGTTCCGAGAAGGAAAACAAAGAAAAACCAAAGAAAGTGTTGGAGGTTGGCCAGCCTCAAGATGATTCTAAGTCCGTGGAAGAGCCATCCAATGTTTGGACATTGGAGGTTGACGGATCGTCCACTGGACGGATGGGAGGCATTGGGATTTTTCTCAAAAGCCCGGATGGAGCACAACTAGATTATGCCATCTCATTGGATTTCAAGGTGACAAACAACGAGGCTGAGTATGAAGCTCTGTTGGTAGGGTTGCAGATCGCCAGGTCATTGCAAGTCCGAAAGCTTAAAGCTTACACGGACTCACAATTGGTCGAAGCGCAATTTTCTGGGGCTTTTACCACAAAAGGTCCCTCAATGATCAAGTATCTCGAACTACTTAAGAAAGAAGTGAGCCTCTTTGAAGAGTTCACTCTGAAGAAGTTTGGTAGAGAATGGGAGAGAGCGGACATTTTGGCCAAATATGCATCCGCAACAGCAGCCCTAGACACCAGGAGAGTGATTTTTCTCACAATTAAAGATTCATCCGTTGTGAGTTCAAGTCCATCCGTCATGGCTATTGGATCAGGAAGAAATTGGATGACAGATATTTACAATTATTTGAAAGACGGATCTTTACCATCTGATCCAAAAGAATCAAGTAGTGTGGAGTGTCGAGAAAATAGGTACTTCATATTTGGAGAGGATCTATACAAGAAATCTTTCACTGGCACACATATGAGATGCCTTGATCCGCAGGAAGCACGAATTGTGTTGGAAGAGATACACAGTGGGAGTTGTGGAAGTAACTCTGGGGGGCGGACTTTGGCCCAAAAAATTATCCGTCAAGGGTATTACTGGCCTACCATAGACAAGGATGCAACAAACTTTGCAAGAAACTGCCCTGATTGCCAGTATTACGCCAATGTCCTGCATCGTCCATCACATCCAATGATTCCGGCAATCATTGTGTGTCCGTTCGATCAATGGGGCATCGACATTATTGGGCCCTTCCCCAGGGGCACACAACAAAGGAAGTTTCTGATTGTTGCTGTAGAATACTTCACCAAATGGGTAGAAGCAGAGGCTGTAGCCACAATCACGGAAAGCCGGATGCGGACCTTCATTTGGAAGAACATTATCTGTCGCTTCGGATTGCCAAGAGTCCTAGTCTCAGAGAATGGTGCTCAGTTCTCCGGGAGCAGACTCAAGGAATGGTTATCCTCCTTTAAGATCGAACAACGGTTCACCTCAGTCGGGTACCCACAGGCTAACGGACAAGCAGAGTCCACTAACAAGACAATTGTGAAGATCATTGAGCAGCATTTGAGAACCTCTCAAGATAGCTGGGCGGACAACTTGGATGGTGTCCTTTGGGCTCATCGTACCACATCTCGGACTGCAACAAGAGAGACTCCCTTTGCCCTGGTTTATGGCTCGGAAGAAGTCATACCAGCGGAGGTTGCTGTGGAAACAATGAGGATACAAGAGTACAATGATTCTGACAATCAAGAAGCTCGGAGCTATGATCTCGACATGCTGGATCAGAAAAGGTCCGAGGCTGTTGGTCCAGATAACGGCAAAGTAAAAGACTGGGGGGGGGGTGAATAGTCTTTTAAAACTTTTGTCGATAAACCACAGTTCTCGAAACACGAGGTTTCGATACTTAAATTCGAGCGCGGAAGACTTTAAGATAGGTAAGTCTGAAACAATAAGTAAGTGTGTGTGTGTGCTTCTTTGAAATGTAAATACAGAAAGGTAAATAACACAGCAAGTATAGTGGTATCTGGAGGTGGCGTAATCCTCCAACTAATCCACTTCGGTCTTTCTGAGACCTAGAATTCACTAGAACAGATAATTGAGTTCACCTTACAATAATCCTATTCTAAGATTCCTAAACAAATGGTTCCCAACCAAATGTTCCCCCTGAGTTATTCCCCAGATCCTAGAGCTAAGTACTTCCTCTACTCAGATAACCTTGGAGTTGTTCCCTGATTTCCCAAATCAAGTACTTCCTCTACTCCACGCCTTGATGGTGTTGGTTATAAGGTTTGTCAGAGAGGCTTCTCGTATAACTTTTTGATTATGTTTTTGAGAGCCTAATAGAACAAGACTACTTAATACACTTGTTCGATGGATGACGATGCGCTCTTCTTGACCAAGTAATTGGTATGCTACGGAGAATGATCTTCAGAAATGGTATCTGATAGTTCAAATCTTTCACGAATAACAATCTCTTGTTAAGGTTCAGGACAACTTAGAACTACTAGTGATTCTTCGAGCAACAGAAAGCTTTCAGAAAGGGTAGTAGAGTGTTTGAGAGAATACTTTGCTTGATGGTAAGTTTGCAAGATAAAGCGTTCTAAGGTATGTTCTTCAAGCATCTAAGTGTGTGATATATATAGATAAATTTGAGAGGCGTTTGAATTGTATCCGTTGTGCTCTCTATCAAATTATATCCGTTTATATCTTGAACTATGTACTCAGAAGTTACTATCTCATTTTTCAGAGAGGACTGCTTTTTGCAGCATTTCTGCCGATGCATTTAATGCATAGTACTGTTCATTGTCCTTTAGTCTCAACGGATACATGAGCCTTTCTGATGGCCTGCATGCTCCATACTCATGATGTCATATGTCCAGAATCATATCCCGAAAATAAGTTAATATACTTAAGAAAGGATTAAGGACATAGTCTTTCTGAGTTAGACTAAACCTTTGTGTCTTCATAAACCTTGTGCAATCTTCAGTCTTCTAATCTTCAGAAAAGCTCCATTGCTAGGATTGATCTTCATGGTCTTCTTGAAATAAAAATTACATTCAGAGACCTATAATCCTAATACAAGATTTACTAGACTAATCATACTCAGTGATTTCCTCTTTTACAATGATCAAGTGAACCAAGAGCACTTAATCACCTTTCTGGCTAAGATAATAACATGTGATGAGTGATCAAAATACTTAACAGATATTCCTAACAAATTTCCCCCTTTTTGATCAGTCATCCATGACTATCTTTCAAGTCCTATTACAAAATTGTAATCCTGGAAGAGAAAACAATCCACCACTTAATCATTTCAAATGATATTCAATTTTAGTTGAATTAAGTGCAGAAAGTAAACATCAACCAAATCACAAGAAGTGATCTTTGCTGATAAGTTGTCATCTATTAAAATGTATCTGAGAGTATGTTCTTCAGATAGGTACAGTTTACAGAGTAAGATGCAACTTTTACAGATAGAGAATTTCAGAAACAATCAGCAAGATTACAAAAAGTAATAAAACATACTAAGTAAATTAGAACAAAGGAGAGTCCAAGCTCCAAAAGAGTATTCTAATGTTACTAGTCTTCAAGTCTTCAGAAACACAACTTGGGTTCAGATACCTCAAGTTCTTCAGCACCCTTTCTGGATCAGTTGACATGATCATCCACTTTTTTGCATTCTTGGACATAGTCATAAAGAATCCTTCTGACAGAGAGCTCTGTCATTCTAGATAAGTCACATATTTCATGGTAACTCTTGCCGAGCTTGTGATTCTTCCGCAGAAAATGTTTGACCCAGAAGTACTTTCCCCAGACCCAGGCATGGTCTACTTGCAGCTGAGATAGGTTGAAATACTTGTATATTTCTTCCAGATAGTGTATATCATCTAGGTATTCATCCAATGTCATATAGAATGATTCATAGGTTGAAACACCTAGTTTGTTCTTCCTGCTGTAGCTACCATCCAGTTTTCTTACCTTGTGTACATCATCAGGTTTTGGGTAAGGACAGGCAAAAGAAAGATCCATCTTTCTGGCTTCATTCCTCTTTTCTACTTCAAAGTTTAACCAGGCATGAAGGTGCTCAGGTTTTAGCAATTACGCTTCTCTCTATTTCAGGATCTGGTTGAGGATGGGAGTTGGAAACTTATCATTGACAAGTAGATGTTGTAGTTCCAGAATCCAATACCCTCTCTTGTTCATAATGCACCTATATGAAGATTCTTCATTACTAGTATTCATATACGCAATGTGGGCATCAGTTGGCCTTTCTTGATGTGTTTCATTGTTTATTCTGCCAAACTGGAAATCCCTTCTTGCTTTTCTGTTTGGTATCAGTCAGGAGATCCTCTAACCCTTTCTTCCTGCCTTGGGACTGTGCTGGTGGATGTAACTTGTATAGACTTGGTGTTTCCAGAAGGAGTTCTGGATGCTAAGGGCTTTGCTGCCAGAGGAGGTTGTGAAGTAGTTGCTTGTCTTCTTTTCTTGTGAAGTGGATGTTCATCAGAATCATCCTCATCATCATTGTAGTCCAAAATTGGAGACTTGCAGCTTTCTTGGCCTCTTACTTCTCCTTCTTCCTTTTCTTCTTCTTCTTCAGAAGTCTTCTTCTCTTCTGAGATTCTAAGGGACTTGGTTCCCCTAGTGACCATACTTCTCATCCTTCTGGCTGGTTAATCTGGAACAACTTCTTCAGCAAGGGTGTCTCCAGTGGTGTCCTTAATGACAAGTTGACTTGAGGCGGGAGGATTTGATTGTTTTCTTTTTCTTCCTCTGCCTTTCTAAGGCATCTCTTCTTCCCCCTTAGTCATGAATGACTGACTCATGATAGCATAAGCTTCAGAGAGAGTGTCAAAGTTTTTCTGGAGATTGTTGTGCACCCTGACTAATTCTTGAAGTTCCTTCTTCAGCTCATTGTTCTGTCTAACCTTTCGCTCCTTTTCATTGAGCTCTTCAAGCGGCCTTAGGATGGCGTTGGCTTGCGTGACAAGATGGTCGGCTTCATTCAATCTTTGCATTAGCATTGTTACAATCCTCATCCCCACCAACCCTAGGTCTTTCGAGAGAGAGCGATCTTTGGTTGCTCTGAGTAAAGCAGCAGCCAAAGGCTTCATCTCTTCTGGGACGGATTTTAGCACTTCTGTATCTTGGGCAACTAGTGTCTTTCTGAGTTCTAAAAAGACACTGTTCCTTGCACGGTTCTCTTCACTTCTTGAACTACTTGATGCAGAGAATATATGAGGAGCAAGTAGGGCTCTTTTGTGTTGAGTGACAAGTCTCTCATCTTCTGCTTTAGTGATCAAGTTGTGGGTTTCAGCATCACTATCATAATCCTTTTCTTGGATTGTTTGCAGATTGACAATCTTCTTCTGCTTTCCATCAAGTGTGCTGGCCTTCTGGGAAGATGTAGAAGGTCTTTCTGATGTAGTCTCAGCATCATGCTCTTCATCGTCATTGTCATCCATTGCATCTATTTCAGCAGCTGTGACAACAATGGCATTCTTCAAATTTCTTTGCTCATCTAGGAGTGCCAATTCTTTGGCATTAGCTTTTTCGAGCTTTTTGATTTTGGCTTCCTTTTCATCAACAAGAGCTTGAGTCTCAATGTTGATTCTCTTCTCTTCTTCCAATACCTTTCTGAGTTGCTCAATCCTAAACTCAGCAGCTGAAATTTCTTCTATGGCATCATTGTGTTCAGCTTGTTGGGTATCTTGATGAGACTTGGGAGGTGATGATGATGGAGCTTTCTGAGCAATTGAGGGAGTAGCCTTTTCTCCACTCTCTTTGCTAGCTTTCTGAATCCCGCCTTGTCCAGGTTGGGGATCATCATTCTGATCATCATCATCATCACTCTTGTTCTTTGTTTCTTGGTTTGGATGCTCAGAGGGAGGTTCTTGATAATCATTTTCGTCCATCTCCTCATCATCTTCTGAAACCAGGTTGATCACATTTGGGAATGTAATCATCCTCCCATTAACTTCTTCTTGTTCAGCAGGATAAGTAGTGAGCTTCTTTGGGCAAGGTGATGGGTAACCATTTGCTCTTGGGTTTGAGCATCCGCAGACTTGAAATCTGCTATAAGTCTTTGTGCTACTTCATGAATGAAGTCTTCATGCATTAGAGTGGCAAATGAGTAGGACTCTGTAGGGAACAATGCATGGATATAATCCTCCAGATTTAGGGCAATTTCTCTCTTTTCTGGGACGTCGATTACTCTGGCTACTTCAGAAAGGTCAGCCTTTCTGAGTTTCTGCCATTGTCTGAAGCACTTGAGATGTTTCATTAAGGTGTGCTTCTGGAAGGCCTTGAGTAAATCAACTGGCACTAGACTTTGAGCCTGAAAGAAAGTGTTCAAGTTAGTTTTGTTCAAACCACTTGTGTTAGTATCTGTGTGCAGAAGTGAGCTTTCTGAGCATACCTGTGTAGAAACACTAGGCTCATCTGCTTGGATTTTTGCTTGCTTGGGCACAGAGGCCTCAGATACTTTGGTGTGAGGAGAAGTTTTATCCTCATCAACCTTTCTTTCTGCTTGAACCTGAGAGTTAAAATCAAACATGTTTAGAAACTTTTATCAGAAAAGAAAGGTGGAAAAGTGCTTTCTGAGACTTCACTTACTTCCAAGTGAGGAAGCTCAGTAGCATGTTCCTCAGAAACCTTGGGGGTTTCTGGCACCTTTTCTGCAGATACTGCTTGTTCAGCAGTTTTAGTTTCTTTTCGAGGAGATGACACAACTGTTTCTCCATCCAATTGTTCTTCTGACTGAGCCTGTAAGAACAAACATAAGAGATTTTAGTGGTGGGTTTTCCAGAGCATTCGTTGAAGAAGACTATTACTGATTACTTACCTTCTCAGTAAAAGGCTCAGTAAATACTTCCTTAGAAAGCTTTTCAGCTTCTGGAATCTCTAGGTTTTGGGGTGTTGGTTCCACCACCACTACTTCCTCAGTTGGAGCCTAAGAAGAGGCATTAAGAATATTAGAACATAAGAGCAATTTTAGTTAGTTATTTCTTGTTCAGAGATAACTTTTACTACCTGTGGGACAAGCTCTTCTTGATGTTCTGAGGTTGGAGGAACCTCTTCTTGATTCAAGGTGGATGTTTTTCTTCCCGAAAGTGTGTCTCAAGTCGCTGTAATAAATACTTATGAGTAACAAGTTAACATACAATTATGTTGACATGTTAGATACAAACTATCTTTGTTACCTGAATAAAGTCAGGCTGATCATTGATGTCTTGAACTTGTGGTGATTCTGCAGTCTCTCTGTGCTCATTATTGATCTCCTCTGCAGTATCATTCTGAGTCTCCATCTCAGTTTGATCCCTTTCTGAGAGTTGACCTCTCTCAGAAGGTTGAGGAACCTGTTCAAGAACAGGGTTTTCTTAAGCAATATTAAGTGCTGGCATTGTGAATGTGGAAGCAATGGCAACATCTTCCATCATTCTATCTTCCTCACCCAGGCCTTCTTCTTCCTGCTGGGCAGAGGGGCTCTTGTCTTTCTGAAGAGCTGAGCTTGAAGCTCCTCCATGGGTCTCATACTTGAACCTTTTGAGTACTTTTGCAAGTACTTCATCATCCTCAGAATCACTATTCTGTGTTGGTGCAGACCCATCTATGATATTTCTATCATCTCTGGAGAGTTCTGAGCATTCGTTCGTGACTCTTGGGGCATTCTGATTTGCCTTCGAAGGCGTCCAACATCTTCTGAGACCTTGTCTCCAGAAGGTTGTGCCTCTTGTATGATTAGGGACTTGGAGGCTCTTTTGCTATGAGTCCTCTTTCTCTTGGCAACTGGAGGTTTAACTTTGGCTTGCTCAGAGACCTCCTCACCTTGCTGTGCAGTTTCTTCTTCTTCTGCCTTTCTGATTGCGTTCTCAGCAGCAAGTTTCTCCTTTTCTTCAAAAGCATGTCTGAAAAGGGAGTTAGTGACTGGGATTTCCTGCCTCTCTCTGAGAGTGATTCCCATTGTTTCCAGAATGTAACAGATCCTAAAACCAAAGTGCATATTGGCCTTTGGCTCAGCAAGGCCATTGATGATTTTGGGCTCAAATTCCTCAATGTGTCCAAGAAATTTGTTAAAGGCGTACTTCCCCCAATTGAAGTGGGTTTCCTGCCCTTCTTGCTTCTTGTTCAGAAGATGCATCATCATCCATCTCTCCATGCTTATCTGGTCTACTCCACCTTTGTTGCCATCAAAGCAACGGACCAGAATAAGAGCTAAAGTACTCCAGTGTTTCTGGAGATGACTAGTTCTGATGGCCTTCAGAACAAAGTCTCCTGGGCAACCTTTTGCATTTTCTAACTGGATTGCTTCAAATAGCTCTTTGACTCCTTGAATCATGGAAGCGTCCTTGATGTTGATGTCTTCAAATGTTCCTCGATTTTTCAATCGGAATATCTTGCAGAAAGTCTTGCAGTCTAGAACAATTTCTTGTCCTTGGACTTCAGTCTGCATGTATTTTTCTTCTTCATCATTCACAACTTTTGTGAAGATTTTGGAGTTGTTATAGAACTCCAGTACATCCAGTGTGGATAGTCCACTGGGTGCAGCAGATAGAATCTTGTAGATATGGGAATTCTTCAAGATTCTAATATCGCTTCCTTCGGTTTTGAAGATATAGTCACTGGTACATATCTCTTTACTAGAAAGGCTCCCAATTCATTTTGTGTTTAGGGTTCCAAATGATGGGGTAAACTTTCCCATATGCTTATTCAACACCTTAAGTTCCTTTCCTCCTTGCTTTTCAGCAGGAGCAGAGGATATTGCCTTAGGGTTCTTGGTGGTCATCTTCTTGGGTGCCATCTCTTATATAGAGTTTAGAGTGAGTGTTTTTTCAGATGAATATTGCACAATTAATCGAGATTAGTCTATCTTTTCAGAAGACTAAGCACAAGAAGTTGAGTTTTTCAGAGGGGTTTTGCAGAAATCTTGAGAGATTTTGCTGTTTTGATGCAAGTTTGAAATTTCGGAATTGGTAAAAGTGTTTGTCTTTTGCCCAAATCCTATATATATAGCAGACAAAATGTACATAGATACAACATACATATAGCTGAATATGAATGCGTGTCTTTGCATCTGCATAGGCGTGGTACGTCCTTTGTACTTCATTAAATGCGTAGTGGGCCATGTCTGCATTTCTCAACAGACATTACTTGCTTTGTTTTAATCTCAACCGTTGAGATCAAACGTTTATTCATCAAGGGCTTATATTGAATATCTTGTAATGATATCAATCAACAAATGGTAATGTGCCGACTTGATGGATTTTTAATATGCTACATTCATTGTGTCACTTAGTAAAGAGTAGGAACACTTAATCGTTTGAGCTTATCATTCTGAGTGTCAAGTCCTTATCTATATATTGTTTATCATGAAAATGGTAAAAATACAAGACATTGCACATGTTTGACTTTCAGAACTTATACCTTTTGGGCTTTGTGTGTCCATTTCTCTTTATGACTACATAGCTTTCTGAATTCAAGGGCCAGAAGCTTCAGTTGTCTGAATGTATTTGACCCACTCTCAGTAAGTAAGTTCTAGTTTTATTTACTTATTAAGTGTATCGACCTTTGCCTTTACGGATACCCGTTCGAAATGTTTTTTCCTCGAGTGTTGCTACTCAGAAACCTTTGCATCACTTCTTATCAACTTGGCTTTCTGAGAACCTGTTCTCAGAGGCCTACTCACTTATTCAGTCTTTAGAGATTCAGGACAATTTTTCAGTCCTTAGGCAACTCCATTAATCCAAGATTATGTCTTAAGGTCAAGAACCGGCTTTCTTGTAAGGGCTTAGTGAAGATATCTGCAAGTTGGTCTTCCGTACAATCTTCAAGATTCTATATCGCTTTCTCAACATGGTCTCTGATGAAGTGGTGTCTAACATCAATGTGCTTTGTTCTGGCATGGAATTTGGGGTTCTGTGTGATTGCAATAGCACTTGTGTTATCACAGAAAATGGGAGTTTTCTCTTCATTGAGTCCATAGTCTCTGAGTTGTTGTTGAATCCACAGAATTTGTGTTGCACAACAACCAGCAGCAATATATTCAGCCTCTGTGGTAGAAGTTGCAATTGAGTTTTGTTTCTTGCTAAACCATGAGATAAGTCTAGTTCCCAGAAACTGACAAGTTCCTGAGTTACTTTTCTTATCAAGCATTGATCCAGCATAATCAGCATCTGAGTAACGAGCCAAACTCAATCCACTTTCTTTAGGATACCACAAACCTACATCTACTGTACCTTTCACATACCTTAATATTTTCATAGCAATGTTGTAGTGTGATTGCATTGGATTTGTTTGAAATCTAGCACACACTCCAACTGCATATTGAATATCGTCCGCTCTTGCGAAGGTAAAGTAGTGAACCTATCAATTTCCTATACTTGTGTTCATCAACACTCTTATCTGATTCAGTATAGGTCATCTTGGTTCCTATGCTCATAGGTATCTTTGCATTCTTTTCAGAAGGCTTAAGTTTGAACTTTGTGAGCATGTGTTTTGCATACTTTGTCTGACTAATGAATATTCCATCATTGAGTTGCTTGACTTGCAATCCTAGGAAATAGTTCAATTCTCCCATCATGCTCATCTCAAACTTACTTTTCATGAGATTTGCAAAGTCATCACAAAGTTGCTTGTCCTTAGATCCAAATATGATGTCATCAACATATACTTGAACTAAGAGTAGTTTCCCATCATGGTTTAAAGTAAATAAAGTTTTATCAACTTCACCTTTCTTGAAACCATTTTCCAGAAGGTATTTGGCCAAAGTGTCATACCATGCTCTTGGAGCCTGTTTCAGTCCATAAAGAGCTTTTGTAGCTTATAGACCATTCTACTTTCTGAGGAAACTTCAAAACCAGGTGGCTGTCCAACATAGACTTCCCCAGCAAGTTCACCATTCAAGAATGCACTTTTGAAATCCATCTGATAAACTTTAAAGTCTTTATGAGCTGCAAAGGCTAGAAAGAGTCTTATTGCATCCAATCTGGCAACAGGTGCATATGACTCATCAAAATCTAAACCTTCAGTCTGGGTGAATCCCTTGGCAACCAACCTTGCTTTGTTTCTGGTTATTTCACCAGATTCATTCATCTTGTTTCTGAAAACCCACTTAGTTCCAACCACAGATATTCGTTCTACAAATGGAACTAGTTTCCAGACTTTGTTTCTTTCAAACTGATCCAACTCTTCTTGCATTGCAGAGATCCAGTCTTGGTCTCTTAATGCTTCTTCTATAGTTTTTGGTTCAATGTTTGAGATAAAACATCCAAAGAGAGAATTAGCATTTTCAGCTATTGCTCTCCTAGTCCTAACACCTTGATTGATTGGTCCAATTACATCTTTTGCAGGATGATCCTTGATCCATCTCATCATGGGTTTAGGGCTAGTAGGGTCAACATCTATGTGATCTGAATGTGAATCACTATGATTATGACTTGATACTTCTTCAAGATTCGTGACATTTTGCACCTCGGAAGGCGGTGAATGTCCGACACTTTCTCTCAAGCATGACTTTCAGGACATGCACATCGGAGAGGTCATTTCCAGAATTAGCTCTCTGATGAACATCTTCAGTTTCCATTCTGGAATTCTCATAGGAAATTCTTCATCATGTCTGAGAATCATCTGGTTGTTACTAGGCATTTCATGCTTTTCTTCGTCAGAGTCATCCTCTCTTTCCACAATGATGTTTTTCCTTTCTGAGAGTTCCTCTTCAGAATCCTTTATCATTAGTTTCTTAAACCTTTCTGAGAGTTCATCAGCAAGGGGTGTTTTGTACAACCAAATACTTTTAGATGTTTGATATTAGGGGGTCTACCAACCAAGAGTTCATAAGGGGTCTTGTCATGGTGTTTGTTTATCAGACATCTGTTCTGAGTGTAGCATGCTGTGTTTACAGCTTCAACCCAATAAACTTCACTTATCTCACTGTCAGCTAGCATTGTCCTTGCTGCTTCTTTAAGTGATCTATTTTTCCTTTCTGCAACACCATTTTGTTGTGGTGTTCTTACAGAGGAAAGTTGGTGTTGTATACCTTTGCTGGTACAAAACTCCTTAATGTACTGGTTGACAAACTCAGTACCATGGTCTGTTCTGATTGCAGATACCTTGTCATTTTTCATGACTTCAAGCTTATTTAGCAAGTTTGGTATCTCCACCCTTGCATCAGATTTGTGCTTCAGAAAGACAACCCAAGTAAATCTTGAGAAGTCATCTACAACAACAAGCCCATACTTCTTTCCTGCATAACTAGTTACAGATGATTCAAAAAGATCCATGTGTAATAGTTGCAGTGGTCTAACACTAGAGTGTCTGATTTTGGACTTGAAAGAGATCTTAGATTGTTTCCTCATCTGACAAAGTGAGTATACCATCCTTTCTGAAAGATGTTTTGGGAAGGCCAACCACTAACTCTTTCTTGGCAAGTTTGTTCAGAGTTTTGAAATTTAAGTGACTCATTCTTTTGTGCCATAACCAGTGCTCTTCTGTGTGACCTGATTGACTCACCAGATGCCCAGTCGGCAACATAAAGACTGCCTTTCCGCCGAGCAACAAAGACTGTCTGCTTTGACTCATTGTCAATAAGTTTGCAATACTTTGCTTTGAATTTCACAGTAAATCACTTGTCTGCAAACTGGCTCATGCTAAATAGATTATATTTCAAACCCTTAACATGTAATACGTCAGTGATAGTTAATGATCCTAATTTGACGTTGCCAAATCCCAGAGAGGGATTTAATTCTCCTCTAGCAAATCTGATGTCTGGTCCATTGTTGCAAGCTTTGTAGTTGACCAGATTTGCTTTGTCTCCTGTCATGTGCTTTCCGCATCCACTATCAAATAGCCATTGAGCCTTAGTCCAAGAGGCGTTCTGCACAAAACAGGAAACAAGAGTTAGGTTCTTGCTTCAGAGATAGAACCATTTAGACTAAACATTCTTCCAGTAGGAATCCACATTTTAGTGAATTTCTTGGGAGTTTGTTTTTGTCTAACTTGATCAGAAGGAGATGCAATAAAATCAGTAATTTTGATCTCAATTTTCCTTCTTGTGGAGTTTCTAGGTGTTCCTTTTGGTGCTTTCTGGACCCTGGGTTTCTGGGATTGTTTTTCAGCAAACTTAGCCTTTCTAGCCAGGTTCCTTCTAGCTCTGGCATTCAGTTTTTCAGTGGCTTGAGATTTCTTCCACTTCTGTCTATTGCTACATGCAATATCAGCCTTGTGCCATTGTTCTTGTCCTTCCATATATTGTTGCAGAAGAACTTTTCCAATAGCACGATAGCCAATGCCATTTCGAACACCTTTAGCTTTCTGAATAAGTTCTTCAGAAGCCTTACTAGTTTCTGCACCATCTTTATTTTCATAAAATGGTACAGTAGAGAATTTGCCTATTCCAGCAATTCTTCCTTTCCTAGTAATGTAGCAATGTGGATGGTTACATGTCTGAGGGTTATGTTTCTTTTCAGAAACCTTATCCGGAAGTTTCTTGTGAACTTGTTGTTCTTTCAAAGGCTGGGTTGCTACTCCTTTTCCTTTGTCAACTACCCTAGCTTTCTGACCAAGAAGAACTATTCTGTTGACTTTTTACAAAGGTCAACCTTTCATCACTCTTCTTCAGAGGAGATGAATTACTCAATTGTTCATCAAGTCCAAGTCCACCTTTCTCAGAGGGATCTCTCAGATAGGATTGAACCTCAGTGAGAGTGTTACTAGCCTTTGCATAAGATTGGAAGGATAGCTCTTTCTTTCTGAGTTCTTCATTCTCAGAAAGCAGCTTCATCATTTTCTTAGTAAGTTAATCCAAGGCTAGTTTGTGAGAATTTTCATTCTCAAATATCTGAGATTTCAGAAAGGCTATTTCAGCGTTCTTGTACTCAGATAATCTGGTTAGCTCAGAAACCTCTTTTTCAAGAGTTTCATTGCTTTCCTCTAGAATTCTGGTTTTGGATTGTGCTTCCAGAAATTCTTTCTCATAACGATCCAATTCACTCTTGACCAACTCCAGATCCTCAATTCCATCATCACTCTCATAGTACAGAAATTGTGAATTGTTAGTTACCTCATCAGCCATAAGACACATTTCAATGTTGGAGATGTCCGACCAAAGAATCTCAAAGAACTCCACACATTTCTTTCTTCTTAAGGCCGAAGTCAATTACATCGTGGGTGATTCCACACAATTCTGGTGATGGTAGGTTTGAGTCATCTGAATCTCCATTTTCAGAATCTGTCTCAAAGTCTAGAGCATCAAGTTGAATTTGAATCTTCTTCCTTTCTTCAGTCAGTAAGGCCCTTTGATTTCTCTTGAAATTTCTTCTGTCCTTCTTGTCACCTGTCTTGAGCTTGTTTAAAGCAGGACAATCTCTCTTGAAGTGACCAGGCTTTTGACAATAGAAGCAGATATCATTTCCTATTTCTGCAGCTTCAGTACTAACACCTTTCTGAATGGGGGTGTTCAGAGAGTTGTTCACTTGTATGTTCTTGTACTGATGATAGTTTGGGCCAAGATGCTTTTTCAGATTTTCTTTAGCTTTTCTTCTCTCAATCTCTTGACTCACAAATTTCTTCATGTGTCTTACTGCAAGAGCATTTTCTTCAGATGCTTCTTTGGTATCCTTCTTTTCAGAAGTACCTTGAGAAACTAGAGCAACACTTTGCAACTTTTCAGCTGTTTGTTCTCTCTGAGTTGTCTCATAGTCTACAGTAGCAAGATGAGAGAAGATCTCTACTGAAGTAATATTTAGCATCCCTTGATTGAAATAAAAGAACTTAGTGTGTTCCCAGTTGTGATTGAGACTTCTGACAATAGTCTTAATCTTTTCTGACTGGGAGTATCTATTGCTTTCACCAAGTCCAGCCATATCACTCATAAGAGTAGTAAATCTGAAATCAAGTTCTTCTAGAGTTTCAGTGGGACCTTGTTTGAAGTTTTGGAACTTCAATTTAAGAACTTCGAACTTGTTTTCTTTGGTTTTCTCAGTTGCGGCACAGATTTCTTCAATCAATTGCTAGGCAACTTTCGCCGTTTTAGCACCCCACAGTTTACACTGTATGTGCTCAGGTGTCGATCTGATGATTATATTACGAGCTTGACCATCCAATATGTGTCTCTTGGCATCTTCAGATGTCCAGAGCTCTCTTGTCTTGTCTTCGTATATAATGCTTCCACGAGCAACATGACCACTATCACTAGCAGCCATGTCCTCGCTTTCATCTTCCTTGTCTGAGGCTTTTCTTCCATCAGACACCTCAGTCACTTGTTTGAGTTGTCTGATTTTGATAGGCCCTTCATTGATGACATAGATCATCTCATCACTAATGGCCTCCAGATGGAGCATCATGTTGTTCTTCCATTTCTCGTAGTTTTCTGGCTTCAGAACGGGTGCATCACTCAGAGACATACATGCACACTTAACACACAAGTTATATAGTCCTCAGAAAGGGATAAAGTTCCTTCACCTATCTGGGGATCTAGGTTCAGTGCAGAAGGCTTGTGAACCTCCTGCTCTGATACCACTTGTTGGTCCAGATAATGGCAAAGTAAAAGACTAGGGGGGGGGGGGTGAATAGTCTTTTAAAACTTTTGTCGATAAACACAGTTTCTCAGAAACCTGGGGGTTTCTGATACTTAAATTCAGAGCGCGGAAGACTTTAAGATAGGTAAGTGCAGAAACAATAAGTAAGTGTGTGTGTGCTTTGTTGAAATGTAAATACAGAAAGGTAAATAACACATCAAGTATAGTGGTATCTGAAGGTGGCGTAATCCTCCAACTAATCCACTTCGGTCTTTCTGAGACCTAGAATTCACTAGAACAGATAATTGAGTTCACCTTACAATAATCCTATTCTAAGATTCCTAAACAAATGGTTCCCAACCAAATGTTCCCCCTGAGTTATTCCCCAGCTCCTAGAGCTAAGTACTTCCTCTACTCAGATAACCTTGGAGTTATTCCCTGATTTCCCAAATCAAGTACTTCCTCTACTCCACGCCTT
The DNA here is from genome assembly GCA_026545765.1 of Plantago major. Taxonomy (NCBI): domain Eukaryota; kingdom Viridiplantae; phylum Streptophyta; class Magnoliopsida; order Lamiales; family Plantaginaceae; genus Plantago; species Plantago major. Next base: position 42,459,236 of record CM048840.1, read on the forward strand.
GATGGTGTTGGTTATAAGGTTTGTCAGAGAGGCTTCTCGTATAACTTTTTCAGTTATGTTTTCAGAGAGCCTAATAGAACAAGACTACTTAATACACTTGTTCAGTGGATGATATGCTCTTCTTGACCCAAGTAATTGGTGTCCGTTCTGGAGAATGATCTTCAGAAATGGTATCTGATAGTTCAACTCTTTCACGAATAACAATCTCTTGTTAAGGTTCAGGACAACTTAGAACTACTAGTGATTCTTCAAGCAACAGAAAGCTTTCAGAAAGGGTAGTAGATTGCTTGAGAGAATACTTTGCTTGATGGTAAGTTTGCAAGATAAAGCGTTCTAAGGTATGTTCTTCAAGCATCTAAGTGTGTGATATATATAGATAAATTTGAGAGGCGTTTGAATTGTATCCGTTGTGCTCTCTATCAAATTATATCCATTTAAATCTTGAACTATGTACTCAGAAGTCACTATCTCATTTTTCAGAGGATCGCTTTGCAAGATTTCGCGATGCATTTAATGCATAGTACTGTTCATTGTCCTTTAGTCTCAACGGATACATGAGCCTTTCTGATGGCTTGCATGCTCCATACTCATGATGTCATATGTCCAGAATCATATCCCGAAAATAATTTAATATATTGAAGAAAGGATTAAGGACATAGTCTTTCTGAGTTAGACTAAACCTTTGTGTCTTCATAAACCTTGTGCAATCTTCAGTCTTCCAATCTTCAGAAAAGCTCCATTGCTAGGATTGATCTTCATGGTCTTCTTGAAATAAAAATTACATTCAGAGACCTATAATCCTAATACAAGATTTACTAGACTAATCATACTCAGTGATTTCCTCTTTTACAATATTCAAGTGAACTAAGAGCACTTAATCACCTTTCTGGCTAAGATAAGAACATGTGATGAGTGATCAAAATACTTAACAGATATTCCTAACAGAGGCACTGGCTAATATCCACAGATATCAAGCGATTGCTGCACGGGCATACAACAAGAATATCCAAGACAAAGATTTGCAAGTCGGAGATCTAGTGCTCCGTAGAGCAGACATCCTGAGCAATGTTGGGAAACTAAAACCTAATTGGGAAGGACCCTACATGATCATTGGTGCTAGAATGAATGGAAGTTATGAGCTAGAGGACGATCACGGACGTGCACTAAAACGCCCTTGGAACGCAAAGAACCTTCAAAAGTTCTATGCCTAGGGTTTGTGCCACGGAATCTTTTCCGTCGATTGTTCCAGCATTTTGTCTATGAGGCCGTTTTATTACATGGAACTCCATCAGTTAAGTCTCTTGCTGCTCTCTTGTCATTGGCCATGCAGCCTTTCATTTGTAATTGAATTTCCGTGAAATCAATACAACTTCTATCTTTCAATTCGTAGATATGAGATTTAGCATTCACAAGACAAAGAAGCAAGTATATAACTTTATTCATGTACGAAACAATTTGTACATCTACAATCTCGGATCTTTATCCAGATTTACAGTTACAATATAATACTGTGTAACAAAATCTCCGGAGATACGTCATCTTCCGTCGAGATCATTCCTTTACCAGGGAGCTTTCACCAAGATCTTCACTTCCGAGGACGCCAAGGGCCCGATTTACCTGCATAATACAAATTGACTCAGTATGGCAAATTTTACTACAAAATTACCATATTACGTAGTCTTTGTACGGATCCCATGCATAGTGTGTACGGACACTAATTCTCCAGTGTTCCTTGGATGTTGAGCGGCCAAGTCTCAACCAACCCATCTTTAGAGACCCAAACCCTCTTAAACTCAAACGATTTTTCACCGACTTAACGGAGATTTAAGTCACTAAAGGGAGAATGACCAAAAGGATTTTGAGTTTATTTCTGAACAGATTCGTCTTTAAGGACTCAAACACTCTCAAAACCTAAAGGTTTTTCGCCTGTTGAGAGAGATTTGAGCCATTAAAGGCAGAACAGCCGAGAGGGCTTTGCCTTGATGATTTCTTTTGAGCAGCCTAACCTTCAAGACCCACACCTTTCCTGCATTTAGGGTTTACACCAAACTAGGAAAGGATGGGTGTCTTGAAAGACAGGAAAGTCAAAACGACAGAAAGGAAGAGGGTGAAGACGAATGATCTGAGATTTGTTTTCGAATTGACAGATCTCGAGCAATCCATCTTTCCAGAACAATGCCACTCTCGAACTCTAGGGTTTTCACCCATTTGAGAGTGGACGGGAGTCTAGAAAGGCATATTAGTCAGAGAAAAAGCCAAGAATCTTAGAAGAAGAGGAGACAGAAGAATCTAAGATCAGTTGTGCACATTCTCTGTACTTTGATCATGGTTTTTTACAAGGGTCTCCGACCAATCAGCATCCGCCACGTTATAAGGGCAGCGTTAACATTGGGCTTGGGCCATCTGAGTGGGCCATACAGTGTCGGACTATTTGGGCCTGCCCAATTCCAGTCACACTGAGCCCACAAGTGGTCTCATTGTGAATTGTCCTAAATTGTCCGAGCTAACCTCTTACAAACGACATTTAGTCGATGATTCAGCCACTAAGTCCGTGTACTCACAAGTTAAACAATCACCATTGATAGCCTGCAGTGACGGATTAATTCTATTCACCATATCCGAGATCCTAACAGTTGTAATCAATCATCATTGATTTAAACTTATTAAGGGAAGCAAGTGATGCTACTTCGGATTTGTTCTTTCATCCGAGTTGCATTCAGTTCATGATTTGTCATTACCAAATTATGCGAGCTACTTCGGATAGTTAACTTACTCCTACGGATGCTAATCCTACGGATATCAGTTACGATTCCGAGATACCAACAGTTCGATAATTCATGCAAAAGTTATCAAGCAAAGATAATAAGGAAAGCTGAATTACCATAAGGGAAAAAAGACAAATTGTGCAGACATTCATGTTACAACAACAACAGAATTAAATCATTGTACTAGGCAACATTCCGTGCCATCAAAAGATTACCAGAATTCATGTGTTACAGTTCTTGTGTTACAGTTACACGGGGCATACCCCGAACTCTCATTGTTGCTCAGGAGGATTAACAGTTGCATTTGCATTCTCGGGGTCCTGAGGAATCACTGAGGATGGATTAGCATGGGAAGTCTCAGGAGCGGAAGGGCTTACAATGGAAGTGGCACCTTGCTCAGCGTCGGCATTGACATTGTTAGTCCAGGAGGCACTAGCGGAGGTCCGTGAGGCTCTCGATGTTGAAGCTTCCGCAAACGAGGCCCTTGCACTCTCGAACATGTCATAATCCGGTTCCTAGCCTAGCACCCGAGCCGGTATGTAATACCAACTCTTCATAAAAGCCAGGTTCTCCTAGAATGGCACAATGCAGACTTTCCCCAGGGCATTAGGCACGAATCCAGGAAGATATGGTCTGCCATGTGTCACCTCCACATCGCCCTCATCAGTGACGCACTACACAAATTCATCCGCCCCAAGCACCTCATCCGGGACAGAAACTTTGGGGAAGGGGACTCCCTTTGCATCAATCGCTGGACTCAGCACCTCATTCTTCCAGTTGTATTCCCTCGGAACGAGGTCTTTCTTTTGCAGCTGGCTGATAGCGGACGTGAAACTTTCCAGCCTTAATGCGTCAGATCTATCCGCCATGTAGTACTTGAAGGAGTCGGACTGCATGAAGTCTCTGACAGCACCTATCCGAGTGAACTTCAAGTTGTTTAGCAACATGTTCTTGGAGTCCACGAACAACTTGAAGCTTGTGTCGCGGAAGTGGTTTGCCCAGTCCAGTGTTCCTTTGGTTTCGTCCAACTCCATTTGGAGGTCAGAGATCCACGCATCCTTTGTCGTAGAGGACTCCTCCAGTTTCCGCAACTATCCCTCCACATCCGCTTGGGCAGCCAAAGCCTTTTCAAGCTTGTCCTCAAGTCCCACCTTCCACCTACTCTGTTCTGCAAAGCACGGATCATGCATCCGACCTAAAGGTGGGAGCATGGAAATTGGAAAGTTAGAAATTTTCCGTTTAAAGAAAAGATGGATTTAAAATACAGAGTGTTAGAGAACTCACCCGCTCATGCATGGCTGAAAGCTCGTGTATTTGTTCCAGTTTCGAGAGGTTGTTACACCTCTCTTCCTCGGAAGTAACGATAGTTGGGTCCGTCAAGGTGAATACCTCACCGTGCAATGGCTTCTTCCCAGCCGCGACTTAGAGTTTCACGAGTTTCCTCGTGTTGGTACAAGGGTTCTACACTCCTAAACATGCAAGAATAACAAATAATAAAGCAGTAAAAGAATAATAAACAATGCAACAGTATAGAATGCAAGATAAAACGACAATGTCTAAAGCAAGAAAATAGAAGTGCATTTGTTTAAAGTCATTAGCTCGACATTCCCAGGCGAAAATCAATTGTACTTGATCTTCCCGGTCTTCTGAGCTCCCTTACTTCCCTGTGAAAGAGAGTAGGTATAAAGGGGACCGGTGTGTGCACTGATATAGTTCCTGGTTTCAACCTGCAGGGGTGAGTATGGTATAGTGGTGGCTCGCAACTCACGTTGCTTCCGATGTACCTCTATGGCAGGTACGAGTGTGGAGGTTGACAATCATGCGGGTGGTTTTGATGAATGGTCGCCCAAGCAGCAACATATCCTTCTCCATCTCCTTGCCTTTGATCTGTGTCGACTCCACAACCACAAAATCAGCTATAAAAGTATCCCCATCAAGCTGAACCGGGACATCCTCGATGACTCCCAAGCACTTACCCCTTGATCCATTGGCTACTGTGACGAAGCATTTCCGGGGCTCCAATCCCTTCAAGTTCAGCTCCTCATAAGTAGCAAAAGTCATCACATTATAGGCAGCTCCCGTGTCAACAATACCGGTTACCTTAGACGAGTTACCAATCCCGACAACCAAGTCAAAGCTATCCGCATCGCTGATGCTCTTTTCAGCCTTTTGTATCACATGAATAGTGGAATCCACCTTAAGGTAAGTTGGTTCCTCATTCGCCTTCTCCACTGGAATCGCAGAACCAGGTGTTACCACTTCCATCTCCTTGTCCTCAACCTTCTCGTCTATCGGCTTCTCATGTGCCGGTGCAGGTACTACCTCAACTACTTCTGGTGACTCAACCTGGGCCACCGTATTATCAAGCTTGCAAGTGCAGGTCGCGAGAACGGACTTCACCTTTCCTGGTTCATCAAACGTTATCTCAATAGCTAGAACTCTGTTGGATTCCATAGTCGTCGAGAACTTGCCCTTTTCCCTTTCCTGAAGCTGACTAACTAGATCCCCCAAGGTCTTCTCCAACCGTTTTTTTGACTGCTCAATGTTGTCGAACACGATCATTCACCTCTGAATCTTCGTGCCTCATTAAAACCTCTCAGATCGCTCCATGTAGTCCCTGATTTCTTTGCCCTACACGGCCTTGGAGTTTCTTCAACTGCTCTGGCTATCGTTCTCCTAGCCTTATTTCCCGCACCCTTAAGCTGAGATACGGCTGACAGTCTCTTGAAAACACCATTTAATTCATCAGCAGACGCTTCCAGGAAAGAGCTCTTGAAAGTCATCTCGACCATGTTTTGACACTCCCAATCCAGGCCTTCATAAAATTTGATGCATAAATTCTTATCGTCGATCTGGTGGTGAGGGCATTGGGACAATAACTACAAAAAGCGCTCCCGAGCTTCATAAAAGGTCTCATCACCCATTTGCTGAAACTGCATTATCTGAGCACGAAGGTGCTACATTTTCTCTGGGGGATAGAATTTATTCATGAACGCCTTGTAGAGCGAATCCCAAGTCGACAGAGAACCGCCAGGTTGGTTTAACAGCAAACTGCTCGCCTTATCTTGCATACATATCGGAAATACCTTCTTCCTTATCTCTCCGTCAGTAACTGTTACCCCTCCGGCTGTCAATGGAATCCCCGAAATTAGTAGTTCGAACTCCTTGATGAATCTTATCACATCTTCATCTGCCATCCCGTAGAATTTTGGAAGGTTGTAGAGGTGGTGAGCCTTGAGTTCGAAGTTCCTGGCTTCGTCAGATAGAACAATTGCTGCCCTTCCGGGCCTAACCTCGCCAGGTTGCACGTAGGCTCCATAGGTAAACTGAGCCATCGGAGCTTCCTTTCTGATAAACCTATTGATAAAGCTACACAACTCGAAAACCTCGAAATATTCTTAGCTTTTGTCAGTGCACTAAACTCCAGATTGAAAAAATAAACAAGTAAAAATTCACAATCAAGCGCTACAGTAGGAATTGATTCCCCGGCAGCGGTGCCAAATTTGATGTGCTCAAATTAATACTTAGAAAACAAGTAGTAAGCAGTCGTCGTAGACATACAATGCTAACCACATGATCGTTCGCTAAGGAACCAATTAAGCTACCACAACGGTTTGAAAGCAAACAGTTACTTGTGAAAACAGATCGATTTGTAAGTTGGTTGTTTCTAAAAACTAGAATAAGATAAAGCAGATAACGGTTTATTAACAATGAGAGAAGATGAACACAGTAGTAATGATCAAGTAATGCTAATTCGTTCTAGGGCAATCATTCATATTTGTCACACGGTCGGTGTATAGAAAGCTATCGATTCAACCTTTACCAAACGTATTCGAAGATATTTGAACGAGAGTAATCGTGGGTCGTCAATCCACGATCCTTAACCAAAACGTTTTTAGAAAATCTTTTAACGAGAGTATTGAATTGATAGATTTTACGAAGATCCTTGAACGAGCCTAACCTATATGAACGAATTTAGACCCTAGAAGCGAATATGCATAACCGTCACATAACTACCATGTTCGGAGTGGTTTAGCTACTCATAATAGAAGCAAGGATCAAAGAATTCAAGATATTGCTCATGTTAAACATAAATAGAATGATAATCGCATGCAAGCTCATACAATTCGACAACAAGAACAAGAACGAATTGTAAAGAGATAAACAATAGAGAATTACCACAATAATTAGGAATTCGATATCAATCCTTCAATCAAAGATAAAACCAAGCTCCAATGTGTTTCAATGTCAAAAATAATGTCTAGGAGCCTCTTTTTCTATTGAAAAATCAAGTATAAGAAGTTATGGCAAAAGATGACCTAATTCTGACCTAAAAAGGAAAAAAAAATAATGAATCTGGGCCTTCTCGCCGCGCTCCTCGCCGCGGCAAGATTCCTCGTGTAGCTCCTGTTTTTGCCTCGTAAAATCTCACCGCGGCGAAAATATCCATTTGTTGCGGCGAGCTTAAAATCTATGTAAGTTTTGTTACAGACAGAATTTTCCGATGATTCCAAAACGAAAATTGTAGCCCTTTGAATTATCTCTCCGTGGTCACGGAGAACAGGTGAATGGGACATCGTATGAGAGAGTTATGGCCAAAATGGCTAGACTGGTCCGTAAAATTTCACTTTTGCAAGTCTCACTAAAACAGCTCTCAATTCTTCGTTCGAACTCCGAATCCACTTCCGTTTTTGCCCAGGTACTCTACATTCAAAGCTCTAGGGCAATATTTTCACTCTGATTTTCACCTTCCGAACACAAAAATCCTACAAAACACAAACAAAACACCAAAGCATAAAAACGTACAAAAAACACTATAAAACTATAAACAAAGACCAACAAAGATCGCTAAAAAGGACCAAATGAGACGTTAGAATATTGTCTCTTCAAACTCCCCAAACCGAACATTTGCTCGTCCTCGAGCAAACACACAACCTAAACACACTAGACTCTAAACCATGTGAACAAACAAAGAGTCAAATTCCCAAGCGACCGAATCTACCATTGAAAACATTAAATTCACAAGATGCAAAAATTTTGTTCTCAACCTAACCTTGGCATAAATAGTAAGCAGGTAATCAGACACGATCGCATCTGAAATAAATAACAATTAAGCCTAGCCCGCTAGTCCCTTGCAGGTGTATAAAGTGTATCACTCACTCTCATGGAAGTATCCATACAGGGTATAGCTCAAAAAGTAAACTGGGAAGATGACTTTCGTCACAAGGATGCCTCAAATATCTTATGCTATTGTACTCGTCTCATTGAGTCGAAAGGGACTTTGGCACGAGACTGTATTCCTCTAGAAGAATCGAAAAACTTAAACTACTCCCCTCGTCCATTTCAAAACAACATCAGATCTCATAATACTTCACTGAATTCAGTGCATGGCCACCTGGGCTCTTTTAATCTCAATTTTTTGCAGGTGTCTGTTTTACCGAAAGTCCGCACTTTTGTGCGTGTCAGTTTGGTGTACGTTCCATCAATCCTCACGGACATATGGCTTTTTAAGTCCACGCCGGTATATATGTAGTATTTGAAACACGCCTAACATGACTAACGATGATCAATGAAGACCATAGATCCACCCCGAGATTCAAATATCAAATGCTTAGGGAGCAGTAAACAGTTTTTTTTTTTGCAGCACAAATATAACAGCTCAAAACATTCATAGTGAACAATCCACTCCCCAAACCAGTTCGACAGAACGGGGGAAAATAAAATCCGCAAAGTAAAGCATGTTGTTCGTCATCCCCAACGAAACTAAGTACACATAAGTATGAAAAGGCGCAAGTAATACGTAAAAACTTGCACATCCCAGGAAATCACACAATAACAGGTGTCGGTACAATATTTTTTCTTCGGCTAGGCTCCTCACAGGCTTTTGGACTACAGGGCTAACCAGACTTGCTATTTACAAGAGAAACGACTTTGCAGGATTAAAAGCCTACTACACTACTTCTAGCTAGACATCAAACAAAACGTAAGCAGCAAGAGAATTTACCATTCGCAATAGACGTTCGACTTGGTAATTGACTCAGACTCACCACAAGAGAAAATAAAAATACTAACACCTAAACTGGACTCAAGTGGAAAGGAAATATAGAACTAACACAGAAAGGTGGCTAACATACCACCACAGTCACATAACACAAACAAGTGGCTAACATACCACTTGAACAGAATACATAAAAATAAAAAAAATAAAAAAAAAGAAAAACAGAGTATGAAATAGAGTACAAATATCGGAAATAAAGTACAAAATGAGACAACTTATCTAAAGATACAGTCGACCACATCCCCGAACCTACACAAGTGCTAGTCCCCTAGCAATGAAACGTGTAAGAAAGACGACTGTATAGAGTGACCAACCATAGTGTTGCCTCGGCTGGAAGGATCAAGTCGATCCAGGAGGGCCTCAATGCCCTGCCATCCACGGACAGGTAGTGGAACTCATCCACAGTTCTCTGTCTTTGCCTTTATTGTTGCCCTCGCCCCTCTGGCATTTGCTACTAGTTCCTCTGCAAAAAATGGTTCCTGCGAGAGAGGTGTTAGTGGCAGAATAATGGGGGTAGAAAACTATCTCCCCAAACCAAGATAAATCCAACAGTCAAAAGAGCAGCAAAAAGCGGAAAAATGGGAAGAAGAGAAATTCCCCAAACCTGTTCAAAGCATGGATTTTGTTTATTATTTTTTGGGGCTATGTGACGAAATTCGAAAAATCTCCTGCTTGTACCTGTAGCAATTCGGCCTCGCGAAATTGAAACTCCAAGCCGCGACTTAGAGTTTCACGAGTTTCCTCGTGTTGGTACAAGGGTTCTACACTCCTAAACATGCAAGAATAACAAATAATAAAGCAGTAAAAGAATAATAAACAATGCAACAGTATAGAATGCAAGATAAAACGACAATGTCTAAAGCAAGAAAATAGAAGTGCATTTGTTTAAAGTCGTTAGCTCGACATTCCCAGGTGAAAATCAATTGTACTTGATCTTCCCGGTCTTCTGAGCTCCCTTACTTCCCTGTGAAAGAGAGTAGGTATAAAGGGGACCGGTGTGTGCACTGATATAGTTCCTGGTTTCAACCTGCAGGGGTGAGTATGGTATAGTGGTGGCTCGCAACTCACGTTGCTTCCCATGTACCTCTATGGTGCAGGTACGAGCATGGAGGTTGACAATCATGCGGGTGGTTTTGATGAATGGTCGCCCAATCAGCAACATATCCTTCTCCATCTCCTTGCCTTTGATCTGTGTCGACTCCACAACCACAAAATCAGCCATAAAAGTATCCCCATCAAGCTGAACCGGGACATCCTCGATGACTCCCAAGCACTTACCCCCTTGATCCATTGGCTAATGTGACGAAGCATTTCCGGGGCTCCAATCCCTTCAAGTTCAGCTCCTCATAAGTAGCAAAAGTCATCAAATTACAGGCAGCTCCCGTGTCAACAATATCGGTTACCTTAGACGAGTTACCAATCCCGACAACCAAGTCAAAGCTATCCGCATCGCTGATGCTCTTTTCAGCCTTTTGGATCACATGAATAGTGGAATCCACCTTAAGGTGAGTTGGTTCCGCATTCGCCTTCTCCACTGGAATCGCAGAACCAGGTGTTACCACTTCCATCTCCTTTTCCTCAACCTTCTTGTCTATCGGCTTCTCATGTGGCGGTGCAGGTACTACCTCAACTACTTCTGGTGACTCAACCTGGGCCACCGTATTATCAAGCTTGCAAGTGCAGGTAGTGAGAACGGACTTCACCTTTCCTGGTTCATCAAACGTCACCTCAATAGCTAGAACTCTGTTGGATTCCATAGTCGCCGAGAACTTGCCCTTTTCCCTTTCCTGAAGCTGACTAACTAGATCCCCCAAGGTCTTCTCCAACCGTTTTTGTGACTGCTCAATGTTGTCGAACCGCTGATCATTCCTGCTCTGAATCTTCTATGCCTCAGCCCAGAACCTCTCAGATCGCTCCATGTAGTCCCTTATTTCTTTGCCCAAATCAGTAGTACACGGCCTTAGAGTTTCTTCAACTGCTCTGGCTATCGTTCTCCTAGCCTTATTTCCCGCACCCTTAAGCTGAGATACGGCTGACAGTCTCTTGAAAACACCATTTAATTCATCAGCAGATGCTTCCAGGAAAGAGCTCTTGCAAGTCATCTCGACCATGTTTTGACACTCCCAATACAGGCCTTCATAAAATTTGATGCATAAATTCATATCGTCGATCTTGTGGTGAGGACATTGGGACAATAACTGCAAAAAGCGCTCCCGAGCTTCATAAAAGGTCTCATCACCCATTTGCTGAAACTGCATTATCTGAGGACGAAGGTGCTGCGTTTTCTCTGGGGGATAGAATTTATTCATGAACGCCTTGTAGTGCGAATCCCAAGTCGACAGAGAACCGCCAGGTTGGTTTAACAACCAACTCCTCGCCTTATCTTGCATACAGATCGAAAATACCTTCTTCCTTATCTATCCGTCAGTAACTTTTACCCCTCCGACTGTCTATGGAATCCCCAAAATTAGTAGTTCGAACTCCTTGATGAGTCTTATCACATCTTCATCTGCCATTCCGTAGAATTTTGGAAGGTTGTAGAGGTGTTGAGCTTTGAGTTCGAAGTTCCTGGCTTCGTCAGATAGAACAATTGCTGCCCTTCCGGGCCTAACCTCGCCGGGTTGCATGTAGGCTCCATAGGTAATCTGAGCCATCGGAGCTTCCTTTCTGATAAACCTATTGATAAAGCTACACAACTCGAAAAACTCGAAATATTCTTAGTTTTTGTTAGTGCACTAAACTCCAGATTGAAAAAATAAACAAGTAAAAATTCACAATCAAGCGCTACAGTAGGAATTGATACCCCGGCAGCGGCACCAAATTTGATGTGCTCAAATTAATACTTAGAAAACAAGTAGTAAGCAGTCGTCGTAGACAGACTAACCACAGGATCGTTCGCTAAGGAACCAATGAAGCTACCACAACGGTTTGAAAGCAAACAGTTACTTGTGAAAACAGATCGATTTGTAAGTTGGTTGTTTCTAAAAACTAGAATAAGATAAAGTAGATAACGGTTATTTAACAATGAGAGAAGATGAACACAGTAGTAATGATCAAGTAATGCTAATTCGTTCTAGGGCAATCATTCATATTTGTCACACGGTCGGTGTACATAAAGCTATCAATTCAACCTTTACCAAACGTATTCGAAGATATTTGAACGAGAGTAATCGTGGGTCGTCAATCCACGATCCTTAACCAAAACGTTTTTAGAAAATCTTTTAACGAGAGTATTGAATTGATAGGTTTTACGAAGATCCTTGAACGAGCCTAACCTATATGAACGAATTTAGACCCTAGAAGCGAATATGCATAACCGTCACATAACTACCATGTTCGGAGTGGTTTAGCTACTCATGATAGAAGCAAGGATCAAAGAATTCAAGATATTGCTCATGTTAAACATAAACAGAATGATAATCGCATGCAAGCTCATACAATTCGACAACAAGAACAAGAACGAATTGTAAAGAGATAAACAATAGAGAATTACCACAATAATCAGGAATTCGATATCAATCCTTCAATCAAAGATAAAACCAAGCTCCAATGTGTTTCAATGTCAAGAATAATGTCTAGGAGCCTCTTTTTCTATGAAAAAATCAAGTATATGAAGTTATGGCAAAAGATGACCTAATCCTAACCTAAAAAGGAAAAAATATACTGAATCTCGGCCTTCTCGCCGCGCTCCTCGCCGCGGAGAGATTCCTCGTGTAGCTCCTATTTTTGCCTCGTAAAATCTCGCCGCGACGAAAATATCCATTTGCCGCCGCGAGCTTAAAATCTCTGTAACGTTTGTTACAGATAGAATTTTCCGATGATTCCAAACCAAAATTGTAGCCCTTTGAATTATCTCTCCGTGGCCACCGAGAACAGGTCAATCGAACATCATATTAGAGAGTTATGGCCAAAATGGCTTAGACTGCTCCGTAAAATTTCACTTTTGCAAGTCTCACTAAAACGGCTCTCAAATCTTCGTTTGAACTCCGAATCCACTTCCGTTTTCACCCAGGTACTCTAAATTCAAAGCTCTAGATCAAATATTTTCAGTCTGATTTTCACCTTCCGAACACAAAAATCCTACAAAACACAAACAAAACACCAAAGCATAAAAACGTACAAAAAACACTATAAAACTATAAACAAAGAGCAACAAAGACCGCTAAAAAGGACCAAATGAGACGTTAGAATATTGTCTCATCAGACTCCTTCACCTTAGAAGGGCAAGTTGGGAGGGGCCCATCCTCATTCAGCTCTCCATTTGGATCCGCAATAGCGACGGAAGTATGAGGACGCGGAAACTTAGTCCGCCAGGCGTTTACCCCACGCTCTCCCGGCTTCGGCGCCTCAGGGATAACAATTTTGAGGTTGAGCTGGCTCCTAGACCGCCCGGACCTCTTCCTTTTGCGGATAGGACGGGATGCCTCTTCCGCCTCATCGTCCTCTTCCTCCTCATCACCACCATCCTCCTCCTTATTGACATCGTTGGTGCCCGGGACTGAGTCTGCGTCCACCCTCTCCTCATCCCCAGCCTCGAACATCTCAAGATCATCTAGATCTTGCTCCGTGTCACCTCCCTGTTCCACCAGTATTTCATCCGCATCATCATCAATCCTTCCACCTCCAATTGTCCTAGCACGGACAGTGACCCTAGTCCGCCTGGAACTTCCCTCAACATCTGTAGCGCCACTCGGACCATCTCCATCCTGACGGACCACATCCCCAGCATCTGAATCACCTGAAGAAGGGACGTTGACCACGTCCTTCGGACCAACATCCGGATCCACTGATTGGATGACCACATTTTCAGGGATCACCTGATTTTGGGGCATCTCAAACTCCCCATGGTCCGAGACGGTATTGCTGAGAGTGGCAGACGATGACTACTACTCCACAACATCATCATAATTCTGAGCCCCAGATTGGTTCTGACTATCATTCTCGGACATCCTAGGGGACAAGAAACGAAACAGTCAAAGAGTTGTTGTTTGTCCGAGAGTTCATTTATGTATCTTATTAGGTCCGAAGTTAGTAAGAGAAACCCTATGAACAACTGGGAATTCTCAGGCCATAATCTCCTTACCATTTACACACCAATGGCACATATGGTAGTGTCATAGGGGGATTACATGCGCCATCGGCTCCTAATCTAGTACATAAACAAGCAAGCACTGTGCCCAACCTGTGCCACTCGCAGGGGTATATGTGCCTTATGGCACTAATACTCCACACAAATGGCACAAGCACAGTGCCATTGGACTACTTACAGTCAACAAATTTTTGACAAAAACTTGCGAGTTTTTACAATCTAGTAGTAAGCCTATACAATTCCAATTTGATTATACATCATTACTGGAAAACATAGCATGCACAACACACAAGTGCCTCCTATTTCAAAAATACGGAAACATGCCAACAGTCATTACAGGCTTAAGGCTACATAGTGCCCCAATTCAAATAATTTTTGGGATTCAAGCACTACCCTATACTGGGAAATACAACATACATCTCTACAGAATTCAAACATAATTCTAAAAATGAGATTCTAAACTCCTAAGCATGCAATCATCAGTGCAGAAGAAACAGAACACAACAAGTACAATACCGAAAACATTCCAGATCTGGGAGGAGGTCAAAGAACACTTACTTGATTTAGCTTGAGTGAATACGAGTTGAAATTCAACAAAGGTTGGCTCGTCCTTGAGTATCACTTGCTCGGATCTCCTCTTGTTCTGTGAGTTCTTGCTTGGTCGGATGTTCTTGCTTGCTCGGATTGCTTAGAGTGCTCTGGATTCAAATTTGCTAAAGTGTGAAAGTGATGGCAATGGCGATCTATTTATAGAGGGTACTTGAGGGAGACGAAACGTCACATCCTTCCGCCCTAAATCCCAACCGTTGATCATTTTAATTTAACGGTCGTGTCGCTTCACACTTGGTAAAATTACATCCGGCCCCATTATTATTAATTGAGAAATTCTCCACTCACTCGAGATTCGCACCCATGGGCCGAATAGAAAGGGAATTGGGCCTTTGGTGTCACTGTTCATCAGCCCAATTAGCCCATTCACCAATTTTGGTCCAAAAGGATTAACTTCCTTTGTACTTTTCTATCAGAGACATTAAATCCTCACCGTACTCGGATCTCGATATATCTCCTCTACAAATACCTTTTCCTTCTACAATCCGAGTTATGTAGTAGCTCGGACTGTAGAAAGAAGGGGGGGGGGGGGGAGATATATTGAATTTCTGAAAACACGGACAACGGATTTTACAAAAAGGAATTTTTTCCTTCATAGTTAACGATTCGGACACGCTCCACAACACACTTGTTCTTTTCATAGTTACCAACTATCTTCTAATAAGATACTTGGAAACTAGGGGGAATATGTTGATACGGATATATGTCCAATCCGTTAAGGGCGCCATAGAGCGTGTCCTAGAGCGCATCACGGTTTAATAGTCAATTCAGTACTGGTCCGACCTCACATGATCCGTCCTAGTGAGTCAACCAGTATGCTAAAGTCACTACACCCTCACAGCTAGTCCGAGCTAGCTGGGAAAATGACTTCTAAACCTGACTGAGTCAGTAAAAAGATTCCCAACGGACCGGACGAGATAGCCTCTCGGAGGCCACCTTTACAGTTTGACCAAACGTATACTGGAACCACTGAGATACTTCCGTGAGACTCTCGGCTCGGACATCCAGAGTTACTTGAGGTTAGATCAATCAAGCAGACAGATCTATCGTAAGGACTTACACGGACCCAACAGGTGGAACAGTACTCTCAGTAGGGAAAGGACCGATTTATCCTCCCAGACCCAATACACGGTATTGGACTATAACATACTGTTGGGCCATGGGCCAAAGGAATGTCGCTATCCTTGAACCCACACCTTACACTAGGCACCATCTTATGAGTCACCTCATAACCTATGGTCTCTATAAATATAACTCAAGGTCCAAACTTTGAGGTAAGTAATAACTCCTAAGCTCACTATATCATAACCTTCCTCATAACTATTACATTGAGAGCTTCCAACTCTCTCTTGAGTAAAGTCTCTTACCGGATTGACACCTGCAATCCGGGTAACCCTTTCTAACCCCCCCCCCCCATAGTCCTTTCAGGTACTCTAGCTCGGACATGTATTGCATCGGACTCCAAGTAGGAGGCGGATCTTAGACTAAGTTACTTGTAATAGTTTAGTTAGTGTTTGAGGTCTTACCCCTCAACAACTCCAACCCCATCTGATGGAGCCTATTGTTAAAAAATAGAAACATCAAATTTATCTTGATCCATATATAAAAAAAAAAAAAACTCAAGAAGAATATGCGTAGAGTTGCATTTAAGTACACAATTATAGTAGATAATATTGTTGTTAGCCGACTTTATGAAAGGCCATTGATGCTGCCAGACTCTTGCTTGTTTTTTCCATTCTGTTGAGTTTTCTTTTACCAAACGCTGTGGGAACAATTTAGCTCATCTTTTAGCTAGTAGCTTAGACTCCAATAGTTTTGGCTTCTCTGTACTTCCTTGTGATAACCTTGATGTTTTGTGAGTTTGCTGATGATATGAAATCATTTTACATCCAAAAAAACACTTAAATTTAATTTCCTAATTATTGTTTAATTAAGTGTGTTAATCGTTGAATAAAAATTCTGAAAAATTATAATGTAAGTTCTACAGCGTAATTAGAGAAAAGAATCTCAAATTTTATCCCCATTTCATCATCTTTCCCTCTAAGTCAACTACTAACTATGGTAAGACTCCCTCACCAACAAAAGATACAGACCATTAAGTATCTAGAAATTTTGTTTCCACTGGTTGTCGGTAGGGACCTGAAGGGGAAGACCAAGAAAAGATAATTTATTCTGGTTCATCTGAGTTTCCGAAAAGGGGATTTGGTTTTGGTTACCGTGACTTCGGTCTAAGGGTTGATTAATTGCAGGGTTGCTAGAAGATATTTTTGGTTTCTAGTATTTCTGCCATGAAGCTTCATCCATTCCTGATAGAGGATCTAGATTCTAGAGCTACCATATCTATATTAACAAACGAAAAGAGGAGCGCAGGAATACAGTCGGATGATTCTCTGTTCAATGAAACTCTTTATAAGAACAGAGTGTAGTCGTGTAGAGATTGATTCGATTCAGTAAATTCAAGGTGTATTTCTTCTCTTATTGTATACACCTACAACCACCACCACGTTTTGTCACGGCAGAGCAGAAATACGATTGTTAGTCATTGATTTAGAAGAAAATGTGAGTGTTGATGAGTTTGATAAAATTTGAGGATCTTTCCTCTCATCACGTTACTGAAGATACACTTGCCTTTTCCAAATGTTTTATTCAATAATTAACAAAATTAATATAATAATACTCTCTCCGTTTCACTAAAAGTGTTACAATTTTCCGTTGTGGACGTTTCACTAAAAGTGCTACATTTCCTTTTATGGAAATTAGTTTTATAATAAAACTCATTTCTAACCACATATTTTTGGGCTCACATGTACTTTTCCACTCATTTAATATCTCATACTCATTATCCACCACATATTTTTGGGGACCACATAATTCTATAAATTTTCCTTTAAAATTTTGTCAAACACAATTGTTTAACTTGTAGTGAAACGGAGGGAGTAATTGATAAATTATTAAAGGGTTTATTACATCTGGCTACCTTGTTAGAGACCCACTTCTCATTTTGATCCCCCATAGTCAAACAATTGCATTTGGGTCCACAATCGAGTTTGATGGTTGACCAGCTTAATTTAAGTTGGAGACTTATTGACAACCAAACAGGCCTTAAATCTATTTGTCTCTATTTACCCTAGGTTTAATTACATTTCCCTTCTCCACTTTTCATCAACCCGCCAAAAACATCTTCTTCTTCCTCATGGCATCTTCTTCTTCAACAGTCACTTAGCTACCAGTATCACCAAAATTCTCCCGTGTGCACACCATATTGCACGTAATTGTGGTATTTCTCAATTTTCATCATCGTTTAGGACCCAAAATTGACGGAATCGACGACTGAGTTGAAGGTGAGATTTGATTTTTTAAAATTGAGTTTTTTTCCATGTATATAATGTTCTATTGGCGTGTAACAACTTTGATTGTGAAATAATGTAGTCGATTTTTCTGATAGATTCGTAACGGATGAACTAGGGTTTTTTAATGAAATTTTGTGTTTTCTGCTGTAACTCTATTTCTTGTGTTTTCAGTGATCATCATGGTGGAGAAGTTTAACATCAGGGTGCATTTTGGGAGGGAGGAATACATGCTTACAAATATTAATCCTTTGAGGTATACACATTCCAAACTACTTAATGATGTGCACAATAAGGTGTTAGTTGACTATCCAAGTGAGCATACTCTGTTCTTTAGTATTGTAGCTTACATTGAAAAATCTTTTGAAGTTATAGAGATTTTGAATGATGTGAGTGTTAGCCAAATGTTTCTGAGAAATATGGAATTCAAAGAGGTTGAAGTACATATACAAACTGATGATGTCCGTCCATTAGCTATTGATAAGTCATGTAAGAAGGATCCTAGAACATTTGATTCCCTTAATATTGATGTGGAGTATGAAACCCCACCCACACATAAAGAAGAACAACCTGCAAGAAGGAGACTGTATAGGTATAGAAGATGCAAGCCTAGGCAACCCTCAGTTTATCCTGAGATCCCTACTATAATTGACTTGACTGATGATCCTATCACAGATGATGATAATCCTCCCCCTATCACTCAGCCTACACAAACCAATGATGATGAACTGAACAAATCACCTGCAGCTCAAAACAAAGAACTTACACTATCTCATTCATCACCTGTAACCACAGGACCTCCACCATCCACTAATCCAACCAAAGAAACTCTCAGTCCTTATATCCCTATAAATTTGCCTGTTACTCCACTGAAACCTGTGCACAAACTTGTCAATGTTAATGACAATGAATTTGAAGATCCGCTAAACAATATCATGTCCTCAAACTATGATGTTGCTGGTACAGGTAAAGGAACTGAAGAAACTGAGAATGCACATGATACTCATGTAGAGGATGTTGTGGTAGAGGATGTGCAGGTAGAGGATGATGTGGTAGAGGATCTGCAGGTAGAGGATGAGGTACCTGTGGGTGAGGAGGAGGGTCATGGTGATACTATGGGTGAGGAGGAGGGTCATGGTGATACTGATAGTGATATGGAGAAAGGTTTATTTGATTGGGAGAATGATGAACCTAAGACAGGGTATTTGCATGATAGCGAGGATGAACTCATAAGGTTTCATAGGTGTCCTATTGAGAGTAGTTATGAGGACAGTGGTGATGATGAGGAAGCAGTTCCAAATGAAGGTGAGACTGGTGGTGTTGGGGCTAGTGATGGGACTGGTGTGGGCACTGGTGATGGGACTGGAGTTGAGAAACATGATGATGAATCTGGGGAATATTATTACCCAAGTGAAGAAATTGAGGAGAATGAGCATGATTGGATTGGAGATGAGTTTGAAGTGAATAATGAGGATTGGGATAAGGACTTTAAAGAAGGTGAAACTTTTGGTGATGTTAAGGAACATAGGAGGAGGGTGAAAGAATATGTACTAAAGGTAGGATTTGGACTTAAAAGACTGAAGAATGATAGGCAGAGGTACACAGTAAAGTGTGCTTGAAAGGGTTACCAATGGAGACTTCATGGTTGTGTGCAAGATGATGAGGTGTCTTTCATGATCAGAACATATCATGGAGGACATAGATTTGTGAGGAAGGTTGACTAAAAAATGGCAGACTCTAACTGGATTAGTAACAAGATACTTGATCAACTTAGAGAAAATCCAAACATGAGTGCAACAAACTGCAAGGTAGGGTTGGAGATAAGCTTGGTGTGGTTGTACCTTATATGAGAGTGTACAGGAAAGCAATAGAATTACTGGGAGGTAGTCCTGAGGAAGCATTTAAGTTAGCAACCAAGTATAGGGAGATGGTACTTAGAACCAATGCAGGATCAGTTGTGGAGCTGCATACTACACTTGCTATTGATAGGGCACCACTGTTTAAAAGGCTATTTTGTGAGTTGGAAGGGTTGAGAAGAGGATTTATGAATGGATGTTCTCCATTCCTCTTCTTTCATGGCTGTCATCTGAGAGGTAGATATGGTGGCATGTTGTTGAGTGTTGTAGATACAGATGCAAACTGTGGTATATTTCTTGTGGCATGGGCTATTGTGGAGAATGAATGCAAAGAATCTTGGGGATTCTTCCTACATTGTTTGGAGATGTTTATTGGTCCATGGGATCTAGATAGGAAGTGGCACTTCATGGCCGATAGACAGAAGGTTGACCTATTGTTTTTCTTGTTTCTTTTATGCTTATCATTTAGTTTGATCATACAAGTATTAATGTTCTATCTTAAACTACAGGGTTTGGTGCCTCTCATTGAAGAAAAAGAACCCACAGTTGTCAATAGGAAATGCGCAAAGCACATTTATGACAATTTCAAGTGTAGATGGAGCTCTGTCAATCTAAGAAGATAGTTTTGGCAAGCTTCAACTTCCTACACTACATATGGATTCATCAAGGCAATGGAGAAGATAAAGATGTGTAGTCAACCTGCCCATGACTATTTGATGGCCATTCCTTTGACCCATTGGGCAAGACATGCATTTGATCCTACTCCAAAGGTGGACCACTGCACCAACAACATGAGTGAAAGCTTCAATTCCTGGGTTGAGCCAGTTAGGGGATTCTCAATTCTAAACATCATAGAGGTAACATTTTACTTTCCTTTTACTGATCTTTTATCTTAAACTGACAGTTTGTCTATTTTCTGTTGCTTATTATGTGTGTATTTATATTGTCAAATAGGGGCTGAGAAAGCAAGTTATGCAAAGAATTGTTGTTAGGAGAAAACTAGGGCAGAAGTGTACCTCTGTTGTTTTGCCAAAGATATTGAAGAAACTGAATGAAACACATGATCAATCAAGAAGGTGTAGGTTAGTAACTGAAGTTGGGAACATGTATGAGGTTCAAGACTACACTTACATATTTGTGGTCAATTTTGAGACAAGATCATGTGATTGCAAAAGGTGGGACTTGAGCGGCATTCCATGTAGACATGCCTGGATTGTTATCAACCACAATAGAGAAGATGGTGAGAATTACTTGAGTGGGAATAACACCAAGGCTGCCTACCAGAGATCATATGATATGATGATACAACCAGTCCCACAATACAGATTTTGGCCAAATAACTTGACTCAAGATGAGTGCTCACCACCAGTGGTGGAAAAGAAAGCTGGCAGGCCTCCTGTAAGGAGAATTAGGCATCAATCTGAGCCAAAGAAGAGTAAAGTGCCAATGAATAAACAAAGAAGACCACCTAATAAGTGTAGTCTATGTGGAATCAGGGGCCATAACTACAGGAAATGTCCAACTCTTTTAAGGATTTTACCTCAATTTGTAAACTTTTGTCTTACTTTTAATAGTTTGCTTGCAAGAACTAATTTTGGTGTTCTTTATACTGTTGCAGAACCAAGGAGATAATGAGGAGCAGTCAAATGGAGTGCATCAGTCCCAACAAAAAAATGTAGCTGAAGATGTAATTTTTGGTGTTGTATTGTCTATTCTAAGTGATATGGTGGCATGTTATATTGTATATGCATTGTATATATGAATCTGGTGTATATATGAATCTGGCACTAACAACATTTCTGTTTTGGTTTTGTGTGCTACTTAATTATAATAGGAATTTGATACAAATGCAATGAGAGATAACTTGACTGGGAATAAAAGAGGTAAAGATGAAGCAGAATCATCAACAGGTAGGGGAAGAGGAAGATCAAGTAGGGGGAGAGGAAGTTCAACTAGGGGAAGAGGAAGTTCAAGCAGGGGCAGGGGTAGAGGCAGCAGACTGTTGTGAAGTTGTGTGATTTTGCTAGGATTTTCTGTTGATTTTGTTAAACTAATGGATATTTAGGGCATGTTTTGTTCCATAAGTATTACTTGGTTATATTTTGCTTGTATTGATAACATACATTGCTTGATCAATACATAGATGGCCCTACCTTTTATTTCACATAAATGATTGCATAATTTGAACAACTAGAAAAATAGCAAGTAAGAACAGGTTTACACAAATCAGCTGCCTAATCCTAATGTAAGGGTCTTCATGGCATGTTGATGTTCTTGTGCCTTTTGCTTTGCCTCTTGTTGTGCCATTTGTTGTTCCTTTTCTTGTTTTCAATGGTTGCCTATCTTCTTGTGCTAATTCCTCTTCAATCTGTGCTTCAAATTCTGGTTGTTGCACTATGTCTTCTGTTTGATGCACATTTCTTGGCTATTGTGGTTGAACATATTCACTTAGGAGAGTTGCGTGCATATATTCTCCACGTTGTTCTGTTTGCATACAATCTCCTTGGTTGCACCATTCAGACCAACCATGAACTACGCACCTCCAGTAAAATCTCCCCTGATTTGGATTAATATTTGACACAGATAGAATAGTACGCTTCCGACACCTCAAATTCTTACAAACTGGCCGAATATCACCCCATTCCGGAGGATCATTGCAATCTTGTTTCATTTTTCTAAGTGCAAAAGTAAAGAACCATGTAGTAAGAATTTGAGGTAAAAAAATGAGGTGAAATAAGGTATAAATAACTCCAACATGAAAGCCAATGGCTAGTTTTTTCAAAAAAAAAAAAAAAAAGGTAACTTGTTAATTACATTTACATACCAATTAGTATAACATCAATTACATCTAGGTCCTCACGTGTGATGCACGTGACATAGGTAAGAAAATCTGTTTGGCCACTTTCAGAATCCAATAATTTGAGAAGGGTATAAATGGGTTTTCCGCCTTTTAATTCGGGAAAAGTCATGTTCGTGGATCCAGATGTAATTGATTTAATCTAACTAGGTATCCCGGTGTAATTGTTTGACTATGAGGGATCCAAATGTAATTAGGACATCTAAATAGGTACCTGGATGTAATCTCCCCATTAACTAAATTAAATCAAGTGCTTTGGCAGCATAAATACTGCTCTGGCAGTATCAGCGGCCTTTATGAAAACATGCGAGTCATAAGGTCGAAAAGCTTTAGATGAATTCGTCTTGACACGACAAATTTTTGGGGTTTTTTACTATAAATTTATATGAGATTTAATAAAACTATATAATGCAGTCAATATAAAAAAAATTATTAGTGAAAGATATACTGGTTGAAAATGCAACTAATTCTATAAAATTTTACGTTTAATAATAAATAGAAATGGAAAGATAAAATAAATTAATTGAAATGCAAATCTACCAAACCAACATCATCATAAGAACACCCAACTGATAATCTATGTGCTAAAACGTTAGCTTCACGTTTAACTGGCAAAACTTCATAGAATAAAATTCTCCATCAAATACCTAAATTTATTTGAAAAGTGAAACAGAGGTGCAAAGCTAAAATTTGTCGATTTAAGAGATTTAATCACCAAAGAACAATCCCTTTCAATTACTATATGTTGCCACTCAAAATCTGGAACAAATATATTTTTAAAGGGCAATTTTCATCCAACCACCTTTTTAGATGCTGTCTGAACGATTGGGTCCTCATTGTTTCATAATTTATGTTGAAGGACAAAAATTGAACTGCACTATAATTTTATTTACACTGAAGGATAAAAGTCAACACTCGTGATGATGTCATATGAGAGAGAGTGAAAAATGCATTTTCTTTTCCCTTTTCTTTTATTACTGCCTTTTCTTTTTCATTTTCTTTTAAACAAAATGTCACGTGATTTGTACATGATGTCCTTCATTGTAATAATTTTTAATCCATACCTTCCTGGACTGTAATAATGTTTAAATTTTGTGGACTTCATTGTAATATTTTGGTAAAAGTTGGAACTAGTCGTTTATGACCGTTTGGAGTGATTTTGAGGCTATAAATTCATCCATTTTGGAGTATTTTAGGTGTATTTTTTGTGGAAAAAATTGTGGTATCATAGAATCAAACGAGTTCATGGGCTCCTCATCATCATCATCATCATCATCAAGTGTTTGTCGCCTGAGGTATCGGAATGAAGTATGCAGGAAGAATTGCTCGCAAAATACGGTGATACGCGTCTCGACAACATTGAAAAATCCAGGACAATTGTTCCATTGCTGCCCTGTTCACGGTTTTTCACACTGGTGCACTCCATTGAATGATGGTGAAGCTTCCAACACATCTCAACCAACAAATAATAGAGTAGACCAAGATGAAGTTGAGAGAGGCATGAGGAGGCTTAAAGATCAACTAGACAGAAGCATAAGAAGGATTGAAGATCAGATGAGAGAGGCATAGTAAGAATTGGTGAGCAGATTGATAGGAGCATTGGGAGGCTAGAAGCTAGTATTTTAACATTGTATTTACAATCTGTTAATCTGTCAAGAAGCTAGAAGGTGTATGGAAGATTTTTGTAATGCAACTTGAATAATGAAATGATGTTTTCTATTAGCACCAAAATGTACCAAAATACACAATCCAAACCAGCCTGTTAACTAGCAAAATGTACCAAGAACATCACCACAATAACTTGAAAATCATTGATTCAAGTACCAGTCTTGAACTAAAAGCCTTGAAACCAACTACAAAATCTGCTAATGAAATCTGAAATGACATGTACTCCTGAACAATAAACATCAAACAAAATGTGCTAATGAAACCAACTACATCAAGTCATGCAGATTTCTTCTTTGGAGCAGTCTTCTTTGAAACTTGTTTCTTTGGAGCATTTTGTTCAGCATTATTCTTTCCCCTCTTCCTCTTACCTCCCTAATTGCTAGTTCCTTCATCATTGTCATTTCCCTCAAATTCAGTGTCACCACCACCACCTCCGTCATTTGTGTTTCCTGCCCCTGAACAATAAACATCAAACAAAACATTATAAGACATAGAAATAGTAATTAAACAGTAATTAAATGAATAAGAACATGAAGTTAGTACTGTGGCTTTGGTTTGCAGCTCCTTAAGTTGTGACGTTTTCCTCCACAATTCTTACAAGTGACTTGAGCCTTCCTCATGCCATGTCTAGCTTTAGATTTACCTTCAAATGGTTGTCTGTGTCTTACCATCTTTGGTCTACCCCTTTGCCTTTTAACTACTGGGGGTTCACATACCATATCTTTAGACTCCCAATCAGCTGGCCAGAATGGATGGTGGGGGATTGGCTGGATCATGGTATTATAGGCTCTCAAGTAGGCTGCTTTGGTGTGGTTTTCAGAAATGTACCTCTCACCATCCTCCCTGTTATGACTTATAGCAACCCATGCATGCCTACATGGGATTCCAGATATATCCCATCTTTTGCAATCACAATTCCACTGATTTAAGTCAACTATGAACCTATAATTGTAATCCTGCACCTCATACTTCCTATTGCATTCAGACATAAGAGTGCATCTCCTTGACTCATCCTTACTTGTGTTCAACCTCTTAAGAACCCTAGGCATTACAATTGCAGTGGATGACATCCCCTTATTCCCCTTTTGAGTCATTCTATTTATGATTTGACACCTAACATTTTCCATGAAATTAAGAATAGAATGTGCTCTTATGGGATCAATCCAACTATTAAAGCACTCTGACAGGTTATTAGTCATATGATCCACCTTTGGGGATGGATCAAATGCATGCCTAGACCAATAACTAACATCTACATCCATCAACCAATCATAAGCAGCAGGATTAACTTCTTTGATTCTATTCATACCTTTGTTGAATCCATAATGAGTGTATGCTGTAGATACTTGCCAATAATACCTCCTCAGATCAGCTGATGGGAACTTTATCTTGAAGTTATCATAGATATGTTTAGCACATTTTCTATTGATAACATGAGGTGCTTGTTCCTTGATAACTTCTACAAGCCCCTGTGAATTGAACATGTAATTAGTAATTAGCAATCAAGCATTGTAAATTATTTTTAATATGACTAAGAGGATATGGAGTGTATAAACACCTTTTGTCTGCCAGCCGTGAATTGCCATTTCTTCTCAGGGTCAAATCCACCAAACATATTCTCAAGGCATTGTATAAAAAACCCCCAATTTGCCTTGTCTTCAATATCCACCACTGCCAGAGCTACTGGGAATATGCCTCCCTCTGCATATATCCCAACACAACTTAGAAGCCCACCACCATACCTCCCTTTCAAGTGACACCCATCAAAGAATAAAAATGGGCTACACCCTGCCACAAACCCTACTCTCAATGCCTCCAGTCCTAAGAAAAAGCTATGAAAGGTTGGTTGTAGCAATGTAGGGGAGGGATCAAACTTCAACACAGTCAATGATCCAGGATTGCATCTTCTTATCATTTCACAGTATTTAGGCATCAACTTGAATGCCTCAGCTGGATTGCCCCCAATTATCTCTTGTGCCTTTTGTCTTGCTCTCCATACTTTCATGTAATCAACATCAACCTTTAGTTTATCCTTAATCCAAGCTGTCAGAGGCTTTATCTTGATGTTGGGATTCTTTTTCAACTCCTCAACAATCTTCTCACATAACCAGTTGGCATCTACTTTCCTAGGATCAGATTTCCTAATACATTGATGTGTGCCCTGGTATGACTTTATCATCATACATTTCCCTCCAATCCTTGAAGCATGCAGCCTCCATTGGCATCCTTTGCCCTTGCAACACACAATCAACCTAAATTCATCATTTTTCAGTCTTTCAGCAATGAAGCCCACCTAGATGATATAGTCCTTAACCCTCTTCCTCAACTCTTCTTTACTTGCAAACACCTGACCCACATCAAACTCCCTATCCCATTTCTCAACATCTGCAAACTCATCTTCAACTAGTTCCTCCTCTTCTATGTGAACCTCATCTTCAGTATCTTCTTCCACAACATCATTGGTTCCAGTACCAGTACTAGTACCCATTAGTCTACCACCTTTATTACTCCTCCCCTACACATTCTCATTAGTCTCAACCCCTGTATCCTCTGCCCCTTCATCATTATCATCATCATTATCATCACCAGGCTCATAATCAGGGTCATCATCACTCCCAGCATACCTAGTAAACCCTATCTTTTCATCCTCACTCTCATACATGTAGGCGTTTGGTGGCTCATCATATTCACAATCAATGTCAGAGGAATCATCTGGGATGGATAGTGTGGGTGTATCAGTAGGTGGTGGTATAGGTGTATCAGTAGGTGGTGTGGGTGTATGGTCATGAAAGAACAGGTCCATGAAAGTTAAATCATCCACGTCCAAGTCAACTGGGGGTGTCATGATATCAGGCTGGATCTTAGATGGTGAAACAGGTGGTGAAATAGGTGAAGGGTGATAGACATTATCATCAGTGGTTTGTGTTTGTGGTGGTTCATCAGTGGATTGTGTTTGTGGTGGTGGTTCAGTGGTTTGTGTTTGTGGTGGTGGTTCATCAATGGTTTGTGTTTGGGATTCAAATGGAATTTGTGATGGTGTTTCAAGGGGTATTTCATCTTGTGTTTCAAAAGGGGACTCATTGGAGTGTGACTCAACATTAACATGGGACTCAACTTGAGTTGTGGAATGAACATTCACACTAGCATTCACATGAACATCAACATTAACATTAGCATGCTGCTCTTCATCATCTGAACTATCAATGACAATTGTTTCAGGGTAGAAATAAGTCCTTTTAGTAGGAGTGGGGTTCTGTTTAGCTTTACACTATCTTCTCTTATAAGGTCTTCTAGGGGGTGGATCACAGTAATTAAAAGCTTTAGAGTTGGGCACATAATTCTCATCCCATCCACTATCATCCCTAGACTTTTTCCTTTGAGATGTGTCTACAGCTAATGGTTCCACAAAATCAACATCCACATACAACTCCACAGATTGATAATCCCTATTTCTTTCAAACATTTCAACAACAACATCATCACTTGAGATGTTTATTCTAGACACTTGACCTTCTACCTCAGCACTTAAAGACACACACATGGACATAGAATATTCCTCAGGATCAAGAAACCTAAAGAACACATCATCCAACAGTTTAGCATGAGTGTACCTTCTTGGATTTATGTTTGTAAGAGTATCCTCCTTGCCTCCACAATGCATCCTTATCATGTAATTATTATATGAACCCATCTTCTGCAAACAAATATACATTTCAACCAACTCAATTAAACAATTCTGAACATATTCTGTAAAAAAGATAAACTAGGGTTGCAGACGAAAACAAACCCCAATTCTGACTAAAATGTTCAAATTACGCACACGAGACTTCAGTTTCATGTCGAGTTGAGTAAGAATTAGTGCATAATTGAACTTGAGTAGGAGTATCATACCTCTACTGATAAACCCTATTAACCTCCAATCGCCTCCTTCAACAGAGCGTGCTTCTATTTTGATTGAGTTCAATAAGCTTTGTCAACTCGATAACTTTCAGACGTTAAAATCGATCGTTTATGGAGCTTTTTCTTGTTGCAGACATGGAGTTCATGGGAGACGATGAAAAGGGAGGAGACAAAGTTGAGCGGGAATTGAGAGAAAGAAAGTGAAGTAAATGGGTTAACGGGAGTAAACGGCAGAAACCCTATTGTTTCAATTTTTCATGTCTTAAAAGAAATGTTTTATTCCTAATTATTCAATAAACCAATTTTGAAGAAATGTTTTATTCTAGGGGTAAACTAGAATTTACACGAAAAGTCAACCTTCAACCTCAAAATGGACCTCAACGTAAATTATGAAACAATGAGGACCCAATCGTTCAGACAGCATCTAAAAAGGTGGTTGGATGAAAATTTCCCTATTTTTAAAATTTCATTATTTCATTTTATCTTATTTAATAAATTTATATTTTATTTTAGTGAATAAAATGATTAATCTAATTAATAATAATAATAATAATAATAATAATAATAATAATAATAATAATAATCTAGATTGGTGTCTATGGATTCGTCTTGTCATGGTGAATTTAAATATATGTTCAAAATATTTTCCGGAGTTTTGTAGATAAATATATATTAGATTTAATAAAAAATATATATGCAGTAAACATATTTAAGAATAAACAGTGAAAGATATACTGGTTGAAAATGCAACTAATTCCACAAAATTTCACGTAGGATTGAATTAATTTAATAAATACTCTATTTTTAAATTTTTATTATTTAATTGTATCTTCTTTAATAAATCTATATTTTATTTAATGTATAAAATGATTATATAATTAATAATATTATTCAAGATTGGTGTCTATGGATTCATCTTGCCACGACGAATTCAAATATATGTTCGAAATATTTTTGAATTTTTGCAGATAAACTTATATGAAATTTAATAAAAACTATATATACAGTCAACATATTAAAAATAACAGTGAAATATATAATGACTAAAATAGAACTAATTTCACAAAATTCCACGTAGATTGAATGAATCTGGTGAGGTCTAGCCTTTGTGCTTTACATAATATATGGATGGATGGATGGATGGATTACAATACTTAGTCTTGAACAAATTTATCATCAATAAACTCTCTAATAACATTTCAATCATTCTATATACGAAGAAAATAATCACCCATTTCGGGGATCGAACTCGTGACCTCATGGGTACGAGATGTCTCAGCTACAAACGCTTTGACATTACAATTGTTCACTTTCATTTCTTAGTTATTTTAATAAAATTATACTCTCTCCATCCCGAATTCAATTATATACGGATTTGGACATAAGTTTAAATAGAAAATTGAATAATGTAGGAGAGATTGTAATAAAATAAGAAATAGATTGAATAAAGTAGTAGAGGTAATGAATAAATTATGAGATATATTTTTCATTAAATGGATGATAATTTAAAATTAAAATGTCTCAAAATATAATACGAGAAGGAGGAAATATAATTTTATATTTCCCACCATTCCAATAAAGTCAAAAAGTAATCAAAACAATCACACCAACTACTAAAGGTATAAAGTAAATCCTTCTTATACTATTTAATATTTATAATAATACTCTTCTTATTTTACGTGTCGAAAATCAAAGTGGACAACTTCCAAGGAGCGAAGGGAGTATGTATTAGAAGTACTGTGTTTGAGTACAAGACATATGGTTTTAAGTATAATTATATTGTTTTAGATAATATCAATAATGTTACATGAGGGAATGATTTATAATCCCTCCATCCTGCATTCAACTTCCAGCTGGTCCGTGCATAAGTTTTAAGAGAAAAGTTAATAAAGTAGGAAAGTTGATAATAAAGTAAGAAAAAGATTGAATAAAGTATGAGAGATAGTGAATAAAGTATAGGGGTGGGTTGAATAAAGTAGGAGAAAGATTTTTTATTTAAGGGATTAGAAGTTGAAGTTGGGACATATTAAAATGAAATGCGAGAAGTTAAATTCGGGACGGAGTAAGTATAATTTTTTATGCACAAAGTTCCTGAAGATACAATCTCTATATAACTTATCTGGAGACCGATCTATGTTATCAAGAAAATTACTCTTGTTATTAATTGAAACACTTATATTGTTTTCAAAATGTGTTTCTTGTAAAATGAAACAAAACACCACTATTTAGAACATAGACGTTTTGATTAATATCATTGATAATTTTCTGGACAATATATGTTCGTTTCTAAATAAGTTATCTAAAAATCATATGTCAGAAGACTTACTCTTTCTTATGTGTATGTATATAACATTGATTCGTTCAGTAAAACCCATAGTTATAACTGTAATGTTTGACATTCTCGTTTAGTCCCTCTATAAAGACGATCACCCTAGAGATTCCCTCAAATTTTAATAGGAGGTCTAAATTAAGAGTAAGTATCCTCATCAAACATCTTTACAGAGAGATTAAAAAAGATCGACAGACATCAATTTTATAGTACTCACATTAAGACTTTTATTAATAACATCTATATTATAACATATAAAAAATATCTTAAAATATTATTAGTATATTCCTAAAGATAAGTATAGTGGTTTATACGATATCAATAATATTTTATATCTTTTTTGGTATGTATGTATAACACTGGTGTTCTTAACAAAAATCACTAATGTTGTGGCTATTACAATATTGTTTGTCATTCATTTTCAAACTCTCCATAAACACCGTTGCAGGAGACTTGCTCAATAAAATATAAAATAATTGAATATATCTATCTGCTAGTAATGTTTTCATTACAACTTTTTATAATACACAAAAGAAAAGTCAATCCTTTACAATAATTTTACGGAACATTTTTAGATAAGTATCTCGAGGGACCGTCTTTATAAGGAGATTAGAAGGTATAAACAAATAGTAGAACAATAGCCAGAAACCTTTACATGTTTTTGTTAAGAACATCAATATTATATACTCCTTCCGTCCTATGCCAGATGTCCAGTTTACACTAATTCGCGGTCAACAAAATTAAACTTTGATCGGAATAATTCTCAAACGGTAATAGTAAAATTTTCAATTCAACTATATATTTGATGCGTTCACTATTGATTTGTTTGGTGTTATTATTATTGAGAATGCCGAAAATAGAGCTGAAGTAGTGGGAGGGTAACACGTCTGGTACTTAAAACCGGCAAGATCATTGAACAAAGATCTTGTGGTTATCTATTTCTACAACTCTACCACGTTTCAATATGAATAGCCTATCATACATACACTACACATGCCCGGCAAGATCATTTATCAAAGATACTCGATCTCCTCTCTCATACAATACAAAATAATAATAATACTAATAATAGATTGATTAGCCCCGGGACCATTTTTTACTGTTTTTGTGTCTCTAACTTGTCAATGCTTTATATCTTTCACTAGTCATCTCCACACAAATGGACCACGGGAATACGTGATCCAGTACAAAACTCCGAAAAATATTTATTGTACCATTTAGTAATTTGTTGCAGCATGTAATTGGGTACATAAGCTAGACGCGAACAAGTACAGGACTTGGAAAAATATTTGTTGTAGCACTTTGATCTATTGCAGCATACAATTGGGTACATAAGCTGCGAAAGTAGCATTTTTTTGGCCTGTGGAAAGCGGAGAGCTATCCCCTATGTTACACACGTTCATACAGCGTCATTAATGCGTATAATGCTCACTGCTAATCACACGTGCTTGATAGACGTTAAAATTGAATTGGAATTGATTTTTTCTTTACATTTCGGACAAGACATCAAAGAGGAAAAGGCGATGAAAACTAGTACACTCTCTTCGACTGAATGGAAACTTCCACCTCATATGGCTTTCGATGATGTGGAAGAAATACCCAACCAACGACGAGTACAGCGAGAAACCAAAACTCATCACATCCTGGTGTCAATTGACTTTTTCCTCTTTTTTCATTCTCTCCTGACTTTATTAAAGTTGCGCGTGTGCTGATCAGTGTTCCTGCTGGTTTTGTTGGTGTGTAGACAAGAATTCGCGCGAGACAAAGAGGAAATTGCATGTATAGGAGGATGGGTCCAAGCAGATTGGGCACACGGGAGGAATGTGGCAGGTGATTTTGTTGCCATACGTAGTGTTGGGTTGAAATGTCTCCTACCGATTATGGCGAACTATGATATATGGCTTGGATCTTGTGCCATGAAAGCCCTGTCCGAGGAGTCTTGTCCAAGGAGCACCTTGAATCCGACCCGTTATACCTAGCAGTTATCAAGAAAACATCTCCAGAAAAAGGGCAGAAGATGATTTCCGACCTGAAGGTGTCCAAGGAGTATGTGTTCGTATGCTCGGACCACTCCATAGCGGACTCGTGTCCAACGATAGTGGCATCCACCGCAAAAAATCTATAAATACGCCCACTTCCCCAAGTAGACAAGTACGTTCTCAAACATGTCTCCAGCCCTACAGTACGCTTACCACTTATATCCATCCGAGGGCCTAGCTTAACATATCGGACCTCGAGAGTTAAAAGTCTCGCCCCACCCCCCCCCCCCCCCCCCTCAAATTCTAAGTGTGCAGGTCGCGAGGGACACCCTATGAGAAGTAGTTGATGAGACGATAATTTAGAGTCCCATTCTATCTTTTTAGCCACCTTTTGTTAGTCTTTTTTTTGTGTTTTCGTGTTTTGGTTGTGTTGTATAGGTTTGTGTGGTTTTAAGTGGAAACCGGAGGAAAAATGACGCATTTCAAGGGTCGTATTCGAAGCTCAAATCGAAAAAACTCAAAACGGCAAATCGAGATCGACTCAACGGAGTTGTTTCCATTTTAGGCCAATCGCGGAGGAGAGAGAGAGGAGGGATATGAGACATCATTCCAATCACGATTGGTTTCAACAACAACACATGGATATACATGGGCTGCTGGTCGATCGGTATCGGTTTTTAAAACCATCATGGTCGACGTCTTTTCCAAATGTTATTACTTCGATTTTGTACGAATTAAAACGGATTTATTCATTCTATACTTCGTTTTTCCCTCTCCAAGCACAAAAGAACCCTAGTTGTTTTGTCTTTGGCTTGGGATTGATTGAATTTGGCTTGTAATATCGTACGATAACATCGAATTTTGATTTGAAGGTTAGATCGATTTATATATTCATCTTTTTTATTGCAAATCTTCATATTGTGATTGATTCGATTCGTGCATGAATTCTTCTGTCTTTCGTATACTATATTCAATTGTGATGTTGATATCGTATGTCAATATGCCAAGCATGAGTAGCTAATCGCGTAGTGAGTGCGGTAGTGATGTAGGATTAATCACACTAGGGTTCCAAACCCAGAATCGTTCATAGTGTTAAGCTAATTCACATTCTTCGTAAAAACTCTTGAATTCAATCTTCTTGTTTAAAATCTTCAAAAGCATTTGATTAAGGATTATTCGTCTGACAATCGAATAATTCCCTAATTCAAAACATTCGAATATGTATTGGTTCAAGTTGAATTGTGACAAGTATATGAACGATAGGTTGAACCCGTGTACGATTTATCTACATTGCTACCGTATTCATTGTTTCCCATCGTTAATTGCCAAAAATCTTTGTGCACTTAGTTTAATTTATTTTTGATTAGCAAAAACCAACCACTCAATTTTACTCCACAAACATTCACGTTTTTGCATTTCAAAATGCTAGGTTGTTTTGTTAACTCCTTGAGAACGATCTCGTAGTTTAAGCTTGTTTTACAACACTACTTACTAATTTGAGCACATCAGCAGTCTCCGAGGAGTTACAGTAAATGATCCATCCAAGGATGTTGGTCCAGATAACGGCAAAGTAAAAGACTAGAAGGGGGGGGGGGGTGAATAGTCTTTTAAAACTTTTGTCGATAAAATAGTTTTTCAGAAAGTTGGGTAACTTTCTAATACTTATAATCAGAATAGCGGAAGTCTTTCTGATAAGTGCACGTGCTCAGCAATCTAGTAAAGTGTGTAAATTACTTTGCAAGTAAGTAAAGGCAGAAAGTAAGTGCAGAAAGTAAATAACATAGTAGCTTTATAGTGGTATTTGAAGGTGGCATAATCCTTCAACTAATCACTTCGGCCTTTCTCAGACCTAGAATCCACTAAGACAGATAATTGAGTTCACCTTACAAATATCTTCTCTCGATTACTAAATACACTGGGTTCCCAACCAAGTGTTCCCCCTGAGTTCTTCCCCGCTTTTCCAGCCAAGTACTTCCTCTACTCAGAATTCCCTGAGTTATTCCCCGGCTTTCCCAGCCAAGTACTTCCTCTACTCAGAACCTTTCTTGGAGTTATTCCTTAATTTCCCAAACTAAGTACTTCCTCTACTCCACGCCTTTTCTGGTGTTGGTTAAGAATAGTTTGTCAGATTGGTAGATTAATAACTTCCACAGTTATGTAATACTACCTTCTGGAACAAGAGTCACTTAACACACTTGGACAGTGTGTGGTGATATCTTCTTTTCTGACCCAAGTCTATGTTCTTCGTTCAGGAGAATGAATATCTTAGCAAGTCGCAACAGTGCTTCAATTAAACTCCTTCACAACAGATATAGCTTGTTAAGGATCAGGACACTTAGAACTTTTGTGCTACTTAGAATCAAAAGCTTGGTCGCAACTGTAAGCTTTGAGTAAGTAGAGAAGGCTTGTATGCTTGAGTGTAGGATATGAAATTCAGTCATTCAAGTGTGTGTTTTCAAGCATTCTAAGTGGTGATATTTATAGGTGAAAATCAAGCCTTTTGAATTATTATCCGTTAGGCTATTGAGATTCAAACTACAAACAATCCGTTGATAGTACTACAGAACTTTTGTATCTTTGTTCAGAGATAAAGCTTTTGGTCAGCGAGTTCTGCAATGGCATTAAATGCACTGTACTATCTTTTGTAACTATGCATGCTGTCTGAGGATGTGCATGTCGCTATCAGAAACTCCAAGCCTTTCAGAAACTAAGGAAAACATCATTTCTTCCAGAAACATTGTTTTCACTAAGTTATCTTTTGCATATGGTTTCTGAGGCACAATTCCTTAGTCTTCGGTAATCTTATGCAGTCTTCATATCTTCAGGTAGTTGAGCTGTTTCTGCTGGATGCCTTCATCTTGGTCTTCTTCAAAGATATAAAATTACATTCAGAGACCTAACATCCTTTACAAGATTTACTAGACTAATCATACTAAGTATACTTCCTCTTTT
Organism: Plantago major; assembly: GCA_026545765.1. NCBI lineage: Eukaryota > Viridiplantae > Streptophyta > Magnoliopsida > Lamiales > Plantaginaceae > Plantago > Plantago major. The sequence goes on from CM048840.1 coordinate 42,494,645, forward strand.
ACAATGTTCAAGTGAACCAAGAGTACTAGATACCTTTCTGAACTAAGGTAAGTCATTATGGTGTACTGATCAAAACTAAACAGATATTTCCTAACAAATTTCCCCACTTTTTGATCAGTTACCTATGACTACCTTTAAAAACCTATTACAACTTGGATGAGGAAACAATCCACCACTTAAACATTTCTTATGATTTATCATTCTTTTATTTAAGTGCATAAAGTAAGATATCAACCAAATCACAAGGTGTGATCTTTGCTCAAAAGTTATCTTTTCATTAGAGAGTATCTGAGAGTAGGTTCATCAGATAACAATTACAAGGTAAGTGCAGATAACTTTTACAAGATAATTAAACAGTAAGTAGAATCAGAAAAAATCAAAAGATTACACAGCTTAGTAGGACAACATGAAATTCCAAGTTCCAAGTGAACATCCTAACTAGTTGGCCTTCAAGTCTTCATTCTTTTAGAAACTCCAAATTACCATATTTCAGGCAATCTTCAGTGTATTCCTTCAGAATGGTCCTGACCCTCATTTCACCATCTCTGGAGGCAGCACATCTTTCTTTATCGGGTTTGTCAGCAAGTCCTATGGTTATTCCCTTGATCCACAGAAACTTCCCCCATTTCCAGTAGTGAAACAACTGTTCTTCAGTGGGCTTGTAATAATCATATATCTCTCTGAGATATTCCATGTCACCTTCAAATTCTTCTTTGGTCATGTAGAATGACTCAAAGGGCTCCACTTGCAGTTTGTTCCTTTTTCCAGATTCATCTTCAAGTATTTGCACATCCTCTGGCCTGATGTAAGGGAATTCTTTGGAGAGATCCTGTCCGGCATTCTGTCTAACTTCAACTTCAAAGTCAAGCTAGGTCTTGATTATCTTAGAAGGCATCACTTTTGATCTTTTGCCTTTCTTTCTCCATGCCATCAGTTGTTGTAAACTAGTTCTGGAATCCCATTTCCATTGGCAAGCAAGTACTTGAGTTCCATTATCCAGTAGCCATTCTTGTGAACTTTGATGCAGTTCCAGACAGAGGGCTGATCATTTTTAGTCTTCACGTATTCTATTCTAGCATCCTCAGGCCTTGGAGGAAGGGTTCTTCCAAACTTGATGTCTCTGTCCCTCTTCCTTCTTTCTGAGGGGTCATTGGAGGATCCACCTTTCTGGATGTACTTGGTTTCTCCAGAATGTTTTCTAGCCTGAAGAGGCTTTGCAGCTATAGGAGCAGAAGAGCTGATTCTCTTGTGATGAGTTTCCCTGTGCTTATCATCATCATCATTGCCTTTCTCAAAGGTTTCAGTACCTTTGCAGCTTTCTGGAGAAAATTTTCTTCTCTTTTCAGAGATTTCTCCTTCTTCTTCTTCTTCTTCTTCTTCTTCTTCTTCTTCTTCTTCTTCTTCTTCTTCTTCTTCTTCTTCTTCTTCTTAAGAAACTCCTTTTCTTTTGTACTCGAGCTCTTGGAAGCTGGAGGTGGCAAGGCAGTTGTTTGAGAGGACTTTGCCTGGGACCTTATTATTACTCTTTCCAGAGTAAGGGGTTGTTCCTGGTACATCTTTTCCTTACCCTTCCCTTTGGGCTTAGCTTGTTTCTATCTTATGGAATACCTTCTCTTCCCCCCTTAGTCATAGAGGACTGATCAAAACGAGCCAAGAGATTAACATAAGAGTCAGAGAGTGACTCAAAGTTCTTTTGCATCAGAGAGTAGTTGCTTGTGAGTCTTCTGAGCTCACTTCTGAGGTTTTCATTCTGCTGATATAGTCCATGCTCTCTGTCTGTAAGAGTAGAAACCTCAGCGCCATATTCTGGATCTTGGTGGAGATAGTATCAGCAAGATTATAGGCCTTCTGAGCAATCCTGCTGTCTGAGTCTTGGACTAATCCCAGATCTTTCTGAGAAAGTACTAAGTTGCTGGTTCTCTGAGCAATCACCTTAGCAAACTTAGTGAAGTTTTGTTGGTCCAGATAACGGCAAAGTAAAAGACTGGAGGGGGGGGGGGGGTGAATAGTCTTTTAAAACTTTTGTCGATAAACACAGTTTCTCAGATATCTGTGTAGATATCTGATACTTAATTTCAGAGAGCGGAAGACTTTTATGTGATAAGTGCACGTGCTCAGCAAGATGTGTGTAAGTACTTTGCAAGATAAGTAAAGCAAGTAATAAACTGCAGAAAGTAAATAACACAAGTCTTTTTATAGTGGTATCTGAAGGTGGCGTAATCCTTCAACTAATCCACTTCGGCCTTTCTCAGACCTAGAATCCACTAAGGAAGATAAATGAGTTAACCTTACAGATATCTTCTCTTGATTCCTAAATACACTAGGTTCCCAACCAAGTGTTCCCCCTGAGTTATTCCCCGGCTTTCACAGCCAAGTACTTCCTGTACTCAGAAACCTTTTTGAGCTATTCCTTAGCTTCCCAAGCTAAGTACTTCCTGTGCTCAGCAACCTTGGAGTTATTCCTTAGTTTTCCAAACTAAGTACTTCCTATACTCCACGCCGAATATGGTGTTGGTTTTAGGTTTGTTTGTCAGGTGAGCTTCTTAAATAACTTATTCAGTTATTCAGATAGCTCTATGAATCAAGTATACTTAATACACTTTTCAATGTATGGTATCTTGTTCTCTACTGACCCAAGTCTATTGTAAGTGTTCCAGAGAATGAATCTCAGATATGAAATCTTAGTTCAACTCCTTCACATATAACAATGCTTGTTAAGGATCAGGACACTTAGAACTTTTGTGCTACTTAGAATCAAGAGCTTTGGTCGCAACAGAAAGCTTGAAGGTAAGTAGTTTGCTTGAGAGAGCTTGTGTGTGAGTATTCAATGTAAGTTCAGCGTTAAGTGTGTGTGTTCTCAAGCAGTCTAAGTGTTGATATTTATAGATGAATTTGAGTGCCATTTGAATAGTATCCGTTAAGCCTAAATCAAATTCAAACTATTGATATCTGAATATAGTACTATAGCAGGTTTGTCTTCTTCTTCAGAAGCTACCGTTTTTGTTTAGACATTTCTTTCTGCGCATTTAATGCACTGTACTATATTTTATCCTGTAGTGCCAACGGAAGTATGCATGGTATAAGAGATCTTTATACAATCAGAGTTTTCTGAAACTTTGCATGTTCTTTTCCATCGATTATCACAACTCCAGATACCATTTGTTGAAAAACTTTGTTATAAAATATTTCTTTTTCAGAAACATAGTTTATATCCAAAGTATCTGAGTGTAGATATCTGTGGGCACTTTCCTCGTCTCAGAAACCTTTTATTCTCAGATATCTTTTGCAACACTTGTGTTTCGAAACACTTGTTTCTTCAAGATATCTGGACATAGGTATCTGAAAAACCTTTGTCTTCAGCAATCTTGTGCAGTCTTCAAATCATCAAATCCGTTGAACTTTTCCTGCTAGAAGTCTTCTTCTTGGTCTTCTTTAGAAAATAAAAATTACATTTCGAGAACTAACATCCTATACAAGATTTGCTAGACTATCATACTTAGTGAGTTTCCTCTTTTACAGTGTTCAAGTGAACTAAGAGTACTAACCACCTTTCTGAGCTAAGATAAGTCATTAGGTTGCTGATCAAAATCTAAACAGATATTCCTAACAAATTTCCCCCATTTTGATCAGTCAACGATGACTATCTGACCTATTACAAATCTGGATGAGGAAACAATCCATCACTTAATCATTTCTTATGATCTTTAAGATCATATAATTAAGTGCAGAAAGTAAACATCAACCAAATCACAAGGTGTGATCTTTGCTGACAAGTTATCTTTTATAAAGAATGATATCTGAGAGTAAGTTCATCAGGTATGATACAGAGAAAGCTTACAGATAACTTTTGTACAAAATGCAATTTAGCTCAGTCAACAAGATATAAAAATACATAGTAAATTAGGACAACAGGAGTAACCAAGCTCCAAGTAGACATCCTAATGAACTAGTCTTCAAGTCTTCTAAATCTTCAAGTCTTCAAAACAGCTCCATGGATCAATCTGCAAATTTTCTATCACCAAACCTTTTGATATCATCAGAGTAGTCATAGAGAAGAGTTCTGACAATCATCTCTCTGTCTCTGGCAAATCCACAGACTTCCTTATAGGTTTTGGTAGGATTTTTCTTGACAAAGTGCTTGACCCACAAATACTTTCCCCACTTCCAGGCATGCTCGATTCTGATATCTGACAGCTAGAAGTATTCATAAATGATCTTCAGATATCTGATGTCACCCTTGTATTGATCTTCAGTTAAGTAGAAGGACTCAAAGGGTTCCACAGCAAGTCTTGCTCTTGTGCCTGTTCCAGTAATGTTGGGAATTCTGTCTACATCATCTGGCTTTCCATAAGGACATTCATCAGAGAGGTCCTTCTTCATGGCTTCTGTTCTCTTGATTACTTCAAAATCCAACCATGCTTTGATGTGGTTGGTGTTAATCAAGATTGGCTTGTCTTTTCTCCATGCCATGAGCTATTTATGGATTGGTTCTGGAAACCTTGAATTTAGCAGTAAATGCCTGAGTTCCAGAATCCAGTAGCCATTTTTCTGATTTATGCACCTGTAGACAGAGGAGTTGTTGTCATTCTTCACATACTCAATCTTGGCTTCTTCAGGCCTGGGTGGTAGTTGAAGTTATCTTTGTTCAGCTCTTAGTCTGTTCCTCCTTTGTCTTTGTAAGGAAATTTGTTAGATATTTTGTTAGAAATATCTGTTTAGATTTTGATCAGCAACATGATGACTTATCTTAGTCTCAGAAAGGTGATTAGTACTCTTGGTTCACTTGAACATTGTAAAAGAGGAAACCCACTAAGTATGATAGTCTAGCTAATCTTGTATAGGATGTTCGGTCTCAAAATGTAATTTTTATTTTATGAAGAGAAGACAAAGAAGAAGATATCCAAGCAGAACAAGTTCAACGACATTGAAGATTTGAAGAAACTGCACAAGATTACTGAAATAGTTTTGCAGATACCTTGGTCAGATTTCTTGAAGACGCGAATGATTGCTAAACAAATCATGTCACAAGAGATATCTGAGAAGTCAAGAGGTCCATCTGGAAAACAAGGAAAGTGTCCACAGATATCTACACTCAGATACCTTGAGCTTTAAACCACATTTCTGATAAAGAAATATATATTGCAAACAAAGTTGTTTCAATAAAAGTGGTATCTGAAGTTAAAGATAAGGACGTGCTAAAACTCAGAGAAAACTGATAAAGTTAAGTCTCTGATACAAAGCATAGTTCCGTTGGCACTACAGGACAAAAAGTATAGTACAATGCATTTAATGCACGGACATAGATGTCTGAACAAAGCAACGGTACCTTCGAAGAAGAAGACAAACTCAAGATTATATACGAGATATCAATAGTTTGAATTTGATTTAAGCCTAACGGATACTATTCAACGACATTCAAATTCATCTATAAATATCAACACTTAGACTGCTTGAGAAGACACGCTGAACCTTAGAGACACAGAACTTACTGAACAACATTTACACGAACATATTCTCTCAAGCAAACTACTTATCCTCAAAGCTTTCTGTTGCGACCAAAGCTCCTGATCTTAAGTAGTACTAAAGTTCTAAGTGTCCTGATCCTAAACAAGCACTACTATTTGTGAAAGAGTTGAATCGAAAGATCAAGTATCTGAGGTTCATTCTCTTGAACAATTATCATAGACTTGGGTTAGTAAAAAGAACAAGATACCAAACATTGCAAAGTGTATTAAGTATGCTTGATTCACAGAGCTATCTGATTAACTGAAAAGTTATTAAAGAAGCTCATCTGACAACTCAAACCAAAACCAACACCATCACTGGCGTGGAGTACAAGAAGTACTTAGTTTGAGAAACTAAGGAATAACTCCAAGGTTATTGAGCACAGTAAGTACTTAGCTTGGGAAGCTAGGGAATAGCTCAAAAAGGTTTCTGAGTACAGGAAGTACTTGGTTGTGAAAGCCGGGCAACAACTCAGGGGGAACATTTGGTTGGGAACCATTTGTTTAAGGAATCTTAGAATAGAATTTTTGTAAGGTGACCTCAATTATCTATTCTAGTGAATTCTAGGTCTTTGGAAGACCGAAGTGGATTAGTTGGAGGATTACGCCACCTCCAGATACCACTATACTTGCTGTGTTATTTACTTTTCTGTACTTACATTTCAGCAACACACACACACACACACACACACTTTAACTGTTTCTGCACTTATCTATCTTAAGTCTTCCGCGCTCTGAATCTAAGTATCAGATATCTACACAGATATCTGAGAAATAGTTTTTATCGACAAAAGTTTTAAAAGACTATTCACCCCCCCCCCCTTCTAGTCTCTTACTTTGCCGTTATCTGGACCAACAAGTGGTATCAGAGCAGGAGGTTCACAAGCCTTCTGCACTGAACCTAGATCCCCAGATAGGTGAAGAAACTTTGTCCATTTTTGAGGACTATTTAATTTGTGTGTTAAGTGTGCAGGAATGTCTCTGAGTGATGCACCCATTCTCAAACCAGAGAACTACGAGAAATGGAAAAATAACATGATGCTCCACCTTGAAGCCATAAGTGACGAAATGATCGAAGTGATAAAGAATGGCCCAATAGTCATTCAACAACTTCAACAAGTCATGGAGGTTTCTAATGGTAGAGACAGAGATCAAAGCGAAGGATCTTCACTGGCGATCGTCCACAAGTGGGAGATCTACTAGTCAAGTTATTTACGAACCAAAGCCCAGAGAACTCTGGACATCGGAAGATGCCAAGAGAAATCGTCTGGATGGTCAAGCTCGTAATATCATCATCAGATCGACACCTGAGCACATACAGTTTTAACTGTGGGGTGCTAAAATGGCGAAAGTTGCCTGGCAACTGAATGAAGAAATCTGTGCCGGAACTGAGAAAACCAAAGAAAACAAGTTCGAAGTTCTCAAGTTGAAATTTCAAAATTTCAAACAAGGACCCACTGAAACTCTGGAAGAACTTGATTTCAGATTTACCACTCTCATGAGTGATATGGCAACACTTGGGGAAAGCAACAGATACTCCCAGTCAGAAAAGATTAAGACTATTGTCAGAAGTCTTAACCACAACTGGGAGCATACTAAATTCTTTTATTTTAACCAAGGAATGCCAAATATCACTCCAGTGGAACTCTTCTCACATCTTGCTACGGTTGATTATGAGACAACACAAAGAGAACAAACAACTGAAAAGTTGCAGAATATTGCTCTAGTTGCTCAAGGAACTTCTGAAAAGAAGAAAAGCAAGGAAGAGACTGAGGATGCTCTTGCTGCAAAGCAAATGAGAAAATATGTCAGTCGAGAAATTGAGAGAAGAAGCATCTAGGCTCAAACTATCACCAGTACAAAAATATGCAAAGCTCGCTGAACAAGCCAGCTCAGAAAGCATCTTGTACTGAGGATGTAGAAATTGGAAACGATATCTGTTTCTATTGTCAGAAACCTGGTCACTTCAAGAAGGATTGTCCTACCTTCAACAAACTAAGGACAGGTGACAAGAAAGATAGAAGAATCTTCAGAAGAAGCCAGAAAGCTTTATTAACTGAAGAAAGAAAGAAAATCCAAACTCAACTGGATGCTCTAGACGTTGAGGCATTCAAGATGACAATTCAGATGACTCAACCTTACCATCACCAGAATTATGTGGAGTTACTCATGATATAATCGACTTCGGCCTCAAGAAGAATGAAATGTGTGGAGTTGCTGAAATTGACGGTCCAGACATCTCTAACATAGAAATCTGTCTTATGGCTGATGAGGTAACACATACTTCTTGTTATACTTATGAAAGTGATGAAGAAGAAATAAAAGATCTAGAAAATCTCAGGAAAGAACTTGACATCTATGAAAGAGAATTTCTAATGATCCGAGCTAGAGCCGAAAATCTTGAAGAAGAAGAAAAGAATTCTCTTGCAAAGGAAAATTCTCAATTAGTTAAGATATCTGAGAAAAAGGATGCTGAAAATGCATTTCTCAAAGCTCAGATATCTGAGACTGAAAAGTCACATAAAGAAGCAATGACTGAATTACGAAAGAAATATGAAGATCTTCTTTCTGGAAACAAGGAACTCGAAAAGAAAGAATTATCTTTTCAATCTTATGCCAAAGCTAGTGACACTCTTACTGAAGTACAATCTTACTTAAGAGATCCTTCAGAAAAGAAAGGACTTGAAATTTGAATACCACAGATTGTTCTATCACTCTGAATAAGAGTGAGGAAAGAAGAACATTTGTAAGTACTCGAGAAGATGGTTCCCATGCAATCTATAGTATCGATTCGGAAAGGCGAAGATTGTTGACAAAGGAAAGCGATTCGACTAAACCTTTGTGGGAAAAACAAGTCAAAAACAAAACTGTTGGGCACGTCTCTGAAAGAAACACAACACTGAAAAGTGTAAACACCCACAGTGCTATGTCTCTCAAAAGGGTAGAATTGCAGGAGCTGGCGAATTCTCCCATGTCACTTTTTCCGGAAAGAAATTGGACCAACCAGAGACTAGCAAAGCTGCTGAGAAAAGATCTCAGATAGCTTCAAGTGCTCGAAACGGTATTGGCTATAAAGGCATCGGGAAACAACTTGCTCATGAATACAAACAGGAGCAAGAACGATGGCTAAAGGCTAGAATTGCTCAAAGCAATTATCAGAAGTGGAAGTTGAATCATGCCACTGAAAATCTGGATGCCAGGGCTAGAAGAAATCTGGCAAGGAAAGTTAAGTTTGCTGAAAAGCAAACTCAGAAACCTGACAGGTATCTGAAAGCACCAAATGGAGCACCTAGGAACACACCAAGGAAGAAAATAATTCTTAATAATGACAATCATTCAATTAGAATTCCTCCTTATGTTCCTATCAGACAAAAGAATGTTCCAAGGAAATTCATTCAAAAATGGATTCCTACTGGAAGATTGTTTAGTCCTGATGGTTTCAACTGTAAATTGAGAACCTAATCTCCTGTTCCCTGTTGTGTGCAGAATGCTTCCTGGTCTAAAGCACAATAGCTATTTGATAGTAGATGTGGAAAGCATATGACAGGAGACAAAGCAAATCTGGTCGATTACAAAGCTTGCAACACAGGACCAGATATCAGATTTGCTGGAGGAGAATTAAATCCCTCTCTGGGATTTGGCAACGTCAAATTGGGAACATTAACAATCACTGACATATTACATGTTAAGGATTTGAAATATAATCTATTTAGCATGAGCCAGTTTGCAGACAAAGGTTTTACTGTAAAATTCAAAGCAAAATACTGCAAACTAATTGACAATGACTCAAAGCAGGCAGTCTTGGTTGCTCGGCGGAAAGGCAGTCTTTATGTTGCCGATTGGGCATCTGCCACAACTGAAGAATGTCTCATGGTGAGTCAATCTGGTCACACAGAAGAGCACTGGTTATGGCACAAAAGAATGAGTCACTTGAACTTCAAAACTCTGAACAAACTTGCCAAGAAAGAGTTAGTGGTTGGCCTTCCCAAAACATCTTTCAGAAAGGATGGTATCTGTTCTGCATGTCAGATGGGGAAACAATCCAAAATCTCTTTCAAGTCCAAAACTAGACACTCTAGTGTTAGACCACTGCAACTACTACATATGGATCTTTTTGAATCATCTGTAACTAGTTATGCAGGAAAGAAATATGGTCTGGTTGTTGTAGATGACTTCTCAAGATTCACTTGGGTTGTCTTTCTGAAACACAAATCGATGCGGTGGAGATACCAAACTTCTTTGAAAAAGCTTGAAGTCATGAAAAATGACAAGGTATCTGCAATCAGAACAGACCATGGTACTGAGTTTGTCAACCAGTACATAAAGGAGTTTTGTACCTGCAAAGGTATACAACACCAACTTTCCTCTATAAGAACACCTCAACAAAATGGTGTTGCAAAAAGGAAAAACAGAACCCTTAAAGAAGCTGCAAGGACGATGCTAGCTGACACTGAAATAAGTGAAGTTTATTGGGTTGAAGCTGTAAACACAGCCTGCTACTCTCAGAACAGATGTTTGATAAACAAACACCATGACAAGACCCCCTATGAAATCTTGATTGGTAGACCCCCTAATATCAAACATCTGAGAGTATTTGGTTGTAGATGTTTTGTTCTAAACAATGGAAAAGATTATCTGAGAACATTTCAACCAAGGCAGATGAAGGTGTATTTCTTGGTTATTCCACGAATAGCAAAGCCTACAGATTTTACAACAAAAGAACAAAGAAAATTGAAGAATCAGTTCATGTTGTATTCTATGATGGAAGTAAGAAAACACCTCCTAATGATGAACTCTCAGAAAGGTTCAAAGAACTAATGTTGAAGGATTCTAAAGAAGAATCCTCAGAAAGGAGAAACATCATTATGGAAAGTGAGGATGACTCTAACGTAGAAAAGCTTGATATGCCTAGTAACAACCAGATGACTCACAAACATGATGAAGAATTTCTTATGAAACTTCCAGAAATGGAAACTGAAGATATTCATCATGAAGCTATCTCTGGAAATAATCTCTCTAAAAGACATGTTACAGATAGCTCAAACACTGAACAAGTGTCAGACAGTAATTGCCCTTCTGAGGAGCAAAATGTCTTAGATACTGAAAAAGTATCAAATCAAAATCTCAGTGATTCACATTCAAATCATTTGGATATTGATCCTACTAGCACTAAACCTATGATGAGATGGATCAAGGATCATCCAGCAAAAGATGTGATTGGACCAATTAATCAAGGTGTTAGGACTAGGAGAGCAATAGCTGAAAATGCTAATTCTCTCTTTGGATGTTTCATCTCAAATATTGAACCTAAAAATATAGAAGAAGCATTAGGAGACCAAAGGCGGATCTCTGCAATGCAAGAAGAGTTGGATCAATTTGAGAGAAACAAAGTCTGGAAACTAGTTCCATTTGTGGAAGGAATATCTGTGATTGGAACTAAATGGGTTTTCAAAAACAAAATGAATGAATCTGGTGAAATAACCAGAAACAAAGCAAGATTGGTTGCCAAGGGATTTACCCAGACTGAAGGCTTAGATTTTGATGAGTCATATGCACCAGTTGCCAGATTGGATGCAATAAGACTCTTTCTAGCCTTTGCAGCTCATAAAGATTTTAAAGTTTATCAGATGAATGTCAAAAGTGCATTCTTGAACGGTGAACTTGCAGAAGAAGTTTATGTTGAGAAACCACCTGGCTTTGAAGTTTCCTCAGAAAGTAGAATGGTCTATAAACTACAGAAAGCTCTGTATGGACTGAAACAGGCTCCAAGAGCATGGTATGACACTTTGGCCAAATACCTTCTGGAAAGTGGTTTCAAGAAAGGTGAAGTTGATAAAACTTTATTTACCTTAAATCATGATGGGAAACTACTCTTAGTTCAAGTATATGTTGATGACATCATATTTGGATCAAAGGACAAGCAACTTTGTAATGACTTTGCAAATCTTATGAAAAGTAAGTTTGAGATGAGCATATGGGAGAAATGAATTATTTTCTAGGATTGCAAGTCAAGCAACTCAATGATGGAATAAACTCCCTATACCAGTTCGTTTTGGGCGGGCCGATCTAGAACTGTTTCATTAGTCAAACAAAGTATGCAAAAGATATGCTCACAAAATTCAATCTTAAGCCTTCTGAAAAGAATGCTAAGATACCTATGAGCATTGGAACCAAAATGAACTATACTGAATCAGATAAGAGTGTTGAAGAACATAAGTATAGGAAATTGATAGGTTCACTACTTTACCTCACTGCAAGTAGACCTGATATTCAATACGCCGTTGGAGCGTGTGCTAGATTTCAGACAAATCCGATGCAAACACACTACAACATTGCTATGAAAATATTAAGGTATGTAAAAGATACAGTAGATGTAGGATTGTGGTATCCTAAAGAAAGCGAATTGAGTTTAGCTGGGTACTCGGGACGATTATCTTTGGATCAACGCTTGATAGGAAAAGCACCTCGTGAACTTGTCGGTTTGGTACTAGACTTATCTCGTGGTTTAGCAAGAAGCAAAACTCAATTGCAACTTCTACCACAGAGGTGAATATATATTCTTTGGTTGTTGTGCAACACAAATTCTGTGGATACAACAACAACTTAAAGACTATGGACTCGATGAAGAGAAAACTCCCATTTACTGTGACAACACAAGTGCTATTGCGATTACGCAGAATCCTAAATTTCATGCCAGAACAAAGCATATTGATGTTAGAGATCACTTCATCAGAGACCATGTTGAAAAAGACAATATAGAGATACTCAAGATTGGCACTGAAGACCAACTTGCAGATATCTTCACTAAGCCACTACAAGAAAGTAGATTCATAGCCTTAAGACATAGTCTTGGACTAATGGAACTACCAATGAACTGAAAAAGTTCAGGAATCTGGAACGGGCATCCAGAGAAGAGGTAGCTGGAACGGGCATCCAGAGAAGAGGTATCTGGAACGGGCATCCAGAGAAGAGAAAAGAAATGCAGGCAGGTATCCGTAAGTCAAAAGGCTAAAGAGCAAAAAAGCTTAAGATCTACGAGGCGGAACTCGGATATCCGAATCACTCTATAAACGGGAACACAAAGGAGAATAGTACAACTATCTCTGCGATAACTACTCTCTTGAAATTCGCATTATTTCTATCTTGATGAAAACTTGGAAAAATCCTATGTATAAGATGATTCAGATGCAAGCAGTGTTCTTGGTCATACAAAACGTGATTCAGATAGCTAATAGCCAAAATTCATTAAATGGGCACAATTACACTTGTTGATTGTGATCATTCTTTGAAGAAGCAATGGTGACCCTTGATGAAATTAAGCGTTTGATCTATCTGGTGGAAATTAATTCACGATAAATAGTGGATTTGTAAAATTCGACAAAGCCCACTTTGCATTTAATGCGAACTAGCTTTTGCTCACGCTTGCAAATCACGATACGTGCACACAAAATCAATTTGTATGTATTTATGCATTGAGATTCTATTTGCTATATATATAGGATTTTGGCAAAAGAAATCACTTTACTTTAATCCAAAATTCCGACTTACACAAAAATAGCAAAACCTTCTCTTGATTCTCTGCAAACGTTCTACAATCTCTGCAAATCAAGATTAAGTTTTTCTGCAAAGAATTATTGAATCAAATCTCTTTCAAACACCAATCCAAATTCCCTACACTATATAAAGAGATGGCCCCAAAGAATTCTTCCACACAGAAATCTCAATCCTCCAATGCATCGCTAAAAAGCAAACACCAGAGTTGGTTATTGTGAACAACCGACTGGTAGGAGATTTTAATCCTGACCATTTGACTTCAAATCACAGAATGATTTGGGGTGGTGCCATGGTTGAGGAATACCTCACGGCTGCAATAGAGAACCAAGCCGACAGAAAGCTGATTCTTGACATGCTTGAAAAGGCACAAATCAAGGGTTTTCTATCAGCTCGCCCAAGTGGAATTTCATCACTCGATGTGTTGGAATTCTACAACAACTCCAGGATAATTTCCTGTGTTTCTGAAGGCACTGCAATAGTGTCTGTCAAAACCTCAGTCCAAGGAAAGGAAATCCTTCTGGACTTAACAACTTTCTGCAAGTTGTTTGACCTTCAAAATCTTGGAAAGGATTTTGAAATAAACACCAAGGATGATGATCTCCTTGAAGGTTTTAAACAATTGTACAGTGACGTGTGTGATCTTGAAAAATCAGATACACCCACAGAGTTCAAGCTTGCTGACATCCGAACCAGACATCTGATGGTTCACTGGGATGTATTGGCTTGCATTCTTCACAGATGCTTTGATGGTCTACAAGGAGGTGCTGACCAGATAAGCCAAGAACGATGGATCATGATGTTCTTGCTGAATCAACAAGATAAAAGGCTGGAAAACCCTTTTCACCGGGAAAGTACGCCTTCATGAAGTTTGTGAAGAAGATTCAAGGCTTGAGCCTAAGATCGCCAAAGGACTAGCTGAGCCAAAGGCCATAGTAGGCTATGGTGCGAAGATATGCTACTTCTTGGAGAAGCTTGGCATTGAGCTCGAGAGACTTTGAAATAGCCAAAAGAACTACTCTACAAATATGAGTATACAAACTTGATGAAAAAGTTCTTGGGTCTCGTAAAGGTTCTAAGAAGAAAGTCCGAAAAGGTATCTCAAGAAAAGGTTATACCAAGAAGCCTGAACTTTAAGAAAGAAGTCTGGCGCAAATCGGAAGACACACCCATTGAGGTTGTCGATTCTCGGATATCTGCGCAGCCTTGCCGATGAACTGATAAAGGCAGATCAACTCATCAATGCTGCAAAAGAGTCATCAACTACTGAATAAGTAGACTCAGCAAGAGAAAGTGCGTTCAGAAATGTTGCGACTAATGCAGAATGCCTTGCTGATGAACTTATTAATGCTGCCAAAACAGGTGAAAAGCACCAAGCCCCATCTGCAGAAATCGCAGGAGTAATGGACCAATCAGTTCCCAATGCTGATGAGAGCTCTGACGATGAAGATGATGAACTAGTCATCTCTCAAGTCCTAGAAAGAACAAAGAGGGCTAAGGTTACTGTAACAGTAACTGGTGATAAGGTTTCTGAAGAAGAACCTACACCTCAGGTTGCTGAACAAGCACCTATAGCAAGGGTTGTTGGTGCAAACACATCATCAGGGAACGTTTCTTACGCACAACTTCAAGAAGCCCTGATGAGTGGTAATTTAGTGCTGGCAGATGCTGATGAAAATGCCACATCTAAAAATCTGGAAGAACACTCTACTGACCGATCTTCTGCTTCCAGACAACCACAACAACCACAAACACAACAACCACAACAGCCACAAGTGGTTGATGAAATGGTAAATGAACTCCATTTCGAATTACCAGCATTACAACACGGTGAAGAAAATCCTGCAAAAGAGCAGGTCCCCCAACTCGACAAGAGGGATCAAACTGAGACATCCACTCAGTATGATCAATCAGGGGAGGCAACTGAGTTGCACACTCAGGAAAGGTGTGAAGTACCTAAAACTTCGAACAAAGAAGCTGTACTGGAACAAGAAGACCAAAGTATAAAAGGGTCACAAGTTCCAGAGACCAATCAGCCTGACAATGCTCAGGTAGCTGAATGGTTTAACTCCTACCTTGTGAAAATTTTTATGCTTGTATATCTTGTTACTTATATAAAAATTCTTTGTTACAGGCTGAGTTAGAAACACAGAAACAAGAGGAAGCTGGAAAGCTTGCCTCAGAAACTGAGAAGGAGGTTACCCCAACCTCGCCTCTTAAGAAATCTGAGCCTGTACCACAGGTGATAATTGATTCTTAAGATAACACTTGTCAGTCATTTGTCTATGTGCTTAATCATTTAAAGTAAATGTTTCTAACAGGCTCCAACTGAGAAAGAGGAAGATAAGGCAGAAATGCCAGAGACGAACCCAGAGACCGACAAGGTTTCTGAAGAACACATCATTGAGCCTTCTAGCATGAAGGTACATGAAAAATCAGTGATAAGTATTCTTCATCATGGGTTATCTTAAACTTCTTCTAAAAAAATTCAATACTTTCTACTTACAGGCTCATTCAGAAGTAGAAATTCAAAGGGAAAAAGTTGCGACATCCCCTACATCAATGGAAATTAATTAAGCTCCCAAGGCAACATCACATGAAAGAATACCAGAAACTGAGAAAGTTTCTGAGAAAAATGACTCTGAGCTTCCTATTGAGGAAGTAAGTCCAAAACTCAGAACTCATTCAAACATTTTTGCACAAATTCTTTCAAATAATTTCCTAAGTATTGTATTAATCTTAATTCTCAGGTTCAAGAAAGAAAGGTTGATGAGGACCAGACTTCCAAGTCTTCACCTCACAACAAGATATCTGAGACACCAATTGTCTCAGTAGCACAAGTCTCTGAGCCTGAAGTACTTACTTAGGTAACTCAGAAACTAAACTACACTTCTACTCAGATATCTACAAAAGTTTTGAAGCTCACTCAAAACTCTTTCTTTCAGGCTCAAACGAGTGCAAAGCAGGCTCCCAATGATGAGAAAAGGGACCTACTTCCCTTCTTCAAAGCTCAAACCCTGCCCAAGCATATTCAATGCTTCAAGAAATGGCAAAGGTTAAGGTGCTCTGATCTCTCTGAAATATTGAGAATCACTGATCAACCAACCAGACGAGCACGAGCTCTTGACTTGGAGACGTATATCCATGCAATGTTCCCTACCGAACAGTACACAGTTGCGACTTTATTGCATGAGGATTTCTCCAGAAGTGGCGCCTGATTTGATACAAGCCTTTGAGCAGGCGGATGGTCGACAAGATTACAGATGGCATTCAAGCGATTACGCCTGACTCGCAATTTATACCTTCTGAACAATAAGTGTTTATTGGGCATAATATCACTTTTCCTGATGTTATAAATCTTGTATCTTAAGATTATGAGGAGGAAGATATAAACGAAAACGACTTCGATGAACCTCCCACTGACCATCACCAAAAGGATGACAGACAAAAGGATGATGATGATGCCCCGCACTGGGGACCGGAGGAATTTCACAAAGAAATCATGCCTCAATGCTGAAAAGCAACCGAGAGGAAAGCACGAAATCTCCGTCTCCATCTCCTCAAAAGTCAACTCATCCATCTTCCCAACAAAAGGTTATTCTTGAACAAGTAGTTGAGGATTACGAGAAATCGCTCGAAATTGTTGAATACTCAATCGAATCGCTCAACTCAGACAACTGTTGGAAGAAGAACAACAGCTCCATCTTCAACTGGAAGACAGGATAGCTAAATCCAGAGACAAGCTTGACCAACTACAAGATCAATATCTGCAAGAGATGATTGCTTACTCTGAGGTTAAAGAGCTACAGGATGCTGTAAATGCCATCACCAAAGAACTCGATACTGAAGAAGTATCTGAAATTAAGCATGATGCTAAGGCTGCATCATCTTCAAAAGAAGTACCATCCTCCTCCCAAAAAGGGAAGAAACCAATCTCTGAGATGGTTGTTGGACTCGACACAATCGATGAGAATGTCCAAGAGGATGAAGATCACTGGGCTGATTACGCAGATGATGAAGAAGACAAGACTTTGGCAGAGCACCGCAATGAACATCTAGCGGTTTCACACTTGAAAAGGAAACTGATTGCTCCTGAAACTTTCAGCAAACTGCCAAATGTCCACTTCCATGAATACATGAACATATACCAAGTACTGGCTCATCTGAAAAAGGAGTTGTCTTCACAGAACAAGGAAGTAATTGCCTCCGTCCCCTCTGAAATGAAAAAGTTCACTGAGCTTATCACTCAGAGAACAACTAGCATAGTCATTGCTCAGAAATATCTGGGAATGGTAAGGGACGATGATGCGTCTTTAGCTGAAAAAGCTTTCCAAGAGGCAAGTTACACTGCTGGAAAAGCAGATGCCATCCTAGGCCCAATGGCAGAGCTCACTGATAAGGACAATGGACTTATCAAGCAAAATCAGGAGCTCAAAGCCGAACTTCAGAAGTTGGTCACTGCCTACAATTATTTACAAGGGCATTTTGACTCTCTCTCAGTTTCTTTTATGAGACTGAGTCAGCCAACAATGACTAAGGGGGAAAGAGTGTACAAATCTGGACCTCAAAGTCAGGGGGAATGGGAAGAAGGAGAAGAAAACAAGAAGAACTGAGTCAAAGTGCGGCTCGAGAGGAAGAAGAAACATGAAAACTTCCCACCACCACTCGTAATCAATGAACCCTCCTCAAGCCAAGCTGCTTTGCAAATAGTAGCTGCTTCCCAGAAACCTACTGAAGGAACTACAATGATAACAAGGGCCATGGCACAGAAACCTCCAAGGAGTACCAAGGCTCCAAGGAGAAGACAGGTTAAAGGGATTAATGAATCTTCTGAAGAAAAAGAAGAAGGCCAAATCAAGTCCCTGGGCAATGAAGAAGGCTGTAAAACTCTCACAAGATTTAATCTTGATGATGACGAGGAAACTGATAAAGATGAAGCTCCTCTTCACAGAAAATGGAAAATTGAAAGCCTAACTGAGCCCATAGCTACAAAGCCCCTAGCAGCTAAAACACCCTCTGGAAATACCAAGTCTATCCAGGGTGGTTCTTCAAGCAACATCTCCAAAGAGAATTCAAGATAGAGAAGGAACAGACTGAGAGCTGAGCAAAGACAAAGTCAACTTCCACTCAGGCCAGAAGAAGCCAAAATAGAGTATGTGAAGAATGACAATGATTCCTCTGTCTACAGGTGCATCAATCAGAAAAATGGCTATTGGATTCTGGAACTTAAGCATCTACTGGTAAATTCAAGATTTCTAGAACCAATCCATAAACAACTTATGGCATGGAGAAAAGATAAGCCAACCTTGATCAACACCAATCACATTAAAGCCTGGTTGGATTTTGAAGTTGTCAAGAGAACTGAAGCCATGAGAAAGGACCTCTCTGATGAATGTCCATATGGAAAGCCAGATGATGTGCACGATTACGAATATCACGAACAGCACAAGAGCAAGACTCATTGTGGAACCATGAGTCGTTCTATCTAATCAAGATCAATACAAGGTGACATCGATATCCGAGGATTATCTATGAATACTTCAATCTTCGGATATCGAATAGAGCATGCCTGGAAGTGGGGAAAGTATCTGTGGGTCAAACATTTTGTCAAGAAAAATCCTACCAAAACCTACAAAGAGGTCTGTGGATTTGCCAGAGACACTGAGATGCTCGTCAGAACACTTCTCTATGATTATTCTGATGACATCAAAAGGTTTGGAGATAGGAAATTTGCAGACTGATCCATAGAACTACTGTTAAAGAGTTGAAGAGTTGAAGACTTGAAGACTAGTCTATTAGGATGTTTACTTGGAGCTTGGCTACTCCTGTTGTCCTAATTTACTATTTTTTTTTGTTGTATTTTTGCTGACTGAGCTAAACTTGTTTTATGTATTGAAGTTATCTGTAATCTTTCTTTGTAACTTATCTGAAGAACTTACTCTCAGATAGTATTCTATAAAAGATAACTTGTCAGCAAAGATCACACCTTGTGATTTGGTTGATGTTTACTTTCTGCACTTAATTGAATGAATTGAAAAATCTTAAGAAATGATTAGGTGTTGGATTGTTCACTCATCCAGATTTGTAATAGGTCAGATAGTCATCGTTGACTGATCAAAAAGGGGGAAATTTGTTTGGAAATTTGTTAGATATTTTGTTAGAAATATCTGTTTAGATTTTGATCAGCAACATGATGACTTATCTTAGTCTCAGAAAGGTGATTAGTACTCTTGGTTCACTTGAACATTGTAAAAGAGGAAACCCACTAAGTATGATAGTCTAGCTAATCTTGTATAGGATGTTAGGTCTCAAAATGTAATTTTTATTTTATGAAGAGAAGACCAAGAAGAAGACATCCAAGCAGAACAAGTTCAACGACATTGAAGATTTGAAGAAACTGCACAAGATTACTGAAATAGTTTTGCAGATACCTTGGCCAGATTTCTTGAAGACGCGAATGATTGCTAAACAAATCATGCACAAGAGATATCTGAGAAGTCAAGAGGTCCATCTGGAAAACAAGGAAAGTGTCCACAGATATCTACACGCAGATACCTTGAGCATTAAACCACATTTCTGATAAAGAAATATATATTGCAAACAAAGTTGTTTCAATAAAAGTGGTATCTGAAGTTAATGGTAAGGACGTGCTAAAACTCAGAGAAAACTGATAAAGTTAAGTCTCTGATACAAAGCATAGTTCCGTTGGCACTACAGGACAAAAAGTATAGTACAATGCATTTAATGCACGGACATAGATGTCTGAACAAAAGCAACGGTACCTTCTGAAGAAGAAGACAAACCTGCTACAGTACTATACACAGATATCAATAGTTTGAATTTGATTTAAGCCAAACGGATACTATTCAACGGCATTCAAATTCATCTATAAATATCAACACTTAGACTGCATGAGAAGACACGCTGAACCTTAGAGACACAGAACTTACTGAACAACATTTACACGAACATATTCTCTCAAGCAAACTACTTATCCTCAAAGCTTTCTGTTGCGACCAAAGCTCCTGATCTTAAGTAGTACTAAAGTTCTAAGTGTCCTGATCCTAAACAAGCACTACTATTTGTGAAAGAGTTGAATCGAAAGATCAAGTATCTGAGATTCATTCTCTTGAACAATTATCATAGACTTGGGTTAGTAAAAAGAACAAGATACCATACATTGCAAAGTGTATTAAGTATACTTGATTCACAGAGCTATCTGATTAACTGAAAAGTTATTAAAGAAGCTCATCTGACAACTCAAACTAAAACCAACACCATCACTGGCGTGGAGTACAGGAAGTACTTAGTTTGAGAAACTAAGGAATAACTCCAAGGTTATTGAGCACAGGAAGTACTTAGCTTGGGAAGCTAGGGAATAGCTCAAAAAGGTTTCTGAGTACAGGAAGTACTTGGCTGTGAAAGCCGGGGAACAACTCAGGGGGAACATTTGGTTGGGAACCATTTGTTTAAGGAATCTTAGAATAGGATTTTTGTAAGGTGACCTCAATTATCTATTCTAGTGAATTCTAGGTCTTTGGAAGACCGAAGTGGATTAGTTGGAGGATTACGCCACCTCCAGATACCACTATACTTGCTGTGTTATTTACTTTTCTGTACTTACATTTCAGCAACACACACACACACTTTAATTGTTTCTGCACTTATCTATCTTAAGTCTTCCGCGCTCTGAATCTAAGTATCAGATATCTACACAGATATCTGAGGAATAGTTTTTATCGACAAAAGTTTTAAAAGACTATTCACCCCCCCCCCCCTTCTAGTCTTTTTCTTTACCGTTATCTGGACCAACAGTCTTGAATTCTCCTTTGGGGTAATGCTTGAAGAACCACCCTGGATAGACTTGGTATTTTCAGAGGGTGTTTTTGCTGCCAAAAGCTTTGCAGCTATGGGCTCAGTTAGGCTATCAATTTTCCTTTTTCTATGAAGAGGAGCTTCATCTTCATCAGTCTCTTCATCATCATCATCAAGATCAATTCTTGTGAGACTTTTGCAACCTTCTTCATTGCCCAGGGATTTGATTTGGCCTTCTTCTTCTTCTTCAGAAGATTCATCAATCCCTTTTACTTGTCTTCTCTTTGGAGCCTTGGTGCTCCTTGGAGGTTTCTGTGCTCTGGCCCTTGTTGTCATTCCTTGTTCAGGAAGTTGAGTGGTGGCCACTATCTGTAGAGCAGTCTGATTGGAGGAGGGCTCATTTATTCTGAGAGGTGGTTGTTCAGATTTTCTTTTGTTTCCTCTTCCTCTTTGAGCCTCTTGATATTCTTCCCCCTTATGTTTGTCTCAAAGAAACTTGTGCAGTTTCTGGAATATTTTCGTGTGATGAAGGCCTTGATGCCTCATAATTTCCATATGTTGTGAGGATTGAGTGGGCAATTCCTCAACAACTTCTACTTCTTTTTGAACCTGTTAAGTAGAAAGTGTTAGTCTAAGAAAAATGATCAGAGATTGCTCTTTGAGAAGTATAAATATCTGAATGAAATACCTTCTCTACAGAAGGTTCAGATACTTGTTCCTCAGAGGCCTTGGAAGCCTCTGGATTCTCTATGAAGAGATAGACTTTTCAGTCTCTTCATTTTTCTTCTCAGTTGGAGCCTATTAGAAACAAACACTTATTAGTGAAGTGTATTAACGAATATATGAAAAATTATATCTTAAGTCTTTATCACTTGTAGCACAGGCTCAGATTCCTTAAGTTGTGAGGATGTGGAAGCCTCCTTGTCAGTTTCTGAGGCAAGCTTTTCAGCTTCCTCTTGTTCTCGTGTTTCTAAATCAGCCTGTAACAAAGAAATTCTATTAAATAACAAGATTATGTGGCACAGAATATTACAAGTAGAAAGTTAAACCGTTCAGATACCTGAGCAATGTCAGGCTGATTGGTCTCTGGAACTTGTGACCCTTCTATGCGTTGGTCTTGTTGTTTGTTGACTGACTAAGAATCAAAAATGATTCTGAAAGGGAGTTAAAGTTCCCTTGCAGATAGTTGTAAGCAGCAACCAACTTTTCCAGATCAGCCTTGAGCTCCTGATTTTGTTTGATAAGACCAGTATCCTTATCAGTAAGCTCTGCCAGTGGGCCTTGAACAGCATCTGCTTTTCCAGCAGCATAGCACGCGTCTTCCAAATCTTTTGCAGCCATGTTTTGGTCATCATCCCTAACCATGCCTAGATCTTTCTGAGAAATGACCAGACTGGTTGTTCTCTGAGTGATGAGCTCAGTGAATGACTTTAGTTCTGTAGGGACTTATGCAATGGCGGCTTTGTTTTGAGAAGATAACTCCTTTATCAATTTAGCCAGTACTTGATATCTGTTCAAGTATTCATTGGAGTTGACATTTGGCAGCTTGCTGAATATGTCAGGAGTAATTAGCTTCCTTTTCAAATGTGAAACCGCCAAGTGTTCATTGCGGTGTTCTGCCAAAGTCTTGTCTTCTTCATCATCTGAGTTATCAGCCCAGTGATCTTCATCCTCTTGGACATTTTCATCAATGATCTCTAGTCCAACAACCATCTCAGAGATGAGTTTCTTTCCTTTCAGTGAGGAGGATGGAACATCTTCTTGGAACATTTCATCTTCTTTGTTTGAAGTTTCAGGTACTTCAGACCTTGCCTGAGTATGCAACTCAGTTGCCTCCCCTGGTTGATCATTCTGAGCAGCTGTCTCAGTTTGATCCCTCACATTGAGTTGGGGAACCTGCTCTTTTGCAGGATTTTCTTCAGCAATGAAAGATGCTGGTATCTGCAGCTCAAGTACCATTTCAGCAGTATTCACATCTGGCTGTTGTGGTTGTTGTGCTTGAGACAAACTGTTGAGTGTTGAGTCAATGGCAGTATCCTCCAACACTAAGCTATCACTCATCAGAGCATCTTCAATATGCTTTAGTCTTTCTTGCTCTGATGGTGTAATTTGTCTAGTGACCTTGGACTCTGTTGCTTCTTCAGCAACCTTTAAAACAGGTGCTTGTTCAGCAACCTGTGGTGTAATTTCTTCTTCAGATACCTCTACACCAGTTACTTTTTCAGTAACCTTAGCCATTTTCGATTTTTCTAGAACTTGAGAGATGACTAGTTCATCATCTTCATCGTTAGAGCTCTCATCAGCATTAGGAACTGATTGGTCCATAATCCCTGCTATTTCTGCAGATAGGGCTTGGCATCTATCACTAATTTCTTTAGCAGCATTGATAAGTTCATCAGCAAGGCTTTCGACAATAGTCTTCACATTTCTCAAAGCACTTTCTCTTGCTGAGTCTACTTGTTCAGTAACCGATACCTCTTTTGCAGCATTTATGAGTTCATCTGCATTTATGAGTTCATCGGCCTACTGGCGGTATCCGAATCGACAACCTCAATGGGTGTGCCTTCTGATTTGCCAGCAGACTTCTTTCGTGAAGTTCTGGGCTTCTTGGTCGCAACTTTTCCCTCAGATACCTCTTCAGTCTTTCGCTTCTTGGAACCTTTCTGAGATCCAGTAACCTTTTTCATCAAGTTCGTATACTCATATTTGTAGAGTAGGTTACTGTTGTCAATGTCTGCCTTCTCTCTGAGCTCAATGCCAAGCTTCTCTAGCAAGTAACATATCTTTAGACCATAGCTTACTGTGGCATTTGGCTCAGCAAGTCCCTTAGCGATTGTAGGCTCAAAGCCTTGAATCTTCTTCACAAATTTCATAAAGGCGTACTTTCCCCAATTGAAAGGGTTTTCCAGCCTTTTGTCTTGCTGTTGCAATAAGAACATCATCATCCAGCGTTCTTGGCTTATTTGGTCAGCACCTCCTTGTAGACCATCAAAGCATCTATGAAGAATGCATGCCAACACATCCCAGTAAACCAACAGATGCCTGGTTCTGATGTCAGCAAGCTTGAAATCAGTGGGTGTATCTGATTTTTCAAGATCACACACATCACTGTACAGTTGTTTTACACCTTCAAGGAGATCATCATCCTTGGTGTCTATTTCAAAATCCTTTCCAAGATTTTGAAGGTCAAACAACTTGCAGAAAGTTGTTAAGTCCAGAAGGATTTCCTTTCCTTGGACTAAAGTTTTGATAGACACTATTGCAGTGCCTTCAGAAACACAGGATATAATCCTGGAGTTGTTGTAGAATTCTAACACATCCAGTGAAGAGATTCTACTGGGTAGAGCTGATAGAAAACCCTTGATTTTTGCCTTTTCAAGCATGTCAAGTATCGCTTTTACGTCGGCGAGTCTCAACAAGAAGAAGGAGGTATTCCTCGATCATGGCACCACCCCAAATCATTCTGTGATTTGAAGTCCAATGATCGGGATTGAAGTTCCCTACCAATCGATTGTTAATAACTACCAACTCTGGTGTTTGCTTTTCAGCAGTACCAGTAGTAGTAATTTGGGATTTCTGGGTAGTTGATCGTTTGGGGGCCATCTCTTTATATATCGTAAATTTTTCGAAGTTTGAAAGAGATTAAGGTGTAAGATTAGTGATTCTTTGCAGAAAAACTAATTTGGGAGCAGAGATTTGCAGAGAAAATAGAATGGTTTTTGCTATTCTTGCGCAAGTCGGAATGTTGGATTAGGCCAAAGTGATTTCTTTTGCCAAAATCCTATATATATAGCAACGAAATTTAGACAAACATATACATACAAATTGGTTTTGTATATATGTATCTGTGAATTGCAGACAGGCGTGGGTAAAAGCTAGTTTGGCATTAAATGCATAGTGGGCCATGCTGGGATTTCAACAGTCCACTATTTACCGAGAATTAATCTCCGCCGTAAAGATCAATCGCCCATTTCATCAAGGGTCACCATTGCTTCTTCAGCAATGATCACAATCAACAATTGTAATTGTGCCCATTTAATGAATGTTGGCTATTAGCTATCTGAATCACGTTTCTGTGTGAATGAGAACACTGTTGTATCTGATTCTATCTTATACTTGTTGTCTTTTCAAAGTTTTTCACAAAGATAGAAATAATTCAAATTTCAAGAAAGTAGTTAACTATAGATAGATGTACTATTCTCTTTTGTGTTCCCCCTCACTGAGTGACCTAGATATCTGAGTACCCGTCTCAGAGATCTTCAAATAGTCATTTTACCCTTTAGCCTTTAGTTTCTGGATACCCGTTCCAGATACCTCTTCTCTTGTCTAGATACCCGTTCCAGATTCCTTTTCTCTCTCCTTTGATATCTTCTTCAGATATCTGAACTTTTTCAGTTCTTTGGTAGCTCCATTAGTCCAAGACTGTGTCTTAAAGCTAAGAATCCACTTTCTTGTAGTGGCTTAGTGAAGATATCTGCAAGTTGGTCTTCAGTGCCAATCTTGAGTATCTCTATATTGCCTTTTTCAACGTGGTATCATGAAGTGGTGTCTAACATCAATGTGCTTTGTTCTAGCATGAAACTTAGGATTCTGAGTTATGGCAATAGCACTTGTGTTGTCACAAAAAATGGGAGTTTTTTCTTCCTTGAGTCCATAGTCTCTGAGTTGTTGTTGTATCCACAATATTTGTGAAGCGCAACATCCCACAGCAATATATTCAGCCGCTGTGGTAGATGTGGCAATTGAGTTCTGTTTCTTGCTGAACCAAGATATCAATCTAGCACCAAGAAATTGACAAGTTCCTGAGGTGCTTTTTCTATCAAGCAATAATCCAGCATAGTCGGCATATGAATAGCCAACCAAACTCAATCCACTATCTTTTGGATACCACAATCCAACTTCTACAGTACCTTTTACATACCTCAATATTTTCATGGCAATGTTGTAGTGTGATTGCATTGGATTTGTCTGAAATCTAGCACACACTCCAACTGCATATTGAATATCAGGTCTACTTGCAGTGAGGTACAGTAGAGACCCAATCAATTTCCTATACTTGTGTTCTTCAATACTCTTGTCAGATTCAGTATAGGTCATCTTGGTTCCAAAGCTCATTGGTATCTTAGCATTGTTCTCAGAAGGCTTTAGATTAAACTTGTTGAGCATATCCTTTGCATACTTTGTTTGACTAATGAATATTTCATCATTGAGTTGCTTGACTTGTAGCCCTAGGAAGTAATTCAATTCTCCCATCATGCTCATCTCAAATTTACATTTCATGAGTTCAGCAAAGTCTTCACAAAGTTGCTTGTCTTTAGATCCAAATATAATGTCATCAATGTATACTTGAACTAAAAGTAGTTTCCCATCATGGTTCAATGTGAAGAGTGTTTTATCAACATCTCCTTTCTTGAAACCACTTTCGAGTAGGTATTTGGCCAATGTATCATACCATGCTCTTGGAGCTTGTTTCAGTCCATACATAGCTTTCTGAAACTTATAGACCATCCTACTTTCTGAGGAAACTTCAAAACCTGGTGGTTGCTCAACATAGACTTCTTCAGCAAGTTCACCATTTAGGAATGCACTCTTGACATCCATCTGATAAACTGTAAAGTCATTATGAGCTGCAAAGGCTAGAAAAAGTCTTATTGCATCCAATCTTGCAACTGGTGCATAAGATTCATCAAAATCTAGTCCTTCAGTCTGGGTGAATCCCTTGGCAACCAACCTAGCTTTGTTTCTGGTTATTTCACCAGACTTATTCATTTTGTTTCTGAAAACCCACTTGGTTCCGATTACAGATATTCCGTCATCAAATGGAACCAGTTTCCAGACTTTGTTTCTCTCAAATTGATCCAACTCTTCTTGCATTGCAGAGATCCAATCTTGATCCTTTAATGCTTCTTCTATAGTCTTTGGTTCAATGTTTGAGATGAAACATCCATAGAGACAATTTGCTTTTTCAGCAATTGCTCTTCTAGTTCTAACTCCTTGGTCTATGGGACCAATCACATCCTTTGCAGGATGATTTCTTATCCATTTCATAATGGGTTTTGAACTAGTAGGATCAATATCATTTTGATTTGAATGTGAATCAATATGATCTTGATGAGATACTTGTGCAGTATCTAAGATATCTGACACATGGGAAATGCCATGGATATCTGACACTTTTTCAGTATTAGAGATATCTGGGACTTGTATTTCAGCAATCTCATTTTCAGATACCTCTCCATGATGAAGGTTCTCAGTAACCTGTTCCATTTCTGGAGTTCTCATAGGAAATTCTTCATCATGTTTTAGAGTCATCTGGTTGTTACTAAGCATAGGTTGCTTTTCATCGTCAGACTCATCCTCTATTTGAATGATAGAATTCTTTCCTTCTGAGGATCCTTTTTTAGAATCTTTAACCATTAGTTCTTTGAACCTATCTGAGAGATCATCATTTAAGAGTACTTTCTTGTTTCCTTCATAGAACACTACATGAATAGATTCTTCGATCTTTTGCGTTCTTTTGTTGTAGATTCTGTAGGCTTTGCTATTGAGAGAATAACCAAGAAATACTCCTTCATCTGCCTTTGGTTGAAATGTTCTCAAGTATTCTTTTCCATTGTTGAGAACGAAACATCTGCAACCAAACACCCTTAGATGCTTGATACTTGGGGGTCTACCAATGAAAAGCTTGTAAGGAGTTTTGTCATGGTGTTTGTTAATCAGACATCTGCTTTGAGAACTGGTTCACAACCTTAGTTCCATGGTCTGTTTTGAGTGTAGCATGCTGTGTTTACAGCTTCAACCCAATATATTTCACTTATTTCAGTGTCAGCAAGCATTGTTCTTGCTGCTTCTTTCAGGGTCCTATTCTTTGTTTCAGCAACACCATTTTATTATGGTGTCCTTACAGAAGATAGTTGATGTTGTATACCTTTGCAGGTACAAAACTCTTTCATGTACTGGTTCACAAACTCAGTACCATGGTCTATTCTGATTACAGATACCTTGTCATTTTTCATGACTTCGAGCTTATTCAGCAAGTTAGGTATCTCACCCCTTGCATCAGATTTGTGTTTGAGATAGACAACCCAAGTAAATCTTGAGTAATCATCAACAACAACCAGACCATACTTCTTTCCTGCATAACTATTTACAGAGGATTCAAACAGATCCATATGTAACATTTGCAGTGGCCTTTCACTGGAATGTCTAGTTTTAGACTTGAAAGATGTTTTGGATTGTTTTCCCATTTGACAAGCTGAGCATACACCTTCTTTTCTATATGCCATTTTGGGTAGACCAACCACCAACTCTTTCTTGGCTAGCTTATTCAGAGTTTTGAAATTCAAGTGACTCATTCTTTTATGCCATAGCCAATTTTCTTCAGTGTGGCCAGATTGACTCACCATGAGACATTCTTCGGTTGTGGCGGATGCCCAATCAGCAACATAAAGATTTCCTTTACGCCTTGCAACCAAAACTGTCTGCTTTGACTCATTTTCAATCACTTTACATAGTTTTGACTTGATCTTGACAGTGTACCCTTTGTCCACTAGTTGACTCATGCTTAGGAGATTATATTTCAATCCCTTTACATGAAGTACTTCAGAGATTGTAAGGGCTCCAAACTTCAAATTGCCAAAACCTATGGTTGGATTTTCATCTCCTCCAGCAAACCTGATAATTGGTCCATCATTGCAATTTTTGTAGTCAATCAGATTTGCTTTGTCTCCTGTCATGTGCTTCCCACATCCACTATCAAAATGCCACTTTGAATTAGTCTTTAGAGTGTTCTGCACAAAACAGGAAACAGGAGATTAGGTTCTCATACCAACAATGGAACCATCTGGACTAAAGAATCTTCCAGTAGGAATCCATTTTTGAATGAATTTCTTAGGAACATTCTTTTGTCTAACAGGAACATAAGGAGGAATCCTATTTAAATGATTTGTATCATTGTTGTTAAGAACTATTTTCTTCCTTGGTGTGTTCCTTGGTGCTCCATTTGTTGCTTTCAGATACCTGTCAAGTTTCTGACTCTGCTTCTCAGCAAACTTAGCATTCCTAGCCAGATTTCTTCTAGCCCTGGCATTCAGATTTTCAATGGCTTGATTTATCTTCCACTAATGATAATTGCTGTGAGCAGTTCTAGCTTTTAACCATCGTTCTTGCTCTTGTTTGTATTCACGAGCAAGTTGTTTCCCGATGGCTTTATAGCCAATACCATTCCGAGCACCTGGTGCTATTTGAGATCTCTTCTCAGCAGCTTTGCTAGTCTCTGGATAATCTATTTTCTTTCCAGAATACGTGACATAGGAGAATTTGTCAGCTCCTGCAATTTTTCCTTTTTGAGAGACATAGCACTGTGGGTGATTACACTTTTCAGTGTTATGTTTCTTTTCAGAGACATTTCCCAAATTTTTCCTTTGGACTTGTTTTTCCCACAGAGGCTTGGTCGCAACTGCCTTTCCTTTGTCGACAATCTTAGCTTTCTGACCGATACTGTAGATTGTTTGGGAATCACCTTGCTGAGCACTGACAAATGTTCGTCCTTCATTACTCTTATTCAGAGTGGTGGAACTGTCTGTGTGTGTGTCTGCCCAAGTCCTCTCTTTTCTGAAGGATCTCTTAAATAAGATTGTACTTCAGTAAGAGTGTCACTAGCTTTGGCATAAGATTGAAAAGATAGTTCTTTCATTTTGAGTTCCTTATTCTCAGAAAGAAGATCTTCACATTTCTTTTGAAGATTGGCCATTGCTTCTTTATGTGACTTTTTGGTTTCAGATATCTGAGCCTTGAGAAATGCATTTTCAACATCCTTTTTCTCAGATATCTTGATTAATTGAGAATTTTCCTTTTCAAGAGAATTCTTTTCTTCTTCAAAACTTTCGGCTCTAGCTCGGATCATTAGAAATTCTCTTTCGTAGAGATCAAGTTCTCTTTTGAGTTTTTCCAGATATTTGATTCCCTCTTCATCACTTTCATAAGTATAACAGGAAGTATGTGTTACCTCATCAGCCATTAGACAAGGTTCAATGTTGGAGATATCTAGAAAGATTTCTTCAGCCATTCCACACACTTCTTTCTTCTTTTGACCAAAGTCAATTACTTCATGAGAGACACCGCACATTTCTGGGGAAGGCAGTGTGGAATCATCTGAATCCTCATCCTCAGAATCAGATTCAATATCTAGAGCATCCAGTTGGATTTGAATCTTTTTCCTTTCTTCAGTGAGCATAGCTCTCTGTCTTCTTTTGAAGATTCTTCTGTCTTTCTTGTCACCTGTCTTTAGTTTGTTGAGGACAGGGCAATCCTTCTTGAAATGACCAGTTTTTACGACAATAGAAAGAGATATCGCTTCCGATTTCGCTTCCTCGATTTGATGCTTTCGAGACTTGTTCAATGAGCTTTGCATATTTTTGTACGGTGGTAGTTTGAGCCTAGATGCTTTTGACTTTTCTTTGGCTTTTCTTCTCTCAATTTCTTGGTGACATATTTTCCCATTTGCTTTCTGAGAAGAGCATCCTCAGTCACTTCCTTGCCTTTCTTCTTTTCAGAAGTTCCTTGAGCAACTAAAGCAACATTCTGCAACTTCTCAGTTGTTTGTTCTCTTTGAGTTGTCTCATAGTCAACAGTGGCAAGATGAGAGAAACGTTCTACAGGAGTGATATCTGGCATTCCTTGGTTAAAGTAGAAAAACTTTGTGTGTTCCCAGTTATGATTTAGACTTGTCACAATAGTCTTAATCTTTTCTGACTGGGTATATCTATTACTTTCACCAAGTGCAGCCATGTCACTCAAGAGTCTCTGTGGGACCTTGTTTAAAGTTTTGGAATTTAAGCTTCAAAACTTAGAACTTATTTTCCTTTGTTTTCTCAGTGCCGACACAGATTTCTTCAATCAGTTGCCTGGCCACTTTCGCCGTTTTTGCACCCCACAGTTTACACTGTATGTGCTCTGGAGTAGAACGTATGATGATATTACGAGCCTGACCATCCAGTCGATTTCTCTTGGCATCTTCCGATGTCCAGAGCTCTCTGGGATTTGGTTCGTAAATAACTTGTCTGGTAGGTCTCCCACCGTTGACGATTCGTCTGCGGAAGACCCATCGCTTTGTTCTCTGTGTCTACCATTAGAAACCTCTATGACTTGCTTGAGTTGTTGAATGACTATTGGGCCATTCTTTATTACTTCAATCATTTCGTCACTGATGGCTTCTAGGTGGAGCATCATGTTGTTCTTCCATTTTTCATAATTTTCTAGCTTGAGAATTGGGGCGTCACTTAAAGACATCCTGCAGTAAACACACTAAACAAACGAATCAAGTGTAGGTGAAAAGCAGTTAGTGAGCACTTATCTGGGATCTAGGTTCAGTGCTGAAGGCTTGGGAACCTCCAGCTCTGATACCACTTGTTGGTCCAGATAACGGCAAAGTAAAGGACTAGAGGGGGGGGGTGAATAGTCTTTTAAAACTTTTGTCGATAAACACAGTTTCTCAGATATCTGTGTAGATATCTGATACTTAATTTCAGAGAGCGGAAGACTTTTATGTGATAAGTGCACGTGCTCAGCAAGATGTGTGTAAGTACTTTGCAAGATAAGTAAAGCAAGTAATAAACTGCAGAAAGTAAATAACACAAGTCTTTTTATAGTGGTATCTGAAGGTGGCATAATCCTTCAACTAATCCACTTCGGCCTTTCTCAGACCTAGAATCCACTAAGATTGATAAATGAGTTAACCTTACAGATATCTTCTCTTGATTCCTAAATACACTAGGTTCCCAACCAAGTGTTCCCCCTGAGTTATTCCCCGGCTTTCACAGCCAAGTACTTCCTGTACTCAGAAACCTTTTTGAGCTATTCCTTAGCTTCCCAAGCTAAGTACTTCCTGTGCTCAGCAACCTTGGAGTTATTCCTTAGTTTCCCAAACTAAGTACTTCCTATACTCCACGCCGAATATGGTGTTGGTTTTAGGTTTGTTTGTCAGGTGAGCTTCTTAAATAACTTATTCAGTTATTCAGATAGCTCTATGAATCAAGTATACTTAATACACTTTTCAATGTATGGTATCTTGTTCTCTACTGACCCAAGTCTATTGTAAGTGTTCCAGAGAATGAATCTCAGATATGAAATCTTAGTTCAACTCCTTCACAGATAACAATGCTTGTTAAGGATCAGGACACTTAGAACTTTTGTGCTACTTAGAATCAAGAGCTTTGGTCGCAACAGAAAGCTTGAAGGTAAGTAGTTTGCTTGAGAGAGCTTGTGTGTGAGTATTCAATGTAAGTTCAGTGTTAAGTGTGTGTTGGTCCAGATAACGGCAAAGTAAAAGACTAGAGGGGGGGGGGGGTGAATAGTCTTTTAAAAATTTTGTCGATAAACACAGTTTCTTAGAAATCTGGGGGTTTCTGATACTTAAATTCAGAGCGCGGAAGACTTTAAGATAGGTAAGTGCAGAAACAATAAGTATGTGTGTGTGTGCTTTGCTGAAATGTAAATACAGAAAGGTAAATGACACAGCAAGTATAGTGGTATCTGGAGGTGGCGTAATCCTCCAACTAATCCATTTCGGTCTTTTTGAGACCTAGAATTCACTAGAACAGATATTTGAGTTCACCTTACAATAATCCTATTCTAAGATTCCTAAACAAATGGTTCCCAACCAAATGTTCCCCCTGAGTTATTCCCCAGCTCCTAGAGCTAAGTAATTCCTCTACTCAGATAACCTTGGAGTTGTTCCCCGATTTCCCAAATCAAGTACTTCCTCTACTCCACGCCTTGATGGTGTTGGTTATAAGGTTTTGTCAGAAAGGCTTCTCGTATAAATTTTCAGTTATGTTTACAGAGAGCTAAACAGAACGAGACTACTTAATACACTTGTTCAGTGGATGGCAGTCTGCTCTTTACTGACCCAAGTAATTGGTGTCCGTTCTGGAGAATGAGCTTCAGAAAGGGTATCTGATAGTTCAACTCTTTCACGAATAACAATCTCTTGTTAAGGTTCAAGACAACTTAGAACTACTAGTGATTCTCCAAGCAACAGAAAGCTTTCAGAAAGGATAGTAGAGTGCTTGAGAGAATACTTTGCTTGATGGTAAGTTTGCAAGATAGAGCGTTCTAAGGTATGTTCTTCAAGCATCTAAGTGTGTGATATATATAGATAAATTTGAGAGGCGTTTGAATTGTATCCGTTGTGCTCTCTATCAAATTATATCCGTTTATATCTTGAACTATGTACTCAGAAGTCACTATCTCTTGTTTCAGAGAGGACTTGCTTTTGCAAGATTTACGATGCATTTAATGCATAGTACTGTTCATTGTCCTTTAGTCTCAACGGATACATGAGCCTTTCTGATGGCTTGCATGCTCCATACTCATGGTATCATATGTCCAGAATCATATTTCGAAAGTAAGTTAATATACTTAAGAAAGGATTAAGGACATAGTCCATCTGAGTTAGACTAAACCTTTGTGTCTTCATAAACCTTGTGCAATCTTCAGTCTTCTATTCTTCAGAAAAGCTCCATTGCTAGGATAGATCTTCATGGTCTTCTTGAAATAAAAATTACACTCAGAGACCTATAATCCTATTACAAGATTTACTAGACTAATCATACTCAGTGATTTCCTCTTTTACAATGTTCAAGTGAACTAAGAGTACTTAATCACCTTTCTGGCTAAGATAAGAACATGTGATGAGTGATCAAAATACTAACATATATTCCTAACAAATTTCCCCCTTTTTGATCAGTCATCCATGACTATCTTTTAAGTCATATTACAAAATTGTAATCCTGGAAGAGAAAACAATCCACCACTTAATCATTTCAAATGATATTCAATTTTAGTTGAATTAAGTGCAGAAAGTAAAAATCAACCAAATCACAAGAAGTGATCTTTGCTGATAAGTTGTCATCTATTAAAAAGTATCTGAGAGTATGATCTTCAGATAGGTACAGTTTACAGAAAGAGATGCAACTTTTACATATAGAGAATTTTAGAAACAATCAGCAAGATTACAAAAAGTAACAAAACATACTAAGTAAATTAGAACAAAGGAGAGTCCAAGCTCCCAGAGATTATTCTATTGTTACTAGTCTTCAAGTCTTCAGAAATGCAACTTGGGTTCAAATACCTCAAGTTCTTCAGCACCTTTTCTGGATCAGTTGACATGATCATCCACTTTTTTGCATTCTTGGACATAGTCATAAAGAATCCTTCTGACAGAGAGCTCTGTCTTTCTGGATAAGTCACATATTTCATGGTAACTCTTGCCAAGCTTGTGATTCTTCCGCAGAAAATGTTTGACCCGTGTACTTTCCTGCACCGTGCATGGTCTACTTGCAGCTGAGACAGGTTGAAATACTTGTATATTTCTTCCAGATAATGTATATCATCTAGGTATTCATACAATGTCATATAGAATGACTCATAGGTTGAAACACCTAGTTTGTTCTTCCTGCTGTAGCTACCATCCAGTTTTCTTACCTTGTGTACATCATTAGGTTTTGGGTAAGGACAGGCAAAAGAAAGATCCATCTTTCTGGCTTCATTCCTCTTTTCTACTTCAAAGTTTAGCCAGGCATGAAGGTGCTCAGGTTTTAGCAATTCTGGCTTACCTTCTCTCCATTTCAGGATCTGGTTGAGGATGGGAGTTGAAAACTTATCATTGACAAGTAGATGTTGTAGTTCCAGAATCCAATACCCTCTCTTGTTCAGAATGCACCTATATGAAGATTCTTCATTACTGGTCTTCATATACTCAATGTGGGCATCAGTTGGCCTTTCTTGATGTGTTTCATTGTTAATTCTGCCAAACTGGAAATCCCTTCTTGCTTTTCTATTTGGTAGCCTTCTGTCAGGAGTTCCTCTAACCCTTTCTTCCTGCCTTGGAGCTGTGCTGGTGGATGTTCCTTGTATAGACTTG
This sequence comes from Plantago major, assembly GCA_026545765.1. Taxonomy (NCBI): domain Eukaryota; kingdom Viridiplantae; phylum Streptophyta; class Magnoliopsida; order Lamiales; family Plantaginaceae; genus Plantago; species Plantago major. The sequence continues at coordinate 42,529,439 of CM048840.1, forward strand.
GTATTTCCAGAAGGAGTTCTGGCTGCTAAGGGCTTTGCTGCCAGAGGAGGTTGTGAAGTAGTTGCTTGTCTCCTTTTCTTGTGAAGTGGATGTTCATCAGAATCATCCTCATCATCATTGAAGTCCAAAATTGGAGACTTGCAGCTTTCTTGACCTCTTACTTCTCCTTCTTCCTTTTCTTCTTCTTCAGAAGTCTTTTTCTCTTCTGAGATTCTAAGGGACTTGGTTCCCCTAGTAACCATACTTCTCAGCCTTCTGGCTGGTTGATCTGGAACAACTTCTTCAGCAAGGGTGTTTCCAGTGGTGTCCTTAATGACAAGTTGACTTGAGGAGGGAGGATTTGATTGTTTTTTTTTTCTTCCTCTGTCTGAGGCATCTCTTCTTCCCCCTTAGTCATGAATGACTGACTCATGATAGCATAAGCTTCAGAGAGAGTTTCAAAGTTTTTCTGGAGATTGTTGTGCACCCTGACCAATTCTTGAAGTTTTCTTTCTTCAGCTCGTTGTTCTGTCTAACCAGTTCCTGCTCCTTTCTGTTGAGCTCTTCAAGCGGTCTTAGGATGGCATTGGCTTGCAGGACAACATGGCTGGCTTCATTCAATGCTGCATTAGCATTGTTACAATCCTCATCCCTGACCAACCCTAGGTGTTTCTGAGAGAGAGCTATGCTGGTTGCTCTATTGAGTAAAGCAGGAACCAATGGCTTCATCTCTTCTGGGACGGATTTTAGAACATCTGTGTCTTGGGCAACTAGTGTCTTTCTGAGTTCTAAAAAGACACTGTTCCTTGCACATTGCTCTTCACTTCTTGAACTACTTGGTGCAGAGAATATATGAGGAGCAAGTAGGGCTCTTTTGTGCTGAGTGACAAGTCTCTCATCTTCTGCTTCAGTAATCAAGTTGTGGGTTTCAGCATCACTATCATAATCCTTTTCTTGGATTGTTTGCAGATTGACAATCTTCTTCTGCTTTCCATCAAGTGTGCTGGCCTTCTGAGAAGATGTAGAAGGTCTTTCTGATGCAGTCTCAGCATCATGCTCTTCATCATCATTGTCATCCATGGCATCTATCTCAGCAGCTGTGACAACAATGGCATTTTTCAAATTTCTTTGCTCATCTAGGAGTGCCAATTCCTTGGCATTAGCTTCTTCGAGCTTCTTGATTTTGGCTTCCTTTTCATCAACAAGGGCTTGAGTCTCAATGTTGATTCTTATCTCTTATTCCAATACCTTTCTGAGTTGTTCAATTCTAAACTCAGCGGCTGAAATTTCTTCTAAGGCATCATTGTGTTCAGCCTGTTGGGTATCTTGATGAGACTTGGGAGGTGATGATGATGGAGCTTTCTGAGCATTTGAGGGAGTAGCCTTTTCTCCACTTCTTTTGCTAGCTTTCTGAATCCCGCCTTGTCCAGGTTGGGGATCATCATTTTGATCATCATCCTTTTTCTTTGCTTCTTGGTTTGGATGCTCAGAAGGAGGTTCTTGATAATCATTTTTGTCCATCTCCTCATCATCTTCTGAAACCAGGTTGATCACATTTGGGAATGTAATCATCCTCCCATTAACTTTTTCTTGTTCAGTTGGGTAGGTTGTGAGCTTGGTGGGCAAGGCAGGATGGGTAACCATCTGCTCTTGGGTTTGAGCATCCGCAGACTTGAAATCTGCTATAAGTCTTTGTGCTACTTCATGAATGAAGTCTTCATGCATCAGAGTGGCAAATGAGTAGGACTCTGTTGGGAACAATGCATGGATATAATCTTCCAGATTGAAGGCGATTGCTCTCTTCTCTGGGACGTCGATTACTCTGGCTAATTCAAAGGTCACCTTTCGGTTTCGCCATTGTCAAGCACTTGAGATGTTTCTTTAAGGTGTGCTCGAAGGCCTTGAGTAAATCAATCGGCACTAGACTTTGATCCTGAAGAAAGTGTTCAAGTTAGTTTTGCTCAAACTACTTGAGTCAAGATCTGTGTTTAAAATAGGCTTTCTGAGCATACCTGTGTAGAAACACTAGGCTCATTATCCTGTACTTCTGCTTGCTTGGGCACAGAGGCCTCAGATACCTTGTTGTGAGGAGAAGTCTGTTCCTCATCAACCTTTCTTTCTGCTAGAACCTGAGAATTAAAATCAAATATGTTTAGAAACTGTTAACAGAAAAGATAAGTGGAAAAATGCTTTCTGAGACTTCACTTACTTCCAAGTGAGGAAGCTCACAGATCTTCTCGTAAACCTTGGGGTTTCGAACCTTTTCGCAGAATCGCTTGTTCAAATAGTTTTAGTTTCCTTTGGAGGAGACAACCCAACTGTTTCTCCATCCAATTGTTCATCTGACTGAGCCTGTAAGAACAAACATAAAAGATTTAGTAGTGGTTTTTCCTGAGCATTCTTGAAGGAGACTATTACTGATTACTTACCTTCTCAGCAGAAGGCTCAGTAAATACTTCCTCAGAAAGCTTTTCAGCCTCTGGAATCTCTAGGTTTTGGGGTGTTGGTTCCACCACCACTACTTTCTCAGTTGGAGCCTAAGAAGAGACATTAAGAATATTAGAACATAAGATAAGAGCATTTTAAGTTATTTCTTGTTCAGAGATAACTTTACTACCTATGGGACAGGCTCTTCTTGATGTTCTGAGGTTGGAGGAACCTCTTCTTGATTCAAGGGGGTGGACAGGTTTTCTTCCCCCTGAAAGTGTGTCTCCAAGTTGGCCTGTAACAAATACAGCTTATGAGTAACAAGTTAACATACAATTATGTTGACATGTTAGATACAAACTATCTTTGTTACCTGAATAGAGTCAGGCTGATCATTGATCTCATGGACTTGTGGTGATTCCACAGTCTCTCTGTGCTCATTATTGTTCTCCTCTGCAGTATCATTCTAAGTCTCCATCTCAGTTTGATCCCTTTCTGAGAGTTGAGCACTCTCAGAAGGTTGAGGAACCTGTTCAAGAATAGGGTTTTCTTCAGCAATATTAAGTGTTGGCATGTGAATGTGGAAGCAATGTCAGGATCTTCCAGCATTCTATCTTCCTCACCCAGGCCTTCTTCTTCCTGCTGGGCAGAGGGGCTCTTGTCTTTCTGAAGAGCTGAGCTTGATGCTCCTTCATGGGTCTCATACTTGAATCTTTTGAGTACTTTTGCAAGTACTTCATCATCCTCAGAATCACTATTCTGTGTTGGTGCAGACCCATCTATGATATTTCTATCATCTCTGGAGAGTTCTGGAGCATTCTGGTTCAGGACTCTTGGTCCTCTTTCTCTTGGAAACTGGAGGTTTAGCTTGAGCTTGCTCAGAGACCTCCTCACCTTGCTGTGCAGTTTCTTCTTCTTCTGCCTTTCTGAGTGCGTTCTCAGCATCAAGTTTCTCCTTTTCTTCAAAAGCGTGTCTGAAAAGGGAGTTGGTGACTGGAATTTCCTGCCTCTCTCTGAGAGTGATTCCCATTGTTTCCAGAATGTAACAGATTCTGAGACCAAAGTGCATATTGGCCTTTGGCTCAGCAAGGCCATTGATGATTTTGGGCTCAAATTCCTCAATATGTCCAAGGAATTTGTTGAAGGCGTACTTCACCCAATTGAAGTGGGTTTCCTGCCATTCATGCTTCTTGTTCAGAAGATGCATCATCATCCATCTCTCCATGCTTATCTGGTCTACTCCACCGTTGTTGCCATCAAAGCAATGGACCAGAATAAGAGCTAAAGTACTCCAGTGTTTCTGGAGATGACTAGTTCTGATGGCCTTCAGAACAAAGTCTCCTGGGCAACCTTTTGCATTTTCTAACTGGATTGCTTCAAATAGCTCTTTGACGCCTTGAATCATGGAAGCGCCCTTGATGTTGATGTCTTCAAATGTTCCTCGATTTTTCAATCGGAATATCTTGCAGAAAGCCTTGCATTCTAGAACAATTTCTTGTCCTTGGACTTTAGTCTGCATGTATTTTTCTTCTTCATTATTCACAACTTTTGTGAAGATTTTGGAGTTGTTATAGAACTCCAGTACATCCAGTGTGGATAGTCCACTGGGTGCAGCAGATAGAAGCTTGTAGATATGGGAATTCTTCAGCATCCCCAATATCAGTTTTCCTTTCTGGTTTTGAAGGTATAACTGCTGGTATATATATCTTCACTAGAAAAGCTCCCCAATTCATTTTGTGGTTAGGGTTCCAGTCCGATGGGGTAAACTTTCCCAGAAGGCGTTTATTCAACACCTTAAGTTCCTTTCCTCCTTACATTTCAGCAGGAGCAGATGATACAGCCTTAGGGTTCTTGGTGGTCATCTTCTTGGGTGCCATCTCTTATATAGAGTTTTGAATGAGTGTTTTTCAGATGAATTTTACGCAATTAATCGAGATTAGTCTGTCTTTTCAGAAGACTAAGCACAAGAAGTTGAGTTTTGCAGAGGGGTTTTGCAGAAATCTTGAGAGATTTTGCTGTTTTGATGCAAGTTTGAAATTTCAGAATTGGTAAAAGTGTTTGTCTTTTGCCGAAATCCTATATATATAGCAGACAAAATGTACATAGATACAACATACATATAGCTGAATATGAATGCGTGGCTTTGCATCTGCATAGGCGTGGTACGTCCTTTGTACTTCACTAAATGCGTAGTGGGCCATGTCTGCATTTATCAACAGACATTACTTGCTTTGTTTTAATCTCATCCGTTGAGATCAAACGTTTATTCATCAAGGGCTTATATTGAATATCTTGTAATGATATCAATCAACAAATGGTAATGTACTGACTTGATGGATTTTTAATATGCTACATTCATTGTGTCACTTAGTAAAGAGTAGGAACACTTAATCGATTGAGCTTATCATTCTGAGTGTCAAGTCTTTATCTATATATTGTTTATCATCAAAATGGTAAAAATACAAGACATTGCACATATTTGACTTTCAGAACTTATACCTTTTGGGCTTTGTGTGTCCATTTCTCTTTATGACTAAATAGCTTTCTGAATTCAAGTGTCAGAAGCTTCAGTTGTTTGAATGTATTTGACCCACTCTCAGTAAGTACGTTCTAGTTTTATTTACTTAATAAGTGTGTACCAACCTTTTGCCTTTCTGGATACCCGGTCCAGAAATGTTTTGCCTTTCTGAGTGTTGCTACTCAGAAACCTTTGCATCACCTCTTATCAACTTGGCTTTCTGAGAACCTGTTCTCAGAGGCCTATTCACTTATTCAGACTTTAGAGATCCAGGACAATTTTTCAGTCCTTAGGCAACTCCATTAATCCAAGACTATGTCTCAAAGTCAAGAACCGGCTTTCTTGTAAGGGCTTAGTGAAGATATCTGCAAGTTGGTCTTCTGTGCCAATCTTGAGTATCTCTATATTGCCTTTCTCAACATGGTCTCTGATGAAGTGGTGTCTAACATCAATGTGCTTTGTTCTGGCATGGAACTTGGGGTTCTGTGTGATTGCAATAGCACTTGTGTTGTCACAGAAAATGGGAGTTTTCTCTTCATTGAGTCCATAGTCTCTGAGGTGTTGTTGAATTCACAGAATTTGTGTTGCAAAACAACCAGCAGCAATATATTCAGCCTCTGTGGTAGAAGTTGCAATTGAGTTTTGTTTCTTGCTAAACCATGAGATAAGTCTAGTTCTAAACCCACAAGTTCTGAGGTACTTTTCCTATCAAGCATTGATCCAGCATAATCAGCATCTGAGTAACCAGCCAAACTCAATCCACTTTCTTTAGGATACCACAACCCTACATCTACTGTACCTTTCAGATACTTTAATATTTTCATAGCAGTGTTGTAGTGTGATTGCATTGGATTTGTTTGAAATCTGGCACACACTCCAACTGCATATTGAATATCAGGTCTGCTTGCAGTAAGGTAAAGTAGTGAACCTATCAATTTCCTATACTTGTGTTCATCAACACTCTTATCTGATTCAGTATAGGTCATCTTGGTTCCTATGCTCATAGGTATCTTAGCATTCTTTTCAGAAGGCTTAAGATTGAACTTTGTGAGCATGTCTTTTGCATACTTTGTCTGACTAATGAATATTCCATCATTGAGTTGCTTGACTTGCAATCCTAGGAAATAGTTCAATTCTCCCATCATGCTCATCTCAAATTTACTTTTCATGAGATTTGCAAAGTCATCACAAAGTTGCTTGTCCTTAGATCCAAATATGATGTCATCAACATATACTTGAACTAACAGTAGTTTTCCATCATGATTTAAAGTAAACAAAGTTTTGTCAACTTCACCTTTCTTGAAACCACTTTCCAGAAGGTATTTGGCCAAACTGTCATACCATGCTCTTGGAGCCTGTTTCAGTCCGTAAAGAGCTTTCTGTAGCTTATAGACCATTCTACTTTCTGAGGAAACTTCAAAGCCAGGTGGTTGCTCAACATAGACTTCCTCAGCAAGTTCACCATTCAAGAAAGCACTTTTGACATCCATCTGATAAACTTTAAAAATTTTATGAGCTACAAAGGCCAGAATGAGTCTTATTGCATCCAATCTGGCAAATGGTGCATATGACTCATCAAAATCTAAACCTTCAGTCTGGGTTAATCCCTTGGCAACCATCCTTGCTTTGTTTCTGGTTATTTCACCAGATTCATTCATCTTGTTTCTGAAAACCCACTTAGTTCCAATCACAGATATTCCTTCTACAAATGGAACTAGTTTCCAGACTTTGTTTCTTTCAAACTGATCCAACTCTTCTTGCATTGCAGAGATCCAGTCTTGGTCTCTTAATGCTTCTTCTATAGTTTTTGGTTCAATGTTTGAGATAAAACATCCAAAGAGAGAATTAGCATTTTCAGCTATTGCTCTCCTAGTCCTAACACCTTGATTGATTGGTCCAATCACATCTTTTGCAGGATGATCCTTGATCCATCTCATCATGGGTTTAGGGCTAGTAGGGTCAACATCTATGTGATCTGAATGTGAGTCACTATGATTATGACTTGATACTTCTTCAGTATCTGTGACATTTTGCACCTTAGAAGGGCGGTGAATGTCTGACACTTGCTCAGTGTGAGAGCTTTCTGGGACATGCCTGTCAGAGAGGTCATTTCCAGAGTTAGCTCTCTGATGAACATCTTCAGTTTCCATTTCTGGAATTCTCATAGGAAATTCTTCATCATGTTTGAGAATCATCTGGTTGTTACTAGGCATTTCATGCTTTTATTCGTCAGAGTCATCCTCCCTTTCAATAATGATATTTTTCCTTTCTGAGGGTTCTTCTTCAGAATCATTTATCATTAGTTCCTTGAACCTTTCTGAGAGTTCATCAGCAAGGGGTGTTTTCTTGCTTCCTTCATAGAATACAACATGAATTGATTCTTCAATCTTCTTTGTTCTCTTGTTGTAAACTCTGTATGCTTTGCTATTCATAGAATAACCAAGAAACACGCCTTCATCTGCCTTTGGTTGAAATGTTCTTAAGTGTTCTATTTTTCCTTTCTGCAACACCATATTGTTGTGGTGTTCTTACAGAGGAAAGTTGGTGTTGTATACCTTTGCTGGTACAAAATTCCTTTATGTACTGGTTGACAAACTCAGTACCTTGGTCTGTTCTGATTGCAGATACCTTGTCATTTTTCATGACTTCAAGCTTATTCAGCAAGTTTGGTATCTCCACCCTTGCATCAGATTTGTGCTTCAGAAAGACAACCCAAGTGAATCTTGAAAGTCATCTACAACAACAAGACCATACTTCTTTCATGCATAACTAGTTACAGATGATTCAAAAAGATCCATGTGTAATAGTTGCAGTGGTCTAACACTAGAGTGTCTGGTTTTGGACTTGAAAGAGATTTTGGATTGTTTCCCCATCCGACAAAGTGTAATGATACCATCCTTTACGAAGATGTTTGGGAAGGCCAACAACTAACTCTTTCTTGGAAAGTTTGTTCGAGTTTTGAAATTCAAGTGACTCATTCTTTTGTGCCATAACCAAGGTTGCTCTTACGTGACTGATTGACTCACCATGAGACATTCTTCGATTGTGGCGGATGCCCAATCAAGAACATAAAGACTTCCTTTCCGCCGAGCAACCAAGACGCTCGCTTTGACTCATTGTCTATAAGTTTGCAATACTTTGCTTTGAATTTCACAGTAAATCCCTTGTCTGCAAACTGGCTCATGCTAAATAGATTATATTTCAAACCCTTAACATGTAATACGTTAGTGGTTGTTAATGATCCTAATTTGACGTTGCCAAATCCCAAAGAGGGATTTAATTCTCGTCCAGCAAATCTGATGTCTGGTCCAATGTTGCAAGCTTTGTAGTTGACCAGATTTGCTTTGTCTCCTGTCATGTGCTTTCCGCATCCACTATCAAATAGCCATTGAGCCTTAGTCCAAGAGGCGTTACGCAAAACAGAAATGTGAGTTAGGTTCTTGCTTCAGAGATAGAACCATTTAGACTAAACATTCTTCCAGTAGGAATCCACATTGTAGTGAATTTCTTGGGAGTTTATTTTTGTCTAACTTGATTAGAACGAGATGCAATAAAATCAGTAATTTTGATCTCAATCTTCCTTTTTGGAGTGTTTCTAGGTGTTCCTTTTGGTGCTTTCTAGACCCTGGGTTTCTGGGGTTGCTTTTCAGAAAACTTAGCCTTTCTGGCCAGGTTCCTTCTAGCTCTGGCATTCAGTTTTTCAGTGGCTTGAGATTTTTTCCACTTCTGTCTATTGCTACGTGCAATATCAGCCTTGCGCCATTGTTCTTGTCCTTCCTTATATTGTTGTAGAAGAACTTTTCCAATAGCACGATAGCCAATGCCATTTTGAACACCTTTGGCTTTCTGAATGCGCTCTTCAGAAGCCTTACTAGTTTCTGCACCATCTTTATTTTTATTAAATGGTACAGTTGAGAATTTGCCTATTCCAGCAATTCTTCCCTTCCTAATAATATAGCAATGTGTATGGTTGCATGTTTGAGGGTTGTGTTTCTTTTCAGAAACCTTATCCACATGTTTCTTGTGAACTTGTTCTTGCAAAGGCTGAGTTGCTAATCCTTTTCCTTTGTCAACTACCCTAGCTTTCTGACCAATGCTATAGGTGGTTGAAGAACCATTCTGTTGACTTTTTACAAAGGTCAACCTTTCATCATTCTTCTTCAGAGGAGATGAATTACTCGATTGTTCATCAAGTCCAAGTCCACCTTTCTCAGAGGGATCTCTCAGATAGGATTGAACCTCAGTGAGAGTGTCACTAGCTTTTGCATAAGATTGGAAGGATAGCTCTTTCTTTCTGAGTTCTTCATTCTCAGAAAGCAGCTTCATCATTTTCTTATTAAGTTCATCCAAGGCTAGTTTGTGAGAATTTTCATTCTCAGATATCTGAGCTTTCAGAAAGGCTATTTCAGCGTTCTTGTTCTCAGATACTTTGGTTAGCTCAGAAACCTCTTTTTCAAGAATTTCTTTGCTTTCCTCTAGAATTCTGGTTTGGATTGTGCTTCCAGAAATTCTTTCACATAACGATCCAATTCACTCTTGACCAACTCCAGATCCTCAATTCCATCATCACTCTCATAGTACAGAAATTGTGAATTGTTAGTTACCTCATCAGCCATAAGACACATTTCAATGTTGGAGATGTCTGGACCAGCAATCTCAGCAACTCCACACATTTCATTCTTCTTAAGACCGAAGTCGATTACATCGTGGGTGATTCCACACAATTCTGGTAATGGTAGGTTTGAGTCATCTGAATCTCCATCTTCAGAATCTGTCTCAATGTCTAGAGCATCAAGTTGAATTTGAATCTTCTTCCTTTCTTCAGTCAGTAAGGCCCTTTGATTTCTTTTGAAATTTCTTCTGTCCTTCTTGTCACCTGTCTTGTGCTTGTTTAAAGCAGGACAATCTCTCTTGAAGTGACCAGGCTTTTGACAATAGAAACAGATGTCATTTCCTATTTCTGCAGCTTCAGTACTAACACCTTTCTGAATGGGGGTGTTCAGAGAGTTGTTCATTTGTATGTTCTTGTACTGATGATACTTTGGGCCAAGATGCTTTTTCCGCTTTTCTTCTCTCAATCTCTTGACTCACAAATTTCTTCATGTGTCTTACTGCAAGAGCATTTTCTTCAGATGCTTCTTTGGTATCCTTCTTTTCAGAAGTACCTTGAGAAACTAGAGCAACACTTTGCAACTTTTCAGCTGTTTGTTCTCTCTGAGTTGTCTCATAGTCTACAGTAGCAAGATGAGAAAAGAGCTCTACTAGAGTAATATTTGGCATCCCTTGATTGAAATAAAAGAACTTAGTGTGTTCCCAGTTGTGATTGAGACTTCTGACAATAGTCTTAATCTTTTCTGACTGGGAGTATCTATTGCTTTCACCAAGTGCAGCCCTATCACTCATAAGAGTAGTAAATCTGAAATCAAGTTCTTCCAGAGTTTCAGTGGGACCTTGTTTGATGTTTTGGAACTTCAATTTAAGAACTTCGAACTTGTTTTCTTTGGTTTTCTCAGTTCCGGCACAGATTTCTTCAATCAATTGCGTGCAACTTTACGCTTTTAGCACCCCACAGTTTACACTGTATGTGCTCAGGTGTCGATCTGATGATTATATTACGAGCTTGACCATCCAATATGTGTCTCTTGGCATCTTCAGATGTCCAGAGCTCTCTTGGCTTGTCTTCATACATAATGCTTCAACGAGCAACATGACCACTATCACTAGCAGCCATATACTCGCTTCCATCTTCCTTGTCTGAGGCTTTTCTTCCATCAGACACCTCAGTAACTTGTTTGAGTTGTCTGATTTTGTTAGGCCCTTCATTGATGACATAGATCATCTCATCACTAATGGCCTCCAGATGGAGCATCATGTTGTTCTTCCATTTCTCGTAGTTTTCTGGTTTCAGAATGGGCGCATCACTCAGAGACATACTTGCACACTTAACACACAAATTATATAGTCCTCGGAGAGGGAAAAAGTTTCTTCACCTTGGGGATCTAGGTTCAGTGCAGAAGGCTTGTGAACCTCCTGCTCTGATACCACTTGTTGGTCCAGATAACGGCAAAGTAAAAGACTGGGGGGGGGGGGTGAATAGTCTTTTAAAACTTTTGTCGATAAACACAGTTTAAATTCAGAGCGCGGAAGACATTAAGATAGGTAAGTGCAGAAACAATAAGTATGTGTGTGTGTGCTTTGCTAAAATGTTAATACAGAAAGGTAAATGACACAGCAAGTATAGTGGTATCTAGAGGTGGCGTAATCCTCCAACTAATCCACTTCGGTCTTTCTGAGACCTAGAATTCACTAGAACAGATAATTGAGTTCACCTTACAATAATCCTATTCTAAGATTCCTAAACAAATGGTTCCCAACCAAATGTTCCCCCTGAGTTATTCCCCAGCTCCTAGAGCTAAGTACTTCCTCTAATCAGATAACCTTGGAGTCGTTCCCTGATTTCCCAAATCAAGTACTTCCTCTACTCCACGCCTTGATGGTGTTGGTTATAAGGTTTTGTCAGAAAGGCTTCTCGTATAACTTTTCAGTTATGTTTACAGAGAGCCAAACAGAATGAGACTACTTAATACACTTGTTCAGTGGATGGCAGTCTGCTCTTTACTGACCCAAGTAATTGGTGTCCGTTCTGGAGAATGAGCTTCAGAAAGGGTATCTGATAGTTCAACTCTTTCACGAATAACAATCTCTTGTTAAGGTTCAGGACAACTTAGAACTACTAGTGATTCTTCAAGCAACAGAAAGCTTTCAGAAAGGATAGTAGAGTGCTTGAGAGAATACTTTGCTTGATGGTAAGTTTGCAAGATAGAGCGTTCTAAGGTATGTTCTTCAAGCATCTAAGTGTGTGATATATATAGATAAATTTGAGAGGCGTTTGAATTGTATCCGTTGTGCTCTCTATCAAATTATATCCGTTTATATCTTGAACTATGTACTCAGAAGTCACTATCTCTTGTTTCAGAAAAGACTTGCTTTTTGTAGCATTTCTGCCGATGCATTTAATGCATAGTACTGTTCATTGTCCTTTATTCTCAACGGATACATGAGCCTTTCTGATGGCTTGCATGATCCATACTCATGATGTCATATGTCCAGAATCATATTTCGAAAGTAAGTTAATATACTTAAGAAAGGATTAAGGACATAGTCTTTCTGAGTTAGACTAAACCTTTGTGTCTTCATAAACCTTGTGCAATCTTCAGTCTTCTATTCTTCAGAAAAGCTCCATTGCTAGGATTGATCTTCATGGTCTTCTTGAAATAAAAATTACACTCAGAGACCTATAATCCTATTACAAGATTTACTAGACTAATCATACTCAGTGATTTCCTCTTTTACAATGTTCAAGTGAACCAAGAGTACTTAATCACCTTTCTGGCTAAGATAAGAACATGTGATGAGTGATCAAAATACTAACAGATATTCCTAACAGTGTGTGTGTTCTCAAGCAGTCTAAGTGTTGATATTTATAGATGAATTTGAGTGCCGTTTGAATAGTATCCGTTAGGCTTAAATCAAATTCAAACAATTGATATCTGAATATAGTACTGTAGCAGGTTTGTCTTCTTCTTCAGAAGCTACCGTTTTTGTTTAGACATTTCTGTCTACGCATTTAATGCACTATACTATATTTTGTCCTGTAGTGCCAACGGAACTATGCATGGTATCGGAGATCTTTATACAATCAGAGTTTTCTGAAACTTTACATGTTCTTTTCCATCGATTATCACAACTCCAGATACCATTTGTTGAAACAACTTTGTTATAAAATATTTCTTTTTTAGAAACATAGTTTATATCCAAGGTATCTGAGTGTACATACCTGTGGGCACTTTCCTCGTCTCAGAAACCTTTTATTCTCAGATATCTTTTGCAACACTTGTGTTTCGAAACACTTGTTTCTTCAAGATATCTGGACATAGGTATCTGAAAAACCTTTGTCTTCAGCAATCTTGTGCAGTCTTCAAATCTTCAAATCCGTTGAACTTTTCCTGCTGGAAGTCTTCTTCTTGGTCTTCTTTAGAAAATAAAAATTACATTTCGAAACCTAACATCCTATACAAGATTTGCTAGACTATCATACTTAGTGAGTTTCCTCTTTTACAGTGTTCAAGTGAACCAAGAGTACTAACCACCTTTCTGAGCTAAGATAAGTCATTAGGTTGCTGATCAAAATCTAAACAGATGTTCCTAACAAATTTCCCCCATTTTGATCATTCAACGATGACTATCTGACCTATTACAAATCTGGATGAGGAAACAATCCATCACTTAATCATTTCTTATGATCTTTAAGTTCATATAATTAAGTGCAGAAAGTAAACATCAACCAAATCACAAGGTGTGATCTTTGCTGACAAGTTATCTTTTATAAAGAATGATATATGAGAGTAAGTTCATCAGATATGATACAGAGAAAGCTTACAGATAACTTTTGTACAAAATGCAATTTAGCTCAGTCAGCAAGATACAAAAATACATAGTAAATTAGGACAACAGGAGTAACCAAGCTCCAAGTAGACATTCTAATGAACTAGTCTTCAAGTCTTCTAAATCTTCAAGTCTTCAAAACAGCTCCATGGATCAATCTGCAAATTTCCTATCACCAAACCTTTTGATATCATCAGCGTAGTCATAGAGAAGAGTTCTGACAATCATCTCTGTGTCTCTGGCAAATCCAAAAACTTCCTTGTAGGTTTTGGTAGGATTTTTCTTGACAAAGTGCTTGACCCACAAATACTTTCCCCACTTCCAGGCATGCCCGATTCTGCTATCTGACAGCTAGAAGTATTCATAAATGATCTTCAGATATCTGATGTCACCCTTGTATGGATCTTCAGTTAAGTAGAAGGACTCATAGGGTTCCACAGCAAGTCTTGCTCTTGTGCCTATTCCAGTAATGTTGGGAATTCTGTGCACATCATCTGGCTTTCCATAAGGACATTCATCCGAGAGGTCCTTCTTCATTGCTTCTGTTCTCTTGATTACTTCAAAATCCAACCATGCTTTGATGTGGTTGGTGTTAATCAAGATTGGCTTGTCTTTTCTCCATGCCATGAGCTGTTTATGGATTGGTTATGGAAACCTTAAATTTAGCAGTAAATGCCTGAGTTCCAGAATCCAGTAGCCATTTTTCTGATTTATACACCTATAGACAGAGGAGTTGTTGTCATTCTTCAGGCTTGAGTGGTAGTTGAAGTTGTCTTTGTTCAACTCTTAGTCTGTTCCTCCTTTGTCTTGAATTCTCCTTTGGGGTAATGCTTGAAGAACCACCTTGGGTAGACTTGGTATTTCCAGAGGGTGTTTTAGCTGCCAAAGGCTTTGCAGCTATGGGCTCAGTTAGGCTATCAATTTTTCTTTTTCTATGAACAGGAGCTTCATCTTCATCAGTCTCTTCATCATCATCATCAAGATCAATTCTTGTGAGACTTTTGCAGCCTTCTTCATTGCCCAGGGATTTGATTTGGCCTTCTTCTTCTTCTTCAGAAGATTCATCAATCCCTTTTACTTGTCTTCTCTTTGGAGCCTTGGTGATCCTTGGAGGTTTCTGTGCTCTGGCCCTTGTTGTCATTCCTTGTTCAGGAAGTTGAGTGGTGGCCACTATTTGTAGAGCAGTCTGACTGGAGGAGGGCTCATTTATTCTGAGAGGTGGTTGTTCAGATTTTCTTTTGTTTCCTCTTCCTCTATGAGCCTCTTGATATTCTTCCCCTTAGTCATTGTTGACTGACTAAGAATCACAAATGATTCTGAAAGGGAGTTAAAGTTCCCTTGCAGATAGTTGTAAGCAGCAACCAAGTTTTCCAGATCAGCCTTGAGCTCCTGATTTTGTTTGATAAGACCAGTATCCTTATCAGTAAGCTTTGCCAGTGGGCCTTGAACAGCATCTGCTTTTCCAGCAGCATAGCACGCGTCTTCAAAAGCTTTTGCAGCCATGTTTTGGTCATCATCCCTAACCATGCCTAGATCTTTCTGAGAAATGACCAGACTGGTTGTTCTCTAAGTGATGAGCTCAGTGAATAACTTTAGTTCTGCAGGGACTGATGCAATGGAGGCTTTGTTTTGAGAAGATAACTCCTTTATCAATTTAGCCAGTACTTGATATATGTTCAAGTATTCATTGGAGTTGACATTTGGCAGCTTGCTGAATATGTCAGGAGCAATTAGCTTCCTTTTCAAATGTGAAACCGCCAAGTGTTCATTGCGGTGTTCTGCCAAAGTCTTGTCTTCTTCATCATTTGAGTTATCAGCCCAGTGATCTTCATCCTTTTGGACATTTTCATCAATGTTCTCTAGTCCAGCAACCATCTCAGAGATGGGTTTCTTTCCTTTCAGTGAGGAGGATGGAACATCTTCTTGGAATGCAGCCTTAGCATCATGCTTGTCATTAGATAATTGTTCAGTATCTAATTCCTCAGCAATTGCTTGAACAACAAGCTGGAGTTCTTTCATTTCAGCATAAGCTTCCATTTCCTTGATTGTTTGATCTTCAATCTTCTGGAGCTTTGCTCTAGATTCAGCTATCTTTTCTTCCTGTTGAAGATGTAGCTATTGTTCTTCTTCCAACAGTTGTTTGAGTTGAGCAACTCTGGCTTGTGCATCTGTTATTTTCTGAGTTGTTCCCTCAGAGTGCTCAACTACTTGTTCAGTAGTAACTTTGTGTTGGGAAGTTGGATGATTAGATTTCTGAGGAGATGGAGGATGGGATTGCTGTGAAGTCATCTCAGTGTGCTTTTCAGCAGCTGAGGCAATGTGTCCTTGTGAAATCCCTCCCGTCCCTGGTGCAGGGGCATCATCATCATCCTTTTTGTGATGGTCAGATGGAGGTTCATCAAAGTTATTCTCATCTATTTCTTCCTCCTCATCGTCTTCAGATACAAGATTAATTACTTCAGGAATAGTGATCTTCTGCCCATTAACCTCCTCTTATTCAGAAGGAATAAATTGTAGAGTCTGGGGCAGGATTGGCTTGAATTCCATCTGTAATCTTGTCTGACCATCAGCCTGATTAAAGGCTTGAATCAACTTATGTGCCACTTCTCCGGAGAAATCCTTATGCAATAAGGTCGCAACTTGAAACTGTTCAGTGGGAAACATTGCATGGATGTAGTTCTCCAAGTCAAGAGCTCGTGCTCGTCTCGTAGGTTGATCTGTGAGTCTCAATATTTCAGAGAGATCTGAGTACCTTAACCTCTGCCATTTCTTGAAGCATTGAATGTGCTTTGGCAGGGTATGAGCTTTGAAGAAGGGAAGTAGGTCCTTTTTCTCATCATCATGGACCTTCGTGGCACTTGTTTGAGCCTGGAAGAGAGAGTTTTGAATTAGTTTCAAAACTTGTGCAGATATCTGAGTACAAGTGTAGTTAGGTTTCTGAGGTACCTGAATGAGTACATCAGGCTCAGAGATCTATGTATGGTACATTTCTATGAATGAGTACATTTCTGTCTGCGCATTTAATGCACTGTACTATATTTTTTCCTGTAGTGCCAACGGAACTATGCATGGTATCAGAGATCTTTATACAATCAGAGTTTTCTAAAACTTTGAATGTTCTTTTCCATCGATTATCACAACTCCAGATACCATTTGTTGAAACAACTTTGTTATAAAATATTTCTTTTTCAGAAACATAGTTTATATCCAAGGTATCTGAGTGTACCTGTGGGCACTTTCCTCATCTCAGAAACCTTTTATTCTCAGATATCTTTTGCAACACTTGTGTTTCGAAACACTTGTTTCTTCAAGATATCTGGACATAGGTATCTGAAAAACCTTTGTCTTCAGCAATCTTGTGCAGTCTTCAAATCTTCAAATCCATTGAACTTTTCCTGCTGGAAGTCTTCTTCTTGGTCTTCTTTAGAAAATAAAAATTACATTTCGAGACCTAACATCCTATACAAGATTTGCTAGACTATCATACTTAGTGAGTTTCCTCTTTTACAGTGTTCAAGTGAACCAAGAGTACTAACCACCTTTCTGAGCTAAGATAAGTCATTAGGCTGCTGATCAAAATCTAAACAGATATTCCTAACAAGTTTTGTGGCACAGACTCAGTTACTTCCTTGTTTTGAGCCTCTAGTTCCTTCCTTATTCTCAGCAGTTCTTCGAACCTGTTCTCTGTGCCAGTCGTGGGAGTAGGAACTTCTGGAAAGTTTGTGGGAGCCAGAATGTGTTTCTTCAGATAGGAAATATTTGAGAATTTAACTTTAGAGGGGTTATTTCCTTTTGGCTCACTCAGGAAATCATCATCTTCATCTTCTTCATCACCGAATCTAGCGACCATTTCTTGCTTGGATCTCTTTTGCTTTCCAGAAGATGATTGGATTTCCTTTTGCTGCTTGAGTGCCTCAGTGTCCTCAGCTTCTATTTCCTCATCAAAGAGCTGGGCATCAAGTCTTATGCGCTTTTGTTCAGCAAGGACTTTTGCCTCCTTGTGATTCAGGTCATCAATCTTATGCAGATTGGCCTGTATGTTAGCAATCTGGTTTTGCAGTGCCAGATGCAACGAATTTGCCTCTTCCACCAACTCTTGTAGATTTGCAAGAGTTTGTGAAGTTTCTAGGACTTTCTGGGCCACGAAATCATCTTGTCTGGCATCAGAATCCTTTTTCTGAGATGGTGATGGCTTGGATGATCTCTGAGGAGATGGGGAGGGTGAGTTTTTCCTTTCTGAAGGCTTTTTAGCGACAGAGTTTTTCTTTGATCCAGAGATCCCTCCAGCACCAGATGGTGCATTATCATCCTCATCATTCTTGGAATCATCTTTCTTTTCAGAAGACTTAGGAGACTTGGGCATCTTTATGTCGTTTTCATCCGTCTCCTCATCAGAGTCTAAATTGATGATATCATCAATTCTAATTGTCTTGTTGTCCACCACCTCTTGCTCAGCAGGAGCAGATGCAAACGTTGGTGGGAGGTTGGGATCAGTAGAAATCTTGAACCTTGTAGCTCGACTCTGTGACTTAAAGTTTTTAAACAACTTGCATTCAACATGTTCAACAAATCTTTTATCCACTAAGGTAGCGAATTCTTCAATTTCCGTGGGAAAGAGATTGTTGACATATTCTTCGATCTGTTCAGCCCATACCCTCTTGATTGGATAGCTCAGAAATTTAATGAGGGACATAATATTTGTCCTTCTAAGTCTTTGCCATCTTCTGTATCCAAGGATCATCTTAGGGAGGGCGTTTTTCAAGAACAAATCCAAGAGACCCTCATCAGAAAGAGTTGCCGGCTGAAAGCTTTCGGCAGTGGTCTCTTGTTGAGCCTGGAAGATAAAGAGGTTTTGATTAAGAATTAAAATCCTTAAAAATTCTGAGTTAAATGGATTCAGAAATTTTGAGTTACCTGTGTCGCAACAGCAGTTTCGTTTTTCTGAATCTTCGAGGCATCAGCATCCTCAGATTCTTTAACTTCAGAAGGAGCCTTGATGGCCTCCTTTTATTCTTTGTCTTCCTGAGAATTAGAAAAGATATTTAACTTAGAAAGTTTTTAAAGAAAGATGCTTCTTATGGTACTGAGATTGAGTGTTAAGTACCTTTGCAGAAAGAGGCTCAGACACTTGCTTCTCAGAGACTTTGGGACTCTCTGGCATCTTTTCTGATGATGGCTTTGAAGCCTCATCAACTTTCTCTGCTTGAGGGGACTTTGATGTCTCAGCCTCAGCTTATTCATGAGCCTGAAAGTAGAGTTTGTTAAATACTTTTGAAGAGATATTTTTCATAGAATTAAACATGTTATAGATCTTTCTGATGACTACCTTCTCAGCAGAAGGCTCATGTTCAAGTTTGTCAGAGTCTTGAATAGACTCTTCCTTTTACTTTGGTGAATTTGGCTTTTCACCATCTCTTTTCTCAGTTTGAGCCTATAAGAAATAAACTTAGATTATGAGTACTATGTTAAACACCAGATTCTGAAACGTGGCTCTCAAAAAATCAATATACCTGTGCGACAGGCTCGATTTCCATGGGCTCTGAGGTTGAAGGAACCTCTTTTTCAGTTTCTGAGGCAAGTGTTTCAGTCTCCTATGGGATTCTTGTTTCTTTAATGGCCTGTAATGAAGATAAGTGTCATTAGGTTACAAGAAGACATACACAGAAAATTTCTCACATGTAGAGAATTAAACCATTCATATACCTGAGCAATGTCAGACTGAGTGGTTTCTGGAACATGTGGTCGGTCTGTGAGTTGGTCTAGTTGTTCCATGAATATATCTTCAAAGGATGTTTCAGGCAGTTCGAGCCTTTCCACTGAGTGAACTATCCCTTGATTTTCTTGGAATACTTCTCCCACTACAGTGTTGTGTTTTGCAACGTCATCTTTATGACGCACCTCTACAGCTCTTACTACAGTTTCTTCTTCAAGAATGTAGAGCTTTGTGTTCGTTGCGGTTGTTGTTCTTGTGGAGATCTGGATCTTGATGGGGACGCATCATCAGGGTTATTAAGTTGTATATATCCAACAACCTTTGCTATAGTAGCATCAACATCCATTAAAGGACCTTCAAAAATGTCTTTCAGAGAGATTGGTCCTTGTATAGTATTTTCTCCGCATCTGGTTGCTATTTCATCAACCATTGATGTAGGAGTATCTCCAGCAATCACATCCTCTTCCGAGGAGGAGCCCATGTGTAGGTCTGCTAGTTCCGTAGCAGGGGCCTCCTTGGTTTCATCTACCCTCTTGTCAGCAAGAGTGGTATCTCCATTAGCAGGAGATGTGGTCTGTGTAGGGACTGAGGTTTCTTCAGCAACAGGTGCAGCAACATGTTGAGAGAGAACTGTTTGTTCACAACTCTCTGAGGCGTTAGTCTTCTTTCTGCCTCCTGTTCTACGTCTCTTCGAGGGCACTAATGGTGCTTCAGAGACTCCTTCTAATGCCCTTTTCTTTTGTCTGTTATCGAAATTAAGTCTACACACGAAATCACCATATGCAACTTGCACTTTCTCTCTGAGCACTACATCAAAGTGCTCCAGAATGTAATAGATCTTCAGATCGAAAGAAATGGTCATCAGAGTTTCAGCATGACCACGGATGACGTGGCTTCAAAGGACTTGATGTTCTCAGCGAACTTCTTCCAGATATACCTCCCCCAGTTGAAGGGAGTTGTCCTTTTGCTCAAGGTGTACATATGGGCAAGAGTACCCCATATCTCCAGAGACACCTTGTCAGCCTCTCCTTTGTTGCACTCCAAACATCTGTGCAAGATCAGGGCAAGCCAGTTCCAGGGTTTAGTGACATGCTGTCTGCGCATGTTCACAAAGTCGAATGTTTCGGGAACATCCACGTTGTCCTCATTTTCTGGAGCCATGTTATTTAAATAGAAGTCGTCAATGGCCTCCTTGGATACGTCTATCTGATGTTCACCACTAGAGCTTGGAAGTCCAAACAATTGACAGAAGGTTTCTTCGTCAAGACATATCTCTATGTCTTGAACTTTCGAAGTAATTGACATCCTTTAAGAGCCAATCTTGGTTTTCACCGTGGAATTATTGCAGAATTCCAAAACATCCATATAGGATGTGAAAGAGGGTTTCATAGAACAGAACTGCTTAATTCCTACTTTTTCAAGTAGTTCAAGCCCTCTTCTCGCTTCTGCTTGGTTGAGTGAAGCTCAACTAGTACTCCTCCCCAGAGTACCTTGGGTCTGGTATTCCACATACTTGGGTTGAAAATTCCAGTTACCTTCTTTTCCTTGATGGTAATGGTTTGCTTTGCAGCAGTACCAGAAGATGAAACTTGGGATTTTGATGCTGCTCTTTTGGGTGCCATCTCTTTAGTATTTATATAGAAATAGGGAATAGAGAGATGAGAATCGTAGTCGGAATCGGCAAGGATTTCTTTGCAGAAATTCTTAGCAGAGATTTAGACGGATTAGAGAGTTTTTGCAGAGAAGATTATGAAGGTTTTTTCTATTTTCGTGTAAGTGATTTGTGGGATTAGGCAAAAGTATTTTTCTTTGCCAAATCCGCCTTTATATAGCAATGCAAGTATATGCGATACAGATCAATTCTGTATGTATATTACTCGCAGTTCTGCACAGGCGTGGTGAAAAGGCGTTATTGCATTTAATGCATGTGGGGTCAGTTACTTGGTTACTGCGCGAGTGGGGTTAGTGGACGCATCTTGGCCGTTGAATTACAAGCGTTAATTTCTAAAGGGTTGAGATTGAGTCTCAGAGCAATGATATCAATCAACACATGTAATTATGCCCCATCAATGTAATTTATCTCAACTCGCTGAAGTATCTTTCAACTTCTCATAAACCTGTGACTAGTAGACAAAACTGGAAATCATTAAATGATCGTCCAGTACTTGTTTGAAATATTTCACAGGAAAGGAAATTTTCAACAAGAAAAGATATTTGACTTCTGAAAGGAATAGTCTTTAAGGTCAAACTATTCTTCTTTTGTGTTCCCCCTGACTTAGATGTCTCATGGTTTCTGAATACCTGTTTCAGAGACCTTTCTAAGTAGCCTTTTCTTCAATGCCTTAGATATTTGAATACCCGTTTCAAGTATCTTTCTGAAGTAGCAACTTTCTGAGTACCCGTCTTAGAAATTACACTCGTTTTCCTTTTGCATTTCTTTTCAGAAACCTTTATTCCCTTTTTATTGCTTCAATGAGTTCCCGTCCCAGAAACCAATATTAGCACCTTGGTAGTTCCATTAGTTCGAGACTATGTCTTAGACTTAGAAATCTACTCTCTTGCAGAGGCTTAGTAAAGATATCAGCAAGTTGGTCTTCTGTGCCAATCTTGAGTATCTCTATATTGTCTTTTTCAACATGGTCTCTGATGAAGTGGTGTCTGACATCAATGTGCTTGTTTCTTGTATGAAACTTAGGATTCTGAGTAATAGCAATAGCACTTGTATTATCACAGAAAATGGGAGTTTTCTCTTTATTGAGTCCGTAGTCTCTGAGTTGTTGTTGAATCAACAAAATTTGTGATGCACAACATCCAGGGGCAATATACTCTGCTTATGTGGTTGAGGTGGCAATTGAGTTTTGTTTCTTGCTGAACCATGATATTAAACGAGCTCCAAGGAATTGACAAGTTCCTAAAGTACTCTTTCTATCAAGCATTGATCCAGCATAGTCGGCATCAGAATATCCAACCAAACTAAATTCACTCTCCTTTGGATACCACAATCCAACATCTACTGTACCTTTCACATACCTTAATATCTTCAAGGCAGTGTTGTAGTGCGTTTGCATTGGATTTTTCTGAAACCTTGCACACACTCCAACTGCATATTGGATATCTGGTCTGCTCGCAGTGAGATACAATAGCGACCCAATTAATTTCCTATACTTGTGTTCTTCAACATTCTTTTCGGATTCAGTATAGGTCATCTTGGTTCCAATGCTCATAGGTATCTTAGTGTTCTTATCAGAAGGCTTTAGATTAAACTTATTGAGCATGTCATTGGAATACTTTATTTGACTAATGAATATTTCATTTTCAAGTTGCTTGACTTGCAACCCTAGGAAGTAATTCAATTCTTCCATCATGCTCATCTCAAATTTACTTTTCATGAGTTCAGCAAAGTCTTCACAAAGTTACTTGTCTTTAGATCTGAATATCATGTCATCTACATAAACTTGAACTAAGAGAAGTTTCCCTTCATGGTTCAATGTAAAGAGAGTTTTATCAACTTCTCCCTTTTTGAATCCACTACCCAGCAAGTATTTGGCTAAAGTATCATACCATGCTCTTGGAGCTTGTTTTAGTCCATATAGAGCTTTCTGAAGCTTATAAACCATTTTGTCTTCTGAGGGAACTTCAAAGCCCAGTGGTTGATCAACATAGACTTCCTCAGCGAGCTCACCATTCAGGAATGCACTTTTAAGATCCATTTGGTAAACTTTGAAGTCATTATGGGCTGCAAAGGCTAGAAATAGTTTGATTGCATCCAATCTTGTATCTGGTGCATAAGACTCATCAAAATCTAGTCCTTCAGTCTGTGAATCCCTTCGCAACCAACCTAGCTTTGTTTCTGGTTATTTCACCAGACTCATTCATCTTGTTTCTGAAAACCCACTTAGTTCCTATAACAGATATTCCATCAATAAAGGGAACCAGTTTCCAGACTAAGTTTCTTTCAAATTAATCCAACTCTTCTTGCATTGCTGAGATCCAGTCCTGATCTTGTAATGCATCTTCAATAGTTTTAGGTTCAATATTTGAAGTGAAACATCCATGGAGAGAATTTGCATTTTCAGCATTAGCTCTCCTAGTTCTGACACCTTGGTCTAGAGGACCTATCACATGCTTAGCAGGATGGTCTCTTATCCATTTCATGATAGGTTCAGAACTAGTAGGATCAAGATCAATGTTGTTGTTATCAGAGTCATCATGACCTTGATAGGATACTTGTTCAGTATCATTGAAATCAGGCACATTAATGGTACCTTGGATTTATGACACTTGTTCAGTGTCTAGAGTATCTGTGGCAGGTCTTTCTGTGACCCTTGGCTCAGAATCCTCTATATGATGAACACTTTCTGAGATATGATCCATTACAGGGCTTCTCAGAGGGAATTCTTCATCATGTCTTAGAGTCATCTTGTTGTTACTTGGCAGAGGTTGCCTTTCATCGTCAGACTCATCCTCTAAGTCAATGATAGAATTGTTTCTCTTTAAGGATTCTTGTTCAGAATCTTCGATCAAAAGTTCTTTGAATCTTTCTGAGAGTTCATCATTTATGGGTGCTTTCTTGTTTCCTTCATAGAATACTACATGGACAGATTCTTTAATCTTTTGTGTCCTTTTGTTGTATACTCTATACGTTTTTCTATTCAGAGAGTAGCCAAGAAATACACCTTCATCTGCCTTTGGTTGAAATATTCTTAAATATTCTTTACCGTTGTTCAAAACAAAACATCTACAACCAAACACTCTTAGATGTTTGATATTAGGGGGTCTACCAGTCTAAAGCTCATAGGGAGTTTTGTCATGGTGTTTGTTTATCAAGCATCTATTCTGAGTGTGGCAAGCCGTGTTAATAGCTTCAACCCAATAGATTTCACTTATTTCAGTGTCAGCAAGCATTGTTCTTGCCGCTTCTTTCAGGGTTCTATTCTTCCTTTCAGCAACACCATTTTGTTGTGGTGTCCTTACTGGAGAAAGTTGGTGTTGTATACCTTTGCAAGTACAAAACTCCTTTATGTACTGGTTTACAAACTCAGTACCATGGTCTGTTCTGATCACAGATACCTTGTCATTTTTCTTGATTCTAGCTTGTTCAGCAGACTCGGTATCTCGACCTTTGCGTCAGATTTGTGTTTCAGAAAGACAACCCAAGTGAATCTTGAATAGTCATCTACAACAACCAGACCATACTTCTTTCCTGCATAGCTTGTCACAGAGGACTCAAAGAGATCCATGTGCAACAATTGCAATGGCCTACTACTGGAGTGTCTAGTTTTAGACTTGAAAGAGGTTTTGGCTTGTTTCCCCAATTGACATGGTGAGCATAGACCTTCTTTTCTGTATGTCATTTTGGGTAATTCAATCACCAGATCTTTCTTGGCTAGCTTATTCAGAGTTTTGAAGTTCAAGTGGCTCATTCTTTTGTGCTATAGCCAATTTTCTTCAATGTGGCCAGATTGACTCACCATGAGACATTCTTCGGTTGTGCCAGATTCACAGTCAGCAACATAGAGACTTCCTTTCCGCCTAGCAACCAAGACTACCCGCTTTGATTCATTGTCAACCAATTTGCATAGATTTGACTTGATCTTTACTGAGTACCCTTTGTCTGCCAATTGACTCATGCTTAGGAGATTATATTTCAATCCCTCTACATGTATTACTCCAGTGATTGTAAGAGCTCCAAGCTTCAGATCGCAAAAAACCTATGGTTGGATTTTCATCTCCTCCAGCAAATCTAATAATTGGTCATTTATCACATTCTCTTTAGTTAACCAGATTTGCTTTGTCTCCTGTCATATGCTTCCCATATCCACTATCAAAATGCCACTTCGAGTTCTTCCTCAGAGTGTTCTGCACAAAACAGGAAACATGGAGTTAGGCTCTCACTCCAACAATGGAACCTTCTGGACTAAAGAATCTCCCTGAAGGAATCCATTTCTGAATGAACTTCCTTGGGGCATTCTTTTGTCTTACTGGAACATAAGGAGGATTTTTAGGTAAATGACTTGTGTCACTATCATTTAAAACTATTTTCCTTCTTGGAGTGTTCCTTGGTGCTCCTTTTGGTGCTTTCAGATACCTGTCAGGTGGCTGAGTCGACTTTTCAGCGAGCTCGGCTTTCCTTCTCAGATTCCTTCTAGCCCTGCCATTTAGGGTGGTAGTAGCCTGTTCTTTCTTCCACTTCTGACAATTGTTATGCGCAATCCTGGCATTCATCCATCGTTCTTGCTCTTGTTTATATTGCTGAGCAAGAATCTTTCCGATGGCTTTGTAGCCAATGCCATTTCGAGCACCTTTTGCTTTCTGAGATCTTCTCTCAGCAGCTTCACTAGTCTCTGGATCATTATTTCTTTCGAAAAATGGTACATGGGGAAAATCGCCAGCTCTTGCAATTTTTCCTTTCCTAGAGACATAGCATTGTGGGTGATTGCACTTTTTGGTGCATGGTTTCTTTTAAGAAACCTTTTCCACAGTTTTCTTGGGGACTTGTTTTTCCCTCAAAGGTTTGTCGCAACAGCTTTACCTTTTTGTTAGCAACCTTAGCTTTCTGACCAATGCTATAGGTTGTTTGGGAACCACTTTGTTGACCACTAACAAACGCCAACCTTTCATCACTCTTTTTCAGAGGAGTAGAATTGCTTGTTTGTGTGCCAAGCCCAAGTCCTCCCTTTTCTGAAGGATCTCTTAGGTAAGAGTGTACTTCAGTGAGAGTGTCACTCGCTTTGGCATATGATTGGAAAGATAATTCTTTCTTCTTTAGTTCCTCATTCTCAGAAAGAAAGTTTTCACACTTCTTCTGGAGCTACTCCATAGCCTCATAATGAAACTTTCTGGTCTCGTCTATCTGAGCCTTTAGGTATGCATTTTTTGCATCCTTAGTGTCAGAAAGTCGTTGTAAATGTGAACACTAGCTTTCAAGAAACTCTTTT
The DNA here is from genome assembly GCA_026545765.1 of Plantago major. Taxonomy (NCBI): domain Eukaryota; kingdom Viridiplantae; phylum Streptophyta; class Magnoliopsida; order Lamiales; family Plantaginaceae; genus Plantago; species Plantago major. The sequence goes on from CM048840.1 coordinate 42,555,459, forward strand.
TCTGTTTCAAGAATTTTGGTTCTAGATCGAGCAACCAAGAATTCTCTTTCATAAAGATCTAACTCCCTTCTGAGATGTTTTAGATCCTTGATTCCTTCCTCATAACTCTCATAATTAATGAACCGTGAAATGTTGGTTACCTCATCATCAGCCATAAGACATGGCTCAAGATTAGAGTAATCTGGGTAGATTTCCTCAGCAACTCCACACATTTCTGGTGACGGTAGCTTCGATTCATCAGAACCGTCGTCGTCAGAATCTGAATCAAGATCAAGTGCATCCAGTTGGATTTCAATCTTATTTCTTTCATCAGAAAGCATAGCTCTCTGGTTTCTCTTGAAGTTTCTCCTATCCTTTCTGTCACTTGTCTTGAGCTTGTTCAGAACAGGACAGTCCCGTTTGAAGTGACCAGGTTTCTGACAATAGAAACAGATATTGTTTCCGATTTCTGTAACTTCAGTACTTGATGCTTTTTGACCAGGTTTATTCAGAGAGTTGGTCAATTGCATATTCTTGTACTGGTGATAGTTAGGGCCTAGATGCCTTTTCAGCTTCTCTTTGTCTTTTCTTCTCTCAATCTCCTGTCTAACGTATTTGCTCATTTGCTCTACTGCAAGAGCTTCTTCGTCAGTGGATTCTTTGGTAATCTTCTTCTCATAAGTACCTTGTGTTACTAGAGCAACACTGTGAGCTTGTTGACAGCTGTTTGTCCTCTCTGAGAGGTTTCATAGTTGACAGTGGCTAGATGAGAGAATAATTCTGTTGGAGTGATATTTAGCATTCCTTGGTTGAAATAAAAGTACTGAGTATGTTCCTAGTTGTGATTTAAGCTCCTTACGATAGTCTTCACCTTTTCGGCGTTAGAATATCTTTCACTTTCACCAAGTGCAGCCATTTCACTTATCAACGTTGTAAACCGAAAATAAAGTTGTTCAAGGGTTTCTGAAGGCCCTTGTTTAAAATTTTGGAATTTTAATTTCAGAACTTCGAACTTGTTTTCCTTGGTTTTCTGAGAGTCGGCACAAATTTGTTCAACTAGTTGCCAGGCCTCTTTCGCCATTTTTGCACACCACAGTTTACACTGTATGTGGTCTGGAGTAGAACGAATAATGATGTTTCGAGCTTGACCATCCAGTCTATTTCTCTTGAAATCTTCCGATGTCCAGAGATATCTGGGTTTTTCTCCAAAGCTATCTGACCAGTAGCTCTCCCGTTTTTAGAAGTTTCTGAAGTGGAGGTTCTCCTGGGAGAATCTTCATCTCTTCCATCAGAGACATCAGTGACTATCTTTGCTTGCTGAATGACTATAGGGCCATTCTTTATAACTTCGATCATTTCATCATTGATGGCTTCCAAATGGAGCATCATATTGTTCCTCCATTTTTCATAGTTCTCTGGCTTGAGAACTGGAGCGTTGCCTAAAGACATCATGCAGGATAAAACTTAACAAATAGATCAAGTGTAGAGGTTAAGCGATTAGTGAGCACTTATCTAGAATCTAGGTTCAGTGCAGAAGGCTTGGGAACCTCCTGCTCTGATACCACTTGTTGGTCCAGATAACGGCAAAGTAAAAGACTATGGGGGGGGGGGTGGTGAATTGTCTTTTAAAACTTTTATCGATAAAATAGTTTCTCAGAAAGTTGGGTAACTTTCTAATACTTATAATTAGAATAGTTCTTTCTGATAAGTGCACGTGCTCAGCAAGCTAGTAAAGTGTGTAAATTACTTTGCAAGTAAGTAAAGGTAGAAAGTAAGTGCAGAAAGTAAATAACACAGTAGCTTTATAGTGGTATCTGAAGGTGGCGTAATCCTTCAACTAATCCACTTCGGCCTTTCTCATACCTAGAATCCACTAAGACAGATAATTGAGTTCACCTTACAAATATCTTCTCTTGATTCCTAAATACACTAGGTTCCCAACCAAGTGTTCCCCCTGAGTTCTTCCCCGGCTTTCCCAGCCAAGTACTTCCTCTACTCAGAATTCCCTGAGTTATTCCCCGGCTTCCCAGCCAAGTACTTCCTCTACTCAGAACCTTTCTTGGAGTTATTCCTTAGTTTCCCAAACTAAGTACATCCTCTACTCCACGCCTTTTCTGGTGTTTGTTAAGAATAGTTTGTCAGATTGGTAGATTAATAACTTCCACAGTTATATAATACAACTTCTGGAACAAGAGTCACTTAACACACTTGGACAGTATGTGGTGATATGTTCTTTTCTGACCCAAGTCTATGTTCTTCGTTCAGGAGAATGAATATCTTAGCAAGTCGCAACAGTGCTTCAATTCAACTCCTTCACAACAAATATAGCTTGTTAAGGATCAGGACACTTAGAACTTTCGTGCTACTTAGAATCAAGAGCTTGGTCGCAACTGCAAGCTTTGAGTAAGTAGAGAAGGCTTGTATGCTTGAGTGTAGGATATGAAATTCAGTCGTTCAAGTGTGTGTTTTCAAGCATTCTGAAAGTGCAGTATGCACTTATATTTTGATAATCTTGTCTTTCAATAATCAGTTACAAGTTTGTGTTTGTTGTTGTTTGTGAAGCTGCAGGATTATCAATGTTGTATAACATTGTGACAGGATAGAATTCAATGTTGGCATAACATTGAAGATATAGCATTACCCTTGAACATCGAAGACAAAGCACTTTGGACAGGATACTTGACCGGAAGTATTGACAAACGAACAAGAATTGATTTAAGGAAAAAACGACTTGTGGTGAAAGCAAGAAGGAATATATTTTATGAAGAATTGAAATATGGAAATTTCCTTCTATGCGCATTTTGAAGAAAACAAGTAAAAGGAAAAATTGCCTTTGCCAAGATCCTATTGCCTTTCGACATAGATGGAAGAGGTCGACATCTCAAGTATATATATGCAAGGATTCAGCAAAGCAATGTTCGAGCTTTTTGAAAAGATCAAAAGAGATTTTAGGCTTCTTGTTTTCTGCTAGCTTTAGAGTTTGTCTAAGAGTATTCATTGTTGGAATAACTCTTTCAAACATCGACCTAGAATAGCTTTTACTGTTGGTTCTTCTAGGGCTAGTTTTGGTTGTTTAATCAATCGTTTGTGATTGTATTAAACCTAGTTGATTAGATCTACTTTTCCTGTCAGTAGATATTTTGCCTAAGGCGCTGCCAATATATTTTTCTATATATTGGCTTGGTAATAGAAGTTACTTTATTCATCCGCTGCTATCTGTTTACTGTAGGCATTGTTGAACAACATTGTTGGCAACATTGTCTATTGATCTTGTTTCAAAGTACCAATCCGGGATCTTAAGTTATTACAAGTGGCATCAGAGCCAGCCACCTAACTACTGGTGTCTGGATTTGTTACTACTACAATGGATGCAAACTACAATAGACCTCCTGTGCTTGATGGGTCCAACTACCATTACTGGCAAATTCGGATGAGGACATACATCAAGTCCCTTGATGGCCGTGCTTGGAGATCATTCTGGAAGGATACACCTGGCCAACTGAAGGACCTGATGCTGATGGTGACATTTTCCCCATACCTGAAGAACGCTTCTCTGCAGGTGACATACTTCTTAGCTCTTATAATGAAAAAGCTTTAAATGCTATCTTTGGTCATGTAGATTCTCATATGTTTAAAATCATTCAAAACTGTACTACTGCAAAACAAGCTTGGGAATTACTTCAGAGTCATTGTGAAGGGGATGCTAGTGTCAAACAAACTAAACTTAGGATGCTTTGGTCTCAATTTGAAAATCTAAGAATGGCGGAGGAAGAAACCATTGACTACTATTTTGAAAAACTTTTGACTCTCTCAAATGAAGTCCAAAGACTGGGAGAAGCTATTTCTAATAGGCAACTTGTTTCCAAAGCTGTTCGATCTCTTTCCTCAAGATTTAATACCAAAGTCACTATTTTGGAAGACACTCATAACTTGGCAACTATGGATTTTCATACCCTGTTGAACAATTTGAAAAACTTTGAATTAAATGAAAATGAGAGACAAGGTATGAAAACTCATAGTATTTCCCTTCACTCTGTTTCTAAAGCAAAACCTTCAAAGCCTGATAGTAGTAGTGATGAGTCTGACAATATGACTGAGGAAGCTTTCAACAATCTTGTAAGGAAGTTCAACAAACTTAGATTCAGAAAAAACTCTGGTCAAGGATCCTCAAGTGGAACTAAAACTTTCAAAAAGAAAAACAATACTTTCAAAAGCGGTTACTTCCAAAACAAGCTCAATCGATTCGATGGCACTCCTCTGAGTAAGATTAGATGTTTTGAATGCCAAGGGTGGGGTCATTATCAAAATGAATGTGCTAACAATCTCAGAAAAGAGAAAAAGAATCTTCTTGCTTGTCTCAGTGATGACTCAGATGAAGAACAGGAAGATGAAGAAAAAGAAGATGATTCAACCACCAATGCCAGAGCTCTCCGCTCATCCACTTACCATGTTGATGAACAATGTTGGGACAACATTGTCAAGACAACATCAGGAATAGAAATCTTCTTTGATTATGATGACTCTGAGAACTGTGAAATTTTGGCACTAACCAAACCTGAGAAGTCAGGAATATCTAATGTTTTATGTCTACATGGTTCTGTGGATTTTGATATAGATAGTCCTTCAGAAGAGGAAGGTAATGCAGATCAAATGGTGAAGGATCTGCAACAGATGTATGAGAAACTCTTCAGTGAATGGAAGACTCTCAGAAAACTCCTCAAGAAAACTGAGAAGGAGAACCACAATCTGAAAGACACCATTGTCAAACTAGAAGCTGAATTAACAAAGAAGGACTCTGAGCTGTTCAAGGTAATCTCTGAGCTAGATAATGAAAAGAAGGTAATTGCAAAATGGAACTCTTCTACTTCTAGACTTAATGAGATGCTTGATGTGAACAATGATAGGACCACTGGTTTAGGGTACACAAGTAGTTATGATGAACTTGGGAGCAACATGAACGACACTGTTGACACTGATACCTCAAAAGTTGTCAAACCTCTTTCTGAGCTCATAAAAGGTCCTACATTTGTCAAAGAAAAAGCCTTGTTTGTGTGCACTTACTGTCTTAAATCAGGTCACAAAAAGCCTTACTGCTTCAAGTACCAAAAGGACTTAAAGAGTGAACATGTTGAGACCTCCAACCTCAGTAATCCCTCCACAATTCCCTCCCATCCTGTTTCCAGCAGACAAAACAGTGATGCTACTCGCAATGTTGTGACAACATCCACTTCAACAGAGACTGAAAGATGTAATCTTAAGACTCTAAAGTACTTTCCTAGTTCTCCTAAACAAGACAAATCTCCAGGACAGATAAGAAAACACAAGAGTGTTTCGAAACATGTTTGGGTAGCTAAAGAAAATCATACTTGCAATGTTGCTTTTTCTGTTGCTACTTCCCCTAACAATGCAGGAAAATGGTACTTCGACAGTGGTTGTTCTAGGCACATGACGGTAACGTCAAATCATCAAACTTTGTATCTCAAAAGACAGGTACGGTAACATATGGAGGAGGATACCAAAGCAAAATACTTGGAAAGGGAACACTGTGCCTTAAAGGATATCCGAAACTCTCGAATGTTCTTCTTGTTGAAGGGTTAACTGCTAATCTTGTTAGTATAAGCCACACTGTGATGATGATCTGAAAGTCAAGTTTGATAAACGTTCTTGCAAAGTTTATACTTGTGTGGACAAATTAACCGTAATGACAGGTGTGAGATCACAGGACAACTGCTATGTGATGGACATTCCTCTCAAATGCAATGTTGCTCAACATAATGATGCAACACTATGGCATAAGAAATTGGGACATGTCAACTACAGAAATCTGGAGAAGATCATCAAAAATAATGTGGTGACAGGAGTGCCAAAGCTTACCAATGTAGGGAAACATGTGTGTGGCGACTGTCTTATGGGAAAACAAACCAAGGTGACACATCAGCCACTTCTGATTGAAGGACAACAAAGAGGTACTTTTAACTGCTTTGAACTCCTGCATATCGATCTCATGGGTCCTATAGAAGCTAAAAGTTTAGGAGGAGCCTGGTATATCTATGTTATAGTTGATGATTTCTCTAGATACACTTGGGTCAATTTTTTGAAAGAAAAATCAGAAACTTTTGAATCCTTCAAAAACTGGCATACAAAATCATGTCAAGATTTCTACTCTTGTTCAAAGAATTGATCGACCATGGTAAAGAATTCGAGAATCAATTCTTTGATAAATCTTGTGAAAAGAAAGGAATCATGCATGAATACTCAGCTCCTAAGACACCACAACAAAATGGTGTTGCTGAAAGGAAAAACAGGACTCTTCAAGAAATGGCCAGAGTGATGTTGAGCTCAATGAACCTATCAAAAAGGTTGTGGGCTGAAGCTGTGAACACTGCTTGTCACATAATCAATCGTGTCTATCTTTGTCCAGGTTCTCTAACCACTCCATATGAGATGTTGAAAGGTAGAAAGCCCAATCTCAAGTACTTTCATGTATTTGGATGTGTGTGTTACATACTCAATGATAGAGAACATCTAGGGAAGTTTGATGCTAAAAGTGATAAAGGAATCTTTGTAGGATACTCTCAAAATAGTCAAGCTTATAGAATATACAATCCTAGATTGCAGACTATACAAGAGTCTGTGAATGTTTCCTTTGATGACTCTGAGCCCTATGCCCAGAAGAAGATCTCTGCAGGTGCTGAACAGGTTATTGAATCAACCTCTGACTCTTCTACACATGAGAACGTATCAGAAACTGTGACTCCTGCTGCTGATCAAAATGAAAGAACCCATGTTGTGGGCAATGTTGTGCTAACATCCCCTCTGTGCAATGATGACCCAACATTAAGTTCAACATCCCAGATTTACACTCATGATGAAGAACAAGCTGATCCTCATAATGAAACTGAGGCTGAATCTGACAATCCATCCGGCAACAATGCTACACCTATGTCTCCTGACACACGAAAGGATCCTCCTCCTCGAATTCGCAAAGATCATCCCAGTTCCCAAGTAATTGGAAATCCAGGAGGAAGGACATTGAGGGGAAACACGCGCAAAAACTACAAGGAGACACTCAGACTTGCTGAAATATGCCACTCTGTAAGTTCCTCGTGCTTTGTTTCACTAATTGAACCCAAAAATGTGAAAGAAGCTCTTGCTGATGATTTTTGGATAGAAGCAATGCAAGATGAACTTCGTCAGTTTCAAACAAATGAAGTTTGGACTCTTGTTCCCCGCCCCCATAATATAAATGTTATAGGCACCAAGTGGATTTTCAAAAACAAGAGTGATGAAAAGGGGATAGTTGTAAAAAACAAAGCCAGATTGGTTGCTCAAGGTTACACCCAAGTGGAAGGCATTGATTTCGATGAGACCTTCGCTCCTGTTGCTAAACTAGAGTCCATTCGCTTGCTCCTAGCCTTAGCATGTTGCCTTAACATAAAACTCAACCAAATGGATGTTAAAGGAGCTTTCTTGAATGGTTACATTGACAAAGAAGTGTATGTTGAACAACCTAGAGGGTTTGAAGATCCTTTTTATCCTGACCATGTTTTTAAACTAAGAAAAGCCTTGTATGGATTGAAACAAGCCCCACGCGCTTGGTATGCTAGGTTGACAGAATTCCTAGTTGGGTTAGGATTTAAAAGAGGTGAGGGAGATCAAACTCTGTTTATCCTCAGGAAAGGAAAAGACATCTGCATTGCTCAAATCTATGTTGATGATATTGTCTTTGGTGCTACAAACCTCTCCTTGCTAGATAAGTTTGTTCAAGCCATGACAGGAACTTTTGAGATGAGTATGATTGGTGAACTCAGTTTCTTCTTGGGGCTCCAGATACAGCAGAAACAGGAAGGCCTCTTTATCTCTCAAGAGAAATATGCCAAGAATCTTATCAAAAAATTTGGTCTGGAAAATGCCAAACCTTGCAGCACTCCCATGGCTACATCTCTGAAACTCAGCAAAACCGATGTTGGGGACGATGTTGACCCAACATTGTACAGATCAATGATTGGAAGTCTCTTGTATCTTTCAGCCACCAGACCGGACATCATGTTCTCTGTTTGTGTGTGTGCCAGGTATCAATCCAAACCCAAAATATCTCACTTAACTGCTGTCAAAAGAATCATTAGATATATATCAGGAACTGTTAATCTTGGATTATGGTATGCATGTGATTCAAACACTAATCTATTGGGATTTAGTGATTCTGATTGGGCTGGTGACTTAGATGATCGAAAATCGACTAGTGGAGGTTGTTTTTATCTTGGACCAAATCTTGTGTCATGGTATAGTAAGAAACAAAATTGCGTGTCTCTCTCTACTGCTGAATCTGAATATGTGGCGGCTGGGAGTTGTGTGTCTCAATTAATTTGGCTGAACAATATGCTGCATGAATATGGGTTTCAAAGTGACACTCGTTTGTTGTTTTGTGATAACCTTAGTGCCATTCACATATCCAAGAACCCTGTCCAACACTCACGCACCAAGCATATAGACATTCGACATCATTTTCTTAGAGACCTAGTCTCCAAACAAATAATTGACATACAACACATTGATACCACAAATCAGTTAGCTGACATTTTCACAAAGCCCCCTGATAAAGAGAGATTCTTCAGTGTGAGAAGGTCTCTTGGCCTTTGCACTATTTGATAGGATTTGCTGCAAGCAATGTTGACATAACATCCTGGTCAACATTGTCTTCTTTGTTTACCTAGTGTTGTCTTTCATTTATTCTTTTAGTCTTTTCTCTTTCTTATTCTTGTGTGTCTATGTGTTTTTTGTGCTTCTGTGCTGGTCAATGGTTGTTCCTATTTGTAACTTACAGTGGTGATGCTTAGGTTTTGAAAGGCTGCTTGAAACCAAGGTTGAAAGGTATCGAGTCTCCTGTGTGTTTGCTTTATGTAAAACCCACTTTTGCTGCTTTTTGGCCATGTTTTCTTGTACCTTGACTTGCACTTGATTTTGCCTCCTGCTCTTTGTGCTTAATAAATCTAATGAATTATGATAAAAAGGGCTCGAAGTGTTTCCGTCGAGGATCGTGTTGGGCAGGTTCCAAATACTATCCAAATATCGACGTGGCCAATGTGTCATATGTCGTGAGGGTTGATGGCCTGTACTGAAACCGACACGCACAAAAGTGTCGATTCTCGTAATGCTGCTGGTTCACTTTCTGAGTACCAAGTCACCCACTGTGGTAAACTGAGTGATCTCTATGCCATGAGACGTGTGTTTGCCTAACTCCGCATAGGCTTTGGCTTTGGAGCGGATTCATACGTGTTCCAATTATTTGACATGGTTCACAATCTCATGGTCACCCCCACTCACAATTCTGTTAATTGATCAATTTACTTTTTGAGGCAATGTTGAGTGTGTTTCTTTGGTATTCCTTTCTCCTTCGCTTTACTGCAAAGATCGATGGTGTTAATCGAATCGCACATCTTGAGACTTGGTTTCTGGCTGACTTACATTAAGAGTGGTCTGATATTCCGATGTTGTCATCAATGTTGAGCCAACATCCTGGTCAACATTGCCTGTGCTGGAAGTACCTTCTTTGCTGTGTTTTTGTGTGCTCTTTCTGTGTTTTGGGTTGGGTTTGAGGGGGAGTAATTTTGTGTCTTGGGTAATCTGGTAAAATGTAAAGTGTAAAATATAATATCTTACTCTTATCTGACCTTGATTTGTTTCCTAAAACAAAAATGTACCTCCCTAGGTTGAGTTTTGAGAACCTTCTTCATTCTTGACCTAATTGATACGGTGGTCATTTGCTTTCCTTAATCTCATATTAACAGCTGTGTACAGATCTTGGTTTGTGTTTTTGATATATATGATTATGATCCTTTGAGCAAACCAACCAAAAACACTCCTCCAACAATATTACCACTACCTCTCTCATTAGCCCACTTCTCCACCACTCACAAAAACTGCCATCCTTCTAAACCACTCTCTTATAAAAAAAAAAAAAAAAAAAAAAAATTTCTTTCCCTGTATTTACTTCTTACTCCCAAAACCCTTCACCTTCCTCTCACCTTACTCTCTTGTCACTCTCAACCAAAACTCCTCTCCCGCTCTTTCTGCCTCAACTCTACTTTCACGACCCAAACAATGTCGTCCCCGACAAAACCCGTCTTGCCCGGATTTTCATTGCAAACACCTGAAGGGGAGCAAGCTTATCCTCTTCCCATTCATGCTGAACCGGCCGATTTTGAGATTCCAGTCTATAATTGTGAGGATTCGGAAGATAGTGCTGAAAAACCCTCATCCCCTGTACCAAAACCACCATCTCCAAAAACCCAAACAGAGTCATCACCATCAAACCCCTCTGAATTTGCTGCAGAAACCCTTGTTAAATTGGGGAGCATGCCAGTCGACTTGCCACAAGATCTGAGGGATGATGATGAAAGCCCAATGGGGATAGAGAAAGATGCTCCCATGGAGGATGCTGGGAAAGATGTTGGACATCCCGAAATTCAACATGCAGATCTGACAGAAAACCCCCAAAACCCTGCACCTGTTGAAGAAGATGATGTACAACAACCTGACAAAACAGGGGAAACGGCTACTGATGGCCTGAATGATGAGAATCAGACCAGCATGCATTCTGAAAATGTTGAGAAACCCGCAGATGAGCCTACTATTGAACTAGTTGAAGTGGAAGATTGGCAGTCAGATGACTCAGAGAAAACTGAGAGTGATCCAATGAATATAGATGAGGATGTTGTTGCAACATCAGCTGCTCATGATGATAACAATGATGAAAGCTCTAATGATATGGAGGATTATGAGCCAGAAACTGAAGATGACTCTAAGGATGAGTCAATGGTTGAAGAAGAAGATCTGAGAAACTCAGATGACTCTGAAGATTATGAAGCTGAGACAGAGGAAGAATCTGAAGAAGAATCACTTGATGATGAGGATGTCATTCTTGGAGAAGACCAGATTGAAGACCCTGAGGTAAATGATCTATCCTCTGAACCTGTGTTTACAGATGGTTCTGATTGGGATGAAGATGCAGTTTCTCATTTGTTCTATGATAACAAGAATCTAGAAAAATATGAGAAAATAAAAAACAATGCTATAGATGTTGAGAAGATAATTAAAGAGGACTCATTTGAAGAGTATAACTTGGTTGCCTATCTGAAGAAAAGGAATCTCTATTATGCTGTTACTCAATATGCTGCATTTGTTCCTGAAATCATAAGAGAATTCTATGCCCATTTATCTGAAAATTTTGGTAGTGAAGGCCATGGTAAGCATCACTGTGTGTACTTGAGAGGTGATGTATTCTTCTTGACTTCTAAGGATATCAATACTGTGCTGCATAGAAATAGGGATGAGATTGAGACTCCTGTGGAGGTAACTATGGATGAAATTGCAAGAGAGCTAACTGCAGGAAAATTAAAATCTTGGCCTACTGGAACTCTAGATCTGAAATATTGTTGTTCTCTAGTATACATTCTTGCCAGATCTTTGCATAACCGGTTGCCATCTTCCAATAACAACAAGCTCGAGAGGCGGCCATGTTGCTTTACTGAGATTAAAATGGGTTACAATGTCAATCGGGAGAAAGGATTCTCAAGCATCTAGAAAATTCTAAGAATAGAGGATCGAGGCCATTTGATTCTTCCATCCACTATATTCTTTGTTCTTGGATGCGTGGTATTGAGGTTAAAGCCAATGATGTCTATCATTCCAACTTTAAGTCCATCACAGTCACCAAACAACTACTGGAAACACATGACAGGATCTGTGATCTTCCTTGGGTAGATCCTGATGTTTCTGTGAACATGGATGTGGAGGAGAATATGCCTCTTTCTACTGGCAAAACTGATGCACCAGAAAGCTCTGTAGTAGCAGCTCAACATTCCAATGTTGACTTATATGTTGGGACAACATTGACTCCTAACATTGAAACTCTGTCTGCGGGTATTTTAACTGAACAGGACAAGCTGATTTTGGAGCAAATCAAAGGGCTTGATGAGCAGATCTCAAACAATCTGAAGTTTAGAAGTACTCTAGTTTCTTTTCTTTCCTCACAAAAAGGGGGAGAATAGATAACTTGAGTTCATTCTTATTGAGTCTGTGTTGAACAATTATATTTTTTTGTGGGTCTGTAATATTTTAAATTCTCCTGAATATTTCTTAAGATGTCTGGTTAAGGGGGAGAATAGATCTTTAGTAGTTCTTAGTTATGTTTCTATGATCTGATCTCTTGTTTTATTTTGTGATGAAAGACTAAGATTAAGGGGGAGATTGAAAGTGCAGTATGCACTTATATTTTGATAATCATGTCTTTCAATAATCAGTTCCAAGTTTGTGTTTGTTGTTGTTTGTGAAGCTGCAGGATTATCAATGTTGTATAACATTGTGACAGGATAGAATTCAATGTTGGTATAACATTGAAGATATAGCATTGCCTTGAACATCGAACAAAGCACTTTGACAGATACTTGACCGGAAGTATTGACAAACGAACAAGAATTGATTTAAGGAAAAAACGACTTGTGGTGAAAGCAAGAAGGAATATATTTTATGAAGAATTGAAATATGGAAATTTCCTTCTATGCGCATTTTGAAGAAAATAAGTAAAAGGAAAAATTGCCTTTGCCAAGATCCTATTGCCTTTCGACATAGATGGAAGAGGTCGACATCTCAAGTATATATATGCAAGGATTCAGCAAAGCAATGTTCGAGCTTTTTGAAAAGATCAAAAGAGATTTTAGGCTTCTTGTTTTCTGCTAGCTTTAGAGTTTGTCTAAGAGTATTCATTGTTGGAATAACTCTTTCAAACATCGACCTAGAATAGCTTTTACTGTTGGTTCTTCTAGGGCTAGTTTTGGTTGTTTAATCAATCGTTTGTGATTGTATTAAACCTAGTTGATTAGATCTACTTTTTCTGTCAGTAGATATTTTGCCTAAGGCGCTGCCAATATATTTTTCTATATATTGGCTTGGTAATAGAAGTTACTTTATTCATCCGCTGCTATCTGTTTACTGTAGACATTGTTGAACAACATTGTTGGCAACATTGTCTATTGATCTTGTTTCAAAGTACCAATCCGGGATCTTAAGTTATTACACATTCTAAGTGGTGATATTTATAGTTGAAAATCAAACCGTTTGAATTACTATCCGTTAGGCTATTGAGATTCAAACTACAAACATTCCGTTGATAGTACTACAGAACTTTTGTCTCTTTGTTCAGAGATAAAGCTTTTGGTCAGCGAGTTCTGCAATGGCATTAAATCTACTTATTTATAACAAGCTACGGTCGGTCTATAGTAACATTTCTCATAGATAATTTATAAGGAATACTCTTTTAAGGATGTAGATAATATAACTAGACAAGATGCACTGTACTATCTTTTGCGAGGCTGTGCACGTCGCTATCAGAAACTCCAAGCCTTTCAGAAACTAAGGAAAACATCATTTCTTCCAGAAACATTGTTTTCACTAAGTTATCTTTTGCATATGGCTTTTGAGGCACAATTCCTTAGTCTTCGGTAATCTTGTGCAGTCTTCATATCTTCAAATAGTTGAGCTCTTTCTGTTGGCTGCCTTCTTCTTGGTCTTCTTCAAAGATATAAAATTACATTCAAAGACCTAACATCCTATACAAGAATTACTAGACTAATCATACTAAGTATACTTCCACTTTTACAATGTTCAAGTGAACCAAGAGTACTAGATACCTTTCTCAACTAAGGTAAGTCACTATGGTGTACTGATGAAAACTAAACAGATATTTCCTAACAGAGGATCAGTCCAACTCAAAGATTTTTCTACACTCTCTTTTCTTTGGTGAGGACTAAGGACGTACTATCATGTTTATACCCTCATCTTATTGAGGCCATATGTGGGAAACAATTAGAAAAAGTCCATGGCTCCAAAGAAAGATCAAGATCCGAATACCTCAAGAAGAAATCTCCCCCATATCGATCCAAACCTCCAAGCTCCAAAACCAACCGAGCAAAACCCTATTGGAAACGAAACAGTCTGAGCCACAAGGTCAAGGTCCGTCTGAGCAGCTCTAGAGGCCACCAAAAATGTGCTCCAGGAGGGAATAGTGGAGAGCACACACTCAAGCTTCACGCGTGGACTCACAATCTGAGCGGAGCAGTAGTGATGGTGCCAACATAAATCTCCAGCCCACATTGATCCCGAGGCATTTGGTTTTCGAAGAGATCAATTTGTTGCATTACTATGGTGTGGTGAAGCCACATCATTCCACATAACAAAGACAAAGATATTCGGGCAGCACCATACTCCCTCAACTTTTCCGTTTTTTTCCCTACCAAACAGCCAGATGGGTGATATTTTGTCTTGAAGATCATGTTTCACCATACCATACTCCCTACCAAACAGACAAGGTGTTTGCACCTTGCGACTTGTGAGTACTTACAAAATCACATTCAGTTGTAAAAGTATACAATAATATTCTTATTATACCTCTCATAAATTTAAATGTAAGACCTACAATGCAAAATAAGTTATAATGCGACTAAAAAAGTCAAAATCACGTTCAGAAAGCTTCTTCTTCTTCTTTTTTGTTGAAATATAAAGATGCGTTAGTTAATGAAGCCAAGAAGGACAACACGGACAAGAATCCCAAACTGTGAGGCCTCGCAAAACAGGATTAGCTACTAACCGGTAACTCTTCGTGTTTACGTCCCTATCCGGTACCCCATTGCCATACTTGGCCAAAACATCAACTACGCCATTACTTTCCCTGAAGACAAAACAAAGTTCTACTTGTCGAAACTGTCTACGGAGTTGCCTGATTTCCTTGATGATACCCCGGTGCTCCCATGCCGGCTGCTGGGCCACGTTGAGATAGTTAAAGACATAACGAGAGTCGGTACGAACGTAATTGTTCAATAGGCCCAATTGGATGGCCAATTTCATTCCTGTCAAAAGGGCCGGCCCACAACTCTGCATAATTTATCTCTGTTTTCCCAATGGTTCCTAAAGCCGCCCGAATAAAGGAACCATTATTTTTCCTGATAATGCAACCAAATCCCACAATGCATATTTCCCCATGGACTGACCCATCAACATTAAGTTCAACACAAGGAAAAGGAGGAGGATCCCAAGAACAACTTATCACATGTTTCAAGCTTTCATTTTTCATAAATTTAAAATCACAATCTTTTTTGCAAATTGAAAAAGGATTTGATGATCAAAGTTACAGAAACCTGTTGTCCCTAGGAAATGAAAAGATTCCTTACTCTCCACATTATCCAAAATAAATGCAAATAAGGTGAGTTGGGTATTGGAGGTGTCCTCTTCCCTACCGCATGCTGCACTACTTCGTAGTGCTTTAAAGGTTGTACCATATTTATTAAATAATGTACCGTACAACACATTAAAGCATTAAGAGGTAGTGCATCATGCTGTAGGGTAGAAAAAACCGGTATTGGAGGTCAGTGGCAATTGAAACAAGATCTCTTCCATAAAAGGATTTTGCAAAATGGATAGGGAAGGAAAAAGCTGAAATCCTAACTCATCAAACAAATGATACTTAAAAAAGAGATGATTAATTTATTCTTCCACTGAATTTCACAACTGACACAGAGGAGAAGAAAATATATTTTGTCAAAAAAGAAGGTCAGCTGTTGGTAAACGGTGATGAAGAATCAACCAATGGAAAGAGATGATTCTTGGCACAGTGTGCAATTGCCAGATCCTATACCAGGTCCAATTTGGTGTGAAAAAAGATTTTCGAGCCATAACCAAATAGACAGATTTTAAAGTAAAGGATCCCGAAGAATCAAAACTCCAAACAACTTTTTTTTGGAACGAGAATATATTATCAAACTCCAAAAACAGTACAAAGCAGAAGGCGATCAGAGATCCAGCCTAGGATACGAATAAAACAGTAAGACTATGCTATCATGAGACTCCCAACATGGGGTCGTAGTCTAGGTACCATCCAAGACCTATGAATAATGACTGTAATAATCTGTTGTGCAACATTTACTGGCCTATCATTAGAAGCAAAACACATGTTATTCCTATGTTTCCACACCTCGTAAATGGTTTCAATAAAAGCCAATTTGAGGAGCCGCTTCTTCCAATGCTTTCCTTTTGTTTGGCGTAGAATCCATACAATCTCCGTCATCCATGTCCCTGGGGTATGCGGCATATCCAACCAGTGCAGCACCTCCGTCCAGATTTGTTTCGATTCATTGCATTGGAAGAGAAGATGATCTCGTGTCTCAATCTCTGTACAAAAACAGCATTTATCCGAATCCAACAAGCCAAAGCGAAGGAGTCGGCTCTTCGTAGGTAGCCGGTCGTGGCATGCCATCCATGTGACTATGCGTGCTCTAGGGCGGGCCAGGTTCCCGAACATGAGTGACTTCCAGTCAACCTCTGGCCTTACGATTTGCATGGATTGGTACATTGCTCCCGTTTGGAACTTGGGGGCCAATAGCATTGAGTCCCAAGTTGTATTACCAATGGCCAGCGATCTACAATCCAAAATCCCTTTCATAATCCAGGAACTCGAAGTGGGTGTCGGGCTAGAGAAGATGCGGTCCCGGGGTATGTAATACGCATGGATCCATTTAACCCAAAGATTGTCCTGCTTCTTACATAGATTCCATAGGAGTTTTAACATACAAGCCTGACTCCATAATTTGATGTCAATGATCTGTAGACCGCCTTGGCTTGTCGAGGAAGATGGAATATGAATAGAAACGATCTCATCAACTAAGTCATTTGGGAGGAAATCAAAAAGCTTGGGTATATTTCAAGAGTGATTTACAATGAAACTGCTGACAATAAGATGTGGTTCAGAAAGCTTCTTTTAGTTCTTCCTCCTTGTTTTTTTTTTTTTTTTTTTAATAAGTTTAGTTTATAAACTCAATAATGCAATGAGAAAGGAACACCAGATTATCCGCATATCTAAATGTTCTTATTGGATTGATACAAATGAATTATTACAAGAATTTATAAAATTGAATTTGTTTACAGGAATATATTGTTTCATGATATCATAGACTTGTCTAGGGGTGCACATATAGTCCGAAAATCCGATCCGATCAAATCCGTTGTGATCGGATCGGATTTTAGATTAACATATTTGAGATTTTCGGATTTCGGATCGGATTAAATCCGTGAATTTTCGGATTAATCTGATTCAATTCGAAATATTTAAAAAAAAATTACCTCCCATTAACTAAAAACATTTTTTTACCTCTAACAATTTATCCCAAACCCTACCATATAAAAACAAAAGAAACCCAAAGCCAAATCCTACTTCTCAATTTTCAGCGCCCATTTGGGCCATTTCTTCTTCAGTCTTCACTTCTTCACCAGTCCATCGGCATCAACAGTCAAGATCAACGTTCCCAAAGTCATCACAACTCACAAGGATTAACGTGCTACCTCGAGCCCCATATTGCTATACCCCACTATAGAGAAAGAAAGATGCTACTCTATTTTAGGAATGTTTCTAGTACTATGAGATGAAATATTCAGTATAAAGTTCATGACCCGAACTGCATACCGCTCAAGATCAACGTTCCTACTTCCTAGACCCTAGTTCCTACTTTCTGATATCTTTAATTTTTTTTAAATTTCGAATTTGAAAAAATCCGATCCGAGATCGGATCAATCCAAATCCGATCCGATCTATCCGAACGATCGGATCGGATTGACCTGGTGGTGGTCCGAAACTTCGGATCAATCCGAACTTCGGATCGGAATGATCTGAATGTGCACCCCTTGCGATTAACAAATGATCAAATCCTTGCAATACAATTTTAATCAGTATAAAATAAAATCAACAGCTTTCATAGCTCAGTTGGTTAGAGCACCCGTTTAGTAAGCAGAAGGTCTTGAGTTCAACTCTCAATGAAAGCAAGGAGGATTGGATAGAAATGGACTTACCGATTTTCTCCTGTTTTTGCTTGTTATAACATATAGTATTATTTAGAAACATTATAACTGAAGAGAAAAAAAAATGTTAAATTCAAGTTACCCATATATTGCTTTGTGAGTGGTGATTATAAATTGCTAATTAGCTCATCTCATAAATGTAACTGTAACACGATCCGTTAGCTAAATGCTCAAGCTGAATTGTTGGAGTTATGTGGGTTTACTAAATGCTGGCCCATCATAAAATCATCTGGGCATTTGGTCACGTCTAAGTAAAGCTGGCCCAAAATGAGCTTTATCTTTATTCATGAAAGAAAGAAAATGGGGAAAACTCCCGTGAAAGACCAAATTAAAATTACAAGTATCAAAAAAAGGCCAAGTGCCTTTACACCCCACATGAATGGACGCTTATACCCCTCGGATGGTTAAAAATGAATTAACACTTTCAAAAATAATTTTTAATATCATTTCACCTCTTAAAATTTTTAGTTTGGTTTTTCCACTTAATTTGTATTCGGATATTTTTTCAGTTTAAATGTAATTCTTTTAAGTTGTTACATATTTGTTTGAATGTATAGAGTATAGACTGTATTAGTAGAGTACACTAATACGATCAGATTAATATCTGATCCACTAATACGATCAGTATTAATATGATCCATTAATCTGATGGGATCAGTATTAGTAAACTCTACTAATACAGTCGAATGTATATATAGTACATTAATACAGTCCGACTATATTCATGTTCTTTATTAATACAGTGAGTCTGGTCAAACTGTATTAATAGAGTTATGGGAACGATCCAACTGTACTAGTAGAGTTGAGTAATACAGTCCATTGTATTAGTAGAGTTCACAATACAGTGGACTGTATTAGTGGATTAGTAATACAGAATATCAACAAGCAGAAAATTTAATAAAACGAAAATAAACAAAATATGGATAAAATAGAAAAACTAAAAGAAAAAATATGTTTGTGAAATTTCGAAGGTGCAGCTGAGAGGCCATTTTCGTCGGTGGTGTTGAAAGTCGGACATCTGGGCGGATCTGGACGAGATCTTGAAGGATCTTGGTGTGAAAGTCGGAGATCTGGCCACGTAGGAGAGTTGAGGGGCAAGATATTGAGTGGATGTAGGCAGATTTGGACAAGATCTTGAAATATCTTGATGATTGGACGGATCTTGATGGATATTCTCAGATCTTGAAGGATCTTGAATGGATCTTCCCAGATCTTGACGAATTAGAAAACCCTAATTTTTTGTGGTGTGTGGAGGCTGGATGGTGGTGGGCGATGGTGAATCTGGTGGCATAAACGTTGGTGGTGGGGTAACAGATCGATGGAGGGGGAGGCGACTAGTGTGGTTGCCTGGTGGAGGGAGGTGGAGCACTGGCGGTGGACGGTAGGTGGAGGCGGTGGTCTGAAGTAGAGGCTCTTGGGTGGTGGAAGTGTTGTGGTGCGGTGTTGGTGGGTGGAGGCGTATGGTGGTACGGTGGTGGGTGGGTGGAGGCGTATGGTGGTGCGGTGGTGGGTGGGTGGAGGCGGGGTGGATCTGAATGAAGAGAGTGGGGTGAATGAAGAGAGTGAAGAGAGTGGGGTGAATGAAGAAAATGAAGAGAGGCATGGAGAGTAGATAAATAAATAAGGGGGCATTTCAGACATTTTAGGGACGAAAATTGTGTGTAAAAGTCTCAGGCCGTTTTATGAATCAAACCGATTGATATGGTACCGGCTTGTGACTTTCCCAAAATGTGCCAAGATGGAGTAGGAATCCGATATCTAACTTGACATTTTCATTAAGGAAAAAAAAAAAATCATCCACCTTACTCTATTTTTCACATTATAATACAGCCCACACTGTAATTTCTTCATATTGTAAGTAAAATCAAATGTTTTTTTTTTCACGTTATAAATATAGTCAAACTGTATTTGTTCACTGTAGTTGACATTTTCTTAGTTTAGTTTGATTCTACTATGTCGTTTTTCAGAATTGATATGTCAACGTGGCCTTCGACGCCACTTTTGAGTAGAACGATTACTAACATGATACTTTTATGCAAAAAAGGCCACCTAATTTCATGCATTTATTCACATTATAAATAAATATGTGATATAATGATTTATATCTTCACGTTATAAATGCATATAACGATGTACTTTTACTGCAGTGGACTTTTTTAGTTTGGTTTGAATTTGTTTTACTATATCTTTCTGTGTTAAGGTAGGGCTAGGGGTCGGGTGAGATTTTTGGGATTTTGGGATTTCGGGATCGGGAATTTGGGATCGGGACATATTTTTCACGTTCCAATCCCATCCCAAATAAAGTTGGGATTTTTCGGGATTGGGACTTTAGGATTTGGGCGGGATCGGGCGGGATTTCGGGATCTGATATATTTTTGTTGAATTTTCAACACTCTCGATACTTTTGGACAACAATTTATAATTTAACAAAAACTAGTTCACATTAACCATAATTACATAATCCTACTTTTGTATGGCTTTAAAAAACAACTTGCACCTCTATATGCATAAATCAAACAATTTACAAGTCAGTACGAATTCGACTCATACCACAAGCTAACTTGTTTTATTTGTGTTTTCATCGGTTAAACATTTAACGGATTGAAAACAAGTACCACCCAAACATCAATCTCATCCTAAAAGAGTTGTAGTTTTTCTGTAACTTATAGTAGTATTAATTATTTATTGATTTATTCATCATCCCATTTGGATCCCAAATTCCAATTTGGATGCAAAATCAATCCTAATCCCATCCCAAAATTATATATGGGAATTCGAAAATTATCCCAATTGGGATCGGGAATTTCGAGATCGAAAATTTTAGGATAATCCCAATCGGGATCGGAATTTTCCCAATATTCCATACCAAACCCCCACCCCTAGATTAAGGTGTAAAATTGATCATTAAGTAGAACTTTTCCTTTAAAAGCATCAGTAACGATTTGGAGTAACTGATAAATACTTGCTCATGCATAAAGTTGCATAAAGTTCGTTAAATAGTGGGGCTAGAGCACAGGCCATTGTACTCCCTCTGATCCACTAATAACTTTTCAAGCTCTCACTTTCTCTTCAATTTGAGAAGGTGATAAAAAAAAATAGTTGATAAGATATAATAGTATACGGATAAAGTTGTAATTGAGTGATAAATTAAAAGAGAGGTTGAATAAATTGATGAGAGACCTAGCTCAATTGCTTAGGCTGATGTGCAATAACTCAGAGTTATGGGTACAAGTCTCGCAAGTGCGAATTGTGTTCTATTGTATTGTAGTTGTGATAGTTGATGCATTTGTAATGGTTGATAGATCGAGTGATGATATATTAGTTAATTTGATGTAATATGACTGTAATCTTGATATTCTAAAAAAAAATTGATGATAAAGTAGGAAAGAGAAATAACAAAAACTTAGTTATGAGGTAAAATATTTTCATTTATGGGTTCTGAAGTTTCTAATAGAACCCCGAGAAAAAGAAAGTAAGTTATTATTGGAACGGGGGAGTATCAAACTTGTTTCTGGAATAGCAGTCCTTTATCAATATACAAACTTTTGCGAGGGACCGTCTCTCAAACTTTAAAAAAAAACCATTATTATGTTTAACTTCAGACATCATATGTTTAATAAACCTGCATTATACTTGTATTTACTTGCATTTCTAAACATGTTATATTTATATCTAATTATACAATGTTTTTAATAAAATACTACCCCCTCCGGTCCATTAAACACTTCCTAAGCACTTGCTTTCTCTTCAATTAAGGAATGGCTTTGACTTTTGGACTATATTGTTATTAATTTATGAAACTTATCAAGATCTGTTATTGATGAAATGTTAGGGCCCCGATGAGTTATGGGTGTTTATTAGGGGGAGCATAGGTGTAATTTTTCCAATAAAATATATAGTTTGTAAGATGTATTATATTGGTAAATTTGTAATTGTGTGATAAAGTAAGAGAGAGATTAAATAAAGTGATGATAAAGTAGAAAAGAGAAATAATAAAAATAATAAATTAGGGGGTAAAAACTTTCCATATATGAGAATGGAGGTTTCTAATGGAACCCCATAAAAGGAAAGTTTAGGTAGGATGAATAATTGTACTAGAATCTTCGTGTATGGTCCGCCTACAAAATAAGGTAGGGGTTAGGCCTAGACCAGCGTTTGCAGTGGCCCTGACTTGTATTGCCGACATAAGATATTGCACTTGCTCTTCTAAGAGATCGATTAAGGTGGAGTCGGCTAAGCATTGGACAGGGAATGGGACTGGTAGATTGAGGATTGGGGCGTTGTGAGGGGTAGGGTTGGCGGTTGGAGCCCGTCCTTGGCTTGACACGGAGGCTAGGAGCCATCTCGGGGGTCATGTTCTGGTATGACCTGATTGCTTGGTGCTGATTCTATCGGAGCGGAGCTTCGTGTCCGATCCGTAGGACCCTGACCTCCCTCGGAGGTCGAGGCCCTAGAGTTGGTGGTCGCGTTTCGTTTCCTTGTTTGCTTCTGAACCATGACTTTTCATAAAGATTCCCATAGACGGCGCCAATATGATGTTGTATAAAAACGGTTAAGTCCTTTAGCCTCAGAATAGGTACTCCCAAGCTTAGGTAGGATGAATAATTGTACTAGAATCTTCGTGTATGGTCCACCTGCAAAATGAGGTAGGGGTTAGACCCCTTTTTGTCCCGTTTGCCTTGGACAAACCGGACTTAGTTTCAACTTGTCTTATCGGTAAAATAGATGTCCGAGTAGACTAGAGAGTAGTATATTGTATGATGTGAAGTAAATGTGCTCCTATTTATAGGAAGTACTCCTGGAGACAAGTCTCTGACTTGCCCGGAGTTTGGTCGGTTCAACTAGCTCCTGACACGTGTACTCGTAGTAAGGTGGCGCGTTTAGATCATGCGGCGGTTTAGGACCATAGGAGGTCGACCTTTGTTGGTCCAGATAACGGCAAAGTAAAAGACTAGAGGGGGGTGGGGGTGAATAGTCTTTTAAAACTTTTGTCGATAAACACAGTTTCTCAGATATCTGTGTAGATATCTGATACTTAATTTCAGAGAGCGGAAGACTTTTATGTGATAAGTGCACGTGCTCAGCAAGATGTGTGTAAGTACTTTGCAAGATAAGTACAGCAAGTAATAAACCGCAGAAAGTAAATAACACAAGTCTTTTTATAGTGGTATCTGAAGGTGGCGTAATCCTTCAACTAATCCACTTCGGCCTTTGTCAGACCTAGAATCCACTAAGACAGATAAATGAGTTAACCTTACAGATATCTTCTCTTGATTCCTAAATATACTAGGTTCCCAACCAAGTGTTCCCCCTGAGTTATTTCCCAGCTTTCACAGCCAAGTACTTTCTGTACTCAGAAACCTTTTTGAGCTATTCCTTAGCTTCCCAAGCTAAGTACTTCCTGTGCTCAGCAACCTTGGAGTATTTCCTTAGTTTCCCAAACTAAGTACTTCCTATACTCCACGCCGAATATGGTGTTGGTTTTAGGTTTGTTTGTCAGGTGAGCTTCTTAAATAACTTATTCAGTTATTCAGATAACTCTATGAATCAAGTATACTTAATACACTTTTCAATGTATGGTATCTTGTTCTCTACTGACCCAAGTCTATTGTAAGTGTTCCAGAGAATGAATCTCATATATGAAGTCTTAGTTCAACTCCTTCACAGATAGCAATGCTTGTTAAGGATCAGGACACTTAGAACTTTTGTGCTACTTAGAATCAAGAGCTTTGGTCGTAACAGAAAGCTTGAAGGTAAGTAGTTTGCTTGAGAGATCTTGTGTGTGAGTATTCAATGTAAGTTCAGTGTTCTGTGTGTTCTAAGGTGTATTCTCAAGCAGTCTAGTGTTGATATTTGTAGATGAATTTTAGTGCCGTTTGAATAGTATCCGTTAGACTTAACTCAATTTCAAACTATTGATATCTGAATATAATCTTTATCGAGTTTGTCTTCTTCTGCCAGGTTACCGCTTTTTTTCGAGACATTTACATCTGCGCATTTAATTAATGCACTGTACTATATTTTGTCCTGTAGTGCCAACGGAACTATGCATGGTATCAGAGATCTTTATACAATCAGAGTTTTCTGAAACTTTGCATGTTGTTTTCCATCGATTATCACAACTCCAGATACCATTTGTTGAAACAACCCTGGTATAAAATATTTCTCTTTCAGAAACATAATTTATATCCAAGGTATCTGAGTGTAGATATCTGTGGGCACTTTCCTCGTCCCAGAAACATTTTATTCTCAGATATCTTTTGAAACACTTGTGTGAGTTTCCTCTTTTACAGTGTTCAAGTGAACCAAAAGTACTAACCACCTTTCTGAGCTAAGATAAGTCATTAGGTTGCTGATCAAAATCTAAACAGATATTCCTAACAAATTTCCCCCATTTTGATCAGTCAACGATGACTATCTGACCTATTACAAATCTGGATGAGGAAACAATCCATCACTTAATCATTTCTTATGATCTTCAAGTTCATATAATTAAGTGCAGAAAGTAAACATCAACCAATCACAAGGTGTGATCTTTGCTGACAAGTTATCTTTTATAAAGAATGATATCTGAGAGTAAGTTCATCAGATATGATACAGAGAAAGCTTACAGATAACTTTAGTACATAATACAATTTAGCTCAGTCAGCAAGATACAAAAATACATAGTAAATTAGGACAACAGGAGTAACCAAGCTCCAAGTAGACATCCTAATGAACTAGTCTTCAAGTCTTCTATACTTCAAGTTTTCAAAATAGCGCCATGGATCAATCTGCAAATTTCCTATCACCAAACCTTTGGATATCATCATAGTAGTCATAGAGAAGAGTTCTGACAATCATCTCTGTGTCTCTTGCAAATCCACAGACTTCCTTGTAGGTTTTGGTAGGATTTTTCTTGACAAAGTGCTTGACCACAAATACTTTCCCCACTTCCAGGCATGCTCAATTCTGATATCTGATAGCTTGAAATATTCATAAATGATCTTCAGATATCTGATGTCACCCTTGTATTGATCTTCAGTTAAGTAGAAGGACTCATAGGGTTCCACAACAAGTCTTGCTCTTGTGCCTGTTCCAGTAATGTTGGGAATTCTGTGCACATCATCTGGCTTTCCATAAGGACATTCATCAGAGAGGTCCTTTTTCATGGCTTCTATTCTCTTGATTACTTCAAAATCCAACCATGCTTTGATGTGGTTGGTGTTAATCAAGATTGGCTTGTCTTTTCTCCATGCCATGAGCTGTTTATGGATTGGTTCTGGAAACCTTGAATTTAGCAGTAAATGCCTGAGTTCCAGAATCCAGTAGCCATTTTTCTGATTTATGCACCTGTATATAGAGGAGTTGTTGTCATTCTTCACATACTCAATTTTGGCTTCTTCTGGCCTGAGTGGAAGTTAACTTTGTCTTTGTTCAGCTCTCAGCCTGTTTCTCCTTTGTCTTGAATTCTCCTTTGGGGTAATGCTTGAAGAACCACCCTGGATAGACTTGGTATTTCCAGAGGGTGTTTTAGCTGCCAAAGGCTTTGCAGCTATGGGCTCAGTTAGGCTTTCAATTTTCCTTTTTCTGTGAAGAGGAGCTTCATCTTCATCAGTCTCTTCATCATCATCATCAAGATTAATTCTTGTGAGACTTTTGCAGCCTTCTTCATTGCCCAAGGATTTGATTTGGCCTTCTTCTTCTTCTTCAGAAGATTCATCAATCCCTTTTACTTGTCTTCTCCTTGGAGCCTTGGTACTCCTTGGAAGTTCCTGTGCTCTGGCCCTTGCTGTCATTCCTTGTTCAGGAAGTTGAGTGGTGGCCACTATCTGTAGAGCAGTCTGACTGGAGGAGGGCTCATTTATTCTGAGAGGTGGTTGTTCAGATTTTCTTTTGTTTCCTCTTCCTCTCTGAGCCTCTTGATATTCTTCCCCCTTAGTCATTGTTGATTGACTCAGAATTACAAATGATTCTGAAAGGGAGTTAAAGTTCCCTTGCAGATAGTTGTAAGTAGCAACCAACTTTTCCAGATCAGCCTTGAGCTCCTGATTTTGTTTGATAAGACTAGTATCCTTATCAGTAAGCTCTACCAGTGGGCCTTGAACATCATCTACTTTTCCAGCAGCATAGCAAGCCTCTTCAAAGGCTTTTGCAGCCAAGTTTTAGTCATCATCCCTAACCATGCCTAGATCTTTATGAGAAATGACCACACTGGTTGTTCTCTGAGTGATGAGCTCAGTGAATGACTTTAGCCAGTACTTGATATCTATTCAAGTATTCATTGGAGTTGACATTTGGCAACTTGCTGAATGTTTCAGGAGCAATCAGCTTCCTTTTCAAATGTGAAACCGCCAAGTGTTCATTGCGGTGATCTGCCAAAGTCTTGTCTTCTTCATCATCTGAGTTATCAGCCCAGTGATCTTCATCCTCTTGGACATTTTCATCAATGTTCTCTAGTCCAGCAACCATCTCAGAGATGGGTTTCTTTCCTTTCAGTGAGGAGGATGGAACATCTTCTTGGAATGCAGCCTTAGCATCATGCTTGTCATTAGATACTTGTTCAGTATCTAATTCTTCAGCAATTGCTTGAACAGCAAGCTGGAGTTCTTTCATTTCAGCATAAGCTTCCATTTCCTTGATTGTTTGATCTTCAATCTTCTGGAGCTTTGCTCTAGATTTAGCTATCTTTTCTTCCTGTTGAAGATGTAGCTGTTGTTCTTCTTCCAACAGTTGTTTGAGTTGAGCAACTCTGGCTTGTGCATATGTTATTTTCTGAGTTGTTCCCTCAGAGTGCTCAACTACTTGTTCAGTAGTAACTTTGTGTTGGGAAGTTGGATGATTAGATTTCTGAGGAGATGGAGGATGGGATTGCTGTGAAGTCATCTCAGTGTGCTTTTCAGCAGCTGAGGCAATGTGTCCTTGTGAAATCCCTCCTGTCCCTGGTGCAGGGGCATCATCATCATCATCCTTTTTGTGATGGTCAGAGGGAGGTTCGTCAAAGTTATTTTCATCTATTTCTTCCTCCTCATCGTCTTCAGATACAAGATTAATCACTTCCGGAATAGTGATCTTCTGCCCATTAACCTCTTCTTCAGAAGGAATAAATTGTAGAGTCTGGGGCAGGACTGGCTTGAATGCCATCTGTAATCTTGTCTGACCATCAGCCTGATTAAAGGCTTGAATCAACTTCTGTGCCACTTCTCTGGAGAAATCCTTATGCAATAAGGTCGCAACTTGATACTGTTCCGTGGGAAACATTGCATGGATGTAGTTCTCCAAGTCAAGAGCTCGTGCTCATCTCGTAGGTTGATCTGTGATTCTCAATATTTCAGAGAGATCTGAGCACCTTAACCTCTGCCATTTCTTGAAGCATTGAATGTGCTTTGGCAGGGTATGAGCTTTGAAGAAAGGAAGTAGGTCCTTTTTCTCATCATCATGGACATTCGTGGCACTTGATTGAGCCTGA
This sequence comes from Plantago major, assembly GCA_026545765.1. Classification (NCBI taxonomy): domain Eukaryota; kingdom Viridiplantae; phylum Streptophyta; class Magnoliopsida; order Lamiales; family Plantaginaceae; genus Plantago; species Plantago major. The sequence continues at coordinate 42,582,787 of CM048840.1, forward strand.
AAGAGAGAGTTTTGAGTTAGTTTCAAAACTTGTGTAGATATCTGGGTTTCATAGTAGTCAAGTATCTGTGTTACCTGTGCAACAGCAACAGGCTTAGAAGGTTGGACTACTGAGGTTCCAGGTGCCTCAGATATCTTGGTGCGAGGAGGAGACTTGGTAGTTTGATCCTCAGCATCCTCTCTTTCTTTTTGATCCTGAGAATAAAATACAACAACACACTTAGAAATTTATCAGGAGAGAAACACTTAGACAAATTGATATCTGAGGTGTCAATCACCTCCACAGTAGGAGGCTCAGATACTTGTCTCTCAAAAACTTGTACAGTCTCTGGTATTCTCTCGGGTGATGAAGGTTTGGTGGCCTCATCAATTTCCATTGGTTGAGGGGATTGAGTGGGCAATTCCCCAGCAACTTTTACTTCTGTTTGAACCTGTTAAGTAGAATGTGTTAGTCTAAAAAAAATGATCAGAGATTGTTCTTTGAGGAGTATGAATATCTGAATGAAATACCTTCTCTACAGAAGGTTCAGATACATGTTCCTCAGAGGCATTGGAAGCCTCTGGATTCCTCTATGAAGAGATAGACTTTTCAGTCTCTTCATTTTTCTTCTCAGTTGGAGCCTATTAGAAACAAACACTTATTACTCAAGTGTATTAACGAATATATGAAAAATTATATCTTAAGGAAGTCTTTATCACCTGTAGCACAGGCTCAGATTCCTTAAGTTGTGAGGGTGTGGAAGCCTCCTTCTCAGTTTCTGAGGCAAGCTTTTCAGCTTCCTCTTGTTCTCGTGTTTCTAAATCAGCCTGTAACAAAGAAATTCTATTAAATAACAAGATTATGTGGCACAAAATATCACAAGTATAGAGTTAAACCATTCAGATACCTGAGTAATGTCAAGCTGATTGGTCTCTGGAATTTGTGACCCTTCTATGCGTTGGTCTTGTTGTTCCATTTCATCTTCTTTGTTTGAAGTTTCAGGTACTTCAGACCTTGCCTGAGTATGCAACTCAGTTGCCTCCCCTGGTTGATCATTCTAAGCAGATGTCTCAGTTTGATCCCTCTCATTGAGTTGGGGAACCTGCTCTTTTGCAGGATTTTCTTCAGCAATGAAAGATGCTAGTATCTGCAGCTCAAGTAGCATTTCAGCAGTATTCACATCTGGCTGTTGTGGTTGTTGTGCTTGAGACAGACTGTTGAGTGTTGAGGCAATGGCAGTATCCTCCAACACTAAGCTATCACTCATCAGAGCATCTTCAATATGCTTTAGTCTTTCTTGCTCTGATGGTGTAATTTGTCCAGTGACCTTGGACTCTGTTGCTTCTTTAGCAACCTTTGTAACAGGTGCTTGTTCAGCAACCTGTGGTGTAGGTTCTTCTTCAGATACCTCTACACCAGTTACTTTTTCAGTAACCTTAGCCCTTTTAGATTTTTCTAGGACTTGAGAGATGACTAGTTCATCATCTTCATCGTCAGAGCTCTCATTAGGACTGATTGGTCAATATCCCTGCGGTTTCTACAGATAGGGCTTCGTATCTATCACTACTTTCTTTAGCTGCATTGATAAGTTCATCAGCAAGGCTTTCGGCTAGTCTTCACATTTCTGAAAGCACTTTCTCTTGCTGAGTCTACTTGTTCAGTAGTTGATACCTCTTTTGCAGCATTGATGAGTTCATCTGCATTTATGAGTTCATCGGCAGCTACGACAGATATCTGGGAATCGACAGCCTCAATGGGTGTGCCTTCTGATTTGCCAGCAGACTTCTTTCGTGAAGTTCTGGGCTTCTTGGTCGCAACTTTTCCCTCAGATACCTCTTCAGTCTTTCGCTTCTTGGAACCTTTCTGAGATCCAGTAACCTTTTTCATCATGTTCGTATACTCATATTTGTAGAGTAGGTTACTGTTGGCAATGTCTGCCTTCTCTCTGAGCTCAATGCCAAGCTTTTCCAGTAAGTAGCATATCTTTAGACCATAACATAATGTGGTATTTGGCTCAGCAAGTCCCTTAGTGATTGTAGGCTCAAAGCCTTGAATCTTCTTCACAAATTTCATAAAGGCGTACTTTACCCAATTGAAAGGGTTTTCCAGCCTTTTGTCTTGTTGTTGCAACAAGAACATCATTATCCAGCATTTTTGGCTTATTTGGTCAGCACCTCCTTGTAGACCATCAAAGCATCTGTGAAGAATGCATGCCAACACATCCCATTGAACCAACAGATATCTGGTTCTGATGTCAGCAAGCTTGAAGTCAGTGGGTGTATCTGATTTTTCAAGATTACACACATCACTGTACAGTTGTTTTACACCTTCAAGGAGATCATCATCCTTGGTGTCTATTTCAAAATCCTTTCTAAGATTTTGAAGGTCAAACAACTTGCAGAAAGTTGTTAAGTCCAGAAGGATTTCCTTTCCTTGGACTGGAGTTCTGATAGACACTATTGCAGTGCCTTCAGAAACACAGGATATAATCCTGGAGTTGTTGTAGAATTCTAACACATCTAGTGAAGAGATTCTACTGGGTAAAGCTGATAGAAAACCCTTGATTTTTGCCTTTTCAAGCATGTCAAGTATCAGTTTTCTGTCGGCTTTAGTCTCAACAGCAGCAGTGAGGTATTCCTCGATCATGGCACCACCCCAAATTATTCTGTGATTTGAAGTCCAATGATCGGGATTGAAGTTCCCTACCAATCGATTGATGATAACTACCAACTCTGGTGCTTGCTTTTCAGCAGTACCAGTGGTAGTACTTTGGGATTTCTGGGTAGTTGATCGTTTGGGGGCCATCTCTTTATATATTGTAAGTTTTTCGAAGTTTGAAAGAGATTAAGGTGTAAGATTAGTGATTCTTTGCAGAAAAACTAATTTGGGAGTAGAGATTTGCAGAGAGGATAGAATGGTTTTTGCTATTCTTGTGCAAGTCGGAATGTTGGATTAGGCGAAAGTGATTTCTTTTGCCAAAATCCTATATATATAGCAATGAAATCTCAACAGACATATACATACAAATCAATTTTATTTGTAAGTATCTGTGTATTGCGACAAAGGGTAAAAGCTTGTTAGGCATTAAATGCATAGTGGGCCATCTTGGGATTTCAATCCACTATTTACCGAGAATTAATCTCGCCAGAAGATCATTCGCCCATTTCATCAAGGGTCACCATTGCTTCTACAGCAATGATCACAATCAACAATTGTAATTGTGCCCATTTAATGAATGTTGGCTATTAGCTATCTGAATCACGTTTCTGTGTGAATGAGAACACTGTTGTATCTGATTCTATCTTATACTTACTGTCTTTTCAAAGTTTTTCAAAAAGATAGAAATAATTCAAATTTCAAGATAGTAGTTTACTGTAGACAGTTGTACTATTCTCTTTTGTGTTCCCCCTCACTGAGTGACCTAGATATCTGAGTACCCGTCTCAGAGATCTTCAAATAGTCATTTTACCCTTTAGCCTTTGGTTTCTGGATCCCCGTTCCAGATACCTCTTCTCTTGTCTGGATACCCATTCCAGATTCCTTTTCTCTCTCCTTTGATATCTTCTTCAGATATCTGAACTTTTTCAGTTCTTTGGTAGATCCATTAGTCCAAGACTGTGTCTTAAGGCTAAGAATCTACTTTCTTGTAGTGGCTTAGTGAAGATATCTGCAAGTTGGTCTTCAGTGCCAATCTTGAGTATCTCTATATTGCCTTTTTCAACGTGGTCTCTGATGAAGTGGTGTCTAACATCAATGTGCTTTGTTCTAGCATGAATCTTAGGGTTCTGAGTTATGGCAATAGCACTTGTGTTGTCACAGAAAATGGGAGTTTTCTCTTCATTGAATCCATAGTCTCTGAGTTGTTGTATCCACAATATTTGTGAAGCGCAACATCCCGCAACAATATATTCAGCCTCTGTGGTAGATGTGGCAATTGAGTTTTGTTTCTTGCTGAACCAAGATATTAATCTAGCACCAAGAAGTTGACAAGTTCCTGAGGTGCTTTTTCTATCAAGCAATGATCCAGCATAGTCTACATCTGAATAGCCAACCAAACTCAATCCACTATATTTTGGATACCACAATCCAACTTCTACAGTACCCTTTACATACCTTAATATCTACATAGCAATGTTGTAGTGTGACTGCATTGGATTTGTCTGAAATCTGGCACACACTCCAACTACATATTAAATATCAGGTCTACTTGCAGTGAGGTATAGTAGAGACCCAATCAATTTCCTATACTTGTGTTCTTCAACACTCTTGTCAGATTCAGTATAGGTCATTTTGGTTCCAATGCTCATAGGTATCTTAGCATTCTTTTCAGAAGGCTTTAGATTGAACTTGTTGAGCATGTCTTTTGCATACTTTGTTTGACTAATGAATATTCCATCATTGAGTTGCTTGACTTGCAGTCCTAGAAAGTAATTCAATTATCCCATCATGCTCATCTCAAATTTACTTTTCATGAGTTCAGCAAAGTCTTCACAAAGTTGCTTGTCTTTAGATCCAAATATAATGTCATCAACGTATACTTGAACTAAAAGTAGTTTCCCATCATGGTTCAATGTGAAGAGGGTTTTATCAACATCTGCTTTCTTGAAACCACTTTCGAGTAGGTATCTGGCTAATGTATCATACCATGCTCTTGGAGCTTGTTTCAGCCCATACAGAGCTTTCTGAAGATTATAGACCATCTTACTTTCTGAGGAAACTTCAAAACCTGGTGGTTGCTCAACATAGACTTCCTCAGCAAGTTCACCATTTATAAATGCACTCTTGACATCCATTTGATAAACTGTAAAGTCATTATGAGCTGCAAAGGCTAGAAAGAGTCTTATTGCATCCAATCTTGCAACTGGTGCATAAGATTCATCAAAATCTAGTCCTTCAGCTTTGTTTTTGGTTATTTCACCAGACTCATTCATTTTGTTTCTGAAAACCCACTTGGTTCCGATTACAGATATTCCGTCATCAAATGGAACCAGTTTCCAGACTTTGTTTCTCTCAAATTGATCCAACTCTTCTTGCATTGCAGAGATCCAATCTTGATCCTTTAATGCTTCTTCTATAGTCTTTGGTTCAATGTTTGAGATGAAACATCCATATAGACAATTTGCTTTTTCAGCAATTGCTCTTCTAGTTCTAACTCCTTGGTCTATGGGACCAATCACATCCTTTGTAGGATGATTTCTTATCCATTTCATAATGGGTTTTGAACTAGTAGGATCAATATCATTTTGATTTGTATGTGAATCAGTATGATCTTGATGAGATACTTGTGCAGTAGCTAAGATATCTGACACATGGGAAATGCCATGTATATCTGACACTTTTTCAGTGTTAGAGATATCTGAATCTTGCATTTCAGCAATCTCATTTTCAGATACCTCTCCATGATGAGCGTTCTCAGTAACCTGTTCCATTTCTGGAATTCTCATAGGAAATTCTTCATCATGTCTTAGAGTCATCTGGTTGTTACTAAGCATAGGTTGCTTTTCATCGTCAGACTTATCCTCTACTTGAATGATAGAATTGTTTCCTTTTGAGGATCCTTTTTCAGAGTCTTTTATCATTAGTTCTTTGAACCTATCTGAGAGATCATCATTCAAGAGTACTTTCTTGTTTCCTTCATAGAATACTACATGAACAGATTCTTCGATCTTTTGCGTTCTTTTGTTGTAGATTCTGTAGGCTTTGCTATTCAGAGAATAGCCAAGAAATACTCCTTCATCTGCCTTTGGTTGAAATGTTCTCAAGTATTCTTTTCCATTGTTAAGAACGAAACATCTGCAACCAAACACCCTTAGATGTTTGAAACTAGGGGGTCTACCAATGAAAATCTCGTAAGGAGTTTTGTCATGGTGTTTGTTAATCAGACATCTATTTTGAGTGTAGCACGCTGTGTTTACAGCTTCAACCCAATAAATTTCACTTATTTCAGTGTCAACAAGCATTGTTCTTGCTGCTTCTTTTAGGGTCCTATTCTTTCTTTCAGCAACACCATTTTGTTGTGGTGTTCTTACAGAAAATAGTTGATGTTGTATACCTTTGCAGGTACAAAACTCTTTTATGTACTGGTTCACAAACTCAGTACCATGGTCTATTCTGATTACAGATACCTTGTCATTTTTCATGACTTCGAGCTTATTCAACAAGTTGGGTATTTCAACCCTTGTATATGATTTGTGTTTGAGAAAGACAACCCAAGTGAATCTTGAGTAATCATCAACAACAACCAGACCATACATCTTTCCTGCATAACTAGTTATAGAAGATTCAAACAGATCCATATGCAACATTTGCAGTGGCCTTTCACTGGAATGTCTAGTTTTAGACTTGAAAGATGTTTTGGATTGTTTTCCCATTTGGCAAGCTGAGCATACACCTTCTTTTCTATATGCCATTTTGAGTAAACCAACCACCAACTCTTTCTTGGCTAGCTTATTCTGAGTTTTGAAATTCAAGTGACTCATTCTTTTATGCCATAGCTAATTTTCTTCAGTGTGGCCAGATTGACTCACCATGAGACATTCTTCGGTTGTGGCGGATGCCCAATCAGCAACATAAAGATTTCCTTTACGCCTTGCAACCAAGACTGTCTGCTTTGACTCATTGTCAATCACTTTACATAGTTTTGACTTGATCTTGACAGTGTACCCTTTGTCCACTAGTTGACTCATGCTTAGGAGATTATATTTCAATCTCTTTACATGAAGTACTTCAGAGATTGTAAGGGCTCCAAACTTCAAATTGCCAAAACCTATGGTTGGATTTTCATCTCCTCCAGCAAACCTGATAATTGGTCCATCATTGCAATTTTTGTAGTAAATCAGATTTGCTTTGTCTCCTGTCTTGTGCTTCCCACATCCACTATCAAAATGCCACTTTGAATTAGTCTTTAGAGTGTTCTGCACAAAACATGAAACAGGAGATCAGGTTCTCATACCAACAATGGAACCATCTGGACTAAAGAATCTTCCAGTAGGAATCCATTTTTGAATGAATTTCTTAGAAACATTCTTTTGTCTAATAGGAACATAAGGAGGAATCCTAGTTAAATGATTTGTATCATTGTTGTTAAGAACTATTTTCTTCCTTGGTGTGTTCCTTGGTGCTCTATTTGGTGCTTTCAGATACCTGTCAGGTTTCTGACTCTGCTTTTCAGCAAACTTAATTAGCTTTCCTAGCCAGATTTCTTCTAGCCCTGGCATTCAGATTTTCAGTGGCTTGATTTATCTTCCACTTCTGATAAATGTTGTGAGCAATTCTAGCTTTTAACCATCGTTCTTGCCCTTGTTTGTATTCACGAGCAATGTAAAACCCCGTTTTATTTTCGTCTTTATTATTTATTATTATTAAAAAAAAACTTTTTTTTTTTATTTTTTTTATAGTTAATAATGTTCCTTGTGTTTAAATTAGTGGTTACTTTTCTTTATTTAGCTTAATTAGAGTCCAATTTGATTTTAGGACTAAATTTGTATATAATGCCCATTGTACCCCTCAGCCTATTCAAAACAAACCCACCCAGTTCCTGTAGCAGTTTGTTCGTCCCCTTCTCATCCACGACTCCTTCCTTTCGATTTCTGCTCAATATGTTCCTATATCTACGCCTTCTTCAATCTCACGTAACCACAATAATCGAAGTCAATCTCAACCTAACTTTTAACATCGGAATCTACAGCTCTTCGTCTTCTTTGCATTCTTGAGCAACTCAGATCCATCTCGTTCGATCGGTAAGTTGTTGATAACTCGAATTTCCGATCTCCTTCTTTGTATTCTCGTCCTAACACAACAACGTCTTCTTCGTAGTATCAATTTCTGGATTTAGGAAGCTTGATTCATTCGTTCGTTCGGTTTTACTCGCTTCGATTCACCTTCCGGTAAGTGTTTTTCCTCCCGTGTTTTAGTTTCGGGGTGGGTGTCTGGGTCGATGGTCTCATTTCTTGCTTAATTCGAGTTGAATTCGGTCGTTTATGTTGGTTGTTGGCGTGCTCTGTTCCGAAATCGCGATGCTCTATTTTGTAGGTTCTCGGTAATTCTGTTGTGTGTTGTGTTCAAGTTGTAAATTGGCTGTGTTGTTTCCACTAGCTTATTACTTGTTTCTGTGACCAAGTCTACTTTATGTTTTCTTGTTGTTTTGTCTTTCAATTTATTTTGTTTTTATTTAGTAAGCTTCTTGAAATTGAACTAGTTGAATGGAACAACCATAATTACAATTTTCATTGAAGATTATAGTGAGCTAGGTGGATTTGTATGATCTGACTGGTAAAAGTATTTTGTTAGTAGTTAGATGCCTTGGTGATTTAGTGATCCGAATGAATTTATTAGATTTCAACATTCTGTACTAAATTTATGCTTGAGCTCAATTTTGTTGAGGGTTCAGGATTATGCATTTATGTATCGTTTTTGTTGTTTTTGTAAGTGCCTAAATTTCCATGTTCCTTTTAGCTGGTCCGTTACCTTCTGATTCATTAATCCTGAGCACTGATTCTGAAATTGAGTATTGAATTTGAGTAGTGATTGCCTGTATGTTTTGTTACTGTCCCTTGTTGATTGGAAATTTATATTTTCAGTTGAAATAATTGTTTAGGTTTTTAATGTGGTTACTATTTTATGTGTTTGGGGGTGTTAAAAGGGTAGTTCTTATAGTACCTGAACGGTGTCTTATTAGTCGGTACCCTATTGTTCAGGAACTCCGAACTCTGAGATTTGACAAGGAACTTTTAAGGTGAGTGTTCTTAAAACGCTTGCGAAAACCAAGGAAGTACTTTCTTGTATATATATATATGTATTGCATCAAAGTTCCGACTCATTCTTTTCAAACATTGCATCAAAATTGATTTGGCATCGCTGCCGCTCAAATAAAAATATGTATATATTGTATATGATATTGCTTCGATTGATTGATTGTTTTGGCCAAGTTTTCGGTTAGGGTATACTCATTGCATTTTCGGGCAGTGGTGACTGTCGATATGTGTGTCGGTTGCTCTGGCTTACTTCTCTTTGACGCGAGGCAGGAGACGCTGAGGTCTTAGAGGTAGTAGTGTACCACCCCGTACCATGGCAGGTATTGATTGATTGAGTGGAGAGATAAGGGCTCGGATTGGGGTTATAAGGAGCGGCACCAACGAATGATTGATTGCATTGTTATTGCTTCGTTATATGATATTTATTATTTTTTGGATGGTGTTATGTTTTTCCTATTGATATTTTAATTGTCACTGTCACATACGAACACCACTGAGATTTTTGTCTCACACTCTTTTGTTTTCCTTCCTTGTAGATTCCGGAGTTTAGTGGAGGACCGAGTCGGGTAGACGTTCAGCAACTAGAGTGAGAGTTGGGATTTAAACTGGGATTTTGTACCTTTTAGCTTGTGAAAAACTTGTCTTTTTACCGCTGCTTTTGAAGATAGTGTCTTTCGCAAGTCAACTGTTAGAATTTTAGCTTCTCAAAGTTTTTTAGATTGTCTTTTCGTTATTGTATTAACGCCATTGTTCTTTTTAAAATTAGTGTAATTTTCGGGGCGTTACAAGCAAGTTGTTTCCCGATGGCTTTATAGCCAATACCGTTCTGAGCACCTGGTGCTATCTGAGATCTCTTCTCAGCAGCTTTGCTAATCTCTAGATAATCTATTTTCTTTCCAGAAAACGTGACATAGGAGAATTTGTCAGCTCCTGCAATTTTTCCTTTTTGAGAGACATAGCACTGTGGGTGATTCCACTTTCCAGTGTTATGTTTCTTTTCAGAGATATTTCCCACATTTTTTCTTTGGACTTGTTTTTCCCACAAAGGCTTGGTCGCAACTGCCTTTCCTTTGTCGACAATCTTAGCTTTCTGATCGATACTATAGATTGTTTGGGAATCACCTTGCTGAGCACTGAAAAATGTTCGTCCTTCATTACTCTTATTCAGAGTGGTGGAACTATGCGTGTGTGTCCATTGAGTCCTCTCTTTTCTGAAGGATCTCTTAAATAAGATTGTACTTCAGTAAGAGTGTCACTAGCTTTGGCATAAGATTGAAAAGATAGTTCTTTCTTTTTAAGTTTCTTATTCTCAGAAAGAAGATCTTCACATTTCTTTTGAAGATTGGCCATTGCTTCTTTATGTGACTTTTCGGTCTCAGATATCTGAGCCTTGAAAAATGCATTTTCAGCATCCTTTTTCTCAGATATCTTGATTAATTGAGAATTTTCCTTTTCAAGAGAATTCTTTTCTTCTTCAAAACTTTCGGCTCTAGCTCGGATCATTAGAAATTCTCTTTCGTAGAGATCAAGTTCTCTTTTGAGTTTTTCCAGATCTTTGATTCCCTCTTCATCACTTTCATAAGTATAACAGGAAGTATGTGTTACCTCATCAGCCATTAGACAAGGTTCAATGTTGGAGATATCTGGAAAGATTTCTTCAGCCATTCCACACACTTCTTTCTTCTTTTGACCAAAGTCAATTACTTCATGAGAGACACCGCACATTTCTGGGGAAGGCAGTGTGGAATCATCTGAATCCTCATCCTCAGAATCAGATTCAATATCTAGAGCATCCAGTTGGATTTGAATCTTTTTCCTTTCTTCAGTGAGCATAGCTCTCTGACTTTTTTTGAAGATTCTTCTGTTTTTCTTGTCACCTGTCGTCAGATTGTTGAGGACAGGGCAATCCTTCTTGAAATGACCAGGTTTCTGACAATAGAAACATATATCGTTTTCGATTTCTGCTTCCTCAGTACTTGATGCTTTCTGAGCCGACTTGTTCAGCGAGCTTTGCATATTTTTGTACTGGTGATAGTTTGAGCCTAGATGCTTTTTCAGCTTCTCTTTGGGTTTTCTTTTCTCAATTTCTCGACTGACATATTTATCCATTTGCTTTACAGCAAGCACATCCTCAGTCACTTCCTTACTTTTCTTCTTTTCAAAAGTTCCTTGAGCAACTAGAGCAACATTCTGCAACTTTTCAGTTGTTTGTTCTCTTTGAGTTGTTTCATAGTCAACAGTGGCAAGGTGAGAGAAAAGTTCCACAGGAGTGATATCTGGCATTCCTTGGTTAAAGTAGAAAAACTTTGTGTGCTCCCAGTTCTGATTTAGACTCCTCACAATAGTCTTAATTTTTTCTGACTGGGTATATCTATTACTTTCACCAAGTGCAGCCATGTCACTCATAAGTGTTGTAAACCGGAAATCTAGTTCTTCAAGAGTCTCTGTGGGACCTTGTTTAAAGTTTTGGAATTTGAGCTTCAAAACTTCGAACTTATTTTCCTTTGTTTTCTCAGTGCCGGCACAGGTTTCTTCAATCAGTTGCCAGGCCACTTTCGCCGTTTTTGCACCCCACAGTTTACACTGTATGTGCTCTGGAGTAGAACGTATGATGATATTACGAGCCTGAACATCCAGTCGATTTCTCTTGGCATCTTCCGATGTCCAGAGCTCTCTGGGCTTTGGTTCGTAAATAACTTGACTGGTAGGTCTCCCACTGGTTGACGATGTCTGCGTGAAGACCCATCGCTTTGTTCTCTCGCCATTAGACACCTCTATGACTTGCTTGAGTTGTTGAATGACTATTGGGCCATTCTTTATTACTTGATCATTTAAATCCGATGGCTTCTAGGTGGAGCATCATGTTGTTCTTCCATTTTTCATAATTCTCTGGCTTGAGAATTGGGGCGTCACTTAGAGACATCCTGCAGCAAACACACTTAACAAACAAATCAAGTGTAGGTGAAAAGCAGTTAGTGGGCACTTATCTGGGATCTAGGTTCAGTGCAGAAGGCTTGGGAACCTCCTGCTCTGATACCACTTGTTGGTCTAGATAACGACAAAGTAAAAGACTAGAGGGGGGGGAGTGAATAGTCTTTTAAAACTTTTCTCGATAAACATAGTTTCTCAGATATCTGTGTAGATATCTGATACTTAATTTCAGAGAGCGGAAGACTTTTATGTGATAAGTGCACGTGCTCAGCAAGATGTGTGTAAGTACTTTGTAAGATAAGTAAAGCAAGTAATAAACTGAAGAAAGTAAATAACACAAGTCTTGTTATAGTGGTATCTGAAGGTGGCGTAATCCTTCAACTAATCCACTTCGGCCTTTCTCAGACCTAGAATCCACTAAGACAGATAAATGAGTTAACCTTACAGATATCTTCTCTTGATTCCAAAATACACTAGGTTCCCAACCAAGTGTTCCCCCTGAGTTATTCCCCGGCTTTCACAGCCAAGTACTTCCTGTACTCAGAAACCTTTTTGAGCATTCCTTAGCTTCCCAAGCTAAGTACTTCCTGTGCTCAGCAACCTAGGAGTTATTCCTTAGTTTCCCAAACTAAGTACTTCCTATACTCCACGCCGAATATGGTGTTGGTTTTAGTTTTGTTTGTCAGGTGAGCTTCTTAAATAACTTATTCAGTTATTCAGATAACTCTATGAATCAAGTATACTTAATACACTTTTCAATGTATGGTATCTTGTTCTCTACTGACCCAAGTCTATTGTAAGTGTTCCAGAGAATGAATCTCAGATATGAAGTCTTAGTTCAACTCCTTCACAGATAACAATGCTTGTTAAGGATCAGGACACTTAGAACTTTTGTGCTACTTAGAATCAAGAGCTTTGGTCGCAACAGAAAGCTTGAAGGTAAGTAGTTTGCTTGAGAGATCTTGTGTGTGAGTATTCAATGTAAGTTCAGTGTTCTGTGTGTTCTAAGGTGTATTCTCAAGCAGTCTAAGTGTTGATATTTATAGATGAATTTGAGTGTCATTTGAATAGTATCCGTTATACTTAATTTCAAACTATTGATATCTGAATATAGTACTGTAGCAGGTTTGTCTTCTTCTTCAGAAGCTACCATTTTTGTTCAGACATTTCTGTCTGCGCATTTAATGCACTGTACTATATTTTGTCCTGTAGTGCCAACGGAACTATGCATGGTATCAGAGATCTTTATACAATCAGAGTTTTCTGAAACTTTGCATGTTCTTTTCCATCGATTATCACAACTCCAGATACCATTTGTTGAAACAACTTTGGTATAAAATATTTCTCTTTCAGAAACATAATTTATATCCAAGGTATCTGAGTGTAGATATCTGTGGGCACTTTCCTCGTCTCAGAAACCTTTTATTTTCAGATATCTTTTGCAACACTTGTGTTTCGAAACACTTGTTTCTTCAAGATGTCTGGACATAGGTATCTGAAAAACCTTTGTCTTCAGCAATCTTGTGCAGTCTTCAAATCTTCAAATCCGTTGAATTTTTCCTGCTGGAAGTCTTCTTCTTGGTCTTCTTTAGAAAATAAAAATTACGTTTCGAGACCTAACATCCTATACAAGATTTGCTAGACTATCATACTTAGTGAGTTTCCTCTTTTACAGTGTTCAAGTGAACCAAGAGTACTAACCACCTTTCTGAGCTAAGATAAGTCATTAGGTTGCTGATCAAAATCTAAACAGATATTCCTAACAACCTTGATCTGCAGCGGTCTTTCTCTTTAGTAGATAAACCTTCCTTAGTAAAAGGAATACGGTCGGACCTATTTTGGTGGGTTCGGTCTGACTAGAGATAGGTACCTTGTGAGGATTAATATCCATTCTTCTACTTCAATTTTAGAAGGTCGGTCTCCTAATGTTTTTTAGAGGCAAGATCTCATCGACTCGTATGACGTATGTGGTTTTTGTAACAAAGGGGAAGATGAATACGTCCTGAGCCTTCTTGGATCACGGGTTCGTGAAGATAGACTCATTTGTACATATCAACGGTCTTCGCAAAAGTTACTTCTTACCAATAAAACTTCATTCATGCATTGTGAAAATTGTAGTGCAGGAGAGTGTGACGTCTCACCCAAACATGAAGTTGTAGTTCTAAGCCTTTATCATGGCTAAAATAATCTAGGTTGTAAATTAATCCAAAAACCTGACTTTACTGGATTGGATTAATTTGTTCAAGAGGCCAACATAATGGATTGAATTTGAATTCCTGATACGTTATTAGCAGCGGATCGGTTCTGACTTTCATTAGCTCAATGAATTTGTTGCTACCATCAGATGTTGGAGGGAGCGTCTATAGGAAAACCTTGGGATAGAGGGTGGTCCTCTTGGTGGAGGGATTTGATCAAATTTATAGGGTCTAAAGAGTGGTTACAAAAAGGGTTATTTAGAAGTATAGGAGATGGTAAAAACACTATGATTTGGAGAGATGCGTGGATAGAAGGGGTAGGTTTCTGTCTTATCTGTACCCTCGTCTGTTTAGTCTAGAAATTGTACTCTTGCTGACCGAGTTTTACAAGGTGGGAACTTGGTTGTAGGAAATTGGGATTGGAGGCGTAAATTATTTGTTTGGGAGTCTGATTTAGTTCGAGATCTTGTTTCTTTGTTGAACAGGTGATGTGACAACGAAATGTGCGATTTAACCTACTTTTAAACCCTCGTTTTTTCCCCAAGGTTCAATATTTATATCATATTATGGCCAATTACCAACTTCTTGTGTGTTTTGTAGGGCATGATCACGTTCTCGAGGAATTACACGATTTCCGGTGCCAAAACATCATATTTGTGCGAAATCGAGAAGAATAAAGATATACGTTGATTTGCCCGTACACGGAGTTCGAGGTGTCAAAACATGGCATGTAACCAACCAATGCGAAGATAATTGAAAATTCCACAACATTGTAGATGACCACTTTTCGAAGAAACGAAGTTACGAAGCCTGAAATTGAAGAACGAAGGAAACATATAGAAACAGGCAAAGTCGAAGCTGTGAGGCCTCTGCAGCCACAGTCAGCAGATCTTTCTAGAAAATAGGCTTTTCCTGACCTGTCAAGGTAGGGCCCACCTTTCTAACCTTCCTTATACATCATGGGCGGCCAGAGCTCGAGATTTTCAGTATAAATAAGACCCTTGGAGTCTCAGAATCATTCGCCGGCTTTTAAAGTCGCTCTCTTGAGAGAGAACCAGTCCTCAGGGAAGTGAAACTCCAAAACCTCGAAACCCTGGCCGTTAGCAGCAGCAAGAAGGAAACCCTCGGAGCAGTACGAAGACATCAAAGACTAAGCTTTCTTTTCCTTTACTGCTTTTCGATTTCTGAGATATTACTGTGCTAGAATACTTTGATCATGAGTAGCTGAACACTTATTGTAAAGGCAAACCGCCGAAACTCTTCTTGTGCTACTTCTTTATATACCGTGATATATTAATGAAATAGTTATTAGACGTAATCTGTGATTATACAACTCTATACATCCTTTGTGGTGTGATGTTCTGCTCAGTGACATAGTAGTTTCATTGAACTGAGTGAGGGTACTGGTATCGACTGCGCCTTGGTATTTAGTATTGAACCTCGTTGTCGTTAAAGGTAATTACGTAGTGTGATAGCTAGGAAGTTGGGAGTAGCATAGCAAGAGCTAGGTCGGGGGTCCTTTATGCTTCCCACCCATTGATAACAAAAACCGTTAAGATTCATTTGCTATATAAACTGATTGTCTGTCAACTGCATGCAAACCGCTTACGATACTTGTTTTTTCCTATTCTAAGTGTCCGTGGAGAACGACATCCCGAGTCAACTTACTACTATAAACCGTGATTTGAAGACTTCCGACACAAATAAATTTAATCTTGATTGTATTTGGAGATTGCAGGTGTTACAACAATATTGAAATCTCTAAGTGCCCATCAACAGGACAAGTTTACACCAAGGCGAGAAGGACGTATGGTTCTGGAATTTAAGCCCTGATAGGCAATATACAGTCAGGACTAGTTATGCTCATCTGTTGTTGCGGTATTGATGTGACTAAGAAATGTGCGATTCTGCATGCTTTTAGACCCTTGTTTTTTGCCCTATATTCAATATTTGTGTCATTTTATGGCCAATTACCAACTTCTTGTGTATTATGTAGGTCATGATTGTGTTTTTGAGGAATTGCACGATTTTAGGCACCAAAACGTCATATTTGTGCGAAATCGGGAAAGTTAATCAAATACGCTAAATTGACTGTTGCATGGAGTTCGAGGCATCAAAACATATCATGTGACCAGCCAGTGCGAAGTTAATTGAAGATGCTACAACTTTGTAGAAGGTAACTTTTTGAGGAAACGAAGTTAAGAAGCCCGAAATTGAAGAACAAAGAAATACAGACAAAACCTGGAGAAATCACACTTGTGCGGTCCACAGGACCGTAGAACGCTGATTGCGGTCGCATATCGACCACAGTGCAGTGAACATTCGAGAAACAGGCCAGTTTCTGGCTTGTCAAGCTAGAGCCCGTCTTTATGAACCTTCCTTATACATCAAAGGCGGTTAGAGCTCGGATTTTTCAGTATAAATAAGACCCTTGGGGTCTCAAATCAAAGGGAGAACGGAACGGGAGGGTTCCGAACAAGAGAACGGAACGGAAGGGTTCCGAACCACAAAGCAACTCTCCTGAGAGAGAAGCAGTCCTCGGGGAAGTGAAACCCCAAAACCGTAGTCGTCAGCAAGCAATCAAGAAGACTTGAAGACATCCAAGAAGACATCAAGATCGACACAACAAGAAGAGATCAAAGAAGTGGAATTCGAGGGTTGGCACTCGCCATCTTCTTACGGTTTAGTTGTTTCAAACATGATTTCAATTCAGTTTATAGTTTGTTTACTTTCAGTTATGTCAGGCTTATTTACCTGTGTAAGGGTTAGCCGGGATCTTTGATTAATTGGCTTATATATGATCGAATAGTTTTAGCATCAATGTTTAAGCGATTGTTGTTCATACCTGTGCTGTTTGAGGAAAGATGCTTTGTTTGTTTATGTTTTCCGCGGGACATTGCACTAGATTAGGAGATATCAGTTGTGTCTATAAGTTGATGTTCTGCCAGAGGTTTTTTGTTGAGCTAGCCACTGGTGACAGCTTTGAGCTAGACAATAGTCTACATGGGGTATATTTACTGACTGCGCCTTAGTATAAGATATGAGACCTGTGTGACTCTTCGGCCGTAACTATCGCTATCTATTATTCCTGATATAAACTATTTATCAAAGGGAAGGTTAACGCTTACATGTTTTCTCTACAAGTTCTTAATTCATCAATTCTCGTTATAATTACTTTTCTGCTTACGTATTTAATTTATTTATTCAAAATACCAAAAATCTGTTATTTACTTTATATTGAAAATCAGCCCTTTGATATTCTATCTTAATCGAGCGTTATTCCCGAGAGACCGACATCCCGAGTTAACTTACCACTATAAACTGTGTGTTTGTGAGCTTCCGGCAATTATAAATTTAATCTTTGATTGTATTTAGGGATTACAGGTTCTGCAACGAAAACAAAATCTCTGAGTGCACATCAAAATTTGGCGCCGCTGCCGGGGAATAATTAGTAGATTGCGTGCGTAGAATTTATTTGGTTATTTTCGAGTAGTAACTACTTTTATTTCACAGGAAAATTCAAGATGGAAGAAGAAGATGAAAGAACTATCAGAGAGATCAGTATGCCGAAACCAAGGAGTGGAATTTGAATCCAGCTGCATGTAAGGGAGTACGGGTTTGATCCAACTCTGATTAACTCATTACCAAAGTTTGGAGGAAGAGAAGGAGGAAATAATGCAAGTTCATGTATGCATTCGAGTCTATCGTCGAGCAGTTTCCGATGAAGGGGTTAACTGATGGTGAGCTGAAATTCTGGTTCTTCATCAAAACATTGGAGGGAGTAGCAAAAAGATGGATAGATTCAATTAAAGAAGAGGTCACAGTGAATGGGAAGTGCTGAGGAGTCTGTTCTTGAAAAGGTTTCTGGAGCTTGCAAAGGTTATGAGAGAAAGGAGAGTGATATCCACTTTCACTCAGAAACCGAAGGAATATTTTCATGACGCATGGGAAAGGTTTGAGGAGATGCAATACAACTGCCCCCAACATCAGTTCACTTCGCGATAGCTCTGTGAGTATTTCTACTTAGGAGTTAGAGAAGAATTTAGAGACCTTATAGACGTAGCTATGAAGGGATCATTTCTGGGGAGCTCTGCTAAGCAAGTGCTGGGAGCTTGTGCAAGTGTTGCTGAGAACTCAAGGTACAGGAGTGAGCAGCTAAAGGAGAATGAGATTTTCAACAAAATGGAGGCCATGGAAGAAGTAAGGACAGTAGCCGCAATTGAGGAGGAAGCGCAATGGGCTTTGAGACAGAGCGTAGAAACTCCTGAGTACTTGGACAAAAGAAACATATCAAGGGAAGTAAGCCAAGAAGTACCAGAAGGAAAACTTATTGAGCTGAGCATAGAAGGAAAGGACGAAGTTTTCAAAATCAGCAGCGAACAAGTAGTCGACAGCGTCCTAAATGCCAAAAAGGGGTTAGAAGAGGAGATCAAAACCCTCAAGAAACATCACAACCAGAGGGGAAACGTAGTGTTGGAGGAGCTGGAGAAAGGAAGCAAGGAAACACACTACCTGGTAAAGCTTTTCACGGAAAAACATCACGTCGACTGAGGAAGCGATAAAAAGGTTAAGTGATGAGGTAGATGTAGTCAAAGACGATTTGATCGAAATGAAGTGTGCAGTAAGGGAGCTAGATCAAAAGGTGGAAGAAATCAAGGAGCAGCAAGTGGAGAGCATTGGGGCTATCACTACTAGGAGCGGGATAACAACCCCGAATTCTATTCCTAGAAGTGAAGAAAGAGAAAGAAAGAAGAAGGATGCGGAAATAGTGGATATAGAAGAAGAAGGTGAGGAAGAAGAGAGAGAGAAGTCGGAGAAAGTAGCCCAGGAGAAGGGGAGAAAAGATAAGATAGCATCCCGAAAAGGAAGATATGATGACGACCTGATGGATAAAGGATACGTCCAAGCAGAAGATGGGCGAATAGTTAATCTAAAAGACGTACCTTATCCAAGAAGGCTCACGAATGATGTCAAGAAGGCTGCAAGGAAGAAATCCTAAGGAAACTTGGAGGGTCAATCATTACCAATATCGATACCAGGCCTGCTTACTTTATACCCATCTGATTATCTGGCAACTCTAAGGGAATTTGCTAACCGGAGAAAGGCCTACATTGGAATGGCATGGAGAGAAGGATCATATATCATAAGAAGAGGAGTATGAGATTCGGGACAATTCAATATGACGATTGGAGTGAAGGGCAAAAAGGTAAATTGCATGATAGACCTTGGAGCCAGTGTAAATATTATGTCATTGGCTAAGGCGATGGAGCTAGGGATTGAAGACGAAATAGAACCATGTGGAACTAGCGTCCAGCTGGCCGATAATTCGACAAAGAAATGTGCTGGGGAAATTAGAGGTTTTCCTGTGGAGATCAGAGGCATAAGGTTGAGGCTAGACTTCCTCGTGATGCATATGGAAGGAAGCGTAATGAGGTCTAAAACACTTATTAGGCGACCATCCCTACATCAGATGGAAGCAGTAGTTTACACGGGAGAAAAGACATGTACATTGATCGTGGAAGGGCATAAGAAGCGTTTCAATTCTAAAGGTGAACTCCTGGAGGAAGGAAAGAGAATCAACGGAGGATATTGGGAAATCGCATATGATTTCCACTTGGAGACGAAGTCGAGTTTGGATATCTGATGCCAGATCTTATAGAGGAAGATGAAGAAGATTTTGACACAGAACACTTTGAGAGGCTTGAGCAACTTTATTCGGTGGAAACAATGGAAAACCAGGAGAAGGATGATCCACCAGCCATTGGATTGGAGGAGGTGCTAAGGTCTAAACCGGAACTTAAACAGCTACCCGCAGACAACAAGTACGTTTTCTTATCCGACGACGAGTTTTTTCCTGTCATTATATATTCATCTTTAACTAAGGATCAAGAAGAGAAGTTCGTAGAGGTTTTAAAGAAGTATAAGGAATCAATAGGATGGGATATAATCGACATCAAGGGGATCAGTCCCGTGAGATGCATGCATACTATTACATTGGAGCAAGGAGCAAAGCCGGTAAGGCAACCTCAGAGGAGGCAGAATCCAATAGTAATGGAAGTGGTGAAGAAGGACATCCACAAACTTCTGAATAACGGGCTGATCTACCCTATCGAAAGTAGCAATTGGGTGAGTCCGATACACGTTGTTCCTAAGAAGTCAGGAATAACGGTAAAGGATAATATCGCAACTAGGATTTCTACCGGATGGAAGATGTGTATCGACTACAGGAGATTGAATGCAGCTACAAGGAAGGAACATTTCCCCTACCCTTTATAGATCAGATGTTGGACAGTCTGACGGGGCATGACTATTACTGTTTCCTGGACGGGTTATCTGGATTCTTCCAGATCCCCATTGCACCTGAAGACCAGAAGAAGACTACTTTTCCTTGCCCTTTTGGAACGTTTGCTTATAGAAGGATGCCGTTTGGACTATGCAACGCACCGACTACCTTCTAGAGATGCATGTTGTCTATATTTACCGACATGGTGGGAAAGTTCATAGAAGTATTCATGGATGACTTCTCAGTGTTTGGAAATTCATTCAAAGATTGTCTACAGAAGTTATCACTAGTTCTGGAAAGATGCATCAAGTGCAATCTGACTCTGAGCTGGGAAAAGAGTACTTTTATGGTGAAGGAAGGAATTGTGCTGGGCTATATTATTTCAAAGGAAGGGATAAAAGTGGATGAAGCAAAGGTGGAGACGATATTAAAGCTACTGCCACCAACCAACGTCAAAGAACTTCAATCCTTTTTTAGGCATATCAACTTTCACAGGAGATTTATCAAGGACTTGTCGGTGGAAGCTAAACCTCTCAACAATCTATTTAGGAAGGATCTTAAGTTTGATTTCGACGAAGATTGTATGAAAGCGTGGAGCAGCCTTAAAGAGAAGTTAATAACCTCCCCGATTATGACTGCACCAAATTGGGAGATTCCATTTGAAATAATGTGTGATGCATCAGACTTTGCTGTTGGAGCTGTATTAGGACATAAGGTGGAGAAGCAGTTCAGGGCAATCCACTACGCAAGCAAATCAATGAACGATGTGCAAAAGAATTACTACACCACAGAAAAAGAATTCTTGGCAGTCGTATTCGCCCTCGAGAAGTTCCGGAGTTACATTGTGGGATATCAGGTTATCATCCACAGTGATCACGCCGCGCTGAGACATCTGATAGCGAAGACGGACACAAAACCGAGACTCATTCGGTGGGTACTTCTATTGCAACAATTTGATTATAAGATAGTTGACAGGCTAGGGAAAGAGAACATTATAGCAGACCACCTCTCCAGAATCACCGCACCTAATGAGGGAGAAGAAATTGATGATGATTTTTCCTGGGGAACAAGTTTTCAGTGTTGAGAAGGAGCCGTGGTATGCTGGTATCGTCAACTTTCTCACAAGTGGGGTGTTGAAGAAGGACTGGACACTAGCAGAGAAAATTGCTCTAATATCAAAGAGCAAGGGTTTTATCTGGGATCCACCACATTTGTTCAAGGAAGGAGGAGATATGGTTTATAGAAGATCCATCCCGGAGCATGAGCAAGAGAACATACTAAGACACTGTCACAAATTCGAGTGTAGAGGGCATTATGGACCGAGGAAAACCACCCACAAAGTCCTTCAATCGGGATTCTACTGGGAGTCGATCTACAAGGACGCAATAACCTTCTGCAAGAAATGTGACAGGTGCCAGAGGACAGGGAGCATAACCAAGAGGGACGAGATGCCTATGACTACCAACTTGGTGGCAGAGATCTTCGATGTCTGGGAATAGACTTCATGGGACCTTTTCCAAAGTCAGATGGGAACGAGTACATACTGGTTGCAGTCGATTACGTCTCGAAGTGGGTGGAAGCAACAGCCACAAGAACAAACGACACACTGGTAGTGCTGAAGTTCCTCAAGGAGAACATATTTTCCAAATATGGAACACCGAAGACAATCATCAGTGATGGAGGTACACATTTTTGCAACAAGCTGTTCACGGAATGTATGCGCAAGTTTCACATTAGGCACATAATAGCAACACCATATCATCCGCAAACATCTGGGCAAGTGGAGGTGAGCAACATATAGATTAAGGCGATATTGGATAATGTAGAGAGTGGTAAAGCCGAGCAGGACGGATTGGTCACATGCCTTGCCGAACGCTCTATGAGCATACAGAAAGTGTTGCTTTACAACTCCCATCCGAAGTGGTGATGTTCACTCAGAGATTTCATTTTCCGTTGTAGAACCTGTAATCCCTAAACACAATCAAGATTAAATTTATAAGTCGGAAGTCCTCAAATCCACAGTTTATAGCGGAAAGTTGGCTCGGGATGACGTTCTCCACGGACACTTAGCATAGGAACAAGTAAATAACGTTTGTGATTGAATGCAGAAAAGTAAACAGATTAATCTCAGACGGAATAATTAAATTGCAGTAAACCCTAAATTGCTTTGTTTGTAAATCAATGATGGAAAGGCGTAAAGGTTCCCCAACCTCCCTCTGCTATGCTACTCCCAACTTCCTAGTTAAAATCCTACGCAGTTATCTCTAACGACAACAGGGCATAATACTATGGTGCTCAAGGCACAGTCGGCACGAGTACCCCTACTCAGTTCAATGAAACTACTGTGTCACTCAGCAGAATATCACACCACGAAGGATGTATAGAGTTGTATAACCACGATTTACGTCAAATAACTATTCCATTAACATATCCCGGTATGTAAAGAAGTAGCAAAAACAGAGTTACGGAGGTTCGCCTTTACAAGAGAAAGTTAGCTACTCATAGTTATCTAGAACAAGAATCGAAAATCTAAGAAAGGAAGAAGAAGATTAGTCTCTGATGTCTATGTTGTCTTCGTGCTGCTGCTTCTAGGGTTTCCTCATCCTGGGTGCCTAACGGCCAGCGGTTTGGGGTTTCACTTCCCCGAGGACTGGTTCTCTCTCAGGAGAGCTGATATGTGAGCTGTGTAGAATTATGAGACCCCTGAGGTCTTATTTATAGGTGAAATCTCGAGCTCAAACTGCCATTCTTCAATAAGGAAGGTTTAGGAAGGCAGGCTCTAGCCTGACAGGCTAGCAGAATAGCCCAGAACCAAAACAGAACCTCTACTGCGGTCGCCTGTGGACCATAGTGGCCACTTCTGCGGTCCCCTATGGACCGCAGTCTTCATAAAACGATACGAATATTGCATCTAGGGCAAAAAACGAGGGTTTTAAAGTATGCTATATCGCACATTTCATTGTCACATCACACCCCCAAACCAGTTTCTTGCTCTTCCTTGAGCATGGAAAAAAACGATAATTAAGAAGTGACCATGAAATGAGCAGCAAGAATAAACCACCACATAGACAAGCAACCAGTTTCAAGGTTTCAAACTCTACTGACTCGCTTAGTTTCAACTCCAACTTCATGACTCCACAGCAAATAGGTAACAAGTAAGCATCATTCACTACAGACAGCGGTTACAAGTGTAACCCAATGTCGTTATTGGTGTACTTCAAAATCATTACCTCACGGTAATGTTATGCAATCCTGCTCCAAAAAATCAAGGCACAAATCAAAGTAGTACTTAGGTTGGCTTGGTAAATAAATTAGGTGGGATAATATTGAGAGGAGTGAAAGGTCAATTATCATTAAAAGATAACAAGGTAGAATAAAGGGTATTTCAGGGGGACTTATCCTTTTGGACACCGAGTTCCTTCCTTCGACTTCGTCGTCTCGTAATGACAAATCTTCAACTTCTCTTCTATCATCGTAACCACACCATCGGTTGCTTCACACATAGGCTACTTGCTCCTTTTTTTTTCATTTTTCTTTGGCATATTATTTTTTGCAGTCGTTTTACTGACTCGTATGCTTTTGGTTGGCCATAAATGAGTTCTTTTAGCCTCTATATTTTTTGGTAGTGTCTGTTTTACCGAATTCCGCACTTTTATGCATGCTGGTTTGGTATACATGCTATCAACCCTCACGGACATGTAGCTTTTTAGGGTCACGCCGGTATGTGGGTAATATCTGTAACATGCCCAACCCGAAGACAGTGACCAAAAGGTCCATAGATCCACTCCGAGACTTTTGTACCTTTGCTTTTTTCTGTACTTTCTTTTATATTTTTCTGGAGCAAGAGCTAGTGATTTTTAGCACCCGTAATAAACAGTAGGGCCAACAAGGTTACCTTTCGATGATGATCATCTTCCAATTCTCCCCCAAACCAATTTCTCGTCCTGGGATCAAGGTTTTATTCTCTTCTTTCCCCCAAACCAATTCTCGATCATGATCAATACATGATTCTCCTCCATTCTACGGAACTCGTTTCTTCGTTCAAGCTCGGTGGTAGGTTGTTGTCACCGCTTTAGTAAAGCAAGTATATGATATATGGTGGAGTTTCATATGGGCTCAAAAAGCTTTCAGCGGGTTTAGTGAAAGGTATCGAAAAGGATTCAGAAAGGTGAGTACCACTAAATCATATTCATGCTGCTGACAAATAAAGACTCAAGAGTAGTAGTGTTCACACGGTTGCACAAAGGACTTCAATTAGAGTAGCAAATAGACTGATGTGACAATGAAATGTGCGATATAGCATACTTTTAGACCCTCGTTTTTTGCCCTAGATGCAATATTTGTATCATTTTATGGTCAATTACCAGCTTTGTGTGTTTTCTGTAGGTCATGATTGCGTTTTTGAGGATTTGCACGATTTCAGGCACCAAACGGCATAATTGTGCCAAATCGGGACAAGGAAGCAAATACGCCAGATTGACCGTTGCATGAAGTTTGAGGAGTCAAAACATGTCATGCGACCAACCGATGCGAAGATAATTGCAGATGGAACAACTTTGTAGAAGACCTCTTTTCGAGAAAATGAAGTTACGAAGCCCGAAATTGAAGAACGAAGAAAACAGATTCGAAGCTGAAGTAATCGAAGTGGGACCGCAGAAGGGGCCACTATGGTCCACAGGCGACTGCAGTGGAGGTTCTGTTTTGGTTCTGGGCTATTCTGCTGGCCTGTCAGGCTAGAGCCTGCCTTCCTAAACCTCCCTTATTGAAGAATGGCAATTTGAGCTCGAGATTTCACCTATAAATAAGACCTCAGGGGTCTCATAATTCTACACATCTCACATATCAGTTCTCCTGAGAGAGAACCAGTCCCCGGGGAAGTGAAACCCCAAACCGCTGGCCGTCAGGCACCCAGAATGAGGAAACCCTAGAAGCAGTAGCACGAAGAAAACAGAGACATCAGAGACTAATCTTCTTCTTCCTTTCTTAGATTACTATGAGTAGCTAACTTTCTCTTGTAAAGACGAACCGTCGTAACTCTGCTTTTTGCTACTTCTTTACATACCGTGACATGTTAATGGAATAGTTATTTGACATAAATCGTGGTTATACAACTCTATACATCCTTTGTGGTGTGATGTTCTACTGAGGGACATAGTTGTTTCATTAAACTGAGTAGGGATACTCGTGCCGGCTGTGCCTTGAGCACTATAGTATTATGCCCTGTTGTCGTTAGAGATAACTGCGTAGGATTTTAACTAGGAAGTTGGGAGTAGCATAGCAGAGGGAGGTTGGGGAACCTTTACACCTTTCCATCATTGATTTACAAACAAAGCATTTTAGGGTTTACTGCGATTTAATTATTCTGTCTGAGATTAATCGGTTTACTATTCTATATTCAATCACAAATGTTATTTGCTTGTTCCTATGCTAATTGTCCATGGAGAACGAAATCCCGAGTCAACTTTCTTCTATAAAATGTGGATTTGAGGACTTCCGACTTATAAATTTAATCTTGATTGTGTTTAGGGATTACAGGTTCTACAACGGAAAACGAAATCTCTGAGTGCACATCAAAATTTGGCACCGCTGCCGGGGACACTTGACCGCTCAAGCAAGTTTCGACCGACCAAGATAAGTTGAAATCTTTCTTTTGCTTTATTATGCACCGTCTTTTTTATATGTATGGCATAAACCCAAAAAAATCGTAAAGCTTGTGAGAATCTATCTCCACAGCAAAAAAATCCAAAAATATTTTTCTTTTCCATATCAGTATACTTTCTCATCAAAAACCCAAAAACATGTAACTTTAAATTTCTGTTTATTATCTTTCTAGCATTTTTATTCGTATCTGCATAGGTTGGTCTGTTAGTCTTTATGCAAGGCAGAAGAAGCGCGGGAACACCAGTGGTACCGTTTAAAGACGACATAGATAAGCTTGAAAGGAGAAGACTGTTTACTACCGCAATGGAAGCATCCAGCAACATGGGAGGAGAAGAAAACAACAACGACAATCCATCTGGAAATGTTGACACTTCTTAATTTGAACAACTACTTAAGATTCGACTCACTACAAAAAAAAAACAAGGTTTAGGGACGGATTTATCCGTCCCTAAACCCACCACCGATTCTTCCCTAATCCGTTAGGGACAGATTAGGGACGGATAGGGACGCCCGTCCTTAAAACGGGCGTCTCTAACTGTTTAGGGACGGATATTTTATCCGTCCCTAAATAGGGACGGATGTTATCCGTCCGACCAGTAGAGACGGATAATATCCGTCTCTAATGGTCTCCGTCCCTAATCAACGGGATCATTTAGGGACGGATAATATCCGTCCCTAAGCTGGTTTTTTGTTTTAATTTTTTTTTTATTTTCATGTTTTTCACATTTCACATGTTTTACAATATAGTCGTAGATAATATACCCGAAAGTGATAAAATTGCATTAATTAAAATAGAGATTCGATAAAATATCCGAACAGAAGACTAAATATCCGAACAAGATGAATAGTTTGAAAGTATGTAGCTAGAACAACATAAGTACATGAGCATCTAAGAACTGGGAGGAGGCGGTGGTTGTTGGTTCGCACCGAACATCTGTTGTGCCATCTCATCCATCCGACGAGTAATATGAGCTTGATTCTCTAGAAGTTGATCGATCGTTTGCTTAATAGGATTCATCAGCTCATTCACCTGCTCTTGAGTGTAGAAATTTCCACGTGATGAGGATGCCTGAGACACGGAGAAGCTACCACCCGTCAATGCAGGGCCCAAACTGTCGAGCCCATACACTCGACCCTTAGCGTACATCGGGTTAACTTGGAAGAATATCTGGTCTTGCTCTCGAATTGTGAGCTCATGACCGTCGATCATCCTCTCCTCCATGATCTGCTCCACCTCAATCTGCAATAGTGTAGTGCATACGAAATGAGATACAGTTTTAGGAAGATACGCTCGATATATAATATACACAAATGCAAATGTGAACCTTAACAAAGAAACATACCCCAATTTGCTCGGCCCTAGGATCAGTCCACATGCCATTCTTCATTTTTGCCTTCTTGAAGTGGTGAGGAGCAGTAGTGGGCTCCCCGGCATGGAGCTGAAGAACATGCAAACAAGTAGAAAGTTTTTAGAAATGAAAGAAAAAAACATATGTACAAATCATATTGCAAGTCATAAATAACATATATACTAACCGATATCTCAAGGTCGTAATAACAAATTCAACCCATAATGATGCCTGGAGGTGCCTGTACCATCTCGCGCCTCAGTCAACCGGTCCGCTCTGTTCTTCGCCGCCGTGTCCATGATAAAGGGATCTCTCCAGTACTCCTGCCAAAGTTCCCACTCATCATCCCCCATGAACTATGGCTTTACCCCAGCGGCTTTCATATTGCAAACCATCCTCTTATAGCACTCTGATCCAACAGTCTCAAAAACATGCCACAGTTGGGGAATGAGGGCATTGGGAATGAAGTAGTACTTCTACAACATTTCCATAAGAAGTAGAAAGCCCAAATAGAATAATGAAAGTGGGAATTTAAAGATAAACACAAGTACAGTGGCTAACATACCACGAAATCAGCACAACAAGTTCAGTAATGGTGACTAACATATCACCCAAGTACAGTGGCTAACATACCACTCAATCAGCACAACAAGTCAAAAAACAGTGACTAATATATCACTCAATTACAGTGGCTAACATACCACTCAAATTTTCCTAAAATTTACTAAGACAATGGTGACTAACATATCACCCAAGTACAGTGGCTAACATACCACAAAATCAGCACAACAAGTTCAGTAATGGTGACTAACATATCACCCAAGTACAGTGGCTAACATATCACTCAATCAGCACAACAAGTCAAAGAACAGTGACTAATATATCACCCAAGTACAGTGGCTAACATACCACGGGATAAAGCATTGTAACATTTAAGCTTACCCGCATCTCATCAAAATAATGGTGCTTCATCCTCTCCGGGAGCGTAGACCACTTCTCCCCTCCTTCACCCGGCTTCTCCCTCCGAAGCCTTATAATCTTACCAAGATTTTCGCTTGCACCCGGTGGCTAAAGCCTGTTATAAATGAGACAGACATGAAACAAACATTATTAGTAAATTCATGTAACATTTAGTAATTATCTGAAGTTATGTTCTACAAATGCATAATACTTACTTCTTCCTGCTCGAACAACACCGCTTCCCATTCCAACTAGCACCGGTGTCGAACGGTAGGGACACCTCGGAGGATAAGTCGGCAAACATGGGTGGCGCCCCACGCCGAGCTGGAGGGAGTCTCGGTACTGTGGATCGTACTTCCGCCAATGTCGTAGCCCCCCGAAGGGCTACCCACATCACTGCCCGTACCAGGACCACCACTAGTACCACTAAACACCGGAGGACGGTATGTGGACCTCCTCTGCCGCGGCATCTGCAAAAGCATACAACAAGTGTTAGTAAGAAAGACGAGATGAATTGGCAGGTAAAACATATACAATAGACACGTAATAAAGCATATATAGCAAGTTGTAGTAAGAAAGATAAGATGAATTGGCATGCATGTAAAACATATACATTTAACACGTCAAGAAGACTAAAAAGTCGAGTTAATCAAGAACCACCAGTATACACATACCCTCGTCCTCCTCGCCCGTGGTTAAGTCTACATATTGGTCTTCGTGCAGCTCAATGTACTCATCAGGAGCATGTACAACATTTCTCGCTGTTTCATCCACAACCTCTTCTTGGTACGAGTTGGTAATTGAGTCCTTCCGAACGTATTTCTACCGAGCGGGCCCAGATATGTATCGCAGCAACCACCGCCTTGTCACGTTTCAGGCTTGGATATTCAATGAATACCACTTGGCGTGCTTGAGTATCCAAGATAAACGGTTCGTACTTACGGTAC
This sequence comes from Plantago major, assembly GCA_026545765.1. Classification (NCBI taxonomy): domain Eukaryota; kingdom Viridiplantae; phylum Streptophyta; class Magnoliopsida; order Lamiales; family Plantaginaceae; genus Plantago; species Plantago major. Next base: position 42,611,845 of record CM048840.1, read on the forward strand.
CTCCTCCTATGGTTAATGTCCACCATCTCATACTGCTCGTGCTTCCTAGTACCAGCTGGAGTAGGATCATACCAGTCAACATCAAACATAAAGGTTCTTTTCAAAGGTAAACCGGAATATTCAAGCCGCACGATTCGCTTCAGCTTCCCATAGAAATCATACAAATCAGATAGATCTTGCCCACTAACACACACCCCTGAATTGATTGTGGCCATGCTCGTGTTAGATTCAACCGTGTGGAACCTAATACCATTGACTATGTACGATGAGAATGTGGAGAGCTTTCTATCTGGTCCCTCCGCTAGAGCTACTAAGTAAGGAGATGTGATGTTGTTGACAGGATCTCGGACATACTCCTTGAACCAAGGTGGGAATTCTGTTTCCAACTTCGCTTCAAGTTGTGACTCAATCTCATCATCTGCCAATATTGGATTCTTCTCCAGACAACGCTCTTTGAACTCCCTGTGGACACGATTTGTATGCATGATTAGTTAACTAGTAGTTAGATATTCAAATTCATGAAGCCCCTAGTAAGAAAGCTACTCACCCAGCAAATTTCACCATAAATTCATGAACTTCAGTACAGTTCAAGAGGACATAATACTGGGCTGCCCACATTTCCCTATCATTCAGCCATGATGTATTTTTCTTCCCCATAGGTCTCCCTGAGACCCTAAAAACAGAAATAGCATCATCATCATCCTCTTGAACTTCGAATGTGTCTGCGTTTCGAGACGGCCTAGATGCCTTTGTGGGAACGTGGTCTCCAAAGTAATAGGAGCAGAAGGTTGCAGCTTCCTCTCGCGCGTATGCATTGGCCATCGATCCCTCAGGCCTACCTTTGTTGCTGACATACCTCTTCAATTTTCCAAGTACCTGCAATGCATATAATTTTGTGTAATATAATGTGACTTTGGAAAATTCAGACATTTGAAGTGAATGATTGTCTTCATATATTACACACCTCTCGAATGGATACATCCATCGATACTGAACCGGTCCAGCAAGCCTCGCTTCGTGTGGGAGGTGAACCGGCAAGTGTTCCATAAAATCAAAGAAGCTCGGTGGGAAGATACGCTCGAGCTTGCACAGAATCAATGGTATGTTGCTTTCAAGGTTTGCTAACACTTGATCATCAACCACCCTTGCGCATAAATTTTTGAAAAATAAGCTCAGCTCAGTGAGAGCCATCCATACAGGTTTAGGTAGCAGTTCTCGAAATGCAACCGGGAAAAGCCGCTCCATAAACACATGACAATCGTGGCTCTTCATTCCATACATCTTCGTCTTCTTCAAATCCACACACCGGCCCAACTTTGAGGCATAATTGTCGGGGAACTTCAATCCCCTAACCCAAACAAACAACTTGTTCCTAGATTCAGTATCAATCGTGTAGCATGCCTTGGGCCACTGCCCCTTCTCATTCCGCGTTGTCAACTCAGGCCTTTTACACCATGTATCCAACTCGGCTCTAGATTTAACGTGATCCTTTGTCTTTCCAGGAATGTTACAAATCGTGTTGAAGCAGTTCTCGAACACATTCTTCTCAATTTGCATGAAATCCAACATGTGACGTATAAGAAGACTGCTCCAATAAGGCAAGTCCCAGAAGATGCTTCTCTTCTTCCATCCACATTTGTTCTCAATTTTCTTGTTATGCTTCTCCCACCCAAGTTAAGTCACTTTCATAAGACCCAGCCTATCAATCTCCGCAAGTATCTGTGCACCAGTAAGTTGTCTCAGAGGGCCTTTATTCTCTACTTTGTTTTTCAAGAATTGAGTCTTGTTCTTCCTAAATGGATGGTTCCTTGGTAGAAACCTACGATGACAGTCAAACCAAGATTCTTTCCCGCTCTCCTTCAGTCTGAATGCATCAGTGTCCTCCAAACAATGTGGACAAGCATGCAAACGCACAGTTTTCCTTCCAGATAGCATGGAGTACGCAGAAAAATCACTCACGGTCCACAGTAGTGCTACTCTCAATGTAAAGTTCTTCTTCGTTGACACATCATATGCAGGGATACCATTTTCCCACAACTCAATCTGCTCCTTAATTAAGGGCTGCAAGAACACATCCAGCTTCTGTCCTGGATCAGCTGGCCCGGGCACCAACGCAGTCAAGAACATGAACGGTTCCTTCATGCATCACCGGGGGGGCAGGTTGTACGGTGTCAGCATGACTGGCCAACAAGAGTACTTCCAGTCACTTCCAAACGGGTTAAAACCATCCGTACAAAGCCCCAAACGTACATTTCTAGACTTGGCTGCAAACTCCGGATATGTCTTGTCGAACTCTTTCCATGCCGGTGAGTCTGATGTGTGCTCCATTATACCCACTGCATCCGCCTCCCTTACTCTCTCCTTGTGCCAATGCATTTTATCTGCACAAGCACTTGAAGCGTACAACCTCTTCAAACGAGGTGCTAGAGGGAAGTACCACATTTTGTTATGTGGGAGATTTTTCTTCTGGCGTTTCTTTGAAGCCCCCTCCTTGTAACGCTTATAGCGGTCCTTACCACAAAACTTACACTTCAGTAGATCTACATCCTCCCCCCAATAGATCATGCACATATCCGGACAACAGCCTATGGTTACCATAGGCAACCCCAACCCCGATCTTTTCTTCGCTTGGTAAAGTTGGTGGGTACTAGGTTTGTCTGTGGCAACACTCGATAATGGTTATGCGGTGTTATTGAATCTCACTTCAGATTGGCCACCCTCGGCCTTACAACTCATTAGCCGAGACAACAAAGACAACTCAGTATGCTTCTGACACCCCGGCCAAATTGGCTTCTTTGATGATTCCAACAAGTCAAAGAACACCTGATCCTCGGAATTCGGTGGCTCCTCCACATCCCGATCGGTGTCCACGAACTCTGGACCCGCAACAACATACACCATTTGCTCAATCCTCTCATGATCAGGATTAGCATCAGATGTAGACGTATTTTGAGTACTACCCATCACATTTTGCTTCCTTCTTTTACGCTTAGGAGTACTCCCATAGTCCATGAACGGTATTGATTCCTCACCATGATAACACCATACCTCATACTCACCATTTAACCCTTACGTTTCAAGTGCTCGACTACCGTTCTAGGAGGCAAAAATTGTCTATTCCTACATTTGTTCGCATTGCAAGGGCACTTCATCATCCCCCGACTCAAACAAGTAGTCTGTGTCAGTGCAAAAGCAATGAAGGCTTCAACCCCTTCCACAAAACTAGATTCAATTATGCCATTAACAGTGCGACGGTACATCCATGAACGATCGGGATTCATAATTCAACAATTAACCTGCGTCTCAATTTATTAGATTTATAACATTTATACCATTACGTATTTAGTTTCATTACAATTACAATTACATTTTTAATTATGATACGTTAACAATTGGTAATGAATTACATGCATTTTACGATTACAATTCAATTTTCTAGTAGTTATAACATTTATACCATTACGTATTTAGTTTCATTACAATTACAATTACATTTTTAATTATGATACGTTAACAATTGGTAATGAATTACATGCATTTTACGATTACAATTCAATTTTCTAGTAGTTAAACTTCCATATATCTATTAACATTACAAATTGTAGATGAAAATATTATTGATTGTTTTTATGTTAATACTCCAAAATTATATTAAAATCACCAAAATCACCAAATTGTCTCCAAACACACAATTAAATCTTCATAATCCTAGTACGTATACGAAAATAGCTAAGTAAATACCCTACATACTTACAATCATACTAACATCATACTAGCAATCCAATTTCGCAATAAATATATCAATTGCACATCTCAAAGCTAACCCAATACGTAATATAAACTAAATTATCTACTACATACTTCCTATAAACATACAATTGATCAAACTAGTTGAAATTAATAAAATCCCAAAATTTTAAAAAGTAAGGGTTTTAGCCAAAATACCTTCAATTCCGGGGAAAATAGCGGATGAAAGTTGAAATTGATGCACAAGCCGAGCTCCTTGTCCGACGAGCTTCGAAACGAGACCAAGATTGGCCGGAATCGTCGAGATTTGGCCGGGAAATGATAGGGGCGAATTTGGAGAAGAAAGGAAGAAAGAAAGGAAGCAGAAGGAATGAGGAAATCTGCCCGTGCCTGTGTAATCTGTAATGGTGTTTAGGGACGGATAGATATCCGTCCCTAAGTCCGTTTCTATTTAGGGACGGATAGCTACCCGTCCCTAAAAATGATTTTTTTTTTTTTAATTTAGTCAACTCTTTTAGGGACGGATAAAAAATTCCTCCCTAAAACAGGGACGGATTAGGGACGGATAGGCCTATCCATCCCTAATCTCTCCGATTCGTCCCTAACTTAGGAATCTGAATATTCTTGTAGTGACTTGAGATTCAAGCTGAAAGGGAAGAGCTGGAACATTAAAGGCTAAGGATAGCCGAGGAAAGATTGAGGTTAGATGAGAACCGAAGAAGGGATAACTACACAAGGGTGGAATTGGTAGACGAAGACGACAGACCCATGCGCGACTATGTTATGCCAAGGCTTACACCGCATACCTCGAGCATCTATCTGGAGAGGATCGCAAGAGAATATGATCTGAAGGGAACTCATCTGAACCAGCTACCACACTTCTACGGGAACCCAATTGAAGACCCGGTGCACTTTTTGAGAGAATTCTACGCAATAGTTGGAGGAATACCATTGAACGGACTCACGGAATGTCAACTCAGAAGGAGAGTCTTCCCTAGCTACCTTAAGGACAAGGCGAAGAGCTGGCTTATCTCACTACAGCCAGGCAGGTTGACTACATGGGACGAGGTTTAAAATAAGTTTATGCTCAGATACTTCCCATTGAAGAAGACATCCGACCTGAACAGCCAAATCCAAAACTTCTACGAATTGGACGGAGAAACATTCTACGAAGCGTGGGAAAGATATAAGGATCTACTTGATAGGTGCCCGATGCACTCCTACACATTGTTCGACAAGGTCAACAACTTATATAAGGGAATTGACTCTATCAACTAGGCACTTATTTACGGAGCATGTCAAGGAAATCTGCTAGACGTACCCCCGAGAAGGATTTGGGAGGTATGTGAGAACCTCGGTGAAAACTCAATGCAAAAGGGACGAGGAAGGAGTGTCCGATCTAAGGAAGTTTGTGGCGTCGAGGAGGTTCCGTGGAAAATGATCACAAAGAGACTGGATGATATAGAAGCCGAACTATCTACGAGAGAGTCTGAAAGGAGAAGATGGACACAAGGAACCGTCAGAGGAGGCAAACTACATCCAATATGGTGAACCATCATCAAGCCAAACCCCTTCGTCAAACCGAACCTGGCATGAAGTTAGGCAACACCGGAGTCGACCTCTTACCCCTATAACACCGATAAGGGTAACTGCACTAGCTCAACAGGAATCACCCCTTTTCGAAGGAAAGTTCCACTTCATCATTAAGGAGCTGAGGATGGTAAGGGAGTATATGGAGAAGCAGAAGGAAAGGGATGACAAGGTGGAGGCATTTATTGAAAGAGCAGACGAAGTGCTCTGTAGGATCAATGAGAAGGTAGAAGAAGTGGAAGGAAGCCTGGTAAACATAACAGAAAGGCTGATGATACTTCTAGAGCAACGTGATGAGGAGAAAGAAGAAGACGAAGAATGCAAAGATGAGGAGGAAGCTATAAAGCGGATGGATGCAGAAGACACACAGACTTCCGAAAAACTCCTCGATAAGCTTTCTAACTCTCGCTTTAACTTTACCTTATCTAGTGAATTGCGTATAGAAGGTGACTCCTTGAGATTGTGTAAGTACCTTTACGGGGAAAAGAACCAAATGGAGAATTTCATGAGGAATAAGAGGAAATAAAACCCCTACTTCCGAACTAATATCCCCATGAGGGAAATCAATCCCTTAGTATTTCAAATTACAGTCAACATAGGGGGAGGAATGGTAGTAGGAACTCTAGACCTGGAATCCGATGTGAATGTTATCCCCTTAGAGATGTACAAGAGACTCAGGTTGACAGGAAAGACCGACGCTTGTGACATGTCCTACGACGTCGGCATGAGCATAGCAAAGAACTATGGAATGGTTAGAAACGTGCTCATCAAAGTAGGTACTCTCATAATCCCCGTGGACCTGCTGGTAGTCGACTACGAGAATGACAACAATACAAGTCTATATCTAGGAAGGCCCTTTATGATAATGACTAACACCATTATTGATATAACTGGCAGAAAGGTTTCTATGCTTGTTAATGGACTACAGAGTGACGTGGAGTTGTCCATCAGAAGTTCGCACCTCAAGAAGGGGAAACTTCCAGCTGAAAGATCGCCAAGGAGAAAGAAGGATCAACCACCTGGGAAATTTCAAGATGCACTGATGAAGATGAAGGAAATAGATAAGAACTATTTCTATTCGCATGAGATTCACTTCTAGTTTCCGGAACCGAGAAACAAGGAGAACAGACCCCTATAAGATCTATCTGGACAAGTGGATGACCGGAAGATAAAAAGTGGGAAATGAGGGGCTATTCTACGAGAGCTTCAAGGATGACAAGGGTTTTAGAAACTGACTCAAGAATGAAGGAAGTACCCTCTACAAGTTCGAGTTCACAAGGGAAGGTGACCGATTCAACATGGGAGTGAAGGATTGGAATAACGACCTGAGTTTCATGGAAGATTGGTTGACTACTTGCACCGATGGAGAACGGGGGTCTTACCCCGACAACTGAGTCATCAACAACCAGGGGTCGAGCTACAAGACCTTAAACAAGCGCTTCTTGTGAGGCAACCCAAGGTCACGTTTACTTTTACGCATTTGCATTCGTATTTTTAATTTTTGTCTTTTTCTCATTTTCCGTGCCAAAATTATTTTTCGAAAAACTTTTCAAAATCAATTTCAAATTTTTTTATTTATTATGTTTGCTTTTTGAAAAAACAAAAAAACTAAAAAGAATCGAAAACGCGAGTTTTAGCGCATCGAAGGGGCAGTGAGGCTGCAGTCGCCAATGGACCGCAGTGAGCTGCTTGCAGCTCACTCCCCTCCCCTTTTAAATCCCAAAAACATTTTTTCTCCTTCCCCACTTCATTTTCTTCACAAATTCTTCACTTGCTCTATAATTATACCTTCCCCATTGCATTATTAGCTTGCCCATCCATCATCAACATCAAGTAAGTGATCTCTACTCATTATTATCCTCATTACATCTTCAATTCAAAGTCTTTATCATTCAACTCTTTGCTTGCACTTCCTTTTTGCTTCTTTGGTGTTTAGCAATTATGTGTTTCAATTGATTGATTTGTTGATGTCTGAGATTTGCGGATACATGCTTACTTTTAGTATTCACTACATTAATATTTGCTTGATGGAGATTTGACAAATCGTGTGAGAATTTGAAGGTTTTTGTTCTTACCTACCAAGTGTTCGATAAAATGTCTCAATAGAACAAACTCCTTTGTCGACCCCTTTCTCCCTCGATTACTTTCTTACATGGTAGTAACTTGTTAAAGTATGCTTAGAAAACATGTTTGCATCTTCATATGCTCATAGGATGGAGGTTACATTACAATTTGCCTTTCAACTTGATGTTTGATACAACTTGAAAACTTGAGTTACATGCCTAGTTCTTGTATTATTTTGAAGTGGCTATTGATCTTATTACAAGCTATAATTTAGCATACACCTTGTGCCAAACATTAGGTTTGGGGGAGAAGAAACCCCATTGGATTTGCATGTAAGCCTTAGAATTGATTTACTCCAAACATGCTATCTCACACACTTTTTTGGCCTAGGTACAATGGGAAGAACCAAAGGAGGAAAGGATGTGGGTGAACCAAGCACTAAGAGAGCAAATAAAGGAAAGAAGGTGGCATCGGCGGCCCTCTCAAGCAAGGCTCAGAGTTGGCTATTGGTTAATAGCGACCGAGGGGTGATTCCCGAGAGGAAAATAGAGATCGAATGGGGATGAACCCGGCCCTTAATTTGATTCACGACGTTTTGAGCCTCTATGCTTGGGGAACTTTTACTTCCATTCTCCGAGGATATGACATAGAGATAGTCCGGGAGTTCTACGCGGAGTACTTCCAACTGAAGGTCAAAAAGCCGGAGGATGCACTTTTAGATCGCCCCGTCATCATTTGAGGGGTAGAGGTCATGTTTGGGCCAGGAGCTATCAACGAATTCTTCAAAATTCCATAGGAGCACATCCATGGCGAATACAAGGAACCAGCATATGACGAGATGGAGTACGCAGATATCCTAGAAAACATCCCACGGGTATTGCTTGGAGAACGATTTAGAGATGATGCAGTCGGAATGTCCATCCCAAGGGCTACACTCGACGGAAGAGCAAGATTTTGGATGCACTTTGTAGAGACCAATTTGAAGCCAACCCTGCACCACGAAGGGCTCAAGGGCGATGTAGCCACTCTTGTCTACGCAATTATGGAGGGTCACTACATTGATGTTGGAAGAATCATGGTGAAGGAGATGCAAATGGTGAAGAATAATACAAGAACAAACCTACTATTCCCCGGTCTCATTACCGCTATATGCCAGAAGAATGGAGTTCCCACTAATGAGTCAGGATTCGCTCGTCAGTGTAATGCTCCAAGACATAGCCCCTTGGATTCGCTGGTCTCTTTAACTTAATAGGTCGAATGGGAGGGTCTGGAATCATCTGCACATACCCGAACTGTCGCAACACACGCTCTGACATACAAGGCTCACATCTATCTCGACAATGGATAATGCCTTGATAAAGTGAAATCGGGACATGTTCACAAGGACACTCGCAAAAAGGTCGCCAGTTCACCTGTAAACGTAAAAAAAAAAAAAAAAAAAAAAAAAAAAAAATCTCACATTTAATGACAGGTGAATGTTTAACAAATAAGCATTCATGCATTTAAGTTCAAGATATTATGAATTCATAATGAACAAAACTTACGTTACTACTTTTTAGACCATCCAACTTAACCCTGTATGAAATCAAGTTTTCATTGTGCGACGCTTGTCGCACACGGGGTGGGTTCCATCTATGTGCGCAAGGATCATTTTTGTCAACACTCACTTGTCTTCCTCTAGGCCGGAAACATGGAAACTATTCATAAATCCACGCCTGCAAATGATTTGATTATAAAGTGTTGAAAGTAACAAGTATGTATATTTGACGTTGACAAGTGAAAAATAAACCTGAACCAAAGTAAGACAACCGTATATGTCTTTGCAACCAACTCGAGATGCTTCTCCAAGATTCCTATACATGTTAGTCAAGGTAGCTGCACCCCATGCATATTCAGGCACCTGGTTTGGATCATGCAAAAACTCCACATAGCTAGCATTAACATATGAGTTGCTCTTTTCACAGAGAAACGAGACCCCGAGAAACCACAACAGGTAACCTGTATATACTGCACCATCACTAGCACTGTGGTCATTCTGTAACGACTCTAATGCACCAAGTTTGCACAAATTCCCACCCTTCGAACCAATAAAATTGCTCAACTCACCATCCTCAAGGCTTATATCAAACAGAAGTGTCAAATCTCCAATGTAACTACTCTGAGAAGTGATAACCGGCTTACCAGTCACCGGAATTCTCAGTAAATACCAAACATCGTGTAGAGTGATAGTCATTTCACCAAATGGTAGGTGAAATGAGTTGGTCTCAGGATGCCATCTCTCCACAAAAGTCGATATCAAAGGGGCGTCTAAAGTCTCAAACATGCAGTCCTCAAGATGGTATAACCTGCTATCCTTCAACCAACGCAAGCACTCTTCCCTCGTGTTTGGAACTTCAAAGTTTAATACTCTACCGCCTCTAGAATGACTGTTTAAACATCCTCGAACCTGTTCAAATTGACAATGTTAGACGCTTTTTTTACAAACCGTTATAAATTAGTTAACTAAATTAAACATTATACTTACCTCCTCTCTTGTTTGCCATAAGTGATACGTAATATGGTGCTCGAATGAAGTCAATAATTGCCTCGTCTTCGGGCCCCCGTCATCGTCCACCATATCCATCTGCTCATTACCATAGTAACTACCCTCATCGGGATCCTGCATGTATCGACTAGTTGGACGTACACTATTATCACGTGAGACTGACACGGTAGTATCACCATGGCTATCGTCATCATCATCACTCACATGAACCCGTTCACGCCTAATCGATCCGATATGGCTTTATTCCCTTCCCATGCCTATGTACGCTTGCATTTAACTGTGCATGTCTCTCCTGCTCCTCAGATAATGCATCATTGTCAGAACTCACTCCAAGCTGGACACCTGGAGATGGCATAAATGCACTGTCAGATATGTCGGGACTGCTCCTTCTTGTACGATCATTTTATACCCCAGTTGGCCCCAACCTAGACCTAGCAGCTGCATTTTTCTCCCTCATTAACTGATTTCTCCTACGACTGGACCCTGTAACGTCCCTACCATCCAAACGGGAGATTTTATTTCCATGTCTCGACATCTACAAAATATAGTACAAATTATCAAAATACAATTCAAAATTTCAAGGCATATAATCTATCGACCTATAAATAATGAAGTCACCATTTTTTTTATCAATAACTAACTAGTGAACAAACACTACAAGTATAAAATTAATTTTGTAATTCAAAGCAATCAAGTTAATAGGTCGTAAATATTGATGATTTAGAACAAGAAAAACATAAATAATAGGTCCGAAATAGTCTACCAAAGAGGGCTGTCCCCAAAGAGTACACGAAGTGGGGGTGGGTGCCTTCCAATTGTGGCGTAAGCTCTCAGGCGGTGGCGGAGAACTCTAGTTGTTACATATTGTCGAATTACGTAATTAATTGGTGGATTTGACAAAACGGTATGTAAATTTGTAAAAGAACAAGTAGAAACTAACCTTAATCTGTTGGAAGTGTTTAATCTTCAATGGATATGAACAGTGAAGGTATTGGGTAATTTAGTTTATATTGATAAGCCTCCATAGCCAAACTACCTCAAGCTTCAAATCTCCACTTATATATCATCATTTCTTACATGCAAATACATAATCCTTAGCCTTTCAACCAAAGAAAACTAATGGAACATCTCAATTCATGATCAAGCTACAACAAAGAAGATAGAAGGTAATAAAATCATACACATTCCTTCCCCTTGTTCTTCTATTTCATCCTTTTCATTCTTTTCACTCTCTAACACATCTAAGTCTATTCAATACTTGCTAGGAGTTCAATTTGTCAATCCATTTTCGAAGTGTAGAATGAATTGATCCAAAGTCTATGAAGAAAAGTAATAAGGTGGGTTAAAAGTTGTTCTTCTCAAACTAGTTTTTAATCTTGATGCATGCATGTTTTTTTGATGAAATCTTGATGATTTTCACTTACAAACTAAAGTAAATGAGTAATTATGGCCTCACTATCAATTGGGTAAGTCGATTAATGAATTGCATGATGATTTTGAAATAGTAGAAACTCAAATCTTAACAATTCCCAAATCCCGTAAGCAATCTGCCCTATAAAATGAAAATTAAATACTTTCCTTCGTTTTCTGATAATGATAATTTAATTACGTATGTAAAATATTATCATTCATCTCTGAGATTTGGAATTAGGTTAAAAGGAATTTTAATGAATTAACTAAAATTCGCAAAAGATTCAACATTTGCAATGTTGACAGACCAGGGTACTGTTAGTAAAACCCCAATAATGCTTTTCTCAAAATGATCAAATTGTCTTTAATCTATGAAAACTTAAACACCCATGATATATTGATATTTACCAGTAAGAATTATGATATTTGGAGTTGTAGAAAATATTTGGTGAATATTTCTCCATCATTGCTCACTTCATGAGCAGTCTAAGTAGAAAATTCCTATGCGACATTCTATAAATGTGTTTTAGATTTAAAAGTATGTTTTGAATAGATAACACAGTAATATATCATAAAAAAATAGAAACACCATAATTAAGAACGTTTGACTACTGAAATGTATTTTACAATGAATAACTAGCAAACTGCCAAAATCGGGATTTTATAAACCGAACTTAAATCCGGAGTTCATCATACGAATAACTTGAAGGACTTAACTAAACATTTATAGCTGACTTATGACGGGTCAATAAATTATTTTGGAAGTGATTTGACCCTAGGGGTTAACCTTCCCCAAATGGAAAATGAAATTATACGAGGAGGCGGTCTGGATTGTCATACCTCTATGAACACATTCCACTAAATTTAAGTGTCGTCAATAAAAGTAAAATGTGACAAATGAAACAACGATTATAATAATAAATGAGGGTGGCAACCTCATTAAAAAGAGTACAAACGAGAGTGGCAACCTTGCATAAAAAGAGAACCAAACGAGGGTGGCAACCTTGAGTAAAAAGAGATCCAAACGAGTCAATCTTGAAATTTAGGACGGTTGTAAGTGCCATGCGAAACGAAGTGCTACATCGCGATATCGCGGTGGGAGTCACCTCTCGAGTTCGTAAGGGCCACCTCTAGAGGACCGTTCCTACATAATTAAGCCACCATTGGACAATCGTAAGTGCCATGCGGAACGAAGTGCTACATCGCTATATCGCGGTGGGAGCCACCTCTCGAGTCCGTAGGGTCCACCTCTAGAGGACTGATCCATTCCAAACCGGCAGTTGTAAGTGCCATGCGGAACGAAATGCTACATCGCATATCGCGGTGGGAGCCACCTCTCAAGTCCGTAGGGGCCACCTCTAGAGGACTGATCCACAACGCGTATAATGATTTAAGGAATGATTGAGTTAATAAGATCCCACTAAAAGGGAAACTAAATCGAGATGAAATAAATTCCTTCATACGATAAAAACCTAAAGTCGCTAAGTGCCATGCAGAACAAAGTGCTACGCCGACAATGCGGTGGGAGCCACCTCTTGAGTCTGTAGGGGCCACCTCTAGAGGACTGATGGTTATTGAAATAGTCGCTAAGTGCCATGCGGAACAAAGTGCTTCGCCACACAATTTGGTGGGAGCCACCTCTTGAGTCCGTAGGGGCCACCTCTAGAGGACTGATTCCGCCGATAATACATAATCGAATTATTTGCAAGGACAACAATTTGGATAACCAATAACTTCTATGAATTTTGAAATTCTAGAGTTTAAATTCGGATGTTGCATTGATAAGTGTGATACAAAATATGTATATAATAATTATATGTTTGACCAACCTCGTGGTTTGCTCAAGTAATACTATATCAATAACATTCCCCTTAAACCGTTAACTTCTTTAAATATCATAGTTTTCAAAAATAAAGGAAAATATATTTTCTTAAAATAAAACCCCACCCCGTTACCCACTGGGCTCGTTTGGCTCACCCCACTTTTCTAAAAGTATTTCAGATGAACCGGGTTTTGGTGGAATTTGCGATGTGCCATCAAGTGAGGATCAATGAACGCAACAAGAAGCCTTCCGCTGAGGAATCAAGAAGTTTACCTTATCGGGATTATTTGAAAAACTGTTAATAAAAATGTTTTCGAAATTAATACCGTGTCAGACGACGAGATGTACTGTACGTTAATTTCTTCGAATTATGTATTCGATACTCAATCTTATGTATATTATCGGTTGTAATGTGACTTATATGAATCGTATCATCTCTGGAAAATCCGGGGTGTTACAATTTCATTCTTTTAATTTTTTTTATTTATCCGCAGCTCCGGCCAGCTGCCATGGCCGGAAGCCTTCGAGCTTCCATGGACATTGCAGCCATGGAAGCTCGCCATATCTGGAAGCTCGAGCTTCCATGGCTGCCAAAGCTTCCATGGCCAGGCAGCCATGGAAGCTGAGCTTTTAATCTCTCCCGCAACCTGTTCTTGTTCTCCGTTCTTAGGAATCTCGACTAGCTATTCGAGCTTCCAGAGCTCGAAAGTTTTCAGCCATGGAAGAAGCTCCGGTGACTGTGACGGTGGTTTATGATGGTGGTGACAATTGAAGAAGGGAAGAGGAGCTGGTGGTCAGTTTTGGAGAATAAGAATAAATTTGGGGTTTAAAATGTAAAGATCATATTTAGAAGGGTGTTTTTGTAATTATGTATATTTGTATTTCTAAAATTGTTTAAATTATTAAAATTATTAAGAAATTAATTTTTAATTATTAAATTATGCAATTTGTCCAATTTTAAATGTTATACTATTGTTAGTACAGTGCAACATAGTATTATAATTAGCAAAACCCATGAAATATACACCAGTAAATTTATATGATGTTCACAAAGTCTTAGGAAAGACCAAGTTTATAGAGAGACAATAAAGACGGACTTGTTTGCAATTTACCACTTATTTGCATTTTCGCGGGTCAATTTACCAGTTCTGGTAAAAAAAACATTACTTAAATAGTTAAAAATATTACCCAAATAATTAAGAATATTTATAAATACTTTAAAACATTTTTCAGATAATTATACTCATAAACATTGCTTGAAGTATCATAAGAGATAGACATTGAACTAGTTCTACCTGTGAATTTTTGTGTATAAGTGAATGCCTAGTTTTTGTTTTTATGAATATGGAATGAGATTGCACCTTACAAGTTTTAACTTTTTAGTTCAATCTTTCATTTTCTTTCACTGTTGTCTATATTAGTCTGATCATTACTAAAATAGTTATGAACTTTACTTACATAGGTGAAAACATTATTCAAATATTTAGAACATTTTTATATTCATTAACATTATTCAAATAGGCGAGAACATTACTTAAATAGATGAGAACATTATCAAATAGTAAAGAACATTTTATAAATACCTAAGGCTAAGAACATTGTTCCAATATTTTGATCATTACTAAAATAGACAAGAACATTACTCAAATAGGTGAGAACATTATTCGAATATTTGAGAACATTTTAATTTTCATGAACATTATTCAAATAGGCGAGAACATTACTCAAATATGTGGGAGGATTATGCAAATAGTAAAGAACACTTTATAAATACAAACATTACTCAAATAGTTGAGAACATTACCCAAATAGTTGAGAACATTTCAAACATAGTTAAGCACATTATACTCTAGAACATCACTCATATAGGTGAGAACAATACTAGCATATTTAAGAACATTACTTAAATAGTCAAGAACATTACACAAATAGCAAAAAACATTTCTCAAAATCGTAATATATGGTGTGCCATCCATCCAAGACTGCCAACAAGACACATGTCAACTTCAGCTCCACACTTATCTGTGCAAACAACATTGCATGCATTAGCATAAACCTTACATACATCACCAAGAACATTACATACATCACCCTGAAAATTACATCATACTATTTTCATTGAAGTTGTAGCTAAAAATCTACGAACAATACAAAACCAGCACATAAAACCAATAAAACAAGCAGAACAACATTACACACATCATTGAGAACATTATAGGCATAATACTGAACATTTTAAACATTGTAGATATGATTCAAAATATCACATACATAATTTGGACAATAATGTCATTAGGTTTTAAAGTTTTCATGCACTTCTAGAAACATTACAGACATTTCCAGAAACATTGAAAGAATGAGTGACAACATTACATGCATAACCTAGGACAGTAATGTCTTAATTATGAATATTAGGTTTTAAGTCTCATCAAAACATTAAATATATCAACAAAGCCATCAAACATATGAGTAAGAACATTAATAATGTGTAATAAGGTACTGATTTTAGCAGATTTGTAAATGCACAATAGTTATATTTGTACTTTGTTTAAGTTGTACATCATCCATATAGTATAGAACATTACATATATAAGCCACAACATTACACAAATAATCTAGAACATTTGAACATTGCTGTAGCGATTTCTGGATCTGTTTAAGCAGATCCAGATCTCAATATGAACATCACCAAAATAAAAACTAATTACACATAAACTAGTTCGAGATCTAGCTATTCCTACCTTAATGATGTTGTTTCCAATGATTTCGAGCTTGAGTAAGTCGATGGTGGATTGATCTTGAGCATATTTCGATGTTTTTGAGTTAACTCCGTCAATTTTGGGTTGGTTTAAAGATTTTCGAGCTAGATTACATAGAAACCAAGTCGAGTGATGTGCACTCAGAGATTTCGTTTTCCGTTGTAGAACCTGTAATCCCTAAACACAATCAAAATTAAATTTATAAGTCGGAAATCCTCAAATCCACAGTTTATAGCGGAAAGTTGACTCGGGATGTCGTTCTCCACGGACACTTAGCATAGGAACAAGCAAATAACGTTTGTAATTGAATGCAGAAAAGTAAACAGATTAATCTCAGATAGAATAACTGAATTGCAGTAAACCTTAAATTGCTTTGTTGTAAATCAATGATGGAAAGGCGTAAAGGTTCCCCAACCTCCCTCTGCTATGCTACTCCCAACTTCCTAGTTAAAATCCTACGCAGTTACCGCTAACGACAGCAGGGCATAATACTATGGTGCTCAAGGAGCAGTCGGCACGAGTAGCCCTACTCAGTTCAATGAAACTACTGTGTCACTCAGCAGAACATCACATCACAAAGGATGTATAGAGTTGTATAACCACGATTTATGTCAAATAACTATTCCATTAACATATCACGGTATGTAATGAAGTAGCAAAAGCAGAGTTACGGCGGTTCGCCTTTACAAAAGAAAGTTAGCTACTCATAGTAATCTAGAACAAGAATCGAAATCTAAGAAGAAAGGAAGAAGAAGCTTAGTCTCTGATGTCTCTGACGTCTTCATGCTACTGCTTCTAGGGTTTCCTCCTTCTGGGTGCCTGACGGCCAGCGGGTTGGGGTTTCACTTCCCCGAGGACTGGTTCTCTCTCAGAAGAGATGCATTGTGAGCTGTGTAGAATTATGAGACCCCTGAGGTCTTATTTATAGGTGAAATCTCGAGCTCAAACCGTCATTCTTCAATAAGGAAGGTTTAGAAAGGCGGACTCTAGCCTGACAGGCCAGCAGAATAGCCCAAGAAGTTTTCAGAACCTCCACTGCGGTCGCCTGTGGACCGCAGTGGCCCTGATGTTACAATGAAATGTGCGATATGGCATACTTTTAGACCCTCATTTTTTGCCTTAGATGCAATATTTGTATCATTTTATGGTCAATTACCAACTTTGCGTGTTTTATGTAGGTCATGATCGCGTTTTTGAGGATTTGCACGATTTCAGGCACCAAAACGGCATAATTGTGCCAAATCGGGACGAGGAAGCAAATACGCCAGATTGACTGTTGCATGGAGTTCGATGAGTTAAAACATGTCATGCGACCAACCATTGCGAAGATAATTGAAGATGCAACAACTTTGTAGAAGACCACTTTTCGAGAAACCGAAGTTACGAAGCCTGAAATTGAAGAACAAAGGAAACAGATTCGAAGCTAGAGGAATCGCACTCTATGGTCTACTGTGGAACCTCAGGGAAGTGAAACCCTAAAACCGCTGGCCGTCAGGCACCCAGAAAGAGGAAACCCTAGAAGCAGCAGCACGAAGACATCGGAGACTAAGCTTCTTCTTCCTTTCTTCTCTAGATTTCGATTTATGTTCTTAGATTACTATGAGTAGCTAACTTTCTTTTGTAAAGGCGAACCGCCGTAACTCTGCTTTTGCTACTTCTTTATATACCGTGATATATTAATGAATTAGTTTTAAAATGTAATCCGTGCTTGTTCTTTATTCGTCCAACTCTTTACGTGCGAAATCCTTACTAACTACGACTTGGTAACGGATTATACATTATCCTGTGTGATTTGTCTGAAATCTTGATGAGATAGTGTGTTGAGTGACACAACACATTGTTGGTTTAGTAAGGGTGTTTAGATTAACTACGACTTAATCTTTTGGCATGTTTCCTTGCTACCTGTAGACGGCTAGTACGTTGTTTGATTCTATGTAGTTGGGAGTAGCATAATAGAGGGAGGTTGGGGAACCATTACGCCGTAGATTATTGATTTACAACAAAGTGATTTAGGGTTTACTGTGATTCAATTGTTCTGTCTGAGATCAAATTGTTTACATTTATGTATTCAATCACAAATGTTATTTGTTTGTTCCTATGCTAAGTGTCCGTGGAGAACGACATCCCGAGACAACTTTCCGCTATAAACTGTGGATTTGAGGACTTCCGACTTATAAATTTAATCTCGATTGTATTTAGGTATTACAGGTTCTATAATGAAAAACGAAATCTCTGAGTGCACATCAAAATTTCCACAGCAAAAATCCCAAAAATATTTTCTTTTCCGTATTTGTTTATTTTCTTATCAAAAACCTAGAAATATGTTTATCCAGCTTTATTATTATATTATTATTTATCTCTGCATAAGCTCATTTGTTAAGCAAGATGGAAGAAGAAGACGAAAGAACTATCAGGGAGATCAGTGTGCCGAAACCAAGAAGGAGTGGAATTCGGATCCAGCCGCATGTAAGGGAGTACGGATTTGATCTTACTCTGATTAGCGCACTATCGAAGTTCGGAGGAAGAGAAAGAGAGATGAATGCGAGTTCATGTATGCATTCGAGTCTATTGTCGAGCAGTTTCCGATGCAGGCGTAACCGATGGTGAGCTAAAATTCTGGTTCTTCATCAAAACACTGGAGGGAGCAGCAAAAAGATTGATAGATTCAATCAAAGAAGAAGTCAATGAATGGGAAAAGCTGAGGAGTATGTTCTTGAAGAGGTTTCAATGGCTTGCAAGGGTTATGAGAGAAAGGAGGATGATATCCAACTTCACTCAGAAACAAAAGGAATCTTTTCATGAATCATGGGAAAGGTTTGAGGAGATGTAATACAACTGCCCCCAACATCAGTTTACTTAGCGACAGCTCTGTGAGTATTTCTACTTATGAGTTAGAGAGGAGTTCAGAAACCTTATAGATGTAGCTCAGAAGGGATCATTTATGGGGAGTTCTGCTAATCAAGCACTGGAAGCTTGCACAAGTGTTGCTGAGAATTCAAGATACAGGAGTGAGCAGCTGAAGGAGAATGAGATCTTCAACAAGATAGAGGCCGTGGAAGAAGTAAGGACAATAGCCGCAATTGAGGAAGAAGCGCAATGGGCTATAGGACAGAGCGTAGGAAGTCCTGACTACTTGGATAAAAGAAGCAGATCGAAGGAAGTGAGCCGAGAAATACCAGATAGAAAACCTATTGAGCTAAGCATTGAAGGGAATGATGAAGTTTCCAAAATCAGCAGTGAATAAGTGGTCGACAGCATTGTAACTGCTAAAAAGGGGCTAGAAGAGGTGATCAAGGCCCTCAAGAAGCATCGCAACCTGAGAGGAAAACTGGAAGGGGAAGATCTAGATAAAGGAAGTAGTGATACTCGAGCTCTAGTGAATTTCCTTCACGAACAGTTCGTGGCGGTCAGCAAAGGGCTGAAGAAACTAAGTGAGAAGTTTGAAGGGGTGGAAGAGGAAATGTTAGCAATGAAGATCGTAATAAGAGATATGGATAACAAGGCAGAAGGAGTAAAGGAGCAACGCATGGAATACATATGATCGATAACCACTGGATGTGGGATAACATCACCGGATTCTGTGCCAAGAAGTAAAGGAAACGCTGAGGAGGAAGAGAAGATTAAAGCAAAAGAAGACTGCAGAAGGGGACGTGATTATAAATATTGGCTCGAGAAGGGATTTGTTAGGTCCGTGACCGGTAAGTTAGTAGATTTAATGGATCTACCTTTTCCAGGAAGAATTGCAAACGACATCAAGAAAGCTGCTAAGAACAAGGCCTACGTCTGTAAGTGAATCAATTCTGGTGCCAATGCAGTGGCCCTGATGTTACAATGAAATGTGTGATATGGCATACTTTTAGACCCTCGTTTTCTGCCTTAGATGCAATATTTGTATCGTTTTATGGTCAATTACCAACTTTGTGTGTTTTCTGTAGGTCATGCTCGCGTTTTTGAGGATTTGCACGATTTCAGGCACCAAAACGGCATAATTGTGCCAAATCGGGACAAGGAAGTGAATACGCCGGATTGACCGTTGCACGAAGTTAGAGGAGTCAAAACATGTCATACGACCAACCATTACGAACATAATTGTAGATGCAACAACTTTGTAGAAGACCACTTTTCGAAAAAACGAAGCTATGAAGCCCGAAATTGAAGAACAAAGGAAACAGATTCGAAGATGGAGGAATCGCACTCTGTTGTCCGCTGTGGACCGTAGTAGGGTGCTCTGCGGTACCCTGTGGACCGCAGTCATGCCTCTGTTTTTCTCCTGGGCTATTTTCTTGGCCTGTGAGGTTACAACCCGCCTTCCTAAACCTTCCTTATTGAACAATGGTTGTTTGAGCTCGAGATTTTACCTATAGATAAGACCTTAGGAATCTCATAATTATTCTACACAGCTCACAAAGTAGCCCTCTTGAGAGAGAGAGAGAACCAGTTCTCGGGGAAGTGAAACCCCAAAACCGTTGACCGTCAGGCACCTAGAAGGAGGAAACCCTAGAAGGAGCAGCACGAAGACATCAGAGACTAAGCTTCTTCTTCCTTTCTTCTCTAGATTTCGATTTATGTTTTTAGATTACTATGAGTAGCTAACTTTCTTTTGTAAAGGCAAAACGTTGTAACTCTACTTTTGCTACTTCTTTATATAACGTGATATATTAATGAATTAGTTTTAAAACATAATTCGTGCTTGTTCTTTATTCGCCTGACTCTTTACGTGCGAAATCCTTACTAACTACGATTTGGTAACGGATTATACATTATCCTGTGTGATTTGTCAGAAAACGAGACGAGATAGTGTGTTGAGTGACACAACACATTGTTGGTTTAGTAAGGGTGTTTTGATTAACTACGACTTGATCTTTTGGCATGTTTCCTTGCTACCTGTAGACGGCTAGTACGTTGTTTGATTCTAAGTAGTTGGGAGTAGCTTAGCAGAGGGAGGTTGGGGAACCTTTATGCCATTTTGGTGCCTGAAATGTGCAAATCTTCAAAAACGCGATCACGACCTACAGAAAACACGCAAAGTTGGTAATTGACCATAAAACGATACAAATATTGCTTCTAGGGCAACAAACGAGGGTCTAAAAGTGTGTTATTTCGCACATTTCATTGTCACATTACACCCCCAAACTAGTTTCATGCTCATCCTTGAGCAAGGCAAAAACGATAATTAAGAAGTGACCATGAAATGAGCAACAAGAATAAACCACCACATAGATAAGCAACCAATTTCAGGGTTTCAAACTCTACGGACTCACTTAGTTTCAACTCCAACTTCATGACTCCACAGCAAACAAGTAACAAGTTAGGTGTACTTCAAAATCATTACCTCGCGGTAACGTTATGCGATCCTGCTCCCAAAATTCAAGGCACAAATCAAAGTAGTACTCAGGTTGGCTTGGTAAGTAAATCAAGTAGGATAATATATAGAGGAGTGAAAGGCCAAGTATCATTAAAAGATAACAAGGTAGAATAAAGGGCTAATTCAGGGGGACTTATCCTTTCGGACACCGAGTTCCTTCCTTCGACTTCGTCTTCTCGTAATGATAAATCTTCAACTTCCCTTCTATCATCGTAACTTCTCCATCGGTTGCTTCACATATAGACTACTTGCTCCTTTATTTTTCTTTTGGCATACTATTTTTTGCAGTCGTTTTACTGACTTGTATGATTTTGGTTGGCCATCATTGGGCTCTTCTAGTCTCCACATTTTTTGGTAGTGTCTGTTTTACCCAATTCCACACTTTTGTGCGTGCTGGTTTGGTATACATGTCATCAACCATCACGGACATGTAGCGTTTTAGGGCCACGCTGGTATGTGGGTAGTATCTGTAACATGCCCAACACGAAAACAGTGGTCACAAGGACCACAAATCCATTCCGAGACTTTTGTACCTTTGCTTTTTTCAGTACTTTCTTTTCTTTTTTTTTCTGGAGCAACAGCTAGTGATTTTTAGCACCGGTAATAAACAGCAGGGCCAACAAGGTTACCTTTCGTTGATGATCATCTTCCACTTCTCCCCCAAATCAATTTCTCGAACTGTGGTCAGGGTTTTCTTCTCTTCTTTTCCCCAAACCAATTTTCAATCATGATCAAAACATGATTATCCTCCATTCTTTGGAACTCGTTGCTTTGATTCTTCATTCAAGCTCGGCAGTAGGTTGCTGTCAGCGCTTTAGTAAAGCAAGTATAAGATATATGGTGGAGTTTCATAAGGGCACAAAAAGCTTTCAGCGGGGTTAGCGAAAGGTATAGAAAAGGATTCAGAAAGGTGAATACCACTAATCATATTTATGCTGATGACAAATAAAGACTCAAGGGTAGCTGTATTCACACGGTTGCACACAGGACTTCAATTACAGTAGCAAGTAAACTCACTCATCAAATTAGCATGGGTCGGATTCGGTCAGAGCATATATTCAACAAGCAGCAGAGCAAGAAAACAAATCCACAGCCCCTCCTCTTAGTTATGGCTCACACTCGGTACTCTCCCACTGATGAAAACATTTTTCAACAAGTAAAAGACCTTAGACGTAACAGATAAAGCTAAAACATAACTTAAATGTAAATTACTAAGTAATGGTAATTATAGTTATTACAAACTGAGTAATTTAGCAAGTAGCAATCAAATTCCTCCCCCAAACCTAGCTAAGAGCAGATAGGAAAACTAGGAAAGTAAAGAGAGAAAAGAAAAGATACTCCCCTATCAGTGCCGTGCTTACATGGAGAAATGCGTCTAGGATGGATGAACATCTGCTGGTGGAGTGAAGAAATCATCCTGGCTTCCATAGTAGTAGTGGCTCGGTCCTATGCCAGTTGGTGGATGGAATGGTGGTTGAGGGTAGCAAGGTGGATAGTTATGCTGAGGGTAGTTCGGATAACTAGCTTCCATGAAGGCTGTTTCCAGCTGAGCTTGAAGACAACTCAGGTACGAATTCCATTCCCCTCTTTGGTAGTTAGCGTACATCTCCTCTTGCTGCCTTATCTCTTCCTGCTGATTGCATGGCATTGGTCCAAGAAATCTTGCATCTGGCCTAGATCAAAAGCTCCTTGCTGCTCGTTCCTCCATTCCCTTGCTTCCCGAACTGCTTCCCGATGTGTGGTGAACATACGTTCGACCCTTCTTATAGTAAATGGTTCGGTAAGAGCCACGTTCCCTGCCCCTTTCATCTCCACTCCTTGCTCCTTACATATCCCTATTATCAAACCTGGAAATGGAAGATTCCTCCTGTAGTTTCCTTTAAGCGAGATCATTTCTTCCATGATGATTCCTCCATGTTGATTCCCAATTCGCATTTTCTTGGTCGGAGATTGGTGCGCAGAAATTGCACCCAAAATCGGGCATAGTCGTTGAGGGTTGTCTTCGGTATCTCCCTTTGTATGTCATCTTCCTCATAATCACTCCTCAAAATCATGTGGTGGATCTCATCTTTCACTTCCTCGTAGCTAAATTCAGAGTGCGGGGGCTCCACAAGATTCGGTTTCTTGTCCTTCTCCGGTATCTCATAGAACTTGTTGATAGTCTGATGTCCGAATGTGAACTCGACTCCCCTTATGGTGATAGGAGGCAATTCGCTCTCTTCATCCAGGTCGTCTACTTCAAGTTGGAAGAATTCCGCATAGAACACCCTGACTATGTGAAGGTTGTAACCATCAAGACAAGTAAAAGGTCACCATCCTTGTGCATCTAATGCCGTGAGCATCCAATTGAAATTCTCTCGTGAGGGAAAATTGATTTCGATGTTTCTTTCGGGGGTACTCCTCGGTTTCTGTTCACTTCTAACCATGCTTGAGCCTCCTTCGAGAGTGAAGGACGAGTAGCACTCTTCCCAGGCCTTCCTCTCTTCTTGCTTGACTCTCCCACTTGTGCCTTCCTCATGGTACCTAGGTTGAAAAAAGTGTGTGAGATAGTATGTTTGGAGCTAAATCAATTCTAAGGCTAACATGAAAATCCAACGGGGTTTCTTCTCCCCCAAACCTAGTGTTTGGCACATCATGCATTTCAAGTCTTAGCTTATTACAAGATTGATAGCTCCTCTAAAACGATACAAGAACTAGTCACATAAACTCACTTTCACAAGGTGTCAAGTATAAGTTAGAGAGCATAATGCATATGAAAGATCATCCTAAGAGCATATGACTTAGCAAGTATGTTTCCTAATCATAGATCATCAAGTAAAAACCATACGAGCATGCAATCGAAAGATTAAGTCATTAAGAGAATTTGATTCCTTGAGGCATTTCATCAAACACTTGGTGGGCACGAACAAAAACTCTCAATTTATCTAACAAATTGCCATATCTCTACCAAGACAAGTGATATCATGTTAGACTCTACTTGTAAGCATGTACTCTCATCAACAATTAGCACCCATATCAATCTACTGAAGCATATAATTGCAAAGCACCAAAGAAGCATGAAAAAAGTGCAAGCAAAGAGTTTAAGAATTTAAACTTGATAATGAAGATGAAATTGAGATGTACAAGAGTAGAGATCACTTACTTGATGTTGTTGATGGATGTATAAGCTAAGAATGCAATGGGTAAGTGCAAAATATGAAGAAGGTGAAGATTTTGGGAGAAAAATGAAGTGGGGGAAAATAAAGTCGAAGGGGAGGGTTTTAAAAGAGGGCAAGTGAGCTGCAAGCAGCTTACTGCGGTCCACTGGCGACTGCAGTGAGGCTGCTGCCCCTCAACGCGCTAAATCGTGCATTTTCGACTCCTTTTGGTTTTTTCATTTTTTCAAAAAGCAAACATAATAAATAAGAAATTTTGAAAATGATTTTGAAAAAGTTTTTCGAAAAATAATTTCGGCACGAAAAACGAGAAAAAGACGAGAATTGAAAATGCGAAAGTAAAAGAATAAAAGTAAACGTAACCTTGGGTTACCTCCCAAGAAGTGTTTGTTTTAGGTCTTATAGCTCGACACCTGTTTTCATGATGGCTTATTTGTCGAGGGTTACACCTACGCTCCCGTTGAAGCACTTGTCCATCCATTCCTTTGTTGCATAGCTCGAATCTTCTATCCAACGCTTCATTTCTTCTTCCTCGGTCTCATCTAGCTCTGGATCTTTATCGATGTGAAAGGTAAACTCTAAGTAGTCGTTGGTTTCCTCTGGACAGTTCCATTAACCTTCACTCTCAGCAGATCCGCATCTCCAGTTTTTGTCCTCCGACACAAAGTGTTCGTCGGGGATCGATGGAAGAGTATTTTCAATTGATTCTTCTACTGTCTCCCAGTATGTCTTGAATAGATCCATCGGTGCTAGCAATTCTCCAAAAGGGACTACCAATTCTTCTTCGGAGTCCATCCACCAGTCGTCTATGGCGAAATTGATCATTTCTGCCTTTTCTTCCTCCAAAGTCTCACTCGGAATCCCCATTACCATCCTGTGATTCGATATATTCATCGAAATCTCCCTTCTTGCCACGTTGATAATGGTGTTGGTGGTGGCCATAAACCGTCTTCCCAGAAGCATGGTACAATTTTCCGGGTCTTCGTAGTCCACAATCAGGTAATCCATAAGAATATCGAGTCCCTCCAGCTGAGTAATCACATTACGTACCATGCCACAGGTAGTCGTAGTAGAGCCATCGGCAACCAGTATGCCGATTCTTTCTTCCACCATTCCTGTTAAGCCAAGTTTCTTGTAGACGGTGAGTGGCATCATATTAATGCTGGCCCTTAGATCCAGGGTTCATGTGACTGTTTTCCCCTTGATGACAACATTTATGTTGAATGCTCCAGGGTCGGGTTTCTTTGGTAGAACTGGTTTGACCCTTTCTTCTTCGGCAGGAGAGTCTATTTCACACCCGAATGTTGTAGGAGAAGGATTGAGGCAGTTACCTTGCGTCCCTTCGGGGTTCCTTCGTCCAGATTCAGTACAGTTTCCTCTCTTGATTCCTGTAACCTTGGCAGCTTCAACAATCATCATAGCTTTCTCTGTGTGACCCGATAGCTTGTCTTTGTGCTGTTGCAGTTCCCCTACTTCCTTGGCGATTTGACCAATCTTCAGTTCCATTCCTCTCAAGGTGTTGTCGGTTCTCCTGAAGTTATCATCAGCCTTGGCGATAAAGGAATTGGTCCTCACGGTAAATTTCCCCTGCTGCTTCACAAATTTCCCAATGTCCCCCATCTCCTTCATTATGGTATCTAATCTTATCTTCCATGGAGGATGGCTTGAGCAGGTTTTGTGACGGCCTTGGTGGTGGTGTGGGAACAAGTGCCATAGTTGGTGGTCTAGGTGGTAATTTGGGTGAGTTTAAGCTAGGTCCAGTACGGTATGATAAGAGAGGGTGTTGAGGGATAAAGTTGTTTACCAGTTGGTTTCTCGGCCTCCATTTCCTTAACTCTTGCATGTAGTGTGCCTCTTCCAATGGTGTTGGTTCCTCCGGTTCTTCATCCACAACATCTGTTAGGAATATCTGTTTAGATTTTGATGAGCAACCTAATGACTTATCTTAGCTCAGAAAAGTGGTTTGTACTCTTGGTTCACTTGAACACTGTAAAAGAAGAAAATCACCAAGTATGTTAGTCTGGCAAATCTTGTATAGGATGTTAGGTCTCTGAATGTAATTTTTATATTTTTGATGAAGACCAGAAGAAGGCATCCGGCAAGAGAGTTCAACGGATTTAAAGATTTGAAGACTGCACAAGATTGCTGAAGACGAAGGTCATCAGATACCTATGTCCAGATATCTTGAAGAAACAAGTGTTTTTCAATAAACAGGTTTCGCAAAAGATATTTGAGAACACAAGGTTTCTGAACGAGGAAAAGTGCCCACAGACACCTACACTCAGATACCTTGGACAAAACTTTGTTTCTGGAAAACAATGTTTCAAACAGGTATCTGGAGATGTGAATGTCTCTGGAAAGGGACATGCAATACTTCAGAAAGCGTGCATAGTTCCATTGGCACTACAGGACAAAAATAGTACAATGCAATAAATGCGCAACCTGAACTAAAGAGGAAATCTCTGAAAAGAGACAACATCTTCTGCAGTACTATTTACAGATATCAATAATTTGAATTTCATTAAGCCTAACGAATACTATTCAAATGGCATGATTTTCAACTATAAATATCAACATTTAGAATGCTTGAAACACGCTCTGAACACCAAGAACTTACATCTACGAACTCATTCATTCAAGCATACAAGCATTCAACCTACTTACTCTTTAGCTTACAGTTGCGACTAAGCTCTTGAATTCTAAGTAGCACGAAAGTTCTAAGTGTCCTGATCCTTAACAAGCATTGCTATCTGTGAAGGAGTTGAATCAAAAGATCAAGTATCTAAGTTTCATTCTCTAGAACATTTAACATAGACTTGGGTCATTAAAGAACATATCACCACACATTGTGAAGTGTGTTAAGTGATTCTTGTTCTATAGAGTATTCTTACATAACTGAGAAAGTTATAAAGACTACTCACCTGACAAACTACCTTAACCAACACCTTAAACGGCCTAGAGTACATGAAGTACTTAGTTTGGAAAACTAAGGAATAACTCCAAGGTTACTGAGCATAGGAAGTACTAAGTTTGGGAAACTAAGGAATAGCTCAAAGGTTTCTAAGTACAGGAAGTACTTGGCTAAGAAAGCCGGGGAATAACTCAGGGGGAACACTTGGTTGGGAACCTAGTGTAAAAGGAAATCAAGGGATAGGTTTATTGTAAGGAGAACTCAATATCTATCTTAGTGAATTTCAAGTCCAGCGAAAGGGCAAGTGGATTAGTTGAGGAATTACGCCACCCTCAGATACCACTATAAAGATCTGTGTTATTTACTTTCTGTAACTTATTACTTGCTTTATTTACCTTGCTGAGTATTTACACACTTATATCTTGTTGAGCACATGCACTTATCACAGAAAAGTCTTCCGCTCTCTGAAATTAAGTATCAGATATCTTCACAGATATCTGAGAAATTGTGTTTATCGACAAAATTTGTAAAAGACTATTCCCCCCCCCCTCTAGTCTTTTCCTTTGCCGTTATCTGGACCAACAAGTGGTATCAGAGCAGGAGGTTCCCAATTCTTCTGCATTGGACCTAGATCCCAGATAAGTGCCCACTAACTGCTTTTCACCTACACTTGATTTGTCTGTTTAGTGTGTTTGCTACAGGATGTCTTTAAGTGACGCTCCAATTCTCAAGCCAGAGAATTATGAGAAATGGAAGAACAACATGATGCTCCACCTAGAAGCCATCGGTGACGAAATGATTGAAGTAATAAAGAATGGCCCCATAGTCATACAACAACTCAAGCAGGTCATGGAGGTTTCTAATGGTAGAGACAGAGTTCCCACAGATGAAGAACCAAGTAGTGGTTCCTCACAAACATGTGCTTCAACCAGTGGAAGACCTACTGGTCAAATTGTTTATGAGCCAAAGCCCAGAGAGCTCTGGACAACGGAAGATGCCAAGAGAAATCGACTTGAAGGTCAGGCTAGCAATATCATCATACGTTCCACTCCAGAGCACATACAGTGTAAACTGTTGCGTGCAAAAACGGCAAAAGTGGCCTGGCAACTGATTGAAGAAATCTGTGCCGGCACTGAGAAAACAAAGGAAAATAAGTTCGAAGTTTTGAAGCTTAAATTCCAAAACTTTAAACAAGGTCCCATAGAGACTCTTGAAGAACTAGATTTCCGATTTACAACACTGATGAGTGAAATGGCTGCACCTCAGGAACTTATCAATTTCTTGGTGCCAGATTAATATCATGGTTCAGCAAGAAACAGAACTCAATTGCCACATCTACCATAGAGGTTGAATATATTGCTGCTGGGTGTTGTGCTTCTCCGATATTGTGGATACAATAACAACTCAGAGACTATGAGATTAATGAAGAGAAAACTCCGATTTTCTGTGACAACACAAGTGCTATTGCCATAACTCAGAATCCTAAATTTCATGCAAGAACAAAGCACATTGATGTTAGACACCACTTCATTAGAGATCATGTTGAAAAAGTCAATATAGAGATAATCAAGATTGGTACTGAAGAACAACTTGCAGATATCTTTACAAAGCCTTTGCAAGAAATCAGGTTCTTAACCTTGAGACATAGTCTTGGGTTAATGGAGCTCCAATGGAACTGAAAAGTTCTATTCTCTGAGATGGAAACTCAGAAAGGAGAAAGATATCTGGAACAGAAATCCAGAATATCAAAGGCAAAAAGGTGAAACACTTAGCAAAAAGATATCTGAGACGGTTACTCAGATATCAAAGGTTGAAGGGTAAAATGGCTATTTGAAGATTTCTGAGACAGGTACTCAGATATCTAGATCACCTAGTGAGGGGGAACACAAAAGAGAAATGTGGTACAACTGTATTCAGTCAACTACATCTCTGGTGTTTTGTATCTTTCCATTTACATGTTAAGTTACACACAGTCTCTGAACTGACTACATAAGTCCAAAGACTATCCCCTAGTCACAGAAAAGAGATGTGATTCAGAAAGCCTTACGCCAAATTTCATTAATTGGGCACAATTAAAATTACTGATTGTGATCATTGCTGAAGAAGCAATCGTGACCCTTGATGAAATGGGCGTTTGATCTTAACGGACGAGATTAATTCTCTGTAAAATGGTAGATTGTAAAAACACAGACGTGGCCCACTAAGCATTTAATTCAAAACAAATTTTACCCACGCCTATCTGCATTTGCACAGTACATATGTACAAAATCAATTTGTATGTATATGTCTGTCGAGAGTAAAATGCTATATATATAGGATTTTGGCAAAAGAAATCACTTTCGCCTAATCCTACATTTGCCCTTGCACAAAAACTGCAAAATACTTTCAAATCTACCTGCAATTTTCTCTGCAACTACTGATTCCTTCTTAGTTTTTCTGCAAAGAATTACTAATCCTTTACCCTAATCTATTTCCAAGTTTCAAAAACTACTACTATTTAAAGAGATGGCTCCCAAACGTGCTTCTACTCAGAAATCCCAAGCTACTACCTCTGGTACTGCTGAAAAGCAAGCACCAATGTTGGTTATATCAAACAATCAGTTGACTGGAGAGTTCAATCCTGATCATTGGACTTCAAATCACAGGATGATTAGGGCTGGTGCCATGATTGAGGAATACCTTGTAGCTGCAATAGAAAACCAGGCTGACGGAAAGTTGGTACTTGATATGCTTGAAAAGGCACAAATCAAGGGATTTCTATCTGCTCTTCCCAGTGGAGTTTCTTTACTGGATATCCTGGAGTTTTACGACAACTCCACGATTATTTCCAAAGTCTCTGAAGGAACTGAGACAGTGTCTATCAAGACCAAGGACAGGAAATCCTGTTGGACGAAACAGCTTTCTGTGAGCTGTTTGAACTTCAAAATCTTGGAAACGATTTTGAAATTGACACCAAGGATGAAGATCTCCTTGAGGGTGTCAAAAAGCTTTACAGTGATGTGTGTGAAATGGACAAGCCAGACACACCCATCGACTTCAAACTTGCTAACATCAGAACCAGACATCTGCTGGTTTACGGGGATGTGTTGGCATGTATCCTTCACAGATGATTTGATGGTCTACAAGGAGGAGCTGACCAGATAAGCTAAGAACGCTGGATGATGATGTTCTTGTTGAATCAACAAAACAAAAGGCTGGAAAACCCTTCTAATTGGGGGAAGTCCGCCTTCATGAAATTTGTGAAGAAGGTACAAGACTTTGAGCCTAAAATCGTTAAGGGCCTTGCTGAGCCAAAAGCCACATTAAGCTATGGATTGAAGATATGCTACTTACTAGAATGTCTTGGCATTGAGCTCAGAGAGACGGCAGACATTGCCAATAGTAACCTACTCTACAAATATGAGTATACAAACATGATGAAAAAGGTTACTGAATCTCAGAAAGTTTCCAAGAAATAAAAGATTGATGAGGTATCTGAGGGTTCCGTTGCGACCAAAGAACTTCACGAAAAAATTCTGCTGGTAAATCAGAAGGCATGCCTATTGTGGATGTCGACTCTCAGATATCTGCCGCCACTACTGATGAACTCATCAATCAAGATGAACTCATCAATGCTTCTAAGACCACAGCTGATGAACTCATCAATGCTACAGAGTGCCTTGCTGATGAACTTGTCAATGCTGATAAAAGCAGTGAGAAACTTCAAACACTCTCTGCAGAAGCAGCAGGGATTGTTGATAATTCAGTCCCAGATTTCGATGAGGAATCTGAAGATGAGGGGGAAGCCATAATCCCCAAGGTTGCTGAAAGAGCAACGAGTACAGAGGTTGCTGAGAAGGCAACTAGTTCAAAGGTTGCTGAAGAAGCAACTGTGTCCAAGGTCACTGGACAAAACACACCATCAGAGCAAGTAACACTTAAGCATATTGAAGATGCTCTGATGAGTGGAAACTTAGTTTTAGAGGATACTGCCATTGCCTCAATACTTAAAAGTCTGTCTCAAGCAGATCTGGATAGGCCCCATACAACATCACCTTCTTCATCTAGATCAGAATCACCACAACAGCCAATAGTGGATGCTGTTGAGATGATACTTGAGTTACAGCATGAGATACCAGCATCTTTCCTTGCTGAAGAAAATCATGTAAATGAGCAGGTTCCCCAACTCAATGAGAGGGATCAAACTGAGGCATCAACTCAAAATGATCAACCAGGGGAGGCAACTGAGTTGCACACTCTGGATAGGTCTGAACTACCTCAAACTTCCAACAAAGAAGTGGTCCAAGAACAACAAGACCAACGCATGAAAACTTCACAAGTTCCAGAGACCAGACAGCCTGACAAAGCTCAGGTAGCTGAATGGTTTAACTCTTTACTTGCGATAACTTATGCCTAAATCTTGTTACTTATTAAAATTTCTTTGTTACAGGCTGAATTAGAAACACAACATCAAGAGGAAGCTGCAAAGTTTGCCTTAGAATCTGAGAAGGAGGCTTCCATAGCCTCACCACTTAAGGAACAGGAGCCTGTCTCACAGGTAGAAGAAAGTTCCTTAAGATATAACATCTCAGATATGTGCTTTATACACTTGAATAATACTCTGAAGTGTTCATTTCTAATAGGCTCCAACTGAGAAGAAAAATGGAGAGACTGAAAAGTCTATCTCTTCAAAGAAGAATCCAGAGACTTCCAAGGTCTCTAAGAAACAAGTATCTGAACCTTCTGCAGAGAAGGTATTTTATTCAGATACCTATAATCTTCAAAAACAAATCTCTGATCATTTTTCTCAAACTAACACTTTCTACTTACAGGTTCAAAAAGAAGTAGAAGTTGCTGGGGAATTGCCCACTCAATCCCTGCAACCAATGGAAATTGATGAGGCATCAAAGCTTTCATCACAAGAAAAACTTCCAGAGACTGCACAAGTCTCTGATAGACAAGTATCTGAGCCTCCTATTGTGGAGGTAATTGACTTCTCAGATATCTAAAATTGTCTAACGTAGTTTTCTTGCTCAAATTTTCAAAGTGTTATGTTTTTAATCTCAGGTTCAAGCAGAAAGAAAGATCACTGAGGATCAGGCTTCCCAGTCTCCTCCTAATATCCAGATATCTGCGGCACCTGGAACCTCAGTAGTCAAGTCATCTGAGCCTGTCACACAGGTAACTCAGATACCTTCCTACTCTAAAAGCCCAGATATCTACTAAAGTTTTGAAACTAATTGAGAACTCTTTCTTTCAGGCTCAAACAAGTGCCACTAAGGTCCCTGTTGATGAGAATAAGGACCTGCTTCCTTTCTTCAAGGAATACACTTTGCCAAAGCACCTAAAATGCTTCAAGAAATGGCAAAAGCTTCGATGCTCCGATCTATCTGAGATCATTAAAGTGACTGATCACCCCATAAGGAGAGCACGAGCCCTTGACTTGGAAAATTATGTCCATGCTATGTTCCCCACTGAACAATACTCTTTTGGAACATTAATGCATAAGGACTTCGTCAAGGAAGTGGCCAGAAAGCTTATTCAAGCTTTTAACCAAGCAGATGGTCAGACCAGAATGTAGATGGCATTCAAGCCTATTTTCCCCAGACTCTACAGTTCATACCCCCTGAGCAAGAGGAAGTTAATGGGCAAATGGTCACTATTCCAGAAGTGATCAATCTGGTCTCTCAAGATGAAGAAGAGAAGGAGACTGATGAGAATGACTGTGAAGAACCTCCTTCTGACCATCACAAGGATGAGGATGATAAGAAGGATGATGATGATGCCCCTGCACCAGGGACAGGAGGGATTGCACAAGGTAATAATACCTCGATTCTTTGAAAAGCACACTGAGAGGACATCACAAAAATCCCCTCCTCCATCTCCTCAGAAATCTACCCATCCATCTCCCCAACAAAAAGACTCTACTGAACAAGTAGTTGAGCACTCTGAGGAAAACACTCAGAAAATATTGGATGCACAAGCCAGAGTTGCTCAACTCAAACAACTGTTGGAGAAAGAACAACAGCTACTTCTTCAAATGGAAGAGAAGATAGCTGAATCCAAAGAAAAGCTCCAAACTATTGAAGATCAAACAATCAAGGAAATGGAAGCTTATGCTGAAATGAAAGAACTCCAGCTTGCTATTCAGGCAATTGCTGAGGAATTAGATACTGAGCAAGTATCTGAAGACAAGGATGATGCTAAGGCTGCATTACCAAAAGATGTACCATCCTCCTCACTGAAAGGAAAGAAGCCCATCTCTGAGATGATTGCTGGGCTAGAAAATATTGATGAAAATGTCCAAGAGGATGAAGATCACTGGGATGAAGACTCAGATGATAAAGAAGACAGACCTTGGCAGAACATGCAAATGTTCACTTGGGAGTTTCTCACTTAAAGAGAAAACTGATAGCTCCTCAAAGCTTCAGTAAGAAACCAAATCTCAACTCCCATGATTACATGGCCAGATACTAGGTTTTGGCAACTCTAAGAAAGGAGTTGTCTCAACAAAATGAAGAAGTAATTGCATCAGTCCCTGCTGAAATGAAAAAGTTCACTGAGTTAATCACTCAGAGAACAACAAACTTGGTCATTGCTCAGAGAGACCTAGGCATGGTGAGGGATGATGACAATAATCTTGCTGAAAAAGCCCTCAATGAGGCTAGCTATGCTGCTCGAAAAGCAGATGCTACTCAAGGTCCACTGGCAGAGCTCACTGATAAGGAAACAGGAGTTATCAAACAGAATCAGGAGCTCAAGGTTGAATTGCACAAGTTGGTTGCTGCCTACAACTATCTGCAAAAGAATTTAGAGTCACTCTCAGAATCCTTTGTGATATTGAGTTAGTCAACAATGACTAAGGGGGACGGATATCAAGGACAAGGGAAAGGATCCGGCACTCAGAAAAGAAGAGGAAACAAGAAGAAATCTGAACAACCATCACTTCCACCACTAAAGATAAATGAGCCCTCCTCGAGTCAGATTGCTCTACAGATAGTGGCCACCACTCAGCAACTTCCTGAAAAAGGAATGACAACAAGGGCCAGGGCACAGAAACCACCAAGGGGTACCAAGGCTTCAAGGAGAAGACAAGTAAGAGGGATTGAAGAGTCTTCTGAAGAAGAAGAAGAAGAAGAAGAAGAAGAAGAAGAAGAAGAAGAAGAAGAAGAAGAAGAAGAAGAAGAAGAAGAAGAAGAAGAAGAAGATGATGATGATGATGATGATGATGATGATGATGGTGATGAAGAAGAAGGCCAAATCAAATCCCTGAGCAATGAAGAAGGCTGCAAAATTTTCACAAGAATTGATCTTGATGATGATGATGAAAAGACTAATGAAGATGAAGCTCCTCTTCACAGAAAAAGGAAAAGGGTTGATAGCCTAACTGAGCCCATAGCTGCAAAGCCTTTAGCAGCTAAAACACCCTCTGGATATACCAAGTCAATCCAGGGTGGTTCTTCAACCAATCCCCCAAAGGAGAATTCAAGACAAAGGAGAAATAGGCTGAGAGCTGAACAAAGAAAACTTCAATTACCACTCAGGCCTAAAGAAGCCAAGATTGAGTATGTGAAGACCAACAATGACTCCTCTATCTACAGGTGCATTAATCAGAAGAATGGCTACTGGATTCTGGAACTCAAGCACTTACTGGTAAATGAAAAATTTCCAGTTTCAATCCATAAACAACTCATGGCATGGAGACAAGCCAATCTTCGTTAACACCAACCACATCAAAGCCTGGTTGGATTTTGAAGTAATCAAGAGAATAGAAGCCATGAAGAAGGAGCTCTCTGATGATTGTCCTTATGGAAAGCCAGATGATGCGCACAGAATTCCCAACATCACTGGAACAGGTACAAGAGAAAGACTTGCTGTGGAACCCTATGAGTCTTTTTTACATGACTGGAGATCAATACAAGGGTGACATCAGATATCTGAGGATCATATATGAATACTTCAATCTATCAGATATCAGAATTGAGCATGCCTGGAAATGGGGAAAGTATCTGTGGGTCAAACAATTTGCCAAGAAGAATCCCGCCAAAACCTACAAGGAAGTTTGTGGATTTGCCAGAAACACTAAGATGATAGTCAGGACCTTGCTCTTTGACTACTCAGATGATATCAAAAGGTTTGGGGATAGGGAATTTGCAAATTGATCCATAGATCTGCTGATTGAAGACTTGAAGATTTTGAAGACTTGAAGACTAGTTTATTAGGATGTCCACTTGGAGCTTCGTTACTCCTGTTGTCCTAATTTAACTAAGTGTTTTGTATCTTGCTCACTGTGCTGTAATATGTTTATTTATTAAGTTATCTGTGAACTTTCTTTGTAACATATCTGATGAACCTACTCTCAGACATCAATCTATAAAAAGATAACTTGTCAGCAAAGATCACACCTTGTGATTTGGTTGATGTTTACTTTCTGCACTTAATTAAAATGAATTGAAAAAGATCATAAGAAATGATTAAGTGATGGATTGTTCCCTCTTCCAAGTTTTAATAGGTTTTAAAGATAGTCATCGTTGACTGATCAAAAAGGGGGAAATTTGTTAGGAATATCTGTTTAGATTTTGATCAGCAACCTAATGACTTATCTTAGCTCAGAAAGGTGGTTAGTACTCTTGGTTCACTTGAACACTGTAAAAGAAGAAAATCACCAAGTATGTTAGTCTAGCGAATCTTGTATAGGATGTTAGGTCTCTAAATGTAATTTTTATATCTTTGAAGAAGGCATCGACAGGAGAGTTCAACAGATTTAAAGATTTGAAGACTGCACAAGATTGCTGAAGACGAAGGTCATCAGATACCTATGTCCAGATATCTTGAAGAAACAAGTGTATTTCAATAAACAGGTTTCACAAAAGATATCTGAGAACACAAGGTTTCTGAACGAGGAAAAGTGCCCACAGACACCTACACTCAAATACCTTGGACAAAACTTTGTTTCTCGGAAACAATGTTTTAAACAGGTATCTGGAGATGTGAAGGTCTCTGGAAAGGGACATGCAATGCTTCAGAAAGCGTGTACTTCCGTTGACACTATAGGACAAAAATAGTACAATGCAATAAATGCGCAGAGAGAGACATCTGAACTAAAGAGGAAATCTCTGAAAAGAGACAACGTCTTCTGCATTACTATTTACATGTATCAATAGATTGAATTTCATTAAACCTAACGGATACTATTCAAACGGCATGATTTTCAACCATAAATATCAACACTTAGAATGCTTGAAACACACACTGAACACCAAGAACTTACATCTACGAACTCATTCATTCAAGCATACAAGCATTCAACCTACTTACTCTTTAGCTTACAGTTGCGACTAAGCTCTTGAATTCTAACTAGCACGAAAGTTCTAAGTGTCCTGATCCTTAACAAGCATTGATATCTGTGAAGGAGTTGAATCAAAAGATCAAGTATCTAAGTTTCATTCTCTAGAACATTTTACATAGACTTGGGTCAGTAAAGAACATATCACGACACATTGTGAAGTGTGTGACGTGATTCTTGTTCTATAGAGTATTCTTACATAACTGAGAAAGTTATAAAGACTACTCACCTGACAAACTACCTTAACCAACACCTTAAACGGCGTGGAGTATAGGAAGTACTTAGTTTGGGAAACTAAGGAATAACTCCAATGTTACTGAGCATAGGAAGTACTTAGTTTGGGAAACTATGGAATAGCTCATAGGTTTCTGAGTACAGGAAGTACTTGGCTGACAAAGCCGGGGAATAACTCAGGGGGAACACTTGGTTGGGAACCTAGTGTAAAAGGAAATCAAGGGATAGGTTTATTGTAAGGAGAACTCAATATCTATCTTAGTGAATTTCAAGTCCAGCGAAAGGGCAAGTGGATTAGTTGAGGGATTACGCCACCCTCAGATACCACTATAAAGATCTGTGTTATTTACTTTCTGCAACTTATTACTTGCTTTATTTACCTTGATGAGTATTTACACACTTATATCTTGCTGAGCACGTGCACTTATCACAGAAAAGTCTTCTGCTCTCTGAAATTAAGTATCAGATATCTTCACAGATATCTGAGAAATTGTGTTTATCGAGAAAAGTTGTAAAAGACTATTCAACCCCCCCCCCCCCAGTCTTTTCCTTTGCCGTTATCTGGTCCAACAACATCCTTCTTTCCCATCCTTATCTCTATAGCTTCAATCCTCCTGCTGATCTGTTTCCAAGGAATTTCGTCGATTGCTCTGACCTCCTTAGTAGCCACCCTTCTTCCTCGTCCTTTCTGCATAGAGTTCTCACTAAGGTTCTCGCACACTTCCCAAATCCTTCTTGGGGGTGCGTCTAGCAATTTTCCTTGACATTCTCCATCGATGAGTGCTTGGCTGATAGAGTCAATTCCCTTGTAGAAGTTGTTGACCTTGTCAAACAGCACATAAGAGTGCATAAGGCTTCTGTCAAGTAGATCCTTGTATCTTTCACATGCTTCGTGAAAGGTTTCTCCGTCAAGTTGGTTGAAGTTTTGGATCTGGCTCTTCAAGTCGGATGTCTTCTTCAATGGGAAGTATCTGAGCATAAACTTGTTGAAAACCTCGTCCCATGTAGTCAAACTGCCCGGCTGTAGTGAGATAAGCCAGTTATTTGCCTTGTCCTTAAGGAAGCTCGGGAAGACCCTTCTTCTAAGTTGACATTCCGTGAGCCCATTCAGTGGTATACCTCCAACTATTGCGTAGAACTCCCTCATAAAGTGCATCGGGTCCTCAGTTGGGTTCCCATAGAAGTGTGGTAGCTGGTTCAGATGATTTCCTTTCAGATCATACTCTCTCGCAATCCTTCCCAGATGCTCGAGGCATGCGGTGTAAATCTTGGCATAACATAATCGTGCATGGGTCTGTCGTCTTCGTCTACTAGTTCCACCCTTGTGTAGTTATCCCTTCTTCGGTTCTCATCTAACCTCAATATTTCCTCGGCGATCCTTAACCTTTCCCGTTCCAGCTCTTCCCTCTCAGCTTGGATATCCAGTCGAATCTTAAGCAGTTCTGCAAGTTCAGAAGTTGTGACATTCCCAGATGGATTGTCGTTGTTGTTTCCTTCTCCACTCATGTCGCTAGATGATTCCATGATGGTAGTAGACAGTCTTCGCCTTTCGAGCTTATCTATGTCGTCTATAAGCGGTACTACTGGTGTTCCTGCACTTCTCCTGCCTTGCATAAAGACTAACAAACAAACCTTTATAGATACAAATAGATAATACTAAAAAGATAAATAACATAAATTTAAAATTACTTGTTTTTTGGGTTTTTGATAAGAAAGTAAACTAATACGGAAAAGAAAATATTCTTGGATTTTTGTTGTGGAGATAGATTCTCACAGGTTTTATGATTTTTTTGGGTTTATGCTATACGTATTAAAAAGACAGTGCGTAAATTAAAAAGTGAAAGAAAGAATTCAACTTATCTCGGTCGGTCGAAACTTGCTTGAGCGGTCAAGTGTCCCCGGCAACGACGCCAAATTTTGATGTGCACTCAGAGATTTCGTTTTCCGTTGTAGAACCTGTAATCCCTAAATACAATCAAGATTAAATTTATATGTCGGAAGTCCTCACATCCACAGTATATAGCGGAAAGTTGACTCGGGATGTCGTTCTCCACGGACACTTAGCATAGGAACAAGCAAATAACTTTTGTAATTGAATGCAGAAAAGTAAATAGATTAATCTCAGACAGAATAATTGAATTGCAGTAAACCCTAAATTGCTTTGTTGTAAATCAATGATGGAAAGGCGTAAAGGTTCCCCAACCTCCCTCTACTATGCTACTCCCAACTTCCTAGTTAAAATCCTACGCTGTTATCTCTAGCGACATTAGGGCATAATACTATGGTGCTCAAGGCGCATTCGGCACGAGTACCCCTA
The DNA here is from genome assembly GCA_026545765.1 of Plantago major. Lineage (NCBI taxonomy): Eukaryota > Viridiplantae > Streptophyta > Magnoliopsida > Lamiales > Plantaginaceae > Plantago > Plantago major. Next base: position 42,651,089 of record CM048840.1, read on the forward strand.
CTCAATTCAATGAAACTAATGTGTCACTCAGCAGAACATCACACCAGAAAAGATGTATAGAGTTGTATAACCACGATTTACGTCAAATAACAATTCCATTAACATATCACGGTATGTAAAGAAATAGCAAAAGCAGAGTCACGGCGGTTCGCCTTTACAAAAGAAAGTTAGCTACTCATAGTAATCTAGAACAGGAATCGAAAATCTAAGAAGAAAGGAAGAAGAAGCTTAGTCTCTGATGTCTTTGATGTCTTCGCGCTGCTGCTTCTAGGGTTTCCTCCTTCTGGGTTCCTGACGGCCAGCGGTTTGGGGTTTCACTTCCCCGAGGACTGGTTCTCTCTCAGGAGAGCTGCTTTGTGAGCTGTGTAGAATTATGAGACCCCTGAGGTCTTATTTATAGGTGAAATCTCAAGCTCAAACCGCCATTCTTCAATAAGGAAGGTTTAGGAAGGCGGGCTCTAGCCTGACAGGCTAGCAAAATAGCCCAGGAAATTTTCAAAACCTCCACTGCGGTCGCCTGTGGACTACAGTGGCCCCTTCTGCGGTCCCCTATGGACCGCAGTCTTCGATTGCTGCAGCTTCGAATCTGTTTTCTTCGTTCTTCAATTTCAGGCTTCGTAACTTCGTTTCCTCAAAAAGTGGTCTTCTACAAAGTTGTTCCATCTTCAATTATCTTCGCATTAGTTGGTCGCATGACATATTTTGACTCCTCAAACTCCGTGCAACGTTCAATCTGGCGTATTCGCTTCCTTGTCCCGATTTGGAACAATTATGCCGTTTTGGTGCCTGAAATCGTGCAAAGCCTCAAAAACGCGATCATGACCTACAGAAAACACACAAAGTTGGTAATTGACCATAAAACGTTACAAATATTGCATCTGGGGCAAAAAATAAGGGTCTAAAAGTATGCTATATCGCACATTTCATTGTCACATCATCGAGATAGAGGTTATTTACCTGGTTTTGACGATTTCTAGATGTTTCCGGCGATATCGGGAGGTTTCAGACGGTGGGAGAATATTTTCTAGAGAGATGATTTCTGTTTCTAGCTTTCTAGGGTTTTGTGAGGTATCTGAGTAATGTGGGTTTGGATTTTAGTATATATACTGATTCGGTTTGACCCATTTAGGATGACCCAGTTTCTTGCCCTTGGTTGGGTTGGAGTTGTTTTGTAGTTAGCTTTTTGTTTGGATCTTTTATATGATTACTTGAAGTAAGTCTTTTTAGTCTTTCTCTAGGGTTAGTCTCTCATGAGACCCCCTCTATGATGTTTAGCATAAGAATTCACATTATTTTTCTTACATACATTTAATATATTAATAGTAACACAATTTTATGTGGAGGGGGGTCTTAGGAGAGACCATACTTAGAGAAAGACATAAAAGACTAAATATTATTAATTATACAATTACCCCAAACAAAAAGCAAGGTACTAAACTACCCCAACCCAACCAAAAGACAGAAAGTGGGTCATTCTAAATGGGTCAATGGGGCAGTATATATACACATTATAACCCGCATCCTACATAAATCTCACAAAAAAACCTAAAAACATTTTTAAAAAAAACCAAAATTCTCTCTAGAAAACTTCTCACCGGAAAACACTCAATAACGTCGAAAAAAGCTTGAACTCGCCGAAAAAAAGCTCAAAAAACGGCCCGATCTCACCGGAAACAACATCATAAAGGTACGAAAAGCTAGATCTCGACCTAGTTTTTGTGAAATCGATGATTATTTTGATGAATTTCATCTCGCAATCTCATCTTTTGCTCAAAATCGATCTAAATCGATTACATATAGACCCCCTGCGTTTTGCTCCAATTACAGCTCTTTTTCTACTATTTCTTTCTGCCATATCCTTATTCATACCCGTTGCTTGAACAATTACATCCACACCCAATTTCACATTCGGCGTTGACTCCGACTCCAACGTGTCAACTATTTGTTATGTGGGTATGGTTTGGCATACATGTAGACATTTAGATTAAAAAAAAGTAATTTTCTCTTTCCTTTCTTCTTCTTCTTCTTCAACAACCTAGCTCCTCCAATGACAACCACCACCCTCTCCCCCATAACAAACATCACCAGCTCCGTCTAACCGCCACTATAACAAGAAATACGGGGCAACAAAAACATAAAAAAATAATCCAAAAAGTGAATCTCCATTGGAGCACAATATAGCTCAGTTGGAGCTTTCGAAAGCTCCAAACAGAGCTGTAAAAGAGCTCCAGCAATTGAGCTCTCGCCCGTAGCTGTTCAACAGCTCCAGATGGAGCTTTTCGGAGCTGTGTAGTGCTCCTATTGGGGCTGTATTTACAGCTCAATTCGAGCTTAGTTGGGTCTCCAATGGAGACCGAAGACCCATTTCACCATTTCAAAACCTTGAAATGGGTCTCTAATGGAGATTCAATTTCTTTTTTTCTTTTTCTCTTTGATTTTGAAGCCTTTTGGTTTTCTATATTGAGAATTTGATAATCTTGGAGGATTGTGTTGCAATAATATTTGGATTAATCTAGCAAAGTAAATTATATATTGGGTTGCTTTTTGTTAATTTTTTAGGTCAATTTTGTGAATTATAAAACATAAATATCAAATTTGTTGGGGGAAATTACGTTTGTTACCCCTTAAATTTGGGCCAATTACAATTTAGTCCCTTCTATTCAAACAATTACAGATACACCCAAAACCTGATTTTTTAGTTGACCAGAAATAAAATAAATGGAAAAGAAAATTAGTTGTACTTGGTTGCAATTTACAATCTTCAATTTAATACACATTTGACTCTATTGTTTTACAAATGCAACAATGACTCAATATTATTGTAAATTAAACCCCAATAAAATTTTATTTTTCAAAATATACCCAATTTTTTTCCCCTTCCATCTTCTTCTTCCTTCTTCAACCTTCTTCCACCACCACCTCCAATCTTGGTCAACTTCTTCTCCTCCTCCTCCTCCTCCTCCTCCTCCTCCTCCTCTTCCCACTTCAAAAACGCTCCCATCGGAGCTGTGAATAGCTCGGAGCTATTCACAGCTCCGATCGGAGCATTTTTGAAGTGGGAAGAATAGGAGGGAGGAAGAAGAAGATGGAGGAGAAAGAAGAAGTTGACCAAGATTGGAGGTGGTGGAAGAAGGTTGAAGATGGTGGGTACTTAGATTTGAAGAAATGAAAATTTTGGGGTTTGTTTGTGAGAGTTAGAAACATTTTGAGGTTTATTTTGCAACAAGGGTTAATTAATGAATTATACAATTATAAAGAAAAGATAAAATAGGGAAAAAATTTGACTTTTAGGCCTATCTGTAATTACGTTTTTTTTGTGTGTAAAAAATGGGTTGATCTATAATAGTTTGAATAGAAGGGACTAAAGTGACAAGAGGCTATATTGCAGGGGTGGTATTTGTAATTTTCCCAATCTGGTAATGTATAAAAATTGAGAATAATTTTTTTAAATTTTTTTGTCAACTAACTAACAGCCCAAATTACTTTTCAAAATAATTACAAACAAACCCAGTCAAAATTAATTAATAAATGAGGAATCGATGACCTAGCAGTCCATGTCATCAATTGGCGTGTGTTTCGGCCAAGAGACGGTCTGACATCAGCTCCGGCATTTATCAATGGGTGTATATGTAACCACTTTGAATCGTAGGGGAAGGTTATGTAATTGTTCAAACTGCGGGTATGAATCTACAAAGTGGCCATCTTGGAGATGTGGGTTTTGTAATTATCTGTTATAACTATTGTTCATTTAACAAATTTGTTAAAATCAGTAATTTATTACACATAATTAATGTTCTTACTCATATGTTTGATGTTTATGTTGATTTATTTAATGTTTTGATGATATACATCAAAACTTAAAAATCAAATATTCAGAATCATGATCTTACTATCCTAGATTATGTATGTAATGTTCTCACTCATTCTTTCAATATTTCTGGAAATGTCTATAATGCATGAAAACTTAAAAAACCCTAATGACATTATTGTCCAAATTATGTACGTAATGTTCTCAACCATATCTACAATGTTTGAAATGTTCAGTGTTATGCCTATAATGTTCTCAATTATGTGTGTAACTTTCTGCTTATTTTATTGGTTTTATGTGATGATTTAAGTAGTGTTTGTAGATTTTCCAGCTACAACCTCAATGAAAAAAGTATGATGTAATTTTCAATGTGATGTATGTAATGTTCTTGGTGATGTTTGTAAGGTTTATGCTAATGCATGTAATGTTCTTTGCACAGATAAATGTGGAGCTGAAGTTGACATGAGTCTTGCTGGCAGTCTTGGATGGATGGCCAAATATGTAGATAAATTGCATACCATGTATAGAAATCTCTAATGAGTTTGAAAATATCCCAAACAAGTCTATGTAATAGAAAAATTGGTGTTGTTATCCAAGCAATGTTCTTACGTAATGTTCTCAAGCATTAGTATAATGTTCTCAAGTATATATTACGATTTTCACTATTTGTAATGTTCTTAACTATTTTAGTAATGTTCTCATTTATATGTGTGATGTTCTAGAGTATGATGTTCTTAACTATGTTGGTAATGTTATAAACTATTTGATTAATGTTCTTATCTATTTGTCTGAAATGACGGTTCATTTCTGATTTTGTCTGAAACGGATTCGCACATAATTCGCGCAATTATATAACCCAACCCAGCAACCCACGAAATTATTGGAAGTGTAAGAACCCGTACTTTTTATTTTAATTCGATTTTATAGTTTTATTTTATTTTTTTGTGAACTGGGCCTAGTATTATTGTTATATTTTTTTTTTAGATTATTAGGCCGATCCCATATGTATCTGTATAAACTTTCGAAACCCTTCACCTAAAATCAGATTACCCATATTTTCTTAACTGTCGTAGTCTAACCCTCCTGCACTATGAGTACCTTGCCGTGAGTTCTCAATCCAATTTACTAATCTTTGTCGACATTGTACCATATTACTCCCTTTTTTCTCTCCTCAAACTTTTGGTACTCTTGCTATTAATCGATTTAATTTTCTATAAGGTCTATTAGTGCTTTTTGGTACTAGTGTCATGATTGCAGATTGTTATTTACTACTCCCTCCGTTTCGGAGAACTTCATACATTCGGGTTAGCGTGCAGTTTTATGCGAAAAGTTAAAGTAATGATAGAATATAGAAAATGTGGGAAAAAGTGTACTTTTAGTGGCAAAAGATGTAATTTGAGTATAAAGTTTAGATTGTTTATTATTTGTTGGATGTGGGGTAGATTCCTTTTTTAATAATGTACGAAGTTCTATGGGACAGCTAAAAATGACAAATGTCTGAAGTTTGCGGGACGGAGGGAGTAGTATATTATTAAAGTTATTTTGCGTCTTCACTCTTTAGCCTCCAGCCCAGTTTCCGGCCATCCAATTGAGTTAATTGTTTTTTGATGGATATTTCGGTTATATATTTTGATAAAAAATAATTTGGGTTCTTACATTACAGTGTAGTAGTGAGTTTTTGAGATTCGGAGTGAACGTTCGTGGAGATTTAGTGTGGTTTAGTGAGTATAAGCTTGGAATCGTGTCGTCTTCAAGGTAAGAAAACTCTGGACACTTTTGCTTATATTTTCTGTATTGTTTTTTTTTGGAACCGAAAACTTTATTTCATTCCAACAGTTAAGTACAAGACCGATCCGAAGATCCAGGTAAAAAATCACGACAACCAGTAAGATCTAAGGAAGCATAAGTGAAGCAACATGCTTGCAAAGCTTTCTATCCTGCCAACATCTATTTATGACATTATTAATAATACTCTCATCAAGTCTAGCATTGATCAACTTCTAATTGAAGATCACTCTGTTCCTTTCCATCCAAATGGCATAGAATGTCTCGTGAATGCACACCGCAAGATTTTCTTCCGCCAACCTTTCCCTCGTATCTACCTGCAGAACCACTCCAGTTCATCCTCCCAGCGCATGGGGTTACGATGTATGCCAACCCAACCATAACCCGTGTCCACACTTGTTTCGAGTAGGGGCACTCGAAAAAGTGATGCGCCAATGATTCATCCGCGGGGCAGAAGGCACAGGTCGGGTGTAGAGCCGGGTCCCACCTCTGGATCCTGTCTTTGGTCGCAATTCTCCCATTTAGTCCCATCCATGCGCAAAACTGTGCTCTGGGTTGAGCTTTATTATCAAACCAAAATTTCTTCCAATGTACCTCCACCTTGTCGCCACGGAGTTCCTCATATAATGATCTAGTGCAAAATCACCCGGACCCCCCACATTCGCGCCCACGCATACGAGCTTTGTATCATGGTTTGACTCTTCATAATGGCCTTCATAATCTAGGAAGAATCTTTAGGTATCTCTACATGCATCACCTCTGGATCCTTTATGTAGTAGCTATGCACCCATTTGAACCATAATTTGTCAGCTTTACGACACAAATTCCAAAGTAATTTGGCGATGCTACACGCATTCCAATCAAGTAGTGAGGTAAGATTTAGACCACCGGCATTTTTTGGATCACTTACCTTATCCCAAGCAATAGGTGCTCTCCTAGTGATTTCTGCTGTACAACTCCATAAGAAGGTGCGACAAAGGGCTTCATGTGACGAATTACTTTCTTTGGAAGTGGAAAGACTTGCATCCAATAGTTCGTCATAGCCTGTAGAACACTCCGAATAAGTTGCATCTTTTCAGCGTAGCTTAACAATTTAGAGCTCCAATGTTGTATCCGAGCTGTAATCCTATCAATAAGTGGCTGGCAAAGGCGTACATCCAAGCACCGGGTCGTAAGAGGAACTCCAAGATACTTAACCGGGAGCTGCCCATCCTCGAAACCGATGATCCCAAGAAGCTACTGCTTCGTGTTTCGACTCACGCCCCCCCCCCCAAACAGCCTACATTTCTGTCGGTTAACGGCCAGCCCTATTGCACGCGAGAAGGACTCGAGCTGAGCCATTAGCATCGTGACAGATAGCATATCCCCTCGGGAAAACAAAAGAACATCGTCCGCAAAGCATAAATTAACAATACTCAGTCTTTCGCATTTAGGATGAAAATTAAAGTCCGGTGCATTCTTGAGTTTGAGTAGAACCCTATGCAAGTATTCCATCATAAGTACGAACAACAGGGGTGAGATAGGATCCCCTCGACGTAAGCCTCTCTCTGCTTGTAGTATCTGGGATAGTACACCATTAATGGCATATCTATATGAAACTGTGCTCACACATCTCATAACCCAATAAGTGAACTGAACCGGGAAGCCTAGCTCATCCATAATGTTTTCCAATGCACTCCATTCCACAGTATCGTACGCATTCTGTAAATCCACTTGTATCATACATCTCGGGAGATATTCTTCCTATCATACCCTCGAATCAACTCTCTAGCTAGAAGTATGTTATCATGAATCACCTTGCCTGGGAGGAAAGCAGATTGGCATTCATTAAATACGGAATTGATGAATTTACTAAGTCGAATGGTGAGTATCTTGGATATGATTTTGTACAGTGTAGTACAACAAGATATCGGTCGCATTTCTTTCATAGTGCAGGCACCTGCCGATTTCGGTATAAGCGTAACCAGAGTGCAGTTCACCGCTTTATACATTCTCCCATCTCGAAAAAGTCCTGAACTGCCGCCAGGACATCCGTTTTGATCACCAGCCAAGCAGCTTTGAAGAAGCGTGCATTAAATCCATCTAGCCCCGGGGCTTTATTGTCCCCTATGCCCTTAAGAGCCGCCCACACTTCCGCCTCCGTCACTCTAGCTATAAATCCTAGCCACTCCTATCTATTCGATTGCGGACCATTCCGAAGAGCCTCAATATCAATACCCTGCAAGTTCGGAGATTTCGTACCAATAAGCGCCTTATAGAAGGTAATCACCTCCGTCTCCAAGTCCCTATGCGCCGTGACCACCTCCCCATCAGCTCTGATTAACTTTTTAATACCGGCTTGTCTATTTTTCTCCTTGACAGTGGCATGGAAGAAAGCATTATTACCATCACCCACCCGAAGCCAATGCAACTTTGCTTTTTGAGACAGAAGGGATTCCGCAATTTCATTCCACCTGACGACTTCGGCTAGTAGGCGTTTCACACTCTCGATACGCTGCACATCAAACCTGTCCGCCAGGAGCTCATTCTGCGCATTCTTAAGCGCTGTCCGAGCACTCTCCAGTTGTTGCTTCGCTCCGGAATGCTGCCGTCCCAACTCCCGCATATACGGTTGTAAGTGGATCAGCCTCCTCCAGATCGTGAACATCGGCTGCCCCGCCTCCCCATTCGCCCAGTGAGTGCGCAGAGTGGCCTGAAAGTTGTCATGCAAAGCTAGGCTATTAATGAACCGGAACTGGTGGTATTTCTGTCTAGCAGGAACCTCAATCTGTAAGTGCAATGGGGCATGGTCAGATATACCCAGTTCCAGAGCTCTCAGGGTCATAGAATCAAATTGTTGGAACCACTCAGGATTGCACAATGCATGGTCGATTCGGGAGTAAATATGTCTATTTGACCACGTGTAGTGATCACCAATCATGTCCTTTTCAACTAAGTTCGTGTTCTCCATCATGTTGACTAGGTCCCGGAACTCAGCATCCATTACAGGATGTCCACCAATAAGGTCATTATAGTGCAGAACATTATTAAAATCTCCAATTACGATCCACGGGGACCCACTCTGTATCGGTAGCTGCTCAATATCCCTCCAAAGTTGTCGTCGTTGCTCTAGAGTATTATGAGCATACACAAATGTAATCCACTGGCTCAGCTGACCATCCAGGGAGTATAAACCACAGTGCATATATTGATCCGACGAGGCGGCCAACCGAATATTAACTTTGCGATCATCCCATAGAATCCAGATCCGCAAATTCTCATGTTTGTCATAGTTATCAAGGTACCTCCATTTACTTCCTAGTCGCAAATGAACTCTCGCCATCTTGTCCTCTTTTACCCTTGTTTACAATAAAGTAGCCACTGAAACGCTAAGCTCAGTGAGACGGGAGCCAATCTCAAGAAATTTCACTGCTTTGTTTAGCCCCCTAATGTTCCAGACAATCATAATACCCGGTTTTGCTCATCCTCAGACCCATTCAAAGTATCCAAAGCCGCAAAACCGTTCCTCAATATCACCTCTGGATCACCCGGTTGATTCACAATCCATGGCTTTGCCCTCCCCAGTGTGATTCTTTGGGTCCGGGCGATCGGCGATTCAAAGCCTGCTCCAACCGCAGACGTCTCCCCTCTCTACATCTGCCTTCTTCCAATAACCTGCCGGTTGCCATTACCACCCTCCCGGACCTGTTCTTCCCGGTTCTGCTGCACATGAGTAGTCCGCTGTGCCGGAGGCACCCTTGCATCCCTCCGTGTTACCCACTGCTGCCGTGTCTCCTGGGTTGGCTGTGCACGGGTTCGATGCGCTGTAGGCCTTCTAATAGAATCCTGTGTACACTTATGTCCCACCAATTAACACTTATCGCAAAAAGGAGCTTGCCATTCGTATTCTACCACCAGTTCAATTCGTATCTCCTTATTGTCCTTTATGAGAATGGATTTTTTCAGTTCTTTGGTGACGTCAACCTCTATCATCACACGAGCATACGTGACCCTAAGCTTTTTTGCAGTACATTCGTCAGTGACCATTGGCTTCCCAATCGTACTTGCTATCTTTGCTATACTCCGTTCACCCCACAGGTGCAACGGCAAATTAGGGAAGGTAACGCACACCGGCATAGTACGCAGCAGGTTATCCTTTAGAGAGAAGTTCTAAACCCATCGGCGAAGCATGATGGTTTTCCCAAATAGAGAATAAGGTCCATTCTTCATAACTGCCTGGCAATCCTCTTCCTTCAGAAACCTAATGATGAAATAACCTTCTTCATTATAGAAGATTTCTGGGAGTTTAACAAAATTCCAATTTTTGATCATGAATTGCTTGACGGCTTTCATGGATAAATCAGTCCCCAATACAAAAAATATCAATGAATTTTCCCAATATTTGATCTGACATTCCACATCCTCATCATCGATTTCAACCTCTACACCATCATCCTTCACCACCGGAGCAACGTAGGGGATTCTTTTCCCATTATCAGGAAGCCTATTACCTCGTATTATGTATATGTATAGTTTTATGATTGACAAACAACTTATGGTTATTATATCAGAGACTTGATATAATAGTCTTTTTGAAAAAGGATCGAGTATGTGTATCCCAAAATGTTTTGTTTGTGTATGCGATGTGTGAAAGTGATTTGATAAAGCATGGATTAATTTGTACATTTAAGCTCATCGATATGCATATGAAATGTGTGACCTTTCGAGGGATTGTCGTGCTTTGGAGTACTCCCAGTATTATATGTGTGACCCCTATGGTAGGGGATAGGTTATGGGAAAGTCAGCCTATGTGTCACCACGGTTTGTGTGGCCGTAGTGTATGTTTGATCGAGCTAAATGTAAATTGTGAATATTGTGTACAAATGTCCACGCAAGTGATTTTTATTATGTGTGATATATATTGGAGTGTATATATATGTATATTTTTTTATATGTACTTGATCCGGGTAAAAGTGCCAGGAGCTCACCCTTACACCCCCTTTTCAGATTTTTAGTCAAGTGTTTGTGGATGGACGTATCTTGGAGTCGAGACGGATAGTCGAGTGGCGTTCTGAGATTTGTGTGTTCTTTGTATAGAGGATTAGTAGTTTATTGTTGAGGTTATTAGATTGTAATTTGTTGTATTTAAATTTTAGACTCTCTGAATTAACTTTCAAATTGTTTTTGAAAAATAAATTGAGGCTTCGTCTTGGCGTGAGCCCATCTCACGATAGACGGCCGATCGCGCCAAAGTATTTTGGTTTTGGGGCGTGACAGGAAGTGTGGTAGATTAACCTATTTGAGTAATGTTCTCGCCTATTTAAGTAATGTTCTTATCTATTTGAGTAATGTTCTCGCCTATTTGAGAATGACGATTCATTTCTAATTTTATCTGAAATGGATCTGCTCAATAACCCGCAAAATTATATAACCCGACCCAACAACCCGCAAAATAGATTGGAAGTGTGGTAAATTACAAATCAGTCCGTCTTTTTTGTCTCTCTAATAAGTTGGTATTTCCTAAGATTTTGTGTTTTATGCGAGTTTAATATTGATTTAATAGAGATTATAGTTATATTTCCAACACAAAAGCTTTTACTTAACATAATTAAGAATAAGATTGAAATAGTAAATAGACCGGGATTTAATACTAAGCTAACAACGACCTGAAGAACAGTGTATCGAGAACACCAAAATCTGTATAAAACAGTTTCCAGTGTTATCAAGACACTAAGCTTCGACAAACCTAAGATCGAAACTTGTACTTGATCTAATCAACAGAATAAACAGCGGAAATAAACAAGACAAGGTATAAGCTTCTAGCAGATTATATTACTATAATCCACCGAGCCTCAAGGCGAAAAGTGTTGATATGGAAATATGTCCAATCCGTCATAGACGCCTTTGGAACGAATCCTAAGGCGTCCCAAGTTGTCTACGGGTCCGAGACCTTACAGTCCGATCCGGAGGTCAGACCCTAAGCCCCCGCAAGTCTGACTCACCCAGGAGGAAAGGGGTAGGAGGGCTCAAAGGGTAGTAGGTCCAACCCTGCCAATGGTCCGTAACCATGGGATCCGACCCGGACAACCGTCTGGATTCCACACAACAACCTCATAAGCAACCAAGTAAACTGGCACTAGAGAGTAAGGAGGTCCGAGGCACAAGGTCCAAATGAAATGTACTTGAGAGACTGAGAAGAGTATCTTGTAGGCAACCCAATACGGTCCGGACCAATCGTCTGGACCTGCCTCTTCGGACCTTAACCCGCAGCAGACTGCATCAAAGCCTCTAATGCTCTCACATTAATGACTAAACTACCCCTAAAAGCCCAAAGTGGAATGGGGCAAGTGTCATTAATGGGCCATGGGCCTATTGAAGCCTTGGTGGCTCAATCTAGGCCTTACACTTGGCACGATCTGGTGGAACCCTCCCATTTTGGGAGAAATCTATATATATGGCACACATTCCCATAATAACGGTAAGACATAATCACTTCCTATCCTCGATTCTTATACCGAGTAGACCCTCACTCTCTCGCAAGTTTCCTTCCGGTTTGACACCACGCAAACCGGGTATAAGGTTCTAACCCCCCCCCCCCCTCACAAGCTACTTGTGCAGGTCCGCACGTGTCGCCTCTCAACAGTACGACGGTTCTTACAGGCTTCTACTCTTAGGTCCTTACAAGCAAGGTGTTTTAGGTACTTAGTGAGAAATAAAGCAAAGGAAATTCATTTAAGTGTTCGGGGGACTTATACCCTCGACATTTTGGCGCCGTCTGTTGGAATCTTTACGAAAAGTTCCGTTCTCTTCAATAATGGCAAGAACAAGAAGGTCCGTAAGAACCAATGCTACTGCGATTGGGACGCCCGCCCCAAGGCAAAGAGGCAGACCTCCCACTAGGAGGGGAAGAGTGGCGAGAGCCACTTCAAGAAACACAATGGACTATCCAAGTGATGGCCACACCGCTAGTCTCTCTTCAGAGGAGGAAAGAGCCGCTGATCCACCAATAAGGACCCAAGTACTCGCGGTTGAAGGACAAGTTCCTCCGCCAGGAACACATGGTCCTCCTCCAGGGAGAAACTTCACTCTCCATAACGGGCAGATTATTCGCCCCAGTGAGTTTGGAATGAGTGAAAATCAGTTTGGCCTCTTACTCACCACTATCCAAGGATGCTTTGGATCAAACAACCTCCATCCACCTCAACCCACTCCTCCTTTGGCAATTCCAAGACAAGCTGAACCCGCACAATCAAGGAACGAGCATCGTCCAATCCAACAAAGGTTAGGAGAACCAGCCTAACCAGAGGATCTAAGGAACCTTCTCCATAGGAGAGCCGCTGCTTCTCACGAACACCGGGAAAGAAGCCCGACGAGACCACGAGCAGATGAAGCTGGAACTAGCCGACGTGGGGCTCTTCAGCACGGACCGAGAGACCACGTGGAAGAAAGCATCTCGATAGTCCCCATTGATGATCTTCCTCTAGATGTGGCAATCAACCCAAGGACGGGCGAGAGGCTAAACGCCGAGTAGATCTATGTCCAGCAGAAGGCCTTGGAAACTCAAATTGCTACTTTGAGCAAGATGGTGAAGACACATGAGAAGGTGACTCTTAGAGCTCCCAACCCTTTATGTGATGAGATAAGAAGGGAAAGGAAGCGCCCAGACTCCACTATCCCAAATCTTGAGCACTATTATGGGGATACTTGTCCTGTGGGGCACCTTACTAGGTACGAGATGGAGACCAACGTCCTGAATGACAACATGAAGGCTCTTAACTTCTCCAGTACTCTCTTTGGAGAAGCAATGGATTGGTGGACCTCTTTGCCCAATGGTTCCATCAAGTCCTATGCGAATATCGCTTCTCTTTTACTGAAAAGGTTTGAGAAAGCAAAGAAGAGGAAGAGATCAGTGGAGCACCTGGCAGGAGTAATCCAGAAAGAGCATGATGATCTTAGAACCTTCCTTGACCGCTTCAATGCCGAAGTGCACCAGGTCGAGCCTCACAGCATCAAAGAACGGGTCCGACACCTGTATGCTAACACTTACAACGATGATCTCAGAAGAAAGCTTTCCAATGAAGAAATCACAACCGAAAAATACTTGGAAGACATATGTGAAGGAGTCTTGTATGGGGAGAAGTACCGAAGAAATGTTCCAATAAGAGCCGGGGCCAGAAAGGGGAAAGAGCCAATGAAACAAGAACCCCCTCCCCGGCCTAGAAAGTTTGAATAAAAGAAGGACTTTAGAGACAAGAGGGAGTTCCGTAGGGAGAGAACCCCTCCAAGGAGATATGCCGAGTATACTCGCCTCAATAGACCAATATCCGACATCTTGGCCTCTATTGTTGAGAAAAACTTAGACATACAATGGCCAAAACCTACAAGGAGTAGTAAGAAGAACAAAGTTTTGAAGGAATACTGTAGGTTTTACAAGCACAAAGGCCATTCAACTGAAGATTGTGTCCAGTTGAAAACAGAAATAGAAGGGTTGATAAGGAGCGGAAAGTTGAAAGAACCAGTGTATGAAGAAGGGCCCTCCAGGCACCAGAGAAATGAACGGAGAAGGGAAGAGCGTGATTCAGAACCTCAGACAGGACCCTTACCGCCACCTCCTGCATAAATTTCACCCCACCATGCCCAAAGATACCGCGGGTACCCAGAAGATGTGGGAATGGAGAACCTCCCCTATAGCGGGGTTATCAATGCTATAGCAGGAGGACCAGGTGGAGGAGATAGCCGAAACGCAAGGGAGAGGACCGCGCAACATCTAAGAAACACTGATAGAGCCTATGCTCCGCCGGCTCTAAAAGGAACAATTGCTATCACTTTCGATGATAGTGAAATTCTCCCACCAACGTCTGGTGGAGGAGATCTCAAAGACCCTGATGTTCCTTTGGTTGTCTCTCTAGTCATCGCCACTTATAAGGTCAACAAAGTACTTGTTGACACAGGGAGTTCCTCCAATGTCATCTCCAAGAGAACTGTGGAACAGATGCACTTGGGCAATATTCAATACGGGCGCGTATACACCTCCTTGGTAGGATTTGGGGGTTCTATAGTTCGCCCCATTGGAAGTATACCCTTACAAGTCTCTGTGGCAACCTTCCCGACGAGAGTGACTGAGACTATCCTCTTTGTGGTGGTCGACAGCACGTTCGACTATAACGTGATCCTGGGGCGCCCAGGACTCAACCAATTTAGAGCAATCACATCTCCCCTACACAATAAGGTGAAGTTCCCTACTCCAAATGGCGTGGGAGAAGAAGTGGGCAATGCTAGGGAAGCATGGGAATGTTACATCATGTCAACCAGAGGAGCCTCAACACCCGTTCTTTCGGTCGAAAAAAAAACCAGGAGCCCTCCTCCTGCTCCTCTTACTCCAGTAAGGGAAGAGATTGGGGCTGGGACGCTCAAGGAGAAGTTCCCTAAGACTGCAAGGATGGAGCCTCATGAAGCCTTAAAAGAAGTTCAATTGATTGAAGGAGATCTAGAGAAGATAACCTGGATCGGAGATGAGCGTGGAGGTAGAAATGAAGCTCATCACATGCCTTCGAGACAATCGCGATATCTTCGCCTGGAGCATTGACGATCTTAAGTGTATAGACCCAAGGATCGCAGTTCACCATCTAAACATGGATCCTACGGTAAAACATATCCGACAAAAGAGAAAGGACTTTGGGCCTGTTGAAGATGCTATCATAGCGGGAGAAGTGGACAAGTTAATGAAGGCAGGACATATCGAAGAAGTCAGATACTCTAATTAGGTATGTAACGTGGTCCTCGTCAAGAAGGCTCCGGGAAAATGGAGAATGTGCAACGACTTCACTAGGCTCAACAAGTTTTGTCCAAAGGATCCTTATCCATTACCCCGCATTGACCAGTTAGTAGACTCCACCGCGGGATGTGCACTCCTAAGCTTCATGGACGCTTATTAGGGCTTCTACCAAATCAAGATGGCTCAAGAGGACGTCAAGAAGATGGCCTTCTTTGTAGCAGGAGGAGTCTACTGTTTTAAAGTCATGTCGTTCGGTCTTAAGAACGCGGGTGCTACATACCAACGATTAGTGAACAAGATGTTCAAAGAAGAGTTGGGCAAAACTATGGAAGTTTACGTGGACGACATGCTAGTAAAGAGCGAGACTGAAGAGCAACACATAGAGCATCTAAATAGGTGCTTTTCCATCCTTAGAAAGTACGGAATGAAGTTGAACCCAGAGAAGTGCACGTTTGGTGTAAAGGGAGGAAAGTTCCTCGGTTACATGGTCACGGAGAGAGGTATCAGTGCCAACCTAGAAAAAATAAAGGCAATCTGGGACCTACCATAGCCAAGGAAAATCAATGAGGTGTAGAAGCTCCTTGGAAGGGTGATGGCCCTGAGCCGTTTCATCTCCAAATCCGCCGAGAAAAACCTACCCTTCTTCAAAATTCTAAGGAAAGGAGACAAGTTTGAGTGGATAAAGGAATGCGAAGAGGCCTTGGATAACTTGAAGAGCTATCTCCTTTCACCACCACTCTTGTCCAAACCAGTAGAAGGTGAAACTCTTTACCTCTACCTAGCAACTACTGCTGAGGCCATGAGTTCTGTATTGGTACGAATACAAGGGAATGATAACTTGTCGATCTACTACTTAAGTAAAGCCCTCGTGGGTGCCGAGGCTAGGTATGTCAAGATTGAGAAGCTCGCCTTCACGCTGGTCTACACTGCCCGGCGACTGAAGCCTTACTTCAAATCTCATCCAATCGTCGTCCTCACCAATGAGCCACTCAAACATGTCCTTGGCAAGCCAGATCAGTCATGGCGTTTATCCAAGTGGGCGATCGAGATAAGTGAATATGATATCGGGTACCAAGCTCCATCAGCCAAGAAGGCACAAGTCCTTGTCGACTTCCTGGTAGATTACCCCAAAGAAACAGAAGACGGGACTGATAGTCCACAAAGGGACGTGAGCTATGTGATGCTCACTCAGGCGAAGGCTATCCCAGAAGAAGATAGGACCAAAGAAAATGAGCCCGGAGAGATGTTCGAAAATAATGTCCAACTCTGGACTAAGAGTCAGGAACCCATGGATGACTCCCTGAGGGTGAGACACATGTTCCTCCTAGATGAAGTAACCAACACTTCAACACCTGCATCTTCCGTCAAGAAGCAGGAAGACGGGAAAGTTCCTACTCTCGGATTAGAAGCTAAACTTGAAGGCAAAGGATGTTGGACAATACAAGTAGACGGATCATCTACTGGACGACTAGGAGGAATAGAAATTTTCCTTGAAAGCCCAAAAGGAGCCAGACTGGAATACGCCATCACCCTCAACATTAAGGTAACAAATAACGAGGCCGAGTACGAGGCACTACTTACCGGCTTGAGAATGGCAAGGCCTCTTCAAGTAAAACGGATCAAAGCCTATACAGATTCCCAGCTCGTAGAGTCCCAATTTTCCGGGTCTTTCACCGCTAAAGGACCCAAATGATCAAGTACTTGGAGCTCCTCAAGAAAGAAGCTGAGCACTTTGAAGTATTCACGCTGGAACAATTCCAGCGGGAATGGAACGAGAAGGCCGACGCTCTTTCCAAGTATGCCTCTGCCCTGGGAACTTTGGACACAAGGCGTGTCATCCTGATGACTCTCACAGATTCTTCCCTGGTGAACCCCAATGGTCAAGTCTTCCTCCTAGGTGCCGAAAGGAGCTGGATGACCGACATATTTCACTATCTCAAAGATGGCTCTCTACCTTCAGATCCTAAAGAAGCAAGAAGGATCCTATGCAGGGACAACAGGTACTTTATCCTAGGAGAGGATCTCTACAAGAGATCTTTCAATGGCGCTCACATGAGATGCCTTGGACCCCCATGAGGCAAAGACCGTTTTGGAAGAAATCCACGCTGGGAGTTGTGGGAGTCACTCCGGGGGACGAACCTTGGCTCAGAAGGTCATAAGGCAAGGATACTATTGGCCTACCATTGATAAGGATGCTGCCAACTTCGCTCGTGCTTGTGAAGACTGCCAATACTATGCCAACATACCACATCGCCCAACCAACCCTATGATTCCGTCAATCATAGCCTGTCCATTTGATCAATGGGGAATAGATATAGTTGGACCCTTTCCACGTGGCACGCACCAAAAGAAATTCCTTATTGTCGCGGTAGAATACTTCACCAAATGGGTTGAGGTCGAAGCGGTGGCCACCATCACAGAGAGCCGAGTAAGAACCTTCATGTGGAAGAACATCATTTGCCGCTTTGGACTTCCTAGGGTCATCGTTTCCGATAATGGAGCACAATTTTTCGGGGCCAGATTGAAAGAGTGGCTCCAATCCTTCAAGATAGAACAGCGCTTCACTTCCGTTTGCTACCCTCATGCCAATGGTCAAGTTGAAGCCACCAACAAAACCATCGTTAAGATTTTGGAAAAAAGGCTGAGAACTTCTCAAGACAGCTGGGTAGATGATATCGATGGAGTCCTGTGGGCACATCGGACAACAGCTTGCACCTCTACTCAGGAGACACCCTTTGCACTAGTCTATGGCTCGGAAGCGGTCATCCCCTCTGAAATTGTTGTGGAAACCCAAAGAATCCAACAATACCAACCTGCTGGAAATGAAATCGCAAGGATCTCCAACCTTAAGCTCCTCGAAGACAAAAGAAGCAAGGCACTAGCTAACATCCTCCACTATCAAACTATGTCTGCCCGGGCATACAACAAAGATGTTATCCCCAAGGATATACAAGTCGGAGACTTAGTCCTCCGAAGAGCTGATATCCTGAGCAATGTCCGTAAACTTAAGCCCAAATGGGAAGGACCCTACAAGGTCATTGGGGCTAGAGTCAATGGAAGCTTCGAGTTAGAATATGATCAAGGAAGAGCTCTGAAGAGAACATGGAATGCTAAGAACCTACAGAAGTTTTATGCCTAGGGTTACTCTCCGAAAAAATGCTACATCAGCTGTCAAAATTTTTGTCATTTTCTTTTTCCGGCCTCGAAACCCACAAGTTGTACTTGAATTTCCATCAAATCAATACAACTTAGTTTTCCAAGACAAGTGTTATATTTAAAATAAACATACTGCCTCGAACCCTTCAAGGAGATTCGAGCCAAGTGGTGTAACGAACGATTGAAAAAAACCAACTTTTCGGAGAAGAAAAAACCTACACACCCAGATTCGGACGAAGGGACATACCAAGCCAAAGATAAGTTACAACATAGATCTTGTATTTCTCAAAAGTACAAATTACAAAGTTCGGACATGCCTGTCCGAGGCACATAAAAACAAAAGGAAAATCTACATCATTTTTTACAATAAAAGGAGGCGGTTCTTTGAGGGGTATCCACCATCCGCCACGGACCAATCGGCTTCATTCCGAGCCTGAGCTTCCGATCGGAACATGTACATCATCCTATCGGAGCAAACTCATGATTAGAGTCACCTTTTTTAGGAACAGCTCTGACGTCCGAGCCATGAATCCTTTACAACGATCCTGTGCGTTCCGAAACAGAGTAGCAGGAGAATAGAATGCACTCTCCGGACCAAGCTTATGATGGTCCAACGGCATCAGTCACTTCTTCCCAGTAACTCGAAGGAACCCTCACGGGAACCCCAGTTACTGGAAACAAGTGACTGATGCGACCGCACCAACTTAAACCGATCCGGGCACAGTAGCAATAGGACTCGGATGGTAGGAACGAACAGTAAAGTCAAATCATTTCCGAGTAGCATGTCCTGACCCCCGGACAAAGGATAAGCTTGAATCCGAATATCTTTGGTACAGAGACGTAGTCAAAGTGCTTTCTCAGACCATCCGCATCATCCACCACAACCACTTTCTGGTTCGTGCTCATTTACACCAAAAGAAAATGGTAAATGGTGGAAGGAGCAGGCAACTCGAAGATTTGATGCTCCGAAGCAACAAGTGTAGTAATTCCTGGAACCAGCGAGCTAGTCTGCTCCCCCGGGGCTCAACTTGTTGATACACACTACAGCCTTGGAGATAGAAGACTAGCACGGCGATCCGAGGAGATGTACTTCCGAAAATGGTAAATAGTGGAAGGGGCAGGCAACCTGAGGAATTGACTTTCCGTAGTAATAAGTGTTTGGAGATCCCTGAGACCAGCGAGCTATTCCGCTTCCCCGGGGCTAAAGTTGTTGGTACACACTACAGCCCCGTAGAAAGAAGAATAGCACAGCGACCCGAGGGAGATCCCTTCCGAGTGGTCCAATCTCGTCACTCCCAACTATGGTCCGATCCAAAGGGACCTTCGGACGTCCGAAGAACCCTCCGAGACGGATCACACAGGAACGGCGGAATCAACCTACTCGTTGAAAATTTCCGGACCCGAGGATCCGAATCACTTACTCTGAAAGGGATGGAATGATCTGGCAAAAAGTCGTACAAAGCCGGGGTATATATAGGAGTGAAGGAACAATCATAACTCGCCACGTGGACCGTAACCGCTGGCTATGGGCTTGGGCCTGGACTTGGGCCACTATTGGGCCAACCCGGAAACCCTTCACAATTCTGGCCTTACTGAATGAATTATGTTAAACTGTAGCCCATTCGGATCCGTCATTCCGAGCCTGTCATGATAACTCCCGTAACAAGCATGATCCGTGGCAAGTCACTCAACTTTTCCACTGTGATTGTCTCCTTTTTTACAACCTTTTCACAAGTCAACAAGGTTCGGAGCAGTACACCAAGTCTCTACGGATCGAGCCAGATGATAACATCCGAATTGGTCCTACTTGTTACAAATTTGGGTAAACAAATCTTATCTATATAATTGACATTTAGAGCTAAGACCCGGACAAACGTCTTGTCTGCCCAAGCCAAAGTTGTCGATCAACTAAAAAGAGTTGCATTATTTCGGAAGCATTTGGTTTCGTTGACTCTGATCCACTGACCGTTGTCCGAGCCAACGACGCTTAAGCTACTGGTTTATTTTATAACCAAAGTACGCTATGAAATACATGCATCTAATAAGAAACAACACAAGCATATGATAAAGCCGATCCGAGCCATTGACGAGCCCAGACCAATGCAATAGATTACCAAATCAAAAATAATCATCCGAATACAAATACGATAAACATTAATCAACAACAACGAGGAAACATTGTCTCACGGTCCGAAGACCAGAATTACAGAATTCCGGGGCATACCCCGTCTTCACTCCTCCTGCTGCCCGGGCGAACCAGCTTGTGTTTCGGAAGGACCTCCGATCTCTTTCTCGAGTGATGCTTGCAGATCCGCCAGCCTTTGATCTTTGGCTTCCTGAGCCAACCTTTTCTCCCTTCGGATCCGCAATTCCTCGAGGAAAGCAGGGCATTGCTTCATCAGATCCAGATCCCGAGAGAAGCCATGGACGGGCCCGGGCAGAGTCTGCCATTCCCGGTTGTGCTCCACATGTTCCTCCAAAGGAATGAAGACATTGAACATCAGAACCCGGGGCACGAAGGCCGGAAGGTACGGACCACCATGGTTGTACTTCTTATCTTCTGTCTCGTCATAGACTAGCTCCACAAACTCGCACTGGAGCAAGTCTTCGTCTGAGACACCTTCCGGAGAAAACTCCGAGACATCCGCCTCTTTGAAAGAAGAAATGCCTTCAGCTTCCAAATCGGAGTCACTCGGGATCCAACCCCTCTGCCGAAACTGCCCCAAAGCTGCATCAAAGCCATCCTGCTGAGCCTCGTCATACTTGGACTCAAGCATGAACTTGCAGGAGTCCGACCCCATGAAGTCTTGGACAGCCTGTGTCCGGACCTTCAACAACTCATTCAGCATCATATCTTTGAAGGTCCGGGAGACACTAATGTACTCATCCACGCTATCTTGGTGCACTTTTATATCCTTCTCTAGGGACAGGATGGCACTCTTCAGCTTCGCCGCCTCCGCTTCGGACTCCTTCTTCGCAGCAAGGGCTTTCTTCAGCCTTTCGGACAAGCTGACCACCTTGGACGTCTCCGTCACCCGAGCAGCCTCAGCCTTGGCCAAGTCCTCCTCTATTGTGGCCCTCCGACCCGCCACCACGGAGCACGCTTGAATAGCGGTAGTGAGCTACAATGTCCAGCATTATAAAGTCAAAACAAGGTTCCGAATCAAAGAAAGTTAAAACATTTTATGCAATCATTAAAACCATGGTTGGATTAGTGCGTACCCTCTGGTGAATTGCGGATATCTCCGCAATCCGGTCCAGTTCCGAAGCAGCAGCCATCCGAGCCACCTCAGCGTCCATGTCCGGCTCACTACTCATCTTCCCTCTGCCCTTCTTGGCCGGAGGGATCGGACCTTCGGACGGACGCTTCTTCCCGGCCGCAACACTTGAACCACTAGCGGGAGGGTCCCGAGACACAGACCTCGGAGGTTTCTTTGCCCCCTTAAAGCCCGCCACCTTGCCCTTATTTGGGGTGGGTATCGCCTGAGCCTCTTCACCTGCTGCCGCCCTCCGGGTCTCCTCCACTCGAAACGTGGCCGCATTCCTTGGCTCGTCCATAGGGAGCACAGTAGACGTCGTGATGATTTGGTTCCGAGTGCCCTCCTCCATCTCCTTCCTCTGGGCGGCATTCTGCTTCCGCTTTAGCTCGCGCATGGTCGACATGACGTACTCGAACCAAAAATATGTGCATCCGAAGAACAAAAAGTTAATACACGATAAATCTGAGGCTAAAACAAAACAAACAGAGCAATAAGAAACAACCGACTCGGATAAAGACGACTATATGACCAAATGAGGAAGGACTTACTCAAATCCTTCTTCCCATCACAAAAGTTGGGCTCCAAAAAGCCAACTAGGTAGGGAAGAGGCTGGCAGATTAAGCCTCGGAAGAAATATTTCTCCGGGTCTTGATTCTTATGGAGCCCTTGCATACACAGAGGAATATTCCGAGCCGGAGGCTTCCAATCCGGCAGCCTACCTCGGAAAAACTTCTTCTCAAATCGCCATTGAACCCTCTCCGCCTCGGACTGACCCTGTTTTAATGCGGGCCGGACGAAGATGTACCTCTTCCACCAATTGATCCCCAAGGAAGAGAGAGGATCCACAAAAAAGGTATATGCTTGGCGACACACAAGCATATAGAAGAATGTGTTCCAATTGCTTAAATTTACACTAAATAATTTACGAAAATTGTCAAAAGTCACCGGGATGCCCTTGTATTTACACATCACCTCGAAGCACATCAAATTTCCGAGGGAGTTGGGAATGATCTGGTGCGGACTTAAACCCATTTCATTCAAGATATCCATCAACTCGGATGCCATGGGCAAACGCCATCCATAGTGCAAACTTATCTCATGCACGCACATGTACCCGGGAGGTGGATTGTAGAAGGCGTGCGACTCATCCGGAATGAGAATCTCCACGGACCCCGGAATCTCATACCTCCTCCGAAGCTCCGCCACCTCCTCGAACGTCACGTTGGCAATGAACAATCCTCGTTCAGCTCGCCATCCGGGTCAGGATGAGTAACATCGTCCCTTGACCGAGGAAACTTCACCCGGAATACGTCTTCACCCTTCTTACTGCCCTCAGGCAGCTCTTCTTCAGTCAGACGGTGACTCGTACCCGCTGGTCCAGTTGACTCCCTCCGGAAAACATGAGCAGAAAGTATCTCCTCCTCTTCATCCTCCTTAGAACCGACATTATCAGTTCGACCCTCCTCTTCAACTTTGTCATCCCCGAACGACGAACTCAACTCCACTACCGTCCGAACGGGGCAGCAATTTGGACCCGATCTTCAACACCCTCTTCAAACATGCCCAGCTCGGGCGGTGCCTTGGCGGTATCACGTACTTCCTCGATGTTAGGCTCCTGTGGATCCGGAATGAATGGCACTCGATTAGGGTTCTCCTAAAATTATAGCCTAAGTTGCGTATGAGGGATCGAATCTCTACCGGAAGTTCGGGCTCCTTCCCAGCACGGCGCGGACAGAGATCCCCGTGGTCCGAGAGGTCGTCTCTTGGACAAAGACCAACACCTGCAAGAGAGACTTGCGGGTAATCCCCGACGCTCAGAGACCTGTGCATCGGACTAACCGAAGTAAAGAGCTTACCTCGGGCTCTTCCCGAACCGGATGAGGAGAACGATCCGGCTCTTCCGAATCCCCTGCACCATTAACGTCAATCTCCTCGGAGCTGTCTGATAGCGACAACGGTTTGGAATCATATCCTTCAGCCTCGGATCGGTTTTGACTATCACTCTCGGGCATCCTAGGGAAAGAAAAGGCAATTTTATGAGCTTTAAGATTGCAGTCCGAGAGGCCATTTATGTAGATTAAAGTTAAAGAAATTTACGATCGGATGATAGGGATGACTCCGTCGGACGAGGTTAGTTCAGAGTTAGTTAGATGTCAGTTCGGTGTTAGTGTTAACTACTCAACATATCTGAAGCACACTATGTTATAGCCAACTACGGGATACGAAAAATAGGCATACATCCGAACATGCAACATTTTGAAGATGGACATATAAGATACAGAGAAAACATGGAAGTAAAGAAAGCAAACAAGCAACTTACTTGCACTCGGATTCTTGGATTGAAGGTAGCTGACTTTGCGCGGATAACTCGCTCCGAACTTCTTCTTGCCCACTTCGGATTGCTTGAACTTGCTTCGGACGTACTCAAATTCAAAAAATCCTCTCTCTAGAAATGTGAAAGTGACATCGGTAAAAGCCCCTATTTATAGAGGGTTAAATCTGGAAGCCCAACCGTCGCCATTTTTCGGGATTTGTTAGGAAATTTGTTAGATATTTTGTTAGAAATATCTGTTTAGATTTTGATCAGCAACATGATGACTTATCTTAGTCTCAGAAAGGTGATTAGTACTCTTGGTTCACTTGAACATTGTAAAAGAGGAAACTCACTAAGTATGATAGCCTAGCTAATCTTGTATAGGATGTTTGGTCTCAAAATGTAATTTTTATTTTATGAAGAGAAGACCAAGAAGAAGACATCCAAGCAGAACAAGTTCAACGACATTGAAGATTTGAAGACTGCACAAGATTACTGAAACAGTTTTACAGATACCTTGGCCAGATATCTTGAAGACACGAATAGTTTTTAAACAAACTGTGTCACAAGAGATATCTGAGAAATAAAAGGTCTATATGAAAACAAGGAAAGTGTCCACAGATATCTATTCTCAGATACCTTGAGCTTTAACCACATTTCTGAAAAAGAAATATACATATTGCAAACAAAGTTGTTTCAATAAAAGTGGTATCTGAAGTTAAAGATAAGAACATGCAAAGAATCAGAGAAATCTGATCAAGGTTGTCTCTGATACAAAGCATAGTTCTGTTGGCACTACAGGACAAAAGTATAGTACAATGCATTAAATGCACGGACAGAGATGTCTGAACAAAAGCAACGGTAGCTTCTGAAGAAGAAGACAAACCACATAAGATTATACAGATATCAATAGTTTGAATTTGATTTAAGCCTAACGGATACTATTCAAACGGCACTCAAATTCATCTATAAATATCAACA
Source organism: Plantago major (assembly GCA_026545765.1). Lineage (NCBI taxonomy): Eukaryota > Viridiplantae > Streptophyta > Magnoliopsida > Lamiales > Plantaginaceae > Plantago > Plantago major. Next base: position 42,676,147 of record CM048840.1, read on the forward strand.
CTTAGACTGCTTGAGAAGACACACTGAACACCTTAGACAAACTGAACACATATCTTAATCTCTCAAGCAAACTACTTACTCTCAAGCTTTCTGTTGCGACCAAAGCTCTTGAACTTAAGTAGCACTGAAGTTCTAAGTGTCCTGATCCTAAACAAGCACAGCTATCTGTGAAAGAGTTTAATTGAAAGATCAAGTATCTGAGATTCATTCACTAGAACATTTATCTAAGACTTGGGTCAGTAAAAAGAACAAGATACCATACATTGCAAAGTGTATTAAGTATACTTGATTCACAGAGCTATCTGATTAACTGAAAAGTTATTAAAGAAGCTCATCTGACAACTCAAACCAAAACCAACACCATCACTGGCGTGGAGTACAGGAAGTACTTAGTTTGGGAAACTAAGGAATAACTCCAAGGTTGTTGAGCACAGGAAGTACTTAGTTTGGGAAACTAAGGAATTTCAAAAGGTTTCGAAAGTACAGGAATTACTTGGCTGTGAAAGCCGGTGAACAACTCAGGGGGAACATTTGGTTGGGAACCATTTGTTTAAGGAATCTTAGAATAGGATTTTTGTAAGCTGACCTCAATTATCTATTCTAGTGAATTCTAGGTCTTTGGAAGACCGAAGTGGATTAGTTGGAGGATTACGCCACCTCCAGATACCACTATACTTGCTGTGTTATTTACTTTTCTGTACTTACATTTCAGCAACACACACACACACTTTAACTGTTTCTGCACTTATCTAACTTAAGTCTTCCGCGCTCTGAATCTAAGTATCAGATATCTACACAGATATCTGAGAAATAGTTTTTATCGACAAAAGTTTTAAAAGACTATTCACCCCCCCCCCCTCTAGTCTTTTACTTTGCCGTTATCTGGACCAACAAGATTAAATCTCAATCGTAGATCAAAATTCATCCCACGGCGTAGTACAACAATATCAAGTGAAATGACACATTGGTACAAAAAAATTACCTTACAATGACAAACATACATACAACGAACTCCACCACTCTCGGGAGAAGGACACCACTCGACCTTCGGCGGCTGATCCATCCTCTGTTTCGGATGTCCCTATCCTTTTTACAAGGAAGGATGATTTACCTCACCATCACACGGACCCTCGTCCGTTTGGATATCCCTCTTCGGATCATCCCAACCAGGTTGGTAAAAATCATCCCCTTTTTTACAAGGATGGAGGATTTAACTCACCATCACACGGATCCTCATCCATTCGGATGTCCTTCTTCGGATCATCCCAACCAGGTTGGAAAGAACCATCCCCTTTTTTACAAGGATGGAGGATTTAACTCAACATCACACGGATCCTCATCCGTTCGGATGTCCTTCTTCGGATCATCCCAACCAGGTTGGTAAAAACCATCCCCTTTTTACAAAGATGGAGGATTTCTCACCATCACACGGACCCTCGTCCATTTAGATATCCCTCTTCGGATCATCCCTTCACCCACCAGCGGTACAACTCCGACGTTCTCTGTCCACTTAATCTCGCGTACAAATACCCCTTCTTTCTTTAATTTTGTTGCACTCCGAGCCTTCTTCCTCGGACTGCAACAAAAGAAAGAAAAAAGGGGGGCGAGAGAGATTCAGTTAAGGACTACAAGAAGTACGGATTACACCTTTTTTCTGCTTACGAGGGACGGATTAAAACGAGAAACAAACTGTCCTCTCAATTTTTAACCATAGTTCCACAACTATCTTCTACTAAGATACTTGGAAACTAGGGGGCATATGTTGATACGGAAATATGTCCAATCCGTCATAGACGCCTTTGGAACGAATCCTAAGGCATCCCAAGTTGTCTACGGGTCCGAGACCTTACAGTCCGACCCAGAGGTCCAACCCTAAGACCCCGCAAGTCCGACTCACCCAGGAGGAAAGGGGCAGGAGGGCTCAAAGGGTAGTAGGTCCGACCCTGCCAATGGTCCGTAACCATGGGATCCGACCCGGACACCCGTCCGGATTCCACACAACAACCTCATAAGCAACCAAGTAAACTGGCACTAGAGAGTAAGGAGGTCCGAGGCACAAGGTCTGAATGAAAGGTAATTGACGGACTGAGAAGAGTATCTTGTAGGCAATCCAGTACGGTCCGGACCAATCGTCCGGACCTGCCTCTTCGGACCTTAACCCGCAGCAGACTGCATCAAAGCCTCTAATACTCTCACATTAATGACTAAACTACCCCTGAAAGCCCAAAGTGGAATGGGGCAAGTGTCATTAATGGGGCATGGGCCTATTGAAGCCTTGGTGGCTCGATCTAGGCCTTACACTTGGCACGATCTGGTGGAACCCTCCCACTTTGGGAGAAATCTATATATATGGCACACATTCCCATAATAAATGTAAGACATAATCGCTTCCTATCCTCGATTCTTATACCGAGTAGACCCTCACTCCCTCGCGAGTAAAGTCTCCTTCCGGTTTGACACCACGCAAACCGGGTATAAGGTTCTAACCCCCCCCCCCCCCCCTCCAAGCTACTTGTGCAGGTCCTCACGTGTCGCCTCTCAACAGTACGACGGTTCTTACAGGCTTCTACTCTTAGGTCCTTAAAAGCAAGGTGTTTTAGGTACTTAGTGAGAAAGAAAGCGAAGGAAATTCATTTAAGTGTTCGGGGGACTTATACCCTCGACATTTTGGCGCCGTCTGTGGAAATCTTTACGAAAAGTTCCATTCTCTTCAATAATGGACGATGCTCCGGTCAAGATTTGTGGGGGTGGTAAAAATGTCAGCTAACTGATTTGTGGTTTCTATATGTTGGATATCAATAAGCTTTGAATCAACCAAGTCACGCAAAAAATGGTGTCGAATGTCTATGTGCTTAGTTCTAGAGTGTTGTACAGGATTTTTGGAAATATTTATCGCACTCAAGTTGTCACAGAACATCAAAAGAGTATAAATTTTCAAACCATAGTCATGCAACATGTGATTTAACCATATCAATTGGGTTACACAACTACCGGCAGCTGCATACTCGGATTCAGTGGTTGAAAGAGATACGCAGTTCTATTTTTATACTGTACCAAGACACCAGATTATTTCCTAAGTAAAAACATCCACCATTGGTAGATTTTCGATCATCTAAATCCCCTGCCCAATCAGAATCACTAAAACCAACAAGATTGGAGTTAGTGTCCCAAGAATACCAAATTCCCAATGTAGGTGTTCCAGAAATATATTGAAGGATCCTCTTAACAGCTAGTAAATGAGAAGTACAGGGATCAGCCTGATACCTGGCACATACACATACAGAGTACATGATATCTGGACGAGTGGCAGCAAGATAGAGAAGGCTGCCAATCATGGAACGATGATGTCAACACACTCTCCTGAACCGTCTTTGGAAATCTTGATACTCGAAGACATGGGAGTCTTGCAAGGCCTCGAAGTAGACAAACCAAAGCGTTGAACCAGATTGCGTACATAATTTTCTTGTGACAAAAATATCCCATAAGATTTATGTTTGACTTGCAATCCCAAAAAGAAGGAAAGTTCGCCAATCATGCTCATCTAAAAGTACCTGTCATGGTTTCAACAAATTTGTCTAGAGTAGACTTATTAGTTGAGTCAAAACAATATCATCAACATAAATCTGAGCAACAAACACATCATTCTGAGTTCGTAAGATAAACAAAGTTAGATCTCCTTCTCCACGAATGAAACCAAACTGTAACAAGAATTTGGTAAGTCTATCATACCCAGCTCCTGGAGCTTGTTTTAAGCCATACAAAGCCTTATCAAGCTTATAAACATACTCAGGATGAAATGGATCAATGAAACCTTTGGGTTGTTCAACACAAACCTCTTTGTCAATATATCCATTAAGAAAAGCAGCTTTAATATCCATTTGATACAGAGTTATATGCACATGAAAAGCTATAGCAAGCAACAGTCTAATAGATTCAATTCGTGTCACAGGAGCAAAAGTCTCATCAAAATCAACTCATTCTACCTGTGTAAATCCTTGAGCTACTAAACGAGCTTTATGTCGAACAATTATGCCATTTTCATCACTTTTATTCTTAAAGATCCATTTAGTCCCAATTACATTAACGTTAGAGGGACGTCGAACTAAAGTCCAAATTTTGTTCTTGGTAAATTGTAAAAGCTCTTCCTGCATAGCATTTATCCAGTGAGTATCCTTAAGTGCTTGAGTTACAGATTTAGGTTCAACAGAGGAGACAAAACAAGAGACGCACACCTGAGCACATATGGTTTCCATACACACATGTAGATTTACCATCTTTTTATAGTCAACACAAGGTTTACCACGAGTCTTGACTCCAGCAGAAAGGTCACCAATTACCTGAGTAGAGGGATGACTGTTCCTGATTCGTGATGGTGGATATCTCAGTGCATTGTCACCAGTTAAGTGTTCTTCAAACTCAGAATCAGAATTACTTTCTGCAGCTGGTGTCTCGGGTACACCAGTTGTCTGGTCTGGAACAGATGGTGTTGTGGAAACACCTGAGTGCTCTGGAGTTGCTCTTTGCTCATCTGGTAGTGTATTAGGTACACTTGAATCCTGTTCACCTGCTATATCAGGGGTATTGATTACCTCTGGTGTTTCAGACACACTAGTGATCACATCGCCTGGTGTGTTGAACACACTATCTGGTTCTTCTTTAGCCTGTTCACTTGTATAACTAGGAAAATCATCAAATACAACATTGACTGACTCCATGATAGTCCTTCGAGTAGGATTTAAAATCCTATATGCATGACTATTTAAGGAGTAGCCAACAAAATTCCCTTTTCGCTCTTAGGATCAAATTTCCCTAAATGATCTCGATCATTCAAGATATAGCAAGTACACCCAAACACACGAAGATGTGCAAGATTAGGTTTCTTATCCTTGAGGAACTCATAGGGAGTTTTAGATGTACCTGGTCTAATATAAACTCTATTAGTCAAGCAGCAAGCAGTGTTTAAAGCTTCAGCCCAAAGTCGTTTAGGTAATTTCATGGAATTCAACATTACTCTAGCCATTTCTTGCAAAGTTCTATTCTTTCTCTCAGCTATGCCATTTTTTTGAGGAGTCTTTGGAGCAGAAAATTCATGAAATATACCATGTTGATCACAGAAATCAGAAAAAGATTTATTCGCAAATTCATTGATCAGAACGAACACGAAGCACAGAAGAACCACAGAGGGTAACAATACTAGCATGCAGTGTTCTACATACACCAAATGTTTCAGATTTTTCTTTAAGAAATTTAATCCATGTATAACGAGAAAAATCATCAACAATCACATAGGCATATCTTTTACCACCAAAGCTATCAACTTCTATAGGACCCATAAGATCCATATGAAGTAACTGAAAGCACTTACTTGTACCAACATGTCGGCCATCAGTGAGAACTAGACTGTGAGAGGCTTTAGTTTGTTTACCTTTGAGACAATCCTCACACACAATCTTTCTAGGACTAGTCAACTTTGGAATTCCTCTTACAGCTTCGATCTTGATCAGCTTCTCAAGACTTCTGTAGTTGACATGTCCAAGCCTTTTGTGCCAAAGCACTGAGTCATCCAGCTTTGCTTGATTGCATTGAACTTGACTATTCACCAAATAGCAATTGTCCTCTGATCTAGTACCTGTTATGATATAACGATTTCCAGAATCGAAAACTTCACAAGTTTTCTTACTAAACAACACCATTAGACCATCATCGCACAATTGACTAATGCTAATAAGGTTAGCCATCAAACCATCTACCAATAGGACACCTTTCAAAGGAGGAAATCCAAATAGCTTCAAAACTCCTTTACCAGTGATTTTACCTTTGGTTCAACCACCATAAGTTACATTACATGTGGCTAATTTCACAAAATCCTTAAGATGTGACCTTACTCCAGTCATATGATGAGAGCAACCACTATCAAAGTACCATGAACCTGCGGGGTTAGACTTCAAACATTAAAAACAACAGTGATAAGTATCCTGCTCTTGATTTTCCAAGACTGTTTAAATCTTGCATTACCTTTCTTTACAGAAACTCTTAAGCCAGGTGTGACAAAGACACCAGTCACAGTTTTAACATTGTCAGTATCTGGAACTGGTGTTGCGGAAACAATGAGTTTGCAGTTTTCTTTGTTATCGTGATCGCAGTGTCTTGCCACACCGCCTTCTTGAGTCGCAGATTTTTATTCTGTCATTTTTCCTATCTTCTTTTGTAACTTATAGCAATAAGGTTTAATATGTCCAGTTTCACACAGTGTTCACAAAACAAAAAAAAAAAAAAAAAAAAAAAACTTTCTTTTTAGATTTCTCAGATTGATCATCAGTTTCTTTTGCTTTCACAAACACAGGACCAGTAGGAAGAGTAGAAACAGTGTTTGAAATCGGTAATGCATCATCAATAGTTTTTTGAAAACCAAGGCCAGTGGTTCCTTCATTATTAAAACTAAGAATCTCATCAAATTTCGAAGTTCCAGTATTAATCCTAGCAAAAGTTAGTTCAGCCTTCTCTAACCTTGATTGTACCTTTTCGAGTTCAATCTCTTTTTGAGTGAGAGTGACTTCCAAACGATCGATTGTGTCCTTCAGATACATGTTCTCTTTCTTTAGAAATTTCTGACTTTTGAGAACTTTCTTCCATTCAGCAAATAAATCAGCATAGATACATTTCAACTCGTCTACAATTTCATCATTACTTGAATCAGTCTCCGAGTTAGCACCTGTATCAACATCAACACAACTAATCATGCAACGCAGGTTAGTACAATCATCCCGTTCACCATAATCAGTATTGTCATAACACTCAGAATCTGGAAAATCTGCAAAATATAATTCTTGAGCAAATTCAGTGTTCCCAGTACACCAAGCATCATAATCTTCATCGAAGTGAACTGATGAGTGTAAAGCTGAAGTCTCAACTTCTTCCTCAGTGTGAGGAGCTTCATCTTCAGCACCTGCCTAATAATCACTCAAACATACCCAATAAGCATTGCCCTTTTACGAAGGGTGTTAGCACATTCATTGGCAAAGTGACCATAACCTTCACATGCAAAACACTTCTTTTTCTTTAGTTGCTCAGCTTCTTCAACAGTTGGTTTCTTGTACGTTTGTTTGACAACAGATTTGGAAGAGTTGCTACTAGGTCCTGCCTTAAATTTGTCTTTTACACTGCTTTTTTTGAAACGTTTGATCATGGCATTAAGGAGTAGATTATCCAAGTCCTCTTCATAATCATCAGAATTTATGTCAGAGGATTTACTTTGAAGAACTACACTCTTATTTTTGTTTCCACCAGGTAGATTTTCCATAGTCAACTCATAATTTAAAAGAATATTCATTAAAGTTTGCAAGTCCATAGTAGCCAAATTATTAGCAGTTTCAATAGCAACTCTTTTAATCTCATATCTTTTAGAAATAGTTCTAAGAGCTTTGTAAACCAATTGTTTGTTAGAATAAGGATCTCCAAGTATTTGACTCTCATTAGAAATATCTAATAATTTTTCAAAATACTCAATGATAGTTTCATCATATCCCATTCTCAAGTTTTCAAACTTACTACTAAGCAATTGAGATTTGATTCTTTGACACTCACATCTCCCTCACAATGCCTTTGAAGAATTTCCCAGACAGTTTTAGCAGAAGAGCACGATTGAATCAATTTAAACATATGATTTTTTTTTTTTTTTGAAGCAGCAAAAAAGATTATATTAATTAAGAGAGTCATGAAGAGCATAAGAGATGCTCAAGAAACGTAATTACATGGTCAATTGACCGAAATCACAACCAAAGTCCAAACCAATACAACTAGATAACCTCCAAAGGTTTACATCAAACATTCTTAACCAAAACATCTCCAACAAGAATTCAAAATATTCAACACTCTTCTTCATGTATCAATACCGTCCATCCATCCTAAACCCCAATAGCTTATATGAGAACCACCGTCAATTCATAAAAATACACCAGTAGTGTCTGTTTTACCGAAGTCCGCACTTTTGTGCGTGTTGGTTTGGTATACGCATCCATCAACCCTCACGACTCAAAGGCCGATATTGGATAGTATCTGGACCCGCCCAACACGACAACGGTGATGGCTAGCACCACAGATCCACTCCGGGCCCATTCTTAATCACATTCCTCCACCCTATGCTATCTTTCAAGTCAAGTGGCAAGCAATTTAATATGTGATCAAGGGCACTAGACCGTCAATTTCAATGTAGACACAAGTTCTACTCAAAATGTGTAAGTGCATTAGCCATACCCCTAACAACCTATACCCACTAGGAGCAAAAGGCGAGATATTTAAGGTACGGTCCTAACATCTTACTTGATCCGTCAATTCCAAAGTAGAAACATGTCCATAGAACAAGTCCCACACATGAAGTGTAAGTGCATTAGCCATACCCCTAACAACCTATGCCCACTCGGAGCAAAAGGCGAGATATTTAAGGTACGGTCTTAATATCTTACTTTAATCAGCAAATTCACCATGAAAATTAGTTCAACACAAGAGCAAATATAGTATGAAGAGCTTTTTCATGAAGAGTAGCATCACTTACCTCATCTGGCGAGTAGGTACTTTCTGGTTTGGGCAGAACATCTTTGTCCGCATCAGGTTCTAGCATGGAAATCGTGTATCCTTCAGTGACAAACCTCCATGCACGCACATCAATGGATTTGATGTATGTTCGCATACGGAGCATCCAATAGCGATAATTGGAACCATCCAAGATTGGTAACCAATTGGCATTGGGGTTAGCGTAGTCCATCTCTATAGTATCAAATCCAAACACCAATTAATTAAGTGCTTGGTTCTCATGCCAATTGAAATAGTAAATAGTCCGGGATTTAATACTAAGCTAGCTACGACCTGAAGAACAGTGTATCGAGAACACCAAAACTAGTATAAAACAGTTTCCAGTGTAATCAAGACACTAAGCTTCGACAAACCTAAGATAGAAACTTATACTCGAGCTAATCAACAGAATAAACAGCGGAAATAAACAAGACAAGGTATAAGCTAGAAGCAGATTATATTACTATAATCCACCGAGCCTCAAGGCGAAAAGTATCCACTATACAATGATTGATAATGAATACAAAAAACTACTCTAGATCTATTCTTGCGAATATCTCTAGATGCAAAACAACTGAATAATCGTAAAGAGCTACCTCTACTAATCTACTTATCAATCTCTGAAACAAACAGAGAATACTAGCTAGACACAACTCAGAAAACGGATGACAAAATAAGTGAATCTACGTAATAAACACTCGGGATATTTATGCTTGCTTCCCGTGATTTGTCTCAATGTCGACCTTGTATATATAAGCCTGAGAAACGCCTGTGTGAACAGTAGAGTCCTACATTGAATCTTGTTATGATCTTATAAGTAGAATCCTTGTAGACTTCATCTTCCTTTCCTAATTCAACTCGTACTCTTGTTCTTCTTATTCCTTTACGACTTCGACTTGTATAGACTCTTGGATTCTATGAAATCTTTTGTCCTAAAATATATGCACATATATATATATAACTAAAACTGTGGAACCAATTAGGAAATCGAATAAAGGTAAAAACTATACACAGATTATATATCAAAGTGTGATAAATTATTCAGTGTATTCAGAACACTGAAGAACTCAGTATTTTCGGAATACTGGAATAAGAGTTCTGTGAGTGTTACCAACACAACCAGAAATGTCACACTTAGACAGATTTAACTCCTCATGTCTGAATGTATGAATATAGCACTAAAGTTTTGTCTTCGTTCTCATTGGCGATTCATTGATCAATGCAATACAAGTAGTAGAATACTATACAACGATGACTTGCTAATTTGTCATTCCGCGTTGACAAGAACTTCGGCTGTTGACTTTCTTGTCTGTAAAACACTGAAAAGTAAGTCAACGCGCAAATACATCCATTCTCGACCTCTCGACCCTAAAATTAGTGTTCCAAAGATATTTTAATTAAGCATACAATTCAAAATACAAAAAGGGCCCAAATGTACAGTACGATGACTATTTGGATTGATTCGAGACTCGGCCATGAGATTGACCTAGCGCGCCTAACAGGGCCGAGTGCAATTGACTCAATCCTCTGGTCATGGAATTCGTTCCAGACTGGCCAAATGATCCAAGAACCGGGTTTTGTTACCCGGGCGAAGCTAGAATTCTTTTTACACCATGCTCAAGTATAACTAGTTTTATAATAATAAATAATTAATTTAGAATCTGAATTAATAAATGTAAAATATTTTAAATTTATATAGAACATCTATCTTTTCTAATTAGTATTATGAAAATTTATATTTTATATCCACTATTATGAACATATATATATTCATCAGTCAAGCTTTTTAACTAATTTGTACTAAAAAAAATATTTATAATTAGGCATAAAGTTTTTAAATATCATATTTTTCTACGAACACAATTAATATTACAATCACTTTAAATGCACTTGTATGGCGGAGCTATTGTCTTTTTTTTAAAAAAAATTCGATTAGAAAAATAGATCGTGAAAACGTCAAAAATGATGTGTGTGTGCGCGCTTGTTTAATTGTATGAGTTCTTTAGATGGCTAGTGTAGTAAATATGAGTGCACACTGAGCGATAAGGAAGTGGTTCGATGGAACAACAAGACAGGTGAGAATAGTCGAGTAGGTTTCTCTTTAAAACATTGTTGGGGGTTTCTACGGTGAGATAGTAGTCGTACTACGTGTTAAAATGAGATAGTAGTCGTACAACCGTTGAGATCTAATCTCAACCATTGATCTTATGCACGACTACTCTCTTATGTACGACAACTCAATAAGTAGTCGTACTGGTTAATTTACGAATCTACCCATTGAAGTTTATTTTAATATGTAAATACAATTATATAAAAATACATTATAAAACATTAAATTAAAACTTAACAATAATATAAAATTTTAGAAAAACCCATCAATTCATCAAGAAAACCCCATCAGTTGATAATTATTTCTTCTCAGATCTTTCCATTTGTCAACTATGTTTTTCCCTAATTTGTAAGCCCTAGCTCAAATTCTTACGATTTCACGTCTCTTTCACCTAGAAGATTTCTACCACGCTCCGGAATATGGAGGCCCGTGATTATGACTTGGTCACCTTCTAGGCGGCTGAGGCGCTAGCACTCCGAGAGCGGCCATCGCTCAAGCTCGGCGATTCGATCGAAGTTGTTGTTGCTTTCAAAAGGTCTTGTTGAAGTTCGTGTCCTTATATTAATCCTTTTTTGTCGATTCTAGAATCTTGTTTAAATGAGTTAGTGATTGTTTGGAAATGATTATTTGTACAGATTATTTAGAAGTAGTAGTGTGCTTAGGTACTTATAGATGAGCCGCTTTGCCTAATTTGTTTGACTTAGATATCTATATGTGCTATAGGATCTTTTTATAATGTACATTGCTCAAGGGAAATTTTGTACTTCTATATAATCGAATAACTGGAGGGGTTTATTACACTCGCAGAGTACAGACTCCGATTTCGCATCTCTTGGACTGCCACTCCGATTTCGTGTCTCTTGGACCGCCACTCCGATTTTCTCACGGCGTAGATAACAACGGAGACTCCGTTTCAGGTAACACGCCTCTAATTTCTAGTTACTACAACGTCATTTACTCCTTCATTTCTCACGGCGTACATTGATGGATTACTGAAAGTCTGAAATGTTATTGTTGAATGATTTGAGTTTAGTTTATGTTGTTAAGTGCCTTATTTTTCATGTTTTGTGATGTTATCAGAGTACAGTAGAATAGGTTTACAGTGTTAGATTTGTGTATCTTGTTTGTTGTGTATTGTACTGGCACTGCCCACTGGTTTGTCTTGAATACTGAATATTAAGCTTTTATGTGTTCACCTAAATTTGCTTAATGCGTTGAGATATCGTCCTACTACAAAAAACCTATGTTAGATTTAACGACCCTTTTTTCTTAATGAATTGATCCTTTCTGTAAGAGTGTATCCCTATATATTTGTTGTTTCTATTCTAAGTTAGAAATCCAACTTCTTCTTTTTTTTTAAAAAAATACACAGATGTAGTTAAAATAAATTTCTACTTGTTGGCTTCGTATATTATTTTCAGAGAATAGATTTAAGTTAAGTAGCTTGGTTTGTAAACTCAAATTGTATACACTAGTTAACTGACCTGTTTTACTTTTTTTGAATATTTATCTAATTTTTTCATTTTTGGATATATTTATTTATAAGATCTATTACAAACGCTTTAATTTGTCTTGTTGAAAGAAAGGACTCTTACTTTAATTGTTAAAGTGCGTAAGAGTTGAGAAGGAATGAGAAGACTAATTAGATAAGAACTTATTCCTGCTCCCAGTTTTTACTTTTCATGCTTACCTATTCCTAAAAGATCCTAAAAGATGAAAGTACTCCTGCTAATGTAATGGTAGAGGACTTTATCTTTAGCGACAAGTTATCCATGTAAGTTAAGTATATATTAGCATTAAGAGTTTATTGTGCTTTCCAAAATTAGAATATGATTAATTTCCTAATGGTTACTTCACGTAGGGATATACTTGTCGACTTTGGCTATGAATTCATCACTCGGAACGCAATGAGAAGCTTAAAGGAGGGGGCGTGGATTGATGGGGTTGTATGTTTCGGAACATATTCTCAGTGATTCTTACGATTTTATATATGTTTTATATGGATGTGTGTGTGTTTCTGAATATATATAATCTATATAATACAGGTCTTGAATGGTATTGCTTACATTACATGGTGCGAGAGAAGATCATGTACGACAATGAGTCGTCATTGGAATATGCCATCGTGGCTTTGTGTAAGCATTCATGACCTTCCCATGTACATATACAAAATACGGATTATAAGTTGTTCTAATTTTGAGATGTCATGTATTTATTCATGTTGGTAGGATTTTGCTCATAGAGGTAGAGATGATGACGAACATGTTAATGACTCACTTTTTGGTCGAGACAGTGGATTGAGATTCATAGATCATCCATCAGAGTGTGCCAAAATTTCCATCCCCATACACGACGAATGTTGTGATCATTGGTTCATATGTTGTGTGAACTTTGAGAAACAAATCATTGAGGTATTTGACAGCATCAGATCAAAAAATGCCACGATTGTATCCCATCACCACAGAGAAATGATAGGATTATCGGTAAGTATGTACATTTGATATCAATAACATTAAGATTTGTTTAATTTAAAAAAAAATACTTTATGACAACAAAAAATTCATAACAGGTGAACAGATTGGAGAGAATAAGTAAATTATGGGAAGAACGTATTGCCTATTCAAATTGGAATATGTTTCCATGTGTCTACAATGGAGAGTTCCCGATACAGGATAATGGGTAAATTAATTTGTACATGAACAATTTTGTTTTAAAATCATTATGGTAAAAGATATATTTTGAGAAATTTCAATTTCAGTTATGATTGTGGTCTCTACGTTTGCCTATATATGATGTTCGGAGATGTAATATATCGACGACTTACTGAGGTAACATGATGAAAAGTAGTTTTGTTTGAACGGTGTGAGGGTTACATGTCATTTAGGCTATTTATGTGAACGGACATTTGTGAAAACGTGAATGTGAAGAATTGATGGTAAAGTTTGGCATTTTAAAGTGGCAAAGAATGTGTGGGGTGGATAATTGATGGCAAAAATCTAAAACAAAAAATAAAAGAACAAAAAAATTCCTACCTTTTATTAGTTGCAATGATATCTAAAACAAAATAAAATAAAAGAACAAAACAAATCATGTTAAACAATAATTCTTGGATAAAAGAACAAAACAAATTGATGTTAAACAATAATTCTTGGATAAAAAAACAAAACAAATTGATGTTCAACAATAATTCTTGGATAAAAAAACAAAACAAATCGATGTTAAACAATAATTCTTGGATAAAAGACAAAACAAATCCATGTTAAAAAATGTTAGATATTTTGTTAGAAATATCTGTTTAGATTTTGATCAGCAACATGATGACTTATCTTAGTCTCAGAAAGGTGATTAGTACTCTTAATTGGTTCACTTGAACATTGTAAAAGAGGAAAACCACTAAGTATGATAGTCTAGCTAATCTTGTATAGGATGTTAGGTCTCAAAATGTAATTTTTATTTTATGAAGAGAAGACCAAGAAGAAGACATCCAAGCAGAAAGCTCAAACGACATTGAAGACTTGAAGAAAACTGCACAAGATTACTGAATCTGTTGTTCAGATATCTTAGCCAGATATCTTAAAGACACGAATAGTTTCGAACAAACTGTGTCACAAAGAGATATCTGAGAAATAAGATACATATCTGAAAATAAGGAAAGTGTCCACAGATATCTACTCTCAGATACCTTGAGCTTTAACCACGTTTCTGAAAGAGAAATATACATTGCAAACAAAGTTGTTTCAATAAACACAAGTGGAATCTGAAGAATGAAGATAAGGACGTGCAAAGAATCAGATAACACTAGTCTCTGATACAAAGCATAGTTCCATTGGCACTACAGGACAAAAAGTATAGTACAATGCATTTAATGCACGGACAGAGATGACTGAATAAAAGCAACGGCAGCTTCTGAGAAGAAGACAAAACTCACATAAAGATTACACAGATATCGATAGTTTGAATTTGAGCCTAACGGATACTATTCAAACGGCACTCAAATTCATCTATAAATATCAACACTTAGACAGCTTGAGAAAAGACACAGAACCTTAGACACACGATCTACTCTCTCAAAGCAACTTACTTATCCTCAAAGCTTTCTGTTGCGACCAAAGTTTTTGATCTTGAGTAAACACTGAAGTTCTAAGTGTCCTGATCCTAAACAAGCAAAGCTATCTGTGAAGGAGTTGAATCAAAAGATCAACTATCTGAGATTCATTCTCTTGAACAAATATCATAAGACTTGGGTCAGTAAAATCAAACAAGATACCATACGCTGTAAAGTGTATTAAGTAACTTAGTTCACAGAGCTATCTGATTAACTGAAAAGTTATTAAGACGCTCATCTGGCAACTCAAACCAAAACCAACACCATAACTGGCGTGGAGTACAGGAAGTACTTAGTTTGAAAAATCAGGGAATAACTCCAAGGTTACCGGAGTATAGGAAATACTTGATTTGGGAAACTAAGGAATAACTCCAAGGTTATTGAGTATAGGAAGTACTTAGCTTGGGAAGCTAGGGAATAACTCAAAGGTTTCTGAGTATAGGAAGTACTTGGAAAGCCGGGAACAACTCAGGGGGAACATTTGGTTGGGAACCAATTGTTAAGAATCTTAGAATAGGATTATTGTAAGGAGAACTCAATTATCTGTTCTAGTGAATTCTAGGTCTCTGATAGACCGAAGTGGATTAGTTGGAGGATTACGCCACCTCCAGATACCACTATATACTTGTGTTATTTACCTTTCAGATTTACATTTCAAAAACACACACACACATATTAATTGTTTACGCACTTATCTTTATTAAGTCTTCCAGACTGATTCTAAGTATCGGATATCTATTCGAATATCGAGAAATAGTTTTTATCGACAAAATTTTTAAAACACAATTCACCCCCCCCCCCCCCCCCCCATAGTCTTTTACTTTGCCATTATCTGGACCAACAAAAAAATTGTTATGTGGTTGGTTTTCTCTTTTTGTTGGTTTGGATAAGGATATATCATATATGTTTATAGTTAGACTATGGACATGTAATACCTTGTAGCCTGATGGTAAGTTTCTAAACTTGTATTCATGAGGTGTTGGGTTCAATTCCTATGAGTTACAACATTAAATTTTTAAAATTAAATTAGGGTGTCGCCGGAGATCCGCCAGATGCCGGAGGTCCGGCGGCTGTCATTGCCGACCGCCACCTCCGGTGGCGGTCATTGGAGGTCCGATGTGGTTCTAATTAATATTAATACATTTTCTTTTTTAATGAAAGGGTATAATGGTAAATCAACAATTATGTCTAATTACAATTATAAATTTTTTTCCTAAAATTATTTGAATATTTATATATTTTATGAATGAATTATAAAACAAGACCCAAATAAATAACTAAAGGGTATATTTGGTAAACACTTTAATGTACGACTACTATCTCATTTTAATCACGTACGACTACTATCTCACCATAGAAAAACCCAACATTGTTTGCCCCATTATGGTTTAAATTTATTGTAAGTTGGACTAATTGGCACGCCCCACCTTATAATTTACGATTAGTACCTTAATTGTAATTAGTTATTAATAATCAGTATCTTAATTCGACGCCACCACTCTAGAGTACCAAAATTAAAAATGTCTTACATTTGAAGTACAAAAATGGATTTTACCCTACAATTATCTCATAGGACAAAACTAGACAAATGGTTATGATCCTTCATCAGTCACTAGACAAATGGTTATGATCCTAACACTTTAAACTAGAAAACAATTGATGAAAGGACTAAGAAATCCATTAAAAATCGAAGCAACACGTATGTGTTCGGCAAACAAGCCACGACCAAACTCCAGAAACCAAATGATCTAGAGAGTTGGAAGCCCTCTCACATCAGTCCGACCGCGGCCAAAATGGATACCCGTCGCGGCCGGTTCTACTATGCCTCCCAAATTCAATTTTTCCAGATTTTCATCATCATTTCAACATGTCTTATTGACATCATTCCTGTTATATCTGAATTTTAGTATATTGGATGGCTTATCTCCATATTTGGAAAGACTTAAATACTCATTCATGTATTGATCAAACGCTTATAGTGTATCAAAACTAATCACCAATTAAACAGTCGGTGATTTTATTGAATTACCACCCTAGTACAATTCGCTTATCAGTGAGATATATGTTCATACATAATGCTTGTTTCCGACGTGTTGGGCTCAATTTGATCAATACATTAAATGAATTGAAATCTCATTCGGTTTTCTCTAAAATTCCAACAGCTAATAGCATTTGTCGGAAAAAAATCTATTTCTGGTACTCTACAATGTGACTACGCAGTTTTGATACTCTAAAATGTATGCGTCCATTTTGGGTACTCTACAATCACAACACGTCCATTTAAGGTGCTCCGGCACAAAAAATCTGATCACCTGTCTACGTGGCAACCGGAGCCTTGACTTTGACTTTGACTTTGACTGGAGATTGACTCGAAAAAAATATATTTTAAAATGACACGTGTTGCTCCCAGAATAAATGTGTGGATTTAATTTTATAAAAAATCAAAAATTGTAAAATAAATTAGAAAAAATTCTGAAAATTCAAATATTAATTTCTGAAAATCTTAGAAATGCTTAGTTAGTATTGAGTATAATGTTTGATTATTTATTTTTTGAGAAATTTTTTATATTATTTTGAAAAAAAATCGGATTTTTTTTAAATATGGACCAATGAAAACATGACACATGTCACCCAATTTTGAAGTAATTTCTAGTTTTTCAAAATTATGTATACAAATTTTTTTTAAAATTTTTACCAGCATCCAATGATAAGATGACATGTGTCACCATAATTTTTTAAACCTATGTTCTTTTTTTCCGAATTATTATACGATTTTTTTATTTTTAAAATTAAATCAGATTTTCAGAAATTAATATTTGAATTTTCAGAATTTTTTTCTAATTTTTTGATTTTTTTTAAAAAAATTAAATTCACACATTTATTCTGGGAGCGACACGTGTCATTTATTTTTTTTAGGTGATCAGATTTTTGTGCCGGAGTACCTTAAATGGACTTGTTGTGATTGTAGAATACTCAAAATGGACGCATACACTAGAATACCAAAATTGATGTGGTCACATTGTAGATTACAAAAAAATGGATTTTTCCCGCATTTGTCCATGGAATCAACTGTTGGAATTAATAGCTACAAAATCACCAGGTTGCTAAACTCAAAATTAAAAATCTTTGCAAAGTTCTTTCGCGACTAATGTTAAACTCTGGCAACAAATGAAATTTACTTCAACTATTGGAGCATGGACGAACATTTACAGATACCACAACTTGTGTGAGTATTAAATTCAAGGAAGATGAAGCAGTTTATCTGTATCTTCTCTTTTCTTTCGTTTGTTTTTAAATGTTATGGCCCCTAAACACATTTATGAATGCGTTGCAACACTTAAATACCTGCCACCAACAAAAGTTACAAATTAAATCGCACCATTCAATCTAAGTTTGAATATAAAGCCATTACCTAAACTGTATAATCTTAATTGCACTATATAAAGTGATTACATATAAATTAATATTTAATTAATGTGAGGGTATTAGTTAGATTGACTAAAGTTTAGATGTGACATAGTATTTGAGAATTGAGATTAGCTTCTAGAAGCTAAAAAAGGATATTTATTTAGTGCCAAAATTAGGATGATTTATTTCCTTTTATTTTATATTCTTTTCTTTTCAACAACTATGTAGGTGCAAATTGTCACGACTCAAGGAAAAAGGAAAAAGAAAGGCAATCTGGAAAAGGAGAAGCACAAACTTTGCAATTTGTGGAACATAGCTTGCATCGCATATGATATGAATGGCTCAATCAAGAATCAACCACTTTTTTCACTTGTGTTTGTTTAATCACAATTGAAATGTGGTGCTAATATTCAAGTTTTCCCATTCAAAGTTCACACCCACTCAAAACGTGTTCAAGTTTAACCTCTTATTTCGCATTCTATTTATGACGTGTTTTATATTGTCATTCTATTTACAGACTTTATGAATACCTATAATTGACACTCTCTTCTTTCATTTCAAAATTTAATGCTCGCATTTAAATTTTGGCCAACTTTTCCAATTCAGTCGATAGTTTAACTTGCTTTCTAAGTCTAAGCAAAACATAAGAAGAAATGTACTGAATCATTCGTACTAATTTTACTACTTCATGTTGTCAAAACGTGTAATTAAGCTTGAAATATTCTTGCATGCCTTCACCCTTCATCATTTATTTATTTAAATAAGGTGCGATTTGACAAATTAATTAGGTACTATTGATTTTATTTTCTTATTCTCCATAATACACTACTTGACTTGGCCTCTAAACCAATCTTACGTCTCAGACTCTCAGTATTAAAAATGATTATTTAATGATTTGTTATTATGCATCTTCCGTTAATAACATTTCAATACACAATTGACAAATTAATAGCCCAACAAAAATGTACCTCAGGCTCAGCGCTCAGCTTCATGTTTCTAGTATATAGACTATAAAGTCGGTTATCATAATTTTATATCCTGGTTCCATTAAAAATGTAGCGACCCGGACAACTAATGGCCGACGCGGTTACTCATGGGCAGCTCTCCGGGTGATATGTTGGCCCACTGTACCAACACATGGCCTTTCCCGCACGAACCGATGGGCAGCTCTCCGGGTGATATGCTGGCCCACTGTACCAACACATGCCCTTTCTCGCACGAACTGATTGCTTCAAAGCAAGCACGCTTAACTCTGAAGTTCTTATGGATGAATTCCCGAAAAGAAAGGTGCACCTTGTTGGTATGAGTAGCGTTCTCGATCCCTTTAAGATGTTTGGACTTGACTTAAAACTTTGGGGCGTTACATTCACCCCTCTTGAATTGTGCGATGTCCCCGCCGCACCATTGTCCGGTCAACCGTCCACCCCTTGTGGACTTTGGGTTAGCACGGCTATGATACCATTTGTAACGACCCGGACCACTAATGGGATGACGCGGTTACTCATGGGCAGCTCTCCGGGTGATATGCTGCGCACTTTGTCATCACTCGTGCGCGAACCGGGAGACTTTCCAGTTGGTCACCCATCCTAAGATTTCACAAGAGCAAGCACACTTAACTCTGGAGTTCTTATGGATGGATTCCCGAAAAGAAAGGTGCACCTTGTTGGTATGAATAGCGTTCTCGATCCCCTTAAGCTGTTTGGACTTGACTTGAAACTTTGGGGCGTTACAAAAAAATTCATATAATTTCTTCTTTAAGTACTCTGTTAAAAAACGATTAAACTATTTTATTCCACTCATTTTATTCTTTATATTTCCTACTTTATTAGAATCAATTTATTCAATCTCTCTTGATTTATCATCCCACTCACAATTTTAAAATTTTAAAACTACTAATAAACTACTACTACCACTATTTTACTTCCTCCGTCCACTAAAATAATGTTAGACGTATTTTTGTCATGTGGGACCTATTTTTGGGCTTCCACCATTGTTATTGTGCGATTGACAAGGCTTTAATTGAGAATTATCAAATAAAAAAATGTTAGAAGTCAATCCAAAAAGTCCAACCATTACTAGTGGCCTAAGGCTATTAAAGATCAAATATATATAAAGCACACAAAACAATGTTTGACATGCGACTAAAACCAAGAAAACCTGGTCTAAAACATCTAAAAAAAAATTCTTAACTCAAGAATTTAATCACGCGTCACGTCTCATTTCTTTCCCGAACTCCTATTTTGCAGCGTACCTTCTTTTTTATCTGCCTCTTACTAGTGGCCTAAGGCTATTAAAGATCAAATACATAATATAAAGTATATAAATCAATGTTTGACATACGACTAAAATCAAAAAAATCTGACTAAACACAAGTTGAGTTATATATATATATACATATATGTGTGTGACATTCATCCTTTAATTTTGCACAAAGCCGAAAGAAAACTACACATTGTAAAGTTTGCTATCATTGAGTATGCATGCCCAATTTTTATACTCTTTTAATATACTTTTTGTCCCATTGTAAAGTTAAGTATGCTTGATGTAAATTGTAAATGAGTGTTCAAGTAGGTAGCAACCCTCATATCCTAAAAAACAGATTTGTTCATCCATGGGCAAATTTCAGAAACGCCAATAATGGAGATTTCAGTATATGGGTTGCCATCGGATTTTATTGGCATAACGGACAACAAACACCGTAAAACTTTTGACCATTCAAATAACAAACAACAAGGTTACAAAATATCGATTCTCACTATTCTATTTCTTGTCCTCTAAAGAAAGGAGTAATATGCTATTTACCACATGACCCATCCTTAGATTCTCTTAATTATTGAAAATTTAAGAGTAATATTTGTCCATGGATTTAAGCTCTGTTATTTTCAACTGAAAACTCATTCGATTCGATTCAGTTGATTCGATTCCAGTTCAAATTGCCTTCGATTCATTAAATTCATATTATTATTATTATTGTTGTTAATAATAATAATAATAATAATAATATTATTATTATTATTAATATTATTTTATCATTTATTTACACACCCGATCTTTTATACGAGGAAAATAAAAAAATTTATCCAATTGAGTTATTTTCAACTTTTTTTCTTTCTTTCTTTTCAATACGACTTTTAGTAGATCAATGAAATAAAGAGTATAGTTACAATTTGAACTAACAAAAAATCTACATGTTCAAAAACTCCAAAACAAGTTAAACCAAACCAAAAATCGGACCAAACTTAATAAAAATAATATTATATATCACAAATATTGAAAAATGGCATTTATTCCTCTATATTATCTTCCTCGGACTCTATATTGCACGGAATAGGCGCCAAATTCTCAATGTCATCTCCTTGCACTGCTCATCGCTTTCTTTCCTTGTCGGGTTCAATAAATCATTATCCACTCCACTTGGACATTGATATCATGTTGCAAACCGGTATTTCAAGTTTACACATGCGCATACAATTATGCAGAGTGAAGGAAGCAACAATCACGTCTAATTGATATGTGTCTTCCATTTGAGGCATCGTATAAAGTACCTTCCACGCAGTTGGTTTTAAAGTTGTTATACAATAATAAATAAAAATGTAAAATGACAGAAAAAAGAGTAGGAAGAATGTGAGAAAGATGACAAAAATAATATATTTTTTTAATTGTGATTATATATACCATCATATAATTGTTATTATTATTACATAATAATTTCTTGATTCGATTAGTTTCAGATTTGATTCGATTCGATTCGGGGCCCATTCGATTCGATTCGATTCGGTTCCATTCGATTCGATTCAGATTCGATTCGAAGAATTTGATTGAAAAGAACAGAGCCTTAGTCGTCATGTATTGAACTCATCTATATATTTTTCCAAGTGATTGAAGTTTTTTTTTGTTGTACATGTGATTATTGTTGGGTATTTCCTTAATTCGCTTAAGTCAATAGTCCAAGTAAACAAAAAGTGTACTAATCCAATAGTAAAGGTACTAGAAGTTTTGATGTCTTCTTTGAAGCTTCGGCTGAGGACCTATACGAATACTTTGGGGAAGGAGGTTGAAGGCTTTCCTTGTATAGCAATGATGTATAAGTGCGTAATAATGACTTACCTTACCATAGGAATGTGTACCATATTTATAGACTTTCACCAAAATGTGCATGTCTCTCTAGATCATGCCAAGTGTACGGTGGAGATCGCGCCACCAATGCCAAATTGGGCCCATGGGCTAATGAGTGAGTCTGGCCCATTTCCTCTTTTGGACTTTTCGGGGCTTCTAATTGACCTGCTAAGAGTTTCTCTGATTAGAGGTCCGAAGCCATATTTGAGCCTGAGTTCGGGCCTCTTGTCTGAGTTTGCCACTTAGGCCAGCCATTTGGTTTAGTGGGCACTGGGAGGTTGGATGGTCCGGATCCTTATCCAGTTATCTAGACCTAATCACATTCTGACTATGTGGGGTCTGGACAGATGTCGTCAAGGCAGGGGGTGTACTACAGATGAGGTGTCGAACCTCTGTCTGGGCCCACCTCTTATCTCGTCCTTACAATTGTTCCTCACGTGGTTGAGGAAGACGAAGTGCACTAGGTGGGCTCGGACCCATGCTAGATCTGGATCTCTTCTTGGATTGTGGCCTTTAGACTTTAGTTCGATTTGGAACGTGTCTCTAGAGCATACTTAACGGATTGTACATGTTTTCGTTCCAACAATTATACTGAGAATGCATGCACTTGAAAGGAGTTTATGATTAATTCATGTTTAAAACTTTATAGTTGGGTATTTTTTGCGTTTGAACAAAAACAAGTGCAAAAAAGAATACTAAAATTATTATGATAAATAACCTAACTAGTGTATAAGTGAATGAGTCTAGTTAGGGTATTCGATGTTGGAATTTTAGTGAATGAATGAGCTTTCAATTCGTTCAATGAATTGGACAATGGGGCCCAAAACGTCAGAAACAAGCATTTTGTGTAAGCGTGCATCTCGTTGTTAAAACGAATTGCACTTTGTGTATTAAGTCACTAAAATCACCAAGTGGTGAAAGGGTGATTAATGCTTTATACTAAAACTTAAAAGAGTCCTATATACTATGAGAGTCCTGAACAAATACACAATTATACAAAATTTGGGGATGACTTGATTTCTATTCAAATTCGTGGGTCAATTCGTGGATCCTGGGTTGCGGGTTCGGTAATATGGATCTAAAAATGGGTTGTCAGATTAATATAAATACCCTATTTTTCTTTTTTTTCTTTCATTTCCTTCTTTCTTCTCTCTCTCTACCCTCTCCTCTTCCTTTCTCTCTCTCTTTTCCGATCACATTACGGCGATATCTCCGTCGTCCGACCACCAATCTTCAATCCGATCACATATTTGAGTAACCCATGGCCCGATCTACCTTTCTACCGGTCGTTTTTTTTATTTGGTCGACTTTTGAAACTGTTGGCCGGAATTCGAAGGCTTTTCCGGCGATATCTCCGCCGTCCGACCACCAATCTTAAATCCGATCGCATATTTGAGTAGCTCATGGCCCGATCTACCTTTCTACCAGTTTTGTTTTTTCATTTGGTCGACTTTTGAAACGGTTGGCCGGAATTCGAAGCTTTTCCGGTTGTCTTCTCCGGCGGATCTCCGACTACTCAACACATATAAGTCATAACATTGTTGTTTCCTCGATTTGCAGGTTTCTTATCTCGATTCTTCAATTTTTTTCATTTTTCGTTTGGTTTTGGTGATTTTTAGTGATTTCGCGTAACTGTATATTCAGGTGTAATTGTTGATGTTTGAACCTTAATTGTGCATATTTGACTTGTAATTGTTTATGTTTGCGTGTTTTCTATATTTTCAGTTTGTTTTTCTTAGCTTTTGCTTTGTTTGTTTGTAGTGTTCGATCATGTTTAGGTTTTCATGCAAATATTGTATGTTTAATTGTAAATAGATGATGTTTTGATTTCATTGCTTTATGGTTAGGGTTTCTGTAGTTTTTTTAAAAAAAAATCGTTTATGCTTTTGTGTGAATTATACATGTTTATGTGTAAATAGTTGATGTTTGTTATATTACTTTATGGTTAGACTTCATGTAGTATTGTTTTTAAATTGTCTATTGTTGTGGTGTAATAGTCTATTGTTATGGTAAAATTGTGTATGACAGTTGCCAAATAGTTGAATGGTTGTGTGAATATGCTCATGAGTGTGTCCATTGAGTCCCATGCTAGTGTGAGCATTGTCCCTGACAAGCCAGTGAGTTACGCGGCTTGGTTGTCTATTGTTGTAGTGTAATAGTCTATTGTTGTGGTAAAATTGTGTATAACAGTTGCCAAATAGTTTAATGGTTGTTTGAATATGCTCATGAGTGTGTCCATTGAGTCTCATGCTAGTGTGAGCATTGTCCCTGACAAGCCAGTGAGTTACGCGGCTTGGTTGTCTATTGTTGTAGTGTAATAGTATATTGTTGTGGTAAAATTGTGTATGACAGTTGCCAATGAGTTATGCAACTTGGTTGTTTATTGTTGTAGTGTAATAGTCTATTGTTATGGTAAAATTGTGTATGACAGTTGCCAAATAGTTGAATGGTTGTGTGAATATGCTCATGAGTGTGTCCATTGAATCCCATGCTAATGTGAGAATTGTCCCTGACAAGCCAGTGAGTTATGCAGCTTGGTTGTCTATTGTTGTAGTGTAATAGTCTATTGTTATGGTAAAATTGTGTATGACAGTTGCCAAATTGTTGATGTTTTTTTTGCATATACTAGGTTTTCGTAAAAATGGTGGTCGAATGAAGAAAACGATTGATGATAAAGATGGGGACGTGGATGGAGGAGTCGACGAACAATTCAAGGGTATTTTATTTGTTTGCAAAG
Source organism: Plantago major (assembly GCA_026545765.1). Taxonomy (NCBI): domain Eukaryota; kingdom Viridiplantae; phylum Streptophyta; class Magnoliopsida; order Lamiales; family Plantaginaceae; genus Plantago; species Plantago major. Next base: position 42,701,191 of record CM048840.1, read on the forward strand.
ATAATTGTAGTTTGGATATAGTGATTTTAAATTTTTTGTATTGTTTTATATGTATGACATTTATTGATTGATGATGAAATTGATTTCTATGTTTATTTATAAATATTGTGTTTATTTGGGATAAATAGGTTGTCATCAATAATTTCATGCTAAACATAGACAATTATATATCAAACATAGACAATTTGATCCAAAGTACCAATATGACTGGATGGACCGTGAAAGGAGCTGTGTATTGTAAGGAAAAAATACGGGTTGACACGGTTCAACCGGGTCAACCCGCGGAAAAATGAGATTGTATAGTTTTTTGTGTAAATTGCATATGTTTGTCTATTATGTAGGACTCTCAAAGACTCTCAATATATTGTGGACTCTCAGGAGACTGACTCAATGCTTTAAGTGTGTTTGATCAATATATGAATGAGTTAAATCATCTTAAGCATGAGGATTCATAATCCTATGTGCTAAAATTCGGGTGTAAGAGCAAAGCAATCAAAAAGAAAGGAGAAAAATCAAATCCGAGAGAAAAGCTGAGAGCTCACCGCGGTGAGTTCCCATTCAAAGTGAGCTCACTGCGACCAGGTTAAGTAGAAACACCGATCGCAATGAGCGCGGTGAGCCCTGTTGGCGACTGGAAAGTTGCGATTTTCTCTGAATTTCAAAATTTCCTTGTCCTTTCATGAATAGACACTTCTCTTGAGTTGAATAATTGTGTCCCTTTCAACTTGTGTCTATTGAATAAAGAGTTAACACCTTTAGTACAAGGATATAACTCTTGGGAAACATCACCAAACAAGTATATTTTTGTGAAGAAGTTCTTCACAAGAAAAAAACAACACAAGCCATACTTGTTCTTTCCCGTTGCACTTATGTGCATCCTAACTCAAACTATGGTTCGATAGACTCGGCTATCGGAGTTCAACCTAGCCGTTTAAGATAAGTTTTATCGTGGAAGACTGTTGCAATAAACCCGTATGCACCGTAGGGGGCAATTCAGTCTTATGAAGAGAGGGTCTAACTATCAACTCTTCTAGACCCTCTTGTTGTTCTTCACTACCTCCACACCCATTAATTACCTACTACATTTCTTACCTTCCGTGAGTATTAGATAGGTATTTGAACTAGTCACTTGTATAAATAGATAAATACTCAAACCTACACTCTTGATTGTATATGAGATTAAACTCCATTCTATTCTCTCTACTACTCTCAATACAAATCTCTATTGTATTCAACAAAAATAAATAATACTCGCTAGTTCCTTCTCATTTGTCAATAGAGTAGACGTCCTAGTCAAAACTCCAGAGAATATATAATACTAATAATGAGGTAATGTGCGGTTTAAATGTCTAATTACAGAAGACAATTTCAACATTTTGGTCATCGGAAACTTAAGAAGAAGATAAACCAAAGCAGGACTTGGAACATTTCCACCAACCCCAAAACAATTAACAATTAGTAGTAACTACATCCTAATAATGTCATTAATCCTCGTTGTCAGCACTTTGACATTGCAGAATACATATAGTAGAATTATATATATTCACTACTCCCCCATCTAAACTACCTTATTTGCGCTTAACTCCCCATGTTTCTTCTTACGTAATGTTTCAAGAATCGTGGCAATGCCTAATAAGAATTTACATTTGAAGGAGTTTCAATATAATTAACTATATTACACATAAATATTTTCCATTATTGTAGTTGAAAAGATTTATGGAGTTGTAAAAACGCTAGAAGTTCGCACATAGTATCACTTTAATATTGATGCATGTGCATGTTTAACTTAAAATTATTCTCTCTCATAATGCAACACACATTTAATTGTTTACGGAGTGATATTTACTTATTTATTATGTTGAAAAACAGGTATGGGGGAGGGCATTGAGGAAGTCATCAGCATTGAAAATTAGAAAAATAGAATAGATATTATCAGCATTTAATTGTTTACGGAGTGATATTTACTTATTTATTATGTTGAAAAACAAGTGGAAAATTTAGGGGGGGTGGGGCATTGAGGAAGTATAAACCAAAAGTTTGGGAGAATATCAGTTTGATATCATCAGCATTGAAAATTAGAAAAATAGAATAGATATCAATAAGGCCAAAAAGCAACATGGTTATAAATACTAAATACCCAAAATCCCAAATAAATAAATGATTCAAATTTAGATAGGAAAATTAATTAATATTTGTATTATTGAGCGAGATTCCAAACCAATATTATGGATCTACTATTTACTATTGTTAACTACAAATATATGTGTGAACTTCTCATGAGTAATTGGGAAACTTACACAAACACCCCTCAATAAGTAACTATTTACATATATTCTTAGTTTATTTATAATTTCACCATTATCTGAGAGCGTTTGTAATATAGTAGCAAGAAAATTCTGGACTTAAGTTAAATGGATTGGGTATGAGTTAGGATCTGTTATTTTCGTCTGAACATATTTGAACTGTAGTATTAAAAATGAATTAAACTGAAATTAATGAGTTTTGAGATGAAAAAGAATAGAGCCATACATGCAATTAGAGAGCTAAGCAGGGGTGTGTGTATAAATATCCGAAAATATTTATACCAAAACAACCACCAACTGCTCTCGTTTGAAAGTTTCAGCTACTTCGCAAGTAGAGAAGCAAAAACCTCAAAATCCCTAAAAAAGAAGAAAATGGTCACAAAATCTCATTCCACACAAAAATGGGTACCAAATTCTTCCAGACATTAACAATTCTCCTAATCTTCTTCTCCATCAACTGTTTCTCTCAACAAAACATCCAAACTTTCTTCCCCTCTTCTCTCCCACCACCGCCTCTCCTCCCACCACCACCACCGCCAGTCGACGACCCGATCAGCGTCCCTCTCCCACCACCACAGCCACCACAATCTCCCTCTTCTCCGTCCACCCGTGCCGCAGTAGGCCGAGCAATCGGAATTACAGCTGCAAGCACTCTAGTCTTGTCTGGCCTACTTTTCTTCCTTCTCTTACAGAGATCACGCCGAAAAAGAGCCAGAGAACAAGAACAAACTGCTGCTGCTGCACCTCCAGTTGCTCCGAATGCCGTTTTTCGGCCGCAAGATGATAACTTTATTCGTGTGGATGGTAACATTAAGGGAGTGATTGTTGACGAGAATGGTTTGGATGTTCTGTACTGGAGGAAACTGGAGGAAGGTAGTAATGGGGAGAGTTTCAATAAGCAGGAGTATAAGAGGTTGAAAGATGATGATGGGGAGAAACGGACTGTTAGTGGGAAAGGGAAGAGGTTTGAGTATGATCCGCCTGTTCAAGAATTGCCCTTGTTGCGAGGCAAGTCTTCTACTTCACAAAGTGTTATCTGGGTTGATCATAAACAAGACAATTCTGATCGATTCAAGAAACCGAATTCGGGTTCGTTTAAGGCTGTGGAGAGGCAGACTTCAATAGTTCAGATTGCGAAATTGTCGACTCCAGCTCCACCACCGGTGGCGCCGCCTCCTCCACGGCTGCCGCCACCGATGGCTATGGAGGCGGTTCCGAAGGAGAAACCGCCTCCGAAAGGACCGGCTCCACCTCCACCACCGCCGCCTAATGGTAAGTTGGAAACAGCTGGTAGTTATTGATTTTTTTTTTTTTTTTTTTTTTGCTAAAGTAGAAAATGATTGATTGCATAAAAAAGTGGACTTTAAATAATTAAACTCGTTTTCAAGCAGGCGCTAAGGGAGCTTCAGCTGCGATTCCTCGGCCGCCAATGCCGAATAAGCGGTCAACTTCGGAAGGAGAGTCAAGCAAGGGAGATGGGCAGGTGAAGTTGAAGCCATTGCATTGGGATAAGGTGAATCCAAATGTGGAGCACTCCATGGTGTGGGATAAACTTGACAAGGGTTCTTTTAAGTGAGTACCTTTCACTGCTACTCTATTTTCACTTAAGTTTGATAAAATGTTAAATTAACGGGGAGCTGGTTTATGTTTAACTTCGGGCAATGGTTCGTATTAACAGTGCCTTTTCTGATATGCCTGTTTTTTCTAACTTACCAGATTAGAATGTAGCAGGAAGGAGAAGTATTTAGACTAAGATACACTAAAACTAGAACTTTATTACTTGCAAAGTAAAGGAATACATGCTACCTATTTATGATGTAGAATACAAGTGCTAAAACTGGTAATATAGCTTACAGCGGAAATCATAAAACAGCTAAGACAGAGCAATTGACAAGTACAACTTCAGTGCCCGCTGGCGCTGGATTTCTTTCCTTCGTTGTTTGGATAGGCAATAGAGATTAATTTCTGGCGAGCCGTTGTGAGATGATGTCACTCTGGGTGGTGCATTGTCGTATCGAACTTAGGGCACCAGAGTGTGATTGATTTAGGGTCGCTGTGTTAAGGGATGAATTGGGAATATGGTCTGGTTTTGAGTGAATCCTTAGGTAAATACTCGGTAAGAGCTTTGAGTGATCTTGAGAGAGGTGACATATTTTTTCTTACTAATCTGAATACTGAATTGATATGGTGGTAGAAATTGGAATTAGGATAATTTTCTAAATGGATGTCCATCTTATGCTCAAACTCGCAGAGCGAATTGTCCTGATATTCCTACCTCTACCAGTGCCGTTCTTATTAAGTTTGTTTAATTGCTGGTTCATCCTAAAATTTAAGCTTCTAGAGAATTGACATTTTGATATCGATCTGTTGCTGAAATACTTGAAGATCGACCGAGTGGATAAGTGTTACGTTGAGGTAGAAATGGGACTTTGGGACATTGTATCATGTTGAATTTCGATCATATCTAACTAAATGCTCAGCCCTTCGTGAGAACTTGAATGTCTTTTCACTTTTGGTATCTGTATCTCTACCAAGTACCAATGTTCTCTTTTATGTGATGTCTAATGTAGTGCAATCTTAATCTTGGTGCAGGTTTGATGGTGATCTTATGGAAGCACTTTTTGGGACTGTTGCCACAAGTAGAAAATCTCCTAGAGGCGACACTCCAACTGGAGATAAATCAGGCCCCCCTCCTCAGATTTTCATCCTTGAAACCAAAAAATCGCAGAACACCGCAATCATCCTCAAGTCTCTTGGCATCTCTCACAAAGAAATCATCGATGCGCTCGTTGAAGGACGAGGCCTAGATGCAGACATTCTAGAAAAACTCACAAGAATAGCTCCTAATAATGAAGAAGTGGCTTTAATCCTAGCGTTCGATGGCGATCCCACAAGACTCGCAGATGCCGAATCGTTTCTCTACCATCTCCTCAAAACGGTGCCATCAGCATTTATACGTTTCAATGCGATGTCATTCAGATCAAACTATGATTCCGAAGTTACGCACGTCAAGGAGTCCTTACGATCACTTGAGTCGGCCTGTAATGAACTAAGAACACGAGGGTTGTTCTTGAAACTTCTGGAAGCGATCCTCAAGGCTGGGAACCGTTTAAATGCAGGGACATCAAGAGGAAATGCGCAAGCGTTCAATCTTACAGCACTTAGGAAACTATCAGATGTGAAAAGCTCTGATGGGAAAACAACTCTGCTTCAGTTTGTTGTTCAAGAAGTTGTTCGTGCAGAGGGGAAACGATGTGTTCTTAACAGAAGTCAGAGCGTGAGCAGAACAAGTAGCCGAAATGCTGGGAACGGTAACCAAACCTCAGATAACTCAATGTCAAAAGATCAAAGAGAGAAGGAATACATGATGCTTGGTTTGCCAGTCATTGGCGGCCTAAGTGGTGAATTTTCAAATGTGAAGAAGGCAGCAGTGTTGGATTACGATCTTCTTGTTAAAACAATCGAGTCGTTAGCTGTACAAGTGGCAGAAACTCAAAGAGTAGTGGGGCGAGAAGATGGTGGATTTGCGAGAGAGATGAATGGATTTCTTGATACAGCCAAACTGGAGATAGGAGTAGTGAAGGAAGAGCAGATAAGAGTGATGGAGCTTGTGAGGAAAACAAAAGATTATTACCAAGCCGGATCTTCAAAAGACAAAGGGGCGAATGCTAATCAGTTCCAGTTATTTGTGATAGTTAGAGATTTTCTTGGAATGGTTGATAAGGTTTGTATTGACATTGCAAGAGATGTGCAGAATAGGAAACCTGTTAATACAGCAGCACGTGTTGCCGGACCATCATCATCATCGCCGCCTGAATCTCCTAGAGTCTTCAGGTTCCCAAAACTGCCGGCTAATTTCATGTCAGACAGTTCAAAGAGCAATTCCAGTGACTCGGATGACGAAGAATCAAGTAAAAGATGATGGAAATAGGATTTGAGTTTTGTACATGTAAAGCATATACTATGTTTTTTGTTATTTGAGATTTCAAGTGTAAGATCCTGCAGTCTCATTGTTATTCTTGTTACATGAAATGGCAACATTTCTATTCTTTCTATATATCAATGGTTCATTGCTCTCTTTTACTTGGTTGTTTTCCTGTTCTAACACCATTGCTAATACCTCTGTTACTATTTCTTTTAATATAAACGAGTTGGTCCAGAAGAGGCTGATCTACAGCTTTGCGGTGTCTGCTGTTTTTGGGCAAAGGAACTTGATTGGTGTATCACATGGATTAAAATGGATCGTCTTTTTGTAGTTCAAGCTCTGAATATATTCTTTTGACAATCGTTATGTGATCGGTCCAAAAATGTGAAACGCTAAAAATATTTTAATTTTCCATAGTATTTACAAGAGCATAAGGTATGCTCGATTTATACCTCAAAATTACATCACCGCGAAAAATGCGGGAAAAACCTCTGTAGTCTAAACCAAAACCATGGGCCTGGCCCCAAAATCTACACCGGACCTTTCTACAATACAAACCAAAATGGTCATCTCCTTCCACAAAATAGTCTGCCAGAAATTCTCCAAAATACTCCACCCACATCCAACTTCCACAAATAGTCACAGCCAATTCCTTTCCATTGGTAAACAGTGATTGTTAATAGATCATCAGTCAATTCCTAAAGGGAAAGTGCACATATATTTTCATCCTGTGCTCTTTATCAGAATAAGTGGCAAGTAATTTAAGGTGTGATCATAGGGAAACACTACCAAAACCGTCAAATCCACAACGAAACAAGAGAAAAGCCTATTCCCAAGTAATGAAATTCAGTTGTCATCTTGGTCACCACCATCGGCTAGTATGTCTAAGCGGAAGCCTAGCTGAGAGTGAGGGGTTGTGGATGAATCCGAAAACCAAGACTACAAAGGCGGAATACCCCCCAACACATGTAAAAACATGGCTTGAAGTGATTGTTTTTTGTGGCAACCAGAAGTGCACTACTTGGAAAAAAGCTTAACCAATCAACCAACACCGCCAATTCCAAGCGGATACGATCTTAACTGCCAACGCACCTACACCCTATGCTCTTTAACAAAGCAAGTGGCAATCAATTTAATGTGTAGTCAAGATCAATAACTGTAACAAAAGCACCAAGAAAAAAACTAAATCCCATACTAATCATGTCTCTCCATCCTATGGTCCGAAGAACTAAGTGGCAAACAATTTAAGACATGATTATGCGATGAGTGTGATAAATTCGAACTTGTAAAGAGGTGTGTAATTAATCCACTTATATTATAATTTCACACCCCCCCCCCCTCCCCCCAACCCACTCATGGGCTCATTTCAACATCTTTGAGAAGGCCCAACGAGTTGATAATTAATAAGGGTGGAGATGTTGACGCTACCTGGAGGATAATTCCATCTCATCTACATGTAAACCTATAGAGAGGTGTGGAATAGTATAATTTATTAGTAATCCATATATATATTATGTAAATCACATGGGCTAAACCCCACCAGATTCATTCAGTCCTCTGTCAAATTTTGTGGAATTAGTTGTATTTTAGTCAGTATATATTTCAATGTTATATTTGGTATGTTGACTGTATATGTAGTTTTTAATAAATTTCATATAACTTTATCTACGAAAATTCGAAAAATATTTTTAACATATATTTGAATTCGTCGTGACAAGACGAATCCATAGACACTAATCTTGAATACTATTATTAGTTAAATAAATTATTTTATTCATTAAATTTTAATATAAATTAATCAATTAAGATAAAATGAAATAATGAAATTTTAATTTTAAAAATAGAGTATTTATTAAATTAATTCAATCCTACGTGGAATTTTGTGGAATTAGTTGTATTTTCAACCAGTATATCTTTCATTGTTTATTTTGGTACGTTGGCTGCATATATAGTTTTGATTAAATCTCATATAAATTAACTACAAAACTTCATAAAATATTTTGAACATATATTTGAATTCACCATGACAAGACGAATTTATAGACATCAATTATTATTATTGTTATTATTATTATTATTATTATTATTATTATTATTATTATTAAATAAATCATTTCATTCACTAAAATAAAATATTAATATCATATGACTTTATCTAAAAAAATCCAAAATATATTTTTAACATATAATTGAATTCGCCAAGACAAGACGAATCTATAGACATCAATCTTGAATACTATTATTAATTAAATAAACTTTTTTAATCATTAAAATAAAATATAAATTTATTAAATAAGATAAAATGAAATAATGAAATCTTAAAAATTAAAAGCGACCTATTGAAACACATTATAAATAATTAACGTAGCATCAAGCATTCAAAAAGAGACTCATTTTAAATAGTTTAGCATCAAACATTCCGGACAAACTAAAATATACGATTATTTTGATTAGCCTCATATATCCGTACGACTATACCATTTGTGCACTTTCGGTTATCATGGGCACTTTCCTGTTTTTTTTCTACTATATTCTAAAGTTGATGGTTTACTTTGAAGCACACATAATCCGCATGTGCATAAATGATACTTGAAGCGCTATCTAATTACTTGGACATTTTCTAATACAAAATTAATGTAAAAATAAATTCATTTTAAATGGCAATGTAGATTGTAGAATTTAAAGTTTTGTTAACTCTCTACGTTTCTTTTTATTTTTGAATTTAGGTTTCGACTATTCTCTCAATATTTATGTATGAGAGATAATGAATAATCGTATAAGAGGTGAGAAGGTAAAGAATAAAGTAAAAAAATCATTTTCAATTTTTAGGCATGTGAAGATGAGACCTATCCATATATTATAAAGACCAGTTTTTATTATCAATTCTAACTATAGTACTTTATCCTAAAATCAATGTCAGGAATTCTTTCATTTTTTTGGATTAAAAAATTACAAAACAATTATAATCAAAATAAGTTTATGTTTGATGCCAAGTTAATGTGTATTTGGTTCTGTTACCTTTACAATTGAAATATAATTTTGGTTACATAATTCTGCCAATGATATTCAACCTTTGTAACTATTTATAAATATAATCAATCAAATCTTCTAAATCTCATAATTCCATTAAAATCACCACCCACACACTGAATTTAGGCACATATAGTGAATTTGCATAATGCATATAAGAATGGTATTTAAAAAAAAATGTTGAATATATACACACCCAAATCGAAGATCACCAAACTCCTATATATAAGAATGGGTTTGGATGTTTTAAATACTTGAGGTAATTATCAGCGTCTTCTGTATGCTTCCCAATTTGTTGAGGCATGACAAATTTATCTTTTTTACATTTAAAGGTATTTATAAAATCCAATTAAGGTTATATATTTGATAGTATATGATTCCAAATTGTTAGTTTTAAATTTAATATAGTGAAATGAATCCAATCATTTCATAGGACTCAAGTAATCAATATTACATTGTTCAATGAAACTTAATTATATTTTATACCTTCAGATTTGTATGATCTACTGTTGAATATGCATTTTCTTAATAAGCATGAATCCAGTTAAGAGGACCTTTGGATCTATGCTTGATATAGTCCCTTCAACTGATCTTCTAAAAATGTTCTGTGAATCGTATACTAGACGTGCTCTTTTAAGTTCCAGAAGATAGAAGAGACACACATGAGCTAATTGGTGGTGTGTTGATCTTTACATGTCTATCAACAACATTTTACATGTGAAGACTTTCAATTTTCCTTTTCCTTATGTATAAGATTAGATCGGTATGATGAGGTATAATGGTTCTCTTCTCTACGGTCTCTGGCTGGAAGGACTGGTTCAATCCAACCCGAATTCAACCCGTTCGAAATAATGATGTTCAGGTCCGGTCTGGCAAATACTCGAACACATTCCATACCTTTGTTACAAGACCCGACCGCAATATTTTATGATTAAGTTAGTAAAAACTACATTTTTTGAAGTGTTCGCATATACTCTCGAGGCGGGGAAATCTCTTCGATCTTCTCTCTACTTTCTTGATCCATAACGGGCATGGGGGATCTGATACTCTCTTCGATCTTCTCTACTTTCTTGATTTCCATAACGAGCCGGGGAGGGCGGAGATCAACTGATACTCTCTAGGCGGGGAAAATGTCTTCGCACTTCTCTGTACTTTCTTGATCTCCATGACAAGCCGGGAGGGGCCGGGGGGAACCGTACCATGTAAAATTATGTCGTGGAATAATAATTTTTGTGTCTTTGGTGGGGGTGGGGGTGGGGTGACGCATACCACCGCAGGGTTGTTGGGAACCGGTGGGTTGGAAAAAAACAACAATAACATGTGAAATATGCTTGTAAAATATTTTTGTGTGTGTGGGGGGAGGGGGGGGGGGGGGGTTTGACCAGATATAACCGCGGGGGTTGTTGGGAACAACTCTATTAGTTGTGTTGTATACTTTTGTATTTTATTTTGGTTCCGTTTGAGGGATAGAATTTTTTCAAAAAAAAACATGTATATGTTAGTAATTAACAGGTCGGGTACGGTAGGACCCTATTTTTACATTTTCTATAGTTAACATAAATAAACACTCAATGATATAATATTAGATGAAGAAGGACTACCGACACCACGATCAACGTTGTTCACATAAATTTGACTACCTTATTTTCTCGATTAATTTATTTTATCATCCCCTTCCTACTTATTATTAAAATTAAATTATACAGTGGCATCGCCATGGGTTAGTACTGGTACTCCAATAAAGTGCACACAGACTCAGACTCAAGTTATATTAGCTACACCCCTCAACCCTATTTTCAAGGGGAGTAAGGCTGCATTCTGTTTTGACCGAATCAATTATAGTATAAAATATAACCAAGTAGTAATGAATCGAATGAATTTGACGAAGACGGCATAAGTAGTGACAAAGAATTTAAGGTGTAGTCAATACGCCGAGACCCGTCCCAACCACGCCTCAAAGACACTCCGCACCACCTGTTCCATTATATAAACAAGACAGAAGGCAACTTATTTCCACTACCGTCGTATAAAGACTCTTGCATTAACCATATATACTCATCATTAATGAAGTTCCCCGAAATATGACTCAATTACATCTAAAAAAATATTTTTGTTGATAAAACAATAAATTATACTTGAGCTTATCTACAATTATACTACTTCCTCCGTCCCGGAAATAGCTTTCCACTTTAACTTTTTACAGTTAAACTTTTCCAACTTTGACTACGAATTAATCTTAAACCGCAAATGTAAAATATTCAATTAAATTACATAATGAAAATTTAGCCCCCTAAAGTTTCATTATATAAAAAAATTGAACATTTTACATTTGCGGTTTGAAATCAATTCGTAGTCAAAGTTGACTATAAAAAGTCAAAGTGGGAAGATATTCCCGGGACGAAGGAAGTATATGCTATGGATCAAGTTGGATTTAGTGTGTGTTTGCAAATGCTTTTACTTGTGCTTTTTTATCTGTTTCTACTAAAAGTTGATTAAAGTTGATTTTAAGCAAAAGTCAGTAGTGTTTGATATATCATATAAAAAGCAACTTAAAATTGTAAAAGCAGAAGTTTTAGTGTTTGCAAAAATTAATTCAATTAGTTGTTTTTAATTGAAAAAAAAAGCTACTACTTGCTTAAAGCAATTAGAAGCAGCTATTGGGTAGCTTCTCTGCTTCTGGCGGTTACCTGTTTTTTTTTCAGAAAAGTTGTAACAGAAGTTGTAATATAAAACACTAAAAAACTACTTTTACTACTTTAAAATCACAAAATCACTTTTTTTAAGCATTTTCAAACACAAGCTTAATCCAGTAGAAGTCCGATCCAAAGTGATGAGCTTGCTTGTTGAGCTCCGAGTTTAAATGAGTATCAAACATTCAAGATAGGTGACCGGTTTGCAACTGCGCACGCTTTAACAGAGGGCTAATGGCCCATTTTGTTCTCTCGCCCCCTCCTTCTGTCACGCACTCTCGGCCCAAGTGAGATGGGCTTATTGGCACATTTTCTGATCATTTAGGAATGGCCGGCCCAATGGAAACACTTCCTGGAAAAGCTACTTAAGTTTGTTTTTAATTAACTAGTACTAACTCGTGGCGATGTCACGGTATAGTTTACTTTTAATAATAAATAAAAAGGGATGACAAACTTATGTAATAAATAAATTAGTCGAGAAAATAAAATAGTCAAACTTATGTAACAACGTTGATCGTTGTGTCGGTGGTAGTCCTTCATCTAATACTATATCATTGAATCTTTTTTTATGCTAACTATAGAAAATTTAAAAGTACGACTCATCATGATGGATATGCTTTAAAAGGGGTAGAATTCAACATTAAACCCGTTCAGGACCCGACGGGTTGATAACATATATTTTATACGGGGTCCTACCGTATCTGACCTGTTAATTAGTAACATATACATGTTTTTTAAAAATTTGTATCCCTCGAAATGAACCAAAATAAAATACAAAAGTATACAACACGGTCAATAGGGTGTTTTCCCAACAACCCGTGGTGGTATGTGGTCACCCCACCACACACACGAAATTATTATTGTATAAACATAATTTTTACATGTTAGAGCTATGTTTTCAACCCCCCCCCCCCCCCTCCCGATTTCCAACAACCCCGCGGTCTCATGTGGTCGCCCTACCAATGACAAAAAAGTTATTATTCAACAAACATATTTTCACATGCTATAATTGTTTTTTCCCACAATCCACACACCCCCCACCCCCCCCCCCACCCCGAGGCCCGTTATGGATGAAGAAAGTAGAGAGAAGATCGACGAGAGTTCCCCGCCTAGAGAGTATATGTCCCCGACCCGTTATGAAGATCGAAGAGAGTTTCCCCACCTAGAGAGTATTAGATACCCACCACCCCTCCGGGGCCGTTTTGGATCAAAAAAGTAGAGAGAAGATCGAAGAGAGTTTCCCCGTCTAGAGAGTATCTGCCCGCCCCACCCGCGGGAAAAATGTACTCCCCCGTCCCGGAGAACTTCATACATTAGGGCTAGCGCGCAATTTTATGTGAAAAGCTAAAGTATTGATAGAATATAATAAAGGTGGGATAAAGTGTACTTTTAATGGAAAATTGTGTAATTTGAGTGAAAAATTGAGATTGTTTATTATTTGTTGGGTGTGGGTAGCTTACGTTTTTTATAATGTATGAAGTTCTATGGGATGGCTAAAAATGACAAATGTATGAAGTTCTGCGGGACGGAGTGAATAGTTTTTACTAAATTAATCATAAAATGTTGCGGTCAGGTCTTGTTACAAAGATGTGGAACGGGTTCGAGTGTATGCCAGACCGGACCTAAACATCATTATTTCGAGGAGGGTTGAATTCGGGTTAGATAGAACCCGATCCAATTAAAAGTAAAATAAAGAAATACCACTGTAGTAAGATATAGGCCGAGATGAAAGCATGCAAATCTTGTCAAGAGACTGTCTCTTGGCCTAACTCACCACTTTTGTTATATACTCCCTCCGCCCCGCAATTTACATGGTTGGCTCCCAACAACCCTCGGGTGGTATGTGGTCCTTCATCCCACACACAAAAAATAAATTATTTTACGAATAAAATTTCACATATTATGGCAGTCTTTTGCACCCACCCACAATCCCCCAGAAAAATATTCATTATATTAACTTAACCATACAATGTTGCGGTTTGAAACAGGTTCGGGTATATGTCCGACCCGGACCTGAACAACACTATGATCCCACCCAACCCAAATCTATTCAGGACCCGACGACTGACGAGATGATAGCATATACTCCCTCCGTCCCGAACTCAACTTCCCACTTCCCGTTTTAGTCTGTCCCAAACTCAACTTTCCCTTCCTAATTTGAAAGTTTAAATAACCACTATCATTATAATAATACTATCTCTACTACTTTATTTACTATATTTTCTACTGTATTCCCACTCTCTCATACTTTATTCTCTCTCTCTTTTCTAGTTTATTATCATCTCTCATACTTTATTCATTCTTTTCTTAAAACTTGTGCTCCGACCAACGGGAAGTTGAGTCCGGGACGGAAGGAGTATTTTATATCGGGTCATCTACTCATACCAGGCCGGTTAATTATTAACCGATACATGTTCTTAAAATAAGATTATATCCCTCCGAACAAAAATAAAATACAAAAGTGTATAACACAATTAACATGGTTGGTCAACCAACGCTCCTAGTGGTATGTGGTTCCCCACCCCATACACAAATAATATTATTTTACAAATATAATTCGACATGTTACGGTGGGTTTTTTTTCACCCACCCCTAGCATACCTCCTCCCCTCCCCCGGGAAAAATGTACATTTTACTAATTTAACCATAAAATGTTGTAGTCTGGGTCTTGTTACAGATGTGTGGAGCGGGTTTGAGTATATGACCGACCTAGACCTGAACTCATGATTTTGAACGGGCTTGAATTCGGGTTGGATGGAACCTGACCCATTTAAAGGAAAAATGACGTAATTCAAATGCAGTAAGATATAGTCCGACATGTGCTCAATCGTGTCCCTGACTCTTGTAAGATTCGTATCTCATATGCTTTTTTTTTTTTTTTTTGAATAGTTATTGATTAAAAAAATTGATGTTTCAAACAAAACAATCTTGTTTTGCGATATCTTATTATACTTTTTGTATGCAGTTAAAAAAAACTGTTGAGACCAACAGCTGTTGGCTAAAGTGGTAAGGGACTTGAGTTCACTTAAGCAAGGTCTCGAGTTCGAGCCTTGTGGATGTAAAAAACACCGATGGGAAAGCCGCCCCCTAAAAAAGGATCCGACAGTACTCGGCTGGATTAGTCGCATGTAGCGGATACCAGTGAGAAAGTCAAATCTTAAAGTTGAAGATTTAAGAGATTTAATTACCAAAGAACAATCAATTTCAATTATACTACATGTTGGGATTCAAAACCTTGAACGAATTCAAATGTTAATTTTGTTGTCAACCCTTCCGCAGTTTCAACAGCCATAAGACATAACATTTTAACGCTAAACAATAACATTGTCCTCATGATCCCTAACAACAACACTAATAACGCCCATATTCGGGCTCTGCTCAACCGTAAAGTCAAAATTATAATTGGACATCTCAATAACTATTAATTTCATTTTAAATGAATGGAGCAGTATTAATTTTTTTTAGATAAAATATTACAATTAAAATATTTAGTATTGGACAAATTTACCATCAATAAATTCTCTAATAACATTTCAATCATTCTCTATATGGAGAAAATAATCACCCATTTCGGAGATCGAACCCGTGACCTCTTGGGTACGGGGTGTCTCAGCTTGCCACTCGGCTACAAACGCTTTGACAATATTAAATATTTAATAAATACTCTATTTTTTAAACTCCAATATTTTATTTTATATTATTTAATAATTTATTTAATTAATAATAATACACTACAAGAAAGCCTTTTTCTAGCCACGGAAAGCTAGCGACGGATTCTATCCGTCGCTAGCTAGCGAGAATCGCTAGCTCTAGCGACGGATAACATCCGTCGCTAGATCTAACGACGGATAAGCATTTCCGTCGTTAGATTACATAACGACGGATAAGCCTATCCGTCGTTAAATCTAACGACGGAAATGCTTATCCGTCGTTAGATTAGTTGACCAGAATTTTTTTAAAAAAAAATAACGGAAAACTGCAACTCTAGCGACGGATAGTCTATCCGTCGCTAGAGTTGCAGGTTATTACGGGAAGCAGAATGCTTCCCTCCCCCATTTTTTCTTCTTCTTCCTTTCTTCTCCCCATTTCGGCCAAAGCCATTCCGGTCCAAATCTCAACCATTTTGTCCATTCTTCGTGTCCATTCGAAGCTCGTGAATCAAGGAGGTCAATTTTTCCGTCAATCTCAAATTCCATCCACTCATTTCTCCGGATTCGAAGGTAAACCCTAATTTTTTATATTTGGGGATTTTGTTACTTGGACTAATTTGAGCAATTGAATGTAAATGGAGAGTATATAGTACTTAGTTTAGAGGTAATTAGGTAATGTTTTACCTTGAGATGTGCAATTGATATATATTGATTGTGAATTTGAATTTTTAGTATAATGTTAGTATGTTTGTAAGTATGTTGGGCTTTTAATTAATTTGATATTGGTGTATATTTAGTAAAATTATGAAGATTTAGTACCTCGTTTTGAAACCCTAACTTTTTGACATATTTGAAAATTTTAGTTAATTTAGACTAATTTAATATGTTTACTATCTAGTTAATTAACTTTGAGATGTGCAATTGTTTGAATTGTTAATTAGTATAATGTTAAGTATGTCGTATTTTTTATTTATGTATGTTAAGTATGTTAATTAAGATTTGCAATTGTTTCATTTGATAAATTTATACATGTACTAGATTATAAATTATGAGAATTTAATTAATGAAGTGTGTTGATATAATTTGGTGATTACATTCGTAAAATGCATGTAATTTATAATTTATAAATTCGTATTAAAAGGTTGGAATGCTTTATTTGTAATGGGAATTTTGGTAAGAGACAAAAACTTTATAACATGCAAGAAATGGGGAAATGGGAATCGAGTTGAAAAAATACGATCTAATCAATTCAAACGTGTCAGGTTATATAATCATCCAATGAACACCGATCGTTCTTGGATGTACCAAAGGATAGTTAATGGCAGAGTTTTACCTAGTTTTGTGGAAGGGGTTGATGACTTCGTTACATTTGCACTGACACAGACTAATTGTTTGAGTGGGGGGATGATGAAGTGCCCTTGCACCCAGTATAAATGTAGAAATAAGCAATTTTTACCTCCAGAAACGGTAGTGGAACACTTGAAACGTAAGGGGTTTGTAGATGAGTATGACGTATGGACTTCTCATGGTGAGACATACAAGTCGTTCATGGATTATGAGAATTTGGGGAAGCGTAAAAGAAACAGGAAACTATGATGGGAAGTACTCAAAATACTTCTACATCTGATGCTAATAATGATCATGAACGGGTTGAGCAAATGGTATATGATATTGCGGGTCCAGAGTTCATGGACACCAGGGAGCCAAGATCGAGGGGATGCGGAGGAGCCTCCGAATCCTGAGGATCAGGTCTTCTTCGACTTGATGGAATCCGCAAAGAAGTCGGTTTATCCGGGGTGTAAGCACACTGAATTGTCATTGTTAGCTCGGCTAATGAGTTGTAAGGCTAATGGCCAGCAATCTGAATCGAGCTTCAATGAATGGGTACAAGTAATGTCGGAGCTTTGTCCGTAACGAACCTAGTTCCTGACTTTTACCGGTGAAGAAAAAGATGCGAGGATGGGGTTGCCCATGGAAACCATAGATTGTTGTGAGGGTATGTGTATGATTTATTGGGAGGAGGATAAAGATCTCTTGAAGTGCAAGTTACGTGGTAAGGACCGTACAAGCGTTAAGGAGGGCGCCTCAAAGAAAGCGTCGGAAGAAAAATCTCCACATAAGAAAATGTGGTATTTCCCTCTAGCACCTCGTTTGAAAAGGTTGACGCTTCAAATGCTTGTCTTGATAAAATCTGATGCACAAGGAGAGAGTAATCCCGGTAGAGGGTAGAATGGAGCATCCATCAGACTCACCTGCATGGAAAACACTTCGACGAGAGCTATCCGGAGTTTGCATCGGAGCCTAGAAATGTACGATTAGGCCTTTGTACGGATGGTTTTAACCCCTTTGGAAGTGACCGGAAGTACTCTTGTTGGCCAGTTATGCTGACACCGTACAACCTGCCCCCGGTGAGTGCATGAAGGAACCGTATGAATCAGAGGATGGAAGAGCTCTGCCGCTTGTATATGAGCCAGAATACCCCCGGCCCCTCGTCTTAGTGATGTTGTGATATTTTGGATACTATGCTACTTTTTACTTTGTTGGATATTTGGATTTATATTCGGATATGTAGACTTTATTTTGGATAATTTATTTTTTGGACGAATCGTTGTTGTTAATTAATGCAATTTCTCCTTTGTGACATATCACTATTATATTTGTTGAAAAAAAACAGGTGAAAATTATAAAATAATTTTTAAAAAAAACAGTAGTTTAGCGACGGATAATTATCCGTCGCTAAACTACGAATTAGGGCTAGAACGCCCTAATTCGATTAGAGATGGATAATTATCCGTCTCTAATGGCGACAATTTGGTCAACGCCTATCCGTCGCCAATTAAATATTAGCGACGGATACAAATCCATCGCTAATTAAGCCTTAGAGGCCTTTGTCATTAAGGCGTCTATCCGTCATAAGGCCTTTAGCGACGGATCGACAGGGGTTTAGCGACGGATAATTCCGTCGCTAAACCCCTGTTTTTTTGTAGTGATATTCAAATTGTTGTATATGGATTCGTTTTGTCACGATGAATCTAATATATGCTTAAATATATTTAAGAGTTTTGTATATAAGTTCATGTAAATGTCTACAACTATAAATTTTATTAATAAATTTATGTTTATTTTAATAAATAAATGATTTATTTAATTAATTAAAATATTTTTCGGAGTTTTGTAGATAAATTCATATGGGACTTAATAAAAACTATATACTATGCGGTCAAAATACTAAAAATAAACAGTGAAATTTATAAGGTGCATTGCATTTTGAATATGAAAATGTTCCATAGTTTATTTTCAAATTTTAAATTTACACAACCGATATATATATCATTTAATAAATTTATATCTCATTTTAATGAATAAAATATTTATTAATAATTATATTTATAATTGGTGTCTATGGATTCGTTTCGTCGTGATGAATCGAAATATATGCTAAAAATATTTTTTGGAATTTTGCAGATAAAGTTATATGTGATTTAATAAAAACTATATATGTAGTGAACATACTAAAAATATAAATAGTGTAAGTTATAAGATGCATTGCATTATCAAGAATAAAATGTTTCATGGCTTATTTTCCAAATTTAAATTTAAACAACCAATAGATATCATTTAACAAATTGATTTTTTTTATTTTAATATATAAATAATTTATTTAATTAATAATAATATATAAGATTGGTGTCTATGGATTCGTCTTGACGCAGTGAATCCAAATATATGTTCAAAATATTTTTCGGAGTTTTGCAGATAAAGTTATATGTGATTTAATAAAAACTATGTATATAGTTAACATACCAAAAATAAATTGTACACTTGTAAATTACTATTTTCTTTTTGCTTTAATTTTGTGAATGAAACTGCATGAAATTCAAAGAGACATGCCACATCATATTTTGCCTATGTGGCATGCCTCTTTGATCACATAGATCACCACTTTTATTACATATATATATATATATATATATATATATATATATATATATATATATATATATTATATTTAGATTTAAGGAAAAATTACAAATAATTTTCCTTAAAATTGTTTTTGACCTAAAAAAGTTATTATTACAATTTAGTGAATTATTTCATACAAATCAATGATGTTGTTATTTGCAGCAATATATATCTCGAAAAATACTCGCCTTATTTACATATTCCTTACCTTAACAATATCATATCTTAAAAAATGACATTCAAGGGGATTAGGGGAATATATAGGTTAAGCATCATAGACTCAACGTAATGTTATAGTTCATTAACCGACATGATACATGGTCCCTTAAATAAACACTAAGCATCATAAGTCCAATGAACATAATGTCAATCATCAATATCTCAATCACCACAAAACCCAGCATCATAACTCATAAGCCCAACGAGCATTAGGCCAAGCACCAGAATCCCAAACATCACAAACCCAAGCATCATAAATCGAAAAGAACAATGGGCCAAGCATCATATATAATCCCAAGCACCATTAATCATCAAAACATATTAGTTATAATTACACTTCCTCGTTATTTATACATTGATTATGATTGATTTGTCATATTAATTAGCCACTTATTAAATTTGAATAAGGTCATTTTCGTCACACTAAACTATAGAAAAGAATGTGTGTATCACTGATGTGGAATAAAATATTAGGGACAACGCCAATATTTAATTAACCCATAATTAAATTACGAACACGTTCATGTAATTTTTGTTGAACAAAAAGAACGCAATGATAAGGGAACAGTTAACAATAGGTACTAGTTGATAATATTTGTGATTAGTTAGTTGAAATTCATCCCAAGTTATTAAACACCTCTATAGTTGGTTATTCTATCAATTAGTTTTGTTCAAAAAAGCGTTTCAGGTAACATATTTATTTTGGTAAAATAGTCAAATAAACTCATCTAATTTATATGTTGTCTAATAAACTCGAATAAAACATGTTTATTAGCAAACTAAACAGAGCCATATGTTATGTGTAGCAAACTAGCTAATACGCTAGATTGTACTTGATATCTTATTAGATCGGTAGTGGCTCAAAAGCTAATTGAGTAGGGTCGTGTTTATACTAACTTATAAGCTTGAGAATCTCGAGTAATCGATCAAGCCGCTAAGGTAGTTAAAGCATATTATTTTATTTTTTACATAAACATGGTGCATGAATGTCTTGCTGGTTTATAAGCTAGCTGATTGATAAATTAGTTTGTGTTGCTTATTTTTATATCCTACATTTAGCAAATGAATAAATCAACTAATTTTGCTAAATAATAGCATATGGCTATGTCTAGTACTTGCTTTTCTGTTAGGTCATAAGTTCGATGATATTATTTTTAAAATTAATCAATTACATGAATTTATTATAGCTAGTTGATGATAAGCTACTCTAGTTAAAAAAGTTACTTGAATGTTTTTATATTTTATATTTAGCAAATGAGCTAGTAAATTATTAATGTTGTGTCTTGTATGACCTAATCAGTCATCTTATAAGGTGATTCCAATTTATTTGACCAAATGATGGGATTTAAAGCAATTGACTAGCTGACTTGCTAAATATAATTATAAAGATAAGGTAATTTATTTGAAAAACTACTCGTTGTGTTTTTTCTAAAAGTTGATTGGTTAGCTCCAGTCACCTTAGAAACAATTTGGGCCGGTTAGAATGCTGTAACATTTTGGTTTGGTTGGTTTGGATAGATAGTGCTGGCCTGAGCCGGTTTTGTGCGGTATTGATGATGTAATTTGTGGTTTCTTGTGTTCGAACATCTCTTATGCTCGTGTAAACAATTCGATGTATTTAATATATTTTTAGCTGATTCAACAAAAAAAATCAATTCATTAGACCAAACATACACTAAACATCTTCATAATCAATCATGGTTATCAACTATGAAGCAGTTTAGCATCTATTAGCTATGTTATCAGTTAGTTTTATTAAATATAATCGAGTCAGCTAAAATTGAGAGCTGATAAACGGGATGATTTTAAATGAGATGTTTCGTAAATAATTGATTTGCTAAACATTGCATGCGTTTTTTGTTTTGTTTTTTTTCTTTTGCGAAACTAGATAATATGCTAACCGGTTGTTGATTGTTTATTAGCAGTTCATAGTTTATTAGATAGCTGGAATTAAGAGATTATAAGTTGGATATGCTAGTTATTTTTAGAAAATTAACCGATATAAACTAGCTAATTTGCGACGGTATTGATTTGCAGCAAAGAGGATAACACATATGACATGACAATCAACGTGGTTTATAAAAAACTGTTTGGTAAATGATGAGGTAATTTTATGTTTTATGTGTATAACTTTAGGGAAATGATAATAACACCAACTACATTTTATATATGTACATGTTCAATTTCACGAATTCATATTCTGCAATTTCTTTAAATGTATGGATGACTTCCGATGAAATGTTGAAGCGATTAGATCATGCATTTTTTCACATTGTAGTTTTATATGTTTCTCAACTTCAACATGTTATTGTACAATTTATTCGTTTCTTATTTTCAGTTAAGTCTTCATCACTACAACAAAAAGTATATATAGAGACACTTGCAGCTCTTTTTTGAAATTCAAATTGGTAATCGAATGAATCGAATGGAATCGAATCGAATCGAATGGGCCAATGGAATCGGCCGAATGGAGCCGAATCGAATCAGGCGAATCGAAACTAATCGAATCAAGAAATTATTGTGTAATAATAATAACAATTATATGATGGTATATATAATCACAATTAAAAAAATATATTATTTTTGTCATCTTTCTCACATTCTTCCTACACTTTTTTCTGTCACTTTACATTTTTATTTATTATTGTATAACAAACATTAAAATCAACCGCGTGGAAGGTCCTTTATACGATGCATCAAATGGAAGACACATATCAAATATACGTGATTGTTGCTACCTTCACTCTTCATAATTTTATGCGCATGTGTAAACTTGAAATACTGGGTTTTTGACATGATATCAATGTCCAAGTGGAGTGGATAATGATTTATTGGACAAGGAAAGAAACGATGAAAAAGTGTGAGGAGATGACATTGAGAATTTACGCCTATTCGAGCGATATAGAGCGAGAAAGATAATATAGAGTCAGGAAGATAATATAGAGGAATAAATGCCATTTTCAATATTTGTGATATATAATATTATTTTTATAAAGTTTGGTCCACTTTTGGTTTGGTTTAACTTGTTTTGGAGTTTTGAACATGTAGATTTTTGTTAGTTCAAATTGTAACTATCTCTTTATTTCATTGATCTACTAAAAGTCGTATTAAAAAGAAAGAAAGAAAAAAGTTGAAAATAACTCAATTGGATAAATTTTCTTATTTTCCTCTGATAAAGACGTGTGTAAATAAATGATAAAATAATATTAATAATAATATTATTATTATTATTATTAACAACAACAACAACAACAACAATAATAATATGAATTTAATGAACTGAACTGAAGACGAGCTGAACTGAACTGAACTGAATGAATTTTCAGTTGAAAATAACAGAGCCTTACTTTGAGTCACTTAATAGTAAATGTCCCTATAATAATAATTTGGAGACACTTAGGCTAAATTGATTGAATTTGATCAAATCGAGACACTTTCAACTCTAAATATTCTTCAGCGGAATAACTCCCGCATTTCATTCTACTCGGCAGCAAGTAAAACACTAAACATAAACCCAATATCATTCTTCACCAATCTTCTCACACATCGATAAGAATTTCACCGCCGATCTCACTCCGTCACAAGTCGATCTCCTCCTCCTCTTCATCTTCTCTTACGTGAGCAACACAATGACGGTATACTGCTTGGTACGCGTTCGGTATAACATCCCCGTCTTACATTTTCCACAGCCTCCAAATCCCTAATTTTTCTTGTGCTTTCTTTTCTCAATCAAATCAGCTGGGCATTTCGCCATTTTCTACTTCACGGCTTCTCAATCAGCCAGGAGAAACAAGTTGTGTAAGTATCAATTTCCTTATATTTTAGTTCGATTTGATGTGAATTGGGTCAGTTAAAAATCTTAGTTAACCGCAGAGACTGAGCTTAATTTTCTCAATTTGGTGGGATTTGTTGTGAATTAGCTATGACTTAACTGGTTTTACTTCACATCTTCATTTGTTGTGAATTGGTTGCTTTACTTCTGTTGATTTCAGTTGTTTCATCATTTTAATCACTGGTAAACTAAACAAGTCTGGTTGCTGTGTTGTGGAGTTTATGCTTTGTAAGTTCGTAACTCTGCGGTGGAGAGTATGGCTGTGTTATGGGCATTCAACAGCTTGTGTATTATGATAAGGTCCATGTGTTATTTGTGAGATTTGGTTAACTGCTTTTGTAGACGGACCACTGGAAATTGTAGTGTTGAGTGACTAAGAGCATTACTTGTGCTGCTAATACCTTGTCAATGAAATCCTTTAATTTTTCCAAAAAAACAAAAGGTTGATTTTTTGAGGGTCTGGTAAAGTAACAAAGTTTGGTAAACTATCCAAGTCTGATTAAAGATCCTGATATAGTAGCTTGGAGTTCAATTATCAGTGTTCTTAATCAGGAAGGGAAAAGGTGGAAGCAGCCAAATTACTTCACTTGATGAGGCGTTCTAGTGTCCTACTTAATAAGTGTACCTTTTTCTAGTCTTGTTAGTGCTGCTACTCATTTAGAGGATCCACAATATGTAGCTAGTCAATTTGAAAAAATGTGACTGGATTTTGTAGCTAGACAACTCATCGAAGGGAAGATACTGTGAATTTTGTCAATGTGATTTTTATATTGCTGGTCAATTTGAAAAAATGTGACTGGATTTTGATGTCGTATATACATTATAGCAGTTATTGGATGAGCTAAATATATGGGAGTGCGAGGTATTTTTCTTGATGTCATAGTTATAATGTCGTGCGTGGAGATGTATATTTGTTTTTATTCTTTGGCAAATTTTCGTTGAAAGATACTTTACAGTCTAAATTTGTTTAAATTTTGGATGAAGCGTCTGAGCAGATATCTGCAATACTGTTGTATTGTTATTCTTTGGCAGTGCTTTACATGTTGCACTAAAAAGATGATGATATGTAGCTAGTTGTCTTCTCGTTACTATTATGTAGTTGTTCCATACTATAGGTTTATTCTGATTCTTGACTCAAGCTAAGTGAAGCTGGTCACATTGTGCATAGTTGAATATGTTATTCTTGTTAAACTTGTTTGAAAGCACAAGAAATTACATGAGATGTTGGCTATATGTTGTGTTTCACAAGTTAAATTTAGAACTATTTGTTCAAGTATTGAAAAGTTAGACAAGCAAACGTCTGAGAAGATAAAGAAAGAAATGGTAAGTGCATCCATTTCCTTTTCCTTTATGCTTTTGTAGTTGTGCGCAGCGAATCAATATTGATTCTATTGCTATATTTATGCTCTGCTAGTGACAGACGATAGTCATATCCACTTTAAGATGTAATTGATCTGTTTTAGACTCTTTTTTTTTTTTTTTTTTTTTTTGTATAAAATCATCTAGTATTTGTAACAGAGCAAACGTATATTCTTAAGTTTGGAAGTCCAAGATGCACAGTCAATCCATATGAACTTTCTAAACATGCAAATCTTAATGTATTGCCACACATATGAGACAAAACATGTCGCTCATGGATATCGTTATGCACCATTTATCATTTGATCTCCTCCTACATTATAAACTAGGACTACCTCCTTTTCTCCACATCTGTATTAATCATATAACTTCCCCTAACTAAATAAATGTCAGGCTGGGAACTCCATCTGCATTATGTAAATTCTGGTGGGTCCGTGGTGTATATAGTACCTCTTATTTTTGTTTTGATGATGTTATATTAGTTTCAATTTTTTGCAATGCATGTTTCATTTTTTCATTCTTTGTTATTTGGTGCAATACTGAAGTATTGTTCGAAAGTTGGTCTAGATTTTTCCACCTAAAAATATCTATATCTATTGGTTGAAAAGACCTAGAAGAATCTGTTAAAATATACATACTTGATAGTTCCATGAGCATGATATAATTGGCACAATATATTAGCTAGGGTGGAAAATCGAAGTTAATACTGCAGGTAAAAGAGTTCTTGCAGACATCAAAACTGAAGCCCTATGTTTAAATGATTGATTACAACATCAAACAAAACAATGATTAATGCAGGTTCATCTTGATTTAAGTTATTTTTTATGTTATGTGAATTATCTTGTTTGCAGGATGGTTCTATTGCTGTTGGTGGACGCTACGACACTCTTATAGAATGTTTGGCACAAAGCATGGCCATGTATTTGGAATGAGTTTAGGAGTGGAGAGTATTTTCAATTATGGAGGAGCAGCAAGCAAAATATACAACACAGGTATAGTAGATGAACTCTTCAAATTCTGAATTATTGTTCACAATTTCATGTGCAACTCCGTTCCTTTTAAGGAGTTGCAACATCCCACCTTTGGCCATGATGACTTGACTAGGTGTTACCACCCAAAAATTAATTGATTGGTAAAATTGGATGTGCGATTATTATGACTTCTCTAGTATTAGAAACAATGGCTGATCTATTGTTTTATGGTCAGAGAGCGTGTCAGTGAAACTCAAGTTGTAGTAAGAAGAATCATAGGAGATGATTTACACTAGCTGGAAATGTAGTGAATGAACTGTGGAATGTGGGTGTGAATGTCTGAGAGAATGCAGAAGAACCTTGATCGCGCCACCCAAACACGATAATTGTGGGAGCACAGGAGGTTAAGGAATTGCTTAAGATACCATGACTTATTACCTTACTAGCATGTTGTTAGACAAATAGTTACAAAGGTCTAAGTTTATTAAACATGTGGAAAGTTTGGTTACTGGATTCTAAATTCTTTTTAGAAGTTCATCTCCACACTTGTATTGTTCAGCTATGAGATTTTTAATACAATATAAAATTAATATTTGATATTGTTCATTTCTAATCTTTTAGCCTAGATGCATTATGTATTTATGTTGGACTTGAATGTTTGTTATTAAAGCGAAGAATCTATATTGTCCACCGATAGTGTTATTAAATGCCTCGAGATATCTATTTATATATTTAGGGACACAAGAAGTGATTCAATATGTCTAATATTTTTTTGAAAAAAGCGTATCAATATTGTTAATAAATGCCTCTTGAGTGTCCCTATGTAGTAATTATGAGACACATATAAGTATTGTGATATTCATGTAGAGGCATAAAATAAGTGTATATAAAAAATTCCAAACCATGTATGAGGCGTTTATATGTGTCTCAAAATTCAGTAACAAGGCATATATAAGTGTCTTGAAAGCTCGTGATATAGAGACGCTTAAAAAAGTATCTAGAACTCTATTGGGACCCCTTATCTAGAGGCCCTTATGGAGACACTTAAGCAAGTGTCTCTAAATACAAAAGAGTCTCGATATGGTACATATTGGGACACTTTCCAGTGTCTGAAAATCCCATTTTTGTTGTAGTGCATGCCCCGTCAAGTATCAACGGCATTAACTAGTACAACATATAAAACAAATCCACTAATTTATTTATTAATAAGCTATTTGAAAAAAAAGATAATGAAATAATTTAAAAGCTAATATTTACGATTTATGAGGGTAGTTCTAGTTCGAGCTAAATATAGCATTTATAAATAAATAAACAGATCTCATAGGTTATTGATTTACCTCTAACTCTATATGTCATCTATCAACTGGGCATTTATGTAGCAAAATTGTTCAGGTTATTTGAACAAGCAAGCCCTTCTTAACTTACAAGCTTTCTAAGAAACTCGAGTTAGACACATTCTTCAAAGAGGTTGATTTGAAAGGTAGTATTATTTTTGCAAAGTATAAAAAACCACATTCTATTTAAAGATATGTAATCTTTATTAACATTTTAGGCGCACACCGGGTAAACTCGGCACTAGAACAAATCATGGAAATTGCAAGCGGTGACAGGTTAAAAAAACAATATACATAAATGACAGGTGTAGTTTGGGTAGAGTATAAAGTCTCGTGGATTGATTAACAGATCGATCTGCTTGCTCAGGGAACGCATATATATACCAAACTTTGCCTGCCGGCCAGCTAAATCTATTGGCTGTAGAAACAAGATAACATGTTGCAAGCATTAGGAGACAGGGACTAACAATAACAAGTATAACAACAGAAAGAATATAACATTATGCAATTACAATTTAATTGAATTGAGTACTTCCAATCATCACCATATCAGAATCTGATTCCCTGCAGCTGCAGCATATATAATTGACATACTCTATTTAACATGCAAGACTAGTAAGTATAATTAATTATCACTTCACCTGAACTTAGACGGCAAACCATGTGAAGATTCTCCAGATGAGGAATTCAAGGCATAAGATTAAGGCCATTGATTAATCTAGCTCAGCGCACACCCATAAATATTCATTTCATTCATAATAAGTCACTTGCCCTATTTGACAGGTTGGGGCATGTGAGCCCGTGACATTGTGCCTCTTCAAGATAACTTCTACTCTACTTCCTATCTTTTCTTTTTTTAGCAAATAATTAACTACTACTTAATTACATAATATATAAGACGATATAATATAATATACCTTGTTCTTTGAGACTAATATAATGTATGTCTTGTGATTCCACAATTTGTACACTTACGTCGATTCTTCTCCTTGTTATTAGCTTTATAGAAACTCTTCTAAGCTAAACAAGCAATGGCTCCTAGAGTGAAATTATGTGATTCAGGTGTCTGAGTACACATAGCCATCACTTCAGGGGCGGAGGTGTGTATGTAATGGGTGGGGGTAAAAAAAAAAAAAAAAAAAAAAAATTTGTTTTTTTTTTTTTTTTTTTTTTTGCTTATATTTATCTTTTTTTGTTTTTTCCTTATATTTATTTTTATATATATGATATATTATTGGTAAAATTACCCATTTTTCAAATATTTACATTAACAATAATAAAAAATCATCTCTTTTAAATATATTTTTTTTTATTTATTTTCCATTTTGAGATTAAAAATTAAGCATCATTTTCTTCTTGACTAGAAGTACAATTAGCTAACTACAAATTCTTTTGTCCCTCCTCCTAAAACAACTCTGAATATACTTTCCCAAGACTTTGCATCAAGATCAGACTTCGCACATTATAGTAAGTCTCATTCAACCCAACTAAAAACTTTATCACAAAACCGGTCTGTTGCGCAACAACCAACTCAGCACTACCCACACATATACATTTAGACAAATGACGATGATCAATAAACTCATCCCAAATAGTCTTGAAATTAGCATAATAAGAAGAAATTGACTGAGATCCTTCTTTCATACTACTCATGGATTTTTCCAGATGAAACACCCTGGGTTCATCACTTTTGGTGTAACGAATCATCATTTCCGCGCACAATTCATGCACAGTCGTAAAAAACAATGCACTAGCACGAATTTAGATGGACAAGTATTGAAAAGCCAGCCTACACAAGACTATTAACACGAGACCAAGCAAGATACAATTGAGAATCAACATGTTATGGAGCCAAGATTGATCTGTCAATGCCATCGAAATAGCCTTACTCCATGAAGAGTAATTTTTGCCAATCAAGGGATCCATAACAATCGAAACACCTAGTTGATTAGATGGCTGCATATAATACGAAGAATGCAATCCTCCACAAAACTTCATTGACGAACATTACCATTGAAATTGCCATTGGGAATCTGACTATTGACAGTTTGCTTAGCATCCACCATTGTTGGAAACAATCATGAGAAAGAAACTGTATTCAATCATAGCAAATTGAATCAAGATACATAATTGATCAATCAGAGCTGATTGAATCAACTAAAAACGAAAGAATTGAACACGAAACCAATCAATAACCGCTCTGGATTACTGATACCATGTGAAATTACTTGAATCAAGTAGCAGAAACGTGTATAGAATGAAAAATAAGTGAAAAATTACATGATTGATGGAGCATAAAATGACTCACTTTTATACATCAAATCCTATGTTTTTGTTTCCTTTGAGTATCTAATTTGATAGTCCCTCCGTTCTTTTTAAAGGTTGATCAGTTGACTTTTTCCAGTCAACCGTAATCAACTTTGACCATATATCAATCTTAAAATATAATTATTTAATACTTAATAAATTTATATTAGGAAATATTACTTCTTTAATTTTTTAATTAATTTTTTATATTTTTTATTGTTATAGTTTAGAAGTAATTCGCGGTCAAAGTTGATTATGATTGACTGGAAAAGATCAAATGATTAACCTTTAAAAAGGACGAAGGAGTATATTTTATTGGAGTTTTGTTACTTGTTTACTTTTACTTATTTGTAGGATTTATGGAGTTTTTAGCAATGATTATAGCAAAAGGAGATTTTGAAGTCAAAAGATGAGGACTATTCGTATGAGACGGAGAAGATTACTTGCAAGGTTGATGAAGATAGGGTGTTTTCAAGCATCTACGGGGGATACGAAGAAGAATGCACGAAAAAAAAAACGGTGGGAAGTGATGGAAAGTCAAGAATTTAGTGGAAAAGGAGTAGATAGGGTAGGGTTGAACATCAGTGGAATGGGACCGAATTTACCTCGACCGGACCCGAACCGTCCAATTTTTTTGATGCAGGTCTGGGTCTATGTTTCACCAAAATTCGGGTTTCGGGTCGGGTCAAAACCCGGAAAAATTCGGTCCAACCCGGAACGGCCCAGACAAGGCTTGGTACATCTAATCTTTCCCACACCGAAACTAAGTCTATTTGCATGTGTTATTACTACTTACTAACTTAAACATAGACAAAGTGAAAAGAATATAATATTTTTTAAATTCCAATTTACCCAAGTGAGTGTGCTAGACTGCTAGTGTAGTAGTTCCTGAAATTTGAAATGAAAAATGATGTGAATGTGCTAGTGACTAGATACTAGGTAGTGTTGCTTGGGTGGAATCAATTTAATGGTGTTGTTTAACTTCATGCAGATTAATTATTTGTTTCTGAGTTTTGTTGTGTAATGTGCAATAACTAATTATTAAATTAGTCCTTTTTTTTTTTTTTTATCAACACTCAACAGGGTCAATGGTCCACCGGACCGCCCGAATTTTACCGTCGGTCCAGCTGGACCCGTTCATCTGATCCGGGTCTCGGGTCGATAAACTGTGACCTTTTATCTACCGGTTTATTTTCGGGTCGGGTCAAATCGGGCCGGGTTTGACCCGGTGCTCAGCCCTAAAATAGGGTGTTTTCAAGCATCTATGGAGGGATACGAAGAAGAATGCATGAAGAAAACGGGTGCAAGTGATGGAAAGTGAAGAATTCAGTGGTAAAGGAGTTCACTGCAGCGAACTGGATAGAGAAGCATAATACAAGGCAAAAGGTGCTTCGCTGTAGCGAACTTATCGTTGCGCTGCAATGGGCGATACGAGCATATTATATATTTTTTCCTTATTCTAGATCTTTCCACCACGAGTATAAATAGAACCTCTACGTTTTTATTTACTAATTCCCATAATATTCAATTAGGGCATAGAGAAAGAGCAAGAACTCTAGGTTTTCTCTTTATTTATTAACGACGAATCACAAAAACTTTCAAAGGCGGATTATCTTGAATTGACAACCTGTGAATTAGGTTTGATGGTTTTGAGCTTTAGATACATTGCTTATTATTTGTACTTCGATACTTTAGTTTATGCAATTTTCTTTTGAACAAACGATGTGTGCTTGTACCTATTCAATAATTATGCTTGCATTATTACAGTAGCTAAAATATTCATCGTGTGATGTGGTAGAAGTATGGATCGACTTCCAGTGTGTTTTTATAATTATGCTATGAGTAAATGAGTTTTTCAATGCATGTTTTAGGATTTAATTAACTATTAGACTTCACCATTTGGTTCTCTCTCTTAATCTTCATAGATAATCCTTTGCATGATCAAAGTTAGGTTTACTACACGTAATTGTTACGTAGCGGTTAGTAATATATGTTGCAGTAAAGTTTTATCTAGTGATTATCCTACATATTACTTGGCACACAAACTCAAAACTGGTATGGAACATTATTGTGTAGCTGAAGGCTGCAGTGGTACTGTTTACTTGGTGGTTCTCCCCTAATTGTTTGTTTTGGGGCTGCTCTTCATTTTTGGCATTGTTTAGTACTTATTTTGGTGATGTCTCTGTACCAGTTCAATCTTGCTGGTTTCTTGTAATGCTAGAACACTGCTGGTGTTCTCTCTTTTTGTGGCAATGAAATTTTTTACTTGTTCAAAAAAAAAAAAATTTGTGTAGATTAATCAGTGACAAACTAATCGTGTGTTATCCTTACACTAGCATATAGATTAAATCACCTTTATAGGGCTTTCCATATAGTGATACAACTACCGTATTTCCCATGTCTCCGTAATTTGTCAAGTTAGTTAAGTTATTTTCGTCGATTTTATTCATTTCTAATATTCGCAATCTAAGTTGTTAAATCTTTGCATTTAAACTTTGTCTTCCGTTTAAGTAATTAAAATTATTGTTCCAGTAAAAGTTCGACACTCGAATCAGCTATATGCATTACATTACTATGTGTTTTTGTTGGTGGATCTAGGCAAAATATAAATTGAAAATGATGCTTAATTGTAATAGGAACTTTGATCGGAGTTTAATCTCTAACGACGACTTTTGATCCATCAATGATAGTATTAGCTAACTAAGTATAACCATAAAGTACTAGTCTACTAGCTCAAGGTACAACACCTTCAGTAAGTGGTAATTAAAACAGTAATGTACAATTCATAATGCATATTGTACTCTTTCATTCTTTAGGTGAAGTGTTTGAATCTTTCGAGTGATCTACCACTTATATAATTCTATTCTAAACGACACGCTCATCATATAAGAGCAATTGTAGTAGTTTATGGAAACCTTCTTCCGTTCTTAAAATTTATATTAAAAATGTTCAAAATTTACGTGGTTAGAGGGTCGTGGAAAATTCAAACATGATTTTGTAATAGGTGTATTATCCAAGTAAAATCCGTTTGAAAAAGTAAATGTGATTCGTAAATAAATGGTCATATGGCATTCTATTAATGAGGGTGGTAACATAACACGAGCCAGAGTGCCAGACAGCCAGCTGGTCAAATGTTAGATGACAGCAAATAATGTTTATGGTTAATATCCAACTTGCAACCAAACAAATCTCATTTGAAATTGAATTTTCCAGATGGTATGTAGTACTAATAATAACAAACTTTCCACTTAATTTCCAATTATTGTATATACTCCATCGTAATATAAATTCAAAATTAATTGAATGAGAATACAAATAAAAAGTTAAGATTGAAACGGATTAATAATACACATTAACCTTATCTGGGCGAATAATAATATGGACCAGATCGGTACGTGACCGCAGATCGTTCTACAAAAGTGACATAAAGCTACATGAGCTGTCAAGCTTCCATAGTTGTAAACTTTACAGCTTAACACCAAATCCTATGTTTTTATTGAAAATCATTGTCAACTAGACAATCATACATTTATTATGACAATTACCTTTCTCCCTTAACCTTTCTATACAAACCACAATTTGGCCATGTCCAATTTTAATTGACCCTAATCTTGTCTTTCTTTACTCATATTCTTTGCTTCAATTCGATGTGAGAGTTTAACCAACTTTAAGCCAAACCTTAGCAAATAAGCTTTCTCTACTCCACCCCAACCGACACTTCCCAACCTTGATTTTTAATTTCTGCTTCGAATATACTTTGGATTTTTGGAAAAAAGGGAGACATTTTTAAATTTTTAGAGAAAGAACAAAAAGTTGAGTGTTCTAAACGATTTCGACTTCTATCAAGAATGAGACCTTTCTTACAACCTTCCAGTTGAAGCTAATACATAGAAGGGAAAGCTCACTATTGGATAAATAGCTTTCAAACCGTTTCGGAATCCAAATCTTTACATACCAATAAACTGTAAAATCAAGACGTCAAGAATCTAGATACATTTTTGTCAATTTCATTGAGATGTTAAGCTATGATTAGAACAAAATAATGAATCAAATGTATGTAGCAAAACCAAGAGCATAGTGAAGCTAATACCTGTAGAGGGCAATGCCACAGCTTGGCAAATAGTTTCAAAATACAAATACTTTGAATTTCCGCTACAAAACCAAGACAAATCAATACATTTTTATCGTTGGAACCACCAAATGAATAAAATGCATATGGCAAAAAGAAAGAGTACGAGTGTAAAACATAAAGAAGATGAACAAAATGGTAATGATTTCATTAATTTTGATTGATAATATGATATGATGATTGGAGGTTGCCACTGGCAAGTACAACAATAAGAAGTGAACTAGTACATGAAATTTCCCCAAAATTGGCCCTCCCTTAAAATTGAATCCCAAAGAAACCTAACTGATCCAATTAATCAACCAATCAAATTACATTACATTAGGTAACAAACAACTAACAAATCCTTGCTTCCAATTTTACCATACAAAAGAATTAATCATGATGCTTTTCTTTGCTTTGCTACCTTCATCTGTACACCCACCCCAAAAGAATCAAACCAAATCCCACCACTTGACTTTCTTTTTTTTCCTTCAATTCAATGGAAAAAACGAGAAATGAATGAATCAAATGAAATAATTGTTGTACACTAAGCCAACAAGTTGTTCATTCCGCTGCAAATGTTGCACCTTATCAAGCCGCTTATACAAATCATAAGGCTCCCACAAGCGATCCAAAGGACAAGGCCTCTTCTCATCCAGCCTAACCCAAGGCTTCCCCTTCCCACTCCAGTGCAGCAGGCTCACTGGACCAGGGTGCATCGCCCTACAAGACCCTGCCACGTTGTCTCCACCTAGACCATGCTGATTCCACCTGTGATCGATCGGCTCCACGTCACCACCGAACACCAGCAAGAATGGCGGTAACGAACCTAGATCGTAAATCCTCTTCTTCCTCTGCAGCTCCATCCATTTCTCTATCTTCTTCCGAAACTGCCCCTCTCTCCATTTCTCCAAATCTATCACCATCACACCCGTGTTGAAATAACACGCCTTCCTCGACCCGAATATCCGGCTCAATTCCGGGTCGGACCAGAAATTCTCAGTGAAGTACTTGGTGAAATTCGCGTGGCAGTACTCCGGAGCGCCGATAATTCGCCCCTTTGTGAGCTCCACTTGCCAGAGCTTGAACACGTCATCGACCAGAACCAGATCCGAATCCAGATAAATCACCCGTTTCACACACGGGTCGATTATATCGCCGAGGTAATTTCTCGCGTAGTTTAACGGATTCTCGAGAGCCGATCGGATGGAAGACGAGATGAGATTTATAACAGTGTCCTCACGGAAAATGTACACCTTGAAGTTTAGAGAAGGGAAAATGGACCTGACGAGTCGGGTCAGGACCCGAGGGCTAGCCGGGTCGAACTCCGCAGCGATTAGATGGAAGAACACCTGCTCCGGGCATGACGCGTGGCGGAGAACGGAGTGTACAGCAGCCATTGATCCACGAAGGTATTCCGAATCGAGAGTCATTGCCACGTGGACCAGTGATGGATCGCATGACGTCACAGGGCCCGATGATGACGTCACCGGGCAATCGACGCCGTTTCGATACTCCGGTGCTTCGGAGAATCCGAAGAGGGTGTTGTAGTCGTTGGATACGGCGTCGTTTGGGAATGTTCGGATCCCTAGGCAAATCGAAAAGAGGGAGAATAAGAAGAAGAGTGATCTTGAACAAACCATTTTCGATTTGGATTGGTTGGTGTTTCTTGGTTTGTGAGGTGGGATTCAGTGAGGTACTATTGATGAGGATGCATTTTGTATTGAAGGTGAAGAGAAAAGGAGAGGAATGGGGTTTTTGTTTGCGTTCTGTTAAACGCGTATACAGTACTGAAAATGTAAATGCATTTTTGTGAGAGATAGAGAGAAGGGGGGGGGGGGGGGGGGGGGTTTGGTTGTTTATGGAGAAGAGAGAAGAAGAGGATAGGAAAATTATTGAAATCTAGAGATGGAGAGGAATGGATAGTGTATGTATTTATATAACGCGGTGTTTACTGAGTCTGTCAATGGTGATTATAGCAGTAATTATCCTAATAATGACGACAGGGAAGTACTAATTATTATACAGAGAACAGAATCGTGGAGGACAGAAGGAAGGAGTAATCTCTATTTTCAAATACTACACCAGCTTCTATTCTGAATGATTTTACTTTCCGGTAAAAAAATATTTACTTTAATACCCAATTATAAAGGTGAGATCTCATTCCCATAAAAGTAGGTCAATTTTTAAAATTTAAATTTCCTGTTTTTTACAACAATTTTTGTAATCTTGTTTTCAAGAAATGATTTTTTCATGTGGATTTCTTTATTAATTATGGTAGTCAAGATTATATTTATCAGCTCGTATTAAATGGTATTACTCTGTCATTTTATGAACGTTAACAGTAAGAATTGAGCTTCGTTAATGGCAGATTTGGATTAATGGAAGGGAAGTGTTTGTGAGGAAGACGAAGAGAGGTTTTGGCGGGTGGGAGTGTCTTTTTTGGACAAACGATATAAAACCTAATTACATAACAAGTTAGCTACGACCTTGTTTGTCTCCAACCTAAGTTACTATAGCAGCTTATTTATTTGGTCAATGGATTTTCAGCTTAAAGGGTCCAAATGTAATTGTTTGACTAACATGTATCCAGATGCAAGATGGGCATCTAACAAGGGGTATATTTAATTGATCCTTACAAAAAAATTTGGTGTTTTAGATTTTTCCGACCCTTGAGGAACGGAAAAATTACCATACAGTTATCGTAATTTTTTTTTATTTTTTATTTCTCACTAGTATCCGTTACATGCGACTAACCCACCGATGTTTTTGTAGATCCACAAGGCTCGAACTTAAAACCTTACTAAAGTTAACTCAGTCCTTTACCACTTAAACCAACTGGTAGTTATCGTAAAATTGATACATTACGCATATGAGCGCAATATCAAAGGAACAACCTAAGAGCCATCAATTATTAGTGGGTAAAATAGTACAGACACTCATCATAGACTTAACTAATAAGGAGAGCCAGAAAAATTACATTTATGGACATTTTTTGATTAATAAATGGGTATAACTCAATTCAGCTTGACTTGCGAGTCAAACCGACTGTCTTAAAACTCAATGTCGATTTACCTGCTGATACAATACTAATGAAGTTATAGAGGCACTTGTTTGTATCTCGTAGATGAAAATAGAATGCTCAAGGCGCGCATCTACGTCTCATTTGTTCTTTTCAACTGAAATTTACTAAACTGAAGTGAACTGTAGTATAAAATATAACTAAGCTGAACTGAACTGAATGAGTTTTAAGTTGAAAAGAACAGAGCCTTAGTCATCTATGAGAGACGACTACCATGGATGTATGGCAACGACACTGCAGCAACACCAAGTCTGGCCAAATATTCGTTCTTTCTTCCATTTTTCCCATTTTTCAACTCTAACAGATCCATTCCCCGCTCATGGGGAGGTGATTTAATCCTGTTATAAATCACCTCCTCATGTTTTGACTTTATTCAACGACCAGGATCTAATATGGAAAACTAGGTGATTTTGATAGGCTTACAGTGAAAAGTTATTGGAGTTTGTTATTTCTACTTTGTCGATATATCGTACGTATTGATTACGTAATAGAGCTTTTTTCTTTATTTCTTTTCATGTTTATAAATTGATTTAAAAAGAGTTACTTATTACCGCTTGTAACAACTTGTAACAGGTACACACATCTAAATCACCTTAAAACTCGCTCTTCAAGTCTTACACATCTAGGTTATTAATGGTTAATTCGCCTAAATTCATAGGCTTCCATCATATGGTGTTTTACAATGTCTTCTTAGTTTATGCATTTTTTGTATGTAATTCGAATATTTATGCCTTGTGCAATTAAATTTTAGAGCGTATTTTTAGTTTTCTTAAAGCGAGTTCTAATCTTAGAGAGAACTTGAAGGAGCTCCGCGCTCATAAAGCGTGGGAGCGCTCTCTGAGCGTATGTGAAACTCTAAGAGCGAGTTTTAAGATGATATAGATCCCCCTCCATATTTCTCTACAAATATTGTACTACATAGTGACATTTCTTCATGAAGTATTATCATTCTGGGCTTATTATTAGTATTTGGAAGTTGAAAGAGATTCTTGTCGTGGGTTTGAGTGAAACATTTGTTTTCCGGGATCTCTTTGTTGAGTTGATTGAGCTGAAATTTAAGATGGGATTTTGCTCAGTTTTATCAGAGTGTTGTTAAACGCAACACCTTTTTGGCTAAACGCAGCACTAATTATTTGCGTACTTACCAAAAATGTCCTTAACTCAAAAAAAACTTTAAAAATTAACATAAAATCGAAATAACTCGTTTACACAAACACAATAACATTAACATGCACGACCTTTTGGATGTCTCTAATTCAAAACCGAACATGAAACTTTTGTTTCATTCGGCTCCTTTATGGAAATGGAAAATGAGTAAATTCTTAGATGTAAGATGTGAACAAAATTATACCCATAACACCTACGTCAGCTTTTTGCCCGAATGAATACAAATTTCAACAATAAAAAACATCGAAAAAATTTCGCAAATTTTTTTTTTTTTTTTGGTGAAAAGTGGAAAAAGTTGAAAAATATGTAGAGAAATTGGGGGAAAAAAAGAAAAAATTAAAAACTGAAACTGCAAAAAAAAAAAAAAATGAAATGGCCGGTTCTCAAAACTGGCCATTTTTTAATGGCCGGTTTTGGGAACCGGCCATTTCATGTTTTGGCCGGTTCTCAAAACCAGCCATTTGATTTTTTTTTCCAACTTTTTTTTTCCAATTAAAATGGCCCGTTTGACCGGCAATATATTTTTTTTAAATTTAAATTTATTTATTTTGAATTTGCAACTTTAACTTTAATTCGAACTTGAATCGAAATGCTTCCGAATAAAAGGTTACAATTTGAACATGAACGAACTTAAAGTTAAAGTTGCAAATTCAAAATAAATAAATTTAAATTTTAAAAAAATATTGCCGGTCAAACGGGCCATTTTAATTGGAAAAAAAAAGTTGGAAAAAATTGGAAAAAAAAAATTTAAAAACTGAAACTGAAAAGAAAAAAAAAATGAAATGGCCGGTTCTCACAACCGGCCATTTCATTTCAAAACCGGCTATTTCATTTTTTTTTTTTTTTTGCAGTTTCAGTTTTTAATTTTTTCTTTTTTTTTTCCCCAATTTCTCTACATATTTTTCAACTTTTTCCACTTTTCCACTTTTCACCAAAAAAAAAAATTTTGCGAAAATTTTTCGATGTTTTTTATTGTTGAAATTTGTATTCAATCGTGCATGTTAATGTTATTGTGTTTGTGTAAACGAGTTATTTCGATTTTACGTTAATTTTTAAAGTTTTTTTTGAGTTAAGGGCATTTTTGGTAAGTACGCAAATAATTAGTGTTGCGTTTAGCCAAAAAGGTGCTGCGTTTAACATTTGTGGTTTTAGCAATATTGACCCATCAAGAAAAAACTTTAAGCTACTTTGCAATACACCAACATACTTGACAAACATAAACTTCACGTGAAATATAGGGCATTCCCATAATTATATCAGGGATTATGAGGTTTTTTTAAGAAGAAGTAATCATTCGTTAGCTAATTATTAAAAGGTATAATAAGAGTACAATTACATTTATTAAAATTTAATATAGTTAGAAATCAAAAAGGGCAAAGGTCCCAAACAAAATGGAAACTAGTACGGTTCACAAAATTATTCCCAAACGTTTGTTGGCTGGCTTTCTTGCCGTGATGGTCAGCAAGTTGGTTCATTTCTCGATACACAAACTGCACATGAACTTCTTCTATGATATCATGAGTCTGAGGCTATCGTCCAAGAGGGTTTGTAGTTGTGTTGTGGCTACTTCCTTCTTGTTTAGAGAGTGTAGAAGTACATGTAAATCAGTTTTGTAATATAATCTTCGTATGCAAAAGTCTCATTTTTAGCGCTGTAACTTCAGCCATAATGTGCTTTTGTTGCTCTAAGAAAGTTTCCTTGGTGACCTCTGAGGATACTTCATGTTCTCGCTGAACCTTTCATTCGTAAGACTGAACCATCTATGTTAGAGTAACATATCCCGGGGGCGGAGGTTGCCATTTACAAGTGGTGGTTTTAGGTTATTTTGGCCTCAATCGAATCATTGTATTATTTGAATTTTGATTCTGAAACCGTGAGACACAACAACACGGATTTGTTTAACAACGCTAGTTGATAAGTTAGTCGGTAGTTGATAATTTGGCTGATATCAAAATGTATTTGATTGGGTAGCTGATAAGTTAGTTGATTGTAAAGAGATTAGTTCGTTTCTGGCTTAGTTCGTGAAGGAGAAGTCGCTTGTTACCAGATCACTCAGCAGTCGTTGGTCTGATCAATTGTACAGTTGAGACTAAAACGCAGACGGAGGGAAAATCTGTTAGTTGAAGACGAAATAGAGCAGCTGTCCCGTTAAAGCCGAATTCGTTTCTTTTGTTGAGTAATTCGTGTATATAAGATTCAATCTCTGTAATTAGGCTTGAGATCATCTTATCATCTTTAAATTTGACAGTTATAGAGAGAGAAACACTTGTGAGAGAGAGAGAATTGTAGAAACCGATCAATCACCATTGTTGCGAGGTTGAAGGTTTCGATTCTTGTAATCTTTCTAATAATAGTGAATCGATTCTTGTTGTTCTCCGTGAACGTAGGAAGGATTATCTTCCGAAGCACGTTAAATCTCGTGTTGCTTACGATTTGTGTTCTTCGATTGATTATAGTTTCATTTTCGATTGAGTTTTGATTGATCGATTGTTCATTGCTGAATTTGATTGTTTTCTATTGGTAATTCTGACAATTGGCGCCGTCTATGGGAAATCGAATTTGGTGAAATTGATTGCAATGGATTCTGCTACGAGATTTGACATTGATAAATCACAGAGAAGGTGGATTTCTCATTGTGGAAAGTGAAGATGGAAGCACTGTTAGTTCAACAGGAAGTAGATCAGGCTTTGGTTGGAGATGCAGGTTTTTCAAAGGATTTTGATGAAGTTCAGAAGAAAAGAATCATGGGAAAGGCAAGGAGCACATTGATTCTATCGCTTGGAGATAAAGCCTTAAGAGAAGTTGTTAAAGAAACTTCAGCCAAAGCAATCTGGGAGAAGCTTGAAGCACTATATCATGTCAAAACTGTTGCAAGTAAGATGTGCCTAAAGCAAAAGTTCCTCTCATATAGGATGAGGCCTGATAAACCTATCACAGATCAGCTTGATGAATTTAACAAACTCCGTACGGATCTTGAAGCTCTTAAGGTCACAATAGCTGAAGATGACAAGGCCATCATACTCCTGAGTTCATTACCTAAGAGCTATGAGCATTTCATTGATGCTACAGTCATGACCAAGCCTGATGATCTGACAACTGCAGATATTGAACAAGCATTAAGGAACAAGTTACAACAGAAGAATGTTGGAAATCCTCAAGATCATGCTGCTGAAAGTCTATCTGTAA
Source organism: Plantago major (assembly GCA_026545765.1). Classification (NCBI taxonomy): domain Eukaryota; kingdom Viridiplantae; phylum Streptophyta; class Magnoliopsida; order Lamiales; family Plantaginaceae; genus Plantago; species Plantago major. Next base: position 42,742,317 of record CM048840.1, read on the forward strand.
AACAATCCTGGAACAAGAATTTCAACACAAGAAATAAAGTGATCAACAGGTTTAAGCCTCTCAAGCAACCTGGCAATGGTGGAACTGACAATATTGAGAGGAGAAAATGCTACAATTGCAAGAAACCAGGTCACTTGAAGAAAGATTACCAACTCTGAAGAACAAATCTACAGTTCAACGCCCTTATAACACAGTTGACATTGCAGAAGATACATCCTATGAAACTACAGAAGCTTTAGTTGTTAGCAATACTTATGATGATACTCTATGGGTGCTTGATTCTGGTTGTTCCTTTCATATGACTCCTATCAAGGATTGGTTCTTTAATTTTAAATACAAGCTTGGTGGATATGTGTTACTTGGTGATAACTATCCCTATAGAGTGAAAGGAACATGCTCTATAAGAATCAGAATGTTTGATGGAAAGGTGAGACAACTTGATAATGTCAGATATGTGCCTGGTCTGAGAAGGGATTTAATATCTCTTAGTCTGTTGGATAGTATAGGCTATAGTTATGGTTCCAAAAATGGTGTGTTAATTATGTATAAAGGTTCTCAGCCTGTGTTAAGAGGTATTAAAGAAAATACTCTTTATTACATGGAAGGAAAAACCATAGTAGGTGATGTTGCAGCTACTGATCAGTAATGACAAGACAAATATGTGGCACAAGAGACTTGCTCATGTTGGTGATAAAGGTCTCAATGAGTTAGCTAAATTGCATGTTTTTGGGACTGATAAGATATCTAAAATGGATTTCTGTGATCAATGTGTTTTGGGAAAGGCTAAGAGAGCTAGCTTTAGTTCTAGGAAGCATACTACTAAAGGTATTCTTGACTATGTGCATTGATCTGTGGGGGCCTACAAAGGTTCAAACTTTGAGTGGAGGAAAGTATTTCATGAGCAATATAGATGATTTTTCAAGAAAATTGTGGATCTATATACTCAAATCTAAGGATGAAGCTTTTACAAAGTTTAAAGAATGGCCGATAGAGGTTGAAAATCAGACTAATAAGACTTTAAAGTGTCTAAGAACTGACAATGGATTGGAGTATGTCTCAACTGAATTCAACAAATTCTGTAAAGAAAGAGGCATTCAAAGACACAGAATTGTACCAGGGACTCCACAGCAAAATGGAATTGCTGAGAGAATGAATCAAACTTTACTGGAGAGAGTCAGGTGTATGTTCCTAAGTTCTGGTCTATCAAAAACCTTATGGGAAGAAGCAGTTAACACTGCATGTTTTCTGATCAACAGATGTCCTTCAAGTGCAGTGGAATTCAAAACACCTGAAATGATCTGGCCTGGGAAGTTATCTGATTATTCAATCTTGAGAATGTTTGATTGTTTAGCATTTGCTCATGTTTGAGATGTATTTTTCTTAGTTATCCTAAGGGGGTTAAAGGATACAAGCTTTGCTGCATTAAAGGGAAGAAATGCATTATTAGTAGAGATGTTATTTTCAATGAAAGTGTAATGACATTCAAACAGAATAGTCAACAAATTGGAGGTACTGAGATTTCTGATACAGGAGATTTATCTGAGGTGGAGATCACTAGACTTGAGAAATTAGCTAGAGAGATGCCTCAAGACAACAATGATACTGAAGATGGCAAGATAGCTGAAATTCCTGATAGAAGTGATCATGAGCCAAATGTTTCCACTCCTATAAATCATATCAAGATGCAGAATACAGATGAAGATGGTTCAAGTTCAAATTCAGATTATGAAGATCAACACTCAAGTCATTATCAGAATACTGGTTCAGGTGGTTTGAGTAACTGGAACCTAACTAAACACAGAAAGAAGAGACCCACAGCTGGAGAGCACTCAATTAGATTTGGTTGGTCTAATGTTGTTGCCTGTGCACTAAATGTGTCACAAGATATTTACAGTTATGAGCCAAGAAATTATCAAGAAGCTGTAAGCTGTACAACAAATGCAAAATGGATTGTAGCTATGGAAGAAGAATTGTTGTCACTAGATAAAAATGGCACCTGGGAGATAGTTAATAAGCCTAAAGGTGTAAAAACAGTTGAATGCAAATGGATTTACAAGAAGAAGGTGGAGACTAGTGAAGCAGGTGAATCAATCAGGTTTAAAGCAAGATTAGTTGCTAAAGGTTTCACTCAAAGAGAAGGCATTAATTTCAATGAAATATTTTCACCTGTTGTTAAGCATTGTTCAATCAGGTTGCTATTATGCCTTGTAGCTCATCGCAATCCTGTTCTACAACAACTTGATGTGAAGATAGCATTCTTACATGGAAATCTAGAAGAGAAGATATATATGAACGTACCAGAAGGAGTGACATCTGATAAGAGCAAGGATCAGGTATGTCTATTGTTAAAATCTCTTTGTGGTTTAAAGCAAAGTCCAAGGCAATGGTATAAGAGAGTTGCCAGTTATGTGTTAACCATTGGTTTTACTAGAAGCTCTTATGATAGTTGTGCATGTATACTTCAACCACAGAAGCTACAGTGATTTTCTTACTTCTTTATGTGGATGATGCTTTTAGCTGGAAATAGCATGATTGAGATTAATGAAGTAAAGAGACTTCTGCAGACAGAGTTCGATATGAAAGATTTAGGTAATGCCAGGAGGATTTTAGGCATGGATATTACCAGGGAAATGGAGAATGGTTTATTATATCTATCTCAATCTCATTATGCTAATAAAGTTCTGTCAATATTTTTCATGCATCAGGCAAATGAGACATCTACACCACTTGGACAACATATTAAGCTATCTCTGAGTCAATGTCCTCAGGATTCTGAAGAAAGTAAGGCTATGGATAGCATACCATATGCTAGTGTTGTGGGTAGTCTTATGTACTCTATGGTGTGCTGTAGACCTGATTTGGCACATTGTATGAGTGTTGTTAGCAGATATATGAGATGTGCAGGAAAGGCTCATTGGGAAGTTGTTAAGTGGATTATGAGGTACATGAAAAGGACTGCTAATCATGGTCTGAGATTTGAGAAGAATGATATAGCAAATTTAGAAGCTTTAGTTGGTTACGTAGATTCTTATTTTGTTGCTAATTTGGATAGCAGAAAATCTCTCACAGGTTATGTGTTTACTCTCTTTGGCACATCAATTAGTTGGAAATCTGTCCAACAATCAGTGGTTTCACTTTCAACTACAGAAGCTGAATTTATAGCTCTTACAGAAGCAATTAAAGAGGCTATTTGTCTTAAAGGAATTATCAGGGAATTTGGTATTGATCAGAAGATGATTGTTGTGTATTGTGATAGTCAAAGTGCAATACATCTTGTTAAACATCAGATGTTTCATGAGCGCACAAAGCATATTGATGTGAAGTATTATTTCATTAGAGATATTGTGGAGAAAGGAGAGATTAAGGTAGCAAAGATCTCAACTTTGGATAATCCTGCAGATGCCTTGACTAAGGCTTTACCATCTGAGAAGTTTGAGTATTGTTGCAGATTAATCAACAAGTGCATCAATACATGTTGCTGCTTCTACTTAATGTGAAGTGTGTGCAAGTAAGGGATATGTTCTAACCTCTAAGGAACAGGAAGGGGATTTGTTCTAACCACAGGAACTGTTTTGTTTAATAGTTGAAATCAAGAAACTCACTAAGGTGGAGAATTGTAAGGAGATTAGTTCGTTTCTGGCTTAGTTCGTGAAGGAGAAGTCGCTTGTCACCAGATCACTCAGCAGCCGTTGATCTGATCAATCGTACGGCTGAGATTAAAATGCAGACGGAGGGAAAATCTATTAGTTGAAGACGAAACAGAGCAGCTGTCCCGTTAAAGCCGAATTCGTTTCTTTTGTTGAGTAATTCGTGTATATAAGATTCAATCTCTGTAATTAGGCTTGAGATCGTCTTATCATCTTTCAATTTGACAGTTATAGAGAGAGAAACACTTGTGAGAGAGAGAATTGTAGAAACCGATCAATCACCATTGTTGCGAGGTTGAAGGTTTCGATTCTTGTAATCTTTCTAATAATAGTGAATCGATTCTTGTTGTTCTCCGTGAACGTAGGAAGGATTATCTTCCGAAGCACGTTAAATCTCGTGTTGCTTTCGATTTGTATTCTTCGATTGATTATAGTTTCGTTTTCGATTGAGTTTTGATTGATCGATTGTTCATTGCTGAATTCGATTGTTTTCGATTGGTAACTCTGACAATTTTTATAAAAGTGTTTAGTAGATCAATTATCTGATAAGATAGTTGATTTGCTAAATATAATATGAAAAAACAAATCAGCCAATTTATTGTTTTGATAAGCTTTATGGACAAATTTATCATCTACCAGTTTGACGTTCATGTAACATGTTTATTGCCAAAATAATTTCATCGAACTGATAAGTTAGTGCTAAATATAGCCCGTGTGATTTTCTCGGGCTTTTGGAGATGAATCCCGTCCGCAGTTTTTTACACCAAGCACATTGAAGACATGCGGCTAACCATAATTTTTACACATGGAGGTTTACCCGCCGGCGCCCATAGACATTCTATGCGACTCTAATTTGGATCATATGAATTTTAGTGCAACACAATCAGAGTCGAATCCATGATCTGAAGTGTTGGAAAAGCTAATTATATGGAGTACTATATAAGATTATTTCGAATGTTAAAACTTAGAAGGGACGAGATATTAAACTATAAAAAATATTAAAGATATAAAATTTAAACTTTGAGGAGGCGATGTTTCACTATGATGAGCCCCCTACAGAAAAATGAGGAAGGGCGTGCGTTGTTCGTGATCCAAGTCCATTCGTCTTTTTGCCTTGTAATTTTTTAAGTCTGAAAAATAACACTACAAATACTTGCAATCATTTTCTCCCTTTTTCTTTAGTTTCCTCATTTTAATTTTAATTTATACGGACTAATATTTGTCTTCACAAAGTTTTGAAATGGAAGTATAATTGAAATATTTTGAACATTATTAATAATGTTATGTGTAAATATTTTATGTTATTTTTAATGTGTATGTACAATACCGATATTATTAATAAAAATCTCTAATGATTCTCACATAATTATAATAATTATAATGTTCATCCGTAACTTTTTGTTCCTCTATAGACACTGTATGCATGGGACTTATTATTTTCGTTTAGGCATTTAGGGTGTTATTATTCTTTTTCTATTTATAAAAGAAAAGGTACTTATAGTAGTTGGTTGATACTTTTGCTTTCGGAATGGGAGCAAAAATTCGGGGTCAGTATTAGACGACATGACTTTCAGTTGAATAGTTGGTAGTAATTAATTCTTTTTGAGATAATGCACTTTGGGAAGATGTTCATATTTCCAGGTTTTTTTTTACCTCAATTACTTGTTAAATTTTAATATATGACAAAATTTTAGTTTATCAGTTGAAGTCTTCAACGTTTTTAGTTTTTATATCACTATTGCCATCATATCAGTCCAATTAATATGTCATTCATATATCAATTATTACATAATAATCACTCTCACAACGTAACTAACATACAGTAGAACACAAATTGAACATCACTAGGTTTACACTAAACATTTTGGTATAGAAATAAAACCTTGATTTGAGTAAAAATTTAAGTGTTTTTAATCCGATTTTCTGAACTTTAGTTCTTAACCAATCACTCCCTAATTTTCTCTTTTAACAAATTGGACTTTTTTATTGGTGTTTATGTTTACCGATGTTTTTCAAGTGAGCATATCATGATAATATAGGATGATATAGGAGTACTTGATTAAATCAAATTGTATTTCTTTTCTGTAAGTATCCACTAAGCGAGTGTTTAGTTTGATGGGTAATTCATGGGTCCTATCCTAATTGCCATGCATGTTTGGTTGTAAAAATTACACTCAAAACTAAAATGTAATCTGAATTACTATGATATTTCTAGTCCGATCGGGAGACACTATAATTATATCTTTTGAAAAATCCACTACCAATGCATTTTTTAAAATAGGTAATTGAACTCCTTGTAAAAAGTTACTACGTAGTCTTTTTTTTTTTTTTTTTTTAACTTGAAAATTCACTACAGTTACCATGATTCATTTTGAAACCAAACAAGATAATTAGTTCAATTACCGGGTGATGTTAAATGGAGAGTAACATTTATTATATTGAGAGCAATTATGTTTATATCAGGAAAGATTGTTTCTTGATTTTTTAAACTTTTCCTAAAATAAATGTGATTGCTCTCAATATAAAAAATTGTGCTCTCATTTAACACAGTCCCAAAACCCCAACATTCATTGTTTCAGACCGTTTAGAATTACACATCAATTACCCCCTCCAATTCAATTACTCATTTGAAACAAATAATATTTATAATTCGTAAAACAATTACTATATCTGAAATTCTGAATATGTTTTCATGTCTTTGTCATCTTTTCTTTTACTTTTTAGGCCATATAGAAACTGGTAATTTGGAAGTTAGTTGACGGAAAGAATATATATTTTGCTTTGTGTTCAAGGTTGCTTGCGTGCAGTTAGCCAGTAACCAAACTTTGTACTCCAATGAATTTTCAATTTTTTCAAATATACTTAATTCACAAGGATCTACAAATTATTGGTATGTTGATCCCAACTTTCTAAAAGTGTTTTTAATTCATACTAGTATAATTTTTATTTTGAATTATGACTAATAGGGCTACTAACAAGACGAGTTACGAAAAGTTTGGCTGAAGTTTGAGCTTGATCTAGCTACATAACTTGAGCTCGGGCTCGAACTCCAAAAAAAAATCTTAACTAGAGCTCGGCTCGGCTCGCGAGCTTTTGTTGATAAGAAACTTTTGAAACTCAAAAGGTCGATTTAACTCGGCTCGCAATCTCGAAAACTAACAAAGTTTGAATTTTTCTTCCCCTCCCTCCACACACACACGTACATTTTTCCGAGCATAACTTCTCAATATTCATTGTAATCGAACTATAATTTAAATTCAAGCGTTTTCGAGTCGAGCCTGAGCGGCTCGAAAATACCTCGACTTATTTTCAGCCTTAGTGACTAAGGCTGATCCAAAAATACTGAGGTTCCACACTAAATTTCGAAAATGGCCAAAACAATAATATAATGAAAAAGAAGGTTTTAATAATAGGGATGGAACTCTACACCATACCAAAATGAATAAAACTTAAAAGCTCAAATCATTGATCCTATCGTCCTAAGTTTATTTACTTTAGTGGTAAACATAGCTACTTATTCTTTTTAAACAGCAAAACTATTTTAATATAACTTCGCAAAGGGTACCCGAACATAATGAATGCTTGATTAATTTCAGACCACTCATAAAGTATTAAGGTTGATAATAATTCCAGAGCAGAAATCCTATTACCAAAGCAATTTTAGTTATTTGTGACACTTTTTGTGACACATATTAAATGTATAAAAGGAAATTGCTTTGGCATTATCAATTTTGGTATGTCATTATCATTTACCTAGACGGTTGATGATAATCGAGAGCATAAGTAGGATACCGAACCGATCACGCAGAGTTGTACCTATGCCCTTGGGTAATGTCATTGTCAAAGCTAAAGGTGTTAGATTAGACAGGCGTAGAACACCGAGCCGGTCACTACGAGCAAAGGTGTTCACCTCTGAGCCAAGTAACCCTTGTCTCCTAGGAACCCTATTCAGGTATGGGGAACCATATCATGTCCCGTTCAAGCATGAATGGAAATCTCATGGCCCGCTAGTGCCTTGAAAAATTAGGTCAGTTTGAAAGAGAATTAACGTGCGTGGTCCCCACATGCCACCCTTTTAGATGGACATGTGTCCACACGCACACCCTCTTCGCCGGACATGTGATGCCAGATCATGGAGTGGACCAGACTTCTTTTAACAACGATTATATGTCCCCTAATATATGAGACTTATTCAGGTATTGAATATTTCTACTCTTTACACTTGTTACATTGGGGTAACCTAATTCCTAACAGAAACACTATTGTAAGCACCCACATGAATTTTTTTCATGTAAAATTGTAAGCACCCACATGAATTTGTTTACACTAAGCTAACTCCACATTGAAAGAAAAAGATAGATATTTATTTATTTTCATTGTTGGTTTGATCAACGTAACTCCTTCAATTTTTACTCCAAAATATATGGAACGTGAAGATGTCAATTAATCGGGACGATTGGTAGCTTTATCGTGAATTCTAGTGTCGATTATGCACTTGATTGATACTGATTAGGGTTTACAGTAGAGGGGTGTGAATATGGTGAAGGTTTTGACAGGTTTATGGTGATAGAGGAAGACGTTTCTATTTAATACAAAAAAAACATACAAAATTACAAAATTTGACCAACAATTACATATATACCCATCTTAGTTATAATTCAATTATGAATGAACCCAAATGTGCATGTCACATTTCCGATATTCTAATGTGTTAAATATTTCTTCAAATCAATTAAAAATTAGATTCCTCTAAAATTAATTCACCATAAAAAATTTAATGACATGGAATTGCATGTCATGTCACACAAGCATCCACCTAAACTAGCAATGTCATATAAGTCCCAAAGTCTACGTCGGAGGAGAGTTTTGGGTGTGGATGTTATTGTTCAAACAATGGATACTAATTTGTAATTGGACCAAACAATAGAGAGTGTTTATGCAATTGCCTATTTTCTCTAAACATTAAATAAATCCATTCACATTAGAGTAAATTCGAAAGTAATGTCAAATAGTTAGCCCGCCGCTTAAAAATACAGGCACCAAAAACAAACATGCAAAACAGTACTCCAAACATACCTCTTATTGGGCATCCTTCATGCCCAAATAGGTAATTTATTCTTGGACTCATTGACAATCGAGAGCATAAGTAGGATACCTAACCGATCACGCCGAGTTGTACCTATGTCCTTGGGTAATGTCATTATCAAAGCTAAAGGTGTTAGATTAGACATTCGTACGTACAACACCGAGCTGGTCACTCCGAGCAAAGGTGTTCACCTCTGAGCCAAGTCACACTTATCTCCAAGGAACCCTATTCAGGTATGGGGGAACCATATCATGTCCCATTCAAGCATGAATGGAAACCTCATGGCCCGCTAGTCACTTGACAAATTAGGTCGGTCTGAAAGAGGCGAATTAATGCGCGTGGTCCCCACTTGCCACCCTTTTAGATGGACATGTGTCCACACGCACACCCTCTTCGCCGGACACGTGATGCCAGATCATGAAGTGGAGTTCAAGAGCGCCTCGCGAAACTGACGGACACGGCTCGGAGCAACTGAAGCACCCCCTTGTCGTTCAGAAGCATCCAAAGTCTCATTAAATCACCACAACATAACCAAGGAATAGAGGACAAAGCACTTAGACTAAGCCCATGAGTTTTTGCGTCGCAACTGATCCGGCTCCCCGTAAAACCCAGTGAACCGCCAAGGAGGGGTCGTTGAGTCTTGGAAAACCAAGGCATCAATATGGTTGTCCGAAAAGCTCTGAACCGAAACTTCGATGTGTTTAGACCAAAACAAGGCAAGTCCTCCCGAGATTCGCTTAGCATTTATGGCGATGCCGAAGACATTGAACTGTTGCTTTATGTAATCTATCCTCCGACTCATAACCTTAGTTTATGATAAGAAAACTAATTGAGCATTACCCCTGGCGAACATATCTCCTACTTATCGAACTGTCGCGGTTCGCCCTAATCCACGACAGTTCCAAGCGTAGCAACTCATAATGCTGGGAGGGACTGCACTGCAGTCGCCGCCGGACTAGACATGGTAGTGTGCTCCGAAAAAACTAAAGGCCTAGCTTGACGTTTAGTCGGAGGTGATACCACATCCAAAGGTAAGTACTCCTCATTGGCTCGGACCCATTTCCCTTGCCTGAGAACATCTTTCGATGATGCGACTGCTACCCCTTCACCCTCTCTCTTTCGATTGTGTGGTTTTCGCAGTCTGTTAACGTGACCCACGAAAGATGACAAAACTGGAACATCAATCAACTGCTTAGAAGAAAGAGTGACCTGAGCATTTGCCGTATCCATATAGCCACCGGAAACCGTTGGAACAGAGCCAGGGGGACGGCCAGGGTCATTGAGTTGAGATTGGCTTGTCACCGGGCCATCATGGATTTCAATAATGGCTGATTCAACAATACCCGGACTTTCCTCCTGGAAGTCCATGGCGGCGATGTTCTTTGAAAAGGGTATGCTGGTGGTGGCTGCCATTTCTATATTGCCCTTCCTGGAAAAAGGTTGAACATGTTGCTCAAATGGTTTGGCTAACAGAGATTGGGTAGAGATAACGGGTGTGAAAACTTCAGGAAGAGCATTGTTGTCGAGATAGTCCGCAACTCCGTTGGAAACTGCTCCGCAAGTAGCGCTCCCTGGAGGATCGGCCAAAACACTCGCTTCTGGCGGCGCGAAACCTTCTAGAGATGTTGTGGGGTTATTCCGCTCATCGGACTTCCCTGGTGAGTCGTGTAGGTCCTGTACAACTCCACTACCGCTCCCTGATTGCCGCTCCCCCCTCGTGGTAGTACGAGGCTCGTGGAGTGGGATAGTCACAAATTTGGAAATGTTACTAAGGCTATCAAACGTCTACGAGATTGTTTAAATGAAATTCAGAAGTTGACTCTTACAACTCAGTTGGTGGAAGAGGAGCAACAACTTCGACTCGAGCTGCAAGATATGTTGGATAAAGAGGAGTTATTGTGGCGACAACGGGGTAAGGCACAATGGATGCGTGAGGGGGACAAAAATACAACTTTCTTCCATGCAAGAGCTAACCATCGGCGTCGACAAAACCTAATCCACGGTTTGCGTAATGAAGATTATAATCTCGTGGAGGATAGCGAGGGTATCTCACAGATTGCCCTTGCTTATTTTCAGGCAATTTTTCGGTCTCGCGGTCCATCAGAGAACGAGTTGGCTGCAGTTTTAAATTTCATACAACCACGAGCAACAAGTGCTATTAACCAACATTTAGGTCGACCTTTTTCTCGTGAGAAGGTCTACAGTGCTTTATTTGACATGTACCCCTTGAAGTCCCCGGATCCGGACGGAATGCCGGCACTTTTCTTTCAAAAAATTTAGCATGTTATGGGTCCGTCCGTCCGTCACACATTGTCTGTTGGATTTTCTAAATAGGGGCATTTTCCCTGAGAAGTTTCATCATACCCACATTATTCTCTTGCCTAAATGTCCCAAACCAGAGGTTATGACGCAGTTCCGTCCTATTAGCTTAAGTAATGTTATCTACAAGATTGCCTCCAAAGCCATTGCAAATCGTTTAAGACCTTGCATGTCAACTCTTGTGTCAGAAACCCAGTCCACTTTTGTTCCTAATCGCATAATCACTGATAATGCCCTAGTTGCGTATGAAGTCAATCATTTCATCAAACATCAAAAATCCAGGAAAGCGTATATGACCCTGAAGCTGGATATGAGCAAAGCGTATGATAAGGTCAAATGGGTATTTCTTGAACGTATTTTGCATCAAATGGGATTACTTCCGGATATCATTGTAAGGATTAAGCAGTGCATGGAGTCTGTCTCTTATTCACTGATCCTCAACCAGCGTCAAATTGGCTCTCTGACTCCACAACGTGGTTTGCGCCAAGGTGATTCTCTTTCTCCCTACCTTTTCCTTTTCATTGTCGATGCTTTGAGTTCGATGTTACAAGCTGCGGAACGTGTCGGCGAGATTGAAGGGGTTAAGATTTGTAGAGGGGCTCCGAGCATTTCTCACATTCTCTTTGCAGATGATACTTTTATTTGTTGTCGAGCCACTCCGTCTACAACAGAATGTCTGAAAAGAATCTTAGGGGATTATAGTATGGCTTCTGGACAAGAGGTCTATTATGCTAAATCCTCTGTGGTCTTCAGCTAGCTAGAACCACATCTAGACCAGCTTCAGATACTTAGTATCCGTTAAGTACGACAAATTGAAAAATATGAAAAGTATTTAGGGCTCCCCTCGGTGGTGGGTCAGTCTCGTCGGGAGGCGTTTGCATCTTTAAAAGATCGGGTCTGGCAACGAATCCAAGGGTACGAGGAAAAATTACTATCCCAGGTTGGCAAAGAGATCTTAGTTAAGTCGGTCCTCTAAGCAATTCCAACGTATGCTATGGGCTATTTTAAGTTGCCCAAGGTTCTTTTGCAGGAAATCAATTTGATGGTAGCTTCGTTTTGATGGGGGTAACCAAGGGAAGGATAAAATCCATTGGATCGCCTGTGCGACAGTAAGCGTGATGGTGGTATGGGTTTTAGAGATTTAGAAGCTTTTAATTTGTCCATGCTCGCCAAACAAGGGTGGCGTCTCATTACTCAACCAGACTCTCTTTTGTCGCGGTTACTTAAGGCCAGGTATTACCCTATGTCTAACTTTTTCTCTGCTTTGCTCAGAGGAAATCCTTCGTATACCTGGCGGAGTATTCTTAGTACTAAGGATATCCTCAAGGCTGGAATGCGCTGTCAAGTTGGGACTGAAAAGTCCATTAAGGTTTGGCATGATCCCTGGTTACCAAGGCTGGATAGTTTTCGTCCTATTGGTGGGGCATTTAGCCCTCTAGCGGATCTACGTGTGTCTAATCTTATTAAACATTCTTATAGCAATTGGGACAAGGACCTTGTCGAACAAACTTTTAACTCGAATGAAGCCTCAACAATACTTAGCATTCCTTTAGCTCGAGTCAATCTTGCAGACCGTTGGGTGTGGCATTACTCTAAATCAGGTCATTACACGGTCAAGACCGTTTATTATGTTGCTCGGGATTTTTCTAAGCTCCAGTCTGCGACTTCTGTTGGCGAGGTCAGTTCGTCGTTAACCACAGACTGGACGTTTATGTGGCGTATCAAGGTTCCAGAAAAAATCAAAATTTGTGTTTGGCGCGCGTGTAATCAAGTTCTACCCACTCTCGAAGTTCTCATACAGCGTCATCTTGTCTCTACTTCTACTTGTCCTGTTTGTGATCTAGGAGACGAGTGGTTGTTGCACAGGTTCAGGGACTGCTGCTTTAGTCGTCAAGTTTGGGCATTGTGCCTCCTACGTCGCGTGCCTGGAATAATTTTGCGACTGAGTTTGAAGATTGGGTCCGCAAGCTTATCCACAGTTTGGACAAAGTTGGACAACAACTTGCTTTAATTGTGATTTGGGCTTTATGGTATCAGCGTAACCAAGTTATTCACGGGGAGCGTGTGCAACAACTCGGGGAAATGTCCAGCTTTGCGTTTAACTTCTTGCACTCTGCCAATCTTATTTTTTCTGATCTCACGTTTATTCACTCTGATGTTACGCAGGTACGAACGGTCTGGCGTCCTCCTCCTTCTGGTTTTATCAAGGTTAACGTCGACGCATCGTTGCTTAGTAACGGCCGCGGTGTGGGCCTGGGTATGGTGGCCCATGACAATGTCAGTCAGGTGGTTGCTTGGCAGAGCGAAGTGGTGCATCAACCCTTTACCCCGGAAGTTGTAGAAGCGGTAGCCTTGAGGACGGCGGTCCAATGGGCTTCAGAAAAAGCTTGGCACAATGTTATTTTCGAGGTTGACTGATTAGCTCTAGTGACCCGTTTCTATAGCGATACTCTGGATCACTCTTTGATACGCCTAGTGTTGGTGGATATTCACATCCTCGCTGCTTCTTTTTCTTCTTTTAAATTACAGTTTGTTAAGCGTAGTTGTAATGAAGTAGCACACTCTCTTTCTAGATGTGCTCGCTAGTCTTGTTTGAGATGTGCTTCATGGTTTGTACTAAATAGTCTATGGTGATAATATATTCCTGTTCTTCTAAAAAAAAAAAAGAATGGTAGTAATTGGTATCCTCTGCTGATTGTATACGCAAAAAATAAAGTAGGAACTTGGTCCATTTCATGTCGTTTGCATTGTACAAATAAAGTTAATTTTAATAATAGTGTTTATGTTAGGAATTAGAATACCTCAATGTAACAAGTGTAGAGAGTAAAAATATTCAATACCGGAATAAGTCTCATATATTAGGGTACACATAACCGGTGTTAAATGAAGTCTTGTCCACTTGGGCCTTATAATGAAAAAATCCTATAGTTGACATGTTACATTGGTACTCGTTCAGGTATAATAAACTCATGGAGCAACTGTAACAACAGAGAAATATGTGTCATTTATTATTGGTCAACATAACAATAATGAAAATTGCCATATATTATTCCTACACTATTAACCAAGCAAATTACACTGGAGTCAAAGCATATTAATTTAGAGGAGTGATTGCCAATAGGGTAGATAGCACATGAATTGAATTACAGATTAATTACTAGCATAGTGAATTACTCTCTCAGACGATAATAAATGTCGACTTTGACTTGTGATTTATTTTCAGGTCTACCTTAACGTAATTTATTTCATTCTGTATCAAATCAAATGTTATATTTGGACACGAAGAGTAAAAGGAAAGGAGAAATATATACATAATAGTATTTAAAAGCTGAAATTAGTGAAATCGCACTTAAAAATATTTAAGAATAGAAGAAGGATAAAGTTGAGGTATGGTGAAATGTGTGAAGATTAGTGTTAATTTATAGATCTCGACAAAGACGTTGGTATAATTTTTATATTTTATTATTATATATTTTAATTTTTTTTAAAAGTAAAAAAGAATATAATAAACTTGGAGTTGGTCCACCAAACCAGCCATTTCACGTCTCATTTGGAAACTAGCGGTTTTTGGTTTTTTTTTTTTTTTTTCTTGATTTCTATCGTGGATTGGAATATGAATTCTCGAGAAATTTCATTTTACTTTATATTTTCATAAATATTGATCCTACTACGTTTTATTTAACATGTTTTATCGTCGTCGTCGTCTTCTTCTTCATCATCATCATCATAATGAACTGAGAATATTTACTAGGTAATTTTGTATTAAATGTTTTGCGATTAAACGTAAACTGAGTTAATAACTCACTAATTATTTACCAATTGAACAACAAAAATTGTTAGAATCAATATTCGAGAAACAAAATACAAATGAATTTTGTTGTTTTCTAGGAAAATGAAAGGAGATGAAACTGACAAACAATTAAATCTAACTAATATATTGAATAGTATTTCGATTTTATATTATTCTCGTATATGACATATGAATTGAAAATTACATGATTTTGAAATTTGTAAGAATTCAAAAATAATGTTATACAAGAAAAATAAAATAATGAAAAATAAAGGTTCTTAGTTGCCAGGCTGGCTGAGGCTGAAATCCCAGCTGGAAAGCAATTCACTTGAACCGAGCCGATAGTTGGTTGATGTTGACGGCATAAAATAGAACTCTGCTGCCACGTGATCACATGCTCCCTCTCCACCATACACACCTGTATTCTCATTTCTATTTCCTTTTTTCTTTTCTGTTTCACATTCCTAATCCAGATTCCATACGGTTAAATATGTAGTAACCCGAATCCATATTCACTATGAGTGTGGATGCGGTAAATTAGGTATCACAAAGTTTCATGAGAGACGGTATCTATATAATTAATCTAGAGACGGACTATATTATCAATAAAATCATCCATGTTATTAGTTAAAACATATATGTTATTAACGAAATAAGTATTGTTATAATATAAAAAAAGACTAATGTTGACCATATAGGTGTTTTGATTAATAATATCAATGATTTTCTTGACAATATAAGCATGTCTCTAAATAGAGACCGTCTCTCAGGAGACTTACTCTATTATGTAGTTTTTTTTATATTTTTATTATTATAGTTTAAAATTAATTCGTTATCCGAATTGTTTATAGTTGACTGGAAAAAATTCAAATGAATCAACCTTTAAAAAAGGCAGAGGAATTATTAAGTTTGGCTTTTTTTTTTTTTTTTGTAAAGTTAAGTTTGGCCTACTCACTTAAAAATGATTTGTTTTTTTTTTTTTTTTTGAAACTAAAAGATGACTTTCTTATTATCCAAAACAATTCAATACAAAACCAATCCGAAGATCCTGTATCCACTGCAATATCAAACAAAAGAACGAAATATTTATCAACCATTTAGCTTTTGGCAATGCACATCCAAATCCTTGTACATGCTACTCCTAACACGCAGTATATCTATAATTTATGTGTCAATGTGACCTATAGCCTTGCAATTTTGAAAATTATGTCATTTCTATAGCAATCACTTAATTTTAAAAGTTTTAATTTATCATAGTGATTCAAACGTAACTATTTGTGGCTTTTAACAAGAACACTCAGAGAGTGGTTGACTAAGAATTAAAACATTTAGGGGTTGTTAAAACTTTGAGTTGTGTAGAAATTTATATGTTTTTAATCCGATTTTTTGAATTTAAGTTTTTAGCCAAACATACACTTAATTTTGAAAAAAAATTAAGTTTTTTTAACCCGATTTTTAGAGTTTTAGCTCTTAGTCAACTTAAGAAAAACAAGGTACAGAGAACCAATGCTTTCGAACTAGCTATTGCGATCAAACTCTCAAGCTTCTAAGTTTCTAAACACTCTCCCACAATATTTAAACTTTACGAAGCTACTGGTGAAATAGTAGAACAAGCTTCTAAGTTGCGACTATAAAAGTGTTCTTTCTTCTAAACAAGAACAAGTATTGTCTTTCCATAAACAACATATTTAGTCTTTGAAATATAAGAACTTAAGTTGAGTTTCTTGATTACTGAAGTAACTGAAACATTTTTACATAAATGATCACTGCCTTGACAAAACTACTATAAACAAACACATCAACAGGCGTGCAAAGCTAAGGAAGAAGGGAGGAAATTCGTAGTTTGGGAAACTTAGGAAAACCCCTTGGAGGAACTGGAGTATTGGACTTGGAAACAAAGAAAACGTTTAAGGTTACGTTATTAAGTTGGAAACTTATAAAAGGTATTTAACTAAGGCTCTGTTCTCTTCATCTAAACTGAACTAAATTTATCTGTAGTATAAAAAATAACTAAGTAGAACTGAACTGACCTGAACTAAACTGGACTAAATGGTTTTTCAGATGAAGACAACAGACCCTAAGGATAAGATTTTGTAACTGAACTCAACTTTATGTCTTAGTAAGTTATATGATACTACAATATTGTTAGTGTTAGGAATATTTGTTTAGATTTTGATCAGCAACCTAAT
Source organism: Plantago major (assembly GCA_026545765.1). Taxonomy (NCBI): domain Eukaryota; kingdom Viridiplantae; phylum Streptophyta; class Magnoliopsida; order Lamiales; family Plantaginaceae; genus Plantago; species Plantago major. Next base: position 42,759,348 of record CM048840.1, read on the forward strand.
AACTTATCTTAGCTCAGAAAGGTGGTTAGTACTCTTGGTTCACTTGAACACTGTAAAAGAGGAAAATCACTAAGTATGTTAGTCTAGAAAATCTTGTATAGGATGTTAGATCTCTGAATGTAATTTTTATATCTTTGAAGAAGACCAAGAAGAAGGCATCAAGCAGGAGAGTTCAACAAATTTTGAAGATTTGAAGACTGCACAAGATTGCTGAAGACAAAGGTCATCAGATACCTATGTCCAGATATCTTGAATAAACAAGTGTTTTTCATTAAACAAGTTTTGCAAAAGATATCTGAGAACACAAGGTTTCTGAACGAGAAAAAGTGCCCACAGATATCTACACTCAGATACCTGGATAAAACTATGTTTCTGGGAAACAATGTTTCAACAGGTATCTGGAGATGTGAAGGTCTCTGGAAAGGGACATGCAATGCTTCAGAAAGCGTGCATAGTTCCGTTGGCACTACAGGACAAAAATAGTACAATGCAATATATGCGCAGACAGAGACATCTGAACAAAAGAGGAAATCTCTGAAAAGAGACAACGTCTTCTGCAGTACTATTTACAGATATCAATAGTTTGAATCTCATTAAGCCTAACGGATACTATTCAAACGGCATGATTTTCAACTATAAATATCAACACTTAGAATGCTTGAAACACACCTTGAACTTACACTGAACACACCGAACGAACTTATTCATTCAAGCATACAAGCCTTCAATCTACTTATTCACTAGCTTATTGTTGCGACCAAGCTCTTGAATTCTAAGTAGCACGAAAGTTCTAAGTGTCCTGATCCTTAACAAGCATTGCTATCTGTGAAGGAGTTGAATTAAAAGATCAAGTATCTGAGATTCATTCTCTAGAACATTTAACATATACTTGGGTCAGTAAAGAACATATCACCACACATTGTGAAGTGTGTTAAATGATTCTTGTTCTATAGAGTATTCTTACATAACTGAGAAAGTTATTAAGACTACTCACCTGACAAACTACCTTAACCAACACCTTAAACGGCGTGGAATACAGGAAGTACTTAGTTTGGGAAACTAAGGAATAACTCCAAGGTTACTGAGCATAGGAAGTACTTAGTTTGGGAAACTAAGGAATAGCTCAAAGGTTTCTGAGTACAGGAAGTACTTGGCTGAGAAAGCCGGGGAATAACTCAGGGGGAACACATGGTTGGGAACCTAGTGTAAAAGGAAATCAAGGGATAGGTTTATTGTAAGGAGAACTCAATATCTATCTTAGTGAATTTCAAGTCCTGAGAAAGGGCGAGTGGATTAGTTGAGGGATTACGCCACCCTCAGATACCACTATAAAGATCTGTGTTATTTACTTTCTGCAACTTATTACTTGCTTTGTTTACCTTGCTGAGTATTTACACACTTATATCTTGCTGAGCACGTGCACTTATCACAGAAAAGTCTTCCGCTCTCTGAAATTAAGTATCAGATATCTTCACAGATATCTGAGAAATTGTGTTTATCGACAAAAGTTGTAAAAGACTATTCACCCCCCCTGGAGTCTTTTCCTTTGCCGTTATCTGGACCAACAAGTGGTATCAGAGCAGGAGGTTCCCAAGCCTACGCTTGAACCTAGATCCCAGATAAGTGCCCACTAACTGCTTTTCACCTACACTTGATTTGTCTGTTTAGTATGTTTGCTGCAGGATGTCTTTAAGTGACGCTCCAATTCTCAAGCTAGAGAACTATGAGAAATGGAAGAACAACATGATGCTCCACCTAGAAGCCATCAGTGACGAAATGATCGAAGTAATAAAGAATGACCCCATAGTCATTCAACAACTCAAGCAGGTCATGGAGGTTTCTAATGGTAGAGACAGAGTTCCCACTGATGAAGAACCAAGTGTTGGTTCATCACAAATAGGTGCGTCAACTAGTGGAAGACCTACTGGTCAAGTTGTTTATGAGTCAAAGTCCAGAGAGCTCTGGACAACAGAAGATGCTAAGAGAAATCGACTAGATGGTCAGGCACGCAATATCATCATATGTTCCACTCCAGAGCACATACAATGTATATTGTGGGGTGCAAAAACGGCGAAAGTGGTCTGGCAACTGATTGAAGAAATCTGTGCCGGCACTGAGAAAATAAAGAAAAATAAGTTCGAAGTTTTGAAGCTTAAATTCCAAAACTTTAAACAAGGTCCCACAGAGACTCTTGAAGAACTAGATTTCCGATTTACAACACTGATGAGTGAAATGGCTGCACTCGGTGAAAGTGAGAGATACTCTAACTTTGAAAAGGTTAAGACTATCGTGAGAAGCTTGGATCAAAACTGGGAACATACCCAGTATTTTTATTTCAACCAAGGAATGCCAAATATCACTCCAGTAGAACTCTTTTCCCACTTAGCTACTGTCAACTATTAAACTACTCAGAGAGAACAAATAATTGCTGAGAAAGTTCACAATGTTGCTTTAGTAACACAAGGTACTTCTGAAAAGAAGGATACCAAGGAAATGACTGGGGAAGATGCTCTTGCTGTAAAGCAAATGAGAAAATATGTCAGTCGGGAGATTGAGAGAAGAAATGCCAAAGAGAAGCTGAAAAAGCATCTTGGCTCAAACTATCACCAGTACAAAAATATGCAGCCGTCAAGCTCATTTGAACAAGCTCGACAAGAAGCATCTAATCTTGAGGCGAAATCGAAAACGATATCTATTTCTATTGTCGGAAACCTTGTCATTTTAAAAGAGACTGCCCCGTTTTCAAAAAGCTAAAGACAGGTCACAAGAAAGATAGAAGAAACTTCAAGAGAGGTCAGAGAGCTATGCTCACTGAAGAAAGGAAAAAAGATTCAAATCCAACTGGATGCTCTTGATATTGAGTCAGAATCTGAGGAAGAAGACTCAGATGACTCCAAACTACCTTCTCCAGAATTATGTGGCATCACTCATGAATTGGTTGACTTTGGTCAAAAGAAAAGGAAATTATGTGGGGTTGCTGAGGAGATCTATCCAGATTGCTCCAACATTGAGCCTTGCCTAATGGCTGACGAGGTAGCCAACATTTCTCAATTCATAAATTATGAGAGTGATGAGGAAGAAATCAGAGATTTAGAATATCTCAGAAGAGAACTTGATCTCTACAAAAGAGAATTTCAAATGGTCCGAGCTAGAGCCGACATTTTTGAAGAAGAAAAGAATTCTCTTGAAAAGGAAAATTCACAATTACTCAAGATATCTGAAAAAAAGGATGCTGAAAATGCATTTCTCAAAGCACAGATATCTGAAACGGAGAAGCTACACAAAGGAAAATGGGCACTCCACTCAAAGGAAAATAAAGATCTTCTTCCGAAATGAGGAACTCAAGAAGAAAGAACTATCTTTTCAATCCTATGCCAAAGCTTCTTACACTCTTTAAGAGATCCTTCGTAAAAAGGAGGACTTAATGACACACAAACAAATAGCTCTACTACTCAATAAGAGTGACGAAAGAATAATGTTTGTTAGTGCTGTCAAAGAAAATGGTTCTCAAATAACATACCTACAACATTGGTCGAAGCTGTTGTTGACAAAGGAAAGGCATCAACCAAACCTTTGTGTGAAAAACAAGTCCTAAAGAAAAAAGCTGGAAATGTTTCAGAAGAAACATAACACAAAAAAAGTGTAATCACCTAAAGTTCTATGTCTCTCGAAAGAAAAAAATTGCAGCAGCAAAATTTTTTTTCACATTTTTCATTAAAGAAAGAGAAGAGAGACTGAGACTCAAAGTCACGAGAAAAGAACTCGACAACACCAGTGTTCAAATGGCATCGCTGGCTATAAAGCCATCGGAAACAACTCGCCGTGATTATAAACAAGAGCAAGAACGATGGATGAAAGCCGGATTGCCATAGCAATCATCGAAGTGGAAGAAAGAACAAAGTTACGGAAGAATGCAAGGAGCTAAGTTTGCAAAAAAATCAAAAATCAGACTCAACAATCTGACAGGTATCTGAAAGCACCACGAGGAGCACCAAGGAACACACCAAGAAGCAAAATAGCTTTAAATGATAATGACACTAATCATTTACCTAAAATTCCTCCTTATGTTACAACAAGACAAAAGAATACCCCAAGGAAGTTCATTCAGAAATGGATTCCTACAGGGAGATTCTTTAGTCCAGAAGGTTCCATTGTTGGAATGAGAGCCTAACTCCATGTTTCCTGTCTTGTGCAGAATACTCTGAGGAAGAACCCGAAGTGGCATTTTTGATAGTGGATGTGGGAAGCACATGACATGAGACAAAGCAAATCTGATTAACTACAGAAATGCGATAAAGGACCAATTATTAGATTTGCTGGAGGAGATGAAAATCCAACCATAGGTTTTGGCAATCTGAAGTTTGGAGCTCTTACAATCTCTGAAGTATTACATGTAAAGGGATTGAAATATAATCTCCTAAGCATGAGTCAATTGGTAGACAAAGGGTACACTGTAAAGATCAAGTCAAAACTATGCAAAGTAATTTACAATGAGTCAAAGCAGACAGTCTTGGTTGCTAGGCGGAAAGGAAATCTCTATGTTGCTGACTGGGCATCTGCCACAACTGAAGAATGTCTCATGGTGAGTCAATCGCCCTTTCAAGAAAATTGGCTATGGCATAAAAGAATGAGTCACTTGAACTTCAAAACTCTGAACAAGCTAGCCAAGAAAGAATTGGTGGTTGGTTTACACAAAATGGTATATAGAAAAGATGGTATATGCTTAGCTTGCCAAATGGGAAAACAATCCAAAACGTCTTTCAATTCTAAAACTAGACACTCCAGTGAAAGGCCACTGCAAATGTTACATATGGATCTTTTTGAATCCTCTGTAACTAGCTATGCAGGAAAGAAGTATGGTCTGGTTGTTGGTTATGATTACTTAAGATTCACTTGGGTTGTATTTCTCAAACAAAAATCTGATGCAAGGGTTGAGATACCCAACTTGCTGAATAAGCTTGAAGTCATGAAAAATGACAAGGTATCTGTAATCAGAACAGACCATGGTACTGAGTTTGTGAACCAGTACATAAAAGAGTTTTGTACCTGCAAAGGTATACAACATCAACTATCTTCAGTAAGGACACCACAACAAAATGGTGTTGCTGAAAGGAAGAATAGGACCCTAAAAGAAGCAGCAAGAACAATGCTTGCTGACACTGAAATAAGTTAAATCTATTGGGTTGAAGCTGTTAACACAGCCTGCTACACTCAAAATAGATGTTTGATTAACAAACACCATGACAAAACTCCTTATGAACTTTTGATTGGTAGACCCCCTAGTATCAAACATCTAAGGGTGTTTGGTTGCAGATGTTTTGTTCTTAACAATGGAAAAAGAATACTTGAGAACATTTCAACCAAAAGCAGATGAAGGAGTATTTCTTGGTTATTCTCTGAATAGCAAAGCCTACAGAATCTACAACAAAAGAACGCAAAAGATTGAAGAATCTTTTTATGTAGTCTTCTACGAAGGAAACAAGAAAGTATCCTTGAATGAAGAACTCTCAGATAGGTTCAAAGAACTAATGATTAAAGATTCTGAAGAAAAAGGAAACAACTCTGTTATTCACTTAGAGGATGACTCTGACGATGAAAAGCAACCATTGCTTAGTAACAACCAGATGGCTCTAAGACATGATGAAGAATTTTCTATGAGAATTCCAGAAATGGAACAGGTTACTGAGAACCTTCATCATGAAGAGGTTTCTGAGAATGAGATTGCTGAAAATCAAATTCCAGATATCTCTAACACTGAAAAACTGTCATATATCTACGGCATTTTCCGTGTGCCAAATATCTCAGATACTGCACAAGTATCTTATCAAGATCATATTGATTCACATTCAGATCAAAATGATACTGATCCTACTAGTTCAAAATCCATTATGAAATGGATAAGAAATCATCCTGCCAAGGATGTGATTGGTCCTTTAGACCAAGGAGTTAGAACTAGGAGAGCAATTGCTGACTCTCTTTATGGATGTTTCATCTCAAACATTAAACCTAAAACTGTAGAAGAAGCTTTGAAGGATCAAGATTGGATCTCTGCAATGCAAGAAGAGTTTGATCAATTTGAGAGAAACAAAGTCTGGAAACTGGTTCCATTTGTTGACGGAATATCTGTAATTGGAACCAAATGGGTTTTCAGAAATAAAATGAATGAGTCCGGTGAAATAACCAGAAATAAAGCAAGGTTGGTTGCCAAGGGATTCACCCAGACAGAAGGACTAGATTTTGATGAGTCATATGCTCCAGTTGCAAGATTGGATGCAATTAGACTATTTCTAGCCTTTGCAGCTCATAATGACTTTAAAGTTTATCAGATGGATGTCAAAAGTGCATTCCTAAACGGTGAACTTGCTGAGGAAGTCTATGTTGAACAACCACCAGGCTTTGAGGTTTCCACAGAAAGTAGAATGGTTAATAAGCTTGTAAAGCTCAGATGGATCAAACAGCTCCAGAGCATGGTATGATACTTTAGACAAATACTTGCTGGAAAGTGGCTTCAAGAAAGGAGATGTTGATAAAACACTCTTTACTTTGAACCATGAAGGGAAACTACTTTTAGTTCAAGTATATGTTGATGACATTATATTTGGATCTAAAGACAAGCAACTTTGTGAAGACTTTGTCGAGCTCATGAAAAGTAAATTTGAGATGAGCATGATGGGAGAATTAAACTACTTCCTAGGATTGCAAGTCAAGCAACTTAATGATGGAATATTCATTAGTCAAACAAAGTATTCAAAGGATATGCTCAACAAGTTTAATCTAAAGCCTTCTGAAAAGAATGCTAAGATACCTATGAGCATTGGAACCAAAATGACCTATATTGAATCTGACAAGAGTGTTGAAGAACACAAGTATAGGAAATTGATTGGGTCTCTACTGTACCTCACTGCAAGTAGACCTGATATTCAATATGCAGTTGGAGTGTGTGTTAGATTTCAGACAAATCCAATGCAATCACACTACAACATTGCTATGAAAATATTAAGGTATGTACAGGATACTGTAGAAGTTGGACTGTGGTATCCAAAAGACAGTGGATTGAGTTTAGTTGGCTATTCTGATGCTGACTATGTTGGATCATTGCTTGATAGAAAAAGCACCTCAGGAACTTGTCAATTTCTTGGTGCCAGATTAATATCATGGTTCAGCAAGAAACAAAACTCAGTTGCCACATCTACCACAGAGGCTGAATATATTGTTGCTGGGTGTTGTGCTTCACAGATATTGTGGATACAACAACAACTCAGAGATTATGAGATCAATGAAGAGAAAACTCCGATTTTCTGTGACAACACAAGTGCTATTGCCATAAATCAGAATCATAAGTTTCATGCAAGAACAAAGCACATTGATGTTAGACATCACTTCATTAGAGATCATATTGAAAAAGGCAATATAGAGATACTCAAGATTGGTACTGAATACCAACTTGATGATATATTTACAAAGCCTTTGCAAGAAAGCAGGTTCTTAACCTTGAGACATAGTCTTGGGTTAATGGAGCTACCAAAGGAACTGAAAAGTTCTAATCTCTGAGACAGAAATTCAGAAAGGAGAAAGATATCTGGAACAGGCATATAGATAATTCAAGGAAAAAAGGTATCTGAGACAGGAACTCAGTATGATTGAGAAGGGAAAAGAAGAGATATGATATCTGGAACAGGAATCCAGAATTTCAAAGGCAAAAGGTGAAACACTTAGCAAACAAGTATCTGAGACGGGTACTCAGATATCAAAGGTTGAGGGTAAAATGGCTATTTAAAGATTTCTGAGATAGGTACTCAGATGTCTATGAGATCACTTAGTGAGGGGGAACACAAAAGAGAATAGTACAACTGTCTGCAGTCAACTACTCTCTTGAAATTTGTATTATTTCTATCTTTGTGTAAAACATGAACAGATACTGTGTGTGAGATAGACTCAGATACAAAATTGTCCCTTAGTCACACAGAAGAGATGTGATTCAGATAGCTAATCGCCAAAATTCATTAATTGGGCACAATCACATGGGTTGATTGTGATCATTGCTGGAAAAGCAATCCCAACCATTGATAAAACGGGTGTTCCATTTTAAAGACCAAGATTAATTCTCAGTAAAAAGTAGTGGACTGTAAAAATAGTTATGGCCCACTAGCATTTAATGCAAAGTAGTCTTTCACCCACGCCTTACTGCACGTACACAGATACAAATGCACAAAATTAATTTGTGTATTTTTGCCTGTTGGAATTACACTGATATATATATAGGATTTTGGCAAAAGGAATCACTTTCGCCTAATCCTACATTTGCTCCTGCACAAAAATTGCAAAATACTCTCAAATCTCCCTGCAATTTTCTCTGCAACTACTGATTCCTTCTTAGTTTTTCTACAAAGAATTACTAATCCTTTACCCTAATCTCTTTCCAAATTTCAAAAACTACTACTATTTAAAGAGATGGCTCACAAACGTGCTTCTACTCAGAAACCCAAGTTACTACCTCTGGTACTGTTGAAAAGCAAGCACCAGTGTTGGTTATCACGAACAATCGATTGATAGGAGACTTCAATCCTGATCATTGGACTTCAAATCACAGGATGATTTGGGGTGGTGCCATGATTGAGGAATACCTTGTTGCTGCAATAGAAAACCAGGCTGACAGGAAGTTGGTACTTGATATGCTTGAAAAGGCACAGATCAAGGGTTTTCTATCTGCTTTTTCCAGTGGAATCTCTTCACTGGATGTCCTGGAGTTTTACAACAACTCCACAATTATTTCCAAAGTATCTGAAGGCACTGAGACAGTGTCTATCAAGACTAAAGTCCAAGGACAGGAAATCCTGTTGGATGAAACAGCTTTCTGTGAGCTGTTTGAGCTTCAAAATCTCGGAAAGGATTTTGAAATTGACACCAAGGATGAAGATCTCCTTGAGGGTGTCAAAAATCTCTACAGTGATGTGTGTGATCTTGACAAGCCAGACACACCCATAGACTTTAAGCTTGCAGACATAAGGACCAGACATCTGTTGGTTCACTGGGATGTGTTGGCATGTATCCTTCACAGATGCTTTGATGGTCTACAAGGAGGTGCTGACCAGATCAGCCAAGAACGCTGGATGATGATGTTCTTGTTGAATCAACAAAACAAAAGACTGAAAAACCCTTTTAATTGGGGGGAAGTACGCCTTCATGAAATTTGTGAAGAAGATACAAGGCTTTGAGCCTAAAATCGTTAAGGGCCTTGCTGAGCCAAAAGCCACAGTAAGCTATGGATTGAAGATATGCTACTTATTGGAGTGCCTTGGCATTGAGCTTAGAGAGACGACAGACATTGCCAATAGTAACCTACTCTACAAATATGAGTATATAAACATGATGAAAAAGGTTACTGCATCTCAGAAAGGTTCCAAGAAACGAAAGACTAATGGGGGTATCTGAGGGTTCCGTTGCGACCAAAAAGCCCAGAACTTCATGAAAGAAGTCTGCTGGCAAATCAGAAGGCATACCCATTGTGGATGTCGACTCTCAGATATATGTCGCCACTGCTGATGAACTCATCAATAATGATGAACTCATAAATGCTGCTAAGACCACAGCTGATGAACTCATCAATGCTGCAGAGTGCCTTGCTGATGAACTTATCAATACTGATAAAAGCAGTGAGAAACTTCAAACACTCTCTGTAGAAGCAGCAGGGATTGTTGATAATTCAGTCCCAAATTTCGATGAGGAATCTGAAGATGAGGGGGAAACCATAATCCCCAAGGTTGCTGAAAGAGCAACAAGTGCAGAGGTTGCTGAGAAGGCAACTAGTTCAAAGGTTGCTGAAGAAGCAACTTTGTCCAAGGTCACTGGACAAAACACACCATCAGAGCAAGTAACACTTAAGCATATTGAAGATGCTCTGATGAGTGGCAACTTCGTGTTGGAGGATACTGCCATTGCCTCAACACTTAAAAGTCTGTCTAAAGCAGATCTGGATAGGCCCCATACAACATCACCTTCTTCATCCAGATCAGAATCACCACACCAACCACAACAGCCAATAGTGGATGCTGTTGAGATGATACTTAAGTTACAACATGAGATACCAGAATCTTTCCTTGCTGAAGAAAAACATGTAAAGGAACAGGTTCCCCAACTCAATGAGAGGGATCAAACTGAGGCATCTGCTCAGAAAGATCAACCAGGAGAGGCAACTGAGTTGCACACTCAGGAAAGGTCTGAAGTACCTGAAACTTCAAACAAAGAAGCTGAAATTGAACAACAAGACCAAAGCATAGAAGGGTCACAAGTTCCAGAGACCAATCAGCCTGACACTGCTCAGGTAGCTGAATGGTTTAACTCTCTACTTGTGATATTTTATGTTTATAAATCTTGTTACTTATAAAACTTTCTTTGTCACAGGCTGAATTAGAAACAAAAGAACAAGAGGAAGCTGCAAAGCTTGCCTCAGAGACTGAGAAGGAGGCTCCCATAGCCTCACCACTTAAGGAACCTGAGCCTGTATTACAGGTGGAAAATAGTTTCTTAAGACATAAGTTTTTAGATATCTATTGTACACACTTGACTAACTAAGTGTTTGTTTCTAATAGGCTCCAACTGAGAAGAAAAATGGATAGACTGAAAAGTCTATCTCTTCAGAGAAGAATCCAGAGACTCCCAAGGTCTCTGAGAAACAAGTATCTGAACCTTCTGCAGAGAAGGTATTTCATTCAGATACTTATAATCTTTAAAGACAAATCTCTGATCATTTTTCTCAAACTGACACTTTCTACTTACAGGTTCAAAAAGAAGTAGAAGTTTCTGGGGAATTGCCCACACAATCCCCGCAACCAATGAAAATTGATGAGGCATCAAAGCCTTCATCACAAGAAAACCTTCCAGGGACTGCACAAGTCTCTGAAAGACAAGTATCTGAGCCTCCTACCGTGGAGGTAATTGACTTCTCAGATATCTGAAATTGTCTAATGTAGTTTTCTTGCTCAAATTTTCGAAGTGTTATGTTTTTAATCTCAGGTTCAAGCAGAAAGAAATATCACTGAGGATCAGACTTCCCAGTCTCCTCCTCATATCCAGATATCTGAGGCACCTAGAACCTCACTAGTCAAGTCATCTGAGCCTGTCACACAGGTAACTCAGATACCTTTATACTCTAAAGCCCATATATCTACTTTAGTTTTGAAACTAATTCAGAACTCTTTCTTTCAGGCTCAAACAAGTGCCACTAAGGTCCCTGTTGATGAGAATAAGGACCTGCTTCCTTTTTTCAAGGAACACACTTTGCCAAAGCACCTAAAATGCTTCAAGAAATGGCAAAAGCTTCGATGCTCCGATCTATCTGAGATCATAAAGGTGATTGATCACCCCATAAGGAGAGCACGAGCCCTTGACTTGGAAAATTATGTCCATGCTATGTTCCCCACTGAACAATACTCTTTTGGAACATTAATGCATAAGGACTTCGTCAAGGAAGTAGCCAGAAAGCTTATTCAAGCTTTTAACCAAGCAGATGGTCAGACCAGAATGCAGATGGCATTCAAGCCTATTTTTTCCCAGACTCTACAATTCATACCCTCTGAGCAAGAGGAAGTAAATGGGCAAATGATCACTATTCCAGAAGTGATCAATCTGGTCTCTGAAGATGAAGAAGAGAAGGAGACTGGTGAGAATGGCTATGAAGAACCTCCTTCTGACCATCACAAGGATGAGGATGATAAGAAGGATGATGATAATGCCCCTACACCAGGGACAGGAGGGACACAAGGTAATAATATCTCAGTTGCTGAAAAGCACACTAAGAGGACATCACAAAAATCCCCTCCTCCATCTCCTCAGGAATCTACCCATCCACCCCCCCCCCCCCCAACAAAAAGACTCTACTGAACAAGTAGTTGAACACTCTGAGGACAACACTCAGAAAATATTGGATGCACAAGCCAGAGTTGCTCAACTCAAACAACTGTTGGAGGAAGAACAACAACTAAATCTTCAACTGGAAGAAAAGATAGCTGAATCTAAAGCAAAGCTCCAAAAGATTGAAGATCAAACAATCAAGAAAATGGAAGCTTATGCTGAACTGAAAGAACTCCAGCTTGCTGTTCAGGCAATTGCTGAGGAATTAGATACTGAGCAAGTATCTGAAGACAAGCATGATGCTAAGGCTAGATTACCAAAAGATGTACCATCCTCCTCACTGAAAGGAAAGAAGCCCATCTCTGAGATGGTTGCTGGACTAGAGAACATTGATGAAAATGTCCAAGAGGATGAAGATCACTGGGCTGATGACTCAGATGATGAAGAAGAGAAGAAATTGGCAGACCACCGAAATGAGCACTTGGTGGTGTCTCATTTGAAAAGGAAGCTGATTGCTCCTGAAATCTTCAGCAAGCTGCCAAATGTCAACTCCATTGAATACTTAAACAGATATCAAGTACTGGCTAAATTGAAAAAGGAGTTGTCTTCTGAAGATAAAGCCGCCATTGCATCAGTCCCTGTAGAGATGAAGAAATTCACTGAGCTCATCACTCAGAGAACAACAGTCTGGTCATTGCTCAGAAAGACCTAGGCATGGTTAGGGATGATGACCAAAACTTGGCTGCAAAAGCATTTGAAGAGGCTAGCTATGCTGCTGGAAAAGCAGATGCTATTAAAGGTCCACTGGCAGAGCTCACTGATAAGGAAACTTGTCTTATCAAACAAAATCAAGAGCTCAAGGCTAATCTGGAAAAGTGGTTGCTGCTTACAACTATCTGCAAGGCAACTTTGACTCCCTTTCATAATCTTTTGTGATTCTTAGTCAGTCAACAATGACTAAGGGGGAAGGATTTCAAGGTGCTCAGAGAGGAAGAGGAAACAAAAGAAAAACTGAACAACCACCTCTCAAAATAAATGAGCCCTCCTCCAGTCAGACTGCTCTACAGATAGTGGCCACCACTTAGCAACTTCCTGAAAAAGGAATGACAACAAGGGCCAGGGCACATAAACCTCCAAGGGATACCAAGGCTCCAAGGAGAAGACAAGTGATAGGGGTTGATGAGTAAGAAGAAGAAGAAGAAGAAGAAGAAGAAGAAGAAGAAGAAGAAGAAGAAGAAGAAGGCCAAATCAAATTCCAGGGCAATGAAGAAGGCTGCAAATCACCTAACAAGAGAAATCTGGAAGATGATGATGAAGATGAGGATGAAGATGAAGCTCCTCTTCACAGAAAAAGAAGAAAGGTTGATAGCCTAACTGAACCCTTAGCTGCAAAGCCAATAGCAGCTAAAACACCATCTGGAAATACCAAGTCAATCTAGGGTGGTTCTTCAAGCAATCCAATGGAAAACTTAAGGCAAAGGAGGAATAGATTGAGAGCTGAAAGAAGAAAAGGTCAACTTCCACTCAGGCCAGAAGAAGCCAGAATTGAGTATGTGAAGACTGACAACAGCTCCTCCTCCTACAGGTGTATTCATCAGAGGAATGGATATTGGATACTGGAACTCAAGCACTTGCTTGTAAATGAAAAAGGATTTCCAGTACCCATCCATTAACAACTTATGGCATGGAGAAAAGATAAGTCAATCTTGATCAACACCAATCATGTCAAAGCTTGGTTGGATTTTGAAGTTATCAAGAGAGTTGAAGCCATGAGGAAGGACCTTAATGATGAATGTCCTTATGGAAAACCTGATGATGTGCATAGAGTCCCAAACCTCACTGGAACAGGCACAAGGCCAAGACTTGCTGTGGAACCCTTTGAGTCATTCTACATAACTGAAAATCAATTCAAGGGTGACATCAGATATCTGAGGATCATATATGATTACTTCAAGCTATCAGATATCAGAATTGAGCATGCCTGGAAACGGGGAAAGTATTTATGGGTCAAACACTTTGCCAAGAAGAATCCCACCAAATCATACAAAGAAGTATGTGGTTATGCCAGAGACACTGAGATGTTGGTCAGAACCTTGCTCTTTGACTACTCAGATGATATCAAAAGATTTGGAGATAGGGAGTGTGCAAATTGATCCTTGGAGCTACTGAAGTTTTGAAGACTTGAAGACAAGTTAATTAGGATGTTTACTTGGAGCTTGGTTACTCCTGTTGTCCTAGTTAACTATGTATTATGTATCTTGCTGATTGTGCTTTAATATTGTTTTATCATTGTAAAAGTTATCTGTAAACTTTACTTGTAACATATCTGATGAACCTACTCTCATATATCAATCTATAAAAAGATAACTTGTCAGCAAAGATCACACCTTGTGATTTGGTTGATGTTTACTTTCTTCACTTAATTTAAATGAACTGAAAAGATCATAAGAAATGATTAAGTGTTAGATTGTTCCCTCTTCCAAGTTGTAATAGGTTTTAAAGATAGTCATCGTTGACTGATCAAAAGGGGGGAGATTTGTTAGGGATATTTGTTTAGATTTTGATCAGCAACCTAATGACTTATCTTAGCTCAGAAAGGTGATTAGTACTCTTGGTTCACTTGAACACTATAAAAGAGGAAAATCACTAAGTATGTTAGTCTAGCAAATCTTGTATAGGATGTTAGGTCTCTGAATGTAATTTTTATATCTTTGAAGAAGACCAAGAAGAAGGCATCCAGCAGGAGAGTTCAACAAATTTTGAAGATTTGAAGACTGCACAAGATTGCTGGAGACGAAGGTCATCAGATACCTATGTCCAGATATCTTGAATAAACAAGTGTTTTTCAATAAACAAGTTTTGCAAAAGATATCTGAGAACAAAAGGTTTCTGAACGAGGAAAAGTGCCCACAGATATCTACACTCAGATACCTGGATAAAACTATGTTTCTGGGAAACAATGTTTCAACAGGTATCTGGAGATGTGAAGGTCTCTAGAAAGGGACATGCAATGCTTCAGAAAGTCTGCATAGTTCCGTTGGCACTACAGGACAAAACTAGTACAATGCAATAAATGCGCAGACAGAGACATCTGAACAAAGAGGAAATCTCTGAAAAGAGACAACGTCTTCTGCAGTACTATTTACAGATATCAATAGTTTGAATTTCATTAAGCCTAACGGATACTAGTCAAACGGCATGAATTTCAACTATAAATATCAACACTTAGAATGCTTGAAACACACCTTGAACTTACACTGAACACACAGAATGAACTTATTCATTCAAGCATACAAGCCTTCAATCTACTTATTCACTAGCTTACTGTTGCGACCAAGCTCTTGAATTCTAAGTAGCACGAAAGTTCTAAGTGTCCTGATCCTTAACAAGCATTGCTATCTGTGAAGGAGTTGAATTAAAAGATCAAGTATCTGAGATTCATTCTCTAGAACATTTAACATATACTTGGGTCAGTAAAGAACATATCACCACACATTGTGAAGTGTGTTAAGTGATTCTTGTTCTATATAGTATTCTTACATAACTGAGAAAGTTATTAAGACTACTCACCTGACAAACTACCTTAACCAACACCTTAAACGGCGTGGAATACATGAAGTACTTAGTTTGGGAAACTAAGGAATAACTCCAAGGTTACTGAGCATAGGAAGTACTTAGTTTGGGAAACTAAGGAATAGCTCAAAGGTTTCGAAAGTCAGAAGTACTTGGCTGAGAAAGCCGGGGAATAACTCAAGGGGAACACTTGGTTGGGAACCTAGTGTAAAAGGAAATCAAGGGATAGGTTTATTGTAAGGAGAACTCAATATCTATCTTAGTGAATTTCAAGTCCTGAGAAAGGGCGAGTGGATTAGTTGAGGTATTACGCCACCCTCAGATACCACTATAAAGATCTGTGTTATTTACTTTCTACAACTTATTACTTGCTTTGTTTACCTTGCTGAGTATTTACACACTTATATCTTGCTGAGCACGTGCACTTATCACATAAAAGTCTTCCGCTCTCTGAAATTAAGTATCAGATATCTTCACAGATATCTGAGAAATTGTGTTTATCGACAAAAGTTGTAAAAGACTATTCACCCAGTCCATAGTCTTTTCCTTTGCCGTTATCTGGACCAACAGTTAGATTTCAAATAACATATCAACCCCAAACCACATTGTGTTTCCTGCAACATTAGTTAGTTATATGACAGTACTACAATATTGTTAGATTTCAAATAACATATCAACCCCAAACCACATTGTGTTTCCTGCAACAACCATGTTTCTTAAGGAGACATATGCTAGAACCACAATGTCGTTCATCTAAATTAAATGTTCAACTTGTAACTAACATACGTTGAAAAATAGCGAAAACAACATGGGCGCCGCTTACCCATACATTTATAATACACAATCCGACAAATAATGACTATAGCTATTATATGTAAATAAAAATACTAAGCACATAAACATATATATATCACACAACATTTCCAAAAATAAAATATTTCTAACAATATGATTATATTTATGAAATACAATAACATTTCGAACCATAAACTAAATCAAAATGAATTAACATATAAACTCAAAATAAACTATGAAAATGAATCTTACTTGAGAAATGGGAAGAGAATTATGCTGAGTGGCAACGACTTTCTGTTAGTGGCGGTGGTAAAGACGGATCGGTGATCAAGGCGAGGGTGGTGGTGCTGCCGCACTCGGTCATGGTAGAGGCGGAGTGCGGTGGTTGACGGTGATCTGGTGGAGGCGGAGATGTGGAGGAGCAGCGGCAGTGGTGGTGGAGGTCGGAGGTAGTGGTGGAGGACGAAGAAGAAGAGAGAAATGAGGACGAAGAAGAAGAGACATGAAACCGCGAGGGTTTTCTTTTCATCCACGGTCTCATTTATATTGAATTTAGTGGTTTAATAATAATAAAAATAATAAATTTAATAATTTCATTAAATAAAAAATAGGTAATTTGAAAAAAAATAGTTTTTAAAGGGTAAATTTGATATTTTACAAAATATTTGTAATCTTTTATTTTTAAATATTCATAGGCGAAACGGCGATCGCGTTGTCACCAAAAGGCCATTTCATATAGAATGTTAGATCAAATATCCAATAGTATATAATCAATTGTCGGACATGGCAAATGGAGCTTTGATAGTAATAGATTGTTTAAGCTCTACAGTCACGTCAATCTCAACGAGTATCCTGGCATATGAGACCCTGAGTTCTTTGGCTGTGCACTCATCCATCATAATATCTAAACTGTTCGCTATTTTGCCGATCCCCCCCCCCCCCCCCAAATAAATCAGTGGAAGCTGAGGCAAAACGACCCAAATAGGCATAACTCTGAACAAATCATCCTTCAACACAAAGTTAGCACTCTAGTGTTTAAGAAACATAGGCTTTTTATAGATCGTATAAGGGCCTTTAGACATCATAGCATCAACATCTTCCTTGTTCATAAACCGAATAATGAAGTAACCTTCATCATTATAGTAAAGTTCAGGTAAAGAGACAAAATTCCAGACCTTGCTCATAAACTGTCGAACTCCATTCATCGATAAGTCATCCCTTGCGTACACGATTAAGGAATTCTTCCAAAATTGCAGCTCTGACTTGATATCATCTTCTTCAATGACAACCTCAATCTCTCCACCAGTTATCACAGGTGAGGAATAATCCAAAGAAGCTCCATGGCCAGGAAGACGGTTGCCTCGAATCACAGCAGCCCATGGAATTGCTTCACCCCAATACCTAAATCAAGTTCAGGTAAAGACGATTTGGGGTAAATCTCGATTGGAGCTACCACTTTCTTTGGTCGCCCACGCGCTTGTTTCACCATATTTGTGCAATTACACACTTAGTAGGTGTAAGTCGCACCTACACAGCAGAGCATATTTATTTATAAATTTCCAACCATACAATTTACAATTATTTATTCTAACTAACTTTCTACATGAGGAAACTTTCTATAATTTTTAAATCTTGCTTTTCCTGATAAGAAAGTGTGGTGAAATGTCATGAATGTCCTTCTATTTTTTATTTGCATTCTAATTATATATTTTCTTTTACCACATTTATCATTTAACCCCTAAAACTGATATAACAAAAAGACACCAAAATCTATTTCTTCATATATTCTACCTTTCTTCTTCGTTAATATTAAATTTAAAAAAAGTTATTAAAAAAAAGATTGGAGATTCCATGAAAGTTAAAAATAAAAAAAAGGTGGAGCTTCTACCATTATAGCTCGATTGGAAGCTCTCTGAATTCGAAGCTTCCATTGGAAATATATTTCTTTTAATTTATAAATTCAAGGAAGAAGAAAGGATGAAATTATGAAGTATTTTATGATAATATTGTAAAAGAAAAAATATTTGAGTCAAATGTTTAATAAGATGAAACTTTATTTTTATAGAAATTGTGTATTGTGAATAAATGGAGGGGTAATAAGATTTTCATATGAAAGTCACATTATTATTTTAGAACTAAAAAAAAATGCTATTTTAAAAGGTAGTCTGATGTAAATAATAGTACTTGATTTTTAATCCAAAGCCTAACTTTGTGAATAATATTACTGCAATTTTAAAGGTAACAAACTTTCATAAATTTTGTACGGAATATACTATCCTATTGTATGTTCATAAGTTTTGTACGGAAGATACTCGTAAATGTCACATTTTTATTTGGAAAATAAGTTACTAACTTGGACAAAAAATTTAGAGAAGGTACCAAGCTCAATTTTGACATCGTCACAAAGTCTTGAAAGATACGTGCATTATTGAGAGACCTGAGACGGACTATATTCTTAATTATATGTATAATATTTTAAACATATCAATAATGTTATAAATGACATTTTATGTAATTTATTTATGTATATCACCGATGTTATTAGTAAAAACTTGTAATGTTTGTATCAATTTTGCCATTTTACTTACACGGTCTATCTTGGAAGAGGCGTGCATTATTGAGAGACCTAATGGACGGACTGATATTCATAAGTATGTGTATAATGTTTTATAAATGAACATTTTATGTCATTTATATGTATATATATGTATATCACCGATGTTCTTGGTAAACCTGTAATGTTTATGGGTATAACTGTAATATTTGTCGATCTCATTTAGTCTCTCTATAACTACGGTCTCTCAGGACACTTCCTCACGTAATTAAAGGTACTAAAATATAAATTTCATCTTATACTTAACCTATAAAATTACTTAACTTTTAGAAATTTTGTATAAAAGACACTAGGTGTAAATGTAACAATTTTTCAATTTCTTACACCTAATTTGCTTAACTTTATAAAATTATGAGAGAACATGTATAATAGTATAGTACTTCTAACTGTAAAAGTAAATAATAAAATTAGTTATAGAAGTAGATTGTGATTAAGTGAAAATTTATTTAGCCTCCATAATGATTTAGAAACTCATAATTTATACAAAGGTTTATATAAATAAATTTGATTAGTAGAATTTTTCCTCAATATGTTGGGTAGAAAAAATGAGAAACATAACCACTTTCACAGCTTTATCTCTCGTCTCTTCTGTATTTGCATGATAAATATCTGAAATGCATTCACGCAAAGTAAAATTTATTAATTAGATAAATAGTTAAAAATTATGACAGCTGTGGGATTTGAACCCACGCCCTTTCGGACCAGAGCCTAAATCTGGCGCCTTAGACCACTCGGCCAAACTGTCATATAGCTTGTAAAAGACAAAACCCTTGTTAATGTTGGCAATGCTTTTCGAACACTTCGACAGGAAGGATACAAACTTTCCTCATGTTCAATAACTCGTCCCTTTATTACTAAAACAAATACTACCTCCATTTCAGAAAAATTATTACATTTTGACGATTATTGTCTTGAATTTCGATTGAATTACTCATAAACGATAATAGTAAATAATTTAATAAAATTATATAATAAAAATTTAATTACTAAATTTTCATTATATAATTTTAATAATTTATTCATTAATATCGTTTAAGAGTATATTGTAATCAAACGCGGAGACAGTTGATCGCAGAATAGTAAAATGTAACACTTTTTCTGAAATGAAGGGAGTATAATGTATATACACTTGATGCAAGTACCATTTAGTTATAATGGCTTGCCTGTATGATTAAAATGGAATATAAGCCCATCGTGTGATTCATGACGCATAAGTTTACTCGTAGTAATTACTTTGTACTAGTACTAGAACATACGTGTGTTTAGTCTTGTAAAGCAAATCATGTTGCATTTGAAGCTACCAATGCACGTTCTTCCAATTTGGTCAAATATAATCATGTTATTAGTACATAAATGTGTGATCAGTCACAGGTCTAAAGATAATATGAGTTGTATGATTGAGTATAATGTTATCTGCACACACATAACTATACATCCATGAGTTTATTTTAAAATAGTGCATTCACTTTAAAAAAATATGTTAAAAGGTAGTAAAGTAAACTTTTAAAGTTAATAAAAAGTAAGGGTTTGTAAGTACATTGCCCTAAGTATTTGTAGCATTCTAATAGTATTGACTACAGTGCTATTAGTGCCCCTAGTCATGTTTTAAGAGTTTTAGGTCACCATGGACTGGGATAGGATCTTACGATGTCAAGTGAGCTCGCAAATAATAAGTTTTTAAGATATTTCAAGAAAAAGTTTCAAGTTAAAGTTAAAAGTTTTAAAGAACCTTCTAAGTTAAAAAGTTAAAAGTAGAACTAGTTGCATTGCATTAAGATTTAAAGGATTAAAAGATTTAAAATACATGAAAATAGAAACCTTAGGTCATGACACATGCATGTAGCTTGCCCAGACAGTTATCGCGACTGACCTCGTTCTATAATATACTCATATATAATTAAGTACGAAGCCGATCTATTGGAGTGAGCGTTGCCGGAGTAGTGATCACTATACATTTACCATTTTCAGTTTCAAACTTTTCTAAACATTATAACGTTTCTAGCATTTTACTATATTTTATGGTTGTGGTGCATATTTTTCTAGCTCACAAATTCGTATTAAGAATTTCCATGTCAAGATTAAGGACGAATCATCGAACTACGTCTATTATTTTATAAGTCTAAGCTTATTAAGTCATGAGTGTACGAACTAGCGCATATCATATTTTACTGAGTTCGTCCATTGAAAATATGTACTTCCTCTGTTCCGGATCAAGCTTCCCGCTTTGACTTTTTGCGGTCAAATTTTTCCAACTTTGACTATGCTAAAGTTTCATTATATAAAAAAATTGAACATTTTACATTTGCGGTTTAAGATTAATTCATAGTCAAAGTTAAAAAAATTTGACCGTAAAAAGTCAAAACGATAAGCTTAATCCGAGACGGAGGAAGTAAAATATAAAAACATTACCACAAATTTTAATGTTTTACTATCATTTATTTTAATATTTCAAGAGAATCCAAAGCTGAAGTTTAATGTATCAACTAAACTAATGAGATACACTATCAGATGTGAAATTTAGTGCAAAGCCTTGGATTCTTTGAAAAGTGCATATGGGGTAATGTGTCCAAAGTTGAAGATAATTTCATTTGTAAATTGTAAATTTGTATTGGCCCCTCTGGGAGTGTTGGGTGTCATAGACTCGTACACTCGTGCCCTGTATTTTTGTCAAGTGCCAGAATGGGAAACTAAAGTTTGGAAAAGTATTTGTTTAATTAATTGTTTCCACTTTTACCAAACACACAGTACTTTGTGTTCATTGATACCCGAGTCCTTTTTTATTCACACGTCCATGTTTATCTTATTGTTGGATAGCTACGGTTAAAAGTTAAAAGCTGGATATTATTCTTTAGATCTGATCATCGGACTTATAAATAATTAGTATACCTTGTGTTTCACAATAATAAATGATTCGTTAGTTCAATTTCTTTTCGACGATATTTAATAAATTCAATACTAGTTTATTGTATGTAGAGAGATATACATGATATAGATTGGAGAATTGTTAGAGATTAAAGAGAGAAATAAATAATAAATAATACAAAAAGTATGATATATACTTTGTGAGGTTATTGTGATTTTACTTTTGTGCTATTTATAAAAAAGACTACATTAATAATGAGCGATGCGGATCTACCCCACTAATGCTATGGGTCCAAGTGGCACTATTTAACCAAAGTAATTAAAATGAAAAAGTAACCATGATTAATAAATATTTACTAAATAATAAAAATATTGATTGTTTGGTACAGAGTTAAAAGGTAAGTTAAAGTAAAAAAAAATTAGTTGATGACTAATAACTGAGTTAAATGTGAGTTATAGAAATTGGTGTTTGGTATAAACTTAAAATTTTATAGATTTATAGGGTTGTTATATAGGTGTGCGTAAAATAGAATTGATGTGTGTAAGAATGAAGTGATATATTTGATTTATATTTAAAGTTATTTGATTGGTTTTAATGTTGTTTGATTGATTTAAGATTGTTAATATGATTGAAAAGGTAAAGAGAGATGAAAAGTAGGGTGGAAAGAAAAGGATAATTGTTAAGTGTAGTATAAATTAAGTTAATATTTTTGAATTTTAAATTGATGAGAAATGCTTGAATTTTTCTTAACTTAGTTTTTGTTACTTTAGTAGTATAACAAACACCCGATAGTGACCTGGATTGCGGGATGGGGATTATCACATAAAAAATGATTTTAATTGAAAATAGAATAACTCTATATTTATTTCAATCAATTGTTTTAAATATAAGTTCAAATAGACCATATCTATAGAATAATATTCCAAAGTTAAAAATTGATGGTTTCATTTCATGGTTTAGTTTCCGCTGCACACATTTTGTTTCATGTTACTTTAACTTGGGTTAGTCCTACTCCCTCCGTCCGTCCCAGATACCTTCATGTATCAGGGTTGGCGCGCAGTTTTATGTGAAAAATTAAAGTAATGATAAAGTATGAAAAAATTAATTGGACAAAAGTGTATTTAGTGGCAAAATGTGTTTGTGTGCAAAATTGAGATTGTTTATTATTTATTGGATGTGAATAACTTCATTTTTAGTAATGTATGAAGTTATGTGGGACTGTTAAAAATGATAAATGTATGAAGTTATGGGGCCGATGGGAGTACCATTCTAAAATCCTTGAACTTGTGACTCCTCCTTCACCTTGTTATTCTTGTTCTTGTTTTCGTCGTTGTATTATTTTACACAATGGAGAACCATTACAGCTAATCTGACATGCACCTAAGTAAACCCGTCAAATTACACAAGCAAAGTTAACTGGAACTAACATATTCTTACTTCAGAAGTCTTAGATCACAAATCCGGTCCAAATGAAAAATACAAAATTACAAATAGTTGATGAAGTTGGAAATTTTAACTAATGAACCACCATTTTGGATTTTCCACTCCAACATGTAAAATTTGATAAAAACGGATGAATCCACTATCAATCATACTAGTTAAAAAGTTAAAACATACATGCTTGAATAAGCCAAAGAGAACGCAAGTATGTTCTGAAAGAAAATAACGAACTTTTGGCACGCAATCTTAAATGAAAATTTTAAAAATAAAAGATTAATTATGAAAAGTTGTATTTTAAAATGACAAATGTATAATTTACTAAAGTTAAAGATTTTTTATTATTTACTGGGCTTATGTAATGTACAAAATTTTATGATACGATTAAAAGTGACAAATATATAACTTTTATGAGACGATGGATAGAAGTAGTACTAGAAATCTCAATTGGCTAACCAACTGAACTGAAAACTTATAATCACAGGACTAACTTGGAAATAAACAATCCCGGTACACCCTTTAATTTGATGTTCAAAATGTAACTTTAATGTTATTTCCAGAAGTTGTTTTTTCAGGTCTTTTATTTCAAGATTTATAGAACTAAGAGTGTCAAGCTTCCAGTTTTTAGCTTCCACTCGTTGGGGACCACAAGAAACAAAAATTCGGGAGTAGATAAATATACTCAATAAAAACAAGGCCATCTTCTGGGCCCAACGTACGAAAAACAACTGGATAAAGGTGGGAGATGCAAACAAGAAGCTTTTCCATGCATATGCATCTCACTAATCCAGAAGAAATTTTGTACTCCCTCCGTCCCACACCAGTTGTTCAGTTTTGCCATTTTGAGCGTTCTGTTCCAGTTGTTCTCACCAATTCAGAAGAAATTTTATACTACATGGTATCAAGGATGACAATGGTCACTGGATACTATACCAAACTAAGATATTGGAAGAATTCTACATTTTCTTCAAAAACCAATCCCAAGCCCAGGATACAGACCATGACCCTTTTCTCAATCTCCAAACCCCCTCACTCACAGATCAAGATAACCTCTCTCTTATATCCCCTGTCACAGAACTAGAAATTATAACAGCTCTCAAATCTATTGGACATGACAAAACACCTGTCCAGACGGACTAAACAACAAATTCTATACCTCTAAATGGGAAACTTTAAAAATCCATATTTACAAAATGGTCCAAGATTTCTTTGAAATAGGAATCATTGACCATGACCAAAATCTGACCACACTTGCTTTCATGCCCAAACAATCAAATTCTAGTAAACCTTTTGAATTCTAACCCAAACTGTTTAAAGAACTAATTTGGTTAGGTGAGTAGCCTATTACAGTTAGGTGAGTGGCAATTGGTTTTAAATGTAAGTGTTTAGAAATTAAATTTGAAAAATTTGGTATTTTGTAAAATGACATAAAAGGGCATTACTCTTATTTTTCTTGTCTTTAACATTTTTTATCGTATTATTAGTCTATAGTTTTTTAAATAATAATATATCATATTTTTTCCAATAATTATAATATATATTTAATGTACTTTACATCTCCACTTTAATGACATCATTAAAATTATCAGAAGTTGAAAGAAATAATCGTTGAGCATTTTAACTTAGTAATGAAAAAAATCAGTATTTGATGTGTACTACATGTATGCATTTTAAAGAGGTGCGGATACATTATAATCCTTATGCTAGTTGCAAAAAAGTACATAAAATGTATAACAAAGGATCCAACAATATAAAATATAAGTTGAGAATTCTAATGACCTTCCGGTTTACAAAAAGATGGTTTCTTATTTTCTTTATTCTAATTTAGGTTAATATAGGTTAGGGATATTTTTGAAATGAAAAAGATAAGAAGCTCCTTCTTTTAAAAAAAAAGCTACATTGACTAGCTTCTTTTCCAAATTTGGTTAAAGAAGGCTCAATCACGTGAGCTTTTTATTAGTCAATGGTCAAAAAAGCTCATGGAGCTGGAAAGCTAGCTGAAAAGCTAGTGGTAAACAGAGCCGTAGTCTTTGTAACGTTAGTTATAAGGGAAAATTACAAAAACTACCCCTTAAATATGCCCCCTTTTCACATTCATCCCTAGATTTGCGACTATTACAGATTAGTCCAAAATTAACAAAGGCCTAATTTGAGAATTACATCTACCCCCAAAAGTCAACTTTTTCTCATATTTTATCTTTTCTTCATAATTTCATAACCATATTAATTTTATTTAATTGCAAAGTAAGCCCCAACAGTTTAAAATTCTTATAACTAAATCCCCAAATGTTTTACTTATTAAACTTCTTACCCTCCTTCATCCTCCTTCTCCCCCACCACACCAACACCTTCGTCACCAACACCACCACCACTCGCACACCACATCTCGAAATAGGAGAATTCCATGGAAATTCCCGATATGGAGCTTTGAAGCTCCAGTTTCAAGCTTCCGCCATGGAAGAGCTTCCATCAATGGAGGCTCTGACAGAGCTTCCGCCATGGAAATTCTGTGACAGAGCTTCCATGGCGGAAGCTATATCACTCCGATCTGGAGCTTCCTCCTCCAGATCTGGAGCGGGAAGCCCAGATCGGAGCTTTTTGTGAACTTTGTCGGAGCTCCGGTTAGAGCTCCGGCGAGGTGATGAAGGAAGGAATTTTTTTTGTTTTTTTTGTTTTTAATAAAAAATATTTTGTGGGTTAATTATATGAATTATGAAATTATGGGGGTTACTTAAAAATATTTTAGGTTATTTTTGTAAGTTATAAAATATTTGTGTCCAATGTGTAGTAAAACGAAACTTGTAAATTGCAATTAAGTCCAATTAATATTCTTTTCCATTTAATTTTTAGTTGGTCAACTCAGAAAATAGGTTTTGGACTTGGATGTAATTGTTGTCAATCCGGAGTTGAATCTGTAATTAGCCCAAATTTAAGGGGTACCTTATGTAATTCGCCTTGTTATAAAGTACTTCCAAAAATACTAGTAAATAGACTAAGACCAATACTTGGGAACTTATTTCCCCTTCTCAAAATGCTTTTGTCCCATCATGGCAAATAAGTGATAATGTTATGATTGCTCATGAAATGCTGCATACGATGGGACAAAAGAGAAAATCTTGAAAACAACACTGTTTTGCTTTAAAATTAGATATTGAAAAAGCCTACGATAGACTAGAATGGAAATTTATAGACCTGGCGCTATCTAAATTTAATTTCCACCCACATTTTAAAAAACTCATTTTTTGCCTGCATCACAAAGTGTACCATGCAAGTCAAGGTTAATCAACATTATTCTGAAACTTGGAAACCTACAAGAGGCATCAGACAAGGAGACCCTCTATCCCCATATATTTTCATCCTTTGTCAGGAACTCCTTGTCCACCACATACAGAAAAAATCAGACCATAAAATGTTTACACCACTAAAAATTTCACAGATTGGGCCACAAGTGCCAATATTATGCTTTGTTGATGATTGTCTTATCTTTAGCAAAGCAAACCAAAAGTCAGTGGACACCATATCTGAAACTCTAGAAGAATATATGTTAGCATTCGGACAAAATATTTTTTGGGAAAAAAACATAATAATTTTTTCTGCAAATACCCCAATAAACAGGAAACAACAAATCACATTTTTTTATGAGTAATCCCAAATAAAGGTATGGACAAGTCTTGGCCTACCTTTTTTACTTAGCCAGGAAAAAGAAGAGATTTGTTTGACCAATGATTAATCGAACCATGAAGAAGATTAATATTTGGTATACACAATATCTCTCTTATGATGGTCGGTTAGTTCTCATAAGAGCATTAACAAATGCAATCCCGGCTTACTGCATGTCTATCACAAAGATACCTACCACTTGTTTGGATAAACTGGAAGAAATAAGAAGAAGACATTTTCTTTGGAATGGAAAAAAAATCAAGCAAAGCAAAGGGCAAAGTAAATTGGACACAGGTTTGCAGGCCAAAAAAGTTTAGAGGTCTGGGTATTAGGAATTTACATATTCTAAACAATGGTTCCTATTAAAACATCTTTAGAAACTTCCTTTCCAGACAAATACATTATGGTACTCTATCTATAAGAATAAGTATTTTCCTAATACCCATTTTCTTCAAGCAAAGGGAAAATCAAACCATAGTTTGTTTTGGAGAAATATTATTAAACTTCAAGAAATTTTTAAACATGGCCTCATCTACCAATTTGGAAATGGTAAATCCACTTCCTTCTGGACAGATCATTGGGTACCTGAAAAAATACTCTCTGACTTTACTACACAAAACACTCAAGGAAATGAACTGAGACAGTTAAAAGTTAACGAGTTTTTATCAGAGAACACTTGGGATTTCGAAAAACTCAAGGAATACCTGCCACTTGAAATAGTACTTTGGATTCTTGGAATCCCAGTACAAGACCAAGATACTGAAGATACAATTATTTGGCAACACTTGGCTTTAGAAAAAATTTCAGTTAGATATGCTAACCACTTTCTACTAAATCAAATGGAACCCCCAAATTTTCCAAATTTACCTTGGGATAAAATCTGGACTTTAAACCTACAACCCAGGATCAAATTCTTATGTTAGGCTTGCTACCCTTGACAGACTGCCTACAACAGTCAGACTACATAAACAAAAAATCATCCCATCCAACCTTTGTACTCTTTGCACCGAAGACCCGGAAACACTACAACACATTTTTCTTCTAGTGCCCTGCTAGTCTTAAACTTACCAGATGGACAATCCAACCAATCACAAGAACAAAACCTTTTATGAAATTTTTTTCCAAACAACACACAATTCGGATCATCAGCTCAAAATAATAATTTATTGTTGGTTGATCTGGAAAATCAGATTTAATATAATCTTCATAAATGAAGATTTGAAATCTTACAATTTTCATACCCATATGCTTAACATAATTAAAGAACAAAAAATTTGTTATCCGGCAAGATTTTGAAACGAAGGACACCTCACCCTTGCATCTTCAGAGCATAACACACTTAACATTGATGGTTCCTGCCTACCGAATGGGCACGCTGGAACAGGAGCCATAATTAGAAATACCCATGGGGAGTTTGTAAAAGCCAGTGCCACCTTTATAGAGGCATAACTTATCACAATCCTCCTTTATAGAGGCATAACGTATCACAATCCTCGCTTTAAAAAATGGTTTGCTTCTGTGTAAAGCAGGACAAATCAATGCTATTGAAATACATACTGATTCAAAATTTCTTTTATCATGTCTAAACAAGCAGGAAACAACCACCACATCAGCATCTCATAGTTGAAGAAACCAGAAGAATGATAGATGCAATGGCACATGCTACTATATCTTTTGTGTATTGAGAAGAAAGTGCAATAGCAGATCACCTAGCTAAAGAAGCTAGTAAAAGAACCTTTGGCTGAATAGCACATGAAGGCACCTTTTGTAATAATTTTACTTGATTTTATTTTATTTGGAACACTTGCCCTGCATGACTTTCAGATATACGTACTAATAGTGAAGGACTCGTGTAGCACTATCAGACTTAATTAATAAAAATGTACTTTCCTTTTCAAAAAAAATATCAATTTCTCAAACAGCCAAACTTCATAAAAACTTCACTGAAAAATTACATATGCCCTACTTTGATGGCCCATTCACACATTAGTCCCATTTATTATACCTGGATCCAAAATAATTGCATAATAAGTCTAAAAAGTATAAAGTGTCCAAATAGTTTCCCAAAATATCATTTTTGCACTCAAATGTAATTGTTGATCTGGGAGGGACTAATATGTAATTAGAGCATCTAGCTGGGGCCTATGTGACATTCACCCAGTTATATAAATATGGAAAATCAAGCACGTTGAGCGAATGACACCATGCCACATTTTTGCAAAACCAAGAGCGCTGTTCTGTTTATAATAGCTCCAGGATCTAGATCAAACACCAACCACGACTTCAAGTTCAATAAGGAAGAAACAACACCAAATATCCAGAAAGAGGTGAACCGGGGACTAATCTGTATGTAAATTTTGTGGGGTAGTTTGTAAATTTATTTCCTCATTCTAGTCCAAAATGCCAGTTGTCCCTGAGGTAAAAACAGCTGCTAAAAGCATGTTCCTCGAACATAGTAATGCTATACAATAACCAATTACATAGGCTCAAGAACACTATGCCCGAATCGCTGGTAATCATGTATATACGACTACAGTTGCAAAAGCTAAATTCAGCAACTGTAATAGCAACATTATCAGCAACAAGAAATTTTATCCACAAAATGAAAAATAGACCCAAAAAAAAGCATAATTCAGAACTGAGGAATCTTTCAGCAGGAATTTCTCAAACAATTGAGGAAAGTGAGGAATCTTATTGTCTGAGGTTCACTGTCGTATTATTGCCTGTTAGTCAGGAATACCAGCAAATCCAGTAAAAGGGGCTTTTAAGTATATGATCATGGAAGCACAGCTCTCACCTCTTTTCTATCTGCTCCAAACGACTGCAATAATACAGAAACAGTCAGTCATCACAATGGACCAAGTCCAATAGTTAGTTAGCTACTCAAAGATTTATCAAGAACACGGTAAGATCATTCTGGTCCAGCGTATGTCCCTCCTGCTCTTGGAATACATTAAAATGAGATCTTAAATTGGGTGGTTCGCTATAATTCATTTACGAATTGGAAGCAAGAAAATTGTTGAAGCAAAAGTCAGAACTAGGAACAACTGATCTCATCATAATAACCTTAAGGAAGAAAAGTGACTTTGTTTCTACCATAGCTACCTTATAATTTGTCTATATCCGACCTTATATAATCAAAATCAACCTCATAATTCAAGTAGATAAGACCATAAACTCTTAAATCCAGGAAGACCACGATATTATCAAATAAATTCAGAAACTGAAAAGAACATAGTCCTGTTTGAATTCCTGAGCAGAACCTAAGAAAGTGCTACTTCCTCCGTCCCGGGAATAGCTTTCCATTTACTTTTGTGCTTGACAAAATAAGGAATGTTAGTAATTTTGGATAAAATAATGCTAGTGGGTGTGGGTCACTCAAATTATTTGTAAAGTTGGAACTTGGATAAAATAATGTTAGTGTGTTTACTTTTAAATATATTTAATATAAAAGTCGAACTGTCGAAGTAAAGATTGACAAAAAGGAAATGAGAATTTTTTTCTTTTTTTGGGACACCAAAAACGGCAATGGGAATTTTTCCCGGGACGGGGGAAGTAGGATTGAGATGACAGATAAATAGAAAACTCAAAGCATATAGTGGTTGCACACAATCAATATTCGGTAGAATTAGTCAAATGCTGGTCACTGATGAGTTGATCAAATGGATACAAGGAAATCAATTAGACACGTTCCTTTACTTTGAGGTAATAATCCATGAAAAAAGATAAACAATGGCATCAGTATTCAGTACTCTACACTAGTATTATTATTTATTTATTTTGTGAATTCTTTACTAACCATATTTATACTAGAAACTGCACCAGCAAAATTATACTTCATGTAGATTTTAGGTAGAAAAATGCATTGTTTTGAAACGAAATGATGGGATAACCCAAATAATATATTATAGTTCTCTGATGAAGCTTAAATAGCTAGTTAAGTACTAAATAAACTGGAAAGCATTCATAGTACTTCAAGTTACAACTAAGAAAATTTGCACTTCATACCTCAACTCCATAGCCCTTCACATACACATTTGTAAAGAGATCAGAAGGATCGGGTGAGGGACTCTCCTGCAAAACCAGATAAATTAGATCCTGAATCTAATTCCAAAATTGTTCTTTAAATTTCATAACCATATGAACTTTCCTAACCTTTGCTTTAGCGATGGCATCATCTACCTCTTTTCTTATTTCTTTCTCAGTATCCTGATAAAAAGAAAGAGCAAATAATATTAGTAATAATTCAGCAATGGAGATTTTAACAATCTACGATATTTATTGCAATTAGATCCAATGGTTCAACAAAGTACTGAGAAAGGAGACAGCATTATGTTACCTTCAGTTCCTTTTCGGTGGCTAGATCATGAGATAATATAAGCTTTCTAATTCTTTCTATGGGATCACGTTCCTGAGAAAATAAAGGGTTAGATAGAGCATGAAGATGTAAGCACTTGATCATCATATAGAAAAATTCAGTATATGAACCTGTCTAACGCCACTAATCTCATCACGAGTACGGTATGTGCTTCCAGGATCAGACATGGAGTGCCCATGATACCTGTAGGTGTCCATTTCCAGGATCTGAAAAGCATCAAGGTTTAAACTTCGTAAAAGTGGAAATACCAATGTGCGCTTCAAGTCTATAGCACAAAGCAAGTCACAGTGATCCAACAGAAACTTTTGACTATTCAAAAGGCAAAAAATAAACATCTCCATTGCACAGAATAAGAGCTTCGCATTTATGGAAGGAATAATGTCAGCTAAACTTCAAGGTGAATGGGTATGCTCAAGCAAGCAGGAATCCCCTTCTCCACTAGAAGATAATACAAAGAAGAAACGAGGGTCTTGCTTCAACAAATTGTTGAAATGAGAGAGTAGTTAAACAGACTAGTAATTTTTTTAGCATCTTTAGTTTGCTTTAGTGATTTTTTTTAGCATCACAAAATAAGCACCACAAGCAAACACCATTTATTACAGTAAGATTATTATAAAGGTCAATAGACATTTTTTTCCTAGACCAGTTTACTAGCAGTTTGCAGTAAAAGCAAATCTTAGATTTGATAGTGTCCCTTTTGTTAGATTTTTGCCTTATGAAGCTCAAAGTGCTTCTGTAGTTCTTTTATAAGTAATTCTTTTTCTTAGAAAGTAGAAGTAAACAAGTTAAAAGCAATAATGCAGCTGCGCCTGCTTTTTTAGGCAAACTTGTCGTTGTTCCAAAGTTATTTCAGGTAATTTTGTCACCAAAAGCTGTTGTTCCATTCATATCCTTACCTATATTCCTATATCTTCTTTGAATAATTTCCTTTTACATTTCCATCCATCATCTCTTTTTGATATTTTCACCAACTGTACCAACCTTTTAATCTCTACTATTTTTACCTTTAATTCATCTACAGTTTAATATTCTAGAACATAACAAAAGCACTACCATAGACTAATAATTCCATCATACAAGAAATACGAATTCCAGCTCCATTATACATATAGTTTTTCCCTATTCCTGAATGAATTAAAAGAAAACTCAGGCTACGGAAAATAACAACACACACCGTCTCACAAATGCAGATTCCATACACATGATTAAATTAACAGGAGATAAAATTCTAATGCTAGACAGCAGCATAAAGCAGCACATAAATGTTTATGAGCCAAAAACCCATGCATCCAGCTCCACTCCAAAATCTGCTTAGACCACTTAGTAGAAACTACTCCCTCCGTTTCTGTAAGAGTGTAACAATTTTCCGTTTTGGGCGTTTCACTAAAAGTGTTACACTTCCTTTTATGGAAATTACTTCCATAATACAATTCATTTTTAACCACACATTTTTGGGGCCACGTGTACTTTTCCACTTAATTAATATCTCAAACTCATTCTTAACCACATACTTTTGGGGGACCACACATTTTTCTTAAAAATTGTGCAAATCAAAATTGTTTCTCTTACAGAAATGGAGGGAGTACTTGTAAGCAATACAGAAAAAAATTATCAGCTCAAAAATAAAACCCAAGTAAGCTAAGGACTATTTAGTATTTACATTCAATTTCGTGAAACATGCTATGGTCACAATGAACAAATGCTACGTACAGTGTACATGAACAAACTGCAACCCCCCCCCCCCCCCCCACCCCAAAAAAAACAAAAAAAAACAGCATACGAAACTTTCCAACTTAACCACTTACAGAACTCAAGTCCCAAGCACAAAGGAATTACAAGATTATCTAACATTTAAAATCTAAAGCACCGAGGACAGGAGTAGATCAAGACTAAAATGAAGAACTCCTGGGTAAACAACACCGAACCTAGAAGGCAAATTGTGACATTTCCTTCTCTTTTGTCAAAGTTACATAACCATAACTTTGTACCTTGTATATGAAGGAAAGCTTGAGTCTGATAGGAACAGAATTGGTTCCTTTCCACCAATCGAAATAGGTTACTAAACATGCCACATCTATCACTTTCATGGAAAACGAAGATATAAAGGAGACCACTGCATACAAATTCTGCTGCTCAAAAGGGCAAAGTGGTTGGGGCAATGAGGATTGAGCACCTAACCATAACCCTAAACTCAGAGGATTAACTGAATGCAAGCCGCCACCCCATCACCTATTCCATACCTTCAAACAACCGGTGTCGACTTGAACTTACCCACATTAAATACCATAATCAGAATTATAGATGTCTAAGACACCCAAGGTAGAGAAACACACCTCAATAGAGTGACTTTTGTTGAGTTAAACAAGATATTGATCGGAATTCATGAGGGACATTCATTACTGACAAGACCAGAGAAAAAATAAAATTCTTCAGTGAGCTTGGAGAGCTGACTGAGCTCATGCTAGAGAGGATGAGATAAATTTGGAAGGGAGCTAAGCCTTGTGACATTACATGAGTCCAAAGGGAGGACAAACAACAGGTGATTTTTCAAGGGGGAAGGGACCTAAAAAATTAGATTGAATGTCCTCAGTTCTGACTACTGTGGAGTTCCAGGGAAAGGACAGCCCCTGAAGAAGTGGGACA
Source organism: Plantago major (assembly GCA_026545765.1). NCBI lineage: Eukaryota > Viridiplantae > Streptophyta > Magnoliopsida > Lamiales > Plantaginaceae > Plantago > Plantago major. The sequence continues at coordinate 42,793,161 of CM048840.1, forward strand.
TACAAATGAGTAAAAGAACACAACTGGAAGGCCCTGTATGCAGAAATAGAAAATAAAAAAGGAACCTGTGTAGAAAAATAAAGGGAAAGACAACACAAATGGGTATACACGTACAAAAACAGCAACAGCACTGAGGAAAGAAGGGATGGTGGAATTCAACTTCATTATTAAGCGGTCAAAAAGTTTGGTTAGCAAAGTCATCCGTTATGAGGCAATCTATCAGTCATGCAGCTGGGGACCATAATTTCGGAAGAGAGTGAGTGGCTTAATTTATGGCTTTTAAATACGAACAATGCAACCCAGAGGGCTCCAATCACCCGTGCCCTGTAGTACCCCGGAATATAGTTCGAAGAGGAACAAATATCATCAGCTCAGCTCATGCTGCTAAAAACGTGTATCCAAACAATGATGAATGTGGCAAAGCCAGGAAGAAAGTTTGATCTAATTGACGATGCATAACATACCAGCAAATATGGAATGCAAGGAAACATAATTAACTTTCCAATTTGAAACATGGTAAGGTGTGTTGTTTAACCACATATTGGGCATGTATACAACTCACCATCATCGGAAGTACTAATTTTCACTGATCAGAACAACAGTACGAACCAAAATGAGGGAGAAAAACCATTTGGTGAAGACTTTCTGAGGCGGCCATAGTTCGGAAGGACCATGAAGGAAATCAAAGTCTTATTAGTATTAACCCAAACACACTACCTTGTTCAGTTTTAGTGCTTACTCCAGAGCTCCACTTTTATAACTACAAGAAGATTTCCCCGTAGAAGAGTGTAGCAACACATACAGAAACACTTGAAAAGCCATAGAAAATGCATACATCATCAGTCAAACCACATGGTTCAACCCAAACAATCATTTTTGTGGAAGAACAAAAACCTCTTCAGAAACCTATAAAGAGTCACTACCGAAGGTTGTATGTGGCTCTTAACTAAAACAAATTGTAGCATTGATTGTTACCTTCATGAAAAAGGATTGGATCAGCACTATTGTTGGTTATAACTTATAAGTTCCTCCATCCCCAGGTCTTGCGCTCATTTCCCGCACCCAAATCTACCTGCCTAAACCAACAGTGCTCAAACTTGGAGTGACTTGTGCTTCACCACAATCAAATAGTAAAAGCTTGACGGGAATGTGCGACCTATCACATGCAACCTTTTTTTAAGCTGGGATTCTATTGACTACCACATTTGCATCAAGCACCATGCAGATTCTTCTTATATCTTATTTCAACAGTCAAAAGAGATGGCATAAGATAGGGGATCACCACTAGAAAGCAGTTGCTCCTTTCTCTCCCTGCCAATAATATCCAAGATAATCCACCAAGTAATACTGCAAAAGTTGGGGACAATCTTCCTAGTATATCCAACAATTCGTTACTTATCAATCCGTGTGAGAAGATAACACTGAATGCATTTCTCCACGAAAGTCGGGCATAACCATTCCGGTCCCCCCCCCCCCCCCCCCCCCCCCAAAAAAAAAAAAAAATGTGTCTTTGCCATTGCTCATTATGCACATGGTAAAAGTAAAAGGCAATGTTCCACTCGAACTATGTGGCAAGAGAAATGGTATTGCCTTTACTTATGCTTGCCAATGGCTTATCAATGTGCAAATTAATAATTCTGTTTCACCTAGGCTTTTCTTCCTCCACACTTCTTATAGTTATCAGCTCAATGAAAAAGAGAAAGCACTACAGAACACAATAATTCCCTTTGCCATCAATACTGAGAAGACTCTGATTTCGATCATACTTCTTAGCTACGTGCATCCCCAGTCTAAGCATACACCAAATGTTATTTTTCTCATTCTCATTGTTGGGCGGTGATACAGGTATATGATCTTTTACTTCTGTCATGCATCATGCAACCTGGTACTTGTTTCGATGGATAAGTTACTATGACATGCCCAATATCATGGTACACAGCATAGTTTAATGCAATTGAAAGCCCATGACAAATACAATAAACCCACCAGAAGGAAGTGGTAGATTTAAAATGCAAAAGTTCTCTACGTACCAGGTTTTAAAAACATGAAAGACAGACTAGCGTAAAAACTGGTTAGAGGTCCTACAGCATTGGTTTAAGCAAATAAGAACAAGGAAAAATCAAATAAACAGCTTGGGAGGATACATTATCAATGAAAAACAGGGGAAGGAATGAACCTGAGGTTTGAAGAAAAGAAACAATAGAACTGAATAAGTTGGACAAACAGAACGGGATTGGAATGAAAATTAGAGCATAGAAAACAGGGGAGAATTTATGAAATGTGGTAAAGAGTAATTGGACATTGCAACGGTGTCCAAAGCATGCACTGGCAGGTAGCACATGCGAAGAAAACCGAGTTAAGTGGTGGAGATACAGAAGTAAACTTATGAAATTGTTAGCAGCGAACGTAACCCCCGGGATCACAGAACAAATAACACAAAACATGGCCTTGCCAAGGAACATGTACTAGTGCAGAAATACCTACAAAAGGAAACCTTCGCAAGGGAGGACTTCAAGTCGTACTAGGGCAAGTCAAATGCATGTTGTATGGAGATGCAGAGCACTGTTATCATAGTGTTTATATAGCTTAGCATCATTTTCTTCCTCAACTTCACTTTCTATATCAATGTTTAACTATGATTTCTTCTCACCATCAGGAAGTTGTACCTTGGATGAGGATGTAGATGCAGTTGGTTTCATTTTAATGCACCAAGGGTTAGGCAAGCCCATCTCAAAAACCCATTTAACTAAGATATTATAGCTTCCATATCAATAGCACACTATGGTAAACCATATAGTGATACGCGTGCGCTTCACAACCCTGGAGCCCTGCCCGCCGTGTAGAACAACGCTTGCATAATGGCTATCCTGGGAGCTGCAGCGAAGATTACTAACTATGATGCAGACAAGGATGAGGCTTTTGGTCTTCCATTGTAAGTTCGTTTATATATGTCTGGGAGCGGGATTTGTAGCGCGCTCTATCAGAGTATTAGTTGCTATTGTTATCTCAGTCAGATTGACAGATCACTTCAGAAAAACAAAGCAACCAAAATGTGGAAATCTCATATGGCACACTACAATCTGGAACATCTCGAAAGTGAGAGACGGGGCAATTTTCAGAGGAGAAAAGGCTTCAGTTTTTAGAACAGTGGCATATCAAAATTTCAAAATGGCTTTCACGATGCGCTTAATGAAAAATCCAGATATTGCTCTTCAGACAGAATGCAGCAGCCACTGATATCTAAATTACAGGAACTGAATTGTTAGTCTGTCCATAATGGTAATCGAAAGTACATGACAACACACGGCAAAACTTGCACTCATATAATATATCATTCATATAGAGCTAATTTCAGCACCCGTAAAAAGAAACACAATCATAGATAAGACTATCTATGGAACTACACAAATTTAATCCGGCTACTGGAAAGGGCATAATCATGTATAAATCATATTAGAACTGACAGGAAAATCCATGCACTTACAATTGGTCCATTCTTTAGGGCATGCTCCTTTGCAAACTTGCATGCTTGTTTCACAGCGAGGGCATCCATACCATCCACCTGTCATCATGTATAATAAAAATCAAATAAGAAAAGAGAACCATGGGAACAGTTATCAATACTTTTTCTATGTCCTGTTCCCAAGTAATATTGCATACGTATCATCATAAGCAAACTATGACCTGTCGAAACAACAATAGCCAGAAAGGGATCCATAACTTAATCATACAAGGAACTCTTTTCATCGTAATCATACTAGATTGCAGCAGAGTTACTACAGTTATACCCTCACAGACCTAACTCTCTGAAATGTAAAAAGCATATCAATTGGCAAACGCCAATCATTAGGTCGAACAGTATATGAAACGGAGAAGCGGCAAAAACTCTACACACCTTTAACCCTGGAACATAATCTCCTCTCTTGTAATAAGCTGGACTCTTAGCTGCTCTCCATTCCGCCGTGCCCATTCCATCTGTGCTTTAGACCAATTGAACAACTTAACAACCCTCAAGATAAATTTTAACTATGCCACAAAAGTTACTTGAAGTACGAAGCCAAACAAATAAATAGTAATGACATTTCATCAAAGTCGGGTTGAGTAGCCGAAAATGAAAATCCTTAAAAGTATATCCAATCAAGCATTTCAATTATCATTTGTTATGCCAAATCCAAGGAAATGTAGACAAAATGGTGCAACCCTCCTATAATTTGTTATGTCAAATCCAAGTCAAATGAAGCTAAAATGATGTAATCTATTTGCTTATACTTGAGTACAACCAGGTAAATGGAGCAACTCCATAAAATGGATACAAACAAACAAAACTCACTTCTAAAAGAAGCACAAGCACATAAATATTAGGCACTAATTAAATAACACAGATGAATACCATACAGCAGATGACTGATTAATTAGTTAACTCCATTATTCACATATGATTGAACAAAATCCTTACAGTGATTGTTTTCGCAGACCAAAATAGCCGGCAGATCCCAAAGCGCCGCCATATTCAACGCTTCAAACAATTGCCCTTGATTGGCAGCGCCATCACCGTACATCGCAAAGGTAACACTTTCATCCTTACTATACTTCTGAGCAAACGCCAATCCAGTCCCCAACGGAACCTGAGCACCAACGATCCCATGCCCACCGTAAAACCCTCCCTCCTTCCTATAGAAATGCATCGATCCACCTTTCCCTTTGGAACAACCGTCCTTCCTCCCCATGAGCTCCGAAAAGGCCTCGTGCATCGTTCCTCCTCGGCCTAGGAAGATACAGTGATCTCTATAAGCCGTGATTATGCAATCCTTTCGGGTAATCGCAGCTTCCATTCCGACGGCAACAGCCTCCTGGCCGTCGTAGAGATGGCAGAAACCGCGGATCAGTTTGGCTTTGTAGAGCGAATCGGCGGCGATTTCCATCCGGCGCATGAGAGCCATGTCGTGGAAGAAGGTCATTAGTTCAGTAGGGGAAGTGGTGACGGATCGGGAAGGCGGATCGATGTTATGGCCGGTGAAGGGGACGGATGTCTCGACGGTGATGGGGGAGGTGGAGAGAGTGCGGAGGGCGGTGGAGAGGGGTTTGAGGAGGGTGGTTGTGCGGCGGCTGAGCTGAGCGGCCATTGTCGGCGGTGGAATTTTTTGGCTGTTGGGAGAGCCAAGGGATGGATTGATGGAGACTAAAATGTTTGGTGAGTTTTGGAATGGACAAACAACTCAAGGGTCGACTAATGTCTACACTTTTCACTTTTAAGCAACCAACAAATTACAACTACTACCGAATTATTAAACAAATAATATAATTAGGATCATTTGGAAGTACAAACTACTCCTTGGAAATACGCAAGCCATCAAAATTATCAAAACCTGTCAATTTTAACCTGGTTTTCACGCTTATCAAACAGCCAAAGAGATTTACAATTAGCAAACAAGTACTTCATACCAATCGTCCTGGATTCGGGTCAACCTGCCGATTCATATTCGAATCAAGCGGCTAACTTGAATCTAGCTTCAGAACATAAATAGCATTTCCAAGTGAAATTATAATAAAAGTCTTGATTTTCCTCAATATGAGGAAATCCATCCTTCCATGTATTTGACAAACTCAATTAAAAAAGTCCTAAGGCTACAAGAGTTCTACACGGAAAACAAATTTCACGGATCCAGGTCGTGCGTCGGATTTTTAAAAATCTGGATATGGGTTGGAACGATTTTTGGACCGGATTTAATATAATGATTATAGACCACTCCATGTGGTCCCTATGGGAGTTGTAGTGCCCCCGCCATATAGAGGTTGCGTTGCAGCCCCTATGATTTAGTTGTGCGCGACTGGATCACTCAACTAGCCTACAGCTGGTTGGTGGGCCAGCCCTGGCTGGTCCACCAATTTCATATTTTTTAAAACCTTTTTAAAAAATATTAATAAGAAATTAAATATGTAATAATAAAATATAAAAATTATACCAACGTTCATTTTTTCTCGAGATCTATAAATTGACACCGATTTTCACACATTTCATCACACCTCAATTTTTTCGCTTATTCCATTCTTAAATATTTTTAATCATTTCAACTTCTAAATACTTTTATAACATGTTAAATATGTAAAAAAAAATTGAATCAAATTTGGGACACGAAACACTGCATGAGAATTTCAAGATCAGTCGTGCCCGAAAAGGGGCACACCAGTTCATGCTATGACTAGAGGTGGCAATCAGGGCACACCAGTTCATGCTATGACTGGAGGTGGCAATCGGGTCGATCTCGGGCCGGGCTGATGTGGTCCAGGCCTTAAGCGATCCGGGCCTATTTCGGGCCCGTTTTTAAGGGGCCAGGCCGAGCTTTTGAGATATATGCAGGCCCGGACAATCCCCCAGCCCCATTAAATTTAGGGTCGGGCGGGCCTGGCCCATAAACGGGCTGTTCCGGGCCCAAAAGAATAATAAACAAAAACTTATTTTTCCTTGCATGTAAAATGTTATTACAAACTCCTTACTTGCCTCATGCTACCAAATAAAATGCATAAATGTTCAATCCATTGATTTATCACAATTCATAAGACTCAAAAGTGAACCAATCAAATACAAAAGGATAGTTCAAGAGTTAGATAGAAAGTATCAGACTACAGACTCAAAAGTGAACTTATCAAAATGTTATTACATGGTGAAAACTTGTACTACTAAAAAACATGTCCCATTCTTCCATGACGCCAAGCCAACACAATTGTACCATTCTTCGACTCATTCCAACCATCCAAGGCACCCTGAAACATAAATAATGCTAAGAGACTATTAAACAAGAATGCTGAGATACAGAATTCAGAAATCAGAACAAGTAAGCTGTTGTTAAAAAAAGAGCATGTTACCTCAACAAATCCCTCATATTATCATCCATCCATTTCAAGTACACTCAGCCACACAATTCCCAACACATAAATGTTGATAATTATTGTGAATGTTACGAGACAAACACAGAAACGCAAACCTACATAAAATCCAAAAAAAAAAAAAAAAGATCAACATAAGAATAAATAAATCAACAATGTAAGAAAACAGTTAGATGCAAAGAAGAAGTTACAGAAACGTCGTCACAGAGAATAAGAAGTAACTAATTATTGTTGTCCAAATCTCACATAATGACATACACAAGTGAGTAGATATCAGCAGCATTCAGATTTCAGAAAAGTAAAATTCAGAGGTCATATTTCAGATTTTAGAGGAGAAGAAACTGATTGTGTTATAGAAACTGATTTTAGAAGAAGAAGAAGAAGAAGAAACTGATTACATAGTAACAAGTGCTTAATATAGTGAAAGCAACAATGAATTACCTTATTCAGGAAACATGTCTACATATCAAAGTAATCCGCCAAAAAGTCGTGCTTCTCATAAGTACCAAGTGTTTGAGTCGGTGTCTCTTCCTCCGGTACAAAGTCTTCTTCATTTGCAAAATATCCTCTCATGAATATGTTTGAGTCGGTGTCTCTTCCTCCGGTACAAAGTCTTCTTCATTTGCAAAATATCCTCTCATGAATATGTCATCTTCATCATCTTCATAGCATGATTTGTACTTTTGTTCCTTAGTTCGGATCTCGGCATCAAGCATATCTTTCCGCATAACAAAGAATCTAATGGATTTTGGTGTTAGTCGGCTTCTTTTATCTGTTAATGTGCGTCCAGCAGCACTAAAGCAACTTTCTGAAGCTACTGTGGACATTTGTGAAGCTAATAAGATCATGAGCTATACGTCTCAATATCGGAAATGACTTTGCATCATCCCTCAACCAATGAAGAACATTAAATCCAGTTGAGTAGGGATGTTGGCATGCTCCAAAGAAATAGAGGACTTCATTGACATTCGTTTGGTTTGATACCGATTAGTTTGATTTTTTTTCCAAGTAGAGAACCAAAGAGACCTCGACCTTGTTGATTGTTGGTTTGTGATCCGGAGATCTCTTCCACTGGACATGCATCATTGTAAGCACCATACAACGTGTCGAACATCCTTTGGATCCTATCTTTTTCAACGAGCTCACCAAATGCACTTCCCTTACCTATGTTTGTATAATACATTTTCAACAACAGAACACACCCATCGATTTTGCATCGAGGATCTAAACAAGCAGTTAGTATAGCAATAATTGGAGCTGTAGAAAAATATTTTAACCATTTTGCCAATATTCCTTGAATAACATCTCCCAACAATGGATCATTCTTTAAATTGAAAAATAATTTTGTAATATGAACCATATATGCCAACATCAAAGTTGAGGTAGGATAAAAGTGCCCAGACATAACTTCACTAACTTCTTTGAATTTTTGAAGCAGCGGGCCAAGAACATCAACAACATAAACATCATTCATTTTTAAATAATTATCAGCTGGTTCAAGTTCATCCTTTCCAACAATAAAATCAGAACAGCATGCAATAATTTCATCAGCATATTTTCGACATCCATGCAACATCCTAAATGTAGAATTCCACCTAATCTTACAATCAAGATAAGGATAACAATACTTTTTTGCCATTAAGCTCAACCAATTCCCTATACTTTTGTGTTCTTGTAGAACTAGATGTGATATGCGACAAACAAGACCTAATCTTCTCAATAGAGCCAATAATATGATTCAAACCATCTTTGACACATAAATGGATAATATGACAAACACATCCAACATGAAAAAAGAATACCACCAAGAATTGGCTTAAGAGAAGTTTTAAGCAGACGTACAGCAGCCCCATTGTTACTTGCATTATCGAAAGAAAATGACAAAGACTTCTCTTTTAAGTTCCAAAAATTGAGAGTTCTAACCATTTGACCATGAATCTCTTGACCAGTGTGTGGATGTGGAAGTTTAACAAAATCAATAATATGTTTTTGCATAATCCAATCATCATCAACCCAATGAGCAGTAACACATATAACTGAGATTACACCAACCAGTCCGCAAATCAGAAGTCAACAAAAATTTGCACGACGATGAATTAAAAACACCTTTCAAAAGTTCAACATCTTCTTCAAATAAACGCATACAATCATTATAAAGAAATACTACGAGGAATTCTTTTGAACTGTGGTTGTAAAACATTTTGAACGTAACTTTCAAAAGCAGGATCCTCAGCGAAAGAAAAAGGAAGTTCTTTCTGGACGACGTACCTGGCAGTGAATTCCCTTGCCTTCTTCTGACTATAACGCCAATTTTCAACTTGTCCAGTACCCGATCTTTGCAATTGTTGCTGAGATATATTAAAACCATCCTCCTCCCATCCCGGATGATTCTTGAAATGTCGTGTCAAAGAACCTGTACCGGATCCATTATGATGAGAAAGTTGAAGTGAACAAATACGACAATTTGCTTTTCATAATCCTTATAAAAAAGATTCCAACCTTGTGCACGACTTTTTCTTTTTTTCACATTTCTAGCAGGTTCACTGGATGGCTCTGCTTGCGCATCATCACCATCAATATTGTCAGTTGGTGCACCCATGCTGGATTCAGGCGTGAAATTTCCAACGAGGCCATTAGAATACATCCATTTTGCAAAATCAGACTCATTTTCGAAAGTAAATTCTTGCCCATTCAATTTAACAACCTTCGAATTGGAATGGGAACTACCAACTTTCGAAGACATACTATTCCCAGAAGATGAATTCATTTTTCTCTATTTTACTGAAAAATTAACTAAAAAATGAACACCACAAGTAAATTAAGAACTCAAGAAAGTAGCATAAGAATAATCTTCCATTAGATGATGAGAGAGTGAGAGAGAATTAGAATGGTGTGGTGAATTGAGTTAAACACATACCTATTTATAGGCGAATCAAGGTCATGGTGGTCTTGTGGATGGAGGAGATATGCTGAAAGAATTGTTACCGTTCAACTAGTTTATCTCGGAAGTCGGATCAGAAATGTTACCGTTCAACAACGGCTCTTAGAAATTGGCGAGATTGAGGTCTGTGGGAGGAGATAATGATGAATGAAATGTAGATGGTGATGAGTGATAGCAAGATGAGTGAACCCTAAATCCCAATACAATATCTAAAATTCTAAATGGAGTAATGGACACTGGAAATGGACAGTAGCATGTGGTGTAAAGTTGGACTATTGGAATTGGACTAGCTTAATGGACATGGACGTTAAGCCCAATTAGCCCAGTTAGTTTTTTTAAAGCCAATGTTAATGTGTTTGCTCGATTAATAAATTTCGATTCATATCAAATACAACACAATATGCTTACTATATATGTCGGGCTTTTCGGGCTGGTCCGGGCCATGTTATATGTGGCCCCTAAAACCCCAATCAAATATTCGGTCCGGGCCGGTCACGGGCCTATATTAACAGGCCGGTCTGGGCCTGCCTTTTTTACGGGCCGGACCTGTTGCCTCTAGCTATGACCCACTATGACTGGTCTTACCCCTTCTAATCCTTATTTCATTATTTCTTTCTTCCATTTCTCTCTCTTTTGTTTCAACGTAACAACAAACACTAGTTATCTCTCTAACATAAAATTCATGGTGGAAGTCACTAAACCAGGACCACAAATTCAGTTTTCCATCTCTAACAATAGATCTATGGCGGAAGTCCACGAATTGAGCTCAACTCAATCGCACAATGATGCGGTTGAGCTCCACAATGACGTTTTTCCCTCCCGGTCTATGTTTTTACTCTTCACAACACGTACTCTGGTGAGAAGTTCATCGGAAAAGGCATCGTAAGTGAAGGAACGAGTCCTCTCCCTATGACTCTTTTATTCGGTACAATTTCACATACTCAGCTTCAATTAAGTACATCTGCATAGCTACGTTGATTTTATGGTGATTTGTTGAGTTGTTTCACTTTGTGTTGTTTTGGCACGTGATATGTCAGATTTGGAGTTTCATCGATTATGATCGTATTGATGTATAAAAACAGGTACGTGCATCATACATGTAATGTGCATATTTAAGTTTTATAATGTTTTTTCGTTCTTCTTCATGTGTGTGTGTGTGAGGGAGGGAGGGAGGGATAAAAGACGACTAGCCTACTTTATTTCTTTAGAGTAAGTGAGTATAAAGGATTTGGTTTGTTAGCAACTGCAATACACGATGCAATAGTAATTTCTCCAAGATAATGTCCAATCTGGTTTAATTAATTAATCATAGATACAATGTTGCATTCTCACAAAATTTTGGGAGATGAATCGAGATTTTAGTGGCTCTACTAACGTAGGTGTTGAGTAGTCTGATGAAGCTGGACAAATTATTGGGTGAAGTATTTTATATAATGGCACAAGTCAGTAGAAATGGTTTATATCATGTGTTGCTGGTTTAGTTTGAATGCTTTATTTTTTTTTTTTGTATAAATTACATAAGTTTTAGTAGAAACTGTTCATGTTGTTCTGTGTTGTTATTTTAGTTTGAATGGCTTAGTTTTTTTTTTTTTTTTGTATAAATGGCACATGATTATGTAGAAATTGTCTATATTGTTTTGTGTTGTTGGTTTAGTTTGAATGGTTTACTTTTTTGTATAAATGATTTATGTTTATATAGAAATTGTATATGTTGTTATGTGTTACTAGTTTAGTTTGTATGGTTTAATTTGAATGGTTTAGGTAATTGTACAAATGACCTATGTTAATGTAGAACTTGTGTATATTATCTTATGTTGTTGTTGGTTTTTTTTTTTTTTTTTGGTATAAATAGCCTAAAACTTAGTAGAAATTGTTTATGTTGTTTTGTGTTGCTTAGGGCTGAGCACCGGGTCAGACCCGACCCGATTTGACCCGACCCAAAAATGGATCGGTAGATAAAGGGTCATAGTTTATCGACCCGAGACCCAGACCGTATTGGAACGGGTCCGGGCTGGACCCATTTTGACCCTGTTGAGTGTTGATAAAAAAAAAAAAATAGACTAATTTAATAATTAGTTATTGCACATTGCACAACAAAACTCAAAAACAAATAATTAATCTGCATGAAATTAAACACCACCCAAGCAACACTACCTAGTACCTAGTCACTAGCACATGCACATCATTTTTCATTTCAAATTTCAGGAACTACTACACTAGCAATCTAGCACACTCGGGTAAATTGGAATTTAAAAACTATTATATATTCTTTTCACTTTGTCTAAGTTTAAGTTAGTAAGTAGTAATAACACATGCAAATAGACTTAGTTTCAGTGTGGGAAAGATTAGATGTACCAAACCTTGTCCGGGCCGTTCCAGGTTGGACCGAATTTTTTCGGGTTTTGACCCGACCCGACCCGACCCGAAACCCGAATTTTGGTAAAGCATAGACCCGAACCGAAAAAATGGTCCAGTCCGAGTCCGGGTCAGGGTAAAATTCGGGTCTGGTCCACTGATGCTCAGCCCTAGTGTTACTGGTTTAGTTTGAATGGTTGAGTTTTTTTATAAATGCCCTATGTTTATGTAGAAATTGTTTGTTGTTCTTTGTGTTGATCATTCAGTTTGAGTGGCTTTTTTGTATAAATAGCCTAAGTTTCAGTCGAAATTGTCTATGATGTTCTGTGTTGTTGGTTTGGTTTGAATAGTTGAGTTTTTTTTTTTTTTTTTTTTTTTTTGTATAAATGGCCTAAGTCTATGTAGAAATTGTTTATGTTGTTATGTGTTGCTGGTTTTGTTTGAATGGTTTAGTTTTTTTGTATAAATGGTCTATATTTATGTAGAAATTGTCTATGTTGTTTTGTCTTGATGCTTTAGTTTGAATGATTTAGTTTTCTGTATAAATGGTCTATGTTTATATCACTACAAAAAAACCAATGTAAATCCGTCCCTAAACCATCAGCGATTCGGCCCTAATCCGTTAGGGACGGATAGGGACGTCCATCCTTAAAACGGGCGTCTCTAACCCTTTAGGGACGGATATGTTATCCGTCCCTAATGGTCAAAGACCAGTAGAGACGGATAATATCCGTCTTTAATGGCTGTGACCACTAGGGACGGATTTATCCGTCCCTAAGGTTAGGGATGGTTTAGGGACGGATAATATCCGTCCCTAAACTGGTTTTTTTTTTTAATTTTTTTTTTTTTTTATGTTTTTTACATTTCACCTGTTTTACAATGTAGTCGTAGATAATATACCCGAAAGTGATAAAATTGCATTAATTAAAATAGAGATTCGATAAAATATCTGAACAAAAGACTAAATATCCGAATAAAATGAATAGTGTGAAAAGTATGTATCTAGAACAACGTAAGTACATGAGCATCTAAGAACCGGGAGGAGGCGGTGGTTGTTGGTTCGCTGAACATCTCATTGTGCCATCTCATCCATCCGACGAGTGATATGAGCTTGCTGCTCTAGAAGTTGATCGATCGTTTGCTTGAGAGGATTCATCAGCTCATTCACCTGCTCTTGAGTGTAGAAATTTTCATGTGATGAGGATGCCTGCTGCGACACGGAGAAGCTACCACCGGGTGTCAATGAAGGGCCCAAACTGCCGAGCCCATACACTCGACCCTTAGCGTCCATCGGATTAACTTGGAAGAATATTTGGTCCTGCTCTCGAATTGTGAGTTCATGACCATCGATCATCCTCTCCTCCATAATCCGCTCCACCTCAGTCTGCAATAGTGTAGTGCATACGAAATGAGATACAGTTTTAGGAAGATACGCTCGAACCATAATATACACAAATATAAATGTGAACCTTAACAAAGAAACATACCCCAATTTGCTCGGCCCTAGGATCAGTCCACATGCCATTCTTCATTTTTGCCTTCTTGAAGTGGTGAAGAGCAGTAGTGGGCTCCCCGGCATGGAGCTGAAGAACATGCAAACAAGTAGAAAGTTGTTAGAAATGAAAGCAAAAAACATAAGTACAAATCATATTGCAAGTCAGAAATAACATATATACTAACCGACATCTGGCGGTCTGTAACAACTGCCCGCGACCCATAATGATGCCTGGAGGTGCCTGTACCATCTCGCGGCTCAGTCAACCGGTTCGCTCTGTTCTTCTCCGCCATGTCCATGACCAAAGGATCTCTCCAGTACTCCTGCCAACGTGCCCACTCATAATCCCCCATCCACTGCGGCTTTACCTTAGAGGCTTTCATGTTGCAAACCATCCTCTTATAACACTCTGACCCAACAAAAAAAAAAGCACAATGGGGAATGAGGGCATTAGAATGAAGTAGTACTTCTACAACATTTCCATAAGTAGCAAGCCCAAATAGATTAATGAAAGTGAAATTTAAAGTAAACACAAGTACGTGGCTAACATACCACGAAATCGACAACAAGTTCAAGAATGGTGACTAACATATCACCCAATCAGTGGCTAACATACCACGAAATCAAGACAACAAGTTCAAGAATGGTGACTAACAACATATCACCCAAGTAATGGCTAACATACCACTCAATCAACACGATGTGAAAGAAAACGTTGACTAACATATCACTCAATTACGGTGGCTAACATACCACTCAAATTGTCCTAAAATTTACTAACACAATGGTGACTAACATATCACCTAAATCGTGGCTAACATACCACGAAATCAGCACAACAAGTTCAGTAATGGTGACTAACATATCACCCAAGTACAGTGGCTAACATACCACTCAAATTGTCCTAAAATTTACTAACACAGTGGTGACTAACATATCACCCAAGTACAGTGGCTAACGTACCACTCAATCAGCACAACAAGTCAAAGAACATGGATAAAGCTTTGTAACATTTAAGCTTACCCGCATCTCATCAAAATAATGATGCTTCATCCTCTCCGGGAGCGTAGACCATTTCTCCCCTCCTTCACCCGGCTTCTCCCTCCGAAGTCTTATAATCTTACCAAGATATTCGGAGGCACCCGTACAAAGCACATTACAAATGAGATAGACATGAAACAACCTTTATTAGTATATTCATGTAACATTTAGTAATTATCTGAAGTTATGTTCTACAAATGCATAATACTTACTTCTTCCCGTTCGAGAACAAAACCGGCTTCCCATTTCAACTAGCACTGGGTGTCAGAACGGTGTAGGGACACCCGTCGGAGGATAAGTCAGCAAACATGGGTGACGTCCCCACGCTCGAGCCAGTGGGAGTCTCAGGCACCTGTGACTGTGAACTCCCGCCAATGTCATAGCCCCCCGAAGGGCTACCCGCATCAGGACCACCACTAGTACCACTAATGGCCGGTGGACGGTATGTGGACCTCCTATGCCTCGGCATCTGCAAATTCATATAACAAGTTGTAGTAACAAGTTGTAATCAAGAACCACCAGTATACACATACCCTCGTCCTCCTCGCCCGTGGTTAAGTCTACATATTGGTCTTCATGCAGCTCAATGTACTCATCAGGAGCATGTACAACATTTCTCGCTGTTTCATCAACAACCTCTTCTTGGTACGAGTTGGTAATTGAGTCGTCCTTCTTAACGTACTCTACTCTGGAGCGGGCCCGTATATGTATCATGACCCGATGCGCCTTGTCACGCGTTTCAGCTTGGATATTCAATGAATACCATTTGGCGTGCTTGAGTAGCCAAGATAAGCGGTTCGTGCTACGGTACCTACTCCTATGGTTAATGTCAACCATCTCATCCGCTCGTGCTTCCTCGTACCGGTGGAGTAGGATCATACCGATCAACATCAAGCGGAAAGGTTCTTTTCAAAGGCAAACGAATATTCAAGCCGCATCGATTCAACTTCCGTAGAAATCATACAAATCGGATAGATCTTGCCCACTAACACACACCTGAATTGCTTGTGGCCTTGCTGTGTTAGATTCAACCGTGTGGAACCTAAGACCATTGACTATGTACGATGAGAATGTGGAGACCTTTCTTTCTAGTCCCTCCGCTAGAGCTACTAAGTAAGGAGATGTGATGTTGTTGATAGGATCTCGGACATACTCCTTGAACCAAGGTGGGAATTCTGTTTCCAATTTCGCTTCAAGTTGTGACTCAATCTCATCATCTGTCAATATTGGATTCTTCTCCAGACAACGCTCTTTGAACTCCCTGTGGACACGATTGGTATGCATGATTAGTTAACTAGTAGTTAGATATTCAAATTCATGAAGCCCCTAGTAAGAAAGCTACTCACCCAGCAAATTTCACCATAAATTCATCAACTTCAGTACAGTTCGAGAGGACATAATACTGGGCTGCCAACATTTCCCTATCATTCAGCCATGATGTATTTTTCTTCCCCATAGGTCTCCCTGAGACCCTAAAAACAGAAATAGCATCATCATCATCCTCTTGAACTTCGAATGTGTCTGCGTTTCGAGACGGCCTTGATGCCTTCGTGGGAACGTGGTCTCCAAAGTAATAGGAGCAGAAGGTTGCAGCTTCCTCTCGCACGTATGCATTGGCCATCGATCCCTCAGGCCTACCTTTGTTGCTGACATACCTCTTCAATTTTCCCAAGTACCTGCAATGCATATACTTTTGGGTAATATAATGTGACTTTGGAAAATTCAGACATTTGAATTGAATGATTGTCTTCATATATTACACACCTCTCGAATGGATACATCCATCGATATTGAACCGGTCCAGCAAGCCTCGCTTCGTGTGGGAGGTGAACCGGCAAGTGTTCCATAGAATCAAAGAAGCTCGGTGGGAAGATACGCTCGAGCTTGCACAGAATCAATGGTATGTTGCTTTCAAGGTTTGCTAACACTTGATCATCAACCACCCTTGCGCATAAATTCTTGAAAAATAAGCTCAGCTCAGTGAGAGCCATCCATACAGGTTTAGGTAGCAGTTCTCGAAATGCAACCGGGAGAAGCCGCTCCATAAACACATGACAATCGTGGCTCTTCATTCCATACATCTTCGTCTTCTTCAAATCCACACATCGGCCCAACTTTGAGGCATAATTGTCGGAAACTTCAATCCCCTAACCCAATCAACGACTTGTTCCTAGATTCAGTATCAATCGTGTAACATGCCTTGGGCCACTGCCCCTTCTCATTCCGCGTTGTCAACTCAGGCCTTTTACACAATGTATCCAACTCGGCTCTAGATTTAACGTTATCCTTTGTCTTTCCGGGAATGTTACAAATCGTGTTGAAGCAGTTCTCGAACACATTCTTCTCAATGTGCATGAAATCCAACATGCGACGTATAAGAAGATCTGCTCGATAAGCAAGTCCCGAGATGCTTCTCTTCTTCCATCCACATTTGTTCTCAATTTTCTTGTTATGCTTCTCCCACCCAAGTTGATCACTTTCATAAGACCCACCTATCAATCTCCGCAAGTATCGTGCACCGATGAAGTTGTCTCGAGGGCCTTTAATCTCTACTTGTTTTTCAAGAATTGAGTCTTGTTCTTCCTAAACGGATGGTTCCTTGGTAGAAACTACGATGGCAGTCAAACCAAGATTCTTTCCGCTCTCCTTGATGCAATGCATCGGTGTCCTCCAAACAATGTGGACAAGCATGAAAACCCTTGATTTCCTTCCGGATAGCATTGAATAAGCGGAAAATCACTCACGGTCCACAATAGTCTGCTCTCAAGGTAAAGTTCTTCTTCGTTGACACATCATATGCGAGGATACCATTTTCCCACAACTCAATCAGCTCCTTAATTAAGGGCTACAAGAACACATCCGACTTCTCACGGATCAGCTAGCCGCACCAACGCGATCAAGAACATGACGGTTCCTTCATGCACTCACGGGGCGGGTTATGCAGTGTCGGCATGGTAGCTAACAAGAGTACTTAGGTCACTTCAAACGGGTTAAAACCATCCGTACAAAGCCCAAACGTACATTTCTAGATTCATTTGCAAACTCCGGATATGTCTTGTCGAACTCTTTCCATGCCGTGAGTCGATGGGTGCTCCATTATACCCATGCATCCGCCTCCCTTACTCTCTCCTTGTGCCACGCATTTTATCAGACAAGCACTTGAAGCGTCTAACCTCTTCAAACGAGGTGCTAGAGGAAGTACCACATTTTCTTATGTGGGAGATTTTTCTTCCGGCGTTTCTTTGAAGCCCTCCTTGTAACGCTTATAGCGGTCCTTACCACAAAACTTGCACTTCATGATCTACATCCTCGCCCAATAGATCATGCACATATCAGGACAACGATCATGGTTACCATAGGCAACCCAACCCCGCATCTTTTCTTCGCTTGGTAAAAGTTGGTGGGTACTAGGTTTGGTTGAGGCAACACTCGATAACAATTATGCGTAGTTATTGAAGCTCACTTCGATTGGCCACCTCGGCCTTACAACTCATTAGCCGAGACAACAAAGACAACTCAGTGTGCTTCTGACACCCCGGCCAAATTGGCTTCTTTGATGATTCCAACAAGTCAAAGAACACCTGATCCTCGGAATTCGGTGGCTCCTCCACATCCCGATCGGTGTCCATGAACTCTGGACCCGCAACATCATACACCACTTGCTCAATCCTCTCATGATCAGGATTAGCATCAGATGTGGACGTATTTTGAGTACTACCCATCACATTTTGCTTCCTTCTTTTACGCTTAGGAATACTCCCATAGTCCATGAACGGTATTGATTCCTCACCATGATAACACCATACCTCATACTCAGCTACGAACCCCTTACGTTTCAAGTGCTCGACTACCGTTCTAGGAGGCAAAAATTGTCTATTCTTACATTTGTTCGCATTGCAAGGGCGCTTCATCATCCCCCGACTCAAACAAGTAGTCTGTGTAAGTGCAAAAGCAATGAAGGCTTCAACCCCTTCCACAAAACTAGATTGAATTCTGCCATTAACAGTGCGACGGTACATCCATGAACGATCGGGATTCATAATTCAACAATTAACCTGCGTCTCAATTTATTAGATTTATAACATTTATACAATTACGTATTTAGTTTCATTACAATTACAATTACATTTTTAATTATGATACGGTAACAATTGGTAATGAATTACATGCATTTTACGATTACAATTCAATCCCACTGGTAGTTATAACATTTATACCATTACGCATTTAGTTTCATTACAATTACAATTACATTTTTATTATGATACGGTAACAATTGGTAATGAATTACATGCATTTTCCGATTACAATTCAATTTTATAGTAGTTAAACTTCCATATATCTATTAACATTACAAATTGTAGATGGAAATATTATTGATTGTTTTTATGTTAATACTCCAAAATTATATTAAAATCACCAAAATCACCAAATTGTCTCCAAACACACAATTAAATCTTCATAATCCTAGTACGTATACGAAAATAGCTAAGTAAATACCCTACACAATTACAATAATAGTAACATCATACTACCAATCCAATTTCACAATAAATATATCAATTGCACATCTCAAAACTAACCCAATACGTAATATAAGCTAAATTATCTACTACATACTTCCTATAAACATACAATTGATCAAACTAGTCGAAATTCATAAAATCCCCAAATTTTAAAAATTAAGGGTTTTAGCCAAAATACCTTCAATTCCGGGGAAAATAGCGGATGAAAGTTGAAATTGATGCACAATCCGAGCTCCTTGTCCGACGAGCTTCGTAACGAGACCAAGATTGGCCGGAATCGTCGAGATTTGGCCGGAAAATGTGTGGGACGAATTTGGAGAAGAAAGGAAGAAGGAAGAAGGAATGAACACATTCTGCCCTCCTCTTCCCGTAGTCTGTTATGTTTTGGTTTTTAGGGACGGATATCTATCCATCCCTAAGGCTGTCTCTACATTTAGGATATCCGTCCCTAAAAATGTTTTTTTTTTAATTTTTTTTTTTCGGGTCAACAGATTTAGGGACGGATAAAAAATCTGTCCCTAAATAAGGACGGATTAGGGACGGTTTATATAATCCGTCCCTAATTAAGGACGGATTAGGGACGGATAGGCCTATCCGTCCCTAATCCGTACCTAAAAGGGCCGATTCGTCCCTAAATTAGGGACGGATTATATCCGTCCCTAATTTCCGTCCCTAAAACCGAACTTTCTTGTAGTATGTAGAAATTATCTATGTTGTTTTGTATTACTTGTCCCTTGAGTTTATGTTTGATTCAAAATGATTGATGTTTTTGTTATATGTATTAGGTTTTCGTAAAAATGGTAGTCAAACAAAGAAAATGATTGATGACAACCATGTTAAGGATGAAGGAGTCGACAAATAAGTCAATAGTGTGAAGAAATGTTTTTGAAAAAATGTCTATAGTATGTATAGGTTGTAAATTTGAATATTTTTTATTATTTTTTGTGTTGTCAAATTTATTGATTAATGAATAATTATGTCCTTCTTCGGTATCTCATAGAACTTGTTGATAGTCTTAGGCCCGAACATGAACTCGACTCCCCTTACGGTGATAGGAGGCAGCTCGCTCTCATCATCTAGGTCGTCCATCTCCAGTTGGAAGAACTCCACATAGAACTCCTTAACTATGTCGAGGTTGTAGCCATCGAGACAAGTAGTGAAGGGTCCCCATCATTGTGCGTGCAATGGCGTGAGCATCCAGTTGAAATTCTCTCTTGAGGAGAATTTGATGTCGATGTTTCTTTCAGGGGCTACTCCTCGGTTTCTGTTTACTTCTAACCATGCTTGGGCTTCCTTCAAGAGCAAAGGGCGAGTAGCACTCTTCTCGGGCCTTCCTCTTTTCTTGCTTGACTCCCCCACTTGTGTTTTCCTCATGGTACCTAGGTTCAAAAAAGTGTGTGAGATAGCATGTTTTGAGCTAAATCAATTCTAAGGCTAACATGCAAATCCATTGGGGTTTCTTCTCCCCCAAACCTAGTGTTTGGCACACATGCATTCCAAAACTTAGCTTGTAACAAGACTAATAGCTACTCCAAAACGATGCAAGAACTAGTCACATAAACTCAATTCCTCAAAGTTTCAAGTATCAAATTGGAGAGCATCATGCATATGAAGGATCAACTTAAGAGCATATGGCTTAGCAAGTATGTTTCCTAAGCATAAATCATCAAGTAAAAACCATACGAGCATATAAGTGAAAGAGAAAGAAGTCATTAAGAGAATTTATTTCATTGAGGCATTTCATCAAACACTTGGTGGGAATGAACAAAAACTCTCAATTTCTCTAACAAGTTGCCAAATCTCTACCAAGACAAGTGATAACAAGCTAAAATCTACTAGTAAGCATGTAATCTCATCAACAATTAGCACACATATCAATCAAATGAAGCATGTAATTGCAAAGCATCAAAGAAGTATGAAGAAAGTGCAAGCAAAGAGTTAAAGGAATTAAACTTGATAATGAAGGTGAAATTGAGATGAACAAGAGTAGAGTTCACTTACTTGATGTTGTTGATGAATGTATAAGCTAAGAATGCAATGGGTAAGTGCAAAATGTGAAGAAAGTGAAGATTTTGGAAGTAAAATGAAGTTGGAGGGGGGGGGGGGGATTTTCGAAGAGGGGGATTTAAAGGGGGAAGGGTGAGTCATAGCGACTCGGTCACGATCGATGGCGACCATGATGAAATTTCGCCTCCTTGTCCTCTTTTGCGATGAATTCCGAGTTTTCGAATCTTTTTGGTTTTTCATTTTTTCAAAAAGCATACATAATAAATAAGAAAATTTGAAAAGTA
The DNA here is from genome assembly GCA_026545765.1 of Plantago major. Lineage (NCBI taxonomy): Eukaryota > Viridiplantae > Streptophyta > Magnoliopsida > Lamiales > Plantaginaceae > Plantago > Plantago major. The sequence continues at coordinate 42,814,695 of CM048840.1, forward strand.
AATTTGGCACAGAAAATGAGAAAAAGACGAAAATTGAAAATGCGAATGCAAGTGCATAAAAGTAAACGTGACCTTGGGTTGCCTCCCAAGAAGCGCTTGTTTTAGGTCTTATAGCTCAACCCCTGGTTTCGTGATGGCATATTTGTTAAGGGTTAGACCATCGATCCCGTTGAAGCACTTGTCCATCCATTCCTTCGTTGCATAGCTCGAATCTTCTATCCAGCGTTTCATTTCTTCTTCCTCGATATCATCCAGCTCCGGATCTTCGTCGATGTGAAAAGTAAACTCTAAGTAGTCGTTGATTCCCTCCGGGCAGTTCCATTCACCTTCACTCTCAGCAGATCCGCATCTCCAGTTTTTTTCCTCCGACCCAAATTGCTTGTCGGGGATCGATGGAAGAGTACTTCCAACTGATTCTTCTCCTCTCTCCCAGTACGTCTTGAATAGATCCATCGGTGCTAGCAAATCTTCAAAAGGGACCACCAATTCTTCTTCAGATTCCATCCACCAGTCTTCTATGGCGAAATTGATCCTTGCTGCCTTTGCCTACTCCAGAGTCTCACTCAGAGTTCCCATTACTATCCGGTGATTCGATATATTCATCGAAATCTCCCTTCTTGCCACGTTGATAATGGTGTTGGTGGTGGCCGTAAAAGGTCTTCCCAGAAGCATGGTGTCATTGTCCGGGTCTTCACAGTCCACAATCAGGTAGTCCACAAGAATATCGAGCCCCTCCAGCTGAGTAATCACATTATGTACCTTGCCGCAGGCAGTTGTAGTAGAGCCATCGGCAACCAGTATGCCAATCCTTGGTTCCACCATTCATGTTAAGCTAAGTTTCTTGTAGACGGCGAGCGGCATCATATTGATACTGGCTCCTAGATCCAGGGTTCATGTGGCTGTCTTCCCTTTGATGACAACATCAATGTTGAAAGCTCCAGGGTCGGGCTTCTTTAGTAGAACTGGTTTTGCCCTTCCTTCTTCAACAGGAGGATCTTTTCCACACCTGAATGTTGTAGGAGAAGGTTTGAGGCCATTACCTTGCGTCCCTTAGGGGTTCTTTCATCCAGATTCAGTACAGTTTCCTCTCCTGATTCATGTAACCTCGGCAGCTTCAACGATCATCATAGCTTTCTCGTTGTGACCCGGCAGCTTGTCCTTGTTCTATTGCAATTCCCCTACTTCTTTGGCAATTTGACCAATCTTCAGTTCCATTCCCCTCAGGGTGTTGTCGGTTCTTCTAAAGTTATCCTCAGGCTTGGCGATAAAGGAATTGTTCCTCACGGTAAATTCACCTTGCCGCTTCACACACTTCCCGATGTCTCCCATCTCTTTCATTATAGTGTCTATCTTATCTTCCATGGAGGGTGGCTTGAGCAGGTTTTGTGACGGCCTTGGCGGTGGTGTGGGAACAGGTGCCATAGTAGGTGGTCTAGGTGGTAACTCGGGTGGGTTTAGGCTAGGTCCAGTACGGTATGATAAGAGAGGGTGTTGAGGGATAAAGCTGCTTACCGGTTGGTTCCTTGGCCTCCATTTCCTTGATTCTTGCACGTAGTGTGCCTCTTCCAGTGGTGTTGGTTCCTCCGGTACTTCATCTACAATATCCTTCCCCATCCTTATCTCTATTACTTCAATCCTCTTGCATCTCTGTTTCCAAGGGGTTTCCTCGATTGCTCTGACCTCCTTAGTTGCAACCCTTCTTCCTCGTCCTTTCTGCATAGAGTTCTCACTCAGGTTCTCGCGCACTTCCCAAATCCTTCTTGGGGGTGCATCTAGCAGGTTTCCTTGACATTCTCCATTGATGAGTGCTTGGCTTATCGAGTCAATTCCCTTGTAGAAGTTGTTGACCTTGTCAAACAACGCATAAGAGTGCACAGGGCATCTGCCAAGTAGATCCTTGTATCTTTCCCACGCCTCATGAAAGGTTTCTCCATCAAATTGGTTGAAGTTTTGGATCTGGCTCTTCAGGTCGGATGTCTTCTTCAATGGGAAGTATCTGAGCATAAACTTGTTGAAGACCTCATCCCATGTAGTCAAACTGCCCGGCTGTAGTGAGATAAGCCAGTTCTTCGCCTTGTCCTTAAGGAAGCTGGGGAAGACCCTCCTTCTGAGTTGACATTCCGTGAGCCCATTCAGTGGTATACCTCCAACTATTGCGTAGAACTCCCTCATAGAGTGCATCGGGTCCTCAGTTGGGTTCCCGTAGAAGTGTGGTAGCTTGTTCAGATGAGTTCCCTTCAGATCATACTCCCTTTCAATCCTTTCCAGATAGATGCTTGAGGCATGCGGTGTAAGTCTCGGCATAACATAGTCGCGCATGGGTCTGTCGTCTTCGTCCACCAATTCCACCCTTGCGTAGTTATCCCTTCTTCGGTTCTCATCTAACCTCAATCTTTCCTCGGCTATCCTTAGCCTATCCTGTTCCAGCTCTTCCCTTTCAGCTTGAATCTCAAGTCGAATCCTAAGCAGTTGCTCAAGTTCAGAGGTTGCGGCATTCCCAGATGGGTTGTCGTTGCTGGTTCCTTCTCCACTCATGTTGTTAGATGATTCCATGATGGTAGCAAACAGTCTTCGCCTTTCAAGCTTGTCTATGTCGTCTCTAAGTGGTACCACTGGTGTTCCTACACTTCTCCTACCTTGCATAAAGACTAACAGACAAACCCTTGCAGATACGAATATATAATACTAGGAAGAAAATAAATAGAAATCTAAAACTACTTATTTTTGGATTTTCTTGATCAGGAAGTAAACTATTACAAGAAAGAAAAAAAAATTTGGATTTTTTGTTGTGGAGATAGATTCTCATAGATTTTCTGATTTTTTAGGGTTTATGTTGTACGTATTAAAAAGACAGTGCGTAAATTAAAAAGCGAAAGAAATATTTCAACTTATCTCGGTCGATCGAAACTTGCTTGGCGGTCAAGTGTCCCCGGCAGCGGCGTCAAATTTTGATGTGCACTCAGAGATCTTGTTTTTCATTGTAGAACCTATAATCTCCAAATACAATCAAGATTAAATTTATAAGTCGGAAGTCCTCAAATCCACAGTTTATAGCGGAAAGTTGACTCGGGATGTCGTTCTCCACGGACACTTAGCATATGAACAAGCAAATAACGTTGTGATTGAATGCAGATAAGTAAACAGTTTTAATCCTAGACAGAATAATCAGTTCGCAGTAAACCCTAAATTGCTTTTGTTGTAAATCAATAATTGACAGGCGTAAAGGTTCCCCAACCTCCCTCTGCTATGCTACTCCCAACTTCTTAGTTAAAATCCTACGCAGTTACCTCTAACAACAGCAGGGCATAGTACTATGGTGCTCAAGGCGCAGTCGGCATGAGTACCCCTACTCAGTTCAATGAAACTACTGTGTCACTCGGCGGAAACATCACACCACGAAGGATGTATAGAGTTGTATAATCACGATTTATGTCAAATAACTATTCCATTAACATATCCTGGTATGTAAAGAAGTAGCAAAAGCAGAGTTACGGCGGTTCGCCTTTACAAAAGGAAATTAGCTACTCATAGTAATCAAAGAACAGGAATCGAAATCTAAAAAGAAAGGAAGAAGAAGCTTAATCTTTGATGTCTTTGTGCAGTTGCTAGGGTTTCCTCTCTTGAAGCTGTTCTTCGATCCTGATCCTTGTAGAAGTCGATCTTGGTGCTGCAATAGGGTTGGGGTTTCACTTCCCCGAGGACTGGTTGCCTGACGGCCAGCGCTTTGGGGTCTCACTTCCCCGAGGACTGGTTCTCTCTCAAGTAGAGCTACTTTGTGAGCTGTGTGTATTCTGAGACCCCTGAGGTCTTATTTATAGGTGAAATTTCGACCTTCAAACCACCATTGTTCAACAAGGAAGGTTTAGGAAGGCGGGCCTTAGCCTGACAAGCCAACAGAGCAGCCCGGGAGAAAAACAGCAAAATGACTGCGGCCGCCTGATGACAGCAGTGACCCCTACTGCGGTCCCCTGGTGGCCGCCATCTTCGATTGTTGGAGCTTCGAATCTGTTTTCTTCGTTCTTCAATTTCGGGCTTTGTAACTTCGTTTCCTCGAAAAGTGATCTTCTACAAAGTTGTTCCTCCTTCAATTATCTTCACATCGATTGGTCGCATGACATATTTTGACTCCTCCAACTCCGTGCAACGGCTGATCCGGCGTATTTACTTCCTTTTCCCGATTTGACAAAATTATACCATTTTGGTGCCTGAATTCGTGCGAATCCTCAAAACCGCGATCATGACCTACATAAAACACGCAAAGTTGGTAATTGACCATAAAACAATACAAATATTGCATATGGGGCAAAAACGAGGGTCTAAAAGTATGCTATATCGCACATTTCATTGTCACATCATGACTCCACAGCAAACAAGTAACAACTAAGCATCACTCACTACAACCAGCGGTTACAAGTGTAACCCAATGTCCTTATAGGTGTACTTCAAAATCATTACCTCGCGGTAACGTTATGTAATCTTGCTCCCAAAATTCAAGGCACAAATCAAAGTAGTACTCAGGTTGGCTTGGTAAGTGAAATAGGTAGGATAATATAGAGGGGTGTTTGACTAAGCATCATTAAAAGATAACAAGGTAGAATAAATGGTATTGCAGGGGGACTTATCTTTTCGGACACCGAGTTCCTTCCTTCGACTTCATCCTCTCTCAATGACAACTTCAACTTCTCCATTATCATCGTAACTACTTCATCGGTTGCATCACATATAGACTACTTGCTCCTTAAATTTTTCTTTTTTCTTTTTCTTTTGACATACTATTTTTTTCCAGTCGTTTTACTGATTCGTATGCTTTTTGGTTGGCCATCATTGGGCTCTTTTAGTCTTTACATTTTTTTGTAGTGTATGTTTTACCGAATTCCGCACTTTTGTGCGTGCTGGTTTGGTATACATGCCATCAACCCTCACAGACATGTAGCTTTTTAAGGCCACGCCGGTATGTAGGTAGTATTTGTAACATGCCCAACACGAAAATGGTGATCACAAGGACCACAGATCCACTTTGAGACTTTTGTCCCTTTGCTTTTTTCGGTACTTTCTTTTCTTTTTTTTTTTTTTGGAGCAAAAGCTAGTGATTTTTAGCACCGGTAATAACAGTAGGGCCAGCAAGGTTACCTTTCGATGATGATCATCTTCCACTTCTCCCCCAAACCAATTTATCGAACAAGGGTTAGGGTTTTCTTCTCCACTTTCCCCCAAACCAATTCTCGATCATGATCAAAACATGATTCTCCTCCATTCTTTGGAACTCGTTGCTTTGTTTGTTCGTTCAAGCTCGGTAGTAGGTTGCTGTCACCGCTTAAGTAAAGCATGTATAAGATATATGGTAGAGTTTCATAAGGGCTTAAAAAAGCTTTCAGCGGGGTTAGTGAAAGGTATAGAAAAGGATTCAGATTGGTGAGTACTACTAATCATATTCATGTTGTTGACAAATAAAGACTCAAGGGTAGCAGTGTTCACACGGTTGCACACAGGACTTCAATTAGAGTAGCAAGTAAACTCACTCATCAAAGTAGCATGGGTCGGGTTTGGTCAGAGCACATATTTAGCAACCAGCGAAGTAAGAAAACAAATCCACAACCCCTCATCTTAGTCATGGTTCACACTCGGTACTCTCCCACAGATCAAAACTTTTTCAACAAGTAAAAGACCTTAGACGTAACAAATAAGCATAAATTAAAATTCAAACTACTAAGTGCGAGTATTTAAAGTTATACAGACCGAGCAAGTAACAGTCAAATTCCTCCCCCAAACCTAATCAAAAGCAGATAGAGAAACTAGGAAAGTAAAGAGAAAAAGAAAAGATACTCCCCTCTCAGTGTTGTTTCTTCCAATCCAGATGGTGGTTCAAGACGAAGATCCTCCAGGAGGTGGTGGAGGATAAAATCCTTGATAGCCTTGGTAGTACAGCGACGGATCGACCTCGGGCGGTGGATAAAGTTGCGGTGGTGGGTACAGCAACGTACTAGCCGTCTACAGGCAGCAAAGAAACATGCCAAAAGGATTAAGTCGTAGTTAATCCAGACACCTTCACTTATATCAATAATGTGTTGTGTCACTCAACACACTATCTCGTCACGTTTTCAGACAAACCACATAAGATAATATAAAGTCCGTTACCAAGTCGCAGTTAGTAAGGATTTCCCACGTAGAGAGTCGGACGAATAAAGAACAAGTACAAAATTACGTTTTAAAACTAATTCATTAATATATCACGGCATATAAAGAAGTAGCAAAAGCAGAGTTTCGGTGGTTCGCCTTTACAAGAGAAATCTAGCTACTCATGGCAATAAACACAGACATAAATCGACTAGGAAGAAGAAAGAAGAAGAAAAGGAAGCTTAGTCTTTGATGTCTTCATGCTGCTTCTAGGGTTTCCTCCTTCTAGGTGCCTAACGGCCAGCGGTTTTGGGGTTTCACTTCCCCGAGGACTGGTTCTCTCTCAGGAGAGCTGCTTTATGAGTGGTGTAGAATTATGAGACCCCTGAGGTCTTATTTATATTGGAAATTTCGTGCTCTGGCCGCCATTGATCATTAAGGAAGGTTTAGGAAGGTGGGCCTTAGCCTGACAGGCTAGGAAAAAGACCCAGAAGAAATCAAAGCCTTGACTGCAGTCTCCTGTGGACCGCAGTGGTGCCTTCTGCGGCCACCTGTGGATCGCCAAGTGAGATTGCTACAGATTCGAATCTGTTTTCTTCGTTCTTCAATTTCGGGCTTCGTAACTTCGTTTTCTCGAAAAGTGGTCTTCTACAAAGTTATTGCATCTTCAATTATCTTCGCATTGGTTGGTCGCATGACATGTTTTAACTCCTCGAACTCCGTGCAACGGTCAATCCGGCGTATTCGCTTAACTTTCTCGATTTTGCACAATTATGTCGTTTTGGTGCCTGAAATCGTGCAATTCCTCAAAAACGCGATCATGACCTATAGAAAATACGCAAAATTGGTAATTGATCATAAAACGATACAAATATTGCATCTAAGGCAAAAAACGAGGGTCTAAAAGCTTGCTATATTGCACATTTCATTGTCACATCACAGGGATACCATTCTCCCACAACTCAATCAGCTCCTTGATTTGGGGCTTCAAGAAGACATCCAGCTTCATTGCTGGATCTTCTGGCCCGGGCACCAACACAGTCAAGAACATGAATGGTTCCTTCATGCACTCACCGAGGGGCAGGTTGTACGATGTGAGCATCACTAGCCAACACGAGTACTTCCGTTCACTTCCAAACGGGTTAAAACCATCCGTACAAAGCCCCAATCGAACATTTCTAGACTCGACTGCAAACCCCGGATATGTCTTGTCAAACTCTTTCCATACCACTGAGTCTGATGGGTGCTCCATTCTACCCCCTGCATCTGCTGGGATTACTCTCTCCTTGTGCCACCACATTTTATCGGCACAAACACTTGAAGCGTACAACCTCTTTAAACGAGGTGCTAGAGAGAAGTACCACATTTTCCTTTTCTTCTGGCGTTTCTTTCCAGCCCTCTCCTTGTAACGCTTGTAGCGGTCCTTACCACAGAACTTGCACTCCCGTAGATCTGCATCCACCCCCCAATAGATCATGCACATATCCGGACAACAGTCTATGGCTTCCATAGGCAACCCCATCCCCCGCATCTTTTTCTTTGCTTGGTAAAAGTTGGTGGGAACTAGGTTTTCTTCAGGGTAACACTCCGATAACAGTTGTAGGTAATTATTGAAGCTCACTTTAGATTGGGCACCCTCGGCCTTACAACTCATTAGCCGAGACAACAAAGACAACTCGGTGTGCTTCTTACACCCCGGCCAAATCGGCTTCTTCGTTGATTCCTACAAGTCAAAGAACACCCGATCCTCACGATTCGGTGGCTCCTCCACATCCCCCTCGGTTTCAGTTGTACTAGTGTCCATAAACTCTGGTCCCACAACATTAAACACCATTTCTTCGAACCGGTCATGAAAAGCATCAGATGTAGCCGTATTTTGAGTACTAGATTTCTCATTTTGCTTCTTTCTTCGACGTTCCCTAGTATGCTCATATGACATGAACGGTGTTGCTGTCTCACCATGATGTTTCCATACCTCATACTGAGGCACGAACCCATTCCGTTTCAAGTGCTCGACTACTGTTGTAGAAGGCAAATATTGCATGTTCCTACATTTATTCAAATTGCAAGGGCACTTTATCACACCCCCCAAACAACAAGCGATGTTCGAGCAAATGCGATGAAGGCTTCAACCCCTTCCACAAAACTAGACTGAATTCTGCTACTAATAGTGCGACGGTACATCCATGAATGATCGGGGTTCATTGGATGATTAACCAGACACGTCTGAATTTGTTAGATTTATAACTATACGCATTACATATTGAATTTCATTACAATTGCAATTCCTGGCCTATAATTATATTGTTAATTATAATACGTTTAAAATTGTATGAATTACATGCAATTTACGTTTAAAATTTATTTTTATAAATTTTAAATTTCCATTTAACTATTAAAATTACAAATTGTAGATTAAAATAGTGGTAATTCTTTCTAACTTAATACGAGCCAATTATACTACAACCACCAAAATCACTAAATGGTCTCCAAACACTCAACCAAATCTTCCTAATCCTACTATATGTACGAAAATATCAAATTAAATACCCTACATACAAACATCCTAACATGATACTAACAATTCAATTTCACAATAAATCTATCAATTGCACAACCTCAAGCTTAACCCACTACTTAATATAAGCTAAACTAGCTAGTAGAAACTTCCCCTAAACATACAATTGCTCAAATTAGTCGAAATTAGCAAAATCCAAAATTTAACAAAGTAAGGGTTTTAGACTAATACCTTCAATTATGGAAAAAATAGCCGAAGAAGGATGAAATTGAATGGCCACCCGAGTTCCTTGTTCAACGAGCTTCGAAAAGAGTCCAAAATTGGCCGGAATGGTGGAGTTTTGATCGGAGTTCAAGATTGGGCAAAAATGGCGAGTTTGAGAAAAAAGGAAGAAGAAGAAGAACAAAAATGGGGAAGAAGAAGGCTTCTGCTCGCTAATAAATAGATTTAGCGACGGATAGCCTATTCGTCGTTAAAAGCTATTTTTTATTTTAATTTTTAGTCAACCTAATTAGAGACGGATTAACTATCCATTTAGAGACGGATTAAATAATCCGTCGCTAATTAGAGACGGATAGTTAATCCGTCTCTAATTAGCGACAGATTGAGCAAATCGCTCAATCTGTCGCTAATCCATAGCGATTCGTCACTATTTAGCAACGGACGCTAAAATTCGTCGCCATTTCACAGTATTCTTGTAGTGGGGGGTGGTGGAATGACTGAGGAAAACTTTAAACCATTTATGTCAGAAGTAACAAAAAATACAGAAACTCATGTTCAAGATGATGTTTCATGGTTAACTGTTCCAAAACATTTACCACAAAGCTTCACTGTATTGTCTCCAAAGCATAAGACAGACAACCTTAGCTCAATGGAACCATGTTCTTTTGTTCTCAAGACTCAAGGTGGACACCAAAAGCTCAAGTCCCCCCCCCCCCCACCTCCCACCACATAAAATGTAAGTATTACAATTTTGTTAAGTAAACCAAATGATCTTTCAATGTTTGCGGAATCTTTACCTCTGATAATTTGTGATTTGGCCCTAAAAATCCATGGACAAAATGATTATCGACTAGGCTCACATTTATCGCTCTAGATACAGCAGGGAGAGAACTTAAAATGGAAAAGTTGAATTCCACCCCGAGTCTCTAAGTTGTTCAAGAATAGTGGCGTTGAGTCTCTCGACCCTTTGACTTTGGATTAGTCAGTTCGGGGGCAGGGAAGGTATTTAACTCAACGGTAGAGTGTCACCTTGACGTGGTGGAAGTCATCAGTTTGAGCCTGATTATCCCTAAATCCAATGCGAGTTTTTCTATTTGGATTTCCTCCCCCACCGTGATTCAACGAGAATGGATAAGAGACTCGTGGGATTGACGTGAGGCGAGGATAACTATATTTACGGGGCGAACTCTGGGCGAATAGGAAGCGCATGGATACAAGTTATGCCTTGGAATGAAAGACAATTCCGAATCCGCTTTGTCTACAAATAAGGAAGCTATAAGTAATGCAACTATGAATCTCATAAAGAGTTCGATCCTGGCTCAGGATGAACGCTGGCGGCATGCTTAACAGATGCAAGTCGGACGGGAAGTGGTGTTTCTAGTGGCGGATGGGTGAGTAACGCGTAAGAACCTTGCGGGGCATATCCAATTGAAGAAAAGAATGATACACTTACCGGCTCCAATATGCATTTGACATATTAGGGCACCAACTTTGAAAAATAGCTTGGACCTCATAGAAGTTGGATCACCTTCTTCTTTCAAAATCCAAAAGATCAAAACGAGTGGACATCAATCAAGATGCGGGAGCATATTTGATGAGTCTACATGTTGATGAAGAAGATACATGTGTTAATAAGACTCGAATTAAATGCAACACCAAAGATGAGACCCGCAAAGGAAATTACACTATCATGCTTGAATGTAAAATATGATGTGAAATCTTCTATAGGAGGGGGGGGGGGGGGTCCAACCAACAAGCGGAGACCTTTAAGTTTTGACATAAATGAATTTCCATATTATTGGATTCCCGAGTAGTGATGGAAAATTCTCTTTGGGTATAAGTTGTTGAATAGATGGAAAGACTATTAATAGTAATGTTGCATTTCGACGAGAGTAATTACATAATTACATATCAACTAAAAATAACATAAATAACTGGATTTAATAATGGTGATATCTTGACTATTGAATGTAAATTATGTTGACAACAATCAGATGAGAACTGTGTAAGAATTCATTTTCCCTCCATATAAGATGTTGTATCTTATTGATTAAGTTTTAAATATATTTTCACCGTTAACAACCAATTAAAAATATATCATAAAGATTTACCCAATACAATACTGAATGTGTATTGCGTTGTTGATTCTCTCTCTCTAGGGAAATAGCTACTCCATTGTACACCACTGTCAAACACCACTTCCTCCTGATTGGGCTATGTATGGTATTTGATCCGTACCAAAGAATGTATCTATAGCCCTACGTCTTCTTATATGAGTTATGCGAATGCCGGCCACCGAAAACAAATACTCAGCCGACCAGTAAGAAGCCCACCCACAGTCCCCCACCTGTACCAACTTGGTTTGTCCATAGCCGGTTGGAGATACACGTTTGAAACCTTCTTGTACTTTGGAGGAATGCAAATTCATCAAGGTAACACAAGCAAGCAAGCATAAAAAAGGTATTTTTCATACAAACCAATAAACACCCGATGTGTAACAAAACTCAACAACATATAGATAATTTGATACAAAAAGCTACAAAAGCACGAAATAAGAACATAAAATAATAATAAATTTTTGCATCATCGGGGCAAGATTGGACAACATCCTACATTGGTTAAGATCAAGTGACACTAAACTAAACATAATTATAAGAGTAACCCGGCGAGAGTTTTGGCCCAAATGGGACATTATCATACCAACGAAGACGTAAGTTTTTCATGAAGTCATTCGAGTTGTATAAATGTTATATAAGAATGACATATACTCTCACATGTGACTGTGAGGGTTTCGGTCTAGAACATGCAATATCATACCAACATAGTATTAGTAATGGTGTTGGCCCGGATGGCTGAGTCTTGATTTCATGGTCGGATCTTTACAAAATTAAAGATGAGGTTCTTGTGTCATAGCCATGCATATAGAGATGAAAATATCAATTATAATGATAATGTATGATAAAGTAATATGTGGTGATATGAAGCCATCACCTTAGAAGTGATATTGAACATAAATATTGCAATGATATTGAATTTAAAAATGTTTGAGGTAATGCTAGACTAAAGTTGTGGATTATAAATCATTATGAAGTGAAGACATTTGACATCATATTTTACCACTATTGATATGCTCTTAGATAATAGTTTAAATTATCTAATATCCATAAATGCAGTCTCCTAATATTGCTCCTACATATGACCTATATTATCTAATATAACACTCACATTTTTTTGAGGAAAATCAGTACTGTATTCATTCAATAGATGGAAAAAGAGTACAATAAATCAGCCAACACTCTCTCAACTAAAAGGCAAAACCTATTCTCCATCACTATCAATGTCTACCTGATGTGCAAGGTCATGTGCTAATTTATTACCAGACCGCAAAACATGTTGGAAAACTATGCTACGAAAAAACGAGACATTAGTCTTCATGGCCTCAACAAAATGTCTAGCAGAAGATAAACATATAGAAGTAGAATTCAAAGCTTGGATAACCGGTAGACAATCCCTTCGTTTCCCTAAAAGCATTACAATTTGACTTTTTTGGTTAACCATTCTCGATTTTGCCCACAAATTACTTTTAACTACAACAGTAAATGATTTAATAAAGTAATGAAAACTTAAGAAGTTATGATTAATAATACAATATTATTAACGATTTAACCATTGTCATTTAAGAGTAATCTATGGTCAAAATTGAATATGGTTGACAAAAAAAAAAAGTCAACATATAAAACTTTCATTGAAACGGATGAAGTACAAGGTATATATGTCTTCATATGCTTATCAGTACAAGTCTAAAGTATCATTTGCTCCCAAGGATGAACTAAAACAACTAATTAGTTATAAACTAAATCCCATGAAACACACTCCTTGATATTGTTAAAATCAATTATAAGCTAATTAGCAAGAGCATAAATTGTTTAAATATTCACGATGATGTTTTCTTAGCACATCTACAAAACAATATTAATATGTAATTCTATGGCTGAATATATCATCCGTGTTTCCACACAACGTTGAGAATTGTTAATATAAATCATACAACACAATGTTATGTAATAATTACACATGTTGTATTTCTTTGTATACATTTTTGATTACTTACGAGAAACAACAATAAATAAGCATTGCATATAAGCTAATATGGACAAATAACCAACACTATCATACTTTTACGATGTTGAAAAAGTGGAATACATTTATAAATGTGTCTATGATCTAACAACTGGAAAGATATAGAATTTCATTTGCTTCCGATAATAATGGTGAAAAACAATATGTAGATGGAGGAGGATGGAGAGGGAATACACAAATGAATCTGAAAGCCCAGATAACGTTTTTTGCTAATTAGTTGAAGTAGAAGCAAAAATGAAACTCCAAGACGAAAAGATTGCATAATTTCTCAATGGTAGCATTCACATTAAAAGAAATCCACTTAAAGAATTAGATTGTTCAAATCGTCATACTAGATCTTTTTGATACATATGTTTCAGTCGTATGATTATGTTGATAACTATCGGTATCATACGTTTTTCTACCTACACCCCCATTAATGCAAAAACCCCCCAGTATTGGTGTCGCCTTGAACCAGAAATTAAGTTTAATAGAAGCATCATACAAATACAAACTTTGTTTCTTTATTTGCTTATATGTTATTCATGCTTCTTCTACATTCTTTTAATACAATAAAATTATATACACATATATTCGTAACCCGAAAATATTGAAATCTCACGTTTTAAAAGTAAAAGGAGAAGACACTACAAGAAGAAAATGATGCTTTATACGATTGAACTTGCAAGATGCCATGGTTGTTATCACGAAATGAATATGTTCTAACAACATGCTAATTTCATACTATTGGTATAAATTTGTAGTCCTTATAAGAACATGAAAACAACCATGATTGCACTAATACTTTCTTTTAAGCAAAAATAATGTCATTTAATTTAAGATTACAAAAACCTACTATGAAATGAATAAATCTTATCCATTTTGCAACATAAACAAGCACACCTACATCAATGAAATTAACTTCAAGTGCAAATTCATTATCATCTCTCCCATATATAACCCCTTGACCACATTTCTACAATTGAGTGAATATGCACAAACTTCTTCTACTTGGGTTCTAACTATCTTTACATAATTTCTATAACATTTCAATGCCTTCTAAAATTTCCTCAATGAATAAAGTTTGAGTCACTTTTTTTCTAATTTTTCAAAAAATAAATCCTTAGAAACCATCTGTTACTTCTTAAATCAAGTAATCAATTACAACAAATTCCAACTGCCTTTTTTCTTTTTGACTTGCCATTTTTTTGTAATCTACTTTTCATTTTTTTGCTTTTTTGTTGACTAAAATGATTATGGTAGTTTCAACAAGTTATATAAGGGCACAAACATGTACTAACTAGCACAAGCACCAAGCACCATTGGTGAAAATACACCAATGGAACTCAATTCCTTCATTATCAAGGGCAAAGAGCCTAAGGAAAAGTCCAACTTCTCCAGTTCAAAAATAATATTTCATTCAAACCCTCGAGTTCCAGATGATGTTGGGCCATTGCCTATTCCAAAACCTTTTCCGCAAAAACTTAGCATCCTGTCTCCAGAGCATAGGATAAACAATCATATTTCAATTGAGCCTCGTTCTTCTATTTCCAAGCCTCAGGGTCGATACCAAAAGCTTAAGTCCACAACTATGAAAACTGTAAGTGTTTTGATTATTTTATGAGAAAATGATATTTACATATTTCCAGTAGCATAATTTCCACATCTAATAATCGTGATTTGGCCTAGAAAAATCATGGATGCAATGTTTATGCATCAAACTCAGATTTACCGGTGTGGTCAGAAAAGAAGAAGAGAACTTATTTTGGAAAAGCCGACTCTGGTCCTCAATCTTCATTCTCTAAAAATAAAACTGGCCATGGTAGTGCGAAGAATATAGGTATACGGTTACCAGCTTTAGCAAAAACTGGAAATATTATGTCCCAAACTCTGGGAAAGAGCATGGAACTCATGGAAATTGGGTCGTCTTCTTCTTTAAAAACCCAAAACATTGAACAAATTAGAAATCAAGATGTAGGAAAAAATTTAATGAATCGGTTGCTTAACAAAGAAGATAGTTTTGGTAACAAGACTTGTATCAACGTCAACACTGAAGAACAACCCCCCGAAGGAATTTTCACAGTAATGCATGAATGCAAATATTGCAATGAAGTCTTCTATACAGAGAAAGCTCGTCCTACAGAAAGGCAGGAGGGAGCGAACGGGCGTGGACCTTTAAATTTTGACCTCAACGAGCTTCCATCTGATTGGATCCCCGAGTAGAAATGGAAATTTCTCTTTTGGTATTACGTGTTGAATAGATGGAAAGACTACAGATAACAACATTGCATTTCGACAACTGCAATCATTACCCTTCAAAATAAAAATAACATAAAATGTTGCATTGAATAATGAAGATCTTTCTCCTATTGATTGTACATTATGTTGACAATGATCATATGCGAACTTTGTACAACATAAGAATTTATCGTTTCCTTATAAGATTTTGTGTTTTTTTTAAAGTTCAACTTTATGTTAAACTTTTGACAATAATTATTGCGAAATTTATCATAAAGAAGATTGTATTAAATTAATAAATGTGTAGAAAAGAAATGACTTTGCAAAACTTTCATATGTAAGAACAACATACATTTTTTTTTTGCAATGGAAGTGTCACAAAAGTTTAGATGGTTATATTGTTTCTTGGCCATAGTACTGGATTGTTGTCTTGAGAATCGAACCAAAAGCATAAAGCCTTGACGCAAAAGTATGTAAAATGCGTCATATACTTATTCGGAGAGAACAAAAATAGATGTAAATATCACTATACTTATTCGGAGAGATTGACATTTTTTAGCATTATTGGGACAGTGAGATTGTTAAATTCAATAACATAGTATGTGTCCTGAGAATTCATGTCAAGTTCTGAGAATTTTGCTCGAGTAACGGTTAAATGAAATCTACCATGTAAGAAATCGATTTCAGTTGTATCATGTGAATGCTTTTGGGTTTCCACCAATATCAAGATTGTGCAAAGTGTTCACCCAAGAAGTCGACTTTTAGCTAAAACCGGTGGACTGATTCAGCTTTAGAGCGATTTCAGTTTAATAACTGTTTTAGATGTGTCAAACTAAATTCAAACTTAAATGGATTTTTTGCCATGACCAAAGTTACATTATTAAAATCATTGATATACAATATCTGGAAAATATGTACGTATCTCCGTAGTTTGTGTCTACATATCAATGTCATAATACTTATCGCATCCTGTCCCATTCAAATTTGAAAAACAACAGTCAGTGATGGAGCTACCCTCCATCGACGATCCAGAGAGCGTGAAGGATCGCCCCCCGCCAGGGGGGGGGGGGGTGGATTTTGGATGCAAAACCGTCGTTAGAATGAAGCCACACTCAAAGTTTCCTACTACAGTTAAACAACAATTTATATTTTTCCTAATTCCACTAACAAAAACACACATAAACTTAATACAGTGAAAGCCGATTAGATTGTCAAACTCTTACTGAAAAATAACTTAATTAATTAAAAATAAAAATATAGTTTAAATGCTAAATGAATTAATAACTAATATTGTGAATACTTTTTTTTTTTTTGAGAAAAGAATGAAGCATTTATCATAAGAAAGATTACAAGTGAAGTGAAAAGACTTCAGTCAAAGATACATCAAGCAAATGCAAAGGAGAATGCACAGCGTGCTCTAGAGAACAGAAGATCAAAGTAAATTAACTGCTCTCAACAAAATCAAACGGCAGGGTACCAAAGCCATTGGAATTCGTCCCGATACCGTGACTCAGCTTATCGGCCAGCTCATTTGCTTCACTCCGGATATGTTGAACCATGGTAGCTGGGAATTCTTTAAGAAATTTCTGAATTTGTACATACAGAGGACCAACCACACTCATATTGTTGCTGCTGGTTTTCATACCCCGTATCACAGAGAGACAGTCTCCTTCGATGATCACTCTTTGGTAACCCATATCTTTAGCCAGAATGACAGCAAGACGAGTCGCGTAAGCTTCAGCCACCTCGACAGCGGGCGAGCCTTGAAGTTTTTTCCTCGACCACGCCAAGACCAGGCCGGTATGATATCTTACAACTGTTGCAATTCCTCCCAAGTGACCTTGTCGGGGGATGGAAGCATCGAAATTCACTTTCACCCACCCAACCGGTGGAGGGGTCCAAGGACCAAGCATCGTGTCTCGATGCAAGTCAGCCACTTGTCCAATAGGTTGATAGACATTAGCTTTATAGAAGTTGATGTATCGGTATGCATAATTAACCGACTCCAAAGGGATAAACCGAAGTTGCTCATGGAATACCCTGTTTCTATTATACCAAATGCACCAACAAGAGACTACAAAGAAGTCGAATTCACGACCATCCATCCGAATGCGGGCACCAATCACCTAATCTCAAACCGAGTCACAAGGTAAAAAGATTCTCGAAGATGGGACATTTGCAAGACCCCAATAAACACGAGCAAAATGGCAGTCTCGCATAATGTGGAGCAGGGATTCAGAGCTCCCATCACACACTGAACAGATTTCATCAGTGGCTACATGCTTTCTCTTGAGTTCGGCCGAAGTAGGGAGGGAATTATGAAGCAAGCGCCATAGAAAATGCTTGAACATTCCCGGCATCTTTAAGCTCCAGACAAAGTTCCAGTTCCTTACGGAAGTATGTGAAGGACATCCTTGAGCAGCTTCTACCTTCCTACGATTGAGGTCCATGGCCAAGTGATAAACCAAGGAGACCGAATACTTCCCATTTATTGTGTAGTGACAAATCAACATATCATCCACGTTGCCATTACCAAGGGGAATTTCAAAATTTCCTCAATGTCATCTTGCCAAAACAAAGGTTAAGAATGGGCAAATCCCACTCATCAAGGAAGGGATGGATTAGAAAAGAGACAGAAAGAGGCCCCTCTTGGTGGAAATCGGGGGTCTTAATTTTGAAAGAAGTAGACCCCGGAATCCACTTATCCTTCCAAATGTCAATGTGCTCACCATTTCCAACACGACATCTAATCCCTGCACTGATAAGATCCAAAGCTGCACAAATACTTTTCCATGTATAAGAAGAGTTAGATTTAGGAGCAGCATGAAGAATATCAGAATTAGGAAAATATTTAGCTTTGAAAACACGGCTCAAAAGAGAGTGAGGGTGTTCAAGAATCCGCCAAATTTGTTTTCCAAGAAGAGCCAGGTTAAAAGCATGAAGGTCCCTAAAACCAAGGCCACCATCTCTCTTACTCATAGTCATGGTTTGCCAATTAATAAAATGCATTTTATTTTTACCCTCGTCGCTCCACCAAAAGTTATTTATTAAGGATTCAAGATCTTTGATAAGGTAATCAGGGAGCTTTAAGCAACTCATGACGTAGGTAGGGATGGCTTGGAGAACAGATTTGACAAGGACCTCTTTACCCGCTTTGGATAAAAGTTTTCCATCAAAGGATTGAGCCTTTTTCCACACTTTTTCTCGCAACCAACCAAAGACTTCTTTTTTGCTTTTACCCATAGTGGTGGGTAAGCCCAAGTACTTCTCGTGCTTGTCAACAACATGTACGTTAAGGATAGCTTGGATCTGATTTTTCTAAGAGACATCAATGTTTCTACTAAAAATAATAGTAGACTTTTCCAGATTAATTTCCTGACCAGAACCCAAGCTATAAGTACGAAGGATGTTCATAATAGAGTCAACAGAAGCCTGACTAAAAATCATGGTGTCATCGGCGAATAAAAGGTGGGAGATAGAAGGAGCACTAGGGCTAACTTTCACACCTTTAATTTCACCTCGACTAGCAGCACTATAAAAAAGAGAACAGAGAGCCTCAGTACAAAACAGAAACAGGTAGGGGGAAAGAGGGTCACCCTGACGAATACCTCTACTAGGAGTAATAAGCCCATGCTGACTACCATTAAAAACACAGAGTAAGAGACAGTACAGACACAAAGCATTATAGTAGCAACAAAAGTGGGATGAAAACCAAGTTTTAGCAAATCGTTTTCAACAAAAACCCACTCAACTCTGTCAAATGCCTTACTCAAGTCAAGTTTCAGTGCAAAGAAGCTTTTTTACCACTGGTCTTACATTTCAAGTAATGGTTGATCTCATAAGAAACGAGAACATTATCGGTAATCAATCTTCCATGAATAAAAGCAGACTGATTTTCACTGATTATGGAGTGCATAAAAGGCTTCAGTCTGTTAGTAATACATTTGGAAGCAATTTTATAGACAGCATTACTCAAAGAGATAGGACGAAACTGGGTAATAAGCTCAGGGTTCTTGCATTTCGGGATAAAAACAATGTGAGTATAATTAAGCTTTGCATAAAAAAACACTGTTATTGAGTAAATTTATACAGCAAGAGGTAACAACATTCCCAACAATACGCCAGTACTTTTGGAAAAATAAAACAGGAAAACCATCTGGCCCAGGAGACTTTAGAGGGCACATTTGAAAGAGAGAATTTTTTACCTCTTCCTCGTTGTAAGCCGCGGTCAGCTCCTGGTTCATACCCTCGCTAACTTTCGAAGTCACATTACACAGAGCTCCATCAGTGTCAGTGGGAGAAGGATGAATGGTGCTGAAAATCTTTGTAAAATAATCAACTGCCACTGAACCTATTACGTCTGTATCAGTTAGCATAGCCCCCTCGGAATCTCTTAGACCTCTGATATCATTTTTTGCCGAACGTTGTGAAGCTTTGGCATGAAAGTGATGGGTGTTCCTGTCCCCCTCTTGGATCCATTGGATTTTGGATCGCTGCTTCCACATAATGTTTTCCCTCTCGAGGATCTCGTCCAATTTACCCTTCAATTCAGCTTCAATCGACCTGGAATTGTCAGTGACTTCACCCTCACGCAGATCAAGAAGTTATTTCTTCAGGTCTCGAATTTGCTTCTTAACGCTACCAAATTGGCGTTTCCCCCAATTGATAAGGCCGATTCTACAATTGTTGATGGATGAGAGATAATCGGAATCCGGGTTCCAACCTTGTTCGATGACTTGCGCACAGTCCTCATGCCGTACCCACATCGCTTCAAACTTGAAGCCATTCTGTCTCTGTCTCCTAGCTACTCGACTGCCTTCGAAAGTGAGCTTAATCGGATTGTGATCAGAGTTAAGGCAGCAAAGATGATTGACTGCAGCGAGTGGAAAAAGCTGACGCCAGGAAGAGTTTGCAAGTGCTCTGTCTAGCCTTATCCTAATTGTATTGGGATGGGATCTTCGATTATACCAAGTATAATCATAACCCGAGTAACCTAAGTCCGAAAGCCCTACTTATTGAATACAATTTCTGAAATTTTGGATCCGATAAGGAGCCACAGATCGCCCTCCTAGCTTTTCCGAATTAGAGAGAATTTTGTTAAAGTCACCCATACACAACCAAGCTTGGTTAGACAAAGTACCTAAGCGATGCAAAAGATCCCAAGTATGATTTCTTTTATTCAAGTCCGGTTCACCATAGAAACCGGTGAACCTCCAAGTCAAATCACTATTTCAAAGTTGCACAAGAACATCAATATGATATTTGGAATAACTTTGCAAAGTGACAACATAATCCTTAGACCAAAGGAGGGCTAATCCCCCCGATTTGCCTTGAGCATTAACAGAAAAAACAAAAACATTAAATTTAGATTTAAGCCTATCTATCCCACGAGCATCCAATCGAGTTTCCATGAGAAAGATAAATTGGGGGTGCGATTCTTTAATCAAGTTGCCAAGTTCTTGAACTATCCAAAGGCCCCTCGCGCCTTGACAGTTCCAAGCAATACAATTCATGGTTGTACGCGGGGTTGCATAGCAACCTCCGCCTCTGGAGTCGAGTCATGGATGACAATGCCCTTATTCGGGCGCTTGAGGGGTCTGTCTATTGCTAAGTCGTCACTTCCAACCGGGTCCTTCTTCCTTGACACATTGACAATACGTTTCCCTTTGTCTAGAGTGGATGGGCGACCTCTTTTCTTGGGTTGGGAAGGTTGGGAATTGGAGCGAGGAGAGTAGTGAGCTGGGGAGGTGGGCTGTTGCGTGTGGTTTGAGCTACGGGTCCATTGGTTGCGTGAGTAATGGGTCTTGGGTGAGGGCATGGAACGGTTTGGGCTTGGAGAGGGCCGTTGGGCTCGTGGGACAGTGTAGTGGGGGTTTGGGTTGTTAATCGGGATGATGGGGATAGGGAAAGAACCTTGGATGTTGGGCTTGGGTATAGTGGGGGTTGGGAGAAGAGGGACAACTTGTTGAAAGTGATGTGGGCTAGTACTGGGAGTCCACAAGTTGGTAGACTGGAAAGCAGTTTGGATTGGATTATTGTTGGTATTGGCAGAAAAGGTAGGTTGGTGAGGTTTAGGAGACAGAGGCATTGAATGGAGAATTCCTTCCATAGAAAAAGGTAATTGGTCAAATTTCCCTCCTGGAGCCACAATTAACGCCTGGGAATTAATGGAGGAATTATTGACCTCAGACTTACCAAAATCAGCTCCATCTTCGACATTGGAATTTTCCTGTGACACTAGCCGGTCAACGAAGATTCTAGTTTACGAGGCAGTGTCAATTCCGCCTATCAAGCGGTGCTTCTGTAGATTCGCAGAGGCTCGAAGCCAAGGTCCCCATTCCATAATGTCCTCCGATGCAATTTCACAAGTTGCTTCGATATCAAATTGAACTTTACGGTCCTTCAACAAGTGACCGATTATACCACATCGATAACAGAAATTCGGTAGACGCTCATAAGTAAAAGTAACCATAAGTGTCTTTCCATAGACGCACTTAACCCGCAACGCTCTCTTGAGCGGTTTCGTGATATCCAATCTAACCTTGATACGCAGCAGCAGACTACCATCAGCAACCGAATTGTTTCCCGCTGGAAATTCAACAAATTCACCTATGCCATTTCCAATAACCATAGCCATCACTTTGTGAAGCATTCCAAAGGATAATCCCGAGACAATAACCCAGAAAGTAGCCGTATTAAGGTCCATTGTTGCTGGGTCATCTCCAGCTTCGATGGGAGCCAGTAGAAGTAGATTCTTTTCGAAGGAACAGGGAACATTAGCAAGAACCCTTTTTTGTCCTGCTCGTGATTAAAATGGAAAAGGAGACGAGCCTCATTGATCCTGCGAATTTTAACACCATGTTGCAGACTCCAACTCGTTGTTAGAATTTGTTTGAACGAGTCCAGATGAATAGGACGGCGGGAGAGTGTTCTGCCAACCAATAACAAAGCAAGGTTCTCATGGGTAGAGGTCCATGCCTCCAAAGGAGCCTGCACGCCATCTGCTTCTTCCTCCGTCAAATGAAGAAATTTGGACATTTTGGTGATAAGTTCATCAGCCATTTTGCGATACTTCCGGAACGAAACTGGGCACCTGCAAAGAAAGGAAGGAGAAAGCAAAAACGCAAAAAGCAGTATAGATTCAGGATGTAGAGAGTGAGTCCTAACAGGGGTATAAATGTTGGTAAAAGTGAAATATAAAGAGAAAGGATACAACAAGATCGGAGCATTGCTATCACGCTTGTTAATTAGCAGTTTCAGTAAGATCAGAGGATCAATGTAGACTAGAGAGACAGGCAAGGACCAAATCGCCGGACTGATACATATCAGATCCCATAGATTTGGTTTTGAAATTTTGAAATAGAAAGAGAGATTTGAGGGAGAGTGGAGAGAAGAGAGATTCTCAATTAGATGAGAGGGATGGCCTTCATCAGAAGGGACAGATTCACTGATTCGAGGAGATTGGCCGATGAAAGTCATCGGAAAATGGTCACCGGCGATTAAGATAGTAGAGAGCATTTTGAGTGTCTGACTTCCATACTTTCAGGTTGATCGTATTTTTAAGTAACCAGGTTTATGATAATAGAAACAGATATCGTTTCCGATTTCTGCTCCCTCAGTACTCGATGCTTATGGATGTTGAAATGGCAATGAATAACAATGAATGGTTTGATTTGATTGAAATTTCAACCAGTAGAATCTCCAAATGCAGATGCACAACTTGTTGGAAAGTGCAACATTATTGGATGAAAAATAAATTAATAACTCTTTCTTGTAAAATCAACGAAAATACCTTACTATTCTGAAAGGAAATATGATCAGAATAATTAGCGGACCAAATATAGATCTTTTCTTCTTTTAACTTTTACCCAACCACACTACACTTGGAAATTTATACATTATATGGTTTAATCTTTAAAAGTTGCCCTATACTAATTTTTCTAGTTTACTTAAAAAGCTGTCTCTCAATTCAAAGCTTCCTCTCCCATTTCTCTCTCCAACATCTACAAAACAAATTGGGGGATCATGGAGAAATTGTAGGGATTTTGGTCACAAGAAATTGGTATTCCGAGCGAAAATCCTTCATCCTTTTGGTTGAATGTTGTTCACTTGCAATGTCGACTTAGATCCATTAAATCAATGCCATGCCCTAACCCTAATTTTCCCATATAAGAATCCTTCTCCCCCCAATTTGACGAAGAAGTCAACATTAGGACCAATCCCAAATTGGACCCCTTTTGTTGATTCTTCGGAACCCTAATCAACTGTTGATCAATTATATTATTTCTCTTGTTGTCATTCAGGAGAAAGATTGAATCTTGACGCAAAACCCATATGCGAATCTGTGTTTGGCAATAAAAGAATTTGTTGGTTGTTTGTGTCTGTTTGTATGGATTCACCATTGTTGACTCTGTTTATATGTATACATTTGGTTGGTTTCTTCCCCTTCATTGTTGATTCTCAACAAAATGTGAATCCTCCACTGCCTGTTTTTTCTCCTCCTCCTCCGCCACCTCCGCAGCCCGATCCACCGCCTCCGCCTGTTCCTCTATCACCACCCCCGCCACCACCTTCACCCCCACCACCACCACCTTCACCCCCACCACCTTCACCACCACCGCCGCCTTCCCCTCCACCCCCACCGCCTCCTCCACCACCATCTCCCAGGAGGCGCGGTCCACCACCTCCCCCGGAACATGGCCAGCATCCGAGTACGAATACTAGGGATTTGAGCCCCCCACCACCAAGGAGAGAGAACACCTTGAACACAGGGAAGAGAATCGGCCTTATGTTCATTGGTATTGCTGTGATCTTGCAAGTATGTGTTGCAGGGTTCTTGTTCATCAGGAGACGACAACTCTTTAAGGCTGAAAATAGCTACTAAAAGAAACTTTTGTCCCAGTGTTTCCATCTGTATAACTTTATATATGACAGAGCAGAAGGAGAGCCTTTTCTTGCGGCTCGGATAAATGCCGCTGCCAACTGATGAAACTTTGAACCTTTATCTGGGTTACAGCAGCATTTGTAAATTGGTACTTTTCTTGATTGGCATTCGTTTATTACTGATTTAAATTCGTTTCATTAACTTATCTCATTGATTGAAGTAGAAGACATTTTTAGGTTCCCTTTTTCCTTCAGATTGTGATGTTGTATACGTTGGGTTTGTTATTCAATTTATCACTAACATGTATGGAGTCTGATTTTATTGATATTTGTTATGAAAATTGTGTTGGAAGTACTTCTACTGTATTGTCTTTAAGTTATATACTGGAGATTGGAGTGCTTAATTATCACATGTTTGTGATAAACGCATGAGAGAGTCCCCTAATTTGTGCATAAATACAGCACCACCGACCCAATTTTTACCTAATCTGCCTAATGTGCACTCGTCTAACTGTTAGATTGTCCGGCACAATTTATCTCAAAAAGTTGTTAATAGACTGATGAACTTAGAAATTTGTACGAAATAATTTCCTCCCTTTGTCTCAGAGAGATGAGCTCATTAGTTATTTTTATATCAACTAAGTTGTATAATTTGGCTATTTCATATTTGTGTCTAGATGTACCACTGTACCCCTATTTGTGTCTAGATGTACCACTGTCCACTAAATGAATATTTATTACATACATGATGAAATTACCTCATATTTTATCACATAAAACAAGAGAACTAATGAGCTCATAATATTTTGGAGATGGAGTAATATTTTCCCTTACTAAGATTTTTTTTTTTTTTTTTTGAAGCATGCCCTGTTATTGATGTAAGAAATCTATCTTTGGGGCGTATGCTGCACCTGGAAGATATATTCTTTTTTATGTTGATTTAAGAAACTACCTATAGTGTATGCTACGTGTAGGAAAATAGTGTGGTGCATGTATATGGTCACAAAAGCTTAGATGTCCGAGGGGCAAAGTGCAAGTCTGTAATATTATGGGAACATGTGTAGTGTTTGTGTATGGTAGTATTTGTTAATGTGTAGTTGTGGAACTGCCCCTGAAATGGTTTGTTTGAGTTCAATTCAATTGCATTTCTTCAAGATTACCGGCTGATCATGTGTTACAAACTATTGTGATGTGTGAATGTGGTATTCTGTTCTACTTGTTCCGCACTGTCATTGTGTGGCTATCTTGATATCTTCTCTGTTGAAATTGCAATACTACCTTTGTAAGCGGGGCTACCCTCAAGATCTGGGGATGGTAAGCTGCTTGGGATTTCTAAAACAATCCTGAGTGGTGGTGGTGGTGGTGTTAGAAGTTATGTCTGAATTGTTAGTTGGAACTCCATCCATCCGAGTGACTTATTAATGTTTACGTTTTGCACTGCAATTTTTTTTTCACGTGAGTGTGGTTGAATGTTGAATGTGCCATGGTGTTGAAACTCGGGGAACATTACTACATGCTAGTATGTTTTTGACTGAACATTTGGAACTTTATGACAACAATTGTGGCCTGAACATGTAACGGTCTTCATCTGGCTTGAAGTGTTTGGGCTACTGCATTCGCAGGAAATTTCTGTCTTTATAGGAAGGATGGGTTGTGGTCTTTCATGTTATACTATTCTTAAATCTTTTAGGCTCTGTTATTTTCAACTGAAAACTCATTCAGTTCCATTCAGTTCAGTTCAGCTCGTCTTCAATTCAGCTCGTCTTCAGTTCATTAAATTCATATTATTATTATTATTGTTGTTGTTGTTGTTGTTGTTGTTGTTGTTGTTAATAATAATAATAATAATAATAATAATATTATTATTATTATTATTATTATTTTATCATTTATTTACACTCGATCTTCAGAGGAAAATAAGAAAATTTATTCAATTGAGTTATTTTCAACTTTTTCTTTCTTTCTTTTTAATACTTTTTAGTAGATCAATGAAATAAAAGTATAATTCTGAACTAACAAAAATCTATATGCATAAAAACTCCAAAACAAGTTAAACCAAATCAAAATCGAACCAAACTTAATAAAAATAATATTATATATCATAAATAGTGAAAATGGCATTTATTCCTCTATATTATCTTCCTATTTATATCGACCTAATAGAATACCAAATTCTCAATGTCATCTCCTCACGACCTGCTCATCGTTTCTTTCCTTGTCGGGTTCAATAAATCATTATCCACTCCACTTGGACATTGATATCATGTGCAAACCCAGTATTTCAAGTTTACATGCGCATAAAATTATGCAGAGTGAAGGTAGCAACAATCACGTATATTTGATATGTGTCTTCCATTTGAGCGATCGTATAAAAGACCTTCCACGCGGTTGGTTTTAAAGTTTGTTATACAATAATAAATAAAATGTAAAATGAGTAAAAAAGAGGAAGAATGTAAGAAAGATGACAAAAATAATATATTTTTTTAATTGTGATTATATATACCATCATATAATTGTTATTATTATTACACAATAATTTAAATCGATTCGATCGATTCGATTCCATTCGATTCCATTCAATTCGATTCAAGAATTTCAAATTTAGTTGAAAAAACATACTTTGGTATAAGTTAAGAAGTGTTTGGGCTCCTGCACTCAAATCTTTTTGTATGTCAGGAAATTAATCTTTTGCAAGACTTTGCTCATTTACTGCATGCCTCTGATATTTTTATTAATTTTGTGATTGAGTTGGGAACTTGGGATAGAAGTGCTTAATTATTGAGTGATTAATGTATTAGAATTTGAGTGAGTGTGAGCATTAACAAAAGAATAGATCATCTACTACTTGTCTATATATAGACTAGAAACGTAAGGTGATTGGTGGAATGTGCATTTGTAATTTGTAACGCTGAGATTACAGAGACTCACATCTGTTGCGCAAAATATGTTTTCAAATTAGGGATCCTCGTATTTCTAAATATAGGCGATGTTGTTCGGGTTTTTCGGACTCCATACTGGCTATGAAAAGAGGCTCAAAATGATACTCCAATACCAAGCATTGTATTTGAGTCTGGTCAAGTATTAAAAAGCTCTCCAAACTTGACTACCAATGGTACGGAAATATTAATATGGAGGGATTGTAATTTACTAGAAGTGTGCGCAAATAATTAATAATGATAGGTAACAGCATTTCATAAAAAGTGCGACTATAGGACAATGTGAATAGTTGTAAAAAACGAACCACTTTGGTTTTAGATGATCTCAAAGTTTTTTTTTAGACACAATTGATTTGAAAGTTGTATAAAGAGTATAAGAAGTTGTATAAAGAGTATAAGGAGCATATAAGAAATGCTCCTACAAAATCGCATCGTTCTCCAACTTTTCTTGGCTAGAGATACGAGCCTCCTAAATACATCTTGTAACTCACTCTCCACCTATTACCATCCTAAACCAAAGCCTAAAACCTTTTACGACACATCATTTGCAATCTAATCATCAATTTAAAATTAAATCACCGCTGTCTAGTTCTTTATGTTGTTACTTGGCAAGAAATTTAAGTGGCAGTCCCGACTGCCTCCCTACATCAAATCGAACTTTCCGAACCAATTCCAATCTTCAAACCTCCCCACGAACTTTAAAACTAGATCGCACTCGTCTTATTTTATGAGGTTGTTACATGCCAAAGAAACTTAAGGGACTGGACCCGACCTCCGCAAACATAAAGCTAGATCGTCACGGTCTAGTCACTTGGCTGATTCTCGAAAGGATTATCTTTCATAGTATTCAGAAGATATGCTTGGTATATGACATCCTTTCTACGAATTCAGTAAACATAGTGTTTCACTCTGTTTGCAAATATGACTGCTCTATATCGATGAGTTTTGAGTCTTTTGACCTATATATCATGTACCATCGGGATCAAGTTATGTGTTATAGAGTAAGTAATTTTTCTTTCAATGTAAAGATGATATGATAAATCATGTTTGACATTCATTTTAGAGAAAGTCCAGTAAAATGTCTGATTTTCCTATACAATAGAAAAGACTATATTAAACTAGTGTAATCTATACGAGCATGTTAAACACTTATATTGAAAGAATATGTCATTTTTTAATATTTAGGAAAATTAGGTATTTTTCAAGAATTAACCTTCATTTTGGGTGGTATGTATTTGATTAAGATAACTTTACATGTTATTGTGTTTTGTTTAGTAACATATGGTTGAAAATAATGTTCTTTTATCAATGTATCTCCAAATATACTCGAGACGATAGATAAAATATTCGATCATAAATGAAGCATTCTAAAGTGTGTAGATCCGAAGTGATCATAGAAAACCAAATAGACTTGATTTGAAACGACATAAAATATTACAGTTTGAGAAATACTCAAATTTTAACATGACCTTGAATTGACATAAGATCTGAATCGGATCCCATCCCGACCCGAAATAAATTACGCACCCAGGCAATCTATTATGAATCAATCAAACCCGAATTGATTGCTACCCGTTTGCTAGGTGTATCATCAATCCCATATTGGTTAATAGGATGTCTGAATGATTAAAGTATGACATCTGATACCAACAAAACACAAGAGATTCACGTTGAATTAAAACTTAAAAGAAACGTGAGGGGAAGAAATTAAGAGGTGATTAATAATAATTATACTATTATATTGATGGGAAAGTTATACTAATACTCACTCCATTTCAAAAAGAATCTTTACATTTCACTATTTTGCGATCAAATGTCTTCGACTTTTACCACATTACTATTAAACTATTATTGTAAATAATTTAATAAAATTAAAATTAAATTTGTACTATTATATTTTTAATAGTAATATGTGGTCAAAGACGAAATTAATTGATCGGTCAAAGTCAAAATGGAAAAATTTATGTCGGGATTAGTTAATTGCAGTGGGAGACAGATCTTGTCTAGTGATGGGTGGAGGGGTCCAATCACGCCTTATCCTCACAAGTCTCACCCACCACCAGTGGTGATTAACAAAAGCATTAAACACCAAAAGCTTGGCTTGTAATATTGCCAGAATATGCTCTTTTCACGGTAGAGAAAAACCTACCCATTATTTCGTATTTCTCTCCATCAACTCTTCTATTTTATTTTGTTTTCACCTTTTCTAACACTTCAATATCCTGAAAGCTAGAGGTAGATAGACATGTATGTCCAAGAATCCAAATCATTGTAGGGACAACTCTCTACATCATCTTCTTGCCACTAGCAGCAAACATTTTTTACCAATAAAGTGTTCTTCCAAAATCATCCGCGTCCCGAACAACTTTATACATTAGGATTAGCGCGCAGTTTTATGCAAAAAGTTAAAGTGATGATAGAATATAGAAGTGGAAAAAAGTGTATTTTTAATGACAAATTATGTAATTTGAGTGTAAAGTTGAGATTGTTTATTATTTATTGGATGTGGGGTAGCTTTCTTTTTTTGTAATGTATGAAATTCTGTGAGACGACTAAAAATAACAAATATATGAAGTTCTGCGGTATAATAAAATAAAGGAGATGGATTAGGGCATTCACTCTTCTCATTATACATTTTCCATTTCCCAAAAAGCAATGGATGATGTGATGATAATGTCAGAAGTATTTTTCTCTTATAAAATTAATATGTCACAAAACTAGAAATAGTCAAAAATCGATATATCATTATTGCTTTGCCATTCAAAATAATTACCAACACACACGTTCTTTTAGAATTATTAATTTAAAAATCAATCATATAAAATTCAATGTGACTGATGAATAACTATACATTATTATCTCAAATAAGTGGAGAATTAGTGTTGTATTTGCAACAATATCTTTGATTATTATTCAAAGTGTCGTCTAGCTATTGACCGGAAAAGATTCAAAGATTCTTCCTCCAATAAGTTTAAATAGTTTTTCTTCAACACATTGTTTAAGTAAAATTGCATCACAACCCCTGAAGTTTGTCAAAATGTACAATTCACCTACTCAAAATTTAATATGCAAAATACTATATACATCCCAATGTTTTTTTAAGTTGTAAAAAAATTATTAATAAAAAACATTACAACGAAAATAAGAAATACTCTACCTTACATGAATCTCAGCTCTCAATCTTTACAATTGAGACTTTTGCTTCTATGGCTACATTTTGGACAAGCTTCTTACTGGATATTTAGATGGATAGAAATAAGACCAACATATCGTCTAGTATGCATAGACGTTTATTAATTTTGTCTATCAAAAGTGAGAAGTTACAATCATGTCGTATATCTCCCAATGTTTGGTGATATATGGGAGCTAGATCACCTACACTCCTTGTACTTCTCTGTTCTCTTAATAAAATCGATTTATTTACCATGTTCAAAAACCAAAAAGAAAAAACTCATTTTATTATACGTGAACTTTCTCCACTCTATGAAGCAAAAAAAACTTGCTCCACTCTATGTTAACTGTTTATAATATCCGTAAATGCAATCAATCATCCATTATTATGCGTAACCAAGTCATTTGTTTTATTTGTGTGTCTTTATCATTTATGAAAATAGATGGGACAATGTTTGTATATGTGAATCTTGATAAAAAATAAAAATAAAAAAATAAAAAAAAAAGATAGTCCACATGTGTCTATAAGATGTAGCTAGTTATAGAACCACACATTTGAATCTTCTATAACCAACCAATTAGATGCCATGTTTATGCAGTTAAGTTTAATTTTTCCTTGAAATAGCTATGAATATGATGCACAAGTACGACTACATTACACAACATTAATTAAAATCGGTTTAACGCATCTAATTTAACTTAATCTTGAGTTTTAATTTTACATGCTTCCTAATTTGACTTGGCGTATGAGTGGGTCCCGAACCAAACACAACTTTAACATTACATAGTTGGGTTTATAGGAGTGCCATTTTGTTTTCAAGCTCGTTTCGTTTTGTATGGTTCTTCTCTAATTCAGGCTATTCAGCGTGGCTCGAATAGCTTATATGTGTATACAATGACTAGAAGGGTACTAATATAACTTCTCCGTACTACTACAACTTAGATGTATACACAGTTAGAATGACACTGATCACGTTCAATAATGTTGATAGTAGAATACCTAGCCTGGTTTTCTGAGTTTAACATGCGTATGTGAGCCTCTGCGATCACAATACTTAAAAAGACAAAGAATATCTATGTCTACAGGAATGAGATCAACAAGTCTGCGTTAATTGATGGGCTACCTATCATGAGCTTACTTCCCAAGTTCTCACTCTAAGATTAGCAGGTACTTAAACACTTAGAATACCTACTCTAGGCATCCGCTATCGTACTCTCTATTCTACAATAAACTCACCTTATTCAACATTAAATGTACTTAATTACAAAGAAATAGACGAGGTATTTATAACCTTCCAAAGACGTCCTTATCGAGTCACATAACCTACAATCCCTACATTATAGATCTCATAGTCTCAGATAGACCCTATGATATCATTTATCACGGCCATGAACCCAAAATTTGTTAAGTCTAGCATGTAGTGCACGGGTCTGAGTTGTGAGCCCAATACTTGTTTCTTTACCGGCTTTAAACTTTTAAAATCACTTAAAAAGTTTAATATCCAGTGTGAGGGGGGTTTAATTTATATGTCTTTTAATGGGTAAAAATATTCAATTGCGCAGATTCGGTAGCAGATTGTACTAGTGTTTATTCATCAAATGAATGTAATCCAACGAAATTCTTGATACAGGGGTCTTACTAATATGCTTATGTGGATGCCATTTCTTTCAATCAAAATTTAAAATGTGATGATACCAACCAAACCATCAAATGGACAAGAGATTTAAAAAGTTACACATTTATTGGACGGATGCTATTAAAAGTTAAAACTAATCAAAACCCACTTTGCCACGTTAAGTCATTAGTAAAAGCAACTTTTCCCACATCACATTTTCTATAACTTTTCCTTTCTCTAGCTTCTAATAACACCAACACTAATCATAATTCATCATACATATATTTACTCCACTCCTCCCTCCTCTCATTTCTACTTACACGGCTGCGATGCAAAGCCAAAGCTCAGCCGCCGATGACGGCCAGAGCTCGGAGGTGAGCGGTGGTGGTGTGGGCGGTGGGTTCATGCTGTTTGGGGTGAGAGTTATGGAAGCTGGATCCTTTAGGAAAAGTGTTAGTATGAACAACTTGGCTCAGTATGATCAGCCTCAAGACTCTAACAACGATGTCGCTGCTGGATATGCATCCGACGATGTTGTTCACCCCTCAGGAAGGAGCCGCGAGCGAAAAAGAGGTACGATACATTTTATAGTACTCCATCTCTCATAACAAATTACCTATGATCAATTTTTCTTCAAAACTTATTAATTGTTCCCGTAACATACCAAAGTTTCAGGGGCGGGGCTTTCACTATATAACTCTAGAAAGTAAAATGGTAAACCCGGTTTCAAGCACATACTACGTACATATTATTAGGTTTTCAACAGTTTGTAGAAGGGTACTGAATTAAATGTGTTCTTGATTCTAGAAATTTAAACTGCTTGATGAATTTTTCATAATTTGTGATGATGGATCATAATTTTGTTTTCCCCGTTAACTTGTTCAATACAGTAAGACATTATAATCAAAAGCTAAACATGTTCAAGACTATAAGCATATTTTAATTTTGAATGATTAGAAGGAGTTGGTGGAATGCAAGTAAACACTTGAACATTGATTAACTCATGAGGAAAAAAGAAAAAGAAGGGTTTTTATTGGCCAAGTTCATTGCGGCCCAAAATTACACCCACCAAAAAGAATTATCTATTCTAGATAAGTCGGCCTATCTTTAAGCGTTGCACAAAATTGGAATATTAAGAATAAAAATTGTAATAATACTTTAGATATTAAAATATATACTGATCTCGAATTTGATAGGTGTTCCTTGGAGTGAGGAGGAGCACAAACTATTCTTGTTAGGCCTGCAAAAAGTGGGGAAAGGAGACTGGAGGGGAATTTCTAGGAACTTCGTCAAAACCAGAACGCCAACTCAAGTTGCTAGTCATGCTCAAAAATATTTTCTTCGTCGGAACAATCACAATAGGAGACGCCGCCGATCTAGTCTTTTCGACATTACCACCGATGCGGTACATATTCGACACAAGCTATTTTCTTTTATTTATGATTTTTTTTTTACTCCTTCCTCTATGAAATAAAATGATGATTTGAAACTATATCATTTATTTTAAATGAATGGAGTAGGTGGCATGTTAATTTGGGATCTATTTAAATATACCTCACACAGGGTGCAAGCTTAAAAGAATATATTTTCTGATGTTTAAATTTCGATTATGATTTCGAATAACTCAGGTTTAAAAGTAAATTTCTACGGGTTTTATATTAATTATTTCAATCAGTCCAAGATAAAAGATATTCATTGGGCCAACCCCGACCACACGCTACTTTAAACCAATTGAACACTTTCATGGGGCACTATCTTTTTCCTTACACCATAAAATTATAATTGGAAAACTTCAATTATATTTAGCATATATAATGAGTAAGTCTACTGAAATACAACATCTAGAAAATATAGATTGGTCTGTAGATAAATCATCTAGATACCGTGTATGAAGATAGTTTATATAAAATCCACCCCACATCTAACCTTTTAGGGAAGAAGCCTAAACCAACAAAAACTCCACCGATGATGATTGAGTAGCCGTGTCTTTTGGGTTCCAAACAAAGACTATTTTCCAATTTATTGGTTGTGGGAGCTTAGGTTTATTACATGAAGTCAACCTAAATATTCATACCTAAATGATAAGAGTGTTCGATCCTGGTCCACACGATTCCTTTGTTAGTATAGTACGTGCAAGTCTATATTTCTGGTGGTCCAAGAATTCCCTTTGCAATATGATGCTCTTTTAACTTTATTATTTTTGATATTCATTAGGTTTCGAGTTTGACCCTTGAAGACCAGATGAACCAAGAAAACTTACGACTTCCAATTCAACACAAGAATCTTACCAAGAAGCCAGAGAAGTTTCCAACCTCGACCTTTCCAATGACAATCACACCTGTCACAAATGAAAGTTCAATTGAAAATTTCACACTAGGGCAAGTCAATCAGCTTAACAATTCACCTAAGCCCATAAGGCCAATTCCTATCTTGCCCTTGCCTCCCTCATCAAAGATGCCCAATCTGGACATAAATAAAAATACTACTCCATCTTTGTCACTCAATTTATCAATGACTTCATCGCAACCGTCATCGCCCCCTTCCGATCAGCAATCACGACGCACATCAGCATTCCAAGCATTGCCTTCAAGCTTCAACGGAGGTGGTGGAGATAGCATCATCAGTGTTGCTTGATGGGAACTGATCATCATCTATATATATAATAATAATATTGTTAATGATTTACTATGTACGTTTGTAAAGTTTGGATAAAAGAAAGATAATGTTTGGATCGGATTAGGTAGATTATGGTATTAATTAGAGGTTAGATTATTAATTAGGTGAACACTTTGATAATGTATGTATGTTACAGCCTTGGGAGCATTTGTGAAAGTTGAATCATGGTCAATGCTTGAGGTATCAGTGTCTAATACTCTAATGTTTATACTATTAATGATTAATTTTATTAATAATTAATTACTTAATTAATAGCAAGTATGAGAGTTTATCCACGGACCGTTATTAACCAAAACGTCTATGTTATCAACATTGATGTTTCATCATATTTCAAAAGAAATGAATTTCGTTAACAACATAGAGATTTTAATTAATATCATAGAACATTTTCCTAAAAACATAGGTTGTCTCTAGATATAAGTTATCTAGAGACCGTTTCTCAGGAGACTTTGCGTAAAAACTTTTGCCAATATTTAATGAGTAAGTCTCCGAAGAGACAGTTTCTAGATAATTTATTTAGAAACGCACTTATATTGTCAAGAAAATCATTGATATTATTAATTAAAGCACTTATGTTATCATCATTAGTGTTTTTTTATATTACAACAAGACTTATTTCGTTAATACCATAAATATTTTGATTAATAATATGAATGATTTTATTGATAACATAGTCCGCCTCTAAACAACTTAACTAATATTACGTAGTATATAACCAAAATATGGGCGCGTCGAGAACCCATTAAATTGGCTATTAACCCATTGAATTTCTCAATTTTTGAGCATCCACTCTCAATTTTTGTAGCATGGAGAAACTCTCCTGAGAATCCGGAAAGTTAAAGTCCTGCAAAAAGATTCAACATGTGATTAGTATCAACAATATCTGATTTACAAATGAATAAATCAACAATTTCTGGCCAAATTAAGATTAGTATCTGATATTGCGAATTCTTACAAAAACTTGGACTTTCACAAGTTTTTGTAGCACGTTTATGTGACACATCGTAACTTAAATTGTCTATTTTAAAATCGTGGAGAGACAATGTGTCACATACACATCCAATTTAACTTTTACCTAAACACGTGAACTTAGCATAAAAATGCATACCGTCTCCTGTTCTTCAAATACACTATTTCTCTCAACAGTGTCACACTTGCATATCTAATTTAATCTCTTAAGATTCAAAGACAAGAGAATCATGAAATCGGTTATGCTCATGTAGTCGTGTCTGAGCTTCACATGATATAATTCTTTCAGTACAAAATCTTATAAAATTCATACTCATTTATGAGAGTTCAAAAAGTCCATCTAGTTTCACATAAAAATTGTTTATATTTTACATTTGTCCATTTTAATATTTTCGCGGATCTGAATTGAGGGTGGATTTTTTAAGAATTGGATCCGAATCCGGATCCGAAAACGGTTTAAATATTAAAGTCATTTTTTAGGATTTTATTTCACTTTCTTCATTTCCTTCTTCATGTTTCTCTCTCTATTTTCCAATATCTTTCTCTCTCTAAAACCACCACACAACCACCACTAAATCCGTCGTAACTCCGTCGTCCAACCACCAATACTAAATCGATTGCATATTTGAGTAGCTCATGAGCCGATCTACCTTTCTATCGATTTCGTTTTTCCGTTTTGTCGACTTTAAAAATTGTTGACCGGACTTCGTAGCTTTCCGGTTGTGTTCTCCGGCGAATCTCCGACTACTCAATACACATAAGTCATTACCTTGTCGTTTCATCGATTTTCAGGTCACTTGGTTTTTTTTCCGATTTCGTTTAGTTTTTTATATATATAAATGGTCTGCATTTTAGTCGAAATTATCTAGTTTGTTCAGTGTTAGTTTGAATGTATATATATGATGTTTCGAATGAGTATCCATGCGTTTTATATTCTTTAATTTAGTAATTTTCTATATTTTGGTAAAAGTTGTTTTGTTTTTTTGTATGTTTTAGTAGAAATTGTATATGTTGTTCTTTGTTGTTGGTTTATTGTGAAAAGATAGATGTGTTGTATATTGTCTAGTTTTTTGTATAAATGGTCTATGTTTTAATAGAAATTGTTTATGTTTTTCGTTGTTGCAGGTTTAGGTTTTTGTATAAACTGTCTATGTTTTAATATAAATTGTTTAGTTTTTTTTGTATAAATGGTATATGTTTTAGTAGAAATTAATTGTGTATGTTTTAGAAGAAATTGTCTTTGTTGTTCGTTGTTGCTGGTTTAGTTTTTTGTTTAAATTGTCTATGTTTTAGCATAAATTGTCTAGTTTTTTTAATAAATGATCTATGTTTTAGTAGAAATTATCTATGTTGTTCGTTGTTGCTGGTTTAGTTTTTTTGTATAAATTGTCTATATTTTACTATAAATTGTCTAGTTTTTTTGTATAAATGATCTATGTTTTATTAGAAATTGTCTATGTTTTAATAGAAATTGTATATGATGTTCGTTGTTGCTGGTTTAGTTTTTTGTATAAATTGTCTATGTTTTACTACAAATTGTCTAGTTTTTTTTGTATAAATGGTCTGTGTTTATGTACAAATTGTATATGTTTTTTGGTGTTTTTGTTGTATGTATTAGGTTTTCGTAAAAATGGTGGTCGGACAAAGAAATTGATTGGTAAAAAAATAATTGAGACGTTGTGGAAGAAGGGGTCGACGAACAAGTGAAGAGTGTGAAGAAAATTATTTTGTAGATGTATTAAATGTTTTTGAAAAGACATGTATTTTTATAGGTTGTAAATTTTTGATATTTTTTATTATTTTGTGTATTGAAATTTATTGGTTGACGAATGAAATGAAGTTCATGTTTATTTTTCTAAATATTGTATTTTGATTGGATAAATAGGTTGGTACTAATGTATGCATGCTAAATATAAACAATTTCACGATAAACATAGACAATTTGATGATAAACCTAGACAATTTGATGTAAAAATCAACATATGTGGATTTGGACGAACATTGGTGAGCTTAGTAAGTTTTTTTTCAAAAAAAAAATTGCGGGTCGACCCGCAAAAAATTAGAATCTCTAGTTTTAAGGGTAAATTGTCTATATTTATTTCTTATAGAGAACTTTCGGGACTCTCCAATATGTAGGGTCTCAGGCAAGACAGACTCCTCTTTCAGACTCTTTAAGCGAAATCAATATCATGATTGTTAAAGTACCATCTCATTTTCTCATCCCATAACTAATTTACATTGTATATGGAGACTTGAATGTATTATTGGAAACATACCTGATAACACATCCAGTTTTGTAGCTTGTTTTACATTGTAGAAATGTTAAGAGAGATGAAAGTAAATTGTATTGAATGAATAACCAAAAAGTGTGAATTACAAAGAAGAAGCAAGACTAAATAGAAGAGGGAAAAGCAACTAACTAACAGACTAACTGCTATGTACAACCAAAACAGCTTAGTGTACAAGCTTACAGAAAACGTAAACTAACTTATGAAAGAAATGTAATACGCATAAACACGCTTTCTATACTAAACAATACACAGACTAAGTCTTCTGCTCTTGATGTTGAATCTGATGAATGAGATCCATGTTGAGTAGCTCTTTTTGCTCCTTTATACCCCCCCCCCCCCCCCCCCTTCAAGAGGAGCATGGATATTCAACAAGCTCATCTTGGTTATGAGATGTTGAAATGTAGCGGATGGTAAGGCCTTTGTATAGATATCTGTGGCCTGATGAATATTACTTATGTGAATGAACTTGATGAGGCCTGAAGAAATCCTCTCTGATTAGGTGGCAATCCAATTCAATATGTTAGGTTCTTTGGTGCTGCACTGGATTATGAGCCAAGTGGTTGGTTGACAGGTTATCTGTGTATAGAAGAATAGGAAAAGAGTGAGAAATACATAAATCTTGAAGCAAATAGAACAACCATTGTGCTTCACAAGCAGCATTGGTAGCAACTCTGTATTCTGACTCAGTGGAAGATCTGGAAACAACTTGTTGTTTCTTGCTCTTCCAACTGATAAGAGAATCTCCTAACTAGAAACAATAGCCAGTAATACTCTTCCGGGAATCAACACAACCAGCCCAATCAGAGTCAGAATAACCCTTGAGATGGAAATCATTATGAATAGAATAGAATAAACCATTACCAATAGTGCCTTTAAGATACCTGAGTACCCTATAAGCACCCTGAAGATGAAGATTAGTAGGTTTAGATAGAAATTGACTTAAAGTTTGAACGGAATAAGCCAAATGAGGTCTGGTAACAGTTAAGTAGAGTAATCTACAAATAAGTCCTCTATAAATCTTAGGATCAGGCAAAGGTGTACCAGAATCAGCAGAGAATTTAGTCTTAGCATCCATAGGAGTATCAGCAGGTTTACAAGCTAGATAACCAGTGTCATATAAGATATCTAAAACATACTTTCTCTTACACAAGAAAAGACCAGTAGAATTTCTAGCTATTTCAATACCAAGAATGTAATTAAGATCTCCAATATCTTTAATAGTAAACTTATTATGCAAATGACTTTTGACAGAGGAAATTTCATTCATATCATTACCAGAAATGATGATATCATCCACATAGATAAGAAGAGCAGTAAAAGAGGTAGAAGAAGATTTAGTAATAGAGAAAAGTCAGCTACAGATTGAACATAACCGAGACTTTAAGTAATCTGCAAGTTTAACAAACCACTGCCTAGAGGCTTGTTTTAAACCATATAAACTCTTAAGTAACTTACAGACTTTAGAACCTGTGGTGTAACTGGAGGAGGAAGCATGTAAATATCCTCATCAAGATCTCCATGCAAAAAGGCATTGTTGATATCCAGTTGATGAATAAACCAGTGCTTAGCAACTGCAATAGACAATAAAAGCTTAATAGTAGTAAGTTTAATGACATGGGAGAGGGTATGAAAATAATCAAAACCTTCTTCCCGAGTATCACCCTTAGCTACAAGGCGAGCTTTGTATCCATTTACTAACAACAACATGAGTATTAGGTGGTAAATCAATAAAGAGCTGTGAGCTCATTTTGCATAGCTTGCTGCCATTCAGGGCTCTGAGAAGCTTCTTTGTAGGATTTAGGCTCATGCAAACAAGTAATAGCAGCAGTGAGACAAGCATAATTAGGTGAAAGTCTAGAGTCAGATAAAAAATTAGAGAGGGGATAAAGAACATTAGTATGACAAGTAGAAGCATGATGAGAAGTAGAAGGTTTATGTGAGAGAGAAGGGGGAAGAGAGCATTCATAAATGCTGAGTTTAGCAGGAAGAGAAAGATCTCTAGTTGAACGGCGTAGGGGAGCAGGTTCAGTATCAGAGACAGTAGTGACAGGTGTTGGTGCTTGAGGAGAAGGAGGGGGAGAAGTGTGTGGTGATATAGCAGGTGATGCAATGTTAGGGGAATTCTCATGATCCACCTGTGGAGATGAAGAATAATGAGTAACAGAGTGAGAGGAAGGTAGTATAAGATCAATAGAGTCATCAGAAGAGTAAAAGAAATAGTTTGAGAAGAAGAATGTTCTGTAAGAGTTTGAAAAGGATAAATATGCTCATAGAATTGACCATCTCTAGAGATGAAGGTTTTGCAAGTAGTGATATCATAAACCTTATAACCCTTATAACCAAGAGGGTAACCAAGGAAAATGCATTTGTGGGATCTAGAATCAAGCTTAGAACGCTGAGCACCAAGAGAAGAAATGTAACACAAGCAACCAAAAAACTTTAAACAAAGAGTAGTCAGGTACAGTGTTAAAAAGTTTCTCACAGGGACTGATATTGTTGAGAACACTAGAGGGAGTACAATTAATAATGTAAACAGCAGTTTGTACTGCATCACACCATAGTAGGTAAAGATGCCTGAAAAAGAAGTGCACGAGTGATTTGTAAAATGTGTTGTGTTTGCGTTCCACACGCGCATTCTGTTGAGGAGTTTGAACACAGGAACATTCATGTATAATACTGTGATCATGATAGAATTGAGTAAACATAAATTCAGCACCATTATCAGATCTAATACGACAAATTTTCTGTGTAAGAACAAGGTTATAAAAATGCATCATATGTAGACGAGTTTGAGACTTGTATTTCATGAGAAAAACCCATGTACAACGAGTAAAATCGTCCACAATAGTAAGGAAATATCGATAACCATTGTAAGAAGTTTGTTTAGAAGGACCCCAGATGTCCATGTTGATTAACTCAAAAGCAAAAGAAGCAGAAGTAGGATTAACAGTGAAAGGTAAACGTTTTTGCTTCGAAAAATGACAAATGTCACAAGGAGAAAGAGTACAAGTATTTAAAGACAAAGAAGATATATGTTTGAGCTTAGTACTAGACAAATGGCCAAGCCTGAGATGCAACAATAAAGAGGAAGATATACTAGAAACATTAGCAACATGATTAAGAAAAGATAACAGTTTGCGGTCATGTAAAGAGCTATGCAATGGCAGATGGTAAAGGCCATTTGCAACTTAGCCAACCCAGTTATTTGCTTTGATGATTTGTCCTGCAAAATGCAGAATTCATCAATAAAAGCGGCAAAATTATTTTCAAACCTAGTAAGGTGAGAAATAGATATAAGATTAAAGGTAAAAGCAGGAACATAGAGAGCATGATGAAGAGTAAAACCATTAGGAAGAACAACTGTACCATACTGAATAGCAGTAGTGGTATCACCAGTGGGGAGGGAGATTGTTAGATTAACAGGGGTAGGAACATGAGAGAAGTAAGTAGTGTTACAAACCATGTGATCTGAGGCCCCTATATCCAATACCCAAACATTGTGATATGTTGGTAAAGTGACAGAAGCCAAAGCAAAAATAGAGGAACCTGTAGGTGATGTATTCGCTGAGACAGGTAGAGTGACATGTGAAGCAGCAGTTGCATGATGAGTGGTAGCTTTAGGTGATTGCTGAGTCTTCACAAAGTCTATATACTTCTGATATATATCAGGGTTGAAGTAGTCTAGTATAGGTTCTTCAGGTGTAGTAGCAGGTGGAAGAGAGGGAGAAATGAAACTGGTATTTGCAGTATATGGTGGTCTGTAAGAGGTGTTTTGAGTATTTGGAGCAGGTGATTATGATGGAAGCTTTCTCTGACCTTTAGGACCCTTCCAGTTAGGAGGGTAGCCAATAACCTGGAAGAACCTGTCTATAGTGTGACCAGTGAAGCCACAAAACTTGCATTTGAGGATAGGGCGCTGAGAAGAGTTAAAGTTTGGTCTAGGAGTGTAGTTCTGAGATTGAGAGGCCATAGCTAAGGCATCATTAGGTAGAGGAGATTGGGAATTTAAGCCTCTCTGGCCTTCTTCTTGTAAAAGAATAGAGTAAACTTCAGATAGCTTGGGTTCTGGTCTAATCATCAAAATTTGACTACGCACAACATTGTAAGAA
Organism: Plantago major; assembly: GCA_026545765.1. Taxonomy (NCBI): domain Eukaryota; kingdom Viridiplantae; phylum Streptophyta; class Magnoliopsida; order Lamiales; family Plantaginaceae; genus Plantago; species Plantago major. Next base: position 42,856,557 of record CM048840.1, read on the forward strand.
TCATGAAGACCAACCAAGAACTTCTGAACACAATCTTTCTCAAGAGAAGCAGGTATAGATAGAACTAAACACACACACTTTCCACAAGTACAAACATGATGAGTACGATAGGTGCAATATTCATCCCAAAGTCCTTTAAAGCGGTTATAATAGACAGTTAAAGAATCATGGCCTTGAGTAATAGTGCTCAATTGTTTACCTAAAGAAAAGACTCTAGGACCATCACTTTTGACATAACGGAGAGATATCTCATCCCACAAATCTTTAGCAGTATGAAACGAGAGAAAAATATGACGAATGGGAGGAACAATTGAAGCAAGTAACCAAGATTTGAGCAAGGCATTTACCCTATTCCAAGCCAGAAGAAGAACAGCTTATGATGGAGCATGTTTGGTGACAGTGCCATCCAAGAAACCAAGCTTATTCTTCACAGTAAAACCCATATAAACTACATTCTTCCAATTCATGTAATTGTCGCCGGAAAATGTTTCGTTGATGACTTTTGTACCAGGCGAATCACCAGCAGCGATGAAATAAGGGGAATTAGGATCTTCAGTTAGTGTAGAGACAAGATTACTCCAAGTACGACCAGAAGATGTAGAAGAATTAGCCGAAGAAGCACTAGTAGCCGTCGTAGAAGCCGCCATTAGAGAGAGATCGAAGCAAAAAAAGGAGAAAAGAAACTGCAAAATAGCAGTTACAGAGGAAAACGAGAGAGAAGAAGACGATTGTAGCTAGATCATCACCGTGGCGATTGATACCATGTAGAAATGTTAAGAGAGATGAAAGTAAATTGTATTGAATGAATAAACAAAAAGTGTGAATTACAAAGAAGAAGCAAGACTAAATAGAAGAGGGAAAAGCAACTAACTAACAGACTAACTGCTATGTACAACCAAAACAGCTTAGTGTACAAGCTTACAGAAAACGTAAACTAACTTATGAAAGAAATGTAATACGCATAAACACGCTTTCTATACTAAACAATACACAGACTAAGTCTTCTGCTCTTGATGTTGAATCTGATGAATGAGATCCATGTTGAGTAGCTCTTTTTGCTCCTTGATACCCCCCCCCCCCCCCTCAAGAGGAGCATGGATATTCAACAAGCTCATCTTGGTTATGAGATGTTGAAATGTAGCGGATGGTAAGGCCTTTGTATAGATATCTGTGGCCTGATGAATATTACTTATGTGAATGAACTTGATGAGGCCTGAAGAAATCTTACAGATTGATGTGAATCTGATGAATGAGATCCATCTCGAGTATCTGTTTTTGCTCCTTGATATACATTGTGGATAGACTGCTGAATACATTAAGTCAAGTATGGTCGGTTGGATCACGTGGTAATACTCCAAACAGGAACTTAATTTTGAAGGTCCGGATTCATGGCGTACCATAGTATTGTGACAAAATTTTTAGGAGAAGGTTCTTTACTTCTTTGGTTGGCCTGGGCACTATTGGACACGACTATAATGCAATTGTGTTGGGCAATATATATGTATGAGTGTCTTTCCCTTTGGCCTGTAGCAGATTAAGTGTAATTTATGCGCGACGAGATGTGTTGTTCTTAGCAATTCACAGAGGTTTGATTGCATTGCTGTTAAAAACCGGTTGTCATGACTTTGTTAATAAATTGAACACATCAGTTTGAGATTCTCGAATGTTCAACTAATTCTTGCAGATATTAAGGTGATCGTACATTTGGGCTCTGTAGAATTTCATTTGCTACTCACTTGTGTAATAGAGTTGCTCACAATTTGGTAAAATATGAATTGAAGGCACTTGATATTGTGAACGGAAGCTTCAAGAATAAATGTTCGACCAGTTGGAACCCGAGTGTTAGTGATCTTCTTAGGCATGTGTTTTTGTCTTGCATAAGCATAAGGAGAAATCTTTGCCAGAGGTCTTTGCTTCTTCGTGTGATTTCGTGGAGCACCTCACTAGTTCTGAGCAATTCTTTGTACTTGTCAGTGAGTTCTTTCTTTTGATGACATTCCTCTTGCTCGGGCATTCTCTTGAGTAGGAACTTTGTTTCTCTTACTCTTGATTTGATCGCTATGTTCGATGTGAGTTTTTAGATGGCGTTGTTGCTCCAATTTGAATTCATGAAGCAATTGCCTCATATACTTCGTACAAAAATTTCGAATGAAAATGCAGCAAAAGGTATTACTTGGAGGGAAAAAAATGATAAGAAATTATCATAGAATGGGCTTCAAGTCGGAAGGGAATATAAGACTTGCTCCAAAAAGATATACTATTAGCACAAGCAAACTCCAAATGTATATATTCACTAAGAATTATTCCGGTTGTATATTTTCAAAATTGTATATATTTCAAGTGTATTTGAAAATATTACAATATTTCTACGTTTCGGTACTTTGTTAATTGCATTATAATTTATATGTTAAAAAAAAGTTCTCAACAATACCTTCAATGTACTCTGCAAAACCGTATGTTCTCATCAATAATATTAGCGGTGTTAAAACATCTTTTCCTAGCAAAAAACATAATATGCTCTTAACGATATCATTTATGTTTCCAAGAAAATCGTCTATGTTATTAACCAAATCCGGGTCGGGCGGTTGAAACGGACCCAGATCCAAGCAGTCCGGGCCAGTTGATCCAGATCCGGAATGGGTCCAAATTCGGGTCAGTCGCTTGACCCGGATCCACTAAAATGTGATGGTTTAGTTGTTTGGTTGGTAAATTGCAAAATAGGCCCAATCTCAAGATAAATTATTTAAAGACTGTATCTTCTGAGACTTTGTGGAAATAAATAGTTGATTGGTAAAACACTAAATATTTGTATATTATGAAGGTATTAGTCAGGTGGAGGTACATAGTACAATTACATAAAAATGGAAATGAGAAGTTTTGTGGGACGACAAATAAAAGCTAATCATGGAATGGAGCAAGTGCTGAAAAAATAATAAAATACAAAATATTCGAAAGTTGTCAAAATTACTTCCGTGAAACTGGAAAAAAAATCACATAATATTAATAACATTTGATCTGTTAATAAATCAAATTAAAAATGAAAACAAAGTTAAGAGAAAAAAAATAAAACAAATGAAAAATAAAATAAAAGTAAAAAAGAAATCTGTAAAACTCGGTAAACCCGGTGCCCAATAAAATCAGTTTTACATGTAGAACCCGGTATAACCCTGTTGCTGGAGCTTGAGGGTTTTACCAGGTTCTACTCCGACAAATGTTCTTAATAATATTTAGCTTAATCTTAATTCAAAAACTTGACATGATTCTTTAACTTTTAAATTTCGCGAGATTCTAGATCTACGGCCACTTCTATTGGCCATACAAGTCGGCAAAGTTGTCAGATTCCGGGTAAATGTACCCTCCTCCAACATGGCACTGAGTCCTAATTGAATATTGTTAGATGTTAGGCCATGGAACATGGTCCCAGGAGGACACCCAAAATGGCGCTACTAAACGCAACACGTTTTCGGCTAAACGCAACACAAAATATTTGTAACTTTACCAAAATACCCCCAACTCAAAAACAATCTTACAAACTTAACGAAAAATCGAAATAACTCGTATATGCAAACACAAAAACATTAACATGCACGATCGAACACAAAATAACAACTTTAAACATAAATCGAAAAAAAAATTTAAAAAAATTTCGGAAAATATTTCGTTTATAAAATCCAAGACCTGAAAGATGGTTGAAAACGGAGTTGATCGGTCGAAATGGAAGTGGATTCGGAGTTCGGACGGATATTTTAGAGCCGTTTAAGTGAAAGCGAAATTGACTACGATGGAAGCAGCGATTTTGGCCATAAATTTCTCATATGAAATCCGATTGACCTGATCTTGGTGTCCACGCGTAGACACGACCAAGATCTACAACTTTCAAGAAGGAACCATATCCAAATTCCAGCGTTTACACACTTAAAAAAAAGAAAGAAAAAAAAACTGCGGATGAAGAACTGGCCGGTTTTAAAACCGGCCATTTCAAGAACTGGCCGGTTTTAAAACCGGCCAGTTCTTCATCCCTCAAATTTTCTTTTTCCATTTTTTTGAGTGTCTAAACGTCGAAATTTGGACATGGTTCCTTATTGAAAGTTGTAGATCTTGGTCTTATCTACTCATGGACACCAAGATCAGGTCAATCGGAGTTCATATGAGAAATTTATGACCAAAATGCCAAGACTGCTCATCGTAGTTCGAATTTCACGCGCTTTCACTTAAACGGCTATAAAATATTCGTCCGAACTCCGAATCCACTTCCGTCTCGACTGATCAACTACCTTTTAGATCATGGAATTTTCATGCTTCCATTAATGCATTAATATGCACTGGTTTAACCTTTTTTCAATGCGTTTTTACCAAACACCTACAAAACACGAAAACGTAACAAAAAAACTAATAAAACTCATACAAAATATACTTGAAAGTTATAATACCTGAAAGGTGGTTGAAAATTGAGTTGATCAGTCAAAACGGAAGTGAATTCGGAGTTCGGACGAATATTTTAAAGCCGTTTAAGTGAAATTGACTACGATGGAAGCGATGTGGCATTTTGGCCATAAATTTCTCATATGAACTCCGATTGACCTGATCTTGGTGTCCACCCGTAGATAAGACCAAGATCTACAACTTTCAAGAAGGAATCATGTCCAACTTTCGACGTTTAGACACTCAAAAAGGAAAGAAAAATCGAGGATGAAGAATGGCGGTTTTAAAACCGCCGCCTTCATCTCAGCTTTTTTTTCTTTCTTTAAGTGTCAAACGCCGAATATGGTTCCTTCTTGAAGATCTTGGTCGTGGACACCAAGATCAGGTCAATCGGAGTTCATGAGAAATTTATGGCCAAATACCAAGCTTCCATCGTAGTCAATTTCAATCACTTAAACGGTCCAAATATCCGTCTCGATCAACTCCGTTTTCAACCAGCTTTCAAGTCTTGAATTTTATAAACGAAATATTTTCCGAAATTTTTTTAAATTTTTTTCGATTTATGTTTAAAGTTGTTATTTTGTGTTCGATCGTGCATGTTAATGTTTTTGTGTTTGCATATACGAGTTATTTCGATTTTTCGTTAGGTTTTTAAGATTGTTTTTGAGTTGGGGGCATTTTGGTAAAGTTACAAATATTTTGTGTTGCGTTTAACGAAAATTGTGTTGCATTTAACATTGGTGAAGTTTTGGGGTAGAGTATAAATAGTATAAATAATACTAACCCCGTCTCGAAAAAATTCATACATTAGACTTTGACACGTAATTTTAAGTGAAAATTAAAATAAATAATAAAATATGAAATGTGGTAAAACACTAAATGGGGTGCTTTTTGTGGCAAATGAATAATTTTTAGTATAAAAGTGACATTTTTATCATTCGTCGAGTGTGGGGTAATTTCCCGTTTTACTAATATATGAAGTTTTACGGGATGATTAAAAATGACAAATTTATAAAGTTATACGGGAATCGGGATGAAGGTGTAGTGCACTAATCCACATCGAATGTGTATGTGAATGTTAGAGGGTATATAAGTAGATATCCTCATGGTCACCCAGCGCGAATGATTCCAATCACGGGTTCACATCAATGGAATCGAACTATCATAAATTCATAATATCATGATGTTTAGGCATAACACAACATATAGTACTACTTATCCTTGCATGCATGAAGCTTCTAAAACAGAACATATAAATTTCAATGGAGTTCTAACAACAAAATACCAAACTCAAATATTTCCACGGGACCAATTTAATCCTCACCGCTTAGTCCTTAATATTCCACGACTTTGTCCTTTGTTCTAAAGGAATTAATGGGGTTAAAAATAGGTTTGGGGTTGGCCAGTGAGGTGAGGTGAGGTGAGTTGAGTTGACTTGAGGTTGGGTTGGGGTTTTAAGGATAAATTTGGGCCGAACCCAAACTTCAACGCTTCAAAGGTATTTACCCATAGCATGCTCTACTACATACACTAGCCAAGGTATTTACCCAGGCTGCAGGGTCTTAGAATGTTGTAGTTATGAGCTAATGGACATGAAAATTTAAATAAAATCAAGCAACATGCGCCTTTCAATAATCATGGAGGCACATTGGCATGTCAAGATTATAAGGCGGGGAGAATAACTAGATGAGTGGAAGTCTTACTGTTTCACACTAACTGCAAAACCAATAGAGAAATATAGCCATACTCCAGAAAATAAACTACAGAAGCTAGGCAGCAAGATTAGTCACTGGTCTAATGTGGTACTCGGATGAAAATTTTCCTAGCATGTACTGCTGTTCTAAAACTTTTCTCCATCCTAACCATGAGGGATCAAGTGAATTTATTTTTCTCAATACTATTGCCGACCAACTAGTTCACAGGCAAGGCAAAAAAAAGAACAGATGTTGGTTCCAAACACTACTTCCTAAAACCACCTTGTAAATTACATAAACATAATATACCATGTCAATGTTGCTTTTTCCTTTCGGGAAAATATACAGAAGACCAAAAGACTCTGTGCCTTCATCAGTTCTCCGGCAAATATCTTCATCACATAACCAAAGTCGGAAGCAGAGCAAACTCCAAAAAGAAAGAATGATGTAGATAATGATCCTCAAATAACATACTCTTCTTTTACGACACATCTACAGCAATATAACTGAAAGACTACAAACCACTGGATTAGGTGCTGAGCTCACAAAAAGTAATCCGGAGTCTTGCGCGTTGTGTCAGGTTCAATCTGGCGAGGGGCTGGGTCAAACTGAAGGAAATTCTGCTCCATGTTCTCCCCGATTTCAAGTATTGCAGCCATGTTTCCACAACGGTAACAATAGTTTGGAGCACTGAAAACAGTTACCACGTTCTTTTCCTACAAATCCACACAGAAACGATAAAAGGGTGTTCGCAACAATTTATGCGAACACAGCTTCAACTTATTTCTAGCCAAATTTGTTTGTGGAGATATTTGAAAAATCTAATCAGTCAGAAGCCAAAAATAGAAACTATATTTGTTCAGAGCAGCTTCTAGCTCCCGTTTCCAGTTAAACATCCACAACATTGTTCTCACTCTACAGACTCTAGTTTTCAAAAAATAAATTATGTGAACTATCAGAATGATTTCTCTTGACTACTATCATCAGCATTCTATATATTAATCGTATTCTGCTCTTCTAACAAAAGTTTCAGCCATTAAACAAAACCTAAATAAGCAAACGTATAATTGTGCACAAATAATGAACACCAACTAGACAAACCTGACACCAATTGAACCCTTCCATGACAAGCTGGTGCGCTCTTGAAATTAGAGTGAGACCATTAGTGTGGTTGAACTGAGCAGCTATGTCCTGTCCAAAGGTGTAGCCCGCTCCACGAGGGGATATACCCCAACCACAGCGATCATCTGGATCAGACCATAAGAGGTCGCACATTGGTCCTTCATGAGGAACCTGAAGCAGTGCATAAAATCTCAATGAACAAGATAATGTTGGAATCTGTTAAATAATAATAAATGTAAAGGGAGGCACTGAAAAGTGTAGTACACTGAGGCACAAATAAGATTCTACTTGCCTCTTGTATGCGATCTAGAGCTCGGATATTGTCTAAGGTATCAAGTGATGGTGAAAGACCACCATGCAAACAGAAAACCTAAAATGAAGACAATGTAAGCTATCAGATACAGTAAAGACAATCTATCAGAGATAATGGTGGGAGCAATTAATCATCCAAACCTGACTCTCAATAAGTGCTGTTAAGGGCAAATAATCAAAAAGATCAGTGAAATACTTCCACACGTTTGCATTTCCATACTTCCTCAAGCATTCGTCATAGAAACCATATCTGGAGTGAAAAGGTACAAAAGTAATTAGGAGACAGTCCAATCTACAGACAGCTCAGAGGTAAATTCTTGTAGAAGTCATGTTTTTCCTGAACACGAGGAAAACCATATCCCTTCCATCTAAGTATTTGACACACTAACCCAATTTATACTAATATAATGTGGTTTTTCCTATTGTTCAGGAAAATCAAGTACTGAAATCTCTACAGAAGGATTTATACAGAACGATTACAAAGCCTGTTCAAAGGGATGTAGGATGATAAAAATGCAACAAGGACAGATCCCAGCAATGAATGGGAGCAACACCATTTGGTTTACATGATATCAACCTAGCATGGGCTTTGCATCAAGGAAACAAAATGCAAGGGAAAAATGGAAAGGAGGGGCCAAAAAACAATCATATTCCATCATAAAAATAGCGGACCTACATCAAATTAACCTCTTGAAACTATACCACGTATAATCGTACTCCCTACATTCCAAAGAAAACTTGTGATTTTGACTTTGACCATACCACGTATAATCGTACTCCCTACATTCCAAAGAAAACTTGTTCAAAGGGATGTAGGATGATAAAAATGCAACAAGGACAGATCCCAGCAATGAATGGGAGCAACACCATTTGGTTTACATGATATCAACCTAGCATGGGCTTTGCATCAAGGAAACAAAATGCAAGGGAAAAATGGAAAGGAGGGGCCAAAAAACAATCATATTCCATCATAAAAATAGCGGACCTACATCAAATTAACCTCTTGAAACTATACCACGTATAATCGTACTCCCTACATTCCAAAGAAAACTTGTGATTTTGACTTTGACCGGTCAACTGTCTTCAACTTTGACCACAAGTACTATTAGACTATAATGAAAATTTAATTATTAAATTTTCATTATTAAATTATTTACCATTATAGTTTAAGAGTAATTTGTGATCAAAGTCGAAGACAGTTGACTGCATAATAGTAAAATGGAAAGTTTTAGATAGAACGGATGGAGTATTTATTATCTTCTCAATGAGTGATCTCTCATCTAAGAAAAGCTAATAAATTCACAAGAACATCAGTAATTATAATGGCATGTCGGATACAGCAAATCTTTGGTTGATTGCATAATACTTTATCACCAACGCTGGTATCCAAATATGATTAGATTTCATTTAAAAGAACAGCCCGAGGCTAAATAATTTTGAACCAATCAGAAAGATACAGCAATAGAACGGAGTGTCTATAAACAATTATGAATGAATAATAAACTTCCTGTCAGTTAGAAAGCTAAGAAGCCCCAATTTGGATACATGGAAACACCAATCCCCAATTAGGATGGGATACGTGGAGGATCAGTTTAACTATTCACATGTTTTTATTATTATTTAATAAATACACACACACACACACTTTTGTAAAGTTCTGTTTTTTTTCAAATATCAGTAAATCTGACCCAAATCTATTTTAATAAATGGAAAACGAAATCCAAAAATTCAGAACAAAACGTATTTGTAACGTATCAATACGGATACTTCCACCGATCTCACGGAGGTGCTTCACAGGTAGAAAGTTCCGAATATTTGTGTTTTCATCATATTGAAATGTAACTTTTTAGATTTTAATAGGTCAAAACACCGGTCCTTGCCTCCAAGAATTTATATCACCACATGAACAGTTGAACACGTGTTAATACCCACCAGATATAAGCAAAGATCTTACACTTGAGTGATCTGTCGGCTTTCATGATTTCCTCTCAAGATTGTGATTCTATCTCGATAACGGACTTTCAGAGCCACTAAAAGTGTCACTGTCTCCACCGAGTAGTATCCACGATCTGCATTGAAGGAATTTTATTGTTGTAAGATCACAGAATCCTCAATAGCAAGAGTGCAATATCAGAAAACGACTAAATGTAAACTTGGCAAGGACTAACCTAAAGTGGAAGACTGTAAAACCCATGTCAAAAACTATAAAAAAATTTGCATACCCTACAGTTTCACCAAGAAACCAGCCTACTACAGTTCATAACGACACAGAATACCAGACATTTCTTGCTCAGACATCAATACTGCAAGACGGCAATAACACATGCAGACCAGACACAACTAATAAAAGTGCAAGCATAAACAAAGGAATTTCTTGTTGCACGGGATATATCATACATCACATATTTACCTTAATAGTTAATAATCAGAAAGAACTTCAGAAACCTTTTGAACAATATATCCTCAGTAACAGTAAGATCAAGGACGCTAGGTTAAAATTAGTATCCTATAACTAGATCCAACCAAACAGGGCAGAAAGGAGAGACAGGTAAAGGAGGAAGTGTTGCTGCATGGAAAGGAAAATGTTTTAAGAAAACTAAATCCCCAGATAACATCTAGAGTGGAGGACTATCAAAACAGAAGAGACACGGAAAGATCATTTTCTGAATACGTGGCATCCAGGACCAGTTGATTTTAGATGGTTTTGCACTAATGGAATAAAGAAAGCCTAAAAATTGCTATGCAAACTTATCTTACGAAAAACAAGGAAGGTCCACTAGACTACATCAAAGGATATAAAGTGTGGTGAGCTGAAGTTGCACAAAACATTTTTATCCAGAATATATAGGCAAATCCCAGTGCTGAAGTGTTTCCCCAAAATTGCCCCAATCAAATATCAACATTATAAAGTGATGGTTTCCTTGCATTAGATACTAGCAATCTGACAACTCAGCACTGTTATATACGTCAACGAACAAAAAGCACAGCGGGTAATTGGCTCCAACCCTAACCAGAAACAGCATATCCTCACAATCTTAACCGGCTTAATGACCTAACAATGTACAAGAACAAATAGACGTAAGCGTAACAAATCATTTATGTCTGCATCGTAAAAGTATCCGGACGCTCGGAAATATGCTGGCAAATCTCCAATCTCCATTTGGACCGCAGACATGACACTGACCTTTGCATCTTTAGTATAGTATATCAGATACATGACAACAGATTAGCTCTGGGTCGTAATTTTCTCTGGATTACTTTTCCTCCAAGGGGCAAGGTGGATTCCCTTACAAAATCAAACAAACAACGGATATTCGAAACATCTAATTTTCTCAACAGCATCAATCAATTGAAACTAAGCATAGAACAAACATCAACCAACACAAAAAAAAAAAAAAAAAAAACCCAGTATGAATCCAACTCATCTAAACATCCAAATATCAAAAGCTGAAAAACAGATTAAAAAAAAAAAAATTCCCAGAACAAATCGATGAAAGCAGTAAAACCTCACCAACATAGTCACCCATGAATAGGTAATTGGTATCAGGAGCATTGCCACCTATCCTGAAGAGCTCAATCAGATCATAAAACTGGCCATGTATATCGCCGCAAACAGTGACCGGACATTTGACCGGCTGCACGTTCCATTCCTCAACCAAAATCGCCCGAGCTTGATCGCACAGAATTTTTACCTCCGCTTCCGATAGCGGCTTGCAATCCATCAATTGGTCTATCTGCCTATCCAAATCCCCATGCGCCGGCATTTTTTCAAACTTGTAACTCAAAAATTGTTCGATCTGTAATCCGAAATCGATGATAAAGCTTCAGATGGAGAAAACAAAGAGGTTTCTCTCGTCACCGGCTAACTTAAGATCTAGATTGGGAAATTTCTAGATCCGGCTGTTTTTCATGATTCGAGATTCGTTTCCATTTGAAGGGGTATCTGAAGCTAGAGATTTTGTTAAAGATACATGTACAGAAGAAGAAGAAGATGATTATGATGATAGAGAGATAGATAGATAGATCTATGTATGTATGTGTGCAGTATGGATTTTGGAAGCGGTGTTGGTTGGTTGAGAAGAAAAATGGTGGAATGTGAAATGCAACTCAAATGAAACCCAAATGCAAATGAGATGAGACTTCTAGTGATGAATTTTGACTCTCTCCTCTTCTCTCCCCTTGTATTTTTCCTTTTTCCTTCTAAACCAAAAATACTGTAGTAGAAGTATAACAGAATATCATTTTTATTATCATAGATTTAAATTTTCAAGCTTGTGTCGTAGTGTATTGAAGGTGACCTACGGTAAAGTTTTTTTATATTGTAAGTGAGAATAAAGAGTACATACGGTTTTTTATGCGTGAGGTTATCATTCATTAAGAGAACGGTCTGAATAATTGTAAATATATCGTCAATGACATGTTTCAATTAGTGTCCGGAAAAAAGAAAATGGAAATATAAATTTTAAATATATCGATCGAATAAATAGGAAATGAAATTTTTTTGCACCGGTGGCTCCGCTCGGTCAAAATAGGCTGGTCTTGTAGTACAAGTGGCGTCGTGCACCTATTTTGTTGAATGAATGTGGTAATCACTTTATTAATCCAATCATACTCTAATATAATCTAGTCTACTAACTTAATCACAATTAGTGTGCTCTCTGTGTGTGCAGTGTTGACGAGGTTAGGACAAGTGATTAGTTGGAAGACCTCTTTTAGGTACCTCGGCCTAATGAGTCTTCCTTCAATATTTGTGAGATGATGGTCCAAACCATTGAACCATATTCCGAATAGTAGTTAGTAGAATTTAATTGAAATTAGAAAAATAATAATTAAAAACTAAAATAAAACCAAATGGAAAAATAAAGATTAAAATCTTCCAAAAATTAATATAAAATCTTATTTAAAAAAACATTTTACACTTGTAGTATAAAACTAGCTTTACTTTGGTGACTTAAGCAACCCTGGGTCAACAAGTAAGTTGTTGGATTGTCTTAAGTAGGGGTGAGCATCGGGCCAGAACCGGATCGAAACAGAACCGAAAATTGGCATTTTTCACAAATAAAAAATCGAACCGAATTCAGTCGGTCTAGACTCGGACCGAACCCAAAAAAATGGATCCATCAGCAAACATAGGAAATCATACCTCTTATTCATGATTATTGTCATAATCCAGCCACATGTTGCAAGTGAGTTTTTTTCAATTGGATTATGACAAGGGCGAATTACATCCAGACCCCCCCCCCCCTAGATGTCGTAATTACACATTAGTATCACTTAGTCGAACAATTATGATTTCATCCAATTAGATGTAAACAATTACACTTTAGTCCACAAATTTGACCAAATTCGAATTAAAACCTGGAAAAGTCAATTTTGCCCCTCTCAAATTATTGGATTTTGAAAGTTGCCAAACAATAACACATTTTGACAAATTGTAATTCATGTCCTGGATATCTAATTTTTTATATTTGTCACCATAAGATTTCGAAACTCAAATAAGCCCCCAAACTTCTATTTCAATTTGTAAATTATCCCCAACTTCAATACTAGATCAAATCTATACTTTGAACATCAAATCGAAATCCAAAAACACAATCGAAACATTTAATCGAAATCGGAGCATAACAACTCCGATTGGACTTTATCATGACTCGATTGAATGTAATAACTTCCGATTGGAGTCGCTATCCACTCGATTCTAGGCCTTTATTAGAAGAAGAAAGAGAAGGAACAAGAAAGAGGAAGAAATTAACCAGAGAAGAAGAAGATAATAAGAAGAGATGGAAGTTGAGAAGATGGAGGAAGAATAAGTATGTTGGAGAAGATGGAGGAAGATGAAGGAAAATACACGTGTTGTTCTTCGGTGACCTACTCCATTTCAGCGGTAAGCCATTTGAGTCAACAAATCCATCATTTATGTTTACGTTCTAGCACACGTATCGACCATTGCAGTGGAAGACACTACGAAGGGATCAATGAGGCATGTTCATGTTAAGGAGCTAGCTGCAGAGGTAAATTCCTCCTAGGATTTGTACTCTTCTTCTATTTGTATAAATAAGTCATTCTTCATTTATTTTTCTCATAAGTTTGAGATTCCGAGAGAAATATTTTAAGATTTTCTTATAATTTTGCTCCATGCAAGGTTCTAAGTCAAGTTTGACATTTTTGAAAATGTTTATTCCCAAGTTGACGACTCGGGAAGTTAGGTTAAGAGACTAATGAGCCAATGAAATGTGCGATTTAAGTCTACTTTTACCTGTCATTTTAGGTACAATATTAAATATTATTGTCATTTTATACCTAATTGCGTATTTTGATGATTCACGAGGTACAAATATGCAAAGTGAAGAGATTATGGTGATTATTGGAGCAAATACGATGAAATACGCTTAATCCGAGAAAATACCGATAGACGATCATCAATTAATACAAGGAGCTAAAAGAATCCAACAAAGGCATGGACCACCATTGCAAAACTCATTTGAAGTAATAAAACATTGTAGAAGACCACTTTTCAAGATAACGAAGTTTAGACGTCCGAAAGAACCCCCGAAACAAAATGCCGCAAGAAGGGGCAAGCTGTCGAGCTCTGCGATTGCAGAAAGGCTGATGTTCCCCATTCTTCTTGGCCCAAGTTTTGCACGCATTTTGGCATGTGATTCACCACCTCTTATGGAAAGTTATGCACGGAATTCTCAATTATAAACCACTATATAAGCCATGCTTAGGCCTCTCAAAATCATAACCCCACTTCCCTTGAAGTGCAACAAGTTACAAGGGAAGTAACCACTCTCAAAACCCTAATCCAAGAACCCTAGCCCTCACAACCATTGAAGAACGAAAAACGCAGCCGTCATCAACAATCTTTTCTCGTCTCTTTCTTTGTGTTTTTGTTATTGATAATATGTTTACCACTCGTGCTATGAGTAGCTAAACCTTTTCGTAAAGGCGAACCGCCAAACTCTATTCTATTACTCATTATATTTGATATATTTTATGAATTAGTTTTATGCGTAACATCGTGCATGTTCTTGATGTCATCTTCTAAGCTCATGCGAGTATTAAAGGTGTGATGAGTTAGCCATGACATTGACACTTGAGTTAAACATTGGTCCACATGGGGTCATTTTATCAACTACGTCTTGATATATATTATTTAACATGCGTACCTTTCGACAACACGTACGTTGTTTAAAACTAAGTATTCGTGATCATTACAATAGAGGGAGGTTGGGGATCCATTACACCTTCGCATCATTATCCAAACCTTTCAATCTTTACACTTTCGCTATTGCTTTCATCTTGTTTACGAAAATTGCATGTTTCAAAACTTTCAAACGATTTGTCTCAAAATAGCCTCAAAAGAATCTTGTTTACGTTTACATCTTTTACAATTTGATTTTCCAATTTTGTATCTTGATTTGATAGTTCCTATGCCAAGTATTCGTAGAGAACAACACTCCGAGTCAACTTTCTACTGTACTAACTGTTTGTTCGTGGAATTGTATACTCCCGACATTATAAATAACGAAACTTTACGAGAGTTTTGGTGAACATCTCACCTCAACAACATTCGTCTCATTAAGCAACGTCAAATTTCCGGCTCCGTTGCCGGGGATACTTGACCGCACGAGCAAATCTCGAATAGATAAGTTGGATTTTCTCTATCTTTTTAACTTTTTCGCAGTGCTTTTTGATTTGTGTAGCGTGAATTAGTCGATTTTATCGTCAGTTTGGAGCGTGAGTTTCATGCGCTTTAATTTTAAAATTATTAAAACTTGTATAATAATTTTTTCGAATTAAAATATTAATTATAATTAGTTTGAATTTAAAAATCAAAAATATTTTATTCATAAAAAATTTTAAAAAACAAAAATAAATTTTCTAATATTTTAAATTTCTATATATTTTTATTTTATTAAAAAATATTCTAATTTTTAAATATATTTTTTAATTTTCACTAATTGTTAATAATTTTTAAGATCAATTTTACATTTAAAAAAATAAACCCAAAATTAATGAGGAGGTGACAAGTGTCAGGTAAATACATTTTTTTTGTAAATTCAAATTGGTTAATTTCGTTGGAAAATTCGACTAAATGTCTAAATCATGGTACATCTTACTAATTCGGTCAAAATTAATGGTTTCGTTAAGATTGATTAACAAAGTACTTACGTTGGACACGAAGTAAGCGAAAGGTACCTAAATCGAAATGTAACAACTAAATGTACCTAAAACGGAAGTGTCACAATTAAGGTATGTTATGGATAAATGTACATTAGTTGTACATAGTTAGTGGATGAAGAAATCATTGTACAAGAGTAGTGGATGTCTTTGCCTATTCATATACTCCTAGACTCTTGAGATGCATTTCCACTTGTATAAATACCCATCATGTACTCTCATTTTTATGTGAATGATGAACTCTCCATTCAATTCTATCTTGTCTATTTCTCTAGGTAATTTATTATTAACGACTTCATCCCAACTTTTTTCACTGTAAAGAACTCTACTCATAGTCTCCTACTATTCTCTTTTCTCGTAACACGTTATCAGCACGAGAATGCTCAACCAACTGACCGTTCAAATATATTTTCATCCTAAAGCTACACGAAGCAACCTTAGAAGCTTGTCGACTGTATAGCTAGAATAAGCTTTTAGGTAGCTGAGAAAATACTTCTTCTCAAGTGCCCAATTCAACTATTGTAGTTGATTCATCTACGCAAAATATAAATACTTGTTGATAAACCTTGATAGTTGATGGCAACAATATTCCCAGAATTCTTACTATCTCTCTAGCTCTCTCAACTTCAAATGACTAGTTAGATCAAATATATTACTTTCTTGCGAGCCTGCAATGTATCTATTTATTATTTTTTTGAAACGGAATTGTTAGGAATATCTGTTTAGATTTTGATCAGCAACCTAATGACTTATCTTAGCTCAGAAAGGTGGTTAGTACTCTTGGTTCACTTGAACACTATAAAAGAGGAAACTCACTAAGTATGATAGTCTAGCAAATCTTGTATAGAATGTTAGGTCTCGAAATATAATTTTTATTTTCTAAAGAAGACCAAGAAGAAGACTTCCAGCAGGAAAAATTCAACGGATTTGAAGATTTGAAGACTGCACAAGATTGCTGAAGACAAAGGTTTTTCAGATACCTATGTCCAGATATCTTGAAGAAACAAGTGTTTCAAAACACAAGTGTTGCAAAAGATATCTGAGAATAAAAGGTTTCTGAGACGAGGAAAGTGCCCACAGATATCTACACTCATATACCTTGGATATAAATTATATTTCTGAAAGTGCCCAATTCTCAAGCCAGAGAATTATGAAAAATGGATGAACAACATGATGCTCCACCTAGAAGCCATCAGTGACGAAATGATCGAAGTAATAAAGAATGGCCCAATAGTCATTCAACAACTCAAGCAAGTCATAGAGGTTTCTAATGGTAGAGACATAGAACAAAGCGATGGGTCTTCACAGACAAATGCGTCAACCAGTGGGAGACCTACCAGTCAAGTTATTTACGAACCAAAGCCCAGAGAGCTCTGGACATGGGAAGATGCCAAGAGAAATCGACTGGATGGTCATGCTCGTAATATCATCATACGTTCTACTTCAGAGCACATACGATTAAGCGTGGGTGCAAAACGCGAAAGTAGCCTGCAACTGATTGAAGAAATCAGGTTTCGACCGAGAAAACAAAGGAAAACAAGTTCGAAGTTTTGAAGCTCAAATTCCAAAACTTTAAACAAGGTCCCACAGAGACTCTTGAAGAACTAGATTTCCGGTTTACAACACTTATGAGTGACATGGCTGCACTTGGTGAAAGTAATAGATATACCCAGTCAGAAAAGATTAAGACTATCGTGAGAATTCTAAATCATAACTGGGAACACACAAAGTTTTTCTACTTTAACCAAGGAATGCCAGATATCACTCCTGTAGAACTTTTCTCTCATCTTGCCACTGTTGACTATGAGACAACTCAAAGAGAACAAACAACTGAGAAGTTGCAGAATGTCGCTTTAGTTGCTCAAGGAACTTCTGAAAAGAAGAAAGGCAAGGAAGTGACTGAGGATGCTCTTGCTGTAAAGCAAATGAGAAAATATGTCAGTCGAGAAATTGAAAGAAGAAAAGCCAAAGAAAAGCTGAAAAAGCATCTAGGCTCAAACTACCACCAATACAAAAATATGCAAAGCTCGCTGAACAAGTCGGCTCAGAAAGCATCAAGTACTGAGGAAACAGAAATCGGAAACGATATATGTTTCTATTGTCAGAAACCTGGTCATTTCAAGAAGGATTGCCCTGTCCTCAACAAACTAAAGACATGTGACAAGAAAGACAGAAGAATCTTCAAAAGAAGTCAGAGAGCTATGCTCACTGAAGAAAGGAAAAAGATCCAAATCTAACTGGATGCTCTAGATATTGAATCTGATTCTGAGGATGAGGATTCAGATGATTCCACACTGCCTTCACCAGAAATGTGCGGTGTCTCTCATGAAGTAATTGACTTTGGTCAAAAGAAGAAAGAAGTGTGTGGAATGGCTGAAGAAATCTTTCTAGATATCTCCAACATTGAACCTTGTCTAATGGCTGATGAGGTAACACATACTTCCTGTTATACTTATGAAAGTGATGAAGAGGGAATCAAAGATCTGGAAAAACTCAAAAGAGAACTTGATCTCTACGAAATAGAATTTCTAATGATCCGAGCTAGAGCCGAAAGTTTTGAAGAAGAAAAGAATTCTCTTGAAAAGGAAAATTCTTAATCAAGATATCTGAGAAAAAGGATGCTGAAAATGCATTGCTCAAGGCTCAGATATTTGAGACCGAAAAGTCACATAAAGAAGCAATGGCCAATCTTCAAAAGAAATGTGAAGATCTTCTTTCTGAGAATAAGGAACTCAAAAAAAAAGAACTATCTTTTCAATCTTATGCCAAAGCTAGTGACACTCTTACTGAAGTACAATCTTATTTAAGAGATCTTTCAGAAAAGAGGACTTGATTTGGACACACACAGACAGTTCCACCACTCTGAATAAGAGTAATGAAGGACGAACATTTGTCAGTGCTCAGCAAGGTGATTCCTAAACAATCTACAGTATCGGTCAGAAAGCTAAGATTGTCGACAAAGGAAAGGCAGTTGCGACCAAGCCTTTGTGGGAAAAACAAGTCCAAAGGAAAAATGTGGGAAATGTCTCTGAAAAGAAACATAACACTGAAAAGTGTAATCACCCATCTTATGTCTCTCAAAAAGGAAAAATTGCAGGAGCTGACAAATTCTCCTATGTCACGTTTTCTGGAAAGAAAATAGATTATCCAGAGACTAGCAAAGCTGCTGAGAAGAGATCTCAGATAGCACCAGGTGCTCGGAACGGTATTGGCTATATATCGGGAAACAACTTGCTCGTGAATACAAACAAGAGGAAGAACGATTGTTAAAAGCTAGAATTGCTCACAGCAATTATCAGAAGTGGAAGATAAATCAAGCCACTGAAAATATGAATGCCAGGGCTAGAAGAAATCTGGCTAGGAAAGCTAAGTTTGTTGAGAAGCAGACTCAGAAACCTGACATGTATCTGAAAGCACCAAATGGAGCACCAAGGAACACACCAAGGAAGAAAATAGTTCTTAACAACAATGATACAAATCATTTAACTAGGATTCCTCCTTATGTTCCTGTTAGACAAAAGAATGCTCCTAAGAAACTCATTAAAAAATGGATTCCTACTGGAAGATTCTTTAGTCTAGATGGTTCCATTGTTGGTATGAGAACCTAATCTCCTGTTTCCTGTTTTGTGCAGAACACTCTAAAGACTAATTCAAAGTGGCATTTTGATAGTGGATGTGGGAAGCACATGACAGGAGACAAAGCAAATCTGATTGACTACAAGAATTGCAATGATGGACCAATTATTAGGTTTGCTGGAGGAGATGAAAATCCAACCATAGGTTTTGGCAATTTGAAGTTTGGAGCCCTTACAATCTCTGAAGTACTTCATGTAAAGGGATTGAAATATAATCTCCTAAGCATGAGTCAACTAGTGGACAAAGGGTACACTGTCAAGATCAAGTCAAAACTATGTAAAGTGATTGACAATGAGTCAAAGCAGACAGTCTTGGTTGCAAGGCGTAAAGGAAATCTTTATGTTGCTGATTGGGCATCCGCCACAACCAAAGAATGTCTCATGGTAAGTCAATCTGGCCACACTGAAGAAAATTGGCTATGGCATAAAAGAATGAGTCACTTGAATTTAAAAACTCTGAATAAGCTAGCCAAGAAAAAGTTAGTGGTTGGTTTACCCAAAATAGCATATAGAAAAGAAGGTGTATGCTCAGCTTGCCAAATGGGAAAACAATCTAAAACATCTTTCAAATCTAAAACTAGACATTCCAGTGAAAGGCCACTGCAAATGTTACATATGGATCTGTTTGAATCCACTGTAACTTGTTATGCAGGAAAGAAGTATGGTCTGGTTGTTGTTGATGATTACTCAAGATTTACTTGGGTTGTCTTTCTCAAACACAAATATGATGCAAGGTTGAGATACCTAACTTACTGAGTTTGTGAACCAGTACATCAAAGAGTTTTGTACCTGCAAAGGTATACAACATCAACTATCTTCTGTAAGGACACCACAACAAAATGGTGTTGCTGAAAGAAAGAATAGGACCATGAAAGAAGCAGCAAGAACAATGCTTGTTGACACTGAAATAAGTGAAATCTATTGGGTTGAAGCTGTAAACACAACATGCTACACTCAAAACAGATGTCTGATTAACAAACACCTTGACAAAACTCCTTACGAGCTTTTCATTGGTAGACCCCCAAGTATCAAGCATCTAAGGGTATTTGGTTGCAGATGTTTCGTTCTCAACAATGGAAAAGAATACTTGAGAACATTTCAACCAAAGGCAGATGAAGGAGTATTTCATGGTTATTCTCTGAATAGCAAAGCCTACAGAATCTACAACAAAAGAACGCAAAAGATCGAAGAATCTGTTCATGTAGTGTTCTATGAAGGGAACAAAAAGGTACTCTTAAATGATGATCTCTCAGATAGGTTCAAAGAACTAATGTTTAAAGATTCTGAAAAAGGATCCTCAAAGGAAACAATTCTATCATTCAAATAGAGGATGAGCCTGACGATGAAAAGCAACCTATGCTTAGTAACAACCAAATGACTCTAAGACATGATGAAGAATTTCCTATGAGAATTTCAGAAATGGAACAGGTTACTGAGAACCTTCATCATGAAGAGGTATCTGAAAATGAGATTGCTAAAATGCAAGATTCAGATATCTCTAACACTGAAAAAGTGTCAGATATCCATGGCATTTTCCATGTGTCAGATATCTTAGATACTGCACAAGTATCACAACAAGATCATATTGATTCACATTCAAATCAAAATGATATTGATCCTACTAGTTCAAAACTCATTATGAAATGGATAAGAAATCATCCTGCAAAGGATGTGATTGGTCCCATAGACCAAGGAGTTAGAACTAGAAGAGCAATTGCTGAAAATGCAAATTGTCTCTATGGATGTTTCATCTCAAACATTGAACCAAAGACTATAGAAGAAGCATTAAAGGATCAAGATTGGATCTCTGCAATGCAAGAAGAGTTGGATCAATTTGAGAGAAACAAAGTCCGAAAACTGGTTCCATTTGATGACGGAATATCTGTAATAGGAACCAAGTGGGTTTTCAGAAACAAAATGAATGAGTCTGCTGAAATAACCAGAAACAAAGCTAGGTTGGTTGCCAAGGGATTCACCCAGACTGAAGGACTAGATTTTGATGAATCTTATGCACCAGTTGCAAGATTGGATGCAGTAAGACTTTTTCTGGCCTTTTCAGCTCATAATGACTTTACAATTTATCAGATGGATGTCAAGAGTGCATTCCTAAATGGTGAACTTGCTGAAGAAGTCTATGTTGAGCAACCACCAGGTTTTGAAGTTTCCTCAGAAAGTAGGATGGTCTATAAGCTTCAGAAAGCTCAGATGTGAAACAAGCTCCAAGAGCATGGTATGATACATTGGCGGATACTCGAAAGTGGTTTCAAGAAAGGAGATGTTGATAAAACACTCTTCACATTGAACCGTGATGGGAAACTACTTTTAGTTCAAGTATACGTTGATGACATTATATTTGGATCTAAAGACAAGCAACTTTGTGAAGACTTTGCTGAACTCATGAAATGTAAATTTGAGATGAGCATGATGGGAGAATTGAATTACTTCCTAGGGATACAAGTCAAGCAACTTAATGATGGAATATTCATTAGTCAAACAAAGTATGCAAAGGATATGCTCAACAAGTTCAATCTAAAGCCTTATGAAAAGAATGCTAAGATACCTATGAGCATTGGAACCAAAATGACCTATATTGAATCTGACAAGAGTGTTGAAGAACACAAGTATAGGAAATTGATTGGGTCTCTCACCTGCAAGTAGACACGATATTCAATATGCGGTTGGAGTGTGTGCTAGATTTCGCACAAATCAATGCAATCACTACAACATTGCTATGAAGATATTAAGGTATGTAAAGGGTACTGTAGAAGTTGGATTGTGGTATCCAAAAGACAGTGGATTGAGTTTGGTTGGCTATTCAGATGCTGACTATGCTGGATCATTGCTTGATAGAAAAAGCACCTCAGGAACTTATCAATTTCTTGGTGCCAGATTGATATCATGGTTCAGCAAGAAATAAAACTTAGTTGCTACATCTGCCACATAGGCTGAATATATTGCAGCTGGGTGTTGTGCTTCACAAATATTGTGGATACAACAACAACTCAGAGACTATGGACTCAATGAAGAGAAAACTCCCATTTTCTGTGACAACACAAGTGCTATTGCTATAACTCAGAATCCTAAGTTTCATGCTATAACAAAGCACATTGATGTTAGACACCACTTCATCAGAGACCACGTTGAAAAAGGCAATATAGAGATACTCAAGATTGGCACTGAAGAACAACTTGCAGATATCTTCACTAAGCCACTACAAGAAAGTAGATTCTTAGCCTTAAGACACAGTCTTGGACTAATGGAGCTACCAAAGAACTGAAAAAGTTCAGATATCTGAAGAAGATATCAAAGGAGAGAGAAAAGGAATCTGGAACGGGTATCCAGACAAGAGAAGAAGAATCTGGAACGGGTATCCAGAAACCAAAGGGTAAAATAGCTATTTGAAGATTTCTGAGACAGGTACTCTGATATCTAGGTCACTCAGTGAGGGGGAACACAACAGAGAATAGTACAACTGTCTACAGTTAACTACTATCTTGAAATTTGTATTATTTCTATCTTTGTGTAAAACTGTGAAAAGACAACAAGTATAAGATAGAATCAGATACAACAATGTTCTCATTCACACAAAAACGTGATTCAGATAGCTAATAACCAACATTCATTAAATGGGCACAATTACAATTGTTGATTGTGATCATTGCTGAAGAAGCAATGGTGACCCTTGATGAAATGGGCGATTGATCTTTACGGCGGAGATTAATTCTCGGTAAATTGTGGACTGTTGAAATCCCAGCATGGCCCACTATGCATTTAATGCCGAACAAGCTTTTACCCACGCCTGTCTGCAATTCACAGATACTTACACAAAAAATTGATTTGTATGTATATGTCTGTTGAGATCTTTTTGCTATATATATAGAATTTTGGCAAAAGAAATTACTTTCGCCTAATCCAACATTCCGACTTGCATAAGAATAGCAAAAACCATTCTATTTTCTATGCAAGTCTCTACTCCCAAATTAGTTTTTCTGCAAAGAATCACTAATCTTACACCTTAATCTCTTTCAAACTTCGAAAAATTTACGATATATAACGAGATGGCCCCCAAACGATCAACTACCCAGAAATCCCAAAGTACTACCACTGGTACTGCTGAAAAGCAAGCACCAGAGTTGGTAGTTATTAACAATCGATTGGTAGGGAACTTCAATCCCGATCATTGGACTTCAAATCACAGAATGATTTGGGGTGGTGCCATGATCGAGGAATACCTCATCTTCTTTGTTGAGACTCAAGCCGACAGAAAACTGATACTTGACATGCTTGAAAATGCAAAAATCAAGGGTTTTCTATCAGCTCTACCCAGTAGAATCTCTTCACTGGATGTGTTAGAATTCTACAACAACTCCAGGATTATATCTTGTGTTTCTGAAGGCACTGGAATAGTGTCTATCAGAACTTCAGTCCAAGGAAAGGAAATCCTTCTGGACTTAACAACTTTCTGCAAGTTGTTTGACCTTCAAAATCTTGGAAAGGATTTTGAAATAGACACCAAGGATGATGATCTCCTTGAAGGTGTAAAACAACTGTATAGTGATGTGTGTAATCTTGAAAAATCAGATACACCCACTGACTTCAAGCTTGCTGACATCAGAACCAGACATCTGTTGGTTCACTGGGATGTGTTGGCATGCATTCTTCGCAGATGCTTTGATGGTCTACAAGGAGGTGCTGACCAAATAAGCCAAGAACGCTGGATAATGATGTTCATGTTGCAACAACAAGACAAAAGGCTGGAAAACCCTTTCAATTGGGGAGTACGCCTTTATGAAATTTGTGAAGAAGATTCAAGGCTTTGAGCCTACAATCGTTAAGGGACTTGCTGAGCCAAAGGCCACAGTAAGCTATGGTCTAAAGATATGCTACTTGCTGGAAAAGCTTGGCATTGAGCTCAGAGAAGGTCGACAGCCACAAGAACCTACTATACAAATATGAGTATACGAACTTGATGAAAAAGGTTACTGGATCTCAGAAAGGTTCCAAGAAACGAAAGACTGAAGAGGTATTTAAGGGAAAAGTTGCGACCAAGAAGCCCAAAACTTCACGAAAGAAGTCTGCTGGCAAATCAGAAGGCACACCCTTTGAGGTTGTCGATTCCCAAATACATGTCGTCGCTGCAGATGAACTCATCAATGCTGTAAAAGAGGTATCGATTACTGAACAAGTAGACTCAGCAAGAGAAAGTGCTTTCAGAAATGTTAAGACTATTGCCGAAAGCCTTGCTAATGAACTCATCAATGCTGCTAAAGAAAGTAGTGACAGATACCAAGCCCTATCTTCAGAAACCGCAGGAATTATGGACCAATCAGTTCCCAATGCTGATGAGAGCTCTGACAATGAAGATGATGAATTAGTTATCTCTCAAGTCCTAGAAAAATCAAGAAGGGCTAAGGTTACTGAAAAAGTAACTGGTGTAGAGGTATCTGAAGAAGAACCTACACCACAAAGTTCTTGAAGCAAGCACTGCTTCAAAGGTCTTGAAGAAGCAATAGTGTCCAAGGTAACTGGACAAATTACACCATCAGACCAACAAAGACTGAAGCATATTGAAGATGCTCTGATGAGTGACAGCTTAGTGTTGGAGGATACTGCCATTGCCTCAACACTCAATAGTCTATCTCAAGCACAACAACCACAACAGCCAGATAAGGATACTGCTGAAATGGTACTTGAGCTGCAGATACCAGCATCTTTCATTGCTGAAGAAAATCCTGCAGAAGAGCAGGTTCCTCAACTCAATGAGAGGGATCAAACTGAGACATCTACTCAGAATGATCAACCAGGGGAGGCAACTGAGTTGCATACTCAGGCAAGGTTTGAAGTACCTGAAACTTCAAACAAAGAAGATGAAATGGAACAACAAGACCAACGCATAGAAGGGTCACAAGTTCCAGAGACCAATCACTGACATTACTCGTGTCTGAATGGTTTAACTCTACTTGTGATATTTTGTGCCACATAATCTTGTTATTTTAATAGAATTTCTTTGTTACTGGTGATTTAGAAACACGAGAACAAGAGGAAGTGAAAAGCTTGCCTCGAAGCGAGAAGGAGGCTTCCACCCTCACAACTTAAGGAATCGAGCACGTATACGGTGATAGAGAATTCCTTAAGATATAATTTTTCAGACATTCGTTAATACACTTGACTAATAAGTGTTTGTTTCTAATAGGCTCCAACTGAGAAGAAAAATGAAGAGACTGAAAAGTCTATCTCTTTAGAGAGGAATCCAGAGGCTTCCAAGGCCTCTGAGGAACAAGTATCTGAACCTTCTGTAGAGAAGGTATTTCATTCAGATATTTATACTCCTCGAAGAGCAATCTCTGATCATTTTTCTTAGACTAACACTTTCTACTTAACAGGTTCAAAAAGAAGTAGCAGTTGTTGAGGAATTGCCCACTCAATCCTCACAACATATGGAATTGATGAGGCATCAAGGCCTTCATCACAAGAAAAGATTCCAGAGACTGCACAGGTATCTGAGAGACAAACATCTGAGCCTCCAACAGAGGTAATTGACATCTCAGATATCTGATTTGTCAATAAAAATTTTCTTGATAAAATTTCCAAAGTGTTATGTTTTAATTCTCAGGTTCAAGCAGAAAGAAAGGTTGATGAGGACCAGACTTCCAAGTCTCCACCTCACAACAAGATATCTGAGGCAACCCCTGTCTCAGTAGTACAAGTCTCTGAGCCTGATGTACTCATTCAGGTACCTCAGAAACCTAACTACACTTGTACTCAGATATCTACACAAGTTTTGAATCTAACTCAGAACTCTTTCTTTCAGGCTTAAACAAGTGCCACGAAGGTCCATGATGATGAGAAAAAGGACCTACTTCCCTTCTTCAAAGCTCATACCCTGCCAAAGCACATTTAATGCTTCAAGAAATGGCAGAGGTTAAGGTGCTTAGATCTCTCTGAAATATTGAGAATCACAGATCAACCTACGAGACGAGCACGAGCTCTTGACTTGGAGAACTACATCCATGCAATGTTTCCCACGGAACAGTATCAAGTTGCGACCTTATTGCATAAGGATTTCTCCAGAAAAGTGGCACAAAAGTTGATTCAAGCCTTTAATCAGGCTGATGGTCAGACACGATTACAGATGGCATTCAAGCCAGTCCTGCCCCAGACTCTACAATTTATTCCTTCTGAACAAGAGGAGGTTAATGGGCAGAAGATCACTATTCCTGAAGTGTTTAATCTTGTATCTGAAGACGATGAGGAGGAAGAAATAGATGAGAATAACTTTGATGAACCTCCATCTGACCATCATAAAAAGGATGATGATGATGCCCCTGCACCAGGGACGGGAGGGATTTCACAAGGACACAATGCCTCAGCTGCCGAAAAGCACACTGAGAGGACTTCACAACAATCCCCTTCTCCATTCCTCAGAAATCTACTCATCCAACTTCCCAACACAAAGTTACTACTGAACAAGTAGTTGAGCACTCTGAGGGAACAACTCAGAAAATAACAGATGCACAAGCCAGAGTTGCTCAACTCAAACAACTGTTGGAAGAAGAACAACAGCTACATCTTCAACTGGAAGAAAAGATAGCTGAATCAAGATCAAAGCTCCAGAAGATTGAAGATCAAACGATCAAGGAAATGGAAGCTTATGCTGAAATGAAAGAACTCCAGCTTGGTGTTCAAGCAATTGCTGAGGAATTAGATACTGAACAAGTATCTAATAACAAGCATGATGCTAAGGCTGCATTCCAAGAAGATGTTCCATCCTCCTCACTGAAAGGAAAGAAACCCATCTCTGAGATGGTTGTTGGACTAGAGAACATTTATGAAAATGTCCAAGAGGATGAAGATCACTGGGCTGATAACTCAGATGATGAAGAAGACAAGACATTGGCAGAACACCGCAATGAACATTTAGCGGTTTCTCATTTGAAAAGGAAGCTGATTGCTCCTGAAACATTCCGCAAGCTGCCAAATGTCAACTCCAATGAATACTTGAATAGATATCAAGTACTGGCTAAATTGAAAAAGGAGTTATCTTCTCAAGACAAAGCCGCCATTGCATCAGTCCCTGCAGAGCTGAAGTCATTCACTGAGCTCATCACTCAGAGAACAACCAGTCTGGTCATTTCTCAGAAAGATCTAGGCATGGTTAGGGATGATGACCAACTCTTGGCTACAAAAGCCTTTGAAGAGGCTTACTATGATGCTGGAAAAGCAGATGCTGTTCAAGGCCCACTGGCAGAGCTTACTGATAAGGATACCGGTCTTATCAAACAAAATCAGGAGCTCAAGGCCGATCTGGAAAAGTTGGTTGCTGCTTACAACTATCTGCAAGGGAACTTTAACTCCCTTTCAGAATCATTTGTGATTCTTAGTCAGTCAACAATGACTAAGGGGGAAGAATATCAAGAGGCTCAGAGAGGAAGAGGAAACAAAAGAAAATCTGAACAACCACCTCTCAGAATAAATGAGCCCTCCTCCAGTCAGACTGCTCTACAGATAGTGGCCACCACTCAACTTCCTGAACAAGGGCCAGAGCACAGAAACCTCCAAGGAGTACCAAGGCTCCAAAGAGAAGACAAGTAAAAGGGATTGATGAATCTTCTGAAGAAGAAGAAGAAGGCCAAATCAAATCCCTAGGCAATGAAGAAGGCTGCAAAAGTCTCACAAGAATTGATCTTGATCTTCTGAAAAAGGAAAATTAATAGCCTAACTGAGCCCATAGCTGCAAAGCCTTTGGCAGCTAAAACACCCTTTGGAAATACCAAGTCTATCCAGGGTGGTTCTTCAAGCATTACCCCAAAGGAGAATTCAAGACAAAGGAGGAACAGACTGAGAGCTGAACAGACAAAGAATTTGAAGACTTGAAGACTAGTTTATTAGGATGTCTACTTGGAGCTTGGTTACTCCTGTTGTCCTAATTTACTATGTATTTTTGTATCTTGCTGACTGAGCTAAATTGTATTATGTACTAAAGTTATCTGTAAGCTTTCTCTGTATCATATCTGATGAACTTACTCTCAGATATCATTCTTTATAAAAGATAACTTGTCAGCAAAGATCACACCTTGTAATTTGGTTGATGTTTACTTTCTGCACTTAATTATATGAACTTAAAGATCATAAGAAATGATTAAGTGATGGATTGTTTCCTCATCCAGATTTGTAATAGGTAAGATAGTCATCGTTGACTGATCAAAATGGGGGAAATTTGTTAGGAATATCTGTTTAGATTTTGATCAGCAACCTAATGACTTATCTTAACTCAGAAAGGTGGTTAGTACTCTTGGTTCACTTGAACACTGTAAAAGAGAAACTCACTAAGTATGATAGTCTAGCAAATCTTGTATAGGATGTTAGGTTTCTAAAGAAGACCAAGAAGAAGACTTCCAGCAGGAAAAGTTCAACGGATTTGAAGATTTGAAGACTGCACAAGATTGCTGAAGACAAAGGTTTTTCAGATACCTATGTCCAGATATCTTGAAGAAACAAGTGTTTCGAAACACAAGTGTTGCAAAAGATATCTGAGAATAAAAGGTTTCTGAGACGAGGAAAGTGCCCACAGATATCTACACTCAGATACCTTGGATATAAACTATGTTTCTGAAAAAGAAATATTTTATAACAAAGTTGTTTCAACAAATGGTATCTGGAGTTGTGATAATCGATGGAAAAGAACATGCAAAGTTTCAGAAAACTCTGATTGTATAAAGATCTCTGATACCATGCATAGTTCCGTTGGCACTACAGGACAAAATATAGTACAGTGCATTAAATGCGCAGACAGAAATGTCTGAACAAAAATGGTAGCTTCTGAAGAAGAAGACAAACCTGCTACAGTACTATATTCAGATATCAATAGTTTGAAATTGAGTTAAGCCTAACGGATACTATTTAAACGGCACTCAAATTCATCTATAAATATCAACACTTAGACTGCTTGAGAACACACCTTAGAACACACACATAACACTGAACTTACACACAAGCTCTCTCAAGCAAACTACTTACCTTCAAGCTTTCTGTTGCGACCAAAGCTCTTGATTCTAAGTAGCACAAAAGTTCTAAGTGTCCTGATCCTTAACAAGCATTGTTATCTGTGAAGGAGTTGAACTAAGATTTCATATCTGAGATTCATTCTCTGGAACACTTACAATAGACTTGGGTCAGTAGAGAACAAGATACCATACATTGAAAAGTGTATTAAGTATACTTGATTCATAGAGCTATCTGAATAACTGAATAAGTTATTTAAGAAGCTCACCTGACAAACAAACCTAAAACCAACACCATATTCGGCGTGGAGTATAGGAAGTACTTAGTTTGGAAAACTAAGGAATAACTCCAAGGTTGCTGAGCACAGGAAGTACTTAGCTTGGGAAGCTAAGGAATAGCTCAAAAAGGTTTCTGAGTACAGGAAGTACTTGGCTGTGAAAGTCGGGAAATAACTCAGGGGGAACACTTGGTTGGGAACCTAGTGTATTTAGGAATCAAGAGAAGATATCTGTAAGGTTAACTCATTTATCAATCTTAGTGGATTCTAGGTCTGAGAAAGGCCGAAGTGGATTAGTTGAAGGATTACGCCACCTTCAGATACCACTATAAAAAGACTTGTGTTATTTACTTTCTGCAGTTTATTACTTGCTTTACTTATCTTGCAAAGTACTTACACATCTTCTTGAAACGTGCACTTATCACATAAAAGTCTTCCGCTCTCGAAATTAAGTATCGAGATATCTACGGATATCCGAAACTGTTTATCGACAAAAGTTTTAAAAGACTATTCACCCCCCCCCCCCCCCCAGTCTTTTACTTTGCCGTTATCTGGACCAACATGAATGTATCTATTTATTAATGATGTATTACTTTTCATGTGTACAGGTTTACATACTCAAGATCATGGCAAATAATTTTAATAGTTGATACCATGTGTGTTAGTATGATCACTTACAAGTTTCTACCGGTGGAGTTAAGATACGGATGATTCCATCAAAGGAGCTAGCTACATATCCTTTGGAACTATAGAAATATTACTTATCATCTTTCAAGATAAGTTTTATTTTGTTTATAATTTACTTTCTTGAATTTCTTTTTATCATCATATATCATCTAAACACTTTAATTTTCTTGTTAGTGGTGAATCATATATCTGGTGAATCTCATATCCAAACACATGTTTTGGATGAACCTTTCAAGTGGTGACAAATATTATATAGGTTACCATATTCCCTGAAGTGAATGTGAGAGACAAAACTCTGAAAGTTGATGTGCTTATTGAAAATGAAGTAAATGCCAAATTATATATCATTCGCACAGATATTTGATGCAAAACTTTCAAGATTTGCAAACCACCAAAAGTGGCTAACAATTGATGGTTCAGAATCACTGAAATTCCTTTGTTAAAATATATATGTCCACAGACATATCATGGACCATGATAAATCCATCAATATATGATTAATATTCTAACCATACCATCAACAGATGGGTCAATATTCTAGCTTTGATTAGCTAGCCAAGATGGAATTTGTGAAATTTTATTGATTGTGATGCAAAGAAAGTGATAACTTCCAACTTGAAGTTGGTAGTATTAATCTTTATAACTTGCCCAACTTGAAGTTGGAATCATATGCGTGCAAGTGGACTTAAAGTCATTCTCATACAAGCACGATTTCTTATTATTGCTCCCGAACTAGCAATCACGCACATACTAAATAGTATGGATCTTGAAGACCACTATAAACTTGATATGTATATGGTAAAGATATATCCCTAGCTCACAAGAACAATGTTTGGCTCTTAGACTAGTCTTATAATATGAGTGCAACTATTGTTATTCATACTTATTTTACATGATGATGAACTAGAAATTCAGTTTATTTGTAATTAAAGTTGTCATCTTGTACAATGAATATTATATACAAATGATGTTTCTCCTTTCCCCGAAGTGATTGGAAATACTTGGAAAATTAAGAGGGTTGCAAAATGAGCTAATGACAAGTTGGTATATTGAAAATGAACCACCATTATTTGATCTATGCATCTATGATAACACTACAATTGGTGTTTGAAAAAATAATAAACTTTTAAAACTTTAATTGCAAGATCATAATCAATTTCTAAAAATTGATTCTTCTGATTCCCTGAAGTGAATGTGAACATTTTGCTTGTTTATACATGTATTAAAGCTTTACCAGAAGCAAGCGAAAAAAAAAAAAAAACTCATCAACCTCAAGTTGAGAGAAATACACGAGTGATCAAATATATCTCACCAACTTGAAGTTTGGGAGAATGAGAATTAAGCATTTTATTCTCAAAAAAGGTTTTATATAATATGCTAAATTATGTTGTTCGAGCGTTTGGGTGGAAACCTGTTCTATATACTCTCTGAATGGAGTGTTGGGGCTAAATAGGTGTAACAATTCCCACAACAAAGACTTATAAAAACAAAAATGAATTTTTTTTGTACGCATATAACTATTGCTCGTGACAAGTATACATATTATAAGTTGTATGCAGAACATGCATATTATAATACATGTTTACAAGCAAACTTTATGCCCCAGAAGAGCACATATTAAACATACTCAATAAATGAGTACTTATAAGTCTTTCAAAATAGAAAAAGATTAGGACTTGTGTCTTTATGTCACATCATTCTGGCCAATTTTAAAATACTTTTGTATACATATAAAAAATGATAATATAGACGCATATTGACATATGCAAATTTGATGTCACAAATTAGGCCATCCGATTGTAACTTAACAGTTGTTGCGAAACCTGAAGTTTCTATATAATTATGTGTTGAAAGATATTTCATGTTGTAATTATTATTATGTTAATGGCAAGACAAGACATTGAGATTAAGAATGAAAATGGAGATCTTGAACAAGAGTCACTCTTTTAAAGTTGATTATGATTATGGCCAAAACCCCTAAAGTATGATCTCTAATTTCAGGGCAAATTTATTTTCAGCACAAGAAAATTCAACTATGCAAATATATTGACTCCCTACAATATAATATTGTTCTCCGCATATAACTAATGCGTGAATCATACAAAATGGGTGTATGCATATTTCAAGTTCTAAGCTGGGAATTATAATATCATGAGCCCAAGTTTTTCCTAACTTAGGGGAGGAGGAACATGAGTAAGCTGGTAAAAAGAAGTGCATAGAGTGAATTGATCCCCACATACTTGGATGTTCAAACTTGAACTAAAGATTTACTCTCCAGCTTCATGTTACTATATCAAGATATGTTCGAACATAAAATTCTATGATTTGAATGTTAACCCGCTATGACCCTATTTTGAGGCATACAGAGTTACATATCGATCATAGAATGTCATGTGTTGGACATTGAGATATCTTGCCTATTGTACTAATGATTCATTCACATCAGTGAAATACGGTTCCAATATTAAGTACAATACAAAAGGATTGACAAGAAAAAGGCAGTTGATACTCCTGAAGAGTAATGTATGCCATAAAAAGGCATAGATATCAAAACTATAATAGATGGCCTATATGAAATAAAATGTTACCTCCAAAAGTATTCAGATATCAATTATCAGTACTGGCTTGAAAATTATAGCAAAGAGATTTAATACCGGTATACATGGAACCGACAGAATTTTATAAGCATATGCAAAATCGATGGACATAAATTATGGTACATGTAAATTGGGATTTTACATGTAAGTCCATTCGATGACATCATCATGATGATAGAAAATGAGCTCATGGACCTGAAGTCCGATTGATTAACGAATTCAAAATACATATGGTACCTTTTATTTTAATGAGTCGAATATTCATGTGCATTTAGACACTAGGTAACTTGTCATGCATAATATCTTTATGTCATATATATCATTTAGTAGTTTAGGCCTCATTTGCATACACACATAACAACCGTGATACAAAATGTTACCACTCATATACAACCATCAGGTTGTGCACATGAAAGTGACTGGTTTTGACTTACAAGTCATATTATTTGAGAAGTTTTAATGAGGCGAGATATCATCTCCAACAGTTAGTCCCAAAAGGAGACTAAAAGTATCATGTTAGCAAACATGGATTAAATGAGGGAAGTTCTTGAGGAACTAATATTTCATATGTGAAACCTTTATACTCATGTCATAATCAACTTCATGTTGATAAAAATACAAATTGGTATTCACCGCAGTGAACTATTGAGGTATGAGATAAAATTCTCAATACTCGTGAAGAGTAGTATTGGTTACACCAACGGTAGCTCAACTTGAAGTTTGAGCATGCATGTAAGAGATTATTATAATGAGTATTCTTACTTACTATCCTTGAGATTCACATGTTCCAGAAGCACCACAATCATTTGAGCTATCAAGAGCTACAATAATCCTTACTATACCTCGTAAAGAAGGTACATGAATTAATGGTAGTCAAGCAACAATGACTATTTCTGTTCATTCCATGAGATATGGTTGCACTCTTTTTCCCTTTCTAGGTTTTTATCCCATTGGGTTTTTCCTAGCAAAGTTTTTAACGATACAACATTATAAGCGCTTATAATTATCTCTACATCTCCATATCTTTGATACATGCGATAAAGATAAGGTCATGAGACTTTATTGGTCTAACCTTACAATAATGGAGTGATGTTATGGAACTTGGAACTATATGTTTCGAGTATTTGAAAAGATCTTCCACATGAAGACGAGCCACAGGCTACATAAGTTCTTCTCCACCATTATCTGTGAGAAGAAGATTCCATCCAAGTACAATAGTTTTGAAGATTTGCTCACCAAATGATATCAGACATCATCATTTGAGAAGTTGGTCCAAAAAATTAGAATGCAGCGGTTTGAAGGTTAAAGTGATGCATCGATCAGGAGAGTTGGATACACATTGCACTCTTTTTCCCTTGACTAAGTTTTTATCCCACATGGTTTTTAATGAGGTAGTATATCTCTCACGTACCAAAAACACCAACTTATGTTCATTTAAGGGGAGTGTTATAGATAAATGTACATTAGTTGTACATAGTTAGTGGATGAAGAAATCAATGTGCAAGAGTAGTTGATGTCTTTGCCTATTCATATACTCCTAGACTTTTAAGATATATTTCCACTTGTATAAATACCCATCATATACTCTCATTCTGATGTGAAGGATGAACTCTCCATTCTCTCCATTCTATTCTATCTCCTTTCTTCTACTCTTAGGTGCTGTTTGGTATGCTCATGCCATCATTCTTGAGTACTTTGGCATCAATTTGGCCAGTCAAGAAATGTGTTTGGCCCAAAATATTAAGCAGGCATTGGAAGAGAATTGCCTATGGCATAAACAGCGGGCCGCTTTCTCATTGGTCCGTTGGGCTCAGCTGGCTAATTTTGCCCCATCCATATTGCCGTTGAATTGGACTGGCCATGATGAATAGTGTCCATCAACATATCAATAGTGAACAACAAGTGGCCTAAGTTATAATATGCATTACCAAAAATAACCCCGATTAATTTTTTTTAATACTATATCTCTTAAATACGAAACTAAAAAAAAAACTTTAGTGATTGCCACATTTTTTTCCCAACGCTGAACAAGACATTCCAAAGTATATATTTAGACTATTTCAATTTAATTCCCTCAATTCCGACCAATTTTACACCCTCCATTTTTACCTTATGAATGTTTGTCAATAAATAGGGTTATTGTTTCCGATATCGTCATTAAAAGTAATGTGCTACTCAATTCGACCTCCGTAAAATGTTCTACTCGATTTGTAACTCGCGTTACAAAACTAGTGAAATACATCATGTAATTATCATTTTCTTAAATTACTTAGTGATCTTTCCATTTCAACAAAGAAATAATACTTATCTTCATTAAATATTAATTTCATTTTAATATTTAATCTCTTTACTACCAATACACACAAAATCCAATCTTCCTTTAATTTTTCTTCCCCAAAGGATTCCTGGTAACAAAGCTTGTATTTTGGATTACTTTCTCGTTCAATATCACATTTGTTACATTGTATACTTGACTGGTGTAACAGAATCATTAATAGGTTAAGGAGCATTTGGTTTAAAGTATGGGACCATTTACACTTGATTTATTGAGATGATCAATTCCAATGTCCTAGTAAAATGTTGTACTCCATTTGATCATAACAAATCACCTTAGTTCCATATATTTAATTGCTAATTAATGTACGATCAAACGATTTTTATTCACCACATATTATGATACGGAAAAACCGGGTGATACAATCTGCTTTGACCCACAAAGACAGAGAAATTAAAACGGCGAATAATGCACAAAACTAAGAAGTACAGACACGAAACTTAGGTTCGACATTACAAATGAAAATACGGGAACCATATTGTTCAGGGCCAAATTCTCACTGGAACAGAGTAACATGCCAAACACTGTCATCATGCTGGTCTTCTTCGATTACGACCACATTACCAATTTGAACGTTGAAAGTAGTAACGGAAGCATCCCACCCCCAAGTAACTCGGGTCTGCTGCTGATATCTTATGACATTTATGTTGAATTTATACCCAGGCCTACATTTCATTTAAGAGTATCTAGCATACACAGAAACTACGGTTACGGTTGAAGAAATCGGCTCGAATATGTAATCGAGTTATAATTTAAGCTCGAACGAATCGAGCTTTTTTCGAGCCAAGCTCGAGCAGCTCGACTCGTTTGCAGCCCTACTTCACATATCTCCCTAATCCGCTTATCTATCTCCACACTTCCAATATGCTCACCGAAAGACCAGAGACCCAGGTCAGGAGAATAGCAATTTTCGAGAGCGCATAAAATAAGTAAATACTTCCAGATACTAGATTACATATAAATATACTTCGATAAAATTGAACTATTTGACTCCATCGCTATTAAATTCTTACTTTTTATCCCACGGCCATTAAATTTAAAGCAATGACCCTCGATACGTCATTATGATATTATGATATCATAAATATGGAAAACAAACAAGAAAATCATACCGCAGAAGCAAAATTCGCTGGTTCCAATGGAAAATTCGTATGATATGAGGGGGAGGAAGTGACTTTGTTTAAATGCTAGAAGGGTAATATAGAAATTCAGTTGGCAAATTAAGGGTACAAATGTAATTTCAGTTGAATAAATCATTATAACCAAACAAAACAAACACAAGTCCACAAAGTTGGGCTGAAACATGCCAAGCCGGTGGAACGTAGCCCAAACACAAAAATCCATGAATGGACATGTGATTGGCATAGGGCTGATATGGGTAAAATGTTGCCAAAATATTATTGGCATGAAGAATCTTGCCATAACCATACCAAACAACACCTTGGTCTCCTACTACTCTCTTTTCTCGTAATAAGGTACATTTTTTTGATTTTCCTACATTTGAATGTGTAATGACCCCCAGCTGGTCTGTAGTGAAACCCTAATGAAGCAAGGTTAATTTGGAATTTAACAAATATGGTAAGCCGCGAAGTGCGGATTCTTATCTGACTTGTAATGAAGTCCAAATTTGATTACAACCCAAAACCCCCAAGTTTTTGGTCCACCATAAACGGTCCAACAATGCCACCTAAATAACCATAGCCAATTAGATGCCCATCATTTTAATCCCGGGTAGAAGGGCCACAGGGCCATTTCGAAACAACAAATGAAACACGAAATTGGGCCATAATTCATCAGTAAAACCCGCCCTTGTGCAGTACCAAACGTGATGTTAATGTATCTAGATCAGTTCAGCAGCGGTAGGCATGATGATGCAGAGAAAAATAAAAGGTTAAAACAAAATTCATATTCAATATCTTATCTCTTTGTCCAAGAATAAAAACTCTTGTAAAATCATGGTTAAAAACAAGAAGAAGACGGCAAACATAAAATGCGACAAGATTCCCCCATAGCAACCTCCAAATGTAACAACTCAAATCCCATCTTGTCATGAATTGACACTCATATCATATCTAATGGAACTCCCATTATATAATTTCGAAACGTATGGTAATATTAAAACGACACACAAAGCAAACATTTATTTATCCATACAATATACACTCCACTCCTCTCCTCTCCTCTCTTTTAACATTTCAAAAGCAAGAAATTAAAGAACATGTCTTCTTCAGACCATCAAACAGTTCCTCCAAACAACAAACAAGAAGTATCCACCACCTTCCGGTGGACAATCCGCGGGAGACGGAAGCGGGTCCCATCCATCCGCCTGGGCAACAAGAAGCCTCGCCGCGGATTCTTTCTCGTGAGGCTGTGCCGAAAAGCGAAGCTGAAGTGGCTGAGGGTGAAGTACTTATGCATGCTTAAGAAGCTGAAGAAAAACTATGACTCATTTGTTAATGACATGTTACAAAGCACGGTTGAGTCATTTCAGCAGAGGGCGCTTTTGGAGACTTCTTTTGCCGTTCCAGTTCTGGGCCTTGGTTTTGATTTCTATCCTTCAGCTACTTATGCACCAAAAATTAAAACCTAAACACTTGTCAACTAGCCAAATGTATGTATGTTGCTTTTGATTCGCTATATATATATATTGATGATCATGTATCCATTAATTTTTATACAAAGTCTTGAGAGACTTTGTAAGAGACGTGCATTAGTGAAAGATCTGAGAGACGTATTAATGTTCTTAAGTATATGTATAATATTTT
Source organism: Plantago major (assembly GCA_026545765.1). NCBI lineage: Eukaryota > Viridiplantae > Streptophyta > Magnoliopsida > Lamiales > Plantaginaceae > Plantago > Plantago major. Next base: position 42,894,589 of record CM048840.1, read on the forward strand.
AAACAATATCAATCATGTTTTATGAGTGTACTTTTTGTATATATATATGTATATATATATATATATATATACACACTAGAATACGCGTGACAAACAACATTCTTAAACCAACGTATTCCTCCCACATATTTTAAAAACTTGCAGTTCGAATTTCGTTTTTGCCGCAATTAGTAATTTACTGGTTGATAAGACTCAGAGGTTTGCAACTTGTCAAGGGTAAAAGATTTACTATAGACAGATCATTCAAGACAAACTTGTGGGTACTACCATAGTAGTCAAATAACTGGAATATATATTTCACCGTAAAATAGTTTGGAATAACACATATCATGAGTTCCCTTGATATGAGAAGGAAACCTAAAGGAAGATAAGACAAATACTTGCAAATGTTTATTGTAAGCTAAATATTGTTAGTACTATACAATACAAATTTATTTATTTTTTGAATAATTTAAAATGTTTCATTCCCCCAGAATTAATGCACAAGTGTACCAGTAAGCTGAACATTACAAATAAACCAAGACTCCCAAAACAACTTTAATTTAGCTAAAAGAACAGATAACATGAATTTGACCACTCCATCATTATAGGATGAGAGTTAGAGGTTGCAATCAAATCCAACAATGATGGAATACCCAACTCTAACCGCAATCAACCAAATGGAGTTTGATGATGTTCCATTGCGGCATCCGAAAGATTGCTAAGAAGAAGAGGAAATAAAGAGCTTGATACAACCACACACACTAGTCAGCAAAAACATAGACTATACACACCAAAACAGATATCAAAACATAATTTCTCAACACAGACTGATGTTCCCTCTTATTCATAATTCCCTGTACCTTGATAGATGGCCAGATTCTTTAAGACACAGTTTGCAACCACAGAGATCCTTAATTCCATAGGTCAAAATACCATATATTAAGAACTCCCTTCGGATACGATTCCCACTCAATATACAGTCGTAAGTCGTAAGATCCCAGCACAATACCTATACTCTTTATCCATGACCAGCCAGTTGTTCTAATAACTTCTCTATTTCTTCCTTCAACTTTCAATGCCAGTATCCCTCGTGAATCGGCTATACCCATGCCTTGTCTTCATCTCGCCGGATTGAATCTTGAATCTCATCTACCCATAAGATCTCTGGTGAATCTCGTTTGTTGTCCTCTCACCGGATTGAAAGGCCATCGGCTTTCACCGGATTGAAAGAAGGTAAGGTCGATGAAGAAGGAGGTAAGGGCCTGATTGATTATAAAGTGCACTTGACCTTGATCAAAAGCATTTGTAAAGTCCGAATGCATTTGTGTGTTATGAAATGTATTTTGACTGCAAAATCAAATGATTGGTATCACATTTTGTACGTGTATTTCGGATAGCCAAAACACACTTGTAAAATTGGTTTTGGTAATTGATTTATGTGTATTTTGTGTATTGGGGTTCATATTTTCATAACAAATACCATAAATATCCTCAAATAGCTTTGTCATTACATGAGTGTTTGGTACACAATTATAGCTCAATTATATTCACTCCATTTCAGAAAAAGTGTTACATTTTGACTTTTGGCCAATCATTGTCTTGAGTTTAATAATTACTCACAAACGATAATAGTAAATAATTTAATAAAATCATATAATAAAAATTTAATTACTAAATTTTCATTATATAATTTTAATAATTTATTTATTAATATCGTTTAAGAGTAAACTGTGGTAAAACGCACGTTATATTAACACATGACTCGCTGAGTTACATCATTATATTAACACAGGACTCTCTGAGTTATAACACTGTATTAACTCATGCCGGGTCCTTTTTTTTTTTTTTTTTGTAATACTTAGTGCCAAAGGGTTTTTGATTAGAATTTTACCCACTGTTTTTCTCTCACTTTACCTTTTCATTTATTATAACAACATCAAACTAATCAAATTAATAACCTTATAACCAATCAAATAATCTTAAAAATTTCTTACCAATGTAGTAAGAAGTGACTCAGCTCACTTAAGTAAGGTCTCGGGTTGAACCATGGATATAAAAAGCACCATTGGGAGTCAGCCATCGAAAGGGCAATATCTTTGGATTAATGTATAGCGGATACTGGGTGAAATCAAAAAAAAAAAAAATCTTAAAAACTCTTACAAACATCACTTCAATCTTACACACTTTATATACCAAACCTATAAAACCTACAATTTTCACAACTCAATTAAAATTTAATTACTATTCATTAGTTAAAACTCAATTAAAATTCAGTCAATTATAATTCCGTGCCAATCAACCTTACATGTCTTATTCTTTATTTCGTTTGCAACTTTGAAAATAAAATTAGGCCCTAATGCTTCATTAGTTAAACAATAAAATTACAAATGCTACTTAAGAAATGAGTACTTATCCATTAGATAAATACTAATTACCCTGAAAACAGTGTATTAGCCGAATTGGTTCATACTTGGGACTAACTTAAGTACTAAAACAACATAATTATGGCCAAATTAACACCTGCTAACAAACAGGAACCAGACTATAAAGATTACAAAAACCAGAATAGCATTTTTTCAGTACTCCGGCAAAGACCACAAAAATGGTCCGAAACTACTCGGCAGAAATCTCACAGGAAGGCTTGTGAAGTGAAGTGTCGGCTGGTCCAAATAAATGATGACAATTTCCTATTTGTATGGGCAACTAGGGGTGAAGATTTTGGGGGTATTTTGGACATTTCAGATAGTATCTCAAACACACCAGCAAGTGCATTTCGAAATACATGGGGGTGGTCAGGTATTTCGAAACGCAATGGAAGCTGTATTTCGAAATGCGGCCCTAAAAAATGCACAGGCTTTTACAAACGCGTTTGGGCCAAAATACACCGCACCAATCACCCTAAGAAATGTGGTTAACCATTAAAATACACCACAATACACCAAACCAATCAGGCCCTAAGGTATAAGAATAGGTAGGTGAAATGGAGGAAGGCGGAAGGAAGAACCTGTAGTTACAAGCTAGTATATAGAACCTCATAGGAATAGAGGGCTGCCTTAAGAAGGGAGATTATGAGTCATCATACTTTGTACTAATTCGTTTAATAGGTGTAAAGAGAAATGTAAGGGTAGGTCCTATAAGAAAGGGAGGTGCCTTTGGAACTTTTAGAATATTTAGTTAGTGGTGCTTGTTACGTTTATACATATATTGTCTTAGATGTTTCGTGAATGAGTTCCTTCCTACCTTTATCTTTTTATTTTTTTTATTAAGAGCTTTAAGGAAGGACTTCTAGTTAACCTCTTCTGTTTGTTTCTTGTCATTGATTGAGGGGGAAAGCGGAAGTCTCCACGCGCCAACTCACGTTTATATATATATATAAAAGTCTGTAATTTTCGTGAACTGATGTTTTTTGCTATAACTCTAATGTTTATACGTCTCTTTTAATCTCTCTATAAGACCGTCTCTTATGAGACTTACTCTAATTTTTATGGTTTTGATTAGAAAATAAATATATTATTACTTTTTACCAATAAAAAGTTGAGTAAGTCTCCTAAGAGACGGTCTCTAGATAATTTATTTAGAGACGGGCATATATTGTCAAGAAAATCATCGATATTATTAATCAAAATACTTATGTTCTCAACATTGATGTTTTTTCATATTACAACAAGATATATTTCGTTAACCACATAGACGTTTTGATTAATAACATGGATGATTTTATTGATAACATATGCCGTCTCTAGATAAGTTAACATGCAGAGTCTGAAATAGGTTGCAGGCCTAAAATTATGGGTTGCGCCTCAAAATTTGGGGCGCAGTCCATAGTTTTTTTTCCTTTTTATTTTTTTTTCTTTTCTCTTTTCGTTTTGTGTTTGAGGAGTGTTTTTTTTTTCCTTTTTTTGTTTCTATTACTTTCCCAATTTTGTCTCTTTCATTGTTTTTTTCTTTTTATTTGTTTTCTTTTATTCTTCTAAGTATTATAATTTTTATTTCAATTAATGTAATTTTTTTCAATTTCAAGTATTATTGAATATTTTAATATGATAATAATATTTATAGCAATACAAACATACTTATATATAAAACATTACTTGTAATATTTAAAGTACATATTATTTGAATTTAAAATCACACTTGTAAAAATTAAAAAAATTACAGATACTAAAAAACGTAAAACGTACTTGAAAAATGTATAATTTTCATGTAGTAGCTTAATTGTGGTAATTTTCGATTTCAATTATTGTACTTTTCAATTTCAAGTATTGTAATTTTTATTTTCAAGTAATGTATTTTTTAAAAATTACTGTAATTTTATTATAATTAATTAATGATATTTAAAATAAATTCAAGAATAAAGTTTAAAAGAAAATGAGAAAAGAAAATAAAATGAAAAATTAAGTTTGAAAGAAATGTGAAAAGAAAATAAATTTGGGACTCAATAATTGGAGTAGAGAATTGCAGAGAGTTGCAAAGAGGGTTGCAGTGAGTGGAATGCTGACATGGCAGAGAGAGTGGATTGCAGAGAGTTGCAACTGTTGGAGATGGTCTTAGTTTCACCTCCGCCATGTGTTTAGTGTCGACTTGTCCTTGCCAACACTCCTCATGTCATGCCTCAAAACCAAATCACTTTGGCGCGACCGGCCGTCTATCGTGAGATGGGCTCACGCAAAGACGAAGCCTTCCTTTAATCCTCAAATATATAAAAATATCTCAGAGTGGTACAAAAGAGCATCTAAAATCCCAAACAAAGTAATTATAAAATTTACAAATCTCCAATACATAACAATTCCAGTAGTACAAGTTATTCACTACACTAAAATCTCAGAGTACGCAACCAATGCAACCAATCTTCACTAAGATCCTGCACCAGTCAGCCTGCCACAACTTTAAAGTACCTCCGTCTAGTATCAGTTACTAAACAACTGTGGGTAAAGGTGAGCTTCATTGACACTTCTACCGGATCAAGCAGAGTATTTCAAACATACATTTATATATATAATACATATACATATATGTATATATATATATGTATGTACATATATATATATATATGTATATATATATATATATATATATATGTATATATATGTATATATGTACATATATATATATATGTGTACATACATATATAGATACATATATATACATATATATCTATATATGTATGTACATATATATATATATATATATACACACACACACACTAAGTCCACACGAACCGTGGTGGCACACATGTCAGCTTTTACATAACAATAACAATGTCCTACCAAAGGGATAACATGACAATGGGAGATCTCCAAAAGCACGACATTTATTCGAAATGGCTCAAACAATTCATAAACATATCGATGAACATAAACATATTTTAATCCATACTTTTGAACAAAACGATTTTCACATATCACGATCACAATAAAACATTTATGGGTATACATATTTAATCCTTTTTTAATAGACTATTATACCAAGTCCCATTTCTTGATATAATAGCCATAAGTAGTTTGTTAAACTTTTATATATATATATATATATATATATATATATATATATATATATATATATATATATATATATATATATATAAAAGCAAAAGAGTAAGAGTTACCCTTACATCTAGGGCTGTTCAAAAAACTGAAAAAACCGAAAAACCGTACCGGAAAAAAAGGGTTCGGTTTTCGGTACAACATATTTTATCATTTCGGTTTTCGGTATATTTCGGTACAAAACCGAAAATTTTCGGTTTTGTACCGAAAACCGATATATTATAAATATAGGGACAATTTTGCAATTTGCACAAGTAATAACCCAAAGTCCCAAACCCTAATACATATTACTCACTCAGCCTCCACTCCAGTGTCCAGTCCATCCCCAAATTCATTTATCACAATTTCACTTTCACACTTCATCTCTCCTCCTCTCGTCTCCACATCTCAGTCACTAACCACACTCCTACTCACTTCCTCCGCCGCCAACACCCAACGCAAAACCAGAGCCTCCTACCTGACCACCGCCTACTACCGGCGCAAATGCCCCAAATTCGAGCAGATAGTCCAGGACACCACCACCAACAAGCAGTTCTCCTCACCCACCACCGCCGCCGCCACTCTCCGACTATTCTTCCACGACTGCTTCGTCCACGGCTGCGACGCCTCCAACCTCATCTCCTCCACGCGCTTCAACAAGGCCGAACGCGACGCCGACATGATCTCGTGGAGAGACAGAGAACAGAAAAGAAGAGAACCACATCTCAGTCACTAAGGTCTTCGTTTCTCTTCTCGAGCTTCACCGTTGGCAAGAAGGCAAGATCAGATCCAATGAAGAGAGAAAGATTCATTACGCTGTTTATGCTTCATTGTCCAGGCACTTTCATGCTCTACCTCTCTAGATTCGGTTATATGAAAGCCTGTAATGGATCTGTGTTGATTTTGCCAATTCTGAGTCATTTTGCTTAAATTATAAAATTTCGGTTTTTTCGGTAAAAACCATACCGATACCGAAATTTTTCGGTATTATACCGAACCGAAAATAATTCTCGGTTCGGTTTTTGGTTCACATAAATATAGTTACCGAAATTTTCGGTACGGTTCGGTATATCGTTACCGAAATGAACAGCCCTAGTTACATCCCAAAGATTAAATCGATGATGATCAAGCTTGCTTATGTTGCTGGCCAAATAAACCCTCATACCCTCTACTTGAATTTGGGCGTGAGCCTGCCATTAGTCCAACCAGGATAAGAATAAATAATGATCAATCTAATTTATTCCTCAATCTTGAAAACCAATTATCCCATCTAAATACGTATAGTACTAATTGGTGGTCACTAAGGGACGAAACGATAAGTGTTAGTATCCATACCTCTCAATTGACCAATCCACTAATGCTTGATAACCAGACTCCCTAGGATCGACCATTGCCTTTTAATCCATTGTACAACAGTAGTCTCTGTTCTATTCGTCTGAAACTATTCAGTTCAGATTCATTCACTTCAATTATATTTTATTCTATAATAGAGAACATAACCTAAGTTTGTCCATTGTATAAAAGCTCTGCCGGCAAGATAATTAACCTAACATTGATCCGAGTTTTAATCCCTCAATAAACATCACAAGCCCATCTAAATGTCCAATAAACCTTTACTATACTAATTGTTCTTCTAATCCGGTTCAAATCCAATCCAATAAAACTCAGCATAGTCCGTCTCGATTTATCGATCCGTAAATTAATAACTAATAAAATCCTGTACCTCAACTCAAGTCCAAATAAATTCCGAGCTCCAAATTAAATTCAAATAGATGGTCCAAAATAAATTTTGGGATTTTACACCTCATGCACGTGTTACTATAATGAATACATCAGATTTCTATGTAAGTTTGAGTTTTAAATTAAATGGAATTGTATGGTGATGGAACCCTGATTTCGGTGGGTTCATTACGGACTAATAAAAGTGACTAGAGTTCGTATGCGTAGTCCAACCGATGGAATATCTTCTCTTGGTATTACTTACATTAATTGGACATTAGTATCTTAGGATATTCTTTTGGACGAGAGATCTACAAGAAGAAGACAACATCTAGATTCTCTCTAAGTGATAAGGCATGTAGATTTAATTATTTATGCATATTTTTATTTCCATTAGAGTTGTATACTACTTAAATTACTATGCCAGGTGGCTGATATGTATAAAACCATTATGGTTTAACCCTAATAAGTTGATTTATGAATATTGATATTTCCACCGTATTCATACGATCACCAATTAAGACACTTCTTGATTGTGAAAAATACCCTAGTTTCTAGGAGACTCTTTGTCTCGTTGTTAAAATTCGGTTTTAATCGAATTATCATTCTCATCCTGTTTGAAATACTCTAGTTTCTAGGAGACTTTTAGTCTCGTGGTTAAAATCCGGTTTTAATCAAGATATCATTCTCATCATATTTGCCATATGATTGTAATCGCGTTGAATAATACCCGTTTTTAATCCACCAACTATTCACAATTCAATTAAATTTATCTCACTTTACTTTTTCATTTATTATAACAACCTTAAACCGCAAATAACAATAAAATCAATCAAGTATTCTTAAAAACTCTTACACACATCACTTTACTCTTACACACCGTATATAACAGCCCTATAAAAATTTAATTTCATCCCAAACACAAATTTTCAAAACCCAATTATAATTCAACTACTATTCACGGTTAAAACTCAATTAAAACCCGGTCCATTTTAATCGCTTCTCAAACAGCCACTAGGTGATTCGTGCTAAGTTCTCTTGGAGGTCGATCAATTCGGGCGAATTACTCGATAATTAGTTTAACGAATTATTCACAAAAACCAACGTTCCAACATATGGTGAATTTATTGGTAAACCTGGATACATGTTTGAACTTTTTACAGTATGTTTTGGCACTTTCGGCTTGAGTCGTAAATGTGAGTTGTAAATTTAGTCTGGACTCTGGTGTTGCCTGCGTAGGAATTGGTCGGCCTGTTTGGTGTATAATGGGCTTTAGAATCTTAGTGTACTGTTCTTGACTTTATGGGCATGATAGCCTTGACAGACTTATTTTATCATCAACAATCCGATCTCTTACGAACGAACCAGATCAAATTGATTTCTATGTTTCTATAACCCAATCCCTTCCAAAATTTACAAAAAAAAATTAGAAAAAAACTCAATTGATTTTTTTATTCCTTTTGATTCGCAGAAGTTATATTTTGGACTCCTTTTCCACTCTTACTGAACTGAGGTTTTCTCTGTTTTAGCAACTCTCCAAGTTCGTAGTGTTCGATGATATAATTCACACCATCCCCCTACTGACATGTGACGCTTTGGCCGAGTGGTTAAGGCGTGTGCCTGCTAAGTACATGGGGTTTCCCCGCGAGAGTTCGAATCTCTCAGGCGTCGCATTATTTTCAATTTTTTATATTCTTTTCTTTCTCCCTTACAACAATATCATAGTTAGCAGAGGTAGATAAATGCAATGTGTTATCAAGTATAAAGGTCTAACACAAGGTCCATGACGGGAAGCAAATCACCAATATCATGAGGATTTTCTTTCTCCCTTACAACAATATCATAGTTAGCAGAGGTAGATAAATGCAATGTGTTATCAAGTATAAAGGTCTAACACAAGGTCCATGACGGGAAGCAAATCACCAATATCATGAGGATTTCATATTTGTAGTGTTTTGGCTGATGATCTTACTAATCTTCCTTTTATTTTGTTAGAGATCACCATATTACGTACATATCTGGATCTTAGGATTTTCTCAATCACAGTAGTACATGCGGTTATTGGTTATGATTGTTGTATGTCTCATTCATCTCTCATTCTTCATATATTCATCAGGAATTTATCTGCATGAGTGCAGATTCTCACATCTTTTGGTCTTGACTTGTAAAATGAACCTATAGTTTCAGGTGATACTTGATAGTTAATTTTCTTCTATTAAGCCTTCGAAAGAATAATCTTGGAGTAAAGATTCTCTCGCGCGATCCATTCGAACTTTCATGGAGCGACATCGAGTATACTACATAAAACCCCCTTAAGTTATCCGAAAGTAACACCAATCCCCCTCAATGATTTAAACTGTATAAAAACATCTAAGTTATATGAACATTCAACACCAAACAATAGGTTCATTTTAAAAGTGATCAATGACCAAAATTTATTAAATATTTTTATACACGTGCTCTTAATAAAATATTATTAAATTTTCATTTATTAAATATTATACACGCGCTCTTAATAATTTTTTGTTAAAATTAGTCGATTTTTCGTTGATCATGAATTAATGTTTTTATTAATATTAGTCGATTTTTTATTGATCAAGGATTAATTTTTTTAATTAAAATTTATTGATATTTTATTAATATTAATAATTTTTTTATTAATGTTAGTCAATTTTCCAATGGTCATGAATTAATTTTTTCAATTCAATTATATATATATATATATATATATATATATATATATATATATATATATATAGTCAATTTTGCAATTAAATTTCATTAATATTAATATATTTTTTATTAATATTAGTAGATTTTCCATTGATCATGAATTATTTTTTTAATTAAAATTTATTAATATGAATAATTTTTTATTAATATTAGTCGACTTTCCACTAATCATGAATTAATTTTTTTATTACTATTAGTCGATTTTCCATTGATCATGAATTAATTTTTTAATTAAAACTTAATAATATGTTGGTCCAGATAACGACAATGTAAAAGACGGGGGGGGGGGGGGGGGGGGGTGTAATAGTATTTTAAAACTTTTGTGGATAAAACAGTTTCTCAGATATATTCACAGATATCTGATACTTATATTCAGAGAGCGGAAGTCTTTTGTGATAAGTGCACGTGTCAGCAAGCTATAAAGTGTGTAAGTACTCAGCAAGTAAGTAAAGCAATAAGTAAAGTACAGTAAGCAAATAACACAAAGCTTTTTATATATAGTGGTATCTGAAGGTGGCGTAATCCTTCAACTAATCCACTCGCCATTTCTCAGGACTTGAATCCACTAGGTAAGATGATAAGTTCTCCTTACAAAATCCTATATCTTGATCCCCCTTTAACACTAGGTTCCCAACCAAGTGTTCCCTCTGAGTTTTTCCCCGACTTTGTCAGCCAAGTACTTCCTCTACTCAGTAACCTATGTGATATTCCCTAGCTTCCAAAGCCAAGTACTTCCTGTGCTCAACGCCTGTTGGTGTTGGTTATGGTAGTTTATCAGGTGAGCTAGCTCTTATAACTTTTCAGTTATGTTTAGAGAGCTCTTTAGAATCAAGCTTCCTTAATACTCTTTTCAGTGTATGGGAACTTGTTCTTTACTGACCCAAGTCTTGATGTTGTTCAAGAGAATGAATCTAAGATATCAGTCGCAACTTTATCCTTGGATTCAACTCCTTCACAATATATAATTCTTGTTAAGGATCAGGACACTTAGAACTTTCGTGCTACTTAGAATTCAAGAGCTTTAGTCGCAACAGAAAGCTTGAGAGTAAGTAGGTTTAAGGCTTGTATGCTTGAGTATAATGTATGAAGTTCTGTGTAGTCAGTGTGTCTTTCAAGCATTCTAAGTGGTGATATTTATAGTTAAAAATTATGCCGTTTGAATAGTATCCATTAGGCATATTGAAATTCAAACTATTGATATCTGAAGATAGTACTGCAGTGAGCTTTGTCTCTTTTCAGAGATTTCCTCTTATGTTCAGACATCTCTGTCTGCGTAATAAATGCAGTTTACTATCTTTTGTCCTGTAGTCTCAACGGTACAATGCAAGCTATCTGAGGCTTTGCATGTCCTTACTCAGTAACCTTTGGGTATCAGAAACCTATAGAAATACTTGTCTTCCAAAGACACTTAATTTCTTCAAGGTATCTGAGCCAAGGTATTTGAGGAGACATTTCTCCTTAGTCTTTAGCATTCTTGTGCAGTTACTTGATCTTCAATAATGAGCTCCTTCCCGCTGGATGCTTGCTTCTTGGTCTTCTTCAAGGATATAAAAATTACAATCTGAGACCTAACATCCTATACAAGATTTGCTAGACAAATTGATGTGACAATGAAATGTGCGATATAGCATGCTTTTAGACCCTCGTTTTTTGCCTTAGATTCAATATTTGTATCATTTTATGGTTAATTACCAACTTCGTGTGTATTTTGTAGGTCATGATCGCGTTTTTGAAAATTGCACGATTTTAGGCGTGAAAAACGACATAATTGTGCGAAATCGAGAAAGTTAAGCAAATACGCCGGATTGACCGTTGCACGGAGTTCGAGGAGTCGAAACATGTCATGCAACCAACCAATGCGAAGATAATTGAAGATGCAACAACACCACTTTTCGAGGAAACGAAGTTACGAAGCCCGAAATTTAAGAACGAAGAAAATAGATTCGAATATGCAGAAATCGAAGATGACGGCCCCCAGGTGACCGCAGAAGGCCTCTCTGCGGCCCCCAGGCAACCGCTGTGAAGAGTCTGCTTTGTTCCAGGCTTTTTCCTGGCCTGTCAAGCTAGAGTCCGCCTTCCTAAACCTTCCTTATTGATCATTGGTGGCCAGAGCTCGGATTTTTCAGTATAAATAAGACCTCAGGGGTCTCATAATTCTACATCGCTTATAAAGCAGCTCTGCTGAGAGAGAACCAGCTCTCAGGGAAGTGAAACCCCAAAACCGCTGGCCGTCAGGCACCCAGAAGGAGGAAACCCTAGAAGCAGCACGAAGACATCAGAGACTAAGCTTCTTCTTTTTCTTCTTCTTTTCTTTGTTATTTTCGATTCCTGTCTTTAGATACTATGAGTAGCTAACTTTCTCTTGTAAAGGCGAACCGCCGTAACTCTGCCTTTTCTACTTCTTTATATACCGTGTTATATTAATGGAATAGTTATTAGACGTAAATCATGGTTATACAACTCTATACATCCTTCGTGGTGTGATGTTCTACTGAGTGACACAGTAGTTTCATTGAATCGGTAGGGTACTGCCATCGCGCCTTAGCACAATAGTATTATGCCTTGCTGTCGTTAGAGGTAATTGCATAGGATTTTAACTAGGAAGTTGGGAGTAGCATAGTAGAGGGAGGTCGGGGATCCTTTACACCTTTCCCATCATCGATTTATGTTGGTCCAGATAACGACAAAGTAAAAGACTGGGGGGGGGGGTGAATAGTCTTTTCAAACTTTTGACGATAAAACAGTTTCTCAGATATCTGTGAAGGTATCTGATACTTATATTCAGAGAGCGGAAGACTTCACACTACAAAAATATCCTGTTTTAGCGACGGAATTATCCGTTGCTAACGTGCCGATCCGTCGCTAAATCCATAGCGACGGATAAGTCCCCCGTCCCCAAACCCTGCGTCACACATTTTTTGACGACGGATAATTTTTCCGTCGCCAAATAACGACGAACTGGCGACGGATTAATCCGTTGACCAGTCCATCCGAATTGGCGACGGATTACTTATCCGTCGCCAATTAGTTACGGAATTTAGCGACGGATATTAATCCGTCGTTAAATCCCACCACTAATCCGCCCTTAATTCGTGTGACATTTAGCGATTAATCCGTCGCTAGATTCCATGGGCTAATTCTCCCTTAGTTCGTGAATTTAGCGACGGATTTGATTCCGTCGCTAAATTCACTGTTTTTTAATTTTTTTTTTGTATTTTAAATTCCTGTTTCACATTTCACCTATTTTTTCACATAATATAATCATACGTAATATACTCGAAACAATTAAATTGCATTAATATACTCGAAACAATATAAATTATCCATACCGAAGTCTAAAGTATGCAAGCACAAGTAGCTAGAAGATGAGATAGTGTCAAAGTATATATGTAGCATAAACAACATAAGTCTGATGTAACTAAGAATCGGGAGGAGGCGGTGGGTGGACTGGGAAGAAGTGTTGAACATCTGGGTCAAAGCGTCCATCCTCTGAGCCATTCGAGCCTGTTCCTCAAGCACTTGCTGGTAAGCTGCCTTGGTCGCAGCTATTTCCTCGTGGAGAGGAGTCATCATCTCATGAACCTGGTCCTGTGTGAAGACATTAGATCGTGATCCTCCACGGGATACTGAGAAGCTACTAGAATTCATAGCAGGGCCCAAACTTCCCAATCCATATGTTCGACCCTTGCTGTCCACTGGGTTGCCGTCAAAGAAGATCTGGTCTTGCTCTTCAATTGACAACTCATGACCGTCGATCATCCTCTCATCCATCCTCCTCCCCACCTCACTCTGCAATAGTAAAGTGCATACGAAATGAGATGTAATTTTAGGAATCACTTTAAAATACACAAATACAAATGTTAACCTTAAGAAAGAAACGTACCGCAATACGCTCAGCCCTCACGTCAGTCCAAATGCCATTCTTCAGCTTAGCCTTCTTGAAGTGGTATAGAGCACTCTTCGGCTATCCTCTATTGGCCTAAAAAATATATGTGCAAACAAGTAGTTAGTTGATTGAAATGAAAGCAAACAATCTGTTATGTATCATATTCCAAGTCATAAACAACATATTTACTAACCTCCATCACGTGATATGTAACAACAGCTCGCGACCCATAATGATGTCTGGCAGTGCCCGTACCATCTCGCGGCTCAGTCAAACGGTTTTGTCTGTTCTTGAAAGCTTGATCCTGGACAAAGGGATCCTTCCAGTACTTCTCCCAAAGTGCCCACTCCTCACCCCCCCACCCAAGTTGGTTGTCTGCGTGCCTCCTTCATTTTGTAAACCATTTTTCTATAGATGTCTGATCCTAAAGTCTCGAAAATAGAGTACAACTGGGACACCAGGGCATTGGGAATGTAGTAGTCTTTCTACAACAATTTCATTCAAAGTAAAAATTACACAAGTTTAAAGAAAGATAACAATTTAAATATAACACCAAGTTTAGTGGCTAACATACAACTCAAATTGTGTGCAATAAGTTCATGAATAAACACCAACATATCACCCAAGTTTAGTGGCTAACATACCACTCAAATGACACAACAAGTTCATGAATGGTGACTAACATATCAAACCAAGTTTAGTGGCTAACATACCATTCAAATTATCCTAAACTTGACTAACACAATGGTGACTAACATATCACCCAAGTTTAGTGGCTAACATACCACTCAAATGACACAACAAGTTCATGAATGGTGACTAACATATGAAACCAAGCTTAGTGGCTAACATACCACTCAAATTGTCCTAAAATTGACTAACACAATGGTGACTAACATATCACCCAAGTTCAGTGGCTAACATACCACTCACAGATATAGTGGCTAACATACCACACACATTAACATAACGATTAAAAGAACAAATAAAGCATTCATTGTAACATTTAAGCTTACCCGCAACTCATCAAAGTAAAAGTGCTTCATCCAGTCCGAGATGTTTGTCCACTTCTCGCCTCCATGTCCCGGCATCTCCCTCCTGTCCCTAAAGATTTTGCCGAGTTTATCCGAAGCAGCCGGTGGCAAAAACCTGTTATCAATGAGACAAACAAGGAACAAATATTCATTAGTAAAATCATCTAACATATATTTATCTTAAGTGTATGTTCTACAAATGCATGATACTTACTTGTTCTTGCCGTTGGAGAACAACACCAGCTTCCCCTGAAATGTAGCACCGTCAGTCAACGTGAGATAGGGACACCCGTCAGAGGGGTAGTCACCAGGAGCATGTGACGTAGAGGCCGGTGGAGTCTCTGGAACCTCAGACTGGCTGTTGCTCACACCAATATCATATCCAACCAGAGGACTAGTAGCTCTACTCGCTGGTGCACTGCCCGCACCAGAACCCGATGGACTCCCCCTAGTACCCCTACACCCGGGAGGAAGGTATGTGGACTTCCTTTGGCGTGGCATCTGCAAGAGCATATAAGAAATTGCAGGAAATAATGTGTTAGTAAAGAATAAATGAATAGGCATGTAAAACATATAGATTTGACATATATTAAAGCACAAAAAGTTGGGATAATCAACAACTAAGCATACAATATACACATGCCCTCGTCCTCCTCGGCTATTGTTAAGTCTATAAATTGGTCTTCATGCAGGTCTATGAACTCATCATCAGCATGTATAAAGCTTTCTCATTGCTTGATCGACCTCTTCTTGGTACGAGTTGGTAATTGAGTCGTCCTTATCAATGTACTATACTGAGCGGCTCAGATATGCATCGCAGCCAACCAAATTCATTATATCGCATTTGAGGCTTGGATATTCAATAAACACCACCTGACGTGCTTGAGTCGCCAAGATAAACGGTTCATACTTAGTACGATACCTCTTCCTATGGTTAATTTCTACCATCTGATAGAGCTCGTGTTTCCTCGTACCACTTGGAGTAGGATCATACCAGTCAACATCAAACAGAAAGGTTCTTTTCAAAGGAAACCCCGGATATTCAAGCCGCACAATTCATCTCAGGTTTCCGTAGAAATCATACAAATCATCAGTTGCATCTTGATCTTGCCCCCTGACACACACCCCAGAATTGCTTGTGGCCATGGCGGTGTTAGACTCAATTGTGTGAAACCTAAGGCCATTTACTATGTACGATGAGAATGTGGAGAACTTTCTGTTTGGTCCCTCTGCTAGAGATTCTAAGTAAGGACATGTGACTTTGTTGACAGGATTTCGTACATACTCCTTGAACTAATCTGCGAATTCTGTTTCCAACTTCTCTTGAAGCAGTTCTTCAATTACGTCATCTGCCATTGTTGGATTCTTCTCTTTGAAAAGGTTGTGGACACGATTACATGATTAGATATATATAGTAGTTAGAAGTTAAAATCCATGTGTTAGCGTAAGAAAGCTACTCACCGAGCATAAATCTCCATAAATTTGTCAACTTCAGCACAGTTCGAGAGGACATAATATGTGGCTGCCTTCAGCTCCTTATCCGATAGACATTCTGTCTTTTCTTCTCCAATAGGTCTCCTTGAGACCCTAAAAATTGAAATGGCAACGTCATCATCCTGTTGAACTTCAAATGTGTCTGCGTTTCTGGACGACCTAGATGCCTTCGTTGGGACATGGTCCCCAAAGTAATAGGAGCAGAAGGTTGCAGCTTCCTCTCGCACGTATGCATTGGCCATCGATCCCTCAGGCTTGCCTCTGTTGCTGACATACCTCTTCAATTTCTCCAAGTATCTGTAATGTGTGTATATATATATATATATATATATATATATATATATATATATATATATATATATATATATTGAGGTAAGACAATGTAACTTGGGAAAATTCAGACTTTATAAGTAAATGATTGCCTTTATTACACACCTCTCGAATGGATACATCCATCGATACTGAACCGGTCTACCAAGCCTCGCTTCATGTGGGAGGTGAACCGGCAAGTGCTCCATAAAATCAAAGAAGCTCGGTGGAAAGATACATTCGAGCTTGCATAGAATCAATGGTATGTTGCTTTCAAGATTTGCTAACACTTCATCGTCAAGCACCCTTGAGCATAAATTCTTGAAAAATAAGCTCAGCTCGGTGAGAGCAATCCATACAGGTTTAGGTAGCATTTCTCGAAATGCAACAGGGAGAAGCCTCTCCATGAACACATGACAATCGTGGATCTTCATCCCATACATCTTTGTCCTCTTCACATCCACACACCGCCCCAACTTTGAGGCGTAATTGTCGGGGAACTTCAATCCCCTCACCCAAATAGTTTGTTCCTAGATTCAGTGTCAATTGTGTAGCATGCCTTGGGCCACTGCCCCTTATCATTCTGCTTTGTCAACTCGGGCCTTTTACACAATGTATCCAACTCGGCTCTAGATTTAGGGGTATCCTTTATTTTTTCGGGAATGTTGCAAATCGTGTTGAATAAGTTCTCAATGTGCATGAAATCCAAGTTGTGACGTATAAGAAGACTGCTCCAATTAGGCATGTCCCAGAAGATGCTTCTCTTCTTCCATCCACAATTTTTGCTAATTTTCTCGTTATGCTTCTCCGACCCAACTTCAGTCACTTTCATAAGACCCAGCCTATCTATCTCCGCAAGTATTTCTGCACCAGTAAGTTGTCTCGGGGCGCCTTTGTTCACTACTTTGTTTTTCAAGAATTGAGTCTTGTTCTTCCTGAACATATGGTCCTTTGGTAGAAACCTACGATGACAGTCAAACCAACATTCCTTTCCACTCTCCTTCAGTCTAAATGCATCAGTGTCTTCCATACAATGTGGACAAGCATTAAAGCCCGCGGTTTTTCCTTCCAGATAGCATGGAGTACACAGGAAAATCACTCACGATCCACAGTAGTGCTGCTCTCAAGGTAAAGTTCTTCTTCGTTGGCACATCATATGCCGGGATACCATTTTCCCACAACTCAATCAGCTCCTTGATTAGGGGCTGCAAGAACACATCCAGCTTCTGTGACGGATCATCTGGCCCGGACACTAACACACTCAAGAACATGAATGGTTCCTTCATGCACTCACCGGGGGGCAGGTTGTACGGTGTCAGCATGACTGGCCAACAAGAGTACTTCCGGTCATTTTCAAATGGGTTAAAACCATCCGTACAAAGCCCCAAGCCTACATTTCTAGGCTCGGCTGCAAACTCCGGGTAGGTCTTATCAAACTGTTTCCATGCGGGTGAGTCTGATGGATGCTCCATTCTACCCTCTTCCGGGATTACTCGCTCCTTGTGCCACCGTATTTTATCGGCACAAGCACTTGAAGCGTACAACCTTTTCAAACGAGGTGCTAGAGGGAAATACCACATTTTCTTATGTGGGAGATTTTTCTTCTGACGTTTCTTTGCAGCCCCCTCCTTGTAACGCTTGTACCGGTCCTTACCACATAACTTGCACTTAAGTAGATCTTTATCCTCCCCCAATAGATCATGCACATATCCTCACAACAATCTATGGTTTCCATGGGCAACCCCATCCCCCGCATCTTTTTCTTCGCCTGGTAAAAGTTGGTGGGAACTAGGTTTTCTTCAGGACAAAGATCCGACATTACTTGTACCCATTCATTGAAGCTCGCTTCATATTGCTGGCCATTATCCTTACAACTCATTAGCCGAGCCAACAAAGATAACTCGCTGAGCCTACACCTCGGATAAATCGGCTTCTTTGCTGATTCCAGCAAGTCAAAGAACACCTGATCCGCAGGATCCGGAGGCTCCTCCACACCCCCCTCGGTTACTGGCTCCCTGGTGTCCATGAACTCTGGACCCGCAACATCATACACCATTTGCTCCATCCATTCATGATCATAATTAGCATCAGATGTAGACATATTCTGAGTACTTCCGATCACATTTTTCTGCTTCCTTTTACGCTTTGAGAGACTAGACTGAATTCTGCCATTAACTATGCGACGGTACATCCATGAACGATCGGGATTCATAATTAGATAATTAGCCTGACACGTCTACAATTATTATATTCATAACATGCATTTTACGTTAATATAATCACCAAATAGTCTCAAAACACTTAATTAAATCTTCATAATCTAGTGTATATACGAATTTATCGAATCAAAAGTACTACGTACTTACAAACATACAATTGATCTAATTAGTCGAAATTAATAAAATTCCCAAATTTGTCAACAAGTAAGGGTTTCAAAACACTCAACTAAATCTTCCTAATCCTACTACATATACGAAAATATCAAATTAAAAGCCCTACATACTTCCAACAATCCTAACATTATACTAAAAATCCAAATTCACAATCAATATATCAATTGCACATCTCAAAGTTAACACATTACGTAATATAAGCTAAACTAACTACTACATACTTACAATAAACATGCAATTGCTCAAATTAGTCGAAATTAACAAAATCCCCAAATTTGTCAAAGTAAGGGTTTTAGCCAAAATACCTTTGATTAAGTGGAAGAAAGATGAAATTGATTGACCACCCGAACTTCTTGTCCCACGAGTTTCGAAAACACTCCAAAATTGGCCGGAATGGCGGAGTTTTGGTCAGAAATTGGAAATGGAGAAATGAAGGAAAGGAGGAAGAAAGAAGAAGCAGAAACGAAAATGGAGAAGAAAAGGGATTCTGCCCCGTTTCTATAAACATTCTAGCGACGGATCGCTATCCGTCGCTAAAATCGGTTTCTTTTTAATTTTTTTTCTTTTATTTATGTTGGTCAACTTATTTAGGGACGGATATAATATCCGTCCCTAAATAAGGACGGATACAAATATGCGGCGCCAAATAGCGACGGATATTTTTCCGTCGCTAATTTGGCGACGGATTAGCGACGGAAAAATATCTTCAAATCCGTCGCTAAACCTAGCGATTCGTCGCTAGATAGCGACGGATCAAATCCGTCGCTTTCCCCCGTCGCTAAACGGGGGATTTCTTGCAGTGTCAGTGATAAGTGCACGTGCTCAGCAAGCTATAATGTGTGTAAATACTCAGCAAGCAATAAATAAGCAGTAAGTAAATAACACAAAGCTTTATAGTGGTATCTAAGGGTGGCGTAATCCCTCAACTAATCCACTCGCCCTTTCTCAGGACTTGAATCTACTAAGATAAGATAATGAGTTCCCCTTACAAAATCCTATCTCTTGATCCCTTTAACACTAGGTTCCCAACCAAGTGTCCCCCCTGAGTTGTTCCCTGGTTTTCCCAACCAAGTACTTCCTCTACTTTGTAACCTTTGAGCTATTCCTTAGCTTCCAAAGCCAAGTACTTCCTATGCTCAACCGTCTGTGTGGTGTTGGTTATGGTAGTTTGTCGGGTGAGCAGGCTCTTAATAACTTATGCAGTTATCTAGGAGTGCTCTGTAGAAACAAGCTCACTTAATACACTTTTCAATGTATGGTAAGTTGTTCTTTACTCCCAAGTCTTGATGTTGTTCAAGAGAATGAATCACAGATATGAGTCGCAATTATATCTTCTGGATTCAACTCCTTCACAATATGCAATTCTTGTTAAGGATCATGATACTTAGAACTTTCGTGCTACTTAGAATTCAAGAGCTTTAATCGCAACAGAAAACTAGAGAGTAAGTAGGTTGGAGGCTTGTATGCTTGAGTACAATGTATGAAGTTCCGCGTATTCAGTGTGTCTTTCAAGCATTCTAAGTGGTGATATTTATAGTTGAAAATTATGCCGTTTGAATAGTATCCGTTAGGCTCAATGAAATTCAAACTATTGATACCTGAAGATAGTACGACAATGAGCTTTGTCTCTTTACAGAGATTTCCTCTTTTGCTCAGACATCTCTGTCTGCGTAATTAATGCACTGTACTAACTTTTGTCCTGTAGTGTCAACGGAATAATGCAAGCTTTCTGAGGCTTTGGAAGTCCTTGCTCAGTGACCTATAGTGCATCAGAGACCTATTGAAATACTTGTCTTCCAAAGACACTTAATTTCCTCAAGGTATCTGAGCCAAGGTTTATGAGGAGACACTTCTCCTTAGTCTTCAGCAATCTTGCAGTCTTCTGATCTTAAAAAAAAAATGACTTCCTTCTGCTGGATGCTTGCTTCTTGGTCTTCTTCAAAGATATAAAAATTACACTCAGAGACCTAAAATCCTATTCAAGATTTGCTAGACTAACATACTGAGTAAGCTTCATCTTTTACAATGTTCAAATGAACTAAGAGCACTAGTTACTTTCTGAGTTAAGATAAGTCATTAGGGTTATTGATCAAAATCTAAATTGATATTACTAACAATTTACAAAAAAGCAATTAGGGTTTACTGCGATTCAATTAATCTGTCTGCAATCATTCTGTTTACTTTCTGCACGCAATTTAAATACGATATTTGCTTGTTCCTATGCTAAGTGTTCATGGAGAACGACATCCCGAGCCAGCTTTCCGCTATAAGCTGTGGATTTGAGGACTTCCGACTTATAAATTTACTTGATTATATTTAGGGATTACAGGTTCTACAACGAATATCGAAATCTCTGAGTGCACATCAAAATTTGGCGCCGCTGCCGCTGCCGGGGACACTTGACCGCTCAAGCAAGTTTCGATCATCTGAGATAACTTGAAATCTTTCTTTCGCTTATTAATTTACGCACTGTCTTTTAATTTGTATAGCATAAACCCAAAAAAATTATATGTCCTGTGGGAATCGATCTCCACAACAAAAATTCAAAAATATTTTCTTTTCCGTATTAGTTTGTTTTCTTATTAAAAAGTCCAAAAAACACGTAATTTTAGATTTTTGTTTATTACCTTTCTAGTATTTTCTATTCGTATCTGCAAAGGTTTGTCTGTTAGTCTTTATGCAAGGCAGGAGAAGCACAGGAACCAGTAGTACCATTTAAAGACGACATAGATAAGCTTGAAAGGAGAAGATTGTTTACCACTGCAATGGAATCATCCAGCAACATGAGTGGAGAAGAAAACAACAACGGCAATCCATCTGGGAATGTCGCCACTTCTGAACTTGAACAGCTGCTTAAGATTCGACTTGAGATTCAAGCTGAGAGAGAAGAACTAGAATAGGAAAGGCTATTGATAGCCGAGGAAAGATTAAGGTTAGATGAGAACCGAATAAGGGATAACTACGCAAGGGTAGAACTGATGGACGAAGACCACAGACCCATGCACGACTATGTTGTAACGCCCCACTTGCAGTAACTGCATTAGATAACTAAATAAATAAATTAGAAAATTATGATTATAATAATCGTCATTTTCTATTATTTTTATTGTGCGCACTTAGTTTTTGAACTTTAATTGTTATCATTGTTTTATATAATTTCAGGCCCGGCATGTTAATAGTTTTGATTTAAGCAGTTTTATATCTAAACGAGGGTCTATATATGAAAGTTCAGTCACCGTAATATGAACCGCACGAATTTATAGTACATGATTAATTGAACTCTTTGAGATATATTATGTATTTATGAAAACCAAAATAAGCAAGTTGGTGCAAATAATTCAATAAATAAAATATTAATATAACTATATGTTACTAAGCATGCTGGTTCATGAATTATGACTCGCTTGTTACTCGTCTTACTCATTACTCACTTGCCACACGTATCACGCCTGAGTGACTCATTGTCTTTAGCTTCATCTTTAATTTTCTATATAAATGAACCACGATTCTCGACAACCAATCGCTCGTTTACCCAAGTTTCAGTTCTTTCGTTTACTCTCTCTTGCACACACACTCTACACCAAATTCACACACATACGAGCGATGCACACAAACAATTTTCACTCATATCACGTCTTGAAACTCTCCTTCACACACAAGACCGATCAAAGAATTGAAAGGGTGAATATTTCATTTTCTCTTATTTTGATTGTACATTAACTTGAATAGTAATGTTTATAATGTTTATAATATATGAACTTTGTTATAATTATTATCGTAGACAGATTGTTTAACCCTTATTATTGTGCGAATATCATTTGTACGTATTTTAAATGGTGAATTTGTGTTTTGTTGAACTGTTATACTTTTAGGGACGGTGATCGTGTCCTTGGTATAGGTTAGTATAGGTTAGAGGCCTCACGGACCGACTAGGGATAACTTTGGTTTGTGTTGATGTTGCAGGATTTTCTAGAGCATCTCGACTATATGGTTGGATTGACTGAGCAAAGTATGGTACATTGGGTAAAAATTCTAGCCTTCTCTTTTATACCGTTCGGACATCCGGCCCCTGGAGAAAATGGATATTTATTATGTCTTGTTCCTGCAAGTATTTTTTATTGATAATGTGCGGTAGTACTCTTGATACAGTACTTCATCATGCATAACCCCTTTCGGTTATGCTTATCCAATTAACCTTGATATCTTGTGTCACCTGATATTGATCCGATCTCCTTGTACTATTATTGTTTATCAGACTAGCTATAAATCTTGTTCATTGTTTCGATATTTGACCAGCCTTTCTTCATATGTTCCTATTAATTATCCATTCGCTTGTGCTTGTACTTGTTTAACCTCCTAATTCGTTTGTTCATGACCTTTGTTATTGATTCTTATAAACCTTGTATAAGTTGGTCAACTCATGATCATCTTACTTCATTTGAAATCCATATTACTCTTTGAAACCTCTTATTTTGTATCTCCCATTTCCTTACCCGTTAACCCCTTGTTTATTTGACAATCAATCCCTGAACCTATTCGTCTCTGTTTCGAGTGTTCTCACTCATATTCATGTCTTGTCCTTTTCATCATTTCCTTCTTTTTGTCTGGATTAATTATGTCACCACTTCCATTGTTTCTCTGGATATTTCTATATCGATGTTTGCCATGTTTAGTTGTTCCCATGATGACTTTCATTTTAAGCAGTCCTGTTTCATGTCCTATTGGTCAGATTGCGCTCTTTCTTTGGATTCCTTGTATCTTTCCTTGACCAATTGTACCCTTACTCTTTATTATATATATTTCCCCACACATTGTCTTTCCTTCTACTCTTATCATGTTAAAATGATAAAGGCTTTATCCTGTACCTCTTCATACATTTTTCAATCTTCTGTTCAAACCATTCATGATGAAATCATGATTCATATATTACTCTTCTTCACATGTTGACCATTCGGTCTATTGTTGTATACATGACATCATATTGATATACCTGATTTGAGTTCAAGTTCTGTTTATTTGATATTGTTCTCTTTCAGAGATGATAACGAGCATATGTGATTATGAGTTACATATATTGATTTGAATTCGATTCGGGCCCAGGACTGTGAGTGGCTACCGGGCGGGACGGACCGACAGTTAAGGTCATCTGCTGCAGATCCCCAATCCCCAGACTCTGAATACTATCGGGTGTGTTACGTGATCTGGTATAGCATGAACCTCGACATGCTTGATCATGTTTGTTTTCGAGGTCGCGCCTCGATGGAGTAATAAGGTAGTCTATATGTTCGGGAGTTTTATGGTTAGTATCTGATTCATACTCGTATCATCATCTGTTACACATTGAAATCTCTATTTCATATTGCCTGTCATTCTATTGCCCTTTTCAACTCTTGTTATTTTTTTGATACCGGTTACTTTAAACCTTAAAAAGTCATCCAAGACTAACTCCTTTCATTCTTCTTCTGTCCATATTTCCTCAGGTGCATCACTTTAGGAGAGTTTGTTGATTATTGGAGAAGCTAGGATAAATCCAACTTGTTGGAGATTAGTTTATTGATGTAAGTTGCCAAGATGGACCCACATTGAGGTGTAAAGAATGCTAAAAATATCAGGTATAGTACATGGCTTTTCATTTCTTGGGTTTTAGTTCGTTCCTGCAACTTCTGACAGATAAGAGATGGTCTGGTAGGAAGGGTGCAGGTGGGTGCTCCATGGCGGGGCATCACATATGTTATGCCAAGGCTTACACCGCATGCCTCGAGCATCTATTTGGAGAGGATTGCAAGAGAATATGATCTGAAAGGAACTCATCTGAACCAACTACCACACTTCTATGGGAACCCAACCGAGGACCCGATACACTTTATGAGAGAATTCTACGCAATAGTTAGAGGAATACCATTGAACGGGCTCATTGAGTGTGAACTCAGAAGGAGGGTTTTCCCTAGCTGCCTTAAGGACAAGGCGAAAACTGGCTTATCTCATTACCGCCAGGCAGCTTGACTACATGGGACGAGGTTTTCAATAAATTCATGCTCAGATACTCCCATTGAAGAAGACATCCGACCTAAAGAGACAAATCCAAAACTTCAACCAACTAGACGGAGAAACATTCTACGAAGCGTGGGAAAGATACATGGATCTACTTGACAGATGTCTGATGCACTCTTACACACTGTTCGACAAAATCAACAACTTTTATAAGGGAATTGACTCTATCAGCCAAGCACTTATTGACGGGGCATGTCAAGGGAACCTATTAGACGTACCCTAAGGAGGATTTGGGAGGTATGTGAGAACCTTAGCGAAAACTCAATGCAAAAGGGACGAGGAAGGAGTATCCGATCTAAGGAGATTCATGCCGTCGAGGAAGTCCCATGGAAAATGTTCACAAAATGACTGGATGATATAGAGGCCGAGCTATCTAAGAGAGAGTCCGAAAGAGAAGATGGACACAAGGAACCGTCAGAGGAGGCAAACTACATCTAATATGGTGAACCATCATCAAACCGAACTCCTCCGTTAGACCGAACCTGGCACGAAGTTAGGCAACACCGGAGTCGATCTCTAACCCCCATAACACCGATAAGGGTAACCGTACCAGCTCAGCAGGAAACATCCCTTTTGGAAGGAAAGATCCATTTCATTATTAAGGAGCTAAAGACGGTAAGGGAATTTATGGAAAAGCAAAAGGAAAGGGACGATAAGGTGGAAGCACTTACATTTAATTTATAATAAAGGAATAGTACTAATAAGGTTTGAAAGAGCAGACGAAGTGCTCTGCAGGATCAATGAGAAGGTAGAAGAAGTAGAAGGAAGCCTGGTAAACATAACAGAAAGGCTGATGATACTTCTAGAGCAACGTGATGAGGGAAAAGAAGAAGACGAAGAATACGAAGATGAGGAGGAAGCCATAATGCGGATAGATGCGGAAGAAAGGCGGAATTCCGAAAAACTTCTCGATAAGCTTTCTAACTCTCGCTTTAACTTTACCTTATCTAGTGAATTGCCTATAGAAGGAGACTCCATGAGGTTGTGTAAGTACCTTTACGGGGAAAAGAACCAATTTGAGAATTTCAGGAGAAACAAGAGGAAAGAGAATCCCTACTTCCGAAGTAATATCCCCAGGAGGGAAATCAACCCCTTAGCATTTCAAATTGCAGTCAATATAGGGGGTGAAAGGGTAGTTGGAACTCTAGACCTGGAAGTCGATGTGAATGTTATTCCCCGAGAGATGTACAAGAGACTCAGGTTAACAGGAAAGACTGACGTTTGTGGCATGTCCTGCGACGTTGGCATGAGCATAGCAAAGAACTATGGAACGGTTAGAAACGTGCTCATCAAAATAGGTACTCTGATAATTCCTGTGGACCTGCTGATAGTCGACTACGAGAATGACAACATAAACTTGTATCTGGGAAGGCCCTTTATGATAATGACTAACACCATTATCGATATAACCGGCAAAAGAGTTTCTATGTTTGTTAATGGACTGCAGAGTGACGTAGAGTTGTCCGTCGGAAGGACGCATCTCAAGAAAGGGAAGCTTGTGGCTGAAAGGCCGCCAAGGAGAAAGAAGGATCAACCACCTGGTGAATTTCAAGATGCACTGACAAAGATGAATGAAATAGATAAGAACTATTTCTATTCGCATGAGATTCACTTCCAATTTTTGGATCCGAGAGACAAGGAGAACAAACCTTATAAGATCTATCTGGATAAGTGGATGACCGGAAGATGGAAATCGGAAAATGAGGGGCTATTCTACGAGAACTTCAAGGATGACAAGGGTTTTAGAAACCGACTCAAGAATGAAGGAAGTACCCTCTACAAGTTAAAGTTTACAAGGGAAGGTGACCGATTCAACATGGGAGTGAAGGATTGGAATACCGACCCTAGTTTCATGGAAGATTGGCTGACTACTTGCACTGATGGAGAACGGGGGTCTTACCCCAGCAACTGAGTCATCAATAACCAGGGGTCGAGCTATAAGACCTAAAACAAGCGCTTCTTGGGAGGCAACCCAAGGTCACATTTACTTTTACGCATTTACATTCGCATTTTTAATTTTTGTCTTTTTCTAGTTTTCCGTGCCAAAGTTATTTTTCTAAAACTTTTCAAAAATCATTTTCAAAAATTCTTATTTATTATGTTTGCTTTTTGAAAAAACGAAAAAATAAAAAAGAATCGAAAACACACGATTTATCTCGTTTGAAGGGCAGTGAGCAGCCTCACTGCGGTTGCCTGGGCACCGCAGTGAGCTGCTTGCAGCTCACTCCCTCCCCCTTAAAACCCCCAAAAAAACATTTTTCCTCTCCCCACTTCATTTTTCTGCACAAATTCTTCACTTGCTCTATAATTCTATCATCCCCATTGCATTATTAGCTTGCCCGTACATCATCAATATCAAGTAAGTGATCTCTACTCATTATTATCTTCATTACATCTTCAATTCAATGTTTATATCATACAACTCTTTGCTTGCACTTTCTTATTGCTTCTTGAGTGTTTAGCAATTATGTGCTTCTTTTGATTGATTTGTTGATGCTTGAGATATGTGGATACATGCTTACTTTTGGTATTCACTACATTAACACTTGCTTGATGGAGATTTGACAATTCGTTTGAGAATTTGAAGGTTTTTGTTCTTGCCTACCAAGTGTTCGATAAAATGTCTCAATAGAACAAGCTCCTTTGTCGACCCCTTTCTCTCTCGATTACTTGCTCACATGGTCTTAACTTGTTGAAGTATGCTTAGAAAACATGTTTGCATCGTCATATGCTTATAGGATGGAGATTACATTACAATTTCCCTTTCAACTTGATGCTTGGCACAATTTGAAAACTTGAGTTACATGCCTAGTTCTTGCATTATCTTGAAGTGGCTATTGATCTTATTACAAGCTATAATCTTGCATACACATTGTGCTGCACATTAGGTTTGGGGGAGGAGAAACCCCATTGGATTTGCATGTAAGCTTTAGAATTGATTTAACTCCAAACATGCTATCTCACACACTTTTTTGGCCTAGGTACTATGGGAAGAACCAAAGGAGGAAAGGATGTAGGTGAACCAAGCACTAAGAGAGCAAAGAAAGGAAAGAAAGTGGCATCGGCGACCCTTTCAAGAAAAGCTTAGAGTTGGCTATTGGTTAATAGCGACCGAGGGGTAATTCCCGAAAGGAACATAGAGATCGGATGGGGAATGAACCCTGCCTTAAATTGGATACACGTGAATCTCTATGTTTGGGGAACCTTCACTTCCATCCTCCAAGGGTATGACATAGAGATAGTCCGGGAGTTCTACGCGGAGTACTACCACCTGAAGATTAAAAAGCCGGAGGATGCACTTCTAGATTACCCCATCACCATACGAGGGGTAGAGTTCATGTTTGGGCCGGGAGCTATCAATTCTTCAACATACCCGAGGAGCACATTCATGGAGAATACAAGGAACTGGCATATCACGAGTTGAAGTACGGAGACATCGTACCAAACATCCCAAGGGTATTACTCGGAGAAAGATTTAGAGAGGATGCAGTGGGATTATCCATCCCGAGGGCTACGCTCAACGAAAGAGCAAAGTTTTGGATGCACTTTGTAGAGACCAACTTAAAGCCAACCCTACACCACGAAGGGCTTAAAGATAACATAGCCACACTTGTCTACGCGATTATGGAGTGTCACTACATTGATGTTGGAAGAACCATCATGAAGGAAATGCAATTGGTGAAGGGAAACAAAAGAAGGAACCTGCCATTCCCGGGTCTTATCACCGCAATATGCAAGAAGAATGTGGTTCCTACTAGTGAGTCAGGATTCACTCGGCTCATACAACCTTTTGATGAAGATAGTATTATCCACCTCCTTGAGATACACGAGAAGGCTGCCAAGGCCGAACTTAGAAGAAGAGGAGTGGCGGATCCGCCGCAAGCAGCTTTTAACATGAATTTGTTCAACGAATTTGTGAACAACTATCAAATGGGAAGTCAAGGGAGTGCGCGAAGACGAGATGAAATGAACGAAATGGGCCAGAGGTTGGAGTGGAACAATTATGTTACCTACCTACGTAGCTACGAGCAAATCTCTTTCCAGCAGGAGAACATTGACGGGTAATGTCATTTTGAGTATCCACCTTATTACCCACCACCGCAGCTCTATCCACCACCCGAGGTCGATCCATCGCTGTACTACTAAGGCTATCAAGGATTTTTTCCTCCACCGCCTCCTGGAGGATCTTCGTCTTGAACCACCATCCGGTTGGAAGAAACAACACCGAGAGGGGAGTATCTTTTCTTTTTCTCTTTACTTTCCTAGTTTTACTATCTACTTTTGACTAAGTTTGGGGGAGGAATTTGAGTATTACTTGCTCGGTCTGTAATAACTTTAAATACTCGCACTTAGTAGTTTAAATTTTAATTTATGCTTATTTGTTACGTCTAAGGTCTTTTACTTTTTGATTTTTTTTTTATCTGTGGGAGAGTACCGAGTGTGAACCATGACTAAGATGAGGGGCTGTGGATTTGTTTTCTTGCTTCGCTGATTGCTGATTATATGCTTTGACCAAATCCGACCCATGCTACTTTGATGAGTGAGTTTACTTGCTACTCTAATTGAAGTCCTGTGTGCAACCGTGTGAACACTGCTACCCTTGAGTCTTTATTTGCCAACATCATGAATATGATTAGTAGTACTCACCTTTCTGAATCATTTTCTATACCTTTCGCTAACCCCGCCGAAAGCTTTTTTAAGCCTTTATGGAACTCCACCATATAACCTATACATGCTTTACTTAAGCGGTGACAACAACCTACCGCCGAGCTTGAACGAAGAAACAAAGCAACGAGTTCCAAAGAATGGAGGAAAATCATGTTTTGATCATGATCGAGAATTGGTTTGGGGGAAAGTAGAGAAGAAAACCCTAACCCTAGTTCAAGAAATTGGTTTGAGGGAGAAGTGGAAGATGAACATCATCGAAGGTAACCTTGTTGGCCCTACTGTTATATTACCGGTGCTAAAAATCACTAGCTCTTGCTCCAGAAAAAATTGAAAAGAAAGTACCGAAAAAAGCAAAGGTACAAAAGCCTCAGAGTGGATCTGTGGTCCTCGTGATCACCATTTTCGTGTTGGGCATGTTACAGATACTACCCACATACCGGCGTGGCCCTAAAAAGCTACATGTCCGTGAGGGTTGATGGCATGTATACCAAACCAGCACGCACAAAAGTGCAAAATTCGGTAAAACAGACACTACCAAAAAATGTAGAGACTAAAAGAGCCCAATGATGGCCAACCAAAAACATACGAGTTAGTAAAACGACTACAAAAAATAGTATGTCAAAAGAAAAAGAAAAAAAAGAAAAAATAGAGGAGCAAGTAGTCTATGTATGAAGCAACCGATGAAGTAGTTACGATGATTAAAGAGAAGTTGAAGATTTGTCATTGAGAGAGGACGAAATCGAAGGAAGGAACTCGGTGTCCGAAAGGATAAGTCCCCCTGAAATACCCTTTGTTTTGCTTTGCTTTGATTATCTTTTAATGATGCTAAGCCATACACTCCTCTATATTATCCTACCTATTTCACTTACCAAGCCAACCTGATGTACTACTTTGATTTGTGCCTTGACTTTGGGGAGCATGATTGCATAACGTTATCACGAGGTAATGATTTTGAAGTACACCTAGAAGGAAATTGGGTTACATTTGTAACCACTGACTGTAGTGAGTGATGCTTACTTGTTAATTGTTTGCTGTGGAGTCATAAAGTTGGAGTTGAAACTAAGCGAGTCAGCATTGAAACCCTAGAAATTGGCTGCTTGTCTATGTGGTGGTTTATGCTTGTTGCTCATTTCATGGCCACTTCTTGATTATCGTTATTGCCTTGCTCAAGGATGAGCAAGAAACTGGTTTGGGGGTGTGATGTGACAATGAAATGTGCGATATAGCATACTTTTAGATCCTCGTTTTTGGCCTTAGATTCAATATTTGTATCGTTTTATGGTAAATTACCAACTTTGTGTGTATTTTGTAGGTCATGATCACGTTTTTGAAGAATTGCAACATTTCAGGCGCGAAAACGACATAATTGTGCGAAATCGAGAAAGTTAAGCAAATACGTCGGATTGACCGTTGAACGGAGTTCAAGGAGTCAAAACATGTCATGCGACTAACCAATGCGAATATAATTGAAGATGCAACAACATTGTAGAAGACCACTTTTCAAGGAAATGAAGTTACGAAGCCCGAAATCGAAGAACGAAGAAAACAGATTCGAATCTGCAGAAATCGAAGATGGCGGCCCCCAAGTGACCGCAGAAGGCCTCTCTGCGGTCCCCAGGCGACTGCAGTGAAGAGTCTGATTTTTTCCAGGCTTTTTCCTGGCCTGTAAGGCTAGAGCTCGCCTTCCTAAACCTTCCTTATTGATCAATGGCGGCCAGAGCTCGGATTTTTCAGTATAAATAAGACCCCAGGGGTCTCATAATTCTACACCGCTTATAAAGCAGCTCTTTTGAGAGAGAACCAGCTCTGGGGGAAGTGAAACCCCAAACCCGCTGGCCGTCAGGCACCCAGAAGGAGGAAACCCTAGAAGCAGCACGAAGACATCAGAGACTAAGCTGCTGCTGCTTCTTCTTCTTCTTCTTCTTCTTCTTCTTCTTCTTCTTCTTCTTCTTCTTCTTCTTCTTCTTCTTCTTCTTCTTCTTCTTCTTCTTCTTCTTCTTCTTCTTCTTTTCTTTGTTATTTTCGATTCCTGTCTTTAGATACTACGAGTAACTAACTTTCTCTTGTAAAGGCGAACCGCCGTAACTCTGTTTTTTCTACTTCTTTATATACCGTGATATATTAATGGAATAGTTATTAGACGTAAATCATGGTTATACAACTCTATACATCCTTCGTGGTGTGATGTTCTGTTGAGTGACACAGTAGTTTCATTGAACTGAGTAGGGGTACTTGTGCCAACTGCGCCTTAGCACAGTAGTATTATGCCCTGCTGTCGTTCGAGGTAATTGCGTAGGATTTTAACTAGGAAGTTGAGAGTAGCATAGTAGAGGGAGGTCGGGGATCCCTTACACCTTTCCCATCATCGATTTACAACAAAGAAATTAGGGTTTACTACAATTCAATTAATCTGTCTGCAATCATTCTGTTTACTTTCTGCACGCAATTTATATGTGATATTTACTTGTTCCTATGCTAAGTGTCCATGGAGAACGACACCCCGAGTCATCTTTCCGCTATAAACTGTGGATTTGAGGACTTCCGACTTATAAATTTAATTTTGATTGTAACGAATATTGAAATCTCTGAGTGCACATCACTAACATACTCAGTAAGCTTCCTCTTATACAATGTTCAAGTGAACTAAGAGTACTAGTTACCTTTCTAAACTAAGATAAGTCATTAGGGTTTATTGATCAAAATCTAAACATATATTCCTAACAAATTTCCCCCTTTTTGATTGGTCACCAATGACTATCTGAAAACCTAACATGAATCTGGATGAGGAAACAATCCAACACTTAAACATTTCTTAAGATCTTTCCAATTCAATTATTTAAGTGCTGAAAGTAAACATCAACCAAATCACAAGGTGTGATCTTTGCTGAAAAGTTTTCTTTTATAGAATGATATATGAGAGTAGGTTAATTAGATAAATTACAGTAGAGTATAGATAACTTTTACAAGATAATCAAAAAGTACAATCAGCAAGAATAAAAAATTACACAACTTCATAGGACAACAGGAAGTTCCAAGTGGACATCCTATAAGTTGGTCTTCAAGTCTTCATTCTTCAGCTTCTTTTTCTGGGTATATAAAGTCACCATATTTGATAACGTCATCAGAGTAATCAAGTAGGTAGGTTCTTACAGCCATTTCAACTCTTCTTGAAAACTAAACATTTTCCCTATAAGATAAGGTGGGTCTTTTCTTGATAATTTTCTCAACCCAGAAGTATCTTCCCCAGATCCAAGCATGGTCAATTTGAATAAAAGACATCTTATTTCTCTCATAGATAGTCTTCAGATACTACAAATCTAGCTGGTAATCTTCTTCAGTGAGGTAAAAGGATTCATAAGCATGTACTGCAAATCTTGTTCTTGACCCAGTGCTAAGTACATTTTCAACTTTGTGTACATCATCTGGCTTATGATAGGGGCAAGATCCAGATAGCTCCTTCATCCTAGCCATCTGCCTGACATGTATTTCAAAGTCTAGTGCATCCTTGACTTTTTCCTTTGGCATTAGATCATCTCTATATTTCCTCCATGCCATCATTTGTAGGTAGATTGGTACTGGAAAGCCTTCTTTGCTTTGTAACAGATCTTTCATGAACATCACCCACTAACCATTCTTACACTTGTAGACTGCAGAACTTAGATCAGACTGATTAGGAGTGTATTTGATCATAGCTTCCTCAGGGCTAAGAATACTAACTCCTTTAATTTGTTCAATCCTTTCTCTGGTCTTTTTCTGTCTTGCTATTTCTCTTCTTGAAGGTTTGTCACTAGAAGTAGCTTGCTGGATGGACTTGGTATTTCCAGAAGGTGTTCTGGTTGCTAAGGGAACTGCGACAAGAGGCTCAGATGGGCTATTTGAATGTCTCTTTATCAAAAGAGGAACATTGTCTTCATCATCATCATCATCATCATCTTCTTCTTGATGGGTTTCTACAATGTCTTTGCATCCATCATTGTTGCCTTTTCTTCTCTTTCCAGAGATCTCTTCATCATCATCATCATCTACAACATAGTCTCTGTATCTTCTTCTCCTCGAGCTCTTGGAAGCTACAAGAAGTTTCTGAGACCTTGTTCTAGTGAACCTTCTTTCAGTGTGAGGGATTAAGTGAAGTTGACTAGGGGTTGTAGAATGAGGTTGGGCTCCTTCAGATATCATCTTTTATTTGCCTTTCCCCTTGGTGTCTGTTCTTTCTCTTTCCCCCTTAGTCATAGGAGACTGATCAAAATTATCCATTAGTTTGACAAAGGATTCTGACAGGGAGTCAAAATTCTTGTCTAGTCCATTGTAGGTTGTGGATAATTGCCGGGCAAGGCCAATTTCCTCATTTGTAAGCTTGGAAACCTTAGCAACTACTTGACTCATAGTAGCTGTGGCAATGCTAGCTTGAATGTCTGTAAGTGGCATAAGCTTTTCATCTGAGTGTCTCTTCATAGCTAGATCTTGATGTTCAAGAGCAATACTGGAAGTTCTTCTTGCAATCATTTCAGCAAACTTTCCAAATATTGGTGAAACAGATGCAACCATCTGCTTGTTCTAATCTTCTAGCTCTTTTATCTTCTGTACCATGATCTGGGATCTCCCTTCATAATCATCGGCATCTTCATCAGGAACTTGGATGCAGACAAGATGAACTAATGTTCTTTTCTGAGTGTGTGACACAGTGGTCTAAGGATGATCATGGCCAGACACTTTCTGAGTATTGTCCTCCTTGTCTTCTTCCTCTTCATCACTCCAGTCTTCCTCATTATCTAGATCAGCAACCTTTGCTGGCAAGGCCTTCTTCCCCTTGCTAGATGAGGGCAATGTCTTTACTGGGGTGTCTTCAGCATCCATTTCCTTAGCAAAAGCTTGTGCAGCAAGCTCAAGCTGTCTGTGCTCAGCAAGGGATTCCTCAGCCTTGCGAGTCATTTCCTCAACCTTTCTGAGTTTGGCTTGTCTTTCTGCTATCTTGGTTTCCAACTCAAGATGCAGTGTTGCTTCTTCTTCCAACAGAGCTTTGAGTTGAGCAACTCTGTATTCTGCTTCCTTGATCTTCCTGGAGGTATCTTCAAAGTGCTCAACTACTTGTGCAGTAGTGTCTTGTTGTTGGGGATCAGGATTTGATGATTTCTGATGAGATGAGGTAGAGGAGTTGTTTTGTTTTCTTCTCAGAATGCTTTGCAGCAACTGAGGCCTTCCTGGTATTGGCAACTCTACCATCTCCAACAGCAGGTGTATCATCATCATCATCCTTAGGTTCATCTCTTTTGCATGCAGATAAATATGACACCCGCATTTCGATACGTACTTGACTCTAACTTTACGGAAATAAATAAAATAACATAATATCGATTATAATTGTTTAAACTAAAAATGATATTGTTAGGAATATCTGTTTAGATTTTGATCAGCAACCTAATGACTTATCTTAGCTCAGAAAGGTGGTTAGTACTCTTGGTTCACTTGAACACTGTAAAAGAGGAAACTCACTAAGTATGATAGTCTAGCAAATCTTGTATAGGATGTTAGGTTTCTGAATGTAATTTTTATTCTCTGAAGAAGACCAAGAAGAAGGCATCCAGCAGGAAAAGTTCAACGAATTTGAAGATTTGAAGACTGCACAAGATTGCTGAAGACAAAGGTTTTCCAGATACCTATGACCAGATATCTTGAAGACACAAGAGTTTTTAAATAAACAGTGTTGCAAAAGATATCTGAGAAATAAAAGGTTTCTGAAACGAGGAAAGTGCCCACAGATATCTACACTCAGATACCTTGGACATAAACTATGTTTCTGAAAAGAAATATATTATAACAAGTTGTTTCAACAAATGGTATCTGGAGTTAAGATAATATCTTGAAAAGGACGTGTACAACATCAGAGAAATCTGATTATATTAAGGTCTCTGATACAATGCATAGTTCCGTTGGCACTACAGGACAAAGTTTAGTACATTACATTAAATGCGCGGACAAAAATGTCTGAACAAAAACGGTAGCTTCTGAAAAAGAAGACAAACTTACTACAGTACTATACTCAGATATAAATAGTTTGAAATTGAGTTAAGCCTAACGGATACTATTCAAACGACACTCAAATTCATCTATAAATATCAACACTTAGACTGCTTGAGAACACAGCTTAGAACACTGAACACACAGAACTTATATTGAATACTCTCACAAGCTCTCTCAAGCACACTACTTACCTTCAAGCTTTCTGTTGCGAAAAAGCTCTTGATTCTAAGTAGCACAAAAGTTCTAAGTGTCCTGATCCTTAACAAGCATTGTTATTTGTGAAAGAGTTGAACCAAGATTTCATATCTGAGATTCGTTCTCTTGACCACTTATCATAGACTTGGTTCAGTAAAGAACAAGATACCATACATTGCAAAGTGTATTAAGTATACTTGATTCATAGAGCTATCTGAATAACTGAACAAGTTATTAAAGAAGCTCACCTGACAAACTACCTTAACCAACACCTTAATAGGCGTGGAGTACAGGAAGTACTTAGTTTGGGAAACTAAGGAATAACTCCAAGGTTACTGAGCATAGGAAGTACTTAGTTTGGGAAACTAAGGAATAGCTCAAAAGATTTCTGAGTACAGGAAGTACTTGGCTGTGAAAGTCAGGGAATAACTCAGGGGGAACACTTGGTTGGGAACCTAGTGTATTTAGGAATCTAGAGAAGATACTTGTAAGGTTACCTCAATTATCTGTCTTAGTGGATTCTAGGTCTGAGAAAGGCCGAAATGGATTAGTTGAAGGATTACGCCACCTTCAGATACCACTATAAAAAGACTTGTGTTATTTACTTTCTGTAGTTTATTACTTGCTTTGTTTATCTTGCAAAGTATTTACACCTATCTTGCTGAGCACGTGCACTTATCACTAAAAAGTCTCCCGTTCTCTGAAATTAAGTATCAGATAACTTCACAGATATCTGAGAAACTGTGTTTATCAACAAAAGTTTTAAAAGACTATTCACCCCCCTAGTCTTTTACTTTGCCGTTATCTGGACCAACAAGTGGTATCAGAACAGGAGGTTCCCAAGCCTTCTGCACTGAACCTAGATCCCAGATAAGTGCCCATTAACTGCTTTTCACCTACAGTTGATTTGTTTGTTTAGTGTGTTTGCTGCAGGATGTCTTTAAGTGACGCCCCAATTCTCAAGCCAGAGAATTATGAGAAATGGAAGAACAACATGATGCTCCACCTAGAAGCCATCAATGACGAAATGATCGACGTGATAAAGAATGGTCCAATAGTCATTCAACAACTCAAGCAAGTCATAGAGGTTTCTAATGGTAGAGACAGAGAACAAAGCGATGGGTCTTCACAGACAGATGCGTCAACCAGTGGGAGACCTGCCAGTCAAGTTATTTACGAACCAAAGCCCAGAGAGCTCTGGACATCGGAAGATGCCAAGAGAAATCGACTGGATGGTCAGGCTCGTAATATCATCATACGTTCTACTCCAGAGCACATACAGTGTAAACTGTGGGGTGCAAAAACGGCGAAAGTGGCCTGGCAACTGATTGAAGAAATCTGTGCCGGCACTGAGAAACGAAGGAAAATAAGTTCGAAGTTTTGAAGCTCAAATTCCAAAACTTTAAACAAGGTCCCACAGACGCTCAAGAACTAGATTTCGTTACAACACTTATGAGTGACATGGTCGCACTTGGTGAAAGTAATAGATATACCAATCGTAAAAGATTAAGACTATTGTGAGAAGTCTAAATCATAACGGAGCACACAAAGTTTTTCTACTTTAACCAAGGAATGCCGATATCACTCCAAGGAACGCTTTCTCACCTTGCATCATTGACTATGAGACAACTCAAAGAGAACAAACAACTGAAAAGTTGTAGAATGTTGCTCTAGTTGCTCAAGGAACTTCTGAAAAGAAGGAAGGCAAGGAGTTGACTGAGGATGCTCTTGCTGTAAAGAAAATGAGAAAATATGTCAGTCGAGAAATTGAGAGAAGAAAAGCCAAAGAGAAGCTGAAAAAGCATCTAGGCTCAAACTATCACCAGTACAAAAATATGCAAAGCTCGCTGAACAAGCCGGCTCAGAAAGCATCAAGTACTGAGGGAGCAGAAATCAGAAATGATATTTGTTTCTATTGTCAGAAACCTGGTCATTTCAAGAAGGATTGTCCTGCCTTCAACAAACTAAAGACAGGTGACAAGAAAGATAGAAGAATCTTCAAGAGAAGTCAAAGAGCTATGCTCACTGAAGAAAGGAAAAAGATTCAACTCCAACTGGATGCTCTAGACATTGAGTCTGATTCTGAGGATGAAGACTCAGATGATTCCACACTGCCTTCTCCAGAAATGTGCAGTGTTTCTCATGAAGTAATTGACTTTGGAAAAAAGAAGAAAGAAGTGTGTGGAATGGCTGAAGAGATCTTTCCAGATATCTCCAACATTGAACCTTGTCTAATGGCTGATGAGGTAACACATACTTCCTGTTATACTTATGAAAGTGATGAAGAAGGAATCAAAAATCTGGAAAATCT
Source organism: Plantago major (assembly GCA_026545765.1). Lineage (NCBI taxonomy): Eukaryota > Viridiplantae > Streptophyta > Magnoliopsida > Lamiales > Plantaginaceae > Plantago > Plantago major. The sequence goes on from CM048840.1 coordinate 42,932,904, forward strand.
CAGAAGAGAACTTGATCTCTACGAAAGAGAATTTCTAATGGTCCGAGCTAGAACTGAAATTCTTGAAGAAGAAATGAATTCTCCTGTAAAGGAAAATTCGCAAATACTTAGGATATTTGAGAAAAAGGATGCTGAAAATGCATTTCTCAAGGCTCAGATATCAGAGACCGAAAAGTCACATAAAGAAGCATTGGCCAATCTTCAAAAGAAATGTGAAGATCTTCTTTCTGAGAATGAAGAATTCAAAAAGAAAGAACTATCTTTTCAATCTTATGCCAAAGCTAGTGACACTCTTACTGAAGTACAATCTTATTTAAGAGATCCTTCAGAAAAGAGAGGACTTGGGCTGGACACACACATAGACAGTTCTACCACTCTGAATAAGAGTGATGAAAGACGAACATTTGTCAGTGCTCAGCAAGGTGATTCCCAAACAATCTACAGTATCGGTCAGAAAGCTAAGGTTGTTGACAAAGGAAAGCCAGTTGCGACCAAGCCTTTGTGGGAAAAACAAGTCCCAAGGAAAACTGTTGGGAATGTTTCTGAAAAGAAACATAACACTGAAAAGTGATATCACCCACAATGCTATGTCTCTCAGAAAGGAAAAATTGCAGGAGCTGACAAATTCTCCTATGTCACGCTTTCTGGAAAGAAAATAGATTATCCAGAGACTAGCAAAGGTGCTGAGAAAAGATCTCAGATAGCACCAGGTGCTCGGAGTGGTATTGTCTATAAAGCCATCGGGAAACAACTTGCTCGTGAGTACAAACAAGAGCAAGAACGATGGTTAAAGGCTAGAATTGCTCACAACAATTATCAGAAGTGGAAGATGAATCAAGCCACTGAAAATATGAATGCCAGGGCTAGAAGAAATCTGGCTAGGAAAGCTAAGTTTGCTGAGAAGCAGACTCAAAAACCTGACAGGTATCTGAAAGCACCAAATGGAGCACCAAGGAACACACCAAGGAAGAAAATAGTTCTTAATAACAATGATACTAATCATTTAACTAGAATTCCTCCTTATGTTCCTGTTTGAATGTTCCTAAGAAATTCATTCAAAAATGGATTTCTACTGGAAGACTCTTTAGTCCAGATGGTTCCATTGTTGGCATGAGAACCTAATCTCCTGTTTCCTGTTTTGTGCAGAGCACTCTAAAAACTAATTCAAAGTGGCATTTTGATAGTGGATGTGGGAATCACATGACAGGAGACAAAGCAAATCTGATTAACTGCAGAAAGTGCAATGATGGACCAATTATCAGGTTTGCTGGAGGAGATGAAAATCCAACCATAGGTTTTGGCAATTTGAAGTTTGGAGCCCTTACAATTTCTGAAGTACTTCATGTAAAGGGATTGAAATATAATCTCCTAAGCATGAGTCAACTAGTAGACAAAGGGTACACTGTCAAGATCAAGTCAAAACTATGTAAAGTGATTGACAATGAGTCAAAGCAGACAGTCTTGGTTGCTAGGCGTAAAGGAAATCTTTATGTTGCTGATTGCGCATCCGCCACAACTGAAGAATGTCTCATGGTGAGTCAATCTGGCCACACTGAAGAAAATTAGCTATGGCATAAAAGAATGAGTCACTTGAATTTTAAAACTCTGAATAAGCTAGCCAAGAAAGAGATGGTGGTTGGTTTACCAAAAATGGCATATAGAAAAGAAGGTGTATGCTCAGCTTGCCAAATGGAAAAACAATCTAAAACATCTTTCAAGTCTAAAACTAAACTTTCTAGTGAAGGCCACTGCAAATGTTACATATGGATCTTTTTGAATCCTTTGTAACTAGTTATGCAGGAAAGAAGTATGGTCTGGTTGTTGTTGATGATTACTCAAGATTCACTTGGGTTGTCTTTCTCAAACACAAATCTGATGCAAGGGTTGAGATACCCAACTTCTTTGAATAAGCTCAAGTTATGAAAAATGACAAGGTATCTGAATCGTAATGCACCATGGTACTGAGTTTGTGAACCAGTACATAAAAGAGTTTTGTACCTGCAAAGGTATACAGCATCAACTATCTTCTGTAAGGACACCACAACAAAATGGTGTTGCTGAAAGAAAGAATAGGACCCTGATAGAAGCAGCAAGAACAATGCTTGCTGACACTGAAATATGTGAAATCTATTGGGTTGAAGCTGTAAACACAGCATGCTACACTCAAAATAGATGTCTGATTAACAAACACCATGACAAAACTCCTTACGAGCTTTTCATTGGTAGACCCCCTAGTATCAAACATCTAAGGGTGTTTGGCTGCAGATGTTTCATTCTTAACAATGGAAAAGAATACTTGAGAACATTTCAACCAAAGGCAGATGAAGGAGTATTTCTTGGTTATTCCCTGAATAGCAAAGCCTATAGAATCTACAACAAAAGAACGCAAAAGATTGAGGAATCTGTTCATGTAGTATTCTATGAAGAAAACAAGAAAGTACTCTTGAATGATGATCTCTCAGATAGGTTCAAAGAATTGATGATTAAAGATTCTGAAAAAGGATCCTCAGAAGGAAACAATTCTATCATTCAAATAGAGGATGAGTCTGACGATGAAAAGCAACCTATGCTTAGTAACAACCAGATGACTCTAAGACATGATGAAGAATTTCCTATGAGAATTCCAGAAATGGAACTGGTTACTGAGAACCTTCATCATGAAAAGGTATCTGAAAATGAGATTGCTGAAATGCAAGATTCAGATATCTCTAACACTGAAAGAGTGTCAGATATCCATGGCATTTTCCATGTGTCAGATATCTCAGATACTGCACAAGTATCTCATCAAGATCATATTGATTCACATTTAAATCAAAATGATATTGATCCTACTAGTTCAAAATCCATTATGAAATGGATAAGAAATCATCCTGCAAAGGATGTGATTGGTCCCATAGACCAAGGAGTTAGAACTAGAAGAGTAATCGCTGAAAATGCAAATTGTCTCTATGGATGTTTCATCTCAAAAATTGAACGAAAAACTATAGAAGAAGCATTAAAAGATCAAGATTGGATCTCTGCAATGTAAGAAGAGTTGGATCAATTTGAGAGAAACAAAGTCTGGAAACTTGTTCCATTTGTTTACGAAATATTTGTAATCGGAACCAAGTGGGTTTTCAGAAACAAAATGAACGAGTCTGGTGAAATAACCAGAAACAAAGCTAGGTTGGTTGCCAAGGGATTCACCCAGACTGAAGGACTAGATTTTGATGAATCTTATGCACCAGTTGCAAGATTCGATGCAATAAGACTCTTTCTAGACTTTGCAGCTCATAATGACTTTACAGTTTATCAGATGGATGTCAAGAGTGCATTTCTAAATGGTGAACTTTCTGAGGAAGTCTATGTTGAGCAACCACCAGGTTTTGAAGTTTCCTCAGAAAGTAGGATGGTCTATAAGCTTCAGAAAGCTCTGTATGGGCTGAAACAAGCTCCAAGAGCATGGTATGATACATTGGCCACATACCTACTAAAAAGTGGTTTCAAGAAAGGAGATGTTGATAAAACACTCTTCACATTGAATCATGATGGGAACTACTTTTAGTTCAAGTATATGTTGATGACATTATATTTGGATCTAAAGACAAGCAACTTTGTGAAGACTTTGCTGAACTCATGAAATGTAAATTTGAGATGAGCATGATGGGAGAATTGAATTACTTCCTAGGGCTGCAAGTCAATCAACTCAATGATGGAATATTCATTAGTCAAACAAAGTATGCAAAGGACATGCTCAACAAGTTTAATCTAAAGCCTTCTGAAAAGAATGCCAAGATACCAATGAGCATTGGAACCAAAACGACCTGTACTGAATCTGACAAGAGTGTTGAAGAATACAAGTATAGGAAATTGATTGGGTCTATACTGTACCTCACTGCAAGTAGACCTGATATTCAATATGCAGTTGGAGTGTGTGCTAGATTTCAGACAAATCCAATGCAATCACACTACAACATTGCTATGAAAATATTGAGGTATGTAAAAGGTACTGTAGAAGTTGGATTGTGGTATCCAAAAGATAGTGGATTGAGTTTCGTTGGCTATTCAGATGCCGACTATGCTGGATCATTGCTTGATAGAAAAAGCACCTCAGGAACTTGTCAATTTCTTGGTGCTAAATTGATATCTTGGTTCAGCAAGAAACAAAATTCAATTGCCACATCTACCACAGAGGCTGAATATATTGTTGCTGGGTGTTGTGCTTCACAGATATTGTGGATACAACAACAACCCAGAGACTATGGACTCAATGAAGAGAAAACTCCCATTTTCTGTGACAACACAAGTGCCATTGCCATAACTCAGAATCCTAAGTTTCATGCAAGAACAAAGCACATTGATGTTAGACACCACTTCATCAGAGACCTTGTTGAAAAAGGCAATATAGAGATACTCAAGATTGGTACTGAAGAACAACTTGCAGATATCTTCACTAAGCCACTACAAGAAAGTAGATTCTTAGCCTTAAGACACAGTCTTGGACTAATGGAGCTACCAAAGAACTGAAAAAGTTCAGATATCTGAAGAAGATATCAAAGGAGAGAGAAAAGGAATCTGGAACGGGTATCCAGAGAAGAGGAATCTGGAACGGGTATCCAGAAAAGAGGAATTTGGAACGGGTATTTAAAGATTTCTGAGACGGGTACTCAGATATCTAGATCACTCAGTGAGGGGGAACACAAAAGAGAATAGTACAACTGTCTACAGTTAACTACTATCTTGAAATTTGTATTATTTCTATCTTTGTGAAAAACTTTGAAAAGACAACAAGTATAAGATAGAATCAGATACAAACATTTTCTCATTCACACAGAAACGTGGTTCAGATAGCTAATAGCCAAAATTCATTAAATGGGCACAATTACAATTGTTGATTGTGATCATTGCTGAAGAAGCAATGGTGACCCTTGATGAAATGGGCGATTGATCTTTACGGCAGAGATTAATTCTCTGTAAATAATGGACTGTTGAAATTTAGACATGGCCCACTATGCATTTAATGCCGAACAAACTTTTACCCACGCCTGTCTGCAATTCACAGATACGTATATACAAAACCAATTTGTATGTATATGTTTGTTTGAATTACGTTGCTATATATATAGGATTTTGGCAAAAGAAGTTACTTTCGCCTAATCCAACATTCAGACTTGCACAAGAATAGCAAAAACCATTCTTCAACCTCTGCAAATTTATCTTAGTTTTTCTGCAAAGAATCACTAATCTCTCACCCAAATCTCTTTCAGACTTTCAAAACACTTGCACTATATAATGAGATGGCTCCTAAGCGTTGCTCACCCGAAACCCCATCTTCTACCACCGGTCACTGAAAAGCAAGCACCAGAGTTGGTTATAGTGAACAATCGATTGGTAGGAGACTTTAATCCCGATCATTGGACTTCAAATCACAGAATGATTTGGTGTGGTTCCATGATTGAGGAATACCTCACGGCTGCTGTGAAAACCAAGCCGATAGGAAGCTAATTCTTGACATGCTTGAAAAGACACAAATCAAGGGTTTTCTATCTGCTCTTCCCAGTGGAGTTTCTTCACTGGATGTGTTAGAATTCTACAATAACTCCAGGATTATATCCTATGTTTCTGAAGGCACTGCAATAGTGTCTATAAAAACTACGGTCCAAGGAAAGGAAATCCTTTTGGACTTAACAACTTTCTGTAAGTTGTTTGATCTTCAAAATCTTGGAAAGAATTTTGAAATAAACACCAAGGATGATGATCTCCTTGAAGGTGTAAAGCAGCTGTACAGTGATGTGTGTGATCTTGAAAAACCAGATACACCCACTGATTTCAAGCTTGCTGACATCAGAACCAGACATCTGCTGGTTCACTGGGATGTGTTGGCATGCATTCTTCACAGATGCTTTGATGGTCTAGAAGGAGGTGCTGACCAGATAAGCCAAGAACGCTGGATGATGATGTTCTTGTTGCAACAACAAGACAAAAGGCTGAAAAACCCTTTCAATTGGGAAAGTACGCCTTTATGAAGTTTGTGAAGAAGATTCAAGGCTTTGAGCCTACAATCGCTAAGGGACTTGCTGAGCCAAAGGCCATAGTAAGCTATGGTCTAAAGATATGCTACTTGCTGGAGAAGCTTGGCATTGAGCTCAGAGAGAAGGCTGACATAGCCAACAGTAACCTACTCTACAAATATGAGTATACGAACTTGATGAAAAAGGTTACTGGATCTCAAAAAGGTTCCAAAAAGCGAAAGACTGAAGAGGTATCTAAGGGAAAGGTTGCGACCAAGAAGCCCAGAACTTCACGAAAGAAGTCTGCTGGCAAATCAGAAGGCACACCCATTGAGGTTGTCGATTCCCATATACCTGTCGCCGCTGCAGATGAACTCATCAATGCAGATGAACTCATCTATACTGCAAAAGAGGTATCGGCTACTGAACAAATAGACTCAGCAAGAGAAAGTTCTTTCAGAAATGTCAAAACTACTGCCGAAAGCCTTGTTGATGAACTTATCAATGCTTCTAAAGAAAGTAGTGATAGGTACCAAGCCCTATCTGCATAAACCGTAGGGATTATGGACCAATCAGTTCCTAATGCTGATGAGAGCTTTGGCGATGAAGATGATGAATTAGTCATCTCTCAAGTCCTACAAAAATCAAAAAGGGCTAAGGTTACTGAAAAAGTAACTAGTGTAGAGGTATCTGAAGAAGAACGTACACCACATGTTGCTGAACAAGCACCTGTTTCAAAGGTTGCTGAAGAAGCAACTGTGTCCAAGGTCACTGGACAAATTACACCATCAGATCAAGAAAGACTTAAACATATTGAAGATGCTCTGATGAGTGATAACTTAGTGTTGGAGGATACTGCCATTGCCTCAGCACTCAAAAGTCTGTCTCAAGCACAACAACTACAACAGCCAGATGTGGATACTGCTGAAATGGTACTTCAGTTACAGACACCAGCATCTTTTATTGCTGAAGAAAATCCTGCAAAAGAGCAGGTTCCCCAACTCAATGAGAGGGATCAAACTGAGGCATCTACTCATAATGATCAACCGGGGGAGGCAACTGAGTTGCATACTCAGGAAAGGTCTGAAGTACCTGAAACTTCAACCAAAGAAGCTAAAATGGAACAACAAGACCAACGCATGGAAGGATCACAAGTTCCAGAGACCAATCAGCCTGACATTGCTCAGTAGCTGGATGGTTTAACTCTTTACTTGTGATATTTTTGTGTATAATAAATCTTGTTATTTAATGAAATTTCTTTGTTACAGGCTGATTTAGAAACACAACAACAAGAGGAAGCTGCAAAGCTTACCTCAGAGTCTGAGAAGGAGGCTTCCATAGCCTCACCACTTAAGGAACAGGAGCCTGTCTCACAGGTAGAAAATAATTCCATAAGATATAACTCAGATATGTGATTTATACACTTGACTAATAAGTGTTTGTTTCTAATAGGCTCCAACTGAGAAGAAAAATGAAGAGACTGAAAAGTCTATCTCTTCAGAGAGGAATCCAGAGACTTCCAAGGTCTCTGAAGAACGAGTATCTGAACCTTCTGCAGAGAAGTTACTTCATTCAGATATCTATATTCCTCAAAGAACAAATCTCTGTTCATTTTTCTCAAACTAACACATTCTACTTAACAGGTTCAAAAAGAAGTAGAAGTTGTTGAGGAGTTGCCCACTCAATCCTCACAACATATGGAAATTGATGAGGCATCAAGGCCTTCATCACAAGAAAAGATTCCAGAGACTGCTCAAGTCTCTGAGAGACAAGTATTTGAGCCACCAACGGAGGTAATTGACCTCTCAGATATCTGATTTGTCACTAAATTTTTCTTGATAAAATTTTCCTAAGTGTTATGTTTCTAATCTGAGGTTCAAACAGAAAGAAAGACAACTGAGGATCAGACTTCCCAGTCTCCTCCTCATATCCAGATATCTAAGGCACCTGGAACCTCAGTAGTCAAGTCATCTGAGCATATCACACATACTCAAACAAGTGCCACTAAGGTCCCTTTTGATGAGAAAGAGGACCTGCTTCCTTTCTTCAAGGAACACACTTTACCAAAGCATCTGAAATGCTTCAAGAAATGGCAAAAGCTCTGATGCTCCGATCTATCCGAGATCTTAAAGGTGACTGATCACCACACAAGGAGAGCACGAGCCCTTGACTTGGAAAACTACGTCCATGCAATGTTCCCCACTGAACAATATTCTTTCGGAACATTGATGGATAAGGATTTTGTCAAGGAAGTGGCCAGAAAGCTGATCCAAGCTTTCAACCAAGCGGATGGTCAGACCAGACTACAGATGGCATTCAAGCTTACTTTTCCCCAGACTCTACAATACATACCCTCTGAATAAGAGGAAGTTAATGGGCAAACGGTCACTATTCCAGAAGTGATCAACCTGGTCTCTGAAGATGAAGAAGAGAAGAAAACTGATGACAACAATTATGAAGATCCTCCTTCTGAGCATCACAAGGATGAGGATAAGAAGGATGATGATGATGCCCCTGCACCAGGGACAGGAGGGATCCCACAAGGAAAGAATGCCTCAGCTGCTGAAAAGCACACTGAGATGACATCACAACAATCCCCTCCTCCATCTCCCCAACACAACGACACTACTGAACAAGTAGTTGAGCACTCTGAGGAAACAACTCAGAAGATATTGAATACACAAATCAGAGCTGCTCAACTCAAACAATTGTTGGAAGAAGAACAACAGCTCCATCTTCAACTGGAAGAAGAGCTAGCTAAATCCAGAGATAAGCTTAGTCAGCTTCAAGATCAATACTTACAAGAAATGGTAGCTTACTCTGAGGTCAAAGAGCTCCAGGATGCTGTAAATGCCATTACTAAGGAGCTAGATACTGAAGAAGTATCTGAAGAAAAGCATGATGCTAAGGCTGCATCGCCATCGAAAGATATACCATCCTCCTTTCAAATAAGCCCATCTCTGAGATGGTTGCTAGACTAGAAAATCTTGAAAATGTCCAAGAGGATGAAGATCACTGGTCTGATGACTCAGATGATGAAGAAGAGAAGAATTTGGCAGAACACCGCAATGAACACTTAGCGGTTTCTCATTTGAAAAGGAAGCTAATTTCTCCTGAAATATTCAGCAAGCTGCCAAATGTCAACTCCAATGAATACTTGAACAGATATCAAGTACTGGCCAAATTGAAAAAGGAGTTGTTTTCTCAAGATAAAGCCGCCACTGCATCAGTCCCTGCAGAATTGAAAACATTCACTGAGCTCATCACTCAGAGGACAACCAGTCTGGTCATTGCTCAGAAAGACCTAGGCATGGTTAGGGATGATGACCAAAACTTGGCTGCAAAAGCCTTTGAGGAGGCTAGCTATGCTGCTGGGAAATCAGATGCCATTCAAGGCCCATTGGTAGAGCTCACTGATAAGGAAAATGGACTTATTAAACAAAATCAGGAGCTCAAAGATGAACTTCAGAAGTTGGTCACTGCCTATAACTGCTTACAAGGACATTTTGAGTCTCTCTCAGAATCCTTTGTGAATCTTAGTCAGTCAACAATGACTAAGGGGGAAGAATTTCAAGATGCTCAATGTTGGGAAATTTGTTGGGAAATTTCTTGAGAAATTTGTTAGGAATTTTGTTAGATATTTTGTTAAGAATATCTGTTTAGTTTTGATCAGCAACATGATGACCTATCTTAGTCTCAGAAAGGTGATTAGTACTCTTGGTTCACTTGAACATTGTAAAAGAGGAAACCCACTAAGTATGATAGTCTAGCTAATCTTGTATAGGATGTTAGGTCTCAAAATGTAATTTTTATTTTATGAAGAGAAGACCAAGAAGAAGACATCCAAGCAGAACAAGCTCAACGACATTGAAGACTTGAAGAAACTGCACAAGATTACTGAAACTGTTGTTCAGATACCTTAGCCAGATATCTTGAAGACACGAATAGTTTCAAACAAATCAGGTCACAAGAGATATCTGAGAAATAAGAGACATATCTGAAAACAAGGAAAGTGTCCACAGATATCTATTCTCAGATACCTTGAGCATTAACCACATTTCTGAAAAAGAAATATATATTGCAAACAAAGTTGTTTCAATAAATAAGTGGTATCCAAGATTGAAGATAAGGACGCAAAGAATCGATAACACTAGTCTTCGATACAAAGCATAGTTGACACTCTGAGGACAAAAGTATAGTACAATGCATTTAATGCACGGATGAGATGTCCGAATAAAGCAAAAGCAACTTCTGAAGAAGAAGACAAAAACTGCTATAGTACTATACACAGATATCAATAGTTTGAATTTGAGCCTAACGGATACTATTCAAACGGCACTCAAATTCATCTATAAATATCAACACTTAGACTGCTTGAGAAGATACCTTAGACACGACATACGCTGAACATCTTACTCTCTCAAAGCAACTTACTTACTCACAAAGCTTTCTGTTGCGACCAAAGCATTTGATCTTGAGTAACACTGAAGTTCTAAGTGTCCTGATCCTAAACAAGCAAAGCTATCTGTGAAGGAGTTGAATCAAAAGATCAACTATCTGAGATTCATTCTCTTGAACAGATATCATAAGACTTGGGTCAGTAAAATCGAACAAGATACCATTCGCTGTAAAGTGTATTAAGTACCTTGATTCACAGAGCTATCTGAATAACTGAATAAGTTATTAAAGAAGCTCATCTGACAACTCAAACCAAAACCGACACCATAACTGGCGTGGAGTACAGGAAGTACTTAGTTTGAAAAATTAGGGAATAACTCCAAGGTTACCGGAGTATAGGAAGTACTTGATTTGGGAAACTAAGGAATAACTCCAAGGTTATTGAGTATAGGAAGTACTTAGCTTGGGAAGCTAGGGAATAACTCAAAGGTTTCTGAGTATAGGAAGTACTTGGCTGTGAAAGCCGGGGAACAACTCAGGGGGAACATTTGGTTGGGAACCAATTGTTAAGAATCTTAGAAAAGGTTTATTGTAAGGTGAACTCAATTATCTGTTCTAGTGGATTCTAGGTCTCTGGTAGACCAAAGTGGATTAGTTGGAGGATTACGCCACCTCCAGATACCACTATACTTGCTGTGTTATTTACCTTTCTGTATTTACATTTCAGCAACACACACACACACACACATATTAACTGTTTATGCACTTATCTTTATTAAGTCTTCCGCGCTCTGATTCTAAGTATCAGATATCTATTCAGATATCTGAGAAATAGTTTTTATCGACAAAAGTTTTAAAAGACTATTCACCCCCCCCCCCTCTAGTCTTTTACTTTGCCGTTATCTGGACCAACACTCAAAGAGGAAGAGGAAACAAAAGAAAATCTGAACAACCACCTCTCAGAATAAATGAGCCCTCCTCCAGTCAGACTGCTCTCAGAATAAGTGGCCACCACTCAGCAACATTCTGAAAAAGGAATGACAACAAGGGTCAGAGCACAAAAACCTCCAAGGAGTACCAAGGCTCCAAGGAGAAGACAAGTAAGAGGGATTGATGAGTTTTCTGACGAAGAAGAAGAAGAAGGCCAAATCAAATCCCTGGGCAATGAAGAAGGCTGCAAAACTCTCACAAGAATTAATCTTGATGATGATGAAGAGACTGATGAAGATGAAGCTCCTCTTCACATAAAAAGAAAAACTGATAGCCTAACTGAGCCCATAGCTGCAAAGCCTTTGGCAGCTAAAACACCCTCTGGAAATACCAAGTCAATCCAGAGTGGTTCTTCAAGCAATCCAAGGGAAAACTCAAGGCAAAGGAGGAATAGATTGAGAGCTAAAAGAAGAAAAGGTCAACTTCCACTCAGGCCAGAAGAAGCCAGAATTGAGTATGTGGAGACTGACAACAATTCCTCCTCCTACAGGTGTATTCATCAGAGGAATGGTTACTGGATACTGGAACTCAAGCACTTGCTTGTAAATGAAAAAGGATTTCCAGTACCCATCCATCAACAACTTATGGCATGGAGAAAAGATAAGCCAATCTTGATCAACACCAATCATGTCAAAGCTTGGTTGGATTTTGAAGTTGTCAAGAGAGTTGAAGCCATGAGGAAGGACCTTAATGATGAATGTCCTTATGGAAAACCTGATGATGTGCATAAAGTCCCAAACCTCACTGGAACAGGCACAAGGCCAAGACTTGCTGTGGAACCCTTTGAGTCATTCTACATGACTGAAGATCAATACAAGGGTGACATCAGATATCTGAGGATCATATATGATTACTTCAAGCTATCAGATATCAGAATTGAGCATGCCTGGAAATGGGAAAAGTATTTATGGGTCAAACACTTTGCCAAGAAGAATCCCACCAAATCATACAAAGAAGTATGTGGTTATGCCAGAGACACTGAGATGTTGGTCAGAACCTTGCTCTATGACTACTCAGATGACATCAAAAGATTTGGAGATAGGGAGTATGCAAATTGATCCATGAAGTTGCTGAAGATTTGAAGACTTGAAGACTAGTTTATTAGGATATCTACTTGGAGCTTGGTTACTCCTGTTGTCCTAATTTACTATGTAACTTTTTGTATCTTGCTGACTGTACCTTTTTTTGTTGTTTATCTTGTAAAAGTTATCTGAACTTTCTTTGTAACATATTGAACCTACTCTCAGATATCATTCTATAAAAGATAACTTGTCAGCAAAGATCACATCTTGTGATTTGGTTGATGTTTACTTTCTGCACTTAATTATACGAATAGAAAAATCATAAGAAATGATTAAGTGGTGGATTGTTTCCTCATCCAGATTTGTAATAGGTCAGATAGTCATCGTTGACTGATCAAAATGGGGGAAATTTGTTAGGAATATCTGTTTAGATTTTGATCAGCAACCTAATGACTTATCTTAGCTCAGAAAGGTGGTTAGTACTCTTGGATCACTTGAACACTGTAAAAGAGGAAACTCACTAAGTATGATAGTCTAGCAAATCTTGTATAGGATGTTAGGTCTCTGAATGTAATTTTTATTCTCTGAAGAAGACCAAGAAGAAGGCATCTAGCAGGAAAAGTTCAACGAATTTGAAGATTTGAAGACTGCACAAGATTGCTGAAGACAAAGGTTTTCCAGATACCTATGACCAGATATCTTGAAGACACAAGAGTTTTTAAATAAACAGTGTTGCAAAAGATATCTGAGAAATAAAAGGTTTATGAAACGAGGAAAGTGCCCACAGATATCTACACTCAGATACCTTGGACATAAACTATGTTTCTGAAAAGAAATATATTATAACAAGTTGTTTCAACAAATGGTATCTGGAGTTAAGATAATATCTTGAAAAGGACATGGACAGCATCAGAGAAATCTGATTATATTAAGGTCTCTGATACAATGCATAGTTCCGTTGGCACTACAGGACAAAGTATAGTACATTACATTAAATGCGCGGACAGAAATGTCTGAACAAAAATGGTAGCTTCTGAAAAAGAAGACAAACCTACTACAGTACTATACTCAGATATCAATAGTTTGAAATTGAGTTAAGCCTAACGGATACTATTCAAACGGCACTCTAATTCATCTATAAATATCAACACTTAGACTGCTTGAGAACACACCTTAGAACACTGAACACACAGAACTTATATTGAATACTCTCACAAGCTCTCTCAAGCACACTACTTACCTTCAAGCTTTCTGTTGCGACCAAAGCTCTTGATTCTAAGTAGCACAAAAGTTCTAAGTGTCCTGATCCTTAACAAGCATTGTTATTTGTGAAAGAGTTGAACCAAGATTTCATATCTGAGATTCATTCTCTTGAACACTTATCATAGACTTGGGTCAGTAAAGAACAAGATACCATACATTGCAAAGTGTATTAAGTATACTTGATTCATAGAGCTATCTGAATAACTGAACAAGTTATTAAAGAAGCCCACATGACAAACTACCTTAACCAACACCTTAATCGGCGTGGAGTACAGGAAGTACTTAGTTTGGGAAACTAAGGAATAACTCCAAGGTTACTTAGCATAGGAAGTACTTAGTTTGGAAACTAAGGAATAGCTCAAAAGGTTTCTGAGTACAGGAAGTACTTGGCTGTGAAAGCCGGGGAGTAACTCAGAGGGAACACTTGGTTGGGAACCTAGTGTATTTAGGAATCTAGAGAAGATACTTGTAAGGTTACCTCAATTATCTGTCTTAGTGGATTCTAGGTCTGAGAAAGCCGAAGTGGATTAGTTGAAGGATTACGCCACCTTCAGATACCACTATAAAAAGACTTGTGTTATTTATACTTTCTGTAGTTTATTACTTGCTTTATTTATCTTGTAAAGTATTTACACCTATCTTGCTGAGCACGTGCACTTATCACTCAAAAGTCTTCCGCTCTCTGAAATTAAGTATCAGATTTCTTCACAGATATCTGAGAAACTGTGTTTATCGACAAAAGTTTTAAAAGACTATTAATCCCCCCCCCCCCAACCCTCTTGTCTTTTACTTTGCCGTTATCTGGACCAATATATACTTTTATAAATTTTAGGGACTCTTGAGCAAAATTTGACTAAAATTGAGGTAAAACAAGATTTACTTGTCCCTGAGCCGTCCTTGATATTGAGACCATATGATTACATCTACTATATCTAGCTATTACATGTGTTACTACTAAAATTTTCTCTTCTACTTATTCCTTTAACCTCCACGTAGATTGCCACCTTTCTAGTTACTTTCTTGTATATCATCTATAACCATTTGAGAGATATCAAAGATTTTTAGTAGGCATCGTACTTGCAGAAACATAAAGTGGGGTAGAAAATTAACAAGAAAGGTATATTATTTCTTTACTTTGATTCACTTTCTATGCTTATGTTTTAAGTTGATTGTTGTACGTGTGTAACTGGGTTAATTAGCAAGCCTTAGTCAAGCTTGGTTTTGAATTAGTCTCTATGAATTCTTCTAAGGATACTATTGATAAAATAAAAGCAAAAGAAATGGTAAGATTAGATTTCTTAACAAAATTGGATCTCTTCTAATTAAACTTTGTATTTGAAGCGTTAGTAAATGTATACTTGGCGCCCATGTATAGTTACTAATCATTATCTTAATTGTCCACTTTTATATAAACTACTATTTATCATCTATGTACCATAACTTATCTAAGTGGTGACCAATTTCTAATAATTAGAGCATAAGATTTTGGAAATTATTGATAACTAAGATAGAAGTTCATATCTTAAACTGTGTAAATGTTGTCACTAGTTAATAAGTAGTATCATCCTTAAAATAAAGGTTCATGCATCTCTACAATTCAAATAAAGTGTTATTTAGTGCCTTGGATCATGTTTGGTGAATTGTAGAACAAGGAGAACATATACTATAAAGTATTTTATACCTCTGTTAATAGGAAATTAGACTGTAAATTATAGCTGCTAATATTAATTACAATCGTATTAGTGTTAATCATCAATGTCATTACTACTCTCGAGGATATGGTTAAGTAAGAGATAGTCATGAACAAGTCAAAGCCTTGGTAGTATAGGTGATATTAGACTAGTAGATGGTATTAGAAAGTGAGTTACATGTTTTCCGTGTACATGTTTTAGGTGAAGCTAATAAAATTGCTTATATGTATATATATATAGTGACTTGACCATGTATGTCTTTTATGTTGTGATCACGTATATTTACAACCAGGTCCTAGACTTGTCTAACTTGTATTCACAACCACTTGCATGTTACTAATTATGCTCCTACCTGGTCCATATTGGTTGAGCCTAATACTTAGTGCATTGTAAGAGGTATCGTGACATTTACGATTTTTATTGATACTTATAGGTACCGAGCTTGACACGATCGAGTCGACTTAGTAGTCTATGCATAAATACCTACGCACAAGGTGAGGTTTCTTTCATTCTTTCTATGTATCAGTTTGGCATCCGACCCTGGGGAATTTGATTACTTTCACTTGTCCTTAATGCTTGTGCGACACGAGTAAAGTCCTTACCTATTATTCGCTTCTGACTTTGGACCTGAGCCAATTTGTATCAACTTTTTTGTCCCTTGAGCCTTTGCTACTTTGCTTCGTTGCACCCTTGAATCCTCTTCATTTCGTCATTTGACATGAAACCTATTAACCGTTCGATTGATCCTATCGAATTGCCTCTGGTACTTGTGACCTTCCACTAGAAATGAAATATATGATTACAGTTACAACGGATTGGGCCCGGACTGTGGCGAATGGCTATCGGGTGGAATGGACCACCGGTTAAGGTCATCTTTTGAAGATCCTTTCCCAGACGCTGAATGCAACAGGTGGTTGGTGTGTTCCGTGATCTGGTCTAGAATGAACCTCGGCATGCTTGTTCTCTCTATTTTCGGGGTCGCTCCTCGAGGGAAGTCATCAGGTTGTACTTAGGTTCAGGGAGTCATATGGCAGGTTTTAACAGTGATACTCGAAATCGTTTCATTTCAAAGCTATTGTTCCTTTCCTTGTATCACTCGTGTCATTATTGCTTTGTCACTCCACAATTGTTCCATTCTCTCACTTCTTTGTCATTTGTTTATACTCACTAAGTCTTTTGGACTTAACCTCTTTGTTGTCCTCTCTTTGTTCCCCAGGTTGAGTGAGTCGGGTATGTAGGAAGTCGGGTGTTACTAGTAATCGTTACCGTACTGTGAACCTTTGGACCTGTACATAAATAAGCTCAGTGAGTCTGTGAATCACTAGCAATGGTCGACCTAGGTTCGGATGTTGTTTTGACGAAAGCAGCCTTTAAGGTGTTTAAGTCTTGCCTGTGTGTTTCTAGTTTCCAGAACTTTGGGCCTGTAACCTAAACATAAGTTTGATTGTAAATTAGAGTGTGATTTCCCTTTCTATCCATTCCGGGCTATATTCTATTCAGGTTTACTTTTAATGTAGCGTCAACTTTATAGAGTCGAGTGATTCCTAGTCCGGGCATTACATTAACTATGCGTACTATTACAAGACTTATACTCGAAAAATAGTAAAGCTCTGGCAAAGACTCTAGCACAAAGTTGTAATCCATAATCCACGGAGCAACTATAACACTCCGCCATGACTCCGACAAAAGTCGTTATCACTCTTCTTTAAAGTAGTTATAGTTGAGTAGAAGCACAAGAGTTAAGCTAGCAATCCCTTGAAGGCTTATAATGGACAGAGGAAAGAAAGGAAGGAGGAAAGATGACAAGAAGCAACCTGGACATCCAAATCACACCCAACGCATTTTCACTGAACCATGATAAAGCCTAAACAACATATCCATCTGCACATCCAAAACAAACAAAACAAAGCATCATATCCATTTAACACAGCAGGAAATAGACATCCTATACTTGGTGCAACTTAGACAGAAAAAGCCGCACATGTATGTTATGAGAAGGCAATTTAGAAAGTCTTACCAGCAAGGAAGCATAGTGATGTTTACAAGCAACTTCAATATTTACTTGTTCCTATCGAAAAATGAGGCCATTTCGAAGATACCAGATCTTATCCACAACTGCGCAAAATACACCAGCTTTCAAGGAATAGATAATAGACTATTGCTTGGAAGCACAAGAGAAAAGAGCAATATAATAAGAGAAAGTAGTAGTAGGCAAATAGGGTAAATCTACTAAAGAAAACATCTTAGCACATAAAGGGGCAATAACAGAACAAAGACCAAACAAATGATCCCTAGTCTCAGGAACCAGCCTACAAAAAGTACAGAGATTATCAGCCACTAATCCCCAGTTATAGAGTCTACTCTTAACATGAAGTCTATTTAACACTGCAAACTAAACACAAAACGATATTCTTGGAGTTGAAATCTTGTTCCATACTAAACGTGTCCAAGAATCTGGATGAGGTAGAGGACAGAAAATCTGATACAACATTTGGCTCCTCTTATCAACAGGAAAATTTTGAACAGTAGACAAATCCCTCAGCTGCAACAATTCATCTCTAAGCTGTAGCAAAGTCTTCCACCAACCACTAGTACAAGTTTTTGCAGTTACAGTCCAGATGTCATGCCCTTTAAGAACATATGTATGAATCCACTGGTGCCAAAGAGAAATAGGATCACCAAAATCAATCTCAAACAAATACCTACTCATTGAGCTTTTGTTCCAAGCTAACACCTCTTTTATCCCAAGCCCTCCATGATCAAGAGGCTGATAAATACTACTCCAAGCCACAGAACTCTTCCTTCCCTCCACAGTCCCAGACCACAGAAAATTCCTCAAGATTTTCACTAATCTAGCATGAACCCCAGCAGGAAAGACAAACACAAAGGCCCAAAATCTTTCAATGCTCAGGAGAACAGACTTAAGCAAAGTCAAACACCCAACATAACTCAGAAACCTAGAAGACCAAGATTGTACCTTACTTGTAAGCTTATGAATGAGAGGATCATAATCAGCTATCCTCAATTTCCTGGGACTCAAAGGTATCCCAAGATATCTAATAGGGAAGTGACCCTCATGAAAGTTTAGCACCTGTAGCAAAGCCTCCTTATCCGCATCACTGACACCTCCCAGAAAAATAGAACTTTTATCAACATTTATTTGCAAACCAGAAACATCAGAGAAAAGCTGCAAACTAGATTTAATAACTGTGAGAGAGGAGACATCTGCTTTACAAAAAATCATAATATCATCTGCAAATCCGAGCTGGACAAGGTTCAACTTCTTGCATTTAGGATGAAAACTGAACTTAGAGTCAGAGCATGTCCTTTTAAGAATTCTTGTAAGGTAATCCATACACATCACAAACAAATAAGGACTCAATGGATCACCTTTCCGCAAGCCTTGTTTCCCATCCAATAGACCCTCCAGACTACCATTAATCTTGAAAGAGAATCTAGAAGTAGAGACACAAGTCATTACTCTATCAACAAACAACCTGTCAAAACCATAAAGCACAAGAATCTGCTCTAAAAAAGACCAGCTTATGGTGTCATAGGCCTATTGAAGATCAATTTTAAGCAAACACCTTGGAGAGATGTTCTTCTGAGCACATCCTCTAATTAACTCCTGACTTAATAGAATGTTATATTGCATGCTTCTTCCAGGAACAAAAGCACTTTGATTCTCTAACACCAAATGAGGTAAAAGAAGCTGAATTCTATCAGCCAACACCTTAGTGATTATCTTATACACAGTGTTGGAACAAGCAATAGGTCGAAAATCCTTGATGAGCATAGGATGGGGAACTTTGGGCAGCAAGGTAATAGATGTGTTATTAACCTCTCTAGGAAGCCTGCCATTAGAGAAAAATTCATCCACAACAATGTAAACAAGAGGACCAATCAACTGCCAAGTTTTCTTGAAAAAGAAAGAATTGAAACCATCAGGGCCAGGGGCCTTGAAGTTTCCCATTTTAAAAACAACCCCCTTTAACTCCATAAGAGTAAGCTTTCTAGTAAGCAACATATTCATAGCAGCTGAGACAGTATGAGAATTATCAACAAGAGTCTGATCAACTGCAGAAGTATATCTAGTAGTCCCAAAAAGATGAGTGTAGTATTGCACCACATGATCAACAATTAATTGTTGATCAGTAATCCTGTGCCCAGTAGAATCAAGAAGTACCCATATGTTATTACCAGTTCTCCTTTGATTGACAACAGAATGAAAATACTTTGATTTACTATCCCCATCCATAAGACAATTCACCTTAGCTCTTTGAGCAAGGAGAGACATTTGTTTCTGACAAAGTAGAACATAATGATCAAGAGCCTTTTTGCATCGACTTTGCGACGGACAAGCGTGTTGAGATGAATCAATAATCGAGCTGATCCAAGATTTTGCTTTACTCTTGTCCGTCCATCCAGATTTTTATACTTATCACCATTAAGCTTTTTTTAACTCCAACCTTAAAAGTTTGAGAAAAGAGACTAGTCTGAACATTGCACAACCCTGCACAGGCCTAGCAAGACACCGTTCCACCATAGGAAAGAAATCAATATCTTCAACCTAGAAATTTTTAAATTGGAAATTAGCAGCATGAAGAACTTTGGGCTTAAAACAGCAATAGTATGATCAGAAATGCTTTTTGGCAAAAAATCCACAATAGTACCAGGAAAAGCACTCTCCCACAAACCATTCCCAAGCACCCTATCCAACTTGCAGTAAGTGTGGGAGTTGTCCCAAGTAAATACTTGACCCACAAACCTCAAATCATGTAGATCAGTTGCAGAACACAGATCAGTTAACTCAGTAGAAACAATAGTAAGCTGTCCAAAAGGAGTAATTTTCTCACTAGTAGACATGACAACATTGAAATCCCCATAAATCAACCAAGGAAGTCCCATAGTAGAATGAATAGCAATTAAATCCCTCCATAAAGTCTTTCTTTTCTCAACAACATTATGAGCATAAAGAAAGGAAATACAACAGGTATAAAGACCATCTACAGTCACCAGTTTACAATGAACTTGATCGGTTATCAACAAAACATCCACAGAAACCATAGCATCTTTTCAGAAAATGATAATTCTACAGTTCTTATCAAGGTGAAAATTATGAGAAGTCTTCCAGACAGAAGAATCCCATAAAGAAAGAATCCCAGACATATTATCATGCCTAACTCGAGTCTCAAGCACAGCTCCACAACAAATTTTCAAATCCTTCAACTGTTTTTTCAATTCATGTCTCTTGAGAGGACTGTTTAAGCCCCTCATATTTCAAGAAAGAATATTAAAATCAATCATTGGAATTGGGAGGAATCATATCAGCACTCAAAGGAGGAAGAACCCCTTGTCTATTATTCTAAGAGAGTAATGAGACATAACTGGTGGAGGTTGAGCCTGTTTCTTTTTCCTCCTAGACTCCTGGACAACCCAGGGCTGATTAACAATCCCATTACCATCATTCAACTCTATCTCCCCAATTCTCCCAAAGTGACAAGGAGGATTAACAACAGAAGCAAAACTAGCAGACCCATTGACATCAGAAACATGTAGATTATCATTAAGAGAGGGAGGATTAGTCATAGTACCTATAACTGTAGAGGCAGCAACACCAGAACCAACTGAAATATCCAAATGAGATCCAGTAGTACCAGAATCCTCTTGAGAAGAATGACACACAGTAGAAACCAAGATATCAGACTGAGAAGAAATCCCACTATTAGACACCTGCTTTCCCTTAGCCAAAGTAGAGCTAGTAACCACAATAGGATTAGCTTGAACTGGAACCATCACAGTAGAATCAACCTGAGCCAGAGAAGAAGGATGAGTATCTCCCTGTGGTCTCATCACACCATGAGGTTGATCCGTCCGAGGAACCTAAATCCGAGATTTAGTATTCACATTAAGGGCACACCTATTAGGTGTATGACCAAAAGAGGAACACCTTGAACAATGAAAAGGCCTAAACTCAGAATCAACCAGTTGCTTTTTAAGCTCCCCATTAGGCCCCTTAAGCATAATAAAATCCTTCAAAGGCTTTCCAGCATTAACCTCAATAAGTAAACGCGCATAGGAAAGCCTGACACGATCCTTTGTGAGTTTATCCACTCCCTTAGGCTCTCCAATTATACTTGCAATGCGACTAAGAAGACGAGGAGTCCAAAATTGGAGATCCAGCTCTGGAAATTTTACCCAAATAGGCAGGGTCCGGAAACTAGTCACATCAAGTTACATACCAGGTTGCCATTGCCGCAAAAACAGCGGGTAACCACCATTGATAGTCCAATGACCAACATTCAACACAGATTCCATATCTAACTGATTATCAAATTGGAAAACGAAAACTCCTTTATCAGTTAAACTAATAGCAGGCATCACCTTCCAAAGTTTATGCACATAGTGTTCCATCGCATTAAACAGAGGCTTTTGCCCAACAATAACACCGTGTAATGAAAACTTCCACAAATCAATTCCTTCCTGAAGTTCAGCCTCACTATACTCTAAAGTGATAGGATCAGACGGTTCCGTATAGACTAGAGGAACAGAAGAATCATACCTATGATTACCAGTAGCAGAATGACCTAACCGCTAATGCGGAATCTTCACACGCCCAATATCAACCGGAGGAACCAAAAAATTAGGAACTTCAAAGCCATTGACATGTTCAGCATCCCCAATCGAAGTAGCAAGAGCAACAAAATCCTCACCATCATCAGAAAGTCCCATTTCCGAATGAATTGAGACATCATCCATTTCCAACATAGCAAACGAATTCGCCAAAGCTTTCGATCGATTAACAGAACCACCACATGCAGAATTTCCCTTCCTAGTCATTGCACCGATTGAACGCGATCAATCGACGTGAAAAAACCAGAGAAAAGGTGCGGAAAAGCAAAAAAATGGCAGTTACACACACTCAAGGTGCAATCGCCCACACATTAGAGAGAAAAAGCGTTGTTTAGTATCCACCTACAATCATTTTCCTTATAACTTTTCAGTTATGTTCATTGAGCTCTTTAGAATCAAGCTTCCTTAATACTCTTTTCAGTGTATGGGAACTTGTTCTTTACTGACCCAAGTCTTGATGTTGTTCAAGTGAATGAATCTCAGATATCAGTCGCAACTTTATCCTTGGATTCAACTCCTTCACAATATACAATTCTTGTTAAGGATCAGGATTCTTAGAACTTTCGTGCTACTTAGAATTCAAGAGCTTTGGTCGTAATTGTCAGCTAGTGAGTAAGTAGGTAGAAGGCTTGTATGCTTGAATGTAACTTGGTATTCAATGTAGTTCTTGGTGTGTCTTTCAAGCATTCTAAGTGGTGATATTTATAGTTGAAAATCATGCCATTTGAATAGGATCCGTTAGGCATATTGAAATTCAAACTATTGATATCTGAAGATAGTACTGCAGTGAGCCTTGTCTCTTTTCAGATATTTCCTCTTTTGTTCAGACATCTCTGTTTGCTTAATAAATGCAGTGTACTATCTTTTGTCCCGTAGTCTCAACGGTACAATGCAAGCTATCTGAGACTTTGCATCTCCATACACAGTAACCTTTGGGTATCAGATTCCAAAGACACTTAATTTCTTCAAGGTATCTGAGTCAAGGTATATGAGGAAGACATTTCTCCTTAGTCTTCAGCAATCTTGTGCAGTTACTTGATCTTTAATAATGAGCTCCTTCGTGCTGGATGCTTGCTTCTTGGTCTTCTTCAAGGATATAAAAATTACAATCTGAGACTAACATCCTATACAAGATTTCCTAGACTAACATACTCAGTAAGCTTCCTCTTTTACAATGTTCAAGTGAACTAGGAGTACTAGTTACCTTTCTGAACTAAGATAAGTCATTAGGGTTTACTGATCAAAATCTAGACAAATATTCCTAACACAATATTTTATTAAGAGTGCGTGTAGTTCACATGACGACTTAACGAAAAATTGACTAATTCACGCTAATTCTTACTAATTCGGTCAAAATTAACGGTTCTGTTAAGTTTGACTAACGGAGTACCAAAATAGGACAAATACGAAAAATAACGCACCAAAATTGGACAGTCACAACTAAAGGTACCAAAACGATAACTGTCACAACTTAAGATACCAAAAATGAATTTTCCCCAACCCCTTAGCATCAAAATTAAAGGAGAGTGGAGAGTGTACTACACTCTCCATTAGTGAGACTGAGGGTCATATTTTGGGACTTTCGTGCAAATTTTAAAATAATTGATGAGGTTTTATGCAATTGGTCTTTTTTTTTTGTTTTGTATAATAATACTTCCCCCGTTCCAATTTCATCTTCCCGCGGGCCCGGGCACAAAATTTAAGAGAAAATTGAATAAAGTAGGAGAGATGGTGATAAAATAGGAAATAGAGTTAATAAAGTATGACAAATGGTGAAGAAAGTAGGAGAGATATAGTATAAAGTAATATATGGATCATTTAAGGGATGGAAAGATGAAGTTGGGATGGACCAAAATGGAATGTGGAAAGATGAAACTAGGACGGAGGGAGTATCTAATATGGTTTTTTTGATTAATTTCTTATATTCCCTATATTGCTTTATAGTACTCCCTCCGTCCTGGTTTCAATTACCCGCGGGGTCGAACACAAGTTTAATTTAAGAAAAAATTAAATAAAGAAGGAGAGATGGTAATACAGTATAAAAGAGATTGAATAAAGTATGAGAAATAGTGGATAGAGTATGAGATATAGTGAATAAAGTAGGAGAGCGATTTTCCATTAAATAAATGGGTAATTGAATTTGGAACGGACCAAAATGAAATACGGGTAAATGAAACTGGGACGGAGGGAGTACTAGGTAAATATATGGACAACACATTTGTATCTTATTTTATTCGAAATATAAAGTCACAAATTAAACGAAATGGAGAGCGTAAATAATTTTTAAAATTTAATTAAAGTGATTTTATGTACAATAAATTAAAAACAACGTCGCTATTTAACAAATTAAACACAATAAATCAATTAAATATGATGATGAATCAATGGTTACCATTTAGCTAAATTGATTTAAAAGTGGCTATAAATGAGTTAAAGTAAATCAATTATAGTAAGAAAAATTAATTATATCGATTATAATTACAAAAATATAATTTAATATAATATCATTAATTTTAGTTATTTTTATAATTTTTTTTAAATTAAAGTACTAAAAAGTTGCATAAAACACCCTTATTTCTCATAAAGTTGCTTGAAATCCCCTAAAATTGACCCTCTTGGCTCCTGGTATGTGTCATACACTTGCGGGTGTTAGGGGATTTCGTGCAACTATACTATTACTCAGGGGATTTAGTGCAAATTTAATAATTGAGGGGATTTGATGATACTTTTATATAATTAAAGTAGATTTTATGCAGTTTGCTCTAGTGAAATCACAATAACCAAGGCCTGTTGCCACCAAGTACCGCAACCTCGTTATTAAGCGGCCTATACATTTCAAACCAAAAGATCCAGCCAGCTTAAGAGACTTACTCGAGTTTAAGAATTAATATAAATTAATTAGTTTCATATATCTATACAAGTTTAAACGAATAGATATTCTTTCATGCTATTGGAGCCTTATACAACACTTGTCTAGAGTTAGCGTCTTTACATGTCTGCCATATAAAATTCAAATGGAAAACACCTCCTCCAAATAAACAAGGGAGTATCATTTTGTACATCTCCTTTGGTTGGCCAAAGAAAAAAAAAAAAAAGGTTTCGTTCACGGTTTCTTGTAAATTCACTTAAAATTCTTTTATCTCGCAAAAACAAATAACATATCTGATTTTTCACTATTATTTTTAGTCGAATTTCAAGATAAGTTGATCCTAAACTATATGGCCATTTTGTTATCCATTCTACCAATAATATAACCAAATGTTAAATTCATCTTATAATAGTGGCGAAAACAGAATATTTCATTTAGATCAGAGATAGGGATCAGCATATATGCATGATGCAATTAACTAACTAACTACTTGTTTAATAATAACAATCGTAAGATTTGACGCAAGAGCTTAATTAATTACTTGATTTTTTTTATTCGTATTGTTAAACAAAATATCATATCAGATGTGATATATTAAGATGTGTCTCATACAGCTTGGTTGGTCCCACTAGATTACTTACAATGCCTTGTCATCCGTCTTCATTCACATAAACGAGAGAATATACTTATAATAGTTAGACAAAGACCACGTTATAGCCAGATTAATAATTATCAATAATGTCGCACACACAAAGAGCTATCAAACTTGTTTACACTTGATTTATAACGAAGATTTATAGTAATTTAGATACAATCGGACATTGTAATGCTTCTAAGTTTTAAAGAGTTCAACGTGAATGAAAATGCTAATCATATTAATAAATGTAGTACATTTATTTTCGAAAATTCATTTATAATTGTTGAGGGGTAAACCTCGAACACCAACACTACTACTGCAAGTAACCTAATCTAAGATCCACCTCCGACTTGAAGTCTGAGAGAAGGCTTGTCCGAGCAAGAGCACCTGAAATGACTAAGTGGGGGGAGGGGGCTAGAATGGGTTACCCGGATTGCCAAAGTCAATCCGGAAGGAGGCTTTACTCAAAGGAGAGATGATAGCTCTCAATGCAATAGTAATGGGAAAGGTATTATGTCCCAGGAGACTTAGGGATAGTTGCTTTGATCTTGCTTACCTTAAGGTCTTGGACCTTGTGCTATATTTATAGTTATCATGTACTTATGAAGAGGTTCATAAGATGATGCCAAGTGTATGATTCAGATTTGGACAATGCTCCTTTGGCCCATAGCCCAATAGTGAACAGAGTCCAATCTTGCAAAGTGGGCTTGGAGGGTAGTTTGGACCTTTTCCTCCGAGAATCTTTATTCACTTTGTTGGGTCCGTGTTAGTCCCTCGGACGGATCTCGCTTGGTTGATCGCCCTGGGTAACTCTGGATGTCCGAGCCAAGAGTCTCGGAAGTATCTCGATGGTTACATTATATACGTTTGGTCTTAATGTAATGGTGGCGTCGAGATTCTCTCGTCCGTTAGTTAAACATCTCTGTCTTGTCATGGTCAGGTTTGGAAGTCCTTTCCTTAGCCAGCTCGGACTAGCTGTGGAGATGTAGTGACTTCAGCGTACTGGTCGATTCACTTTGGTCGGACCATGTGAGGTCGGACCAGTACTGAATTGGCTAGTTAAGTCGTGATGCGCTTTAGGACACGCTCTATGGCGCCCTTAACGGATTGGACACATTTCCGTGTCAACATATGTCCCCCCAGTTTCGAAGTATCTTAGTAGAAGATA
Organism: Plantago major; assembly: GCA_026545765.1. Lineage (NCBI taxonomy): Eukaryota > Viridiplantae > Streptophyta > Magnoliopsida > Lamiales > Plantaginaceae > Plantago > Plantago major. The sequence continues at coordinate 42,959,565 of CM048840.1, forward strand.
GTTGGTAACTATGAGGGAGGGATCAGTCGTGTCTGTAGAGCGTGTCCGAATCGTTAGTTAAAAGAAAAAGGAAGAAAATCCTTTTTGTCGGGTTCCGTCGTCCGTGTCCTCAAGGATTCAATATATCTTTCCCCGTTTCCGCTCTGATCGAGTTATCACATAGCCGGGACCGTAGAGGAAAAATATTTTATCCGAGATATATGGGTCCGGTATGGTTAGGATCTCACGTAGCCCTCGGAAGCCGCCCATTGGGCGATTGTTGAATTGGTCCTCCCGTAAGCCAAGAGGTCCAATAGGTTGTCCGCTCGCCCACGGAGAAAGATTCAGTCAAGGGCGTGACTGTTGGATCGTGACGACATCAACGGTTGGGGTTCCCATCCGATTGATGTGGACGTCTGTCGAGCATTAAATGCGTCTTGTGACCATCCACTGACGGCTGACCAACCTCGATTGGAGAGGACCAACGGCTGGGATTCAAATCCAAGCGATGTGACTCTTGTCTATCCCGAAATTGCCCTTATAAATAGTCAGCCCATCAGTCACTTTCACACTTTAGCAATCTTGAAATTTAGAGCAATCGCAAAGCAATCCGAGCGTTTGAAGACACATCTGAGCAAGCAAGAGTCGCAAAATTTGAAGGTTTCTTCTTTGAATCCGATTCTCGAGAAGCAAGAAGGCTTAGTCGTCCGTTCAAACTTATCAAATCAACTTTATCAAGTACGTACATCTTCATTTTTGCTGAGTTGTCTTCTTTTCACGATATGCTTATTTCGTGCTCATATGTTTTTGCCTTGCTCGGATATGAAATTGTCGAGTCTGTTCTTGCCGATATTGCGTGTGATAGGCTTTAGCAACGCTCTTAGTTGAAACAATTTCTCCTCCGTACTATCGAATGCCAATTTATTGCCAGTATCTTGTTGATGCATCTCATGTGTATGCCAATTGTAACCAAAATTTGATTATGCATGCTTATTTGGTAATGTGTTGGTGCCAATCGGCACACAATCTTGCGTAAATTTGCCCCGCTCAGCGTGCTGGGTAAGGTAGGTGATAGTGCCAACGGCGCGTTAAGTAGAAATCCGTAGGCTTTCTTTGACTTAAGAAATTACCTAAACGAACTCTCGGACAATCAACACCATCATTCCTGACTTGTTTCCTTCTGCCCTAGGATGTCCGGGAGCGATAGTCAGAACCAGCACGAGGCCCCAGGTTACAATGACGCAGTAGATTTAGGGACCGGGTCCGCGGATCTGACCTTGTCCGCGAGAGATTTTGTAGTTGTGGAGCTTGGGTCGTCCAGAGATTCTGATGCTGGCCACGGAGTTCGCGGTGCGACAGAAGCGCAGGCCAGCGTTTCAGCAGACCGGGGTGACCTTGCTAGGACTAGGTCGTTAGTCCAATCTCGGACCATAGGTGGCATCGGGACATCCTGGGATCCGAGCGAATCATGGAGCGGGAAGGCGACAGCGGTCGGGAGGCTGATGAAGTCGAGATGTTCGAGGCTGGGGTGGAGGACCGTGTTGTAGCGGAAACGGGTCCGTCCAACCCAGGCACATCCGGGAGACCCGAAGGTGTCATCGAGGAGGAAGAAGATGGTGAGGAAGAGGAAGAAGAAGGAGAAGGATCTCCTGTCGCTCGTCCCCCTAGACGATCCAGTCGGCGGATTGCACTACACCCTGCTGCGCCCGTTCAATCAAGTCTTCCATTAATTGAAGGTCGTGGTGCCAAGGCGACAAGGATCAAATTTCCTCGTCCCGCATCCGCAGTAGTGATAGCAGACGAGTTCAGAGAGCTAAACGTGGACGGGCTTCTTCCTACCTGTCCATCGAGGGTCAAACCTGAGGAGACTCCGGAATGGAAGCGAAAATGGGAGATCCCTGACTCCGTAGAAATAATGATCCCTGAACCCGGGCATGCATTCTATAACCCTCCCGCTGGATATATGTGCGTGCATGAGGTGGCCTTCTCCTGCGGATGGAAGATCCCTATTGCCACAGAACTGAAAAACATTCTGAACCATATTGGTATAGGTCTGAGTCAGGTTATCCCCAAGTCCCTGGGTAACCTTATTTGCTTTGTAGTTTTTTGTAAGAAGAGAGGGCATCCCGTAAATTTTGAGAACTTTAGGCAGCTCTTCCACGTCTCGTTCAGTCCGGGGAACCCACTATTCTATACTTTCATGAATAGGAAACCTTACAATTTTATCTCGGACTCCATTTCGTCGCTCGGATCGAAGTGGTGGGATAGGTACATTTTTGTACGGATGGCTTTGAAGCCAGGGATGATTGAGAGACAGAGGGAACAATGGGGGCTGCCCACAAAATTCCTTAGAGAGAGCATCCCGGATTGGCGTCCCCTTCCGAAGAATGTGGCTCCGTGGGTGGCGGCAATCCACAAGAAGCATGACCCACCTACTTATCCGTTTCACGGATTAATCTGTCAGCCACTTCCCTACATGTGCGGACTAACAGGTGCAGTAGATGTAGGAGGGAAGACGGACTTTAGTAAGGATTCGTTGACTTGAAACTTGGAATTCTTTCTTCTTCAATATACTCTATTTTGATTACGTATTTCCGTAATTCTGATAATTCTTCTTTAACCCGTCTGTATCTAACGCCTCTGGTTTATTGTGTAGCTTATTGGTTCGACTATATCATGTCGACACTCCGCGAGAAGAAGAAGTTGCAGAGAGAGCAGCAAGCCATGGAGGTCGCCGCTGGTCAGAGGACCAGAATCATCAACACTTCCGCGGGTCTTCCCATGCCAGATCCGAAGAATGCCGCGGTTTTTGCTGCGGAGGAGGAAAGGCGGAACAAGGCTGGAGAGGATTCTCAGGCCTTGGCGGTGCCCGACAAGGGCAAAGCCCCCGTCACTCGGAGCGCCACCGCTTCGAGGTCCCAGGCTTCCGCTGCTGCTGCACCGCAACGGGAGGTGTTGATGCGGGATGCCATTACCTCGGGACACAAGAGAGGAGCAACTTCGGAGGCTCCTCCCGCAGCAAAGAGACAGCAATTGTCCGCTGTTCTTCCTGTTGACCAAGCTGCTCTTGACAAGGAGTACGAATGCTTATGGACTCCCTGAGGTTGAGCGGGTCGGAGGGCTGGATGGGCTATACCAACGGGTAAGTATTCTTTGGATGCTCTCCTTGGTTTTTTCTTAGTATGACAAAAGTGCAACTTATATTCTTACGGACTTCTCGCAGCTCGGCTGTTTCGTCAGGGCCATGCAATGGAAGGCCGCTGAATGCGCTACCATTGAGGAGGACCTCCACAAGGCTGTGGCCACTTCCGCGGATGAGGCGGAGAAGGCGAAGCAATTGGAGATGCGGCTGAAAGAGCAAGAAGTGAAGTTCCATAAGTCAAGGCCACCGGAAGAAATTAAGGCGGACCTCATGGCAGAGAACTTTGTCGACAAGTCGATGAAGGCTTTTCTGGATTCCAAGGATATACTGCTCGGAGGCCTCCAGTATGCCCGTCTTCAAGCTGGTCGTGACTTCATGGAGTCCGACTCCTTCAAGTTCGACGGCGGACAAATCCGATGCTTCCCGCCTGGATGGGTTCCTGTCCGCTATCGGACAACTGCAGTCCAAGGGACTACTTCCTCCGGACTTTAACTGGAAGGTGGAAGGGTTAATCCCTTCTGCGGATGCTAATGGCGTGGAAGTCCTAGATGCGGTCTCGGATGAGCAGCGTCAAGGCGAAGTTTGCGAACTCGTCACTGAGGAAGGTGAGATCGAGATCCGAAATGGCGGTCCCTTCCTCCCGATATGGGTCCCGGATGCTCTCCGAAAGGTATGCTTTGTACCTTTCGACAATTACCGGGCTTTCCTGAAGAAGTGGTTCTCCCTGCCTTGCCGGGTCGTTGGCCTTCCCGCGGATTTCAACTTGTTCAATGTTGTTGAATCCCTTGCTGCACAAGCCACCTCCAACATGCCCCCTGTCGATCCGCCTCAAACTGGTGAAGCTGGTCCGAGCCAAGCTGGGCCTCAATGAGAAGTCCGGGGTATTCCCCGTTGAAATTCTGTATTTGCTGAATCTTTCTGTTGGATTTGCATCTTTTGATAACTCGGAATGTCATTACATACTATAACAATGTTTCGCATTTCATCCGAGGAGTTGAACCTCCTATGCTTCCGAACTATTACTTGCTCTCTTCTTTGTTCCTTTTTATCTGTTGTTCATAAGCTGAGTTATTATAAATTACCCATCTCTTAAGAGCACGGACCGCTATAGATGGCATCCGATGTAGAAATCAAACCCTCATCTTTCCGATAATCGGATTGTTCGCCCCTTGGGATGTCTAATTCTTCTAGAAGGAGGAAGGTGAAACAGTGAAATAGTCATTATGACTTTGTCCTTTCATCTCCCCCGTCGTCGGATTATCGACACGTGGCGAGATCTTGAGGACCCGTCGCAACTATAAATAAGGGTGTGGTAATTCTTCCCTTTTTCACTGTTGTACCCTTCTTCGCTTTGTGTTTTGTTTCACTGACTATAGCCATCCACAAAAGCCGGAGTTCTCCAGGATGTCGGAATCTGAAGACGAGGAATATCAGCACTGGGTAAATTGTGCTTGTGGGCACATGCATCCACCAATTTACCCGGGTACGGGGACCGCAGATGACCCGATCCTCCTTGATTTTGAAGGCGATCAACCTCTATGTCCGGGAGTAGCTAGGAGGCGAGCCGAGGAAGAGAGGGAGCGGACGCTACAGCTGATCCGTAGGAGGATCCGTATGCAGCAGCAAGCTCTTCAGGGCCGAGGTGGGGGCTCGGAGTCCCAAGGCTCGACTTCCGGAGTCTGGTGAAGGAACGAGGCGGGGTATGCCCCGTGGATGCATGTACTTATCCTTGGATCTTTCCAGATTGTACTTCTGTTATGTAAATGTTCGGATAATTTTGTTTATAAAATTCGAACTATTTTTCCTCGGATGGGATCTCCATCTTTTCCTTGTGCAGACATCGTCGGATGATATTGACGCACATATTTTTGTAAAATGACTAAGAAACTCGGACGTAATTGATGGGCTTGTTTAGGCTCAATTGGATAAACCTGTCTGGCCCAATACTGTTCGACCCAAATGAATAGTTTAAGCCCATTGTCGACGTCGAAGTTCTGATGTGTCGGACGCCTATTGGTTCGTTACTTCTATAAATACTGCGGATCCCTCTTGGCCTTGGTCGTGCAAATCCAACTTCCACTTTCCAAATCTACTCAATAGCAAGAGGACGATCTCTTGAATAGTTTCCTTCGATTTCGGCCCACTCTCAAGTCGGCGTTCATCCCGAGCTTGAGAGTGGCGTGGTCTAGAGGGGAAAATTGTGAGGATCGCCATCAAAGGCTTAGATCTCGGTTTAAATGTATATCCGTCCGTCTCCTTTGCTTTCTTCCAACCCCACTTTAGTGGTTCAAATCTCTCTTATATTGGAAATGGTTTCCGAATTTCAGGAGAGTTTGAGTCTCTAAAGCCGGTGAGGCGGAAATCTCTTCTTGTCTGCACTTTGTTTTCCCCGGACACAGGACTTGCATTGCCATGTTTTGGTGGTATCCTGAAGGATTCCAGCACGTTTAACCATTCTCTTGTGTGCAGGTAGATCGAGTTCCTGGCCTCCGCGGAAATCAAACTTGCCGCTTGACACGGAAGAAGTTTTTCCCGGTGGGGGAACGATCTTTGCTGGGAGATGACGTATCTCCAGAGACGTTTTCGCATTTTCAGATTATGTCCGTAAGTCCGGATAATCGATCCGGGATTGTAAATTGTACAGACAAGATTATGTATAATCCGTCTTTGTATGAATGAAATCTCCTGCTTTCGTTGTTGTTAAACGAACGGTAAATCTCAGATGCGTAAATAAAAAAATCACAAATCGAAAGATAGAGGTTGTATTGATTTGCCGGAAATTCAATTACAACTTGCGGGCTCTATGGCCAAAGGCAAAAGGACCAAAAAGAAACAGAACTGACGGAGTTCCGTGTAACAAGTAGTTGAAATTGAGATGATCAATCGACATGATGGAGATCCGCACAGTTATCTTTACGCATAGAACTTCTGAAGGTTTCTAGCATTCCACGGACGCTTGAGGGGATGTCCGTTCTCATCTTCTAATTCATAACTCCCATTCACCCGTGCCCCGACAATCTTGTAGGGTCCTTCCCACTTGGGCTTGAGTTTCCCGATATTGTTCAAAATGTCGGCTCGTCGAAGCACCAGGTCCCCGACTTGCAAGTTAGCCGCATTTAATGTTCCTTATAGGTTCGGGCAGCATTGCTCGATACCTAAGGATATTCGCCATTACTCGCACCTTTTTTGTTCAAGCATGTCCAGGTCGAATATCCGAGCTTCTTGGTTTGCTTTGTCTTCGAACTCTCGGATTCTCAAAGTCTCTACAGCAATCTCGGATGGTATGACTGCCTCTGAACCATATACCAAGGAGAATGGAGTTTCTTTGGTCGCAGTCCGTGCAGTTGTGCGATGCGCCCACAGCACGCCTTCCAGGTTGTCCGCCCAGCTTTCTTGCGAAGTTCTCAAACGCTTTTCCAGGATTTTGACTATTGTCTTGTTTGTGGATTCAGCCTGACCATTGGCTTGTGGGTATCCGACGGATGTGAAACGTTGTTCGATTTTGAAGGACGTCAGCCATTCCTTGAGCCTATGTCCTGAGAACTGGGCACCATTATCCGAGACTAGGACTCTTGGTAGGCCGAAGCGGCAAATGATATTCTTCCAAATGAAGGTCCGCAGTCGACTTTCCGTGATGGTCGCTACAGCCTCCGCTTCTACCCACTTGGTAAAATATTCTACCGCCACAATGAGAAATTTTTTATGTTGGGTTCCCCTCGGGAATGGTCCGACAATATCGATACCCCACTGATCGAACGGATACGCTATGATTGCCGGAATCATAGGGTTCGTCGGGCGATGTGGGATGTTTGCGTAATATTGGCAATCCTGACATCTCCGGGCGTGGTCGGCGGAATCTTTACCGATGGTAGGCCAATAGTAGCCTTGTCGTATGATTTTCTGGGCGAGAGTCCTCCCCCCGGAATGACTCCCACAGCTTCCGTTGTGTATCTCTTCCAGCATGGTCTGTGCTTCTTGTGGGTTCAAGCATCTCAGGTGAGTCCCGGAAAAAGATCTCTTGTACAAATCATCACCCATTATAAAATATCTATTTGCTCGGCATTGCACACTCCTTGATTCTTTCGGATCGACTGGCAAAGATCCGTCCTTGAGATAGTTAAAAATGTCAGTCATCCAGTTTCTTCCTGTGTCAAGTATCATGACCGCTGAACTGGGACTCATGACGGATGAGTCAGTAATGGTGAGTAGAATTACTCTCCTTGTGTCCAAAGTCATGCAGATCGTATTTTGCCAAGGCATCACTCTTTCGCTCCAAACTCACAAACTTTTCCAAGGTGAATTCTCAAGTGGCCTCATTCTTGAGTAGCTCAAGATACTTGATCATCGAAGGACCTTTTGTGGCAAAACTTCCTGAAAATTGGGCCTCGACGAGCTGTGAGTCCGTGTAAGCTTTGACCTTCCGGGCTTGGAGTGACTTGGCTAGACGCAGCCCCACTAAAAGTGCCTCATACTCAGCCTCATTATTGGTAACTTTGAAATCCAAGGAAATCGCATAGTCGAGTTCCGCGCCATCTGGGCTCTTAAGGTAGATTCCAATTCCTCCCACTCTTCCAGTGGAAGAACCATCCACTTCCAATGTCCAGATATCGGAAGGATGTTTTTTGGTTTGGAGATCTCCTGCGAGCTGCTGAGGTTCCGCTCCTGGTTCATCCCCTCCCGTGATTTCCGTTCTGATGTTGTCCGCACTGGGGTTTCTGGGAACATCACCAAGTAGAAACATTTGGTTGACCCGAGTTTCCCCATCTGACAAAGGAAAGGGCCGATTGATGAACTGGGCTTCCTCGAGGTTTTCCGGGTTGAACTTTGGCGGAACTGGCTTTCGGACAATATGCTTGGTGATTAAGCACTCGAGCACCTGCTTGTCAGGGACTTTCTCTGAATCCTTCTCTGGATAATCCGCTAAGAAGTCGGCGAGGACTTGAGCCTTTTTGGCTGACGGAGCCTGGTAGCAAATGTCGTATTCACTTAGCTCGATCGCCCACTTAGAGAGTCGTCCTGATTGGTCGGGCTTTCCTAGGACCTGTTTCAAAGGTTCCGCAGTTAGTACCACTATTTTGTGAGACTTAAAATAAGGTTTTAACCGTCTGGCGGTATAAACCAAGGCGTATGCGAGTTTCTCGATCTTAACGTATCTTGTCTCCGCCCCAGCAAGGGCTTTGCTAAGATAGTAAATCGGCAAATGCTCGTTAGCCTGAATCCGTACTAATACGGAGCTCATTGCCTCTTCCGTGATTGCTAGGTAGAGGTAGAGCGGTTCTCCTTCGACGGGCTTGGAGAGCAGTGGAGGGGAATGGAGGTACTCTTTCAGTTTCTCGAAAGCCTCAGAACATTCCGCGGTCCACACAAAGTTCTCTCCTTTCCGGAGGATTTTGAAGAACGGAAGATTCTTCTCCGCTGATCGGGAAATGAAACGACTTAAGGACATTAGACGCCCAATAAGCTGTTGTACCTCGTTTAGGTTCTTCGGATGGGGCAAATCTAGGATTGCCTTGATCTTCTCGGGGTTTGCACTTATCCCTCTTTCTGTGACCATGTATCCTGTAATTTCCTCCTTTCACCCCGAACGTACACTTTTCGGGGTTCAACTTCATACCATACTTCCGAAGAATGGAAAAGCAATTGTTGAGATGCTCAATATGCCCTTCCTCAGTCTTACTTTTAACAAGCATATCATCTACGTAGACTTCCATAGTCTTGCCCAACTCTGCCTTGAACATTTTATTCACCAACCGCTGGTATGTAGCTCCCGCGTTCTTCAACCCGAATGGCATCACCTTGAAACAAGATACCCTCCCCGCCAAGAAGGTCAATTTTCTTGATGTCGTCCTTGGCCATCCGGATTTGATAGAAGCCCTGGTATGCGTCCATGAAGCTTAGGAGCGCACATCCCGCGGTAGAATCTACCAACTGGTCTATGCGAGATAGGGGATAAGGATCCTTTGGGCAAAACTTGTTGAGCCTTGTGAAGTCGTTGCACATCCTCCACTTTCCAGGGGCCTTCTCGACGAGTACCACGTTACAGACCCAGTCCGAGTACCTAACTTCTTCAATGTGCCCAGCTTTCAAGAGCCGGTCCACTTCCGTAGATATGATTGCGTCCTTGACTGGGCCAAAGTCTTTCCTCTTCTGTCGGATATATTTGCTCGAGGGATCCATGTTCAGACGGTGAACAGTGATTCTCGGGTCTATTCCCTTCAAATCATCAGTATTCCAAGCAAATACGTCCCTGTTGTATCGGAGACAAGCAATAAGTTTCATCTCCACTTCTGTGCTCATCTCTGTTCCGATTCTAGTCTTCTTATCCGGGCTTCCAACAACAATCTCGATTTCCTTGAGAGTTTCGTGAGGCTCGATCCGCGCCTGGGAATTTCTCCTTCGCTTCCTAGCCCTATCATGGATTCTCCTGTTGTTTAGGAGAACAACTCTCGGATCGGAGGTCACCGTGACTGCCAAAACGGGGGCAGATGCCCTTCTTGTGGACATAATGTAACACTCCCAAGCTTCTCGGATATTTCCTACCTCTTCTCCTACTCCAAAGGGGGTAGGAAATTTCATTCTGTTGTGTAAGGTGGATGAAATAGCCCGGAATTGATTGAGTCCTGGGCGCCCAAAGATGGCGTTATAGTCGAAGGTCCGATCAACCACGACAAATCGGACCGACTGTGTTACCCTGGCCGGGAAGGTTCCGAGTGAAACGTGCAACGTAACACTTCCTAGTGGTCGAACAGTTCCTCCTCCAAACCCTAGTATAGAGGTGTGAATTCTGTCGTAGCGGATTCTTCCCAACTCCATCTGATCTAGTGTCCTCTTAGAGATGATATTCGAAGAACTCCCGGTATCCACCAGAATTTTGTTCACTCGATAAGTCGCGATGGTCAACGAAACTACAAGAGGAACGTCCGGGTCGTCAATCTCCTCGCCTCCTGCCAGGGAGGGAATTTCGCTATCGTCGAAAGATATTGCATTTGTTCCTTGAATCGGGGCACCGTGACGCCTGTTATTGTTCAAGGTTTTGGGCGGTCCGCCTCAGATTCCTTCTATCTCCTCCAGAGGGTCCGCTGCGATAGTGTTGATCACTCCATTGCGGAGGGTTCTACATTTCCTCGCCACCAGATCCAGACGGTGTCCTCCCTCGTGGGCGTATAACCCACCGCGGAGGTGGCAAAGATAGTGGGCGAGGTGGTGGTCGCCAGCGTTATCCTCCTCCTCCGCTCCGCTCTATCGTGCTGGAGGGCTCGTCCGCATATATGTGCTCCTTCAACTTGCCTTCTCTCACCGTGTTCGACTGCTTTTTTAATCGATACTGCCGCTCCTACGGCTCGCTTGTGAAATTTGCAGATCCTTCGCATTGCTTTCCGATTGTGGGATGGCTTTGGCCATTGGACGCCCAACTTTTTCTCAATAGTGGCCAAGATGTCGGATCTCGGCTTATTGAGGCGCGTGTAGTCCGCGAATCTCTGGCGGACTCCTCTCCTAAAATGCCTTTGTCTCTGATCTTTCTTCGGTCGAACTTCCCCGCATTGCTCTTGTTTTTGGTTCCTTCCCTTCTTCGATCCTGCTCGGACTGGTACGTTCCTTCGGTATTCTTCTCCGTACATCACCTCCTCACAGATGTCATCCAAGTGCTTTTCGCTCCTCACTTTCTGACTAGAGAGCTTCCTCCGCAGCTCGGAGTTGTAAGTATTAGCGTACAGGTGACGGACCCGTTCTTTAATACTATGGGGCTCCACTCGGAGTACTTCCGTATTGAAGCGATCTAGGAAAGTTCGAAGATCTTCCTGTTCCCTTTGGATGACTTCAGCCAGGTGCTCTACAGTACGTTTTCTTCTTTTTGATTTTCCGAATCGTGCTAAGAATTTTGAAGACAGATCTGCATACGACCTTATTGACTTGTTTGGCAAAGCGGTGTACCAATCCATAGCCGTGCCGAAGAGGGTGGATGAGAACGTAAGGGCTTTAGTATTGTCACTCAGCCCCTTGGAATCCATCTTGCTGTTGTACCTTGTCAGGTGACCCACGGGACAAGTATCCCCATAGTAGTATTCCAAGTTCGGAATCACTTGGTCCGAGTTTCTATTTCTTTCCTTTTCCCTCATGATATCATCACACAGAGGGTTTGGTGCACTTGTAGTGATCTGCTCGTGGTCTTTTACCAGACGTCCGAGGTTCAGGATTTGGGTTTCCAAAGCTTTTTGTCACGTAAATTTCATCACCGTCATGACCTCTCTGTCTGTGGATGGATCGCGACATCCATGCGGAGTTCGCTCAGCCGACAACCGGAATGGTTTCGCTACATGATCCTCGCTCCTCATGGGAGCTTGTCGCGACCTCTGGCCGTTACCTCCTTCTTGGTACTCTCTCCTCCCATTCGGGCTTCTTCGCCCGAACTTGCAAAAAGAGGCCGTCGGTCTAGAAGATTTCGCAAATCCTCATGGTGCGCCGATCTCCCAACCTCTCATTGGATCGGACGCCGCCTGCTTTGACAAGGCGGGCGCTTGAACCGGAGTAACCACCGGCGAGTGGCTTGCGAGGATGGGCATTGTTAGACTAGGCATCCTTGGATAATCGTGAGCAACCTATCAAACCGAAGTTTCCTTAGTCCGAGGTCGCCAGGCGACAACGCGACCATCGGCATCGTAAATCGCTGACTGTGGTAGGGCCTTGAGCTTCTGCCGGAGAAGTTCGTGCTACCCCTTCTCCATGGTCCGTAAGCACGATATTCACAGGGACGCTTTGGCCTCCTCTAAGCGGGGCGTCTCTTTCCTCATCCGAGGATGGCCGGCGTCCGCCACGCTCGGATATCTCCTTCCAAATTCCTTCCAGCATACGCCCTTCGTCCCCGAGTGGGCGGACGTCCTCGTGGGCGTGGTGGTGGTGTTCCCACGCCTGCAGCACTAGTCCGGACTGTTCGTCTCGTTCTAGCCATCAGCACAACACAAACACAGATCTTTTTGTAAAGTTTCCCACATACGGCGTCAAAATGTTGAGGGGTAAACCTCGAACACCAACACTACTACTGCAAGTAACCTAATCTAAGATCCACCTCCGACTTGAAGTCCGAGAGAAGGCTTGTCCGAGCAAGAGCACCTGAAAGGACTAAGTGGGGGGGGGGGGGTTAGAATGGGTGACCCGGATTGCCAAAGTCAATCCGAAAGGAGGCTTTACTCAAAGGAGAAATGATAGCTCTCAATGCAATAGTAATGGGAAAGGTATTATGTCCCAGGAGACTTAGGGATAGTTGCTTTGATCTTGCTTACCTTAAGGTCTTGGACCTTGTGCTATATTTATAGTTATCATGTACTTATGAAGAGGTTCATAAGATGATGCCAAGTGTATGATTCAGATTTGGACACCAATGCTCCCTTTGGCCCATAGCCCAATAGTGAATGAGTCCAATACCGCAAAGTGGGCTTGGGAGGGTAGTTGGACCTTTTCCTCCGAGAGTACTTCACTGTTGGTCCGTGTTAGTCCCTCGGAGATCATGCTTGGTTGATCGCCGCTTGGTAACTCTGGATGTCCGAGCCAAGAGTCTCACTAAGTATCTCAAATGGTTCATATATACGTTTGGTCTTAATGTAATGGTGGCGTCCGAGATTCTCTCGTACGGTCCGTTAGGCATCTCTGTACTGTCATGGTCAGGTTTAGAAGTCCTTTCCTTAGCCAGCTCGGACTAGCTGTGGAGATGTAGTGACTTCAGCGTACTGGTCGATTCACTTTGGTCGGACCAAGATCAATTGGCTAGTTAAGCGTGATGCTTTTGGTGACACGCCTACTACGCCTTAATTGGACACATTTCCGTGTCAACAATAATAACTCTGAAATTAAACGTACTTGCATGTCTAATGCAATATAGGAACAAACGAGCCACATAAAAGTTTCATAGTGCTTGCATGATTTAGAAAAGTTAATTTACACATCCCATATACTCTATATGATCCCAACTTAAAACCTGATTCTGCTTACCGTCTTGCATAAATTTCTTCTTTTAAATTGAAAACCACCGTCTTGCATAAATTGTGCCTGGCAAAATCACTTTATTTTAGATTCCATATGTATACCTACTTTGTTATTTGATTATTGGTAAAGGATAACATACCATGCTCAAGGGTCCGCCCCTCAGGCGGTAGTCGGGGGTGCCCCTAAAAAGCTAAGTCACCTAAAAAAAAGTTAATTAGGTTTACATATTTTACGATGGGTGACTAACTAAAAAGTTTTCGGGCTCGTGTATAAGTGAAGGTAAAAATGTGCAGGAAATGAAAAATGACATGTGTTGAGACAAATGGTATCAACATATCACCAGAAAGTTTTGCCATTAGTATCGCTCACATGTAAATAGTTAAAAAAAAAAAAAAATCTAAAAGGTTCATACTTCAAATAACTTTTGAACCGTTACATTTTTAAATGGAATATATTTCGAATACAATTTTAGTATAAATAATTTTAATAATGTGTAGAAACTTCTTATTTTGTTTACAAATCTATCATTACTTGGGCCATTTCGAAAATTATGCACATCCCTCAAAACTTTGGGCCAGCCCCCTTTTCACTAAAACTCAACGAAAACTCCCAACTAAAGTAATCCAGTAGAATGGAAAAATATGTAACACCAATGAAATCTTATTTCCCTTTTCCAGTTTGAGAAAATATAACTTATTGGATAAGTATTCTAACAAACGATCTTTAAATAAATTATCTGGAGACGGACCTATATTGTTAAGAAAATTATTAATGTTATTAATTAAAACACTTATATTTTCAACATTGATGTTTTTTCATATTATAGCAAGACTTGTTTCGTTAACAACATAAACGTTTTGATTAATAACATAAATAATTTTATTGATAACATAAGTCGTTTCTACATAAGTTATCTAGAATACCGTCTCCCAATGAGACTTTGTTTACCCTACTTACATATTCATGAAATGAAACGTAATACTTGGTTTCCAAGTTTGGTCTATAGTCAACACTTTAACATAAATTACATAAAATAGCATTACAATTTACAAAATCAAGAAAAAGGCACCTCCAAAATCATTATATAAGTCAACTCTTGTCTATAATTCACTCCTAGCTAACTCCAAAGCAAAACAAACAAAAATGTCTTCTTCTTCATCTTCAGAAACTATTCCTCTCAACAACAAAAAACAACTCACCACCACCAGCTTCCGGTGGAATCTCCGCCGTAAAAGGCACCGTCTCCCGTCAATCCAGCTGGGCAAGAAGAAGGCCAGCCGTCTGGTTCGGCTTTGCCGGAAAGCGAAGCTGAAATGGTTGAGGCTGAAATACTTGTGTATGTTGAAGAAATTGAAGAAATATTATGACTCCATTTTAAGTGATTTAAGGTTGGAAAACACAACTCCAGATGAACATTTTCACCACAGGATGCTTATGGAGGCTTCTTTTGCGGTTCCGATTATGGGGGTTGGTTTTATGAGCCTTTAGTTTTTTTTATTTAATAACTAGCTACATTTTAATTAATTTTCATACCTATCAATCTATGAACATTTTCCTTCTTTCTCCGATTTCTCGAGAACATGTAATGTTCATGAATGTAATTGTTAAAAGGGAAATGTAGCATTCGATCATAAATTGACTTTATGGTTAATTTCCATCAAATTTTCTTCAGTTTCAACTTTCAAGTAACATCGATGATATATCACGATTAATACATTTGGTTCGAATTTAATTTGCTCTGATCTCTGATGCAGTATCTGACCTATATAATCTAAAGAAAATGTACCCAAATGAAAAGAAGAAAATTTTCTAATTGTTTTTTTTTTTTTTTTATGTAAGGAGTTTAGATTAAAAGATTAATAAAGCATGTAATATCCAAATTAAAATTAGTGAAATTTATTTTGAGATAGACAAAGTAATTAATAAATAAAATAATGAAAAATGGGTAAAAAGCATAGTACTCTAGTATTTAATTATTTGTCACTATTACAATACAAAATTATAAATGTTTTTGTATATTTGCTATGTAGGTTGTAAGAGTAAAGAATTGGGGTAGTAGCGTGGGCGGGTACAGGCGGTATTAACGAAAAATCAAACCGACCCACCTGTGACGGGTGATTATAATTATAAACCGAGGCGAGTAGAATATTTTTCCAACCCGCGGCGGTTCGGGTGATAAAAATGGCGGATGGGTGGCGGGCGGATTGACGGTTGAATATAGATAAAAATGTATGTAGTAAAAATTTGCAACTTGCGTAGAAGTAGATGTGCAAGCCAAAAAAATCAGCAACAAGGAGCATTTTTTGAACAATGAGAGTAGGGATTCTTTTGAAGTAATTATTCTTGGTTACTTCATTTTAAAGATTTTCACGCAGTAAAGAATGAAATGTTGACCCAAGTAGTTGTCAACTTGTGTTATTTTACTTGAATACATAACATAAGCAAAGAAGGACGAATGATGAGTGCAAAAATGAAGACGAAAGAGTGCTTAAAGAGGAGTTATAGCCGGGTGGATCGCCTAAGACTTAAATTCACAAACACACACACACACACACATACATACATACATACATACATACATAAGGCGGGTGGGTCGCGGGTTACACCCATCCAACCCACCACCCACCCACCAATGACGGGTTAAAAAAAATTTAACCCACCAAATTTTTTATAAAAAAAATGAAAGGGTGAATTTCTTATAGTCCCCCTTATAAAGTTCGTAATAACAGATTAGTCCCTCACATTTGAACAATAACAGTTTGGTCCAAAATGTAATTTCGGCGTTGACCATCCAGAAAATGAATTTCCACGTGGATAAAGGAGCAGTGACATGGAAAATGTTGGTTTTGGCAGGAGGGACTATTAGGTTATTGAAGAAAAAAGAAAAGGGAAAACCCAATTCTCACACCAACCATCTTCGTCTTCGTCTCTCTGTTTTCTCTCAAATTGGTTTCCGAAAATTCGACATAATCAACATCAGTTTGTGGATTATAGTTTAAGGAACTCATTACTTTCGGTTGGCGCTTGGTGGGGGTTGCCAGAAAACCCTGTTCGACTGAAGATACAACAATATGGGGGGTAAATCATCTATCCTTTATTTTTTTTCTGGTTTTTTATGAATAAGTACGATTATTGGTGTTGTAGATGATGTTCATAATTGAGGAAGCTTATAAAATTGTTAAATTATGCAAAAAAAAACCCTAGTTTTTTTAAAACTGTGAATCTTTTATGTTGTTGATGTTAATGTATGCTTGGTGATGTAATTATGTGTTAATTTGATGTTAAAACAGTTTGATTATGAGTTGATTTAGTTCAATTTTGGATTTTGGATGGTGTTTGTTAGTTCAATTTTGAATTTTGGATGTTGTTTGTGATTGAACTTGAGTTTGGTTTGTATGATTAGTACTGATATAAAGTTGTTTTAACATGTATAGGTGATGAGAGTTTCAATATCCGGATGCACTACTTGAAGGAGCAGTACATGGTGCCAAATGTAGATAGCCACATGTATAACTATTACAAGCTATCTGATTTAGTAATGAAATAAGTGCTTAATGATGTGCCTCATGTGAACACTCTGTGTTTTAGTATGAAATATGTTGTGGAGGGTTTACCTGGTATATATGATGTGATTTCTGATGATGATGTAGCCCTTATGTTTGAAAGAAGTGACAGACTGAAAGAGGTGGAATTGTACATGGATAGTGAGAATGTAGAACCTGTAGCTATAGATTTCAATTAGTAGAAGAATTTGGTGGGTGAAGATGTTGATGATTTATATATACCTCCACTTAAGCCAGAATTCTTTCAAGCACCACCTAATAGGACAAGGCCATATAAATACATGAGAACTAAACCACCCAAAGAACATCCAAAGAATGTATTTGTTGATTTGACTAGTACTGATGAGGAAGATGAACAACCTAAAGAGCTCCCCAACACTGAACCACTTGTGCAAGAAAAAACCTCTTCTCCTGAACAAACCATTCCTGATACACCCCCTATCCCCTGTCAAAGTTCATGGAAAAACTCCATCACCTGTACATGAACCTGAAACAAATGAAACATGTCATGTAGATGATACTCCATCTCCTGTACATGAAACTTTCACAAATGATCCACCTGCCCCATCTGCTACTTCCCATCTTGAAACGTGAACCAAATGATGATGCTTACATTTCCAAAGATTTGTCCCCCACAGATGAGAATGTGACCACTAGACCATTTGATGACATTGAGTTGAATGATTTATTAAACATGACATTGAGTTGACTGATTTATTAAACATGACATTTGAGGAACTACTATCCAGGAACATGAATGCACATGACACTACAGTCCCTCCTACTACTGATAAACCTGTCATGAATGATGGACCTCCTATTGATAAACCTGACATGGTTCCTCAACCTTCTGTTGAAGATACTTGGAAAAAGAGCAGGTCAGACAAGGGGAAGGGTAAAGTAGTTGTAAGTGAATCTGATGATGATGATTGTGAGTATGAGTGTCCTAGACAGGAGTATTTGCATGAGTCTGAGGATGAGGCAATAGGGTTTACTAGGGGTAAGATGAGGTCTGAAAAGATGGATGAAAAAAGTGATGAAGAAATTGAAGAAGAACATGATGAATCATATCAGTCAAAAGAAGTAATTGACAGTGATGAAGATTGTGCATATGATGGTTCTTGTGAGAGTGATCATGCTCTTGGGATTGAAGATGAGTTTGAGTTGGTTAATGAAACATGGGACAAGTAATTTAAAGAGGGAGATTTGTTTGTGAATAAGAAAGAACTGATGAAAAGAGTGAAAGAATATGCATTGAAAGTTGGATTTGATTTGAGGAAAAAGAAGAATGATGACACAAGATACATAGTTTATTGTGGAGGAACAAGCTGCAAATGGAGGCTTCAGTGCTCTGCACTGGACAACAAGACATTTGCAGTTAAGACTTATCATGGTGGTCATAGGTGTCTGAGGTAAGTAAACCCTAAGATAGCTGACCAAGGTTGGTTGGCTTCCAAGATAATTGGTGAGTTGAAGAAAAATCCTAAGTTGGAGGAAAAGTTCTTAACATAGAGTTAGGTGTGACAGTCCCATACATGAAAATGTATAGGGCTAGACAAAAAGCCTTGGAAATGCTAGGAGGAGATCCAAAAGAGGCCTACAGGCTAATGCATAAGTATGAAGAGATGATTTTGAGGACCAATCCAGGAAGTACTATTGGATTCCTTAAGACAGCCTATGTAGACAGACCACCTTCATTTAAGAGATTCTTTGTGGGATTGGATGCTCTGAAAAAGGGGTTTCTGAATGGATGTAGTCCATTTTTGTTCTTTGATGGTTGTCACCTAAGAGGCAAGTATACTATAATTCTTCTAAGTTTTGTAGGCACTGATGCAGATGGAGGTAATAGATACTTCACTTATATTTGAACAATAACAATTTGGTTCAATCTTGCTTGTTTTATTATATTTGTTGATTTAACTTCATTTAATGTACATATAGGTATTTTTCCAGTAGCTTATGCTATTACTGAAAGTGAGTGCAAAGACAGTTGGGGGTTCTTCTTGGAGTGCTTAAGGCACATGTTAGGAGGATGGGATGGAGATAGACATTGGCATTTCATGGCTGATAGGCAAAAAGTAATTTATTACATGTACAAATTTTCAAAACTTTCATAAACAGATTGGGTCATTAATTTAAGACATTCTTGTAGGGATTGGTTGAGATCATCAAGGACTGTGCACTGAGTTATCAACAGGAAATGTGCTAAGCACATTTATGATAACTTCAAAGGCAAATGGCCAAGTGCAGATTTAAGGAGGCTATTCTGGCAAGCTGTGACTGCTTATACCCCATATGGCTTTACAAAGGCCATGAACAAGATTAAGGAAGGTAAAATAGCTTAACTTTGATTATTTTCATGTTTAATGTTTTGAACTAGGGTGATGCATAATAACATGATGTTTATGCATTTAAATATCAGGTTCCCAAGCTGCATATGATTATTTAATGGCTATTGAAACTGGATTGTGGGCTAGACATGCCTATGATCCTACTCCTAAGATACATCATTATACAAACAACTTAAGTGAATGTTTTAATGCTTTTGTTGATCCAGTTAGGGGTTTCTCAGTCCTTAACATATGTGAAGATCTTAGGACTCAAATTATGAAGAGGATTACAGTTAGGAGGGCTAAAGGGTTGAGGAATAAAGTTGTTGCTATGCCTAGGGTGATGTTTAAGCTTAATGAATCATTGCAACAGTCTAGGAGATGTTCTATATTGTCAGAGGGAAACATGGTCTTTGAGATTCATGATATTTCATTTAGGTTTGTTGTGAATCTGGATCAAAGAACATGTGATTATAGAAGATGAGACATTACTGGTATACCCTGTAGGCATGCTTGGTCTGCCATCAATCATATGAGGTTGGAGGGACATAATTTCATATCACATAACCACACCAAAGCAGCTTACAATGCATCTTATGACATTATGATCAACCCAATTCCTCAATATAACTTCTGGCCTAATGACTTGAAAAATGATGAGTGCATGCCACCTGAGAATAGAAGACTACCTGGAAGGCCAACTGTTCAAAGAAAGAAGCTTGCTAATGAGGAAGGTGCCAAGAAACATGTGAAGACTGGATTGAGGAAACAATACAAGTGTAGGAACTGTGGAGAAACTGGACATAACAAGGCAAAATGTCCATTGTTGAAGAAGTCTGAAACTGATAAGGTAGATTTCTTGTCTTTCTGTTTATCTTCTTTGGTTTTAATACTCAACTTTGATGTCATGTTGTTTTGTTTTTCTTAGGCAACAAATCAGTCACAACCACCTCATGATAGTACTACTTTGGCTTAAGAGAAAGGAAGGCAGACTTACCAAATATTCTTTCTATTCTATACGTATCACCTACTTTTAATATATACGAGGGAGACTTTTGTCCTTCTTGGTTGTTAAATGATGTAACTAAATACAAACACAACTCTATGTCCATGCAGATATGAGAACCTTGTATCTACGACCTACACGTCTTGGTTCAATTTAATAATAATATAATATTTTCTTGATAAAAAAAAATCAATGCTCATAAAATATAAAGTCAAATTAGAATTCAATTGCATGTTTGGGAGACCAAATCATTCAGCTTCAATAAAAAGAATTTAACTAGTTCATGGTCCGTCGAGATTCGACGGGTATTACAAAAACATATATAAAAATATCTCGAAACAACACATTTATCATTCAAAGAAAATGTATAAAATACATATAAACTACTGCATTATTCGAAATTTCAACACGTGTAATGAAAATATCAATTGAAATCAATTATTTTCTTCTCTGTAAAATAAAATTTAAAGAAGAGTTAATACATTGTACTAATAATAATCATTTATTGTAAACAATATGTTCAAGTCTGCAAGGTTTGTAAGGTAATAAATTTAAAATTACCTGTAGTTTGTCGAAAACCTCTTTGTATACAACATTTGTATTCGTATCATATAGGCCTGTAATTGGGTAGGATGCAATCCGAACCCGTTAAAACCCGACAAATTATTTATATACGGGTACGGGTTGGGTTCTACACCCGCACACGTGCCTTTGCCCAATACCCAACCCGCTCTAAGACCCAATTCGAATCCAACCCGTACAGATTCGATCCGTACCCAAATTTGACCCACGATCTACCCAGAATCCGACCTGGCACAAATTTTCCTCGGGGTGGTGGTACCAACCACCGCCCTTGAGCATAAATTTTTTTGTGAAAAATTGATTTAAAAGAAAGGCAGGTACTAGAGGACCAAACAAGAACAAGAAACATAAGAATCAAGAACAATTAATGCGCTCAGGATTTACCTTACTCCCAGTTTAATACTCAGGAGTAAGGTTTCTTAGTTTATTTTGCCATGTTTTGCTTGGATTGGAGCCCTGTGTGGCATTATATACTATCTTGAATCAACTTTCCTATGTTATTTTGTGTTTTGGATGTATTTTGTTTGGACTGGTGCCCTGTGTGGCAATCTGTGACTATGCATATTGATGACAATTTGTTCTTGGAAATGCATATGGTATTTATGCTAGGAATTGAACCATACATGTCATGTCTACTACATTTGCATTTGATACTACTACCTAATTGTTGCCTTAACAAGTAGAACCATACATAGCCTATTGATGAGAGATTGTTCTTCTTGATGCCTTGCTTGTTGTTGGTTGGATTCAAGCACTTCCCTTAGCAGGTTGTTAGTGTTCCTCTGTTCTTGTTGAAGTTGTTGGTTGGATTCAATCATCTCTCTCAATAGCATGTTTGTGTTGTCTTCTTTTGGTCTTGAATCTACCTCATCATCACCTTCACTTTTCTTCTCTTCGACTGTCTCTTCTTCTTCTTCACACCAATGA
Organism: Plantago major; assembly: GCA_026545765.1. Taxonomy (NCBI): domain Eukaryota; kingdom Viridiplantae; phylum Streptophyta; class Magnoliopsida; order Lamiales; family Plantaginaceae; genus Plantago; species Plantago major. Next base: position 42,981,072 of record CM048840.1, read on the forward strand.
GAAAATATGTGCACCGGACACCTATTGTACATTTTACCGGGATTCTTCTCTGAACAAGACTTCCATACTAGAGTCTTCCTTCCACATTTCACACATAAGGCTTCTTTTCTGCTGGCTTGAGTAACTGCTCCAGAAGCTTGATTAGATGAGGACATATTTTTCCTAAGAAATTTAACACAAGAAGAAGGAATGAGATCTGTTTTTGCATGAAAAAAGGGAGGAAAGACCCCAAAATTTGCTTATATACACACACAAATAAGGTAGGTAACGGCTAGTTTTTTGAATTTTGCAGTATAAATCAATAACATATAGTCCCTCATATTATCTATAACAGACTGGTCCAACGGATAGTGTAATGGCTACTTGATCTAACAAATCAATTACAGATTGGTCCAACCACCATATTAAAAAGAAAAGCAGAAATCAAGAAAAAAAGGAGAAAATCATTTCATTTATTATCCACGTAGGTAATTCTTAGCCACGTAAGACAGAAGTGTTGACTTTTGGACTAAACCGTAATTGATTTATGAAACTTGTCATATGATGTTATTGTTCAAATACGATGGACTTTCTTGTTAATAGGGTGTTTATTGGGGGACTTTGTGTAATTTTTCCTAAAAAAATTAGTTGGCGGGTGCGGGTAAATGGCAGGCGGTTTGCACGGGTGGATGAGGCGGGCGGATTTTTTGCACATCCCCAGTACTATCCATCTGTAATTCACTATTAATCTCAATTATAATGAAATGGTCAACTATGAAAGTAAGGTTAAATTCAATCAAAATGGTTAATTCTATCCCAAACAACACAATGTTGTCGGGATTAATAACCACCATTCTTGGTTATACATACACACTTTCCGTTGGATATTTACTATTGTGAATGGCAAATATTGCTACATACGGACGGGTATAAGTATTTGCCAAACTCAGGCTAATATGGGTCATGGGTATAACAAAACTTCTTGTTTTCTCTGAGTCTCTCTCTCTCTCTCTCTAATATTTTTAATCCCGTGTTAATAATTGTATGTCTCTCACTTTAGGGTAGATACGCCTGCCCCTACTTACATGTCAATACTCCAGAAGTGAGAATAACCGGCTTCTTATAGGATTACTTGTTCAGGGCAGTACCCGCTCAAACCCCATATCCTTATCTAGTATGAAGCTAGGTTTAATGAGTAAGTTATCCTTATCTAGATAATTTATCTATAAAACGATTATGTTTTCAAAAAAATTATTTATATTGTTAATCAAAATGTTTATGTTGTTAACAAAATCTATTTTTACGAAAAATATTAATATTAACAATATAAACGTTTTAATTGACAACGCTGATGATTTTCTTGAAAATTTAAACCTCTATGTAGACTTAGGCTCTGTTTAGCAAAACTAATTTGAAAAGTTAATTTGGTAATTTGGAAAGCTTGGTTAGGTAAATTTGGAAAGCTAATGGTTTTAAATGTAGGTGTTTAGCAAATTAAATGAAAAATTTGGTGTTTTGTAAAATGACATAAAAGGGCATTACTCTTATTTTTCTTGTCTTTAACCTTTCTTATCGTATTATTAGTCTATAGTTTTTAAAATAATAATATATCATATTTTGTCCAATAATTATAATATATATTTAATGTATTTTACATCGCCACTTTAATAACATCATCTAAATTATCAGAAGTTGAAAGACATAATCGTTGAGCATTTTAACTTAGTAATGAAAAAAATTAGTAATTGATATGTATAGAATTACTGGGTTATAATATTGGGTGCATGATGTATAGAATTCGTTGCTTGGTAATATGGGTGTTTTTACTTCTTATTTTATTTAGTCTAATTTAGGTTAATTTGGATAGGGATATTTTTGGAATAAAAATATAACAAGCTCCTTTTTCAAAAAAACTACTCAAGGAAGCTTCTTTATTAGTCAATGGTAAAAAAAGTTCATGAAGCTGAAAAGCTAGTGGTAAACGGATAGCTTTAGTGCGGTTAATAGCTTTTTTTAGTTTCTTTGTAGATGGACCGGCGATATATTGATGAGCATATTAGTAGTAGATTACACTCATGCCAAGGGGATGATTAGTTCTATAATTAATTTAGGAGCTTCCAACGCATGCGCACGATAATCGGTGGAGCTGAGTTGTGGTTCGTATTAAATTTTATCTGTCATGATATGATTATCAATGTATCTGCACAAACACTCCTCACATCAATATTGATTACTCTACCATTGACCAACGGTACATATTTGTATTGGTACTTGTTACTAGGGCAACAAATCGGATCGGATCTAGTCCGATATATTTGAATGGACAGCCGTAGAATCGGATGAAAAAATAAAGTCTATCCATTTCTAGCGGATTGCGGATTAATCTACGCCGATGCAAATAAATCCACGAATATCAGCCATCCGTAAAATTTCTTAAAAAAACTCTACATTTGAAAAATTAATTGCTCATTGAAAGTACAAAATGATAGCGATAGCATCGGATTAAGGCTCTGTTCTTTTCAACTGAAAACTCTTTCAGTTCAGTTCATTAAATTCATATTATTATTATTGTTGTTGTTGTTGTTAATAATAATAATAATAATAATAATAATAATAATAATATTATTATTATTATTATTATTATTATTATTATTATTTTATCATTTATTTACACACCCGATCTTTTGTACGAGGAAAATAAGAAAATTTATTCAATTGAATTATTTTCAATTTTTTTTCTTTCTTTCTTTTTAATACGACTTTTAGTAGATCAATGAAATAAAGAGTATAGTTACAATTTGAACTAACAAAAAATCTACATGTTCAAAAACTCCAAAACAAGTTAAACCAAACTAAAAGTCGGACCAAACTTTATAAAAATAATATTATATATCACAAATATTGAAAAATGGCATTTATTCCTCCATATTATCTTCCTCGGACTCTATATTATCTTCCTCGGGCTCTATATTGCCTGGAATAGAGCGCCAAACTCTCAATGTTATCTCCTTGCGCACCCTATTCATCGTTTCTTTCCTTGTCGGGTTCAATAAATCATTATCCACTCCACCTTGGACATTGATATCATGTTGCAAAACTGGTATTTCAAGTTTACACATGCGCATAAAATTATGAAGAGTGAAGGTAGCAACAATCACGTATATTTGATATGTGTCTTCCATTTGAGGCATTGTATAAAGGACCTTCCATCTCCTTTTCAAGCCGCCGAAGGCTCTTTCAATAGAGTTCGTAATGAAGAGTGTCGATAGTTAAAATGCTCAGACATCCCTTTAAGAACTCTTTTCTTCTTAAAGTCTGGAATATGATATCTTACATCGGGGTCCTTAATTGGAGAGAGATAACCAGTGGTATTAGGATATCCAGAGTCCACCAAGTAGTATTTTCCTGTCAAAATCACAAGCACATAATAAGACAACAATTGTAACGTACTCCCTCCGCCCCGGTTGTATATAACAAAATTTTGATCATTGGTAATAGGAGTACTATTTTACATCCCGCTGTTTATCAAAATAATTACAAACAGGCCCCTTCCCTTCGTCAAATTCTCCAAATAGGGTCCTTCTATTCTCTGCAAATATTCAATTAGGTCCCTGCAATTTCTGAAACTTTTCAAAGTCGATTTTTAACATCTCCAAGTCCAAGCTAAGGTTCGAAACTCATCCTAAACATCATACTCTCACCAATTAACCCAAAAGCAACCACAAATAACCAAAGATTCACAAACCCAATTCGAGATTCACAATAAATTCATACTCTTTGTTTCTATTTCAAGGGTTTTCTCCCAACCAATAATCACGTTCTCGTTTCTCCGTCTCAATCATCAATAATTTAATTCATCGGTTTAGACAAAGTCATCAAATACGAATCCAACATCCTGTTTTCTTATTTTTAGGAACAACCATGGTAAGGAGAAACGAAGAAAACGAAGAAGGAAGAAACATGGAGGAGAAACTTACCAAGCAGAAGTTGAAAATCACAAGTTTGAAGAAGAAACTGATTTCACGTAAAAGATGAATAAGAACGTTCTGTATAAAAGATGAAGAAGAACATTCTGTATAAGGGTTTTAATGGGTTTTAATGAGGTTTGGGAGCTGGGCTTCAACTTGGACCTTTAACAAGTCCAATTTAAAATTTTTCTCGTAAGCCTATTTAACAATACGTATAAAATTGAAAAATTCCACGGGATTTTACAATAAAACAAAGTTACGTTAATCAAATATACTTAATTTCTTTTCATGAAAGTTGAAATATGACTATTGGGACTGAAAGTTGAAGAATCAGTTTGGAAAATGGAACAATGCTGGAGGTTCTGGAAAAAAAGAGTGTTGATGTAAAGTTGTTGACACGAGCTTGTGCATGGTTTATGGACAAGTGATTTTGGTTAAGCTTTTAATTATTTTATTTGCCGAACATTGTCCATACTCTTGTAAACGTTTTCAAGTTGTAATAAATTTCACCGATTCAAAAAAAAAAAATAGACAAAGACAGTTTATACGACGATTAAAATTCGGTTTTAATCGAGTTATCATTCTCATATTGTTTTCCACGCGGTTGGTTTTAAAGTTTGTTATACAATAATAAATAAAAATGTAAAGTGACAGAAAAAAGAGTAGGAAGAATGTGAGAAAGATGACAAAAATAATATATTTTTTTAATTGTGATTATATATACCATCATATAATTGTTATTATTATTACACAATAATTTCTTGATTCGATTCGATTAATTTCGATTGATTCGATTGATTCGGCCCATTCGGTTTAGTTCAAGAATTTCAGTTGAAAATAACAAAACCTAAATATACAAAATTCTCATCACATTTTAACTTTAAAAGTACCAAACTAGTATATGATAGCAATGAACAACATCTTCTCATCTTGGGATTTTTCTCCGAAATGGTATTGAATTTAGAGTAATGACCATTCGACTGGGTGATGCAGACAGACTAGTAGACTACTGATTTGTAGAATGAAGTGTTAGAGTTAGTTATTGAACTGTTTGGATGGCCGTAGTTGTTTTGGTCTATATTTTTCCGGACTATTGTGGTTACTCCCCTCATCTTGAATTCTTGTAAACAAACAGCCCTATATCTGCATTAAGATTAAGGGATAGAATCCAAAATAATTTTTTTTTATGAACTATTTTTTTTCATTAAAAAAATGGATTTTTGATCATTCAAGATTTGCACATATTTCTATATCTATAGAATAAAAATATCTTTCCTAAGTCTTTTTTGATATCTTTCCTAAATCTTTTTGGAGGGATTGATAAGAAGAGGATACATTTGGATCCATATACGAATTCAAATGTTTGAGGTGCAAGTTTGCATCTGGCATTTTACTGTCCTGTTTCAATATGGGTAGTCACGGTCGTGTATGCAATATACAAAATCATTGTCAATGAAAATTTACTAATAAGATTGATGAAGAAGACAAATTGAATAATTGACAAACGCAAGAAATCACATTGCAAGAAGAATATGAACAAAATCACATTTTTTTTTTTATCATTTCTCTCTTAAATTTAATACTTTCTTCATTCTTTATTATTTCTCTCTCTCTAATACTCCCTCCATTTCGGAGAAAGTGTTACAATTTGAATTTGCACCAATTTTAAAAAAAAGTAGAAAGTACAAGTGGGCCTCATGATTATTAGAGATTAAATGAGTGGCATATTGTAATAAAAGTGAAAGGTAGGGAGTTTTATTATTTAATTAGTTTCCATAAATGGAAATTGTAACACTTTTAGTGAAACGCCGGAAACGGAAAGTTATAACACTTTTTCTGAAATAGAGGGAGTAACAAACAATAAACTATTTTTTTAAACAACGTCGAATAGAACGTGGCCTAACGAACCGGGACGGGGGAGTTTATGATTATGAACCAAGAAACCAAGTTCCAAATATTCAAAGTACAAATATAGGGCTCTTGGAGCTTTTCGGAATAGTTAGAGTAAAGTATGAATACTGAAAACATACTAAAAGTCGACTTATATATGCAAAATAGAAACCTGATGTCGAAGCCTAGGACACGTCCTGGATTCCCAATCCCAATTAGCTTCGTAACGTGAGAATGAGTGTTAGCTTTTTGAATAGAGCACTACAAGAATACCGCCAGATAGCGACAAAAAACAGTCCATCGTCAATGAGCGCCTGGCAAATATCGATGGACGGATTAACGACGGACATTTAGTTTGTCTAAATTCGTTGCAGTTTTCGTTGCTAAATCGTCCCCATTTAGCGACGGATTATACAACCGTCGCTAAGTTGTTGGAAAATTAGGGACGGAATTGATCATTCGTACCTGTTCCGTCGTTAATATTTCTCCATTTAAAAAAAAATATTGGGCTCCAATTATAGCGATGGATATGGTCACGGGTCACAAAATCCATCGCCAAACATCGAATTTGTTTACTAATATATATAGAGACACCACCTTCTAGAGACTGATATGCACGAAATTTCCAGGCCTTGTACACTATGTAAGCAATGCCTTAAGTCTCTCAAACTTATAACCCTACTTCTCTTGAGGTGCAACAAGATACAAGAGAAGGAACCGCCTCAAAAACCCTAATCTCAGAAACACTGGCCATCATAACCAAAGAAGAACGAAGAACGCAACCGTCATCAATCATTCTCGCTCTTTTACTTTGTGTTCTTGTTATTATACAATGTTACTACTAGCTAAACCTTTTCATAAAGGCAATTATTAAAATAATTAACTACTTAATTTTTGATTGTTAGATTATGTCATTGGTCAAATTTTAAATGGTGTACTAACATTACTACAATGCGAAGTGATACTAAAATTAGTCAGGCCTATGTAATGGTAGAAGCCAAAAATGGATCCTGGATGAGACAAAACTTTATCCTGAATGAACAAAATAATGACTAATCAAATTTTAATGAGGTATGAGCTTCTTATAGAGCTACTAATTACTAATTAGTAGCCCAAATCCATGAGCTACTAGTGGTAGCCATGGCCAAATCCGAACTCGTGCAAGGAGACCTTCCACACATGACTGCAACATATTTGGAGACCCACGTACACAAACAACAATTACTTGTCACCAAACGAATGTCCAGATTCTTTCTTTTCTTTTCTTTTTTTTTTTTTTGGTAAAATCTTCCGCCAAACTTACTTTTATATACATACATAGCATTACTTAACTTGTTTTATTAGCCTAATTGAACACCCAAATCATAACATTGATATAACAAATGTAATCGTAAACCAATAAGCTACAAATCAAGTGCTTTTACTATATTTTTATTTTTTATTACCTTCGTGCACATAACAAACAAAAATATTTGTAAGTTTAGTTTAAAGTTTTTAATAGTTTTTATGTTTTCGTATATTCAATATAATTCAATTAGCTTATATGTAATAATTTATAAGCGTTGGAAAATGATCATATTAGATTAATTGAACGAACCATTTTAAAATATCTACACATTTAATATCACACTTTATAAAATTTGATTAAATCACTCATATTTATTTAATGTGAAACATTACGGGGTCTTTGTTATAGGACTATAAATCTAGAAAAACTAAGTTAACTTTTTTTTTTTTTTTTTTGAAGCATTGGCATGAAGTTTAAAAATCAAATGTTTTAACTCAATTATTACTCCACTTAACAAGAATCCTACGCATACAAACTGTATGGTGGACATTGGAGATTTGCATCCGCCGAAAAATAAGACATTTGAAGGAAAAAGAATCCTACCCAAATCTATTTCCAAAAAAAGATTCGAAAAAAGGATATTGATGCACTTAAACGACTAAACACCACGAGATTATCTCATAATCAAAGTGGCGTTTTCTCTTTCCAAACTGGCCATACTTCACGTGCATCAGAAACACAAATGTCAAACTCTTTTGTGTCTCTAGAAGAAACTGAACTTATTGACGTTGAAACTATTGAGGCTGATCATCGCTCAACCTTTGGACACGGATTGTATTGGGGGCCACAAGGAATGGTCCTGCATGTCGGTCTGATCGAACCGATGGAGGTAGAGGAGGAACCAGTACCAGAATACGAAACTCGGCAGGAAGTCCTAGATCAGACGTCCAAAATCACTCTGATAGGAACGGAACAACTCTTGATACACGTGCTGGAGATTCCACCGATGGTGTGACAGTGCTCAATCGATGTGCACTATCAAGAACGGATGAATCACGAGAGACAATTTTGGTTACGAGCCAAGATAGAGGAGGAGGAATTGGACTAGTTGTTTTACCAATTGCTCAATCTGATCATTCAACTAATTGTGTTATGGAGGGGGGGGGGGACGATTGTTAGTCCCATCCAACAGTTTGATATTTTTGGTTTAGTAATGAAGGTTCTAACATGGAATTGTCAAGGGGCTGGTGGTCCTGATTTTGCTGCTAATTTTCGTGACATTGTCCGAGAACATAGACCGCATGTAGTTTTTATTATGGAAACTAGGGTTTTTCCGGTGCATGCCGATATTATTTTGCCTACTCTAGGTTATAATGACTGGATTACCGCTCTGACTAACGGAATGATGGGTGGAATCTGGTTATTGTGGAATGTAGAAGAAACTGATGTAGAAATTCTTCATATTGATGATCAAGCAATTCATGTCTTGATTAATAGATGTGAGCAACCAAATTGGGTTGTCTCAGGTATATATGCACAGCCCCGTCAGGAAGACAAAATTCGATTTTTTAATAGTCTTGAACGGTTTGCAAGTACACTTGAATTGCCTTGGCTAGTGACCGGGGATTTCAATGAAATTCGATTTACACACGAGAAGATGGGGGGTAATGTTGCTTCTTTACGTCGATGTCATGCGTTTAATACTTGGATTGAACGATGTCAGCTACGTGACTTGGGGTTCCATGGGCCCAAGTTTACTTGGAATAATCATAGAGATGGAATCGCAAATATACAAGAACGAATTGATCGATCTTTAGCAAATGAATCTTGGTGTAAGTTGTTTCTTAATAATGCGGTGCTTCATATCCCGAGAACGCACTCGGATCATCATCCCGTACTTACATGCTGCTTCGGTTTGGAGGATAAAAAGAAGACCCGACCATTCCGCTTCGGGAAGGCATGGCTCAGCAAGGCTGAATGTGAGCAATTAATTGAGGATATTTGGCGTGAGAATCCGGATGTGGTACATGCAATTTCTAAAGTGCCTGATGTTTTAATTCCATGGAATAAGAAAAAATTCGGAAATATCTTCTACAACAAGAGGAAACTTCGGAGTCGTTTGAATGGAATTCAAAGAGCTTTGACATAACATTATAGCTCCTTTTTGGTAAATTTAGAAAAGGATCTCATCAAAGAGTACAATCAAGTACTTAGACAAGAAGAGCTTCATTGGTATCAAAAATTCCGTGTCAAGTGGATTATGGGAATCGCAAATAAGATCTTTCTACTTAAAATTGGTGAGGATTGGATACAGGACACAGGAACGCTGCAGGAACATTGTAGGAGCCATTTCAAAGCTATTTTAGTTCTGCTCAACCTTCATTGACAATGGAGAGAAATCACATCCGTGCCTCATCCCTAAGGTACCAAGTCCTATTCCGACCTATGCACTTTTTATAAGTTCATCTTATGCTCATCTTCTCTCTCTTTTATAAGCGTACTCGGGATAATAATATTATATATATCTTACACTCCCTAAGATCTAAAAGAAAGAATAAAACAGATGTATGGTTATGAAGCTGGATCTAGAGAAAGCTTATGATCGCGTTAGTTGGGCATTCTTAGAGGATACGTTACATGCTTAATTTCAACTTTCCACCTGTTATGATTCGCATAAAAATGTTTTGTGTTAGAAGTGCTAAGTCACAGATTCTTTGGAATGGTGAACCGCTTGAATCCATCACGCATACTTGCGGCCTCCGGCAAGGTGACCCTCTATCACCTTATTTGTTCGTATTATGTATCGAAAGGTTGTCGTACTTGATTAATGAGATGGTGGAAAAGAAGAAATGGGTTCCTATTAAGCCATGCCGGAATGGCCCTGTTTTCTCTCATGTTTTATTTGCGGATGATATAATTTTAATGAGTAAAGCAACAACAGCAAATGCAAAGATCATCAAGAAGGTAATTGATCTATTCTGCGACAAGTCTGGGTTGAACCTTAATTTGTCAAAATCAAAGGTTTACTTCTCAAAGACGAATGGGGAGAGTTTGAAAAGATCAATTACTCGGATCCTGAGTTTTAGTCAAACACTCAATCTGGGGAAATATCTAGGGGTCTTCTTACGACATGGCAGAATGTCGAGGATGGATTCTGGGAAACTAATCGACAAGGTCATGGCGAAGTACACTGGATGGAAGAAACGCTTTCTCTCTACGGCGGGTAGAGTAACTCTTATTCAATCCGTCACCTCAACGATTCCTGTCTATGATATGCAGAACACATTCGTAACAGGCTTGATAAATTGAATAGAGATTTTCTATGGTCAAACGATGTTAATCAACGGAAAACTCACCTGGTAGGTTGGAAACAAATTGTTCAACCTAAACAAGATGGTGGTCTGGGTATACGTGAAGCTCGTTTGAATAATGAGGTAATGTTAGCTAAAATCATCCGGAAGATTTTGAAGCAGGAGCGCTCAATTTGGTTGGACTTGATACAAAGTATCTAAAAGGACAAAGCTTACTCCACTATATTCCTCGTGCTGGAGACAACCCTCTATGGAAAGGTTTACTGAAAATTGCGGATAAACTCCATTCTAATTTTAGATGGAAGATTGGTAATGGATATACGATTAGATTTTGGCTAGACTCTTGGCTTAAAAATCCTGGGCTTTATCCGGAGATGCAATTTGTAGATAAAAGAGATAGGGACATCACTCTTAGTCAGGTTCTAATGGAGAATGGTGAGTGGGATTTTTCGATTTTGCGAACACCTGTACCACAATCCTTACAAGATGAGCTAAATGGAACGAATATTGTGCTGAATAATGAGCCTGACTGCATTTTGTGGAATGATATAGCTTCAGGAAATTTTACTTGTCAATCGGCATATCAATTTCTACGGAAAAATGCCAATGCTATACCTATTCGCAGAAGACACTGGAACTATATTTGGCGGAGCAGACTCACAAATAAAATGAAGCACTTTATGAGGTTGGCTATTCAAGAGAAATTACATATGAATTTACTTCGGTATTGTAGCGCCCTGTTAATTTTTAATATAAAATACACGTGGATTCCGACAATAAATGCTATTTAAAAAAAGGGCAGCAAAATAAAATTTCTAGGACAACATAAATGTAGTCAAAATTCAGAATGAAAATCGTTTACAGCGGAAGTCTTAAAACCAACATGTCTTTGCGCAAACCGCGCTTAAAAAAAATGAAATAAATAAAGAATTAATGTTCAATCATAAGTGTACTGAATCAGCTTCAATCTTGATCCCCATCCACTGCAGCTTGTTCATCACCTGAGGTTCAATAGGGCAAGGGTGAGTACCTACTTGTACTCGCAAGCAAGCCAAACTAACATGTAATACATACATATTGATTCCTTACATTTGCATCATTCATATAGTAAAATCAATAAATCAAAAGAAGGCCACGAAGTACTAATTCTCCGTTCTTTTACTTCTAGAATTCACTAGCTTAAACATTTGACTTGAGTTTCTTTTCTTTGTCATTCATTAAGATCATTCATTTGATTCAAGCTCTTTCCTTATCTTTAGCTAGAATCACTTTAGCATTCTTTCTTTTAAGGTGCCTAGGTAAGCTTTGCCTCATATTGGTATACGTGCATGCTCACCGTAGCAACATGCGTAAAACGCCTCGGCTCTCATGTGTATACTCACCGTAGCAGTATACGTAAAACGCATCGGCTTTTGCCTCAGCTCTCTTGTGTATGATCACCGTAGCAACATACGTAATACGCCTTGGCTCAATCATTAGGGTGTATATCCAATAGAGACACCTAGGCAACCTCTTATGCATTCTTTGAATTCGTAAATTCTTCATTTAACTTTTAGGTCGATCGCTTATATTTTTCTTAGTATTTAGAAAAATACGAGAAGAACAACCCAGGAAGCCTGTTTAGTAATTCCCCTCTTTTAATCAAGTACTTTTGCTAGATATAACTTTTACATGCTCAGCTTCTCGATTTCAAGTTTGGTTCTTGGTATCAACATTTCATATAGTTACTATTTAATTACTCTAATCACATATCCAACTAAAAGATCATTGTTAAACAATAAATCATGACCAATACCAAAGACTACAAATTCTCTTGTCAAAATAAAGGAATCAAGTTAAATTTACATACTCCAGTAAAGTCCAAGATTGAGACTACGTACAGCAGCACATCACAAGTATTGGTCCCCCTAATTCACTAATTAATGAGAGTATTAACATTGGAAAGATCATTAGAAGATCAGCACAAACATATGGAGGATTACAATTGGCGCAACTACCAAGATTCAAGAAGAACCACACACGCACAACAACACCAAAAATATAACATCGCTTTAATTCGATTAATTAAAATCTGGGTCGTCACATCCTCCCCAACTTCTAGAACGTTTCGTCCTCGAAACTTGAAGTAATACATAACCACAAGAAGCAAAAAGAGAACATGCATAAAAAGAAACTTTAAAACGTAACAAAAAGCTGAGGATAACGAAATTGCATTTCGGCTTCACGTTCCCAAGTAGCTTCCTCCACTGAGTGATTTTTCCATAGAACCTTGACCATGATCACTCGCCTATGCCTTCCAAACTCTCTCTCAGACCGGTCGAGAATGGCAACTGGTTCCTCTTCATAAGATAAGTCATCTCGAAGGTTGAGTGCCTCGTAGCTCAACACATGGGGTGCATCAGGGATGTACTTCTGAAGCATCGAAACATGAAAGACATTATGCACACTTGAAAGACTCGGGGGTAGAGCCAATCTGTAAGCTAAATCTCCAACCCATTCCAAGATTTCGAATGGACCGATGAACCTGGGGCTTAGCTTTCCCTTCTTTCCGAACCTCATTACTCCTTTCATTGGTGATACTTTCAAGAAAACATTATCTCCCACTTCAAACTCTAGTGGCTTTCGCCGTTTGTCTGCATAACTTTTCTGGCGACTCTGAGCTGATTTCAAATGCCCCCTTAACTTGTCGACGAAGTCAGCTGTTCGCTGAATCAATTCGGGACCCAAGATTGCCCTTTCACCTACTTCATTCCAATGAATAGGTGATCTACACTTCCTTCCGTACAAAGCTTCATAAGGAGCCATTCCAATAGATGTGTGGAAACTGTTGTTGTAAGAAAATTTGACTAACTACAAGTGATTGTTCCATGTACCTTTAAAGACCAAAGCACAAGCTCGGAGCATGTCCTCTAGCGTCTGAATCGTTCTCTCAAACTGCCCATCTTTCTGAGGATGGAAAGCTGTACTGAAACTCAACTTTGTTCCCATGGCCTGGTGAAAGCTCTTCCAAAACGTTGCGGTGAATTTGGGATGTCTGTCAGAGATAATAGATAAAGTTATTCCGTGAAGCCGCACTATTTCTGCCATGTACAACTCAGCATATTTTGCCATACGATACGTCCTCTTCACTGGAAGGAAATGAGCAGACTTGGTAAGACGGTCCACAATTACCCAGATCGAGTCAAATCTTTCTTTTTTCCTTGGCAGACCCATTACAAAATCCATGGATATGTGCTCCCATTTCCATTCTGGAATTAACAATGGTTCAAGTAAACCGGACGGCCTCTGATGTTCAGCTTTAACTTGTTGACACTGAAGGCATTTTTGAACGAAATTTGCGACATCTCTCTTCATTCCCACCCAAGAGTAATTCATACTAAGGTCACGATACATTTTTGTACTCCCTGGGTGGATGGAGAATGTTGAACTATGAGCTTCCTTAAGAATTTCTTGTTTTAAATCCTCCACATCGGGGACTGCCAATGCATTGCCTAACCGTAACTCCCCATCTACTGAAACTGAGTAGTCTGAGCGCTTCCCTTCTAACACTTCAGTCTTAATCTTTATCAGCTTAGGATCAAACAAATGAGCAGCTTTAATCTTATCCAAAATCGTTGGTCTTAAAGATAGGGTCGCCAAGCTAACCGATTTACCTTTGGAAACAATCTCTAATCCAAACTCTTGAATTTCCCGCAATAAAGGCCCCTTAACTTCTCGAAGATTAGAAACCTGACCCTTGCGGCTCAAGGCATCAGCTACGACATTCGCCTTTACAGGATGGTAGTTGATCGTACAATCATAGTCCTTAACCAACTCTAACCATCTTCTTTGCCTCATATTGAGCTCCTTCTGAGTGAAGAAGTATTTGAGGCTCTTATGATCAGTGAAGATTTCACACTTGGCTCCGTAAAGGTAGTGTCACCATATCTTCAAAGGGAAGACAACTGCTGCTAGCTCTAGATCATGTGTTGGGTAGTTCTTCTCATGCACTTTCAATTGCCTCGATGCATAGGCTATCAATTTTCCTTCTTGCATTAGAACACATCCCAAACCTTTACCACAAGCAGCACTGTAGATAACATAATCTTTGTTTCCGTCAGGAAGAATCAAAATAGGGGTTGTCATCAATCTCTGCTTAAGCTCGAAGAAGCTCTTCTCACAGTCCTCTGTCCACTGGAAACGAACCCCTTTTCTTGTCAAATTGGTCATGGGCAACGAAATCTTAGAATACCCATCTACGAACTTCCAATAGTAGCCTGCTAAACCGAGAAAACTACGAATCTCACTCACATTCACTGGAGTTAGCTAGTCTCGGATCACCTCAATCTTGCTCGGGTCCACAGCAACACCTTCCTTCGACATTACGTGCCCAAGAAATGGTACACTATCCATCCAAAACTCACACTTACTGAACTTAGCAAACAACGACTTCTCCCTCAATCTTTGTAGTGCAAGCCTTAGATGCTGCTCATGCTCCTCTTCTGTCCGGGAAAATATGAGGATGTCATCAATGAAGACAATGACAAACTTATGGAGATATTCTGAAAATACCCTATTCATCAAACCCATGAAAGCTGTTGGAGCATTTGTCAGGCCAAAAGGCATGACGAGGAACTCGTAATGGCCATATCTCGAATGAAAAGCTGTCTTAGGTACATCTTCCTCTCTTACGCGTAGCTGATGGTACCCTGATCTGAGATCAATCTTTGAAAAGAACCCTGCACCTTGAAGTTGATCAAGTAATTCATCGATCCTTGGAAGAGGGTAATTATTTTTAATAGTTACCTTATTGATCTCACGGTAATCAATGCAGAGTCGCATCGTACCGTCCTTGTTCTTGACGAAGAGGATTGGAGCTCCCCAGGGCGAGAAACTCGGCCTTATGAACCCTCTGTCTAGCAAATCCTGAATTTTCTCCTTAAGTTCTTTTAACTCTACTGGAGCCATTATGTACGGTGCTTTCAAAATTGGAGTTGTTCCTGGCACTAACTCTATTCCAAACTCAACTTCCCTTTCCGGAGGAACACCTTGAATATCTTCTGGAAAGACGACAGGAAATTCTCGCACTACTGGAATTTGGTCAAGTGATGGATGTTGCTAATCCACTTTTGAGATAAAAGCTAGGTATGCTTCACATCCTTTGCTGACTAGCTTCCGTGCCTTAACCGCAGATATCACGAGAGTTCCCAACTTGGATGAAATACTCTGATATGAGAGATGTGGTAATCCCTCAGAACCAAAAACCACATTTCTATTCCGACAGTCAATCAATGCATGATGCTTGAAAAGCCAATCCATGCCTAAGATGACATCAAAGTCTTTCATTTCCAACATGATGAGGTTTGCATCGAGTTCTTTACCTTCAATACTTATTGGACAATCCTGAAGAACTTCAGATGATGTTAACACTTCCCCAGATGGAGTCGATATGTGGTAATTCTCATCCGTGAGACAAGGATGATAAACTAGTTGTTTAGCGAAAAAGGGTTTCACAAAAGATGTTAACACTTCCCCAGACAAAGTTATTTCACAAAAGAGTGTGATGCTCCAGAATCAAATAGAACAAAGGCTGAAAGACCACACACAGGAAGATTTTCTATCACAACATCATGCATAAACATTTAAATCACATAATACAACACATAGTAGACAATTTAAACATATAGAATAAACGAGGCGTTGAACAATAAAGGGAAGAAGTACCGGTGACTACGTCAGCTGATTCCTTCGCTTCATCAAAAGTCATCCTGTAAACTCGAGCTGCAGTTCCTTTATTCTTATCTGGGCAATGAGTCATAATATGTCCTGGCTTCTTGCAATGGTAGCAGAAAGTCGTCCCTTGCAGGCACTTTCCTCCATGTGCTTTCTTACATGTATCACAAACTGGCTTCTTCGCAGAAGTTGGTCCCTGTTGTGTTGGTGGTTGCTTTCTTTTCTGACCACCTCCTTGTCCAAAAGATTGGTTCCCTGCTCTAGGTTTCATTGCCTGAATAGGAGTTGCAGCTGCAGCACACTGCTGACGTACCTTCTCGATTAGCATAGCTTTAGCCACAAAGTAATAGACGAATCTCTGGTAGGAGTCCCTCTTCAAAGCGTCCTGCCTTCTCAACCTCATTAGGGATCAAGTTACGAGCAAATCGGGCTAGCGCAATGAACTTTGCTTCATACTCGACCACAGAAAGGTTACCCTGAGTTAAATTCATAAACTCACGTTCCTTCTCCCTCCTCACACTCAAAGGAAAATATTTTTCATAAAATAACTCCTCGAATCTCACCCAAGTGATTGCCGCATTACCTTCTTGACGTTCAATTAGCTGCCACCAATCTAAGGCACTATCCTTCAACCTAAAAGCAGCAAAGCTCACCTTATCTGCTTCACTAGGATGACAAACCGAAAAAACCTTCTTGATTTCCTTGAGTCAACTTTCTACCTTCATGGGATCAGTGGTTCCATGAAAAGCTAGGGGAGTCAGCTTCAAAAACTCAGCAAGATGATTCCTGTCGTTCTCTCTACGATTCTGGGTAGCCTGAATCAATGCCTCCGTCATTGCTTCCACGGTCAAAGGTGTAGCAGCCTGGTTCGTGTTACCGTTACGTTCGTTGCGACTCATTATCGTAAGCTGGATCACACATCCACCAATTTCAAGAACATATATAAGACATTATACTTGGTAAGGTGTCTAAACATGTAACTCATCATAATCATAAGATCATCACTTATAAACATATAAAGACTTATCGAAGTGGAAGGAGTCGATCGAGCCTGATTCAGTACTTACAATTCATATATACATTATACATCAACTTTTTCTTATGAAAACATCTCTTTTATCTTGTCGAAAAAGTAACCCAAAGTATCGTGTTTAAAACCTTGGGCTCTGATACCAAACTGTAGCGCCCTGTTAATTTTTAATATAAAATACACGTGGATTCCGACAATAAATGCTATTTTCAAAAAGGGCAGCTAAATAAAATTTCTAGGACAACATAAATGTAGTCAAAATTCAGTGAACTTAAAAAGAATGAAAATCGTTTACAACAGAAGTCTTAAAACCAACATGTCTTTGCGCAAACCGCGCTTAAAAAAAATGAAATAAATAAAGAATTAATGTTCAATCATAAGTGTACTGAATCAGCTTCAATCTTGATCCCCATCCACTCCAGCTTTTTCATCACCTGAGGTTCAATAGGGCAAGGGTGAGTACCTACTTGTACTCGCAAGCAAGCCAAACTAACATGTAATACATATATATTGATTCCTTACATTTGCATCATTCATATAGTAAAATCAATAAATCAAAAGAAGGCCACGAAGTACTAATTCTCCGTTCTTTTACTTCTAGAATTCACTAGCTTAAACATTTGACTTGAGTTTCTTTTCTTTGTCATTCATTAAGATCATTCATTTGATTCAAGCTCTTTCATTATCTTTAGCTAGAATCACTTTAGCATTCTTTCTTTTAAGGTGCCTAGGTAATCTTTGCCTCATATTGGTATACGCGCATGCTCACCGTAGCAACATGCGTAAAACGCCTCGGCTCTCATGTGTATACTCACCGTAGCAGTATACGTAAAACGCATCGGCTTTTGCCTCAGCTCTCTTGTGTATGCTCACCGTAGCAACATACGTAATACGCCTTGGCTCAATCATTAGGGTGTATATCCAATAGAGACACCTAGGCAACCTCTTATGCATTCTTTAAATTCGTAAATTCTTCATTTAACTTTTGCGTCGATCGCTTATATTTTTCTTAGTATTTAGAAAAATACTAGAAGAAAAAGCCAGGAAGCCTGTTTAGTAATTCCCCTCTTTTAATCAAGTACTTTTGCTAGATATAACTTTTACATGCTCAGCTTCTCGATTTCAAGTTTGGTTCTTGGTATCAACATTTCATATAGTTACTATTTAATTACTCTAATCACATATCCAACTAAAAGATCATTGTTAAACAATAAATCATGACCAATACCAAAGACTACAAATTCTCTTGTCAAAATAAAGGAATCAAGTTAAATTTACATACTCCAGTAAAGTCCAAGATTGAGACTACGTACAACAGCAAATCACAAGTATTAGTCCCCCTAATTCACTAATTAATGAGAGTATTAACATTGACAAGATCATTAACAAGATCAGCACAAACACATGGAGGATTACAATTGGCGCAACTACCAAGATTCAAGAAGAACCACACACGCACAATAACACCAAAAATATAACATCATAAAGTATAAATTAATTACCTATGGATTCATCCTGATCGACTAGGCTAGGCATATCAAAAACTAGTAAGCAGTGGTACCAGAACAATTAATTGGTAACAGATCATGCCAGGAAACAATTTCTCCAAAACTCACACATACAACCAACGTACTTGTTAGACTATGTAAATATTAGAATAGAATATTTAGTATAGTTAGTATTATAGTAGAATTCCTAATCCTAGTTTAGTTATACTTAGTGTTGTAGTAGAATTCCTAATCCTAGTTTAGTTATACTCTTGTCTTGTAACTAGTATATATATTGAATGAGATCAATAGAAAGAGTCACGGACTCATATTCTTTCATGGTATCACATTAGGTTCGATTCTCTTTCGCTGCCTAATCAACAATACCGTGTCTCTATATTCTTTCATTGTCTGCTAGCGATCCTCTCTACAGCTTCCTCCAAAATCCCTTTATTTGTCTGAAGTCCGCAGATATGACTAACGGTACCTCCTCTCCCCAAACAGCTTCGGCTACCTCCACCTTCCACCCAGCCCTCACGGTTTCAAATATCCGCAACCATGTTCCAATTATCCTTGATATGGAAAATTCGCAATATGGTACCTGGGCTGAGGTCTTCAAGATTCATGCTCGTTCTCACAAAGTTCTACTCCATATCCTCCCTCCTCCTAAGCATACGGTTATTACTCCTCCTACCACGGCGGAAGAAAAAGAACTTTGGGATACCGTTGATGCAACTGTGCTTCAATGGATTTATATGACGATCTCACTAGATTTGCTAAACACCATCATTGAACCCGATGCTACTGCTATGGAAGCTTGGAATCGATTGAAGGATATTTTTCAAGATCACGAGACGTCGCGAGCAATTACTCTTGGACAGGAGTTTGCGACTACTCGCATGGAGGATTTTCCTAATGCTAATGCAACTTGTCAACACCTTAAGAGCCTTGTTGATCAACTGAAGAATGTTGGGGCTCCGGTTGATGATCACAGCTTGGTATTACAGTTGGTTTCTGATCTTACGGAAGCTTACACATGTGTTGGAACGCAGATATGTCATGCGAATCCGTTACCGAAGTTCTCTCAGGCTCGTTCTTCTCTCTGTCTTGAGGAACGAGAACTCCAAGCTATGGCATCCTCTTCTTCCTCCGGTGCAGCTTTGATTACTTCGACCCAGGATATGCATTATGTCAATTCTGCTCAACCCAGTCCACCTGGACAGGGTAACAAACGCAACAAGCAAATGAAGAACAATTCTGGCGCGCCTACTGCTACGCCAGGTTGGGCTCCACCGCCCAGTCCCTTCCCCGCCATGCCATGGGCTTATGATGCAGCCCATCCTGCTCCAGCTGCGCAATATATACGCCCTCAGCATGGAATTTTGGGTTCTCATCCCAATTCGCACGCTTACATGGAGTCGATGTCTTCGCAGGGTCCGTATGCTCCGACCGTGATTGAGTCGGTAATGCATACGATGTTGTTGCAGCAACCGGATCTAACCTGGTACATGGATACTGGAGCTACTTCGCATTTGACATCCGCCAAAGCTTCTGATCCATTGCAATCTGGATTGCAGAATCCAGTCCTGAATCTAGTTCCGCATCCAGATTCTGATCCTTCACCCCAACAAGCCCCTCCTCCAGTCCACCCTTCACCCGACCAACACCTTCGTTCCGGTGATAGAAAAACACAGCAGGTTGGCATTGATTGTGGCGAGACTTTGAGCCCGGTGGTTCAACCAGCGACGATTCGTATGGTTCTGAGTCTTGCTTTTCTTGCTTTGTCTAAGCATTGGCCTATTCATCAGCTGGTTTTCTTTGAAGATTATAGGGACAGTCTCAACATGTTTCCACCTCCCGTTTCGACTGCGGGGGATTGTTAGACTATGTAAATATTAGAATAGAATATTTAGTATAGTTAGTATTATAGTAGAATTCCTAATCCTAGTTTAGTTATACTTAGTGTTGTAGTAGAATTACTAATCCTAGTTTAGTTATACTCTTGTCTTGTAACTAGTATATATATTGAATGAGATCAATAGAAAGAGTCACGGACTCATATTCTTTCAGTACTGAGACAGAGTAGTATACGATTGCCACTTGAATTCAAGCAATAAAAGTAAATCTTAACAACTTCACTTGCCTGGAAGAATAAGAATCAAGGAAAGACAGTAAGGGATGGAGAATGATCTATTTTCTTGGTTTCTTCTTTGCAGCAGAACCCTTCTTTTCTTCCCAGCTTCCAATGTTTTTTTTTTCTTCAGTTTGCTGGAAAACTACTTTTCTTATTCCATTAGGTTTAGCTAAAAGAATGGGCCAGGTCTTAAAAGAGGAATTTGGCTTTTTAAGTAGTTCTTTCTATACTTGGCCCAGTTCGTCTATAATCGCTTTAATTCAATTAATTAAAATCCGGGTCGTCACAAGTATAAACGTCAAATGGCCACAACACCTACTTGTGGACAATGTAATGTTGCAGAGGAAAGTGTAATTCATATTTTCCGGTTTTTCCCAGTTGCACATAGCATATGGAAGGAAATCGTACCTGCAGAGGAGTTACGCAAATTCAGTGACATTCCTGATAATAC
This sequence comes from Plantago major, assembly GCA_026545765.1. Lineage (NCBI taxonomy): Eukaryota > Viridiplantae > Streptophyta > Magnoliopsida > Lamiales > Plantaginaceae > Plantago > Plantago major. Next base: position 43,002,322 of record CM048840.1, read on the forward strand.
CTGGATGGCAGCAAATCTCAAAGGGAAGTTCACCACCTGTCTGAATAGTGAAGCTAGCTGGTTGTCAATTTTCTCGGCCACAATCTGGATTCTGTGGAAATCGCGTAACGCCAGCATCTTTAGAGAGAAGCCTGACACCAAAAATCGGATAATCTTCTTAATTAAATAGCTCAGCTGTGATCTCCAATTCAAATTAGATCCACATAGCGCTTTCATCATAAATCAGAAGTGGTGCAAACCAAGAAATACCTGGAAGAAGCTCAACGCCGATGGAAGTGTCCAACCATCTGAAAACATAGGTGCAATTGGATGTGTACTACGTGATGATAATGGTGATTGGATTTGGGGATTTGCTGCACCCCTACGTCAACCGACTGTCAATGAAGCTGAATTGAATAGCCTACTGAGAGGATTGCAGTTAGCTTGGGAACAGAGGATTCCAAAGTTGCAAATTGAGATGGATTCGGCAGATGTATATGGCTGGATCACTGAGTTAGAAACTCCACCGACTGAATTAATGGATCAAGTGTGTTAGGAATATCTTTTTAGATTTTGATCAGCAACCTAATGACTTATCTTAGCTCAGAAAGGTGGTTAGTACTTGAACACTGTAAAAGAGGAAAATCACTAAGTATGATAGTCTAGACAATCTTATATAGGATGTTAGGTCTCTAAATGTAATTTTTATTTCTTTGAAGAAGACCAAGAAGAAGGCATCCAGCAGAAGAGTTCAACATAGTTGAAGATTTGAAAACTGCACAAGATTGCTGAAGACTAAGGTAATCAGATACCTATGTCCAGATATCTTGAAGAAACAAGTGTTGCAAAAGGTATCTGGGAATACAAGGTTTCTAAACAAGGAAAAGTGCCCACAAATATCTACACTCAGATACCTTGGATAAAACTATATTTCTGGGAAACAATGTTGTAACAAGTGTCTGGAGTTGTGAAGGTCTCTGGAAAGGGACGTGCAATGCTTCAAAAAGCATGCATAGTTCCGTTGGCACTACAGGACAAAGTATAGTACAGTGCATTAAATGCGCGGACATAAATGTCTGAAAAAAAACAACAGTCTCTGAGAAGAAGACAAACGTACAATAGTACTATACTCAGATATCAATAGTTTAAATTTCATTGAGCCTAACGGATACTATTCAAACGGCATGATTTTCAACTATAAATATCGACACTTAGAATGCTTGAAAGAACACACAGAACTCACACCAAGAACACTGAACACTATCTTTCAAATTCTCAAACATACTACTTACCTTCAAGCTTTTTGTTGCGACCAAAGCTCTTGATTCTAAGTAGCACAAAAGTTCTAAGTGTCCTGATCCTTAACAAGCATTGTTATTTGTGAAGGAGTTGAATTAAGATTTCATATCTGAGATTCATTCTCTTGAACACTTACCATAGACTTGGGTCAGTAAAGAACAAAATACCATACATTGAAAAGTGTATTAAGTATACTTGATTCATAGAGCTATCTGCATAACTGAATAAGTCATTAAAGAAGCTCTCCTGACAAACTACCTTAACCAACACCTTAATCGGCGTGGAGTACAGGAAGTACTTAGTTTGGGAAACTAAGGAATAACTCCAAGGTTACTGAGCTTAGGAAGTACTTAGTTTGAAACTAAGGAATAGCTCAAAAAGTTTCTGAGTACAGGAAGTACTTGGCTGAGAAAGCCGGGGAATAACTCAGGGGGAACACTTGGTTGGGAACCTAGTGTATTTAGGAATCGAGAGAAGATATTTGTAAGGTTAACTCAATGATCTGTCTTAGTGGATTCTAGGTCTGAGAAAGGCCGAAGTGGATTAGTTGAAGGATTACGCCACCTTCAGATACCACTATAAAGACTTGTGTTGTAATTTATTACTTGCTTTATTTACTTTACTAAGTATTTACACATATCTTGCTAAGCACGTGCACTTATCACAAAAAGTCTTCCGCTCTCTGAAAATAAGTATCAGATATCTTTACAGATATCGAGAAATTGTATTTATCGATAAAAGTTTGAAAAAGACTATTCACCCCCCCCCCCCCTCCGTCTTTTATTTTGCCGTTATCTGGACCAACAAAGTGGACAAATGCAAGCCCTTACTTTGAAACCCATGGGAAGTAGATGTGAAGAAGATTGATCGGAAAGCAAATATGTGTGCAGATTACCTAGCTAGATTAGGTTATGATTGGGAGGATGAAGGGAAGCTTTGGCTTAACCCCCCAATCTCTGTAATACCCATTTTGGGAATAGATAATGGCTACTAAGCCTAATGCATTTCTTTACTTAACAAAAAAAAAAAAAAAAAAATCTCTCCTTCTCTTCTTACCCTACTCTTTATCTCTCTTTTTACATTTTCAATTATACTAACAAATTTAAACCAATCAAATAATGTTTAAAAAAAACAAATGTCACTTCATTGTTTCACACATCAATTCGTCTTAATACACCCTATATAACAACCCTATGAACCATACAAAATTTTAACTCTACTATTCATTGACTTTTTTTTTTTCCATTTATAGGGTATTCCATTTATATTTGTCTCATTACAAATATAATGTTTATGTCTTTGTTAAAATCTTATCCTCAAAATTACTTTTAGTTACATAAAATGTCATTACATAGTTTGTCTAATTAATTAACCTAATTAAAGACCCAAATCATAGCATTAACATAAATGCAAAACTTTTTTATGATCTTTTTCATTTCTCCTACTGTCACATAACTGAGACATTTATTTTGGGACGGATGGAGTAAGTTTTTACATTTGTAGTTTAGAATTTTATTTATGTATGGTTTATATTTGTAGAGTTAAGATATTAAATTTGCACAGGGCCCCTGAAAACTTGAGTTTTCCCTATTGGTAGGTTATTTAAAGACCCATTAGAAGATTTTTTTTTTGACTTCTAGATAGTTTAAAGCTCAAAAAAATTCTTCGATTCAAAATGGTCTAATAATCAAAGTCAATCAAATTTGTCATGTTTTCTCATTTTCTAACCTCTAACTTCTAAAAAATGCTATTTCACACCGTGTCATTTTTTTAAAACCTCCATGACTCCGAGAGAGATTCTCCCTCACGATAAACACCTCCATCCCAAAAACTTCCATTTCCAACGTAATTGCTCTCATGAATATATTGCCGCTGTTTAAGCTGTGAAGGAGCTTATGTGACGAAAACATTTATTGACGTTCAATATCACTGACTTCTCAGGTCGAGCAATATGAACTGAAGCTCTCGAAAATCAATACGGACGACAATTATGCAGACATGCATACAAAGGTTGTGTCATGTGAGAAAAACAAGCTATGTTATGACATAGTGAGATTGAGCATATTCGACGAAGAATTTAGGGGAGTCCTGGAGATTTGTAGAGTTAATTCTTCCCTTCTGGCCATTCAACTTCCATTTATGGAGTCTTCCCAACCAACTCACCTTCAACCAAATCTGCAGAAAAACTTGCTATTGTTCACGACAAGAAGGAGCTTCCTTACTTCCCAACCAAAACCTCCTTCTATTATAATTATGTTCCGGCTGTGAATGGGAGACTTTTCCAATCCTAATGGTATATGCTACCGGAGTTAGGATTCTGAAATGAGTTTTTTCGGTGGAGACAAATGGCTTTCGCTGTCTTTTGATTTTGTGTTCTAAAATGTTTCCTTTTATTTTTCCTGTTGATTGACAATGGTTCCAATTGAATGTTCTTTAGTTAAATTCATTTTGTTGTGATCCAGTGTAGAAATGATTTGGGGTTTGAATTCAAATGTAAAATTATGATGTTGTGACTTTTATGTGAATATACAAGTGCTTGGATCTTCTGGTAGACTGTTCCTTCTTCTCCTCCTCATCAGCAGACTGTTCCTTCACCGGCTTCTCCTCCTCATCAACATACTGTTCCTTCTTCTCCTGCTCATCGGAGTAGTCTTCGCCTTCTTTCGTTTCGGCAACTCCATGAGCTCCGGTGTAGAGCCGTCGCCGGAGAGACGAGGAGAGCGGCGAGGTTTTGTGTCGGAAGAGGAGAGCCGTTTCAGAAGTTGTTTGTTGTTGCTATGTTTATGGCTAGTATGAATTGAATAGTAGTGTTTAGTAAGTTGATTAGGACTGATGTGGTGTGGTTATTAGGGTTATAAATCCCTACATTTAGCTTTTGGTATGTATTGATCACAACTTCACAAGTAATGTATCAGTTTGGTGTTTAGCATTTGAATGAAGTAATGTATCATTTTGGAGTGTTAACTCTTTGAATCTGTCCATTTGGATCTTCAGTTTATGTTTTTGTTTTTCTTTTCATTTTATTTCTTTTTTTTATTTAGAAATTCAATTTTGGACGTAAATTTAAGTGTAAATAGGTTGGTGGTGATGTGTCAGATGATGTGGAAGTCAAAATTGCAATTTAGAGTTGACCCGATAGCCACGTCAGCGAAAATGGACCACGGACCTGAAGTTGACTGGAAATTGGGATGAAACATGCCAGAGCTTCAAATGTGAGACTGCGTGCGCCATTTGTCCCAAAACATGGGATCAAAAATGCCATTCTCTCTGTAATTGATGCTTCCCATCAATGTCTGCTGAGTTCCTACACTCTTCGTTCGAAATGTTTGGTTACTTCATCTAGTCTCAGTTGCATTGCTCACGCCTAAGTTTGTGCATGGTAACATTCAGGGGCGGACAAAGAATTTTTTTTCCACCCGGGGCTAATTTAATATTTCGAACGCATAAATTTTTCGAATAAGAGTCAAATTTTATGTTGTTTTTAATATATATTTTTTCGTAGATTAAATAGTTATCAATTGAATTAAAAAGATCATGAATTTATGATTTATACGAAGGAATAAATAACATAATAAATGATAATGATAAATATCAAAGTGTATATGAAGAAGAAGAATTAGAAAATGAACACTAAAATTACAAGAAAATAAGAGAACGAATCAAAAGAACAAATAAGGCACATAACAAAATTGAAATTATACACGAAAAAATAAAATTTATGAGAGAAACGATAACATTTTACAAGGAAAAAAGAGGACGAGGAAGATTAAAAGTGTTTTTAAAAACTAGCGAATGAAAATATCTTGGAAGAAGAAAATGGTAAATTATTTTCTCGAAGTAAAATAGAAAGCGCATAGAAATAAATCATAGTTTACACAAAAATTAATAAAGAAAATTGAGTACATGTGGTTTTTTTTTTTATGTAAAAATCACGATTTTCGTTAATCTGAAGAAAATCATATTATCCTAACTAATTATTTGACTCACTCACTAAATTTACAACAATGAGATGTGAATTTTTTTATTATAAAATATTTTACGATAGATGTCGTTCTTAGACTATAAAACAAAAAGGTAGATAAATAAAACTAGTTCACAAAGGTGAGAATTGAAATACCATTAAAATTCAATAATAGATCGCTATAAGGATTATAAGAAAAGAAAAGAAAAACTAAAAAATGCAAGTAGCAAGAATTGAACCCGGGTTGTTGAAAGAAGGACAAGAATAAGAAACTACCACCACTACCACTAGGCTACAATACAATAACAATCTTTCTATTCATCCGAATGCAATATACACACATATTACAAACAAAAAAAAAAAAAATTTGCAAAATTTTCGGGGTCACCTCGGGCTACAGCCCACCCTAGCCCTTAGGGTGGGTCCACCCTTGGTAACATTGTTCTTCTGTATTTATTAATATGGAGTTGTGCATATGTGTATTGTTCTAGTGAGTTAGACCACTCCCCCTGCGGGAGTGGTCGTCCCCCGTCGTGCCCCCACCACGGGGCACGACGGGAGTTTCCGGATCATAGCAGCCCCTATGATCTCACCGTGTACGGCTGGATGGTAATCTAGACGTGCAACGACGAGAGCCCAGCCCCAACGGATCTATTTGGGCCAACAAAAAAAACTTTTTAAATAAAAAAATAAATATATAACAATAAAATATAAAAATTACACCAACGACTATATTTTTTCAAGATCTATAAATTGGCACCATTTTCATTCAATTTCACCACACCTCAAATTTCTCCATTCTTCCATTCTTAATCTCAAAACGCTCTCTAACTTTGCCATTTCACTACCTTATTCCATCCAATATGTCTTTGATATCAACCACTATCTAAAAAATCTTTCAGATATTTCCGACGATGATGAAATACATGTTGAGGGTCAAGCTCAAGGTTCATCAAGTTCGAACTCGTATTACCAATTTAGCTAGCTACTAGCTCAAGCCACTCCTCACATCAACACCCACATCCATCAACATCAAACATCCGATCCACCAAAAAAAAATAAACGAACATACATTAACTGACACCGAGAGGATTTTTCCCCGTACTATTTGAAGATTATTTTGCAGAAAAGCAGACGTTTCCTAAGAAGAAGTTTCGACGTAGATTTTGAATGAACATGTCATTGTTCCTCAAGATTGTCCAAGCTATACAAGAGCATGATCCATATTTCGTGCAACGTCCAGATGCCCTTGGAAGGCTCGGGTTCATGGCACTGCAAAAATGCACTTATGCCGTTCGTCAGCTTGCTTATGGCGTATGTGAAGACATGGTCGACGAGTACGCTCGGGTAAGTGAGACCTCTGGTAGGGAGTGTGTTAGCCGTTTTTGTGATGTTGTGCTTGCGATTTTTGGTCCTACATATATGAGGAGGACAACCGAGAGTGATGTATGTCAGATCTCGAAATCAACTCTATGAGAGGTTTTCCCGGGATGCTCAGAAGTATCGATTGTATGCACTGGGGTGGAAAAATTGTCCGACGGCTTGGGAAGGTCAGTTTCAAGGAAAAAAATAAAACAACTACACTTGTCTTAGAGGCGGTTGCTACCCAAGACACTTGGATATGACATTCTCTCTTTGGTGTCTCCGGCAAAATGAATGATATTATTGTTGTTGCACGATCATCGGTGTTCGACGAACTACTACACGGAAAAGCTCCGGCTTGCAACTTCGAAGTCAATGGACATGAATACGACATGGGATGCTATCTAACCGATGGCATATATCCGGCGTGGGCAGCATTTGTGAAGTCCATCAAAGGCCGCCCAATCAATGCAAAACAGACCAAGTTTGCAAGGGCAAGAGGCGTGTAGGAAATATGTTGAACGTGCTTTTGGAGTTCTACAAGCATGCTTCAAAATTATTAAAAATCCAGCCTTGGCACACAACAAAGAAATTCTAGCCAAGACAATGAACTTCTGCATTTGCTTACACAATTTGATAGTGGAGGATGAAAGACACATATTTGAACTATGATGAGGTGATCACATAACATGCAGAAGATGATCAAGAAACATGCATAACTTCCGACAATGTTGGAAGTTGTAGATCATCTTGGATCAATGAAGTCGAAGGCTACATGGCCAAAAGGAAAGACTTGCATAATAAGTTTATGCACAAACAACTGCAGAAAGATTTGATGGAACACATTTGGTATAGTGGTTGATAGGTTTTTCATGTATGTGTGCTTTTAATTTGTGTTGTGTGCTTTAATTTTATGTTGTGTGATTTACATTATTCGAATTAGGATTTCAATGTTGTTTATGTTGTAATGTTTTACAAACCTAAAATCTGATTTTATTCGAATCATTTAAATAAAATATTTTTAAGTGTGACTTCACTAATTTCAACTTCTAAATACTCTTATAATATGTTAAAAAAAAAATTGACAACCACATTAGGGGCACGACCCACTGTAGGATAATTTTCAGGATTCAGTCGTGCCCCAGTAGTGTCCGAAAAGGGGCACGACCACCAGATCAATACACGACCCACTATGAATGGTCTTACCTAATAATTACTTCAGAGTTATTGAGTAAACCAAGTGAAAATTGGAGTGGTGGTAGAAAAAATATTTCCATCTAAATGCAGTAATATCCGAAAAATTCTTATATAGACCGGTTTTATGAGTAAGTTGAAAATTTGATTTTGAAAATGACCTATATAACTTTAAAGAATAATTTTTGATCCATTTAATCTTATTTCCAACAATTTACTCATAGATCCTCTCCTCCTCCACAAAGTCTAGAAAGAGACGTGTATTAGTGAGAGACCTGAGAGATGGATTGATGTTCTTAAGTATATGTGTAATGTTTTAAACAATATCATTAATGTTTTATAAGTGCAGATTTTATATCATTTTTTATGTAATGTATATCACCGATGTTATAAGTAAAACTTGTAATGTTTTTTAATATAACTGTAATGTTTGTCCGTTTCTTTTAATCATTCTATAACCCCGTATCTCCAGATACTTCCTCTAGATCCTCTGCTATTTTGCATCTCGCGTCTATTGACAGTTAACCTCACGTTTGGCAGACCTAAACCATGTTTTAAATGGAAGAACAACATAGTAATTTAATTACGCAATTATATACTATAGTGTATACTTTGTGTATAGTTGACTGACTGTTTTTGTAGTTGTCTTTATCCCACATTTATCATGCAAGCCAAGTGTCAATCTTGACAGAAAATAACATCATTTATTAGTGAGCAGGGCGCCCTAGTTACCAGCCTCACAGGATGGGAAATTAGGAATATACTACTTTCTCTGAAGGTGCGAATTCAACTTATCTCTCAAGCTGTCTAAAATCACATTTAAATTTTAATTAATATTCGAGATTGATTTTTACTAAAAATTACTTTTAAATTATACAAATAAACTAGTTATATAATTCATCAAATTTCTTAATATACTCTTTTAAATATTTTTTCAATATGTAATTTAAAAAAAAATTATCCACGACTTAAAATTTGATATAAAAGTCAAATTTGAAATTTAATTTGAGACGAAGAATGATAAGTTGTTAATTGAGTACGTATCTCTCATCGATTATATTACAGTGTGAACGATGAAGATAATAACTTCAATAAGAAGCAAAAAAGTCAATCCAACTTGGTTCACACAAAAATGCTGTGTATCAAAATTGCCTTCAATCAGTCCAAATCCCCCCTCAATTTCTTGATACTGAACTTTTAAATGATCTGTAGTCAACATGTCTTGTAAATGTTCAAACCAAACAAGCTAAAGATCAATAATGTATCATAGCCTAGTCTACCATGCCATAAATTAAAAGAATCAGACAAGTACGTAAATTTAACATAATTATTAACCTCTTGGGCAACGTTCTTTCCATCTCAGTTAGTGGAAGCCTCAGTTACATTTGCGCCATAAGGCTCAGTACCAGGAATTACAGTAGTAGCAACCATCTTAAACAAATTATCACAAAAGTAACCTTGTCCTATGTAGGAGTCATCCTTGGTAAGGATAAATTTGTTAGTCTCAAAACACTGACGGAAACCTTTCTTGTTCAGCATAGATCCAAAGATCAAATTCTTGCGGATCTCAGGAACATGGAGTACTTCAGTCAAAGTCAGCTCCTTCCTAGATGTCAGCTTAAGGGCCACAGTATCGTTTCCATCAACCTTTGCCACAGCAGAGTTTCCCATGTAGCACACCTCATTAGTTAGAGGTTGATAAGTCTTGAACATCCATTTGTTTGCACAAATGTGTCGAGTGGCCCTAGTGTCCACCCACCAATCCATGGAGTTTCCCCCAACAAAGTTCATTTCGGAAACAACAACACTTATATGCATTTCCTCCGTTCCTTGAGTAATACCCAGACTACCGGCCCCAGCTACATTAGCTTGGCCACCTCTTCTGTTATTATTATCATTACCATTACGGTTATTATTTCCATTTATATTGTTCCTTTGGTTTTTTGTTGTTGTTGTTGTTGTTGTTGTTGTTGTTGTTGTTACGATTGTTACTACGATTGTTATTAGCACGATCGTTACAATCTTTAGCCTTGTGGCCTTGTCTACCACATACATAGCATTCCCCAACCCACTTCTGGTTTGGAGTAGAAGTCTTGGGGTCATTACGCCTTCTCTTAGCAGCTCGAGAGCTCTCAGCCTCAACAACATCAGCCTTAGAAACATTAGCAAATGGCTTCTTCGCAGCCTTTGTCACATCACTTTCAATCCTCAGCTTTAGGATCAAGTCTTCAAAGGTCATTTCCTTCTTCTTATGTTTCAGGTAGTGCTTTAAATCATCCCAAGAAGGAGGAAGTTTCTCTATCATCAACGCAACTTGTAGGAGATCATTGATCGCCATGCCCTCAGCGGCCAAGTCATGATAAATCCTTTGAAGCTCTTCAGCTTGCTCAAGTACAAGCTTGGCATCCACCATCCTATATTCGTGGAAACGTGCAACAACAAATTTCTTAGAGCCAGCATTTTCCACAGTATACTTCTTGAGTAGTGATTCCCAAAGTTCGTTTGCATTCTTTTTCTCATAACAAATTTGATACAAGGAATCATCAAGACTCAGAAGTATAGTGTGGCGACACAAATAGTCGCTGGTTTCCCACACTTTGCACGTTTCCACGGTATTAGGATCAGCCGGATCCACCACAGGTTTGTCCTCAGAGATAAACCGGACAAGTTGGGAGGCAGTAAGATAAAAAAAACCATTTTTTCTTTCCACAGTTTAAAATTATTTCCTCCCTTGAACTTTTCCGTTTTATCAAACCGACCAAACTGGATAGGGCGTGAGGGCATTTGTCCAAACTGGAAAGGCCCTTGAATCACGGTCTCAGCACCGGTAGGAGGAACGTTTCTGGAACCATTGTTTCCAGGAGCAGTGTTGGTGGAGTTTCCATCAGTAGCCATTGTTACTACAAAAAGGCAGAGAACAGTGTGTAACCGGACTATAAAAAATCACAAGAACAAAATTTAGCTTAAGATTGTTAGTTCCGGTTAGCACTTTTGCTGCAAGAAAAAACAGAAAGAAACAAAAGCAAGGAAAAATAAAGGATTACACTTACTGCAACAGAAAATTACAAGAAACATAAAAACACTATTGTTCGGATTTAATCTTGGACGAGTCAGCGGTGTGACCACTTCCCCTTAAGCTAAATTTGTATTAAGCTTCAGGCCTCCCTCAGACAATTAGCTCCCAAGGTACAACGTCCAATCTCAGCAGCTACTGGAAGCTCTGCAGTAGAAGCTCCATCGAACTTCCGTGGTGAAGAAACACTTGAATTTCTAAAGTGCAGAAAGAAAACAGAGAGGAGAAGAGAAGAATGGAATTTCTTGTGTGTTTTGCTCAAATGAGGGATGGGGTATATATGGTTGTAAAAAAACGTAACATCTAATCTCACCATTAGTAGCCAAAATTGAAACTGCTACATTAATCTCAAATAATGCAGTCCGTTAGTGGAGAGGTTACAATTTCGAAATTAAACCTCTTCTCATTTAAGTGGAACAATCTGGAAGGTCAACAGTTGTGTTCCATGGAAAATTGTAGTAAAAAGATAAACACGCGAACTATATTTGCACCTACCTGATTTAGGTTTTCTAGTTCAAATGTTGTGGTATATATGGTTGGAGAAAAAACGTAACAGCTAATCTCACCATTAGTAGCCAAAATTGAAACTGCTACATTAATCTCAAATAATGCAGTCTGTTAGTGGAGATGTTACAATTTCGAAATTAAACATTTTCTCATTTAAGTGGAACAATCTGGAAGGCCAACAGTTGCGTTCCATGGAAAATTGTAGTAAAAAGATAAACACGCGAACTATATTTGCACCTACCTTTATACTACTCTTTCCTTCCATTTGTTTCCAATGTGGTACAATTACAAAAGTAAGTCCCAACTAGCTCACTTTAAGCCAATTTATCATTTCACACCCTGAATTGGTTAACCCCCCCCCCCCTAAACTTGCGCATCCCACTTCGTAACGAGCTAAAGAACATGCAAAATCGAGCGGTGAAACTTAGATAAACAATCACTTAAAAGTTACCCACTTAACACTTTAAAACTTATAACAATTTGGCTCTTTCATGGTTGCCTCTTGCAACCAATTCCTCAACACTTGTAAGTGTTCAAACCAAACAAGATAAAGATCAATAATGTATCTGGCCTCTTAAATAGAATCTGATTCCAAAAAGACAACCTAATCCATAATCAAAATTCTCAGAACATATAGTAGCTTTTGTATCAATAGTATGAATCCCACTTCCCATTAACAATATAGTTATTCTCTGTACAATTCCTAGTCACATGATGATCAGGATTTAGTTCTAATACTCAGTTCTTCACCATTTCTTTCCATGGAGTTTTGGGTGACATGGTCTAACAAGTATTTTTCTCACTCACATTTCACACCCTTCTTCGACCGAGTAATAAACCGAGGCCTCGACCAGGGTTATACTCGGTATACAACTCTCTGACCGAGTCAAAACACCATTCTCATTATCATCATTGATCCCGGATTCGCTCCGGTTACTTTTATTCACGGGGCTAGTCGGCATTGACCTCACAGATTTAGGGCTCTCCAAACTCTTCCTCAGAAGCTGACTCATTGCACGAATCAGACGCACTGTCGGATCCTGAGGCGGTCCTGAAGCCTTGAATTTGTTACAGAAGCTGAAATGCCTGTCCAAAGCTTCATCAGGGCTTATTAGCTTTTGAGTACGACTACGCAAGATTTCATATTTCACCGCTTCCGCACATAGCCCGCATATCCATTTACCTCCATACCTGAGTTATATCAGTCCCAAATATAAAAGCTCAATCCAAACCCGAAACATATCTTAAAACCAAGTATTTATCAATCCATCATCCCGAATAAGACCATGGGCTTCGTTTATTTAGCAATAGTTTATCAGCTAGACGTAAATATAATACACTCAACCCAAAATGCCAAGCCGGTAGGCAATTAATTACCTCTATCTAAATTTCAAATTAATCCAAGCTTACCACCATTGATACCAGTTAAGAATATTCATTCAACAAGATTATCATCAGCTAGTTCTGATCAATTCATAAATACGGATACAATTCAAAAACTATTTGAAATGTAGTAAGTTTTCAATTGTTACCTCTGGCGAATTGTTTCGACATACGAAACGGTGCATTCTTCGGTAAGCCCACAGCATTCACATTCGGCGGAATCAACATCATTGGTTTGGCCAGAAATATGATCCACAAGCCCGTCAGGACCGGAGGATATAACAATCGAATCAGCAATTATGCTCGTCGACATCCCTGAAAACAAAAGCAAGCAAAAATAGAATTAGAATCACCAATCTTGAAAAGGGTGGGTTCAACAAAACAAACAGAGCTTGATGAATGAGAGAAGAAAAAAAACATTACCTGACCTGGAAATTAACAAGATTGTTCTGTACAAGAATATAAACAAAGAAAAAAACTTGATCCTTCTATGTTTCCTTTTCCCACTCGGCTTCTTTTGAGATGAATGAATTATGCAGATAAGACATTTGTGGAAAAAAATGAATGATTCTTCTTAGGTAGGTTTTAGAGGGGAGAAAAATTGGTTAGAAATCAAATGAAGGTTTTTAGGAAGAAAAGGTAAACAAGAAAAGACTTATCGAGCGTGTTTTTATATTCGAATAATTATTGGTTGGGTGGAAAAGGTTCAATGATTGGCTGCTTTGGGCCGTGTTAACGGACACGTCATCATGCTATGCTGTCATATAATTTGTGGCCGTATGTCTCTGTCCCATAGCTGTTCATTTTATTCTTCTACATATTTTTCGAGAACCAAAATACAACTCAAATGGTCGAATATTTTTTGTTTTGTTTTCGTCAAATTTATGTAAAGAAATGTCCGAGAAGTGAAAACTCAATCTTAGTATAATGTCATATTAATCGCGATGTAAGGAGTCCGGACGTGTTATTCCTATCAATCGTATTTCATCTTACGATTTGGAAGTTCGTGAAACTTTTGTAAGACACGTGTTTATACTCTACTAGAATATTAGAATTGTTAATTCCATATAGTTACTCATGGGTGTTTATAATATAAATTGCCGTTAAATTATGGAACGTCTTCGATCATCAGTGATAAAAAGTCGTATATGCTGTGGGATGAGCATAATTAGTACGCTGGTAGTATAAAATAGGTGGCATGGTTTTTCAATGAGAATCATTGCGTGGTGTGTGGAAGAGAAAGTAATGGAGATGAATTATGAAGATGGTGATTGGGCATATGACTTTTGTACTTCAAGTGTAGGGAACCAATTCAATTGTCCATGTTAGGGAAGCTTTCAGCATTTCGGTAAAGTAAATGGGCTACAATACACTAATAAAAGTCGCGTACACTTTTGTATGGTTGAGTAATTCTGTGAGTTTATCAATTTCGATTAACTTATTTTTCTGATAAATGCATTACGTGAGCGCCTAATGGTGATTTATTTTACATACCATATTTAGTAAATCAACTAACTTATCAGCTAATTGATTTACTAAACTTTTTATAATTAAAACATCAAATTTTATAATTTTTACTTTCATTTCTCATTGAAATTTATCGATTAGTTTCTTTAACAGATTTCTAGTATTTTTGTGATGACCTACCACTAATTCATTGTTGTACAATCTTTTCGGTCGGATTCATGGCTACTCTCCAAGTGATATGTTGGACTCCTTGTACTTAGCTTATTGTTTGTGCCCTTATCATGTTATTTGTGGTATAAAGGAAGTTAGGACAAGATGAAGGTGTTGATTCAAGTGTTCAAACAAGTAAATTCAGAGATATGAAGCAGTTGTAAAAATGCACACAGAATAGTATTTCACGCGCGACTTTGGATGGGCCAGAGGATTTCCTTGGCAGCGCATGTTGGCTAGATGTAAGGGAGTGTGATAGTGGCTTGTCGAAGTTGCTGCAGGAATAAAGTCCGTTGGTTCGTTGTAGATTTTAAGTATGTATTAATTTAAGTTTAGTTTTTTATAAGAAAATACATAACATCTTTAGACTCTGTAATTAAGTAGTACTTTTAGTTCTCAGGATGTTTTTAGCATGGACATTATAAAAGAGTAACATTATTGACTGGTAGTTTAATAACTTGTATAAATATTAGGTTTTCAAGAGCATGCAATTTTATTTAGGAAATCTTAAACGCATGACACATTTTACTAAACGCATGATACTTTTTAAAAAATTACAAATGTAGTCTAAAGTTCAATAATTTATAAAAAGGACCCAATAATTTTTAAAGTTGTTAAAATGTCATAAAACTATACTACTAATATGAAGTCACAATTTCAAACTTCAAAAAACACATTCTAAACACAACTTCAAACATGAATGGAGATTATGAACACTATGATGGTCATTGGGTAAGTTTTATTTACAACAATTTTTTTTCTTTCTTTCATATAAATTGGCCGGAATCCGGTAAAATAATTGCCGGATTCCGGGAAAAAAACGCAGGCCACAATCACATTCACAAACAGTTTCTGGCTTGTGTTTTCGCAGGCTAGAATAAGTTTGTGGCCTGCATTTTCGCAGGCCACACTATATGCTGTTTATTTTTTTTTAATGATTTGATTATTTATGTTATAATTTTTCATTATTGTAGTAGCATTGTTATTTTATTTTTATGAATTGTATTATTTTATGATGAAATAGTATAATCATTGTTATATGATTTGATTTTTTCAGGATGATGATCCCAATTGTAAGAACATACGGACCTAGGACTTTGCACTTCTTACTGAAACACCACTGTTAGTAGCAATGTTACTATAACAGTTGGTGTCACAGTTTCAGGAACAATCACTTGCACAGCGGAAATATGTAAAAGTGAACAGCAAACAAGATGATTTTTAGCAGGTATATAAATATACCTACTGTGGCCAAGGCAAATATCCACTAAAATAAGAGGATTTACAAAAAGCTAGTCGGAATAGCTAACTATTCCAAAGCACCTAAACTAGATACTTCAAAGACTAGTAAAAACGGTTACAAGTAAAGAGAGAATGATGTATATGATTGCTCTATTGCTCTATACTTGCACACTCTTTGTGATGGCCCTGATCTTGTATATATAGTGTAGAAAAACGTCCATAAGATCAGGTCCAATCAGATCTTGTTGCTCATCCTTATCTTCAAGAGTTCATATAATCCAATCTTCTAGGAGTTCATAAGATCTTGACTTCCAAGAGTCCTTGTATCTTGTCTTCTAAGACTCCATGACTTTCTTGAATATAAGTCGATTCCTATCTGAAAACACAAACTCAGATCCGTGGAACTAGGTTATAGTTAGTGAAAAAAAGGCATTATCAATAAAGTCCTCTAAAGTGCAGATTTTCTGAACTGATACCGTTATAGCCATTGTTGTTGCAACAGTCATAGCCCTGTTGCTACAACAATAACTTAAACAGCTGCACATCTGCTCTTTCACCAATTATCACAAGTCGGATGACTACCCTCTCGATGAAGAAGATTATGATCAAGATTATTTTTATACACATCCAGATGACTATGATCGTGATGTTCCGGATGGTGATCCGAATGATGATCATGATAGTAGTGATGTTCTGGAGTATGAGGGTTTGCCTAACGTTGATGATGAGCAGGCGGATGATATGTATGGTAGTGAGGTCGGCTCGGATGATAGTTTGGATGGGCGTGAGTATGAGGACCATAATCACTTGTTCCATAATTTAGGTTCATTTCCTAGTCGAGAAGGGGCACAAGACGTAGTCACACGGATTGGTAGGGGTAACAATATGTTCTTCATGGTTGCAAGCTCGAAGAAGAGCTGAGTTTATGGGTTGTGAACGTGGTGGAAAATATAGAGAGACATTGCGTAAGAATGATGATGGTGTACTCCGTAGGCGAAGTGGGACGAAGAAGAATAATTGTCAATTTCAAATAAAATTGAAAAAGAAAGCAAAAGGCGAATGGGTAATATAGACGAGTGAGAATAGGGGTAGACACAACCATCATATTGGGGATTATCCCAATTGGCATACATCAGCGGCGAAGTTAAGTCAACCCGAGTTTGAATTTGTTCGTGAGTTAACTAAGTGTAACATAAGACCGCAGAGTATCTTGCGGCGGTTGAAGAGAAAATTCAGAGGTAATGCTACCGGTATAAGGCACATTTACAATGTCAAACAGAAGATAAAGAGAGAAGATATGCAAGGGTTAAGCTCGATTCAATATTTTGTGAAGTTGTTGAATGATTTTAAGTACTACCATTGGGAGAGGAAGGATCGGAGAGTGGAACTAATAACTTGGGTGAAGTTTTATTTGCACATCCTAAGAGTGTGGAATTGGTTAAATTGTTCCCTCACGTACTTGTCATTCATACCACGTATCAAACAAATCAAATCAATACGGTATGCCTTTATTGGAGGTGATGGGTTTTTTGCCAACTTCGAAAAGTTTTCATGTTGGACTTTTTTTTTTTTTTTTTTTTTGTTAAAAGGTGGAGTCAAGCTCCTATTATTCAAAATAAAAACCATACAATCACGGGGGTTTTCATGTTGGATTTGCTTACATGAAGAATGAGAAAACTGAGAGTTACATATGGATTATGGAGCACTTGAAGAAACTTTTTGCTCGCACTGAGTTGCCCGGTGTTTTTGTCACAGATCGAGACTTGACCCTCATAAGTACCATTGAGTATCATTTTGAGAAGTCTGCTCATCTACTTTGTCGAAGACACATTTCACAGGACGTGCAAAACATGTAAGGATCGTTCGTAGTAGGAAGTATGAGAATGCGGTTAGTGTTAGGTGGACAAGAATTGTCAAAGCACAATGTGAGCAGCAATTTCCATACTGCTTGTGTGCAGCGGTTATTGTATGCTTGGCGGTTCTATCCCGAATTCCAGGATTATGTGACCAATACTTGGTTAGTGCCGCATAGAGAGCGTTTTGTGTCTTGTTGGACGAAGAAATATCTACATTTTGGAGCAGAAACAAGTAATAGGTAACGATGTAATTAAATATTTTGGAATTGTTAACGTGTATTATTATATGTACGTATGTATGTATGTATGTATGTATGTATGTATGTATGTTTGATATGCCGATTTTTAATCAATAACAATTACAGGGTTGGAGGGCACATGGTCAACTTAAGTCTTGGATAACAAACTCGAGGCACAATTTCGATACTAGTCTGGGAAAGATCCATGAGATCATTGAGCAGGAGATGGAGGAGATTCAAGGAAATTTTAAGCTGAATAGAACGAAGCATGCTTATTACTGTAAAAAGTACAAATTGTTTCGGAAGCTGCGAGGTATTGTTTCACATCATTGCATAGAGGTTTTGGTTGGGGAGATAGCCGGAACACCTAATAGTCTAAGTTGCACACATGAGTTGCATACTACACAAATTCCTATCTATATTCTATATATATATAAGGAAGACACGTACATGGGTTGCCTTGTGCATGTATGATGATGGCTATGAAAGATGAGCATTGCCCACTTAATCCGTCGGATATTCATCCATTCTGGAATACTCTTCACTTGGATAGAAAACACAATGGTGGTGAACCTGAATCAGCCATTGCTGATGATCTGTATGATGAAGCGGTGATGGATTTTAAACAATTTGCCTCTGATGCCCAAAAGAGGATGCTCGCCGAACAAATCTACGAAATGAGGTTTCCGGAACAGTTGACTTGGAAGAGCCTCTACTTCATAAGCATAAAGGTCGGCCTCATGGAGCTCAGGGTAAGAAGTTTGTGAGTGAATCTGAGGAGGAGGAGGAGGAGGAGGAGGAGGGGAAGGGGAGGAGGAGGAGGAGAAGGAGGAGGAGGGGAGGAATCAGTACCAAAGAAGCCAGACTTGGGACCATTTCCCTACTACCCAGATATGCCACGCGAGATACTGCCATTCATGCAAGACTGGTTGGATGTTGTAGCAGATGGAAATTGTGGCTTCCGGTCACTGGCTCAATATGCATACGGGACGCAGGTAATGTGGGACTGTGTGCATATGGATATTCAAGATGAGATGACAACCCATGCAAACTTGTACAAAAAGCTTGTCGGTGGGTGATATTCTAATATACATGCATTTTCTATAATAGCATATTTATATAATATTTCATAATATTTCGGGTTTATTTGCAAGACACCCCGACAACTACTTTGAGGCATTACAGATGTTTGATCATTTTGATGGGAGTGCTTGGAAGATAAGTGGTTGAGCTTTTACGACCACGGTTTGGCCATTGTGACAAAGTATCAGGTGGTTTTCCATGTTTATTGGAAGCGTTAGAGCCAGAGTTTTACGTATTTGCCAATCGAAT
Source organism: Plantago major (assembly GCA_026545765.1). NCBI lineage: Eukaryota > Viridiplantae > Streptophyta > Magnoliopsida > Lamiales > Plantaginaceae > Plantago > Plantago major. The sequence continues at coordinate 43,021,426 of CM048840.1, forward strand.
GGCGCGGGGAGCTTGATGATCCATATCCTGATCCGTCGGATGAAGAATGGTATCTCGGAATTCTCAAGGACAGTCACTTTGTGGTGTTGCCAAAATCTCCAATGGCCTCTATATGGACAACATGGGTCAATTATAAGGAGCCCCGTCTTAGCCATTAGATGGACCATTATAAGCCAAGACTTGATATGTTTGACCATTCTCGTTGACAACATTATTTGACACTCATTTTGACAGTTTTGAGCAGTTTTAGTAGAATTGACGTAGATTATTCATCCGATTTGCAAATCAGAAAATTCAAAATTCTTATAAAACTAGACTCATATATCTTCGAATCGGTATAGCCCATGAGGTCTATTTATGTTCGAGAGAGAACAGTTTTTTAGTTGAACTAGAGTGAAAACTGTGTGTTTTGATAGTTTTGAGCAGTTTTAGTAGAATTGACGTAGATTATTCATCCGATATGCAAATCATAAAATTCAAAATTCCTATAAAACTAGACTCGTATATCTTCGAATAGGTATATCCCATGATTTCTATTTATGTCCGAGAGAGAACAGTTTTTTAGTTGAACTGGAGCGGAAATTGTGTGTTTTGACAGTTTTGAGCAATTATAGTAAAATTGACGTAGATTATTTATCCGATATGCAAATCATAAAATTCAAAATTCATATAACACTAGACTCGTATATATTCGAATATGTATAGCCCATGAGGTCTAGTTATGTCCGAGAGAGAGCAGATTTTTAGTTGAACTAGAGCGAAAATTGTGTGTTTTGACAGTTTTGAGCAGTTTTAGTAGAATTGATGTAGATTATTCATCCGATATGCAAATCCGAAAATTCAAATTCCTATGAAACTAGACTCTTATATCTTCGAATTGGTATAGCCCATCAGTTCTATTTATGTTCGAGAGGGAACAGTTGTTTAGTTGAACTAGAGCGGAAATTGTGTGTTTTGACAGTTTTGAGCAGTTTTAGTATTATTGATCAGATATGCAAATTATAAAATTCGAAATTCCTATAACACTAGACTCATATATCTTCGAATCGGTATAGCCCATGAGGTCTAATTATGTCCGAGAGAGAACAGATTTTCAGTTAAAGTTGGCAGCTTTTAGCAGTTTTGAGTTGTTTTACTTAATTTTCCTGCATTTATTAAAAAACATTGATGCTTATAATGTATAGCCACAGTTTAGTACCTTGTTCTTTGATCTAATAAGTCACTTGTATGTCCATAAGTATTTCTACAACAAATTAACAAAGTTAATCTCAACAAAAGCACGAAATGGACATGTAGGATGTCATTTTTTTCAATTTCCTACTAATTAAAGCTTGAATTTTCAGATTATTTACTATGTTGATTGCTTTGTTGTTTTCTTAACTTGTATAAGGTACTTATATGTACCTAAACAGTTATAAACTTCATTTACAAACTTACACTTGGATTGATCAAAATATACCCTCTAGGATATCATTTTTTCAATTTTTGAGTAATTTTTTTGCAAATACAATGACTCCAAAACTAAGTAAATACACCACATACGCAAATATAATCACCCCACAAGTCTTCCAAGCATTTAACCAAAGTTAAAACATGAATGCCATCATCATACAAGTCTTACGAGCATTTAACAATAGAAAAAGGCCTAAGAAAAAACAGAAATATCATTCTGCAAGTCTTCAAACCAACACAAATCCTACTTAGAGGTTTTGGCAGCCATCAACAGGCGCGATACATCTTGGAGGGCTTGCACTGCCGCTGCGGGATCAGGGTGGGGGTTGATGTTTGGATGGTATATGCTTACTATACCCCTGACTTTTGTAAAGCACATCATGTTCATACAGTCACAAAATTACCAGTTATAAGGTAATGAACCTAAAGAATTAATTAAGAGATAATTTATTGTAAATTAAAAGAAACAATATTAACCTTAAGATAGTTGTTTTCTTGTCATATTGCACTCCCACCTACAATATTGTCCTACCCAACAACGCTTGCAACTGCATCTCGGCTAACCCTTGGATGTGTCATCTCGAGATACCAAGGAAGGTACTATGTCACCGCATGAGCCCCCCCCCCCCAAAAGATAGATTGGTACCTAACATTGCTTATATTTTTACGCCAGGACAAAAACGGGTCTCGTCGGTGTAATGCTCCAAGACATAGCCCCTTGGATTCGCTAGTCTCTTTACCTTAAGAGGTCTAATGGGAGGGTCTGGAATCATCTGCACATACCCGAACTGTCGCAACACACGGTCCGGCATATATGGCTCACATCTGTCTCGACAATGGATAATGCCTTGATAAAGTAAAATCGGGACATGTTCACTAGGCCACTCGCAAAAAGGTTGCCAGTTCACCTGTAAACGTAAAAAAAAAAAAAAAAAAAAAAAAAACTCACATTTAATGACAGGTGAATGTTTAACAAATAAGCATTCATGCATTTAAGTTCAAGATATTATGAAGTCGTAATGAACAAAACATACGTTACTACTTTTTAGACCATCCAACTTAACCCTATGTGAAATCAAGTTTTCATTGTGCGACGCTTGTCGCACACGGGGTGGGTTCCATCTACGTGCGCAAGGATCATTTTCGTCAAGACTCACTTGTCTTTCTCTAGGCCGGAAACATGGAAAGTATTCATAAATCCAGGCCTGCAAATTATTTAATTATAAAGTGTTGAAAGTAACAAGCATGTTTTTTGACGTTGACAAGTGAAAAATAAACCTGAACTAAAGTAAGACAACCAGATATCTCTTTGCAACCAACTCGGGATGCTTCTCCAAGATTCCTATACATATTAGTCAAGGCATCTGCACCCCATGCATATTCAGGCACCTGGTTTGGATCGTGCAAAAACTCCACATAGCTAGCATTAACATATGAGTTGCTCTTTTCACAGAACAATGAGACCCCGAGAAGCCACAACAAGTAACCTGTATATACGGCACCATCACTAGCACTGTGGTCATTCTGTAACAACTCTAATGCACCAAGTTTGCACAAATTTCCACCCTTCGAACTAAAAAAATTGCTCAATTCACCATCCTCAAGGCTTATATCAAACAAAAGTGCCAAATCCCCAAAGTAACTACTCTGAGTACTGATAACCGGTCACCGGAATTCTCAGTAAATACCAAACATCGTGTAGAGTGATAGTCATTTCACCAAATGGCAGGTGAAATGTGTTGGTCTCAGGATGCCATCTCTCCACAAAAGCCGATATTAAAGGGGCGTCTAAAGTCGCAAACATGCAGTCCTTAAGATGGTATAACCTGCTATCCTTCAACCAACGCAAGCACTCTTCCCTCGTGTTTGGGACTTCAAAGTTGAATACTCTACCGCCTCTAGAATGACTGTTTAAACATCCTCGAACCTGTTCAAATAGACAATGTTAGACACTTTTTTTACAAGCCGTTATAAATTAGTTAACTAAAATACTAAATTAAACATTATACTTACCTCCTCTCTTGTTTGCCATAAGTGATACGCAATATGGTGCTCGAATGAAGTCAATAATTCCCTCGTCTTCGGGCCCCCGTCTTCATCCACCATATCCATCTGCTCATTACCATAGGAACTACCCTCATCGGGATCCTGCATGTATTGACTAGTCGAACGTACACTATTATCACGTGAGACTGACACGGTAGTATCACCATGCCTATCGTCATCATCATCACTCACATGAACCCGTTCACGCCTAATCGATCTGATATGGCCTTTTCCCGTCCCATGCCTACGTACGCTCGGATTTAACTGTGCATGTCTCTCCTGCTCCTCAGACCTAGCCTCATATGATGCATCATTGTCAAAACTCACTCCCATACCAAGCTGGACACTTGGAGTTGGCATAAATGCACTGTCAGATATGTCGGGACTGCTCCTTCTTGTACGATCATTTTGTACCCCAGTTGGCCCCAACCTAGACCTAGCAGCTGCATTTTGCTCCCTCATTAACTGATTTCTCCTATGACTAGACCCTGTAATGTCCCTACTATCCAAACGGGAGATTTTATTTCCCTGTCTCGACATCTACAAAATATAGTACAAATGATCAGAATACAATTCAAAAATTTCGAGGCATATGATATCAACCTATAAATAATTAAGTCACCAATTTTTTTATCTAATAACTACCTAGTGAACAAACGCTACAAGTATAAAATTAATTTTGTAATTCAAAGCAATCAAGTTAATAGGTCATAAATAATTGATGATTTAGAACAAGAAAAACATAAACAATAGGTTCGAAATAGTCTACCAAAGAGGGCCGCCCCCAAAGAGTACACAGGTAGGCGGGCGTTGCCGCCTTCCAATTGGCAGGCGGCAGCTTTGACAAAACGGTATATAAATTTGCAAAAGAACAAGTAGAAACTAACCTTAACATGTTGGAAGTGTTTAATCTTCAATGAAGATGAACAGTGAAGAATCAAGGTGTTGGGTAATTTAGTTTATATTGGTAGGGTTTTATTTTTTGTAATTTGTAAGTCTTTTAGACTTAATTGAAAATTTATTAAACATTGAACTATTTATATAATTTTTTCAAAAAATGTTATGCGTTTAGTAAAATGTGTCCAGCGTTTAACAATTCCTTATTTTTTTAAAATACTTGTTGAGAAGACTTCTATGAAGATAAATTGTTGAAGAGTTTCTATTTGTATTCCTAATCAAACATTAACCAGAAACCTTCAGCAACACAAGTATAGACCAATACACACAAGTGCATCAAACGCTAATTCAAGTTGCTAGAAGAATCCACTAATGATTAATTATTTAGTAGTTCCCTCCTGGAAAATTCATAAAAATCTATACAAAATACATCTATCTGCACAAAATAAGGAAAATTGTTTTTTCCTCACATTTTCGAGGAAAATTGTATTTTTCCCTATTTTTTTTATTTTCTCCATTTTCCCTAAAAGTAAATGAATCCTTATATTTCCAATGAAATAATGCCTCCATTCGAATTAGCAACATTATCAACTCAATATCAGCTTTTCAAAGTGTCACACAAAAAGTACAGGTAAGGAACTTGTTCTCTCCCCTACTCTTCAACACATTACTAAACACATGAATAGCTCAGATTTGCAAACGTTCCACACTTGTCATGTTAAAATGGCGACATAGTGTCTATAAAATGTTACTACCTTTTTCGATATATAAGGAGTGAGGGGATTAGTGCCGCTAGAATTACGTACCCTGACGACGGCCGGAGCAAATGAGAGTTTTGACGCCGTGAGGGAGACTAACATATCTAGAAGTTATTGGATAGTGTTCTTAGATTGAATTACATGACAAAAGGTTCGTTGTGTGGAGTAGTGCAGTAGCGGAGTGTAATCGATATTCAAAGAGATGTTGACACCGTAGCTGATAGACATATGAACAATCACTGTAGCTAGTAATTAACAGGCCTAAAGTTGCCTTGCAAGATCACAGTAACATAAATAACGGAGAATTGTTTCCTCATTCATAGAACAAGTATTGTCTACTACTACATGTTTCCTTACCAATAATGATGCTACTGGTAAAGTAGCTCTCCACATATAAATGTTAAATTTCTCAAGAGCTTTAGTAGAAACAGAATCACCTTCAATTTGGCCTAGTTACACCAGACCTCTAGTAAACATATCGTAATACACAATTTATCACATCAATATTCCAGAATCAGGCCAGATAACACCAGTTAATAATCTGATGAAGATCCATATGAGCATATTAGTTAGGTACCCATACAACTTGCGATGTCGTTTTCCGACCCTTTGAGTCCAGCCTTGGACATTTGAACTGCTAGAAGAATCGTCTGATAAGAACGAACTGAATCAAATTATGAATCTTACGAAAATATGTTGCTAAAAGACGACATGAGAATCATTTACTGATTTTGGTTAGGAAGTTTCTTTTAAATCTTAATTTACTGACTGAAAACAGATTATGTCAACAATATTATATCACCACTAATAAACTACTTTTCCTTTGGCACTTGCTTCTGGATTAACCCAGGCAGCAATAGAAGTAAACACAAAGTTAAAAATAAGAAAACATATAAAAAATGTGGAAGGAAAAATAAATAGAAGAGAAGAAGAAAAAATCTGTAGTATCCAAACAGAGGTCTGAAATTGAAAAATCCTTAGAGACTAGAGAATGCAGATGAAATTCAAAACGTTGGGCATCTCAAAGACAAAAACAGAAAAGAAGAAAACAACAACAGCAGAGTCAAACCTAGAGAAATAACACAATATGGTGTAATCTGTCTGCCTGGTCATCTAAGTTTAGCATCTCAGAAAAAGCAGAAAATGAAAAACAATAACAGAGTCAAATCCAGATAAACAACAAACATAATGCAGTTCAATCTGTTCATCTATCACACATACACCTTAAAATTTGATCCATGCCGAGCTTATTCTTCCCGGTCCAATGATACAGTAACCATGCGAAGAATCCTTTCCATGGTCGAAGAACTTCGTCATGCATCACATCCTGAAAACAGGCATAAGCCGCAAATCAGGACATAAATTTTGTAAGCATCAAGATACACACAAGAAGTTTTGCTTCTTAATTGAATAGTTTCTGTGTTTTGCTATTGTTTTTGTTTACTACTTATTATTTTATCATGAAAAGCCAGAACAAATTAAACATTGCAATATTCTCCAGTGACTATCAATATTGTGAAACTAAATCCATGCCACAACCATTAATTTACTAGTGAACTAAAAACAGCCTTTCATACAATTCTTCTATGCAAACAATATTTTCACAGAAATATGCTAAAAACAAAAAAAATGTGCGGAAAAGAAAAAGGAACTAAGTGTTTAAATTAATGTACCCTAACCTGAATCCGGTAGAAAAATACGCAGCATTCCTCTATTATACCGGTGTCTTGTCAGTGTGAATTTTTCCAGTAGGCAAGAGTACCAAATCCTTCACACTAGCAGGTTCAGTTTGGTGATTCACTCTAAACTTCGGCACAGGTCTATTCTCATCTCCCACACCAATTGATGCATCTGGTAAAACCTCAACAAGAAACTCGTCACCAATATCTCCGTCTTCATCTACTCTAAGGCGCATCAGATACCAGTCTAAGCCCTGAAGTCCACCATCCCCGTTAGGGAAGTGTTCGAGGAGGGAGTCTGACGAGTTTTGTTTAACTCGAGTGGCTACTGGGAGTTCATATTGATGGATGCTGCTGACATCACCAGTGAATATATTGTTTTGTTGCTGCTGTTGCTCGTCCGCTCTTGCTAGGCCTAAGGAAGAGAACAGTAATGGATAAATCATAAATGGAACAAGAACAATAATCAAGAAAATTCTACGTTTCTGTAAATTAAGCCAAAATAAAGTAAAATTGGAATTCCCAATCGCGGATTTACAACAATGTGGTAATCCAGTGCCTAAACGAAGATCTTTCTATGAACATAAAGGCCTAATATACTGAGACTAACCTTGCCATGTTTCAAGATATGGTTCCTTATGAACTTTTAAGACCCTTTGTCTGCAATCAGCACCAGAAATCTCACTCGGACAGCCAGTTCCCTGGATTTCGTTTTCCATAAAAAAAATTTAATAGTACACAAAATATTAGGTAAACGAAGTACAGAAGTCAATACAACAAAAGTAGAAGAAACATGATCAAATGATATGTAATACGTACGCTTTTGTCAATCTTCGAAGGAGGAGTGGGGCAATGGTTTTCTTCAATGAGACCTACAGTACTTACTTGAGTTTCTACATCAGTGGAATCATGATCACCTCCTCTATCATTTTCTTGAATGTTTCTTATGCTCTTGTTATTCAGTTTATTAAGGAATCGGCTCCCACCCTTTTGAATCGTATACTCTTTCTCAACAACTTCCTTAATTTTACTACGACTCCCTACTTCCTCCTGAAGTTGATCAAACTCAACAGGCTCAAAATGACCCTTCTTGTTTGCAAGATGCTTTTGGTGGACATGCTGACTACCCGGAGAACCCACTGGCCTCTTACCAGCTGCATCACCAATTTTTTTCAATCTTTTTAGACGCGGAAACTTTTCTTGATTGACTTCTCCAGCTTCCCCATCAGTTGCAATACAACCTTCTTCAAGCAGCTTAGTTGTCTTCCAGATAGACACGCTCTCTTCCCGAACCACATGATTCCCCCCGACTGGTTTTCTTAACTTTCGAAGATTTAGTATCGTTGGTTCACTATCACTTTCACTCTGAGCTTCTTGGAAACAGTTATTGTATTTCCTTGTAGATTCACTGTTGACTGCTTTTCTTATCTGTACAAGAGCGTCAGTACTCTCACTCTGACTTAATTGTAACCCCTCATACGACCTCTTCCTGATAGGCTCACTCTCTTCCCTAACTACATCCTCCCCCCTCACTGCTTTTCTTAACCTTCTAACATTCACTGCCGAAGCTTCACCATTGTTTCCATTATGACTTTCTTGGAAAACCTTATTGTTCTTAAAGACAGACTCGTTCTCCCCTGGAACCACACTCTTCCCATTGACTTCTTTTCTCAACCTTCGAACATTCTGTACCGTAGCTTCATTATCACCTTCATGCTGACTTTCTGTTAACTGCATATTCCATTTCCAAAAAGGCTCGCTCCCGTTATGAGCCACACTATTCCTCTTGACTGCTTTTCCTAAATTTTCAACATTCTGTATTGGAGCTTCACCATCACTTTCACTCTGACTCTCTTTGGACCACATATTCGACTTCCTAAGAGACTCTCCCTTTTCTGGAACCACACTCTTCTCATTGACTGGTTGTCTTAACTTTTCAACATTCTGTACTTGAGCTTCACCCTCACTTTCACTCTGGTTTTCTTGGAACCGCCTATTCGACTTCATAATTGATATGCCCTCTTCAGGAACCACACTTTTCCGCTTGACCATTCTTCTAAAATTTCCAAGAATCTTTGCTGGAGCTTCACCATCACTATCAGTCTGACTTTCTATCGACCTAATAAACTCGCCTTTTTGTGGAACCACACTCTTCCCCTTGACTGCTTTTCTCAACTTTTCGACATTCTGTACTTGAGCTTCACCCTTACGTTCAATCTGACTTTCTTGGAACCACATATTCGACTTCGTAATTGACTTGGCCTCTTCAGGAATCACACTTTTCTGCTTGACCGCTCTTCTAAAATTTCCAAGAAAATGTGCTGCAGCTTCACCATCACTTTCAGCCTGACATTCTATCGACCTCCTAGTAAAGTCGCTTTTTTGTGGAACGACACTCTTCCCCTTGACTGCTTTTCTTAACTTTCTGACACTTCGTTCTGCCGCTTCACCATAAAGTTCATTCTCACTTCCTTGGAACTGCATATTCGTCTCCCTAATTGACATCACCTCTTCTGGAACCACACTCTTCCCCTTGACTGTTCTTCTTAACTTTCCAACATTCTGTACAGGATCTTCACCACTCTGGCTTTCTATGACCTGCTTATTCGACTTCCTATTAAACCCGATCTGTCGCCGAGCCACACTCTTCCCATTGACATCTTTTCTTAGCTTTCCAACACTCTGTTCTGCAGCTTCACCATCACTTTCACTCTGACTTTCTACTAACTGCTTATTTGACTTCCTCATCGACTCACTCTCATCCCGAGCTGCACGTTCCCCCTTTGAAGCTTTTACGAACTCTCCAAGAAACTGTACCTCGTCTTCACTTTCACTCAGACTTTCTCGGGAAAGCATATTCGAATTCCTGTTAAACTTGCTCTCTTCTTGACGTACACTCTTCCTTTTGGCTGCTTTCCTTGGGCTCTGAACATTGTGCGTCGGAGCTTCACTATCACTTTCACTCTGACTCTCTGGGAACCTCTTACTCGTCCTCCTAATAGGCCTGCTCTTCTCTCGATCGACCCTCTTCCTGATAGACGCGCTCTCTTCTTGGTGTACACTCTTCGCTTTGACTGCTTTTCTTAATCTCCGGACATTCCACTCCAGAACTTCATCACTTTCACCCTGACTCTTATTCATCCTCCTAAGAGGCTCGCTCTTCTCTTGATCCACGTTTTTCCTGGTAGACTCGCTCTCTTCTTGAAGTGCACTCTTTCCTTTGACTGCTTTTCTTAGTCTCGAAACACTCTGTGCCGGAGCTTCACTATCAGTGTCACTCTGACTTTCTTGGAACCTCGTACTCAACCTCCTAATAGGTTCACTCTTCTCCAGGTCCACACTCTTCCCCTTGACTGGTTTACCTAACTTCCTGGCATTCTGCACCGCATTTTCCAGACCTAAATTCCTGTTCTGGTCTCCAGAGGTTGCGTCAAGTCTTGAACTACGTCTCAGATTCAAATCCCCTGTCCTGTTCTGGATCATAATTCTTCTCTTCTCCTCATCATGCCCCTTCACAACATTCCTTTTCCTGGAACATTTTTCTTGTCCAATCCTAACAGAATCCTCACGGGGAACGTCTCTGGAGGAACTCCAAATCAATTTTCGTGGCCGTAAGGATCCGCCTACATCATCTGAAGTATTTCCATTTTCAGACAAAAGAACCCGACGTGAGCTTTTAGGTTCATCCAGTAGCCCATAAGAGTTTCCATGCTCCATATGGAGGCTCAACGGAGCCTCATAATCAGAAGCATCATCATCATCAGTAAGTATGACATTTTTATTTCGCCCTTTGTGGGAACCACATACTTCATTTTCACCATAAACAGGAGAAGTATTCCTTACATAATTCGGTTCTACATTTTGATCATTCAAATGATCCTCATGTGCAATTCCAATTGCCCTTTCGCTTTCGGTTTCACTTTCACTTGCACTTTGATTTGGATCTTTAATTCCTGCATTGGTCAGTACCTCGCGGATAAAGACCTGGTAATCCCTTTGTTGGTTCATTACATCCCAAAGTTTCCTACGATCTGCTTCCCATCGAACAGCATTGCGCTCGCGTGTCTCCTTAAGCTCAATTGCATCAGAGATAACATCAGAAGACATTAGACACTCCGTTGATTCCTCCATTTCAAGATACACCTCCAGCTCTTTCTCGCTGGCATTATAGCATTCAGAAAGTTTAAAATTAAAATCTTCAAATCATAGTCCATAGATACAAAAATCGAGTATATTGCATGAAACCCCCTTGAGTTATGCGAAAGTAGCACTAAACCCCCTAAATTATCTAAATGACATAAAACCCCATAAGTTATATGAAAAGTCAACGCAAAATCCCTAATGTCAAAATTAAAGGAGAGTGTATTACACTCGCAATTAGTGAGATTAAGAGTCACATCTAGGGGCTTTCGTGCAACTTTATAATAATTGAGGGGTTTTATGCAATTTATTTGTATTTATTTTTGTTGTAAAATATCTATTAAATAACTAAAATCAATACTAATGAGAAACATATACTATAATCAAAGAGTATTGATATATGATGCTCCACCGTTTATTTTTATTTATCATTCTACATTTTGGTTTACTTTTAAAAATATTGGTCATTCTAACTAAATCAATTCATATTTAATATATTCATCAAATTTGGTTATTTTATTTTCTTATATTCTCTATATTTCCTTATCTAATAGGCAAACATATGTACACCACATTTCTATCTTATTTTATGTGAATCTAAAGTCACAAATTAAATGAAACGGAGAGGGTATATAATAACAAAACTTTAATAAGAGTAATTTTATTTTCAAAAAAAATAAAAATAACATCGTGGTTTAACAAATTAACCACAATGAAACAATTAAAATATATTCCCTCCGTCCCGGAGAACTTCATACATTAGGGTTAGCACGCAGTTTTATGCAAACAGTTAAAGTAATAATAGAATATAGAAAAGGTGGGAAAAGTGTACTTTTAGTGGCAAAAGGTGTAATTTAAATGTAAAGTTGAGATTGTTTTTTATTTGTTGAGTGTGGGGTAGTTTCCTTTTTTGGTAATGTATGAAGTTCTGTGGGACAGCTAAAAATGGCAAATGTATGAAGTTCTGCGGGATGGAGGGAGTAATGATGATCAACAGTTACCATTTAGCTAAATTGATTTAAAAGTAACAATAAATGAGTTAAAGTAAATCATTACAGTTAGGAAAAAATAATTTTACCAATTATGATTATGAAAAGGTAATTTAAAATCATTAAATTTTAATTATTTTTATAATTTTTTAATGAAACTACTAAAAGTTGCATAAAACACCCTTAATTATCATAAAGTTGTGCAAAACTCCTAGAATTAACCCTCTAGGCGAGTGTAATGCACTTGTGGTGCTAGGAGTTTTCGTGCAAACTATACTATAACTCGAGGGATTTGACGCAAATTTAATCATTGAAGGGGTTTGGTGCTGCTTCTATATAACTCGAGGGGGTTTTATGCAGTTTACTCTAAACATTTGCAAACAAAATAAGAACCCTACTTCACAATCAATCCAGAACAAAATCAAAAGCAATCAGATACCAGGATTAACGTGGTTCGGACATTGCAACATTCGACAGTTCTAACTCACAGGGAAGACTAATTTTATATCAAATTGGGCGAGATACACAAAAAAAACCTAAACCGTAGATAGCGCAAAAGTCGACTGGATATTAATCTAAAATTATGAGACAAAGATAGCGCAAAAGTTCTGATTCATTACTGCAAATTAGATTCTAATCGTAGATGACAATTTTGCTACAGTATATAAACTCAATCACTTAATGAGGAAATGCAACTTTTCACTCGGATTTTGCGAACTTAAATTTACTCAACATTTGAATATAACATTGGAGTAAGATTTATATAAGAACAGCAAATGCGATGGAAAAAAAAAAAAAAAGAAAGATAACCAGAGCAAACTACAAATTAAAAAATTGGAGTGAAAGATCTTCTCCTGAAATAGTTAAGAACAGAAATAAAAGTTGTCATACCAAAACCATGAACAGGGCTAGATGATCACGCCTGGAAATCAAGAATTCCGGTTGCAGCTTACTTGAATCAGAAATGTTTGTGAGTAAAAGAAACAAGCAAACAAAATCTGTTTTTTCTGTGAGCATGAAAAATGGTGAAGAAATGCACTTTTGTTGCTCTTTCACAGTGTTCAGTTACAGATACAGAGAGAAGTGAAGAAGAAATGAGAAACCTGACTTTATTTATATGCCAGTTTTGTTCATCCAAATCCACTAGATTATCCTATTTATTACTACAAAGTTTTTCCAATAGCATGATAAAATAATGAACTTACTAATTATAAGTAGAATTTATATTATCAATTCTACAAATATTTTGAAAATTTTCCTGCTACAAGTCTGCATTTATATATTTTTAATATCATATTCATCTTAATTATTCCTTTTCCTTTTTTTTTTAGAATTTCCTTTTCCTCATAATGTAAATGTAGTAGGAGGAAAATAATATGAGGTCACATATATAAAAAAGTTAATTTTACTTTTCTTTGCTTTTAATTTGCTTCGTTATCATCGTCGTTTATGTGAGAAAGTGTGGTGACACACACACATGCATGTGTGTGTGTGTGTGTGTATATATATATATATATATATATATATATATATATATATATATATATATATATATATATATATATATATATATATATATATATATATGTGTGACAAATTTGAAATAAATATTAAGTGAATAAAATATTTATTATTCGCCCAATAAAGCTATTTCAGTTTTGTCGTGTACATATATAACACCTTCTCACACGGATTCCTTGAGCAAAATTCGCGTTCAACTTGGTACTCAAATACCCTTTATATTTATAATAGTGATTTTAACTTCGTCGATGTAACTGTGTTTCTAATAATGACGTTAATTTACGTGAGATATGAGACGCTACTTGAGTTTTTGCGCTTCATAGTATTTATTTGTAACGCCTTTAAAATTTGAGTTAAGTCAAAGAAAGAAAAGGAATCGAGAACTACTCATGCTCAATGATGTTTTTTTTTGAATCCATCTATAAGGCTACAGAGTTAAGCGTGATTCTTTCGGAAGATTTTAAAATGGATGATCATTGGAAAGTCTCCGATTCAAGAAAGAAATTGAAGAATTAGGGCTACGGGTAATTAGTCAGTCGTTACAATTTGATTTCTATAGCATGAATCTCATAACGTGTTGTTGTGATAGCTTAGAAATTATCTACATAGGCTGTCGCTTGATATTTTCGATGACATTTTGGCCAAAAACTCATTATTGCATGGGAGCTGCTTTTAGCCCACATGCAATAACTCTTTTTTGCCCATAAACATACAAGACAACACCAATTCAAATGTTTTCAGTAAAAAGAAATATTCTCAATAAATGAATAATGTGTGAGGTGCCAATCTGACAACCATATTGTACCATGTTAAATAATTTTGTTGGATTTATTTCCATCAATGTTTACTTTAGTTAAAACGTCTAAAGAGAAGATAAGAGAAGATTTAATGAATTATTTTTCTATGCACAGGCATAAATTTTAGATTATCCCCTACGCCAAAACCATTTCTCTTTTTATTAGTTCACGCTGACTCTTCACTCCTAATCTTTTTTTTGGGGGTGCTATGACTGAAAATTAATCTATTTAATACTTTAATACTCCCTCCGTCCCGGATAAATTCAAACATTAAGGTTGGCATGCAGTTTTTTGCGAAAAGTTAAAGTAATGATAAAGTATGAAAAAGGTGGACAAAAATGTACTTTGAGTGGTAAAATGTGTAATTTGTGTGTAAAGTTGATATTGTTTGTTATTTGTTGGGTGTGGGGTAGAAACTTTTTTTAATAATGTATGAAGTTTGTTGGAATAGCTAAAAATGATAAATATATAAAGTTTTGCGGGATGGAGGAGTATAACCTATGGGGGTTGGAATAAGGCTCAAACTAATCCTTAATTATATCATCTCATCGCCCAAAACACGCTTTAACACTTTCTAAAATCAAATGCCTCCAGCACCAAAAGCATGTGCCAAGTGTCAACCACTCCCCCACAATAAAGTTTTGAAGTGCCAAACTAGTCCGACTAGACAGAGGAACTAAATATTTATTTAGATTTTGATAAATAAACCCCAGTGACTTATTTTAACTCAGAAATGTAACTATTACTCTTAGTTCAATTAAACATTGTAAAAGAGGAAATTTATTGAGTATGTTAGTCTAGCATATTTTGTATAAGATGTTAGGTCTCAAATTGTAATTTTTATATTTTGAAAAAGACCAAGAAGCAAGCATCCAGCAGGAAGAGTTCATTTCATTGAAGATCAACACAAGATTGCTGAAGACTAAGGAAAAAAGTCTCCTCAGATACCTTGAAGAAAATAAGTGTTTTTGGAATACAAGTGTTTCAAAGAGGTTTCTGACATCCAAAGGTTGCTGAGTAAGGAAGTGCAAAGCCTCAGATAGCTTGCATATTTCCGTTGAGACTACATGACAAAAGATAGTACGGTGCATTTATTACGTAGACAGAGATGTCTGATCAAAGAGCAAAATCGTTTATAGAGACAAAGCTCACTGTAGTACTATCACTACAAGAAAACAGTGGTGACGGATTTTTATCCGTCGCTAATAGCCACGGAATTGGCGACGGATAGGGCATTGACCCTCCGTCGCCATTAGAGACGGATAATTATCCGTCTTTAATCTAATTAGGGCTAGAACGCCCTAATTCGTTGTTTAGCGACGGATAATTATCCGTCGCTAAATAACGAATTAGGGAATGCTACCTAATTCGTAATTAGCGACGGATAATTATCCGTCGCTAACCTACTTTTTTTTTTTAATTTTTTTTAAAATTATTTTATAATTTTCACCTGTTTTTTCAACAAATATAATAGTGATATGTCACAAAGGGGAAATTGCATTAATTAACAACAACAATTCATCCAAAAAATAAATTATCCAAAATAAAGTCGACATATCCGAATATAAATCCAAATATCCAACAAAGTAAAAAGTAGCATAGTATCCAAAACATCACATCACTAAGGCAGTAGGGGTATTACGGCTCATATCTGACAAGCGAGCTCTTCCATCCTCTCGATTCATGCGAGCTGCTCATCCCGAGATTTCCAATCTCGAGAGGAAAGTCACCGCTTCATTCACCATCTGCCGACTTACTTGTGTAAACACCACCATGTCCCGAGATTCTTCTTTGGGACACGGAGAAGCTCTGCGTCAGTGTCTCGCCATAACTACCAAGACCATAAACCCGACCCTTGTTGTCGGGTGGGTTGACCTGTAGAAAGATCCGGTCTTGTTCTTCCACGGACAACTCCTCACCCTCGAGTAGCCTCTCCGCAATGATCCGCTCTACCTCACTCTGTAATAGTCAAGTGTATACGAAATGAGCTACAATTTCATATTTAATTTATAATACACATGCATATACAAATGTAACACTTAGCAAATACACATACCGCAATAAGCTCGGACTTCTGGTCCACCCAAACGTCGTTCTTGAACTTCCCCATCTTCATTTGCTCTAGGCAAGTCTTGGGTTGGTTCAGGTTTAGCTAAAGAACATTATATATTGAAACAAGTAGTTAGTAAGTTGGTAGGAATGCAAACAAGTGGTAAATTGGTATAAATGAAAGCAATACACATGTGTACAAATCATGTTATAATCAGAACACACATATATACATACTTACCGACATCTGGTGATCAGTGACAACAGCTCGTGACCCGAAGTGATGCCTGGCAGAGCCTTTACCATCTCATTTCGATCGGCCGGTTACGCCTATTCTTGGGGTGATCCTCGACGTGATTAATGCTCCAATACTCATGCCACATAGCCCACTTTTCGTCCCCAATATGCCTATACTCAGGCGGGTACTGTCCTGGCCCATAACCACCACCAGACGTCCCCATGCTCGATCCAGTGGGAGTCTGACTAACATGAGAGTAGTTGCCCGATCCACCAGGGCTACTCTCAGCAATCCCCCTCGGTTACTGGCTCCCTGGTGTCCATGAACTCTGAACCCGCAATATCATATACCATTTGCTCAACCCGTTCATGATCATTATTAGCATCAGATGTAGAAGTATTTTGAGTACTTCCCATCACAGTTTCCTGTTTTCTTTTACGCTTCCCCAAATTCTCATAATCCATGAACGGCTTGTATGTCTCACCATGAGAAGTCCACACGTCATACTCATTCAAACCCTTACGTTTCAAGTGTTCCACTACCGTTTACGAGGTAAAATTGCTTATTTCTACATTTATCTTTGGGTGCAAGGGCACTTCATCATCCCCACTCAAACAATTAGTACGTATGGGTGCAAATGTAACGAAGGCATCAACCCCTTCCACAAAACTAGGTAAAACTCTGCCATTAACTATCCTTTGGTACATCCATGAACGATCGGTGTTCATTGGCTGATTATATAACCTGACACGTTTGAATTGATTAGATCGTATTTTTTCAACTCGATTCCCATTTCCCCATTTCTTGCATGTTATAAAGTTTTTGTCTCTTACCAAAATTCCCATTACAAATAAAGCATTCCAACCCTTTAATATGAATTTATAAATTATAAATTACATGCATTTTACGAATGTAATCACCAAATTATATCAACACACTTCATTAATTAAATTCTCATAATTTATAATCTAGTACATGTATAAATTTATCAAATGAAACAATTGCAAATCTTAATTAACATACTTAACATACTTAAATCAAAACTACGACATACTTAACATTATACTAATTAACAATTCAAACAATTGCACATCTTAAAGTTAATTAACTAGCTAGTAAACATACAATTGCTTAAATTAGTCTAAATTAACTAAATTTTCCAAATATGTCAAAAAGTTAGGGTTTCAAAACGAGGTACTAAATCTTAATAATTTTACTAAATATACACCAATATCAAATTAATTAAAAGCCCAACATACTTACAAACATACTAACATTATACTAAAAATTCAAATTCACAATCAATATATATCAATTGCACATCTCAAAGGTAAAACATTACCTAATTACATCTAAACTAAGTACTATATACTCTCCATTTACATTCAATTGCTCAAATTAGTCCAAAGTAACAAAATCCACAAATATAAAAAATTAGGGTTTACCTTCGAATCCGGAGAAATGTGCGGATGGAATTTAAAATTGAAGGCAGAATTGACCTCCTTGATTCACGAGCTTCGAATGTACACGAAGAATGGACAAAATGGTTGAGATTTGGACCGGAATGGCTTTGGGCGAAATGGGGAGAAGAAAGGAAGAAGAATGAGGAAGAAGAAAAAATGGGGAAGGAAGCATTTTGCTTCCCGTAAAAAACTGAAACTCTAGCGACGGATAGACTATCCGTCGCTATTAGCGACGGATAGTCCTATCCGTCGCTAGATTTTCAGTTTTCTATTTTTTTTTTTAAATTTCTTTTTCCATTTTTTTATTTCTTTTCCCATTTTAGTCAACGAATCTAGCGACGGATAATCTATCCGTCGCTAGTTCTAACGACGGATACGACTATCCGTCGTTAAATAAAGACGGATAAGCCTATCTGTCGTTAAACATAATGACGGAAATGCTTATCCATCGTTAGAACTAGCGACGGATTGTATCCGTCGCTAGAGCTAGCGATTCGTCGCTAACTAGCGACGGATTCTACTATGTTCCCGTTGCTAGGAACAGGCTTTCTTGTAGTGTATTATCAGATATCAATAGTTTGAATTTCTAAGTGCCTAACGGATACTATTCAAACGGCATGCTTTTAAACTATAAATATCACCACTTAGAATGTTTGAAAGGCACACTTATGAACACTGAATATATACACTTGCGAATTACTCTCGAACATACAAGCCTTCAAACCTATTTACTCTCATTAGCTTACTGTTTCGACTCAGGCTCTTTGATTCTAAGTAGCACAAAAAGTTCCAAGTGTCCTGATCCTAAACAAGACTTGATTATTGTGAAGGAGTTGAATACAATGATTTAGTTGCGACTGATATCTGAGATTCATTCTCTTGAACATAACAAGAACTTGGGTCAATAAAGAACAACTTCTCATACACTGAAAAGATTATTAAGGACCAACGATTGTTGGCTAAGTGGTAGGGGATTTAAGTTCACTTAAGCAAGGTCTTGGGTTCGAGCCTTGTGGATGTAAAAAAAACACCTCTGGGAGAGCCTCCCCCTCAAAAAGGGTCCGACAGTGTTCGACTGGATTAGTCGCATGTAGCGGATACCGGTGAGAAATCAAAAAAAAAAAAAAAAGAGTATTAAGGAACCAACGGTTGTTGGCTCAAGCGGTAAGGGACTTGAGTTCACTTAAGCAAGGTCTCGGGTTTGAGCCTTGTGGATGTAAAAAAAACACCATTGGGAGAGCCGCCCCCTCAAAAAGGGCCCGACAATGCTCGGCTGGATTAGTCGCATGTAGCGGATACCATTGAGAAATCAAAAAAAAAAAAAGAGCATTAAGGAAGATTGATTCTTCTAAGCTCTCTAAGTAACTGAACAAGTTATCAAGTTAGCTTACCTGACAAACTACCATAACCAACACCACCAGGCGTGTTTAGGGAAAGGATTTAGTTGAGAAAACTAAAGTACTCACCTAACTGAGCACAGGAAGTACTTGGCTTTGGAAGCTGAGGAATAGCTCAAAGGTTACTGAGTAGAGGAAGTACTTGGCTGAGAAAGCCGGGGAATAACTCAGGAGGGACACTTGGTTGGGAACCATAGTATTAAAGGAATCAAAAGATAGAATTTTGTAAGGAGAACTCATCATCTTATCTTAGTGAATTCAAGTTCTGAGAAAGGGCGAGTGGATTAGTTGAAGGATTACGCCACCTTCAGATACCACTATAAAAGCTTTGTGTTATTTACTCACTGCACTTTAATTACAGTTATCTTTTACTTGCTGAGTGTTTACACACTTTATAGCTTGCTGACACGTGCACTTATCACAAAAAGACTTCCGCTCACTGAATATAAGTATCAGATACCTGTAAAGATATCTTAGAAATTGTGTTATCGACAAATGTTTGAAAAGACTATTCACCCCCTCCCCCTCTCTAGTCTTTTACTTTGCCGTTATCTGGACCAACATGTGGTATCAGAGTATGAGGTTCTTTAACCTTCTACACTGAACCTAGATCCTAGATAAGTGCTCTCTTACAGCTCACCAACCTACACTTGGATTTGTTTGTTTAGTGTGTTTGATGCAGGATGTCTCTCGGCGATGCACCCACTCTCAAGCCAGAGAACTATGAGAAATGGTAGAACAATATGATGCTTCACCAAGAAGCCATCAGTGGTGAAATGATCGAAGTGATAAAGAATGGCCCAATCGCCATTCAACGAGAGAAAACTGTCATTGTGGTTTCAGATGGTAGAAGAGAGAAAAAAAAAAGATTCGACTACTGGATCTTCAACATCTGGCACAACATCCACAGGAGATATAGCTTATGAGCCAAAGCCTAGACACCCCTGGACATCTGAAGATTCCAAGAGGAACGGGCTAGATGGTTAAGTAAGGAACATCATCATACGTTCTACTCTAGATCACATTACAAGCGTAGGGTGCTAAAAGAATGAAAAGAATCTTGGTCCCGATTGAAGAAATCGTGCGGTATTGAGAAAACCGAAGAAAACAAGTTCGAAGTTTTGAAGTTAAAATTCCAAAATTTCAACAAGGTCATACTAAGACACTTGAGGAACTTGATTTCAGGTTTACAACACTAATGAGTGATATGGCTGCACTTGGTGAAAGTGATAGATACTCTAACTCTGAAAAGGTTAAGACTATCGTGAGAAGCTTGAATCAAAACTAAGAACATACTCAGTATTTCTACTTCAACCAAGGAATGCCTACCATCACACCAGTGGAGCTTTTCTCACACTTGACAACTGTCAACTATAAGACAAAGCAAAGAGGACATATGACTGCTGAAACATCACAGAATGTTGCTCTCATAACTTATGGAACTTCTGAAAATAAGGAAACCAAAGAGGTGACTAAGGAAAATGCTCTTGCTGTAAAGCATATGAGAAAATACGTCGGTCAAGAGATTGAAAGAAGAAGGACCAAAGAGAAGCTGAAAAAGCATCTAGGTCCCAACTATCACCAGTACAAGAATATGCAATTGACTAGCTCGCTGAATAAGCCTGCTTAGCAATCATCAAGTACTGAGGGAGCAGAAATCGGAAATGATATCTGTTTTTATTGTCAAAAACCTGGTCACTTCAAAAGAGATTGCCCAGCTTATAACAAGCTCAAGACATGTGACAAGAAAGATAGAAGAAATTTCAAGAGAGGTCAGAGCGCTATGCTCACTAAAGGAAAGGAAAAAGATCTAAATTCAATTGGACGCTCTTGATCTTGACTCTGAGTCTAAAGATGGGGACTCAGATGATTCCAAACTACCTTCACCAGAGTTATGTGGCATCACTCATGAATTGATTGACTTTAGTCAAAAGAAGAAAGAAATGTGTGGAGTTACTGAGGAGGTCTATCCAGACAGCTCCAACATCGAACATGTTTAATGGCAGATGAGGTAATCACTATTTCTCGCTTTGTAAATTATGAGAGTGATGAGGAAGGAATCAAAGATCTAGAACACCTCAGAAATGAGCTTGATCTTTATGGAAGAGAATTTATGGATCTCTAAGCTAGAACCAAAATCCTCAAAGAAGAAAAGAAATTTCTTGAAAAGGAGTGTGCAAACCTGCACAAGGTACCTGAATCAAAGGATGCTGATAATGCATTCTTGAAAGGTCAGATAGTTGAGACTACGAAAAAGCATAGGGAAGAGTTGGAGGAACTACAAAAGAATTTTGATAAAATTCTCATTGAGAATTCTGAAATCAAAAGGAAGAAAGTTTCCTTTCAATCCTATGCTAAGGCTTGCGATACTCTAACTAAGTTACAGTCTTACTTAAGAGATGCCTCAGAGAAGGGTGGTCTTGGACTAGACACTCAGACAAATAATTATATCCTTCTGAACAAGAATGATGAAAGAATATCATTTGTCAAAGCTCAAGAAGATGATCCCAAACAACCTATAGCATTGGTCAGAAAGCTAAGGTTGCTGACAAAGGAAATGCAATTGCGACTAGTCCTTTGAGGGAAACACAAGTCCAAAGGAAAACTGATGGGAAGATTCTGAAAAAGGAACAATGCACTGAAAAGTGTAATCACCCACAGTGCTATGTCTCTAAGAAATGGAAGATTGTTGAAGCTGGCAAATTCTCTAAAGTCACATTTTCTGGAAAGAAAGATGTCCCTGAGACTAGCAAGGTTGCTGAGAAAAGTTCTATGTCTCTAAAGTCACATTTTCGTGCTCGAAATGGCATTGGCTATAAAGCATCGGGAAACAACTTGCTCATGAATACAAACTAGAGCAAGAACGATGGATACAGGTTAGGATTGCTCACAACAATCATCAGAAGTGGAAGAAAGAACAAACCACAAGTAATCTGAATGCCAGGGGTAGAATAAATCTGAATAGGAAAGTTCAGTTCGCTGAAAAGCAGACTCAGCAATCTAAAAGGTACCTGAGAGCACCACGAGGAGCACCAAGGAACAAACCAAGAAGGAAAATAGTTCTTAATGAAAATGATACTAATCATTTACCTATAATTCCTCCTTATGTTCCGGCTAGACAAAAGCCAACTCCCAAGAAGTACATTCATAAATGGATGCCTACTGGGAGATACTTTAGTCTAGATGGTTCCATTGTTGGAATGAGAACCTAACTTCATTTTTCCTCTTTTGTGCAGAACACTCTAAAGAATTCACATTCATTTTCTCCTTCTTTTTCCTTCGAACTTCGGTAAAACTCCAATCAAGGTCAAGTCGAATCCATATCCCCTCACGTGTGGTGGAAATCGAAATTTACTTCGGTTTGGTGGGGGCATCTTGATATCCCCCATAGTTTTTTCATTCTCCAACCCCATTTTCATTGCATGAAATATTAGACAAGCCAACTTGCACAAGAATATATAATATAATATAATATAATGTAATGTAATGTAATGTAATGTAATATAATATAATATAATATAATATAATATAATATAATATAATATAATATAATATAATATAATATAATATAATATAATATAATATAAAAAGGTAATAAAAGCATTTTTTGTTTTTTCTAAAAAAGTAACTGGAAATGAAAATCACGTATTTTAGGATTTTTCAATAAAAACAACAAAGGAAAGTAAATGAAATATTTTTAGATTTTTAATAATAAAATAAAAAAATACGACAAAAAAAATATTTTTGGAATTTCATATGTAGAAATCGATTTCTCCACAGGTTTTTTTTATTTTTTTAATTTATGATGTACGTATTAAAAATCAGTGCAGAAAGTAAAAAGCGAAAGGAAGGATTCAACTTATCTGGTCGAAACTTGCTTGAGCGGTCAAGTGTCTCCGGCAGCGGTGACAAAATTTTGACGCGCACTCAGCAAATTAATAGTCGTTGTACTCCTATATTTCCCAAATACACACAAATATTTAATATTTATTTAATCGGAAGCTTACAAATCCACACAATTAGAATCAATATATAGCGGAAAGTTGACTCGGGATGTCGTTCTCCATGGACACTTAGCATAGGAACAAGCAAATAATGATGTTTAACGAACTAAAGTGCGTAATAGTAAATAGTTTATCAATCAGCGTTTTTAATCTCAAGTTGTCTTCTAGCATGCAGAATCGTAAAAAGATGGTTTGTAATCAATGGTTTAAAAGATGTAAAGGATTCTCAACCTTCCTTCTTGCCGTACTACTCCCAACTACTTAGAATCAAACAACGCACTTGTCGTCTAGTGTCCACAAAGGTACATATCAGGAGGATCAAGTCGCAGTTAATCCAGATATCATCAACGCTATACCAATAGTATGTTGTGTCACTCAACACACCATCACATCTTGTTTTCAGAACAAGCCACACATGATATTGTAAAATCCGCGTTACAAAGGCGCAGTCAGTAGGGATTTCTCCAACGTGGAAAGTTCGGGCGAATAAAGAGCAAATATGAAATTACGTCTAAAGCTAATTCATTAATATATCAATGTATATAAATAAGTAGCACAATAGAGTTCCGGCGGTTCGCCTTTACGGAAGTATTTAGCTACTCATAATTGCAGTAAACATAACATAAGAAGAATTGAAAAGCAAAGAAAGGAAAAGTTTAGTCTTGATGCCATTGTTCTTGACGGCTAAGGTTTTCTTCTTCAGGTTGCTGACGGCTAGGATTTCGTTGTTTTAGTGTTTCACTTTTCCAAGGACTGGTCCTCTCTCAAGAGAGCTGATTTTTATCGTCGTCTATGATTATGAGACCCCAAAACACTTATTTATAGTGTAAAAAATGTCCACATGCCGCCCTAGATGAATATGGAAGGTTAGAATGGCAGGCTTTGGCCTGACAGACCGAGAAAACAGGATCCAGGGTTTTCTATCGACTGACTGCGGCCACTAGGTGAACGCAGTTAGTCCACTGCGGTCAGAAAGTGACCGCAGTGAACTGTCTGGCCTTCGTGATGTTGGTTTATTCTTCCAGGCTGATTTCGGGCTTCGTAACCTTGTATTTTCGAAAAGTTGTCTTCTACAATATTTTAGCATTTTCAATAACCTTCGCATCGGTTGGTCATGTGCCTCTATCGGACTCCTCGAACTCAGTGTACGGACAAATCAACGTATTTCCTTATTTTCCTCGATTTCACATAATATGACGTTTTGGCACTGAAAAACGTGCAATTCATCAAAAACATGATCATGCTCTACAAAATACACAAGAAGTTGGTAGTTGGCCATAATATGATGGAAATATTGAATCTTGGGCAAAAACCAAGGGCCTAAAAGTAGGTAAAAACGCACATTTCATAGTCACATCATCATGTCACATGGCTTCTTGAATCAAGAGAGAGGGAGCTGAGTTGCTACGACTGGGAATGAGTCGGTGTGCCATTCTTCGAGGGGGTGGATCCACAAATGTTTCATCAGGTAGCCTGGTTAGTGCAGCTTTTTGGTTTAGAAGATCTCTAAATATTGTCATCCTTGAGCCAAAGTACTTCCTTCGGTAGAGTTAGAATTCCGAGCAGGTCCGTTCGAATCATGGACAGTAGATCGTGCACACTCTGGAATTGCACTTACTAATGTTGCAAATTGATATCGTCAGAGCCCAAGGAGCTCGGGATCAACATGGTCTGGTATCTAGGGTGGTAGGACAGTTACCCAATGAGTTGGTTGGTTAGCCCTCCTCACAGAACTAGAATGAGTGCTTTCAACTACTCCTTCTTGAAGTATATTCTAGGTTGGATCATGAGCCACTCGGACAGACCGAGAACGTGTTGCCTAGATCAATTCATTTCCTAAAGTATTTGGCTCGCCAGTATTTGAAATTAAGGCAGGGAGCGCCAGGTCAGTTTGGGGAAGGTTGCTTCTAGTCGGTTTAGGTTCTTGAGCTTTCTTGGGAGCCATGATCTTTTTGTAAGCGTTTCCCACAGACTACGACAATATGATGAGGTTGAAAACGTGTTAGTACGTCTTAGTGCTCACCAAAGTATAAATAAGTCTATAGAAATGCCTAAAACAACAATAACTTCTCGGAAAATTTGGTGTTATGTCCTGGCTCCTCGAAAAGTGTTCCTCGGACAAACTAGTCTTAGGCTTAACTATTGCGGTATGAGTGGTATGCTCAACCGGAGATTGGTCATTGTGTATGGAGGCTAGCTCCTCAGACCAAAGCTGCTCGGAGGTGGAAAGCCGTCCTTTTCTAGGATGTAATTCTATGAGATTGGCTAAGTGTAGCGGGTCGGACCTAAGATGCCTCTCGGATTAAGCTCCTCGAATGGAATTTCTCTAGGACATTAGGTTTAGAGCCCATACCTTAATCCGTGGTAATTCGTGCTAATTTAGAGGAAACATATTTAATTCTAACAGTACCTTTTAACTTCAAAAAACCCGATCAATGCTTGATTCCTTAATACCATAAGCTAAAAATCAGAAAAATGTTCCAGAGACACGCACATTCTAGTGCTTAATATAATAGTATATTAGTTCCATTCAAAACTTCCTATTTTGACTTTCCCGGTCAACTCTTATCGAGTTTGACCATAAATTAATTTTAAATTATAACAGTAAATAATTTAATTAAATTATATAATGAAAATTTAATAATTAAATTTTCATTATATGATTTTACTAAATTATTTATTATTATAGTTTAAAAGTACGAAGAGAGTGGACTAAAACTTTAAAGCTTTAAATAGAGGGTAAATAGTACATTAGTATTGCCTCCATTTTTTTCAATGTTTACTTTTTACCATTCAGGAGTTTTTTTTTTAAAGTTTAATTAACTTTTCATTTTCTGAAAACTCACTATTTCACTTATTAATTTTTTATCACTTACTTTCCTACTTTATCTATCATCTCTCTTACTTTCTATTCGTTCTCTTACTTTTTACTATGTACTCTCTCCGTCCCAAATTGGATTACCCATTTTGCCTTTTCATGGTCAACGTTTTCAAACTTTTAGCTTGATTTACTCACATATTATATTTTTAATGGATTTTTGAAAAATATATAATGAAAATTTAACATGTGATCTTTAATAATATGAATTTTTAATTTTTTTTACCAACATTATCTATGAGTTATTTGCATACGAAGTTTGAAAATGTTGACCATGAAAAGTCAAAATGGGTAATTCAAATTGGGACGGAGGGAGTACTTACTATTTATTCCATATTCCTTAAAAGTTCACACAAAATCAAATGGTAAACCTTGTAAAATGACATAGTATTAGTATTTTATGTGATTTATGTTTTCTGAGTCGAAACATCGCGTCTTATCATGGTTTAACTTACTTCAGTGGTTTGCGATTACACGAAATTGTAGGGTTTATCAGGTCTTGCGAAGAATAGCGGATGTAGGTTTATAACCAAAAAAAAAAAAAAAAAAAAAAAAAAAAAAGAAAAAAAAAGAAAGGCAATTTGATTTGGTTGGCTTAAGAAAGAAAGGAAAACTTTACCGCGCCACTCAAACGGTAAAAACCCAAAATTCATTTCAACCCACTTTCCTCCTCCATCATCACCATAACACACACTTGAGTTGTGAGTTGTGAGTTGTGACTTGACCACCATCCATCAATTGTAGTCAACTGAATGATGGACTCGCCGGAAAAATCCCCCTCCGCTGCAGAGAAGATAATCCACCGTTGGGACTCCACCAAGTCCGATGACGCTCGCGATCGAATGATCTTCACCACCGACAACCGTCACGAGATCGACTCTTATCTCGACGCCGTTGACAAGCTCCAGGAATCTCTCTCCATCTCCTCACCTAATTCCTCCTCCTCTTCCGCTCTTCAGATCGCCATGGCTCGTCTCGAGGATGAGTTTCGCTCCATTCTCCTCTCTCACTCTTCCCCTCTCGAACTCACTCCTGACTCATCGGAATCCGAACTCGATCTCTCCTCCTCCGGAAGCTTCGAGAAGAAGCTAGATCACCAGGAGAGCAACTCCAGCTCCACCAGTAGTTGCTACAGATCCTCCACCAGCATCCGCGAGGTGGATCTCATCCCCTGCGACGCCGTTTTCGATCTCCGATGCATCGCCGAGCGGATGGTTGCTGCCGGATATCTGCGCGAGTGTGTTCAGGTGTATGCTAGTGTACGCAAGTCCGCCGTGGACGCCAGCTTGAGGAAGCTCAATGTTGAGAAATTGAGTATTGGTGACATTCAGAGGCTCGAGTGGGAGGCATTGGAGACGAAGATCCGCCGATGGATACGCGCCGTTAAGATATGTATTCGTGTGCTTTTCGCCAGTGAGAGGAGGCTCTGTGAGCAGATTTTTGAAGGTTTGGGTAATTCCAATTCTGCTGCTGATGATGCTTGCTTTATGGAGACTATTAAAGGTCCTGCTATTCAGTTGTGTAATTTTGCTGATGCAATTAGTATTAGTAGACGATCGCCTGAGAAATTGTTTAAGATATTGGATTTACATGATGCTTTGTCTGATTTGTTGCCTGATATTGAGTCTGTTTTCGACTCCAAATCTAGTGAATCTATTAGGATACAGGCTGTTGAAATATTAACTAGGCTTGCCGAGGCCGCCAGAGGGATATTGTCTGAGTTTGAGAATGCCGTGCTCCGTGAGCCATCTAAGGTTCCCGTCCCTGGAGGGACTATTCATCCACTGACTAGATATGTGATGAATTATGTTAGTTTGATTTCTGATTACAAGCAGACTTTGCTTGAGTTGATTATGTCGAGACCCTCTACAGGGTCAAGGTACTCGAATGATCCTAGTATGCCGGATATGGATCTATCGGAATATGAGGGTGATGCTTCAGTGTTGGCCCTTCATTTGATATGGATCACTGTGATCTTGCAGTTTAATTTGGATGGCAAGTCTCGGCATTACAAGGATGATTCCTTGGCTCATTTCTTTATGATGAATAATATCCATTATATTGTACAAAAGATTAAAGGATCACCGGAGTTGAGGGGGATGATTGGGGATGATTATTTAAGAATGTTAACGGGGAAACTCCGTTTGGCTGCAACAAGCTACCAGCGAGCTACCTGGATAAGGGTGTTGCATTGCTTGAGGGATGAGGGTTTGCATACCAGTGGTAGCTTTTCATCTGGTGTTTCAAAGAGTGCGCTGAGGGAGAGGTTTAAGTCCTTCAATGCTATATTCGAAGAGGTCCATAGAACTCAAGCCACATGGTTAATTCCTGATACTCAACTCCGTGAGGAACTTAGGATTTCCATATCGGAAAAGCTCCTTCCATGTTATAGATCATTTCTTGGACGCTTCCGAAGTCATATTGAGAGTGGAAGACATCCCGAGAATTACATAAAGTATTCAGTTGAAGACCTTGAGAATGCAGTCTTGGATTTCTTTGAGGGATACCCAGTATCCCAGCATTTGAGGAGGAGATCTCAGTGAGATAAATCAAATTGTGTTTTTCCACTTGGATTATAGGACACCATTCTTTGAATTTTTAACTCGAGCATTCTGGGATGTGGTTCAACTTTTTTCAAAAGATTGAGATGGCAGTATCCTGGAGAGGGATGGAACTCGAATCTCCTAGGATAACCAGATGGGTCAAACAACAGACATCAATTCAAATGTCATTTGCAGCCTTTGCCTCTATCAGATTCTTCTCACCTGTAAGCATTAGTTGTTTGTACTATCTCGGCTTTTAAATTACTTTCATTTGTTTATACGGAACTCTTATATTTGTTGTATCATGTGTATGTCACATGAAATTACCATTTCATGAAAAAAGGAGTGAATAATACAGGCCTTAATGATCTTGTACTGAACAAAAACAGGGCTGGCTTGTTTGACATGGTTGATCAACATGATCGGGCACTAGACTAGTTCCTTTGGCAAACAAGACCAGTTAAATTGAACAATTGAAACATTTGTGAATTCGGTATCATGGTATGACAAGACAGTATCTAGTGTGAAAAAATTTTGGATGCAGAAATGACTCTATTCATGGATTGTGAAAAAACTGTAGTACTTAGTTTGGTTTATGTATTTTGGATACTAGTTCACTTTGTAGTAGTTCTAGTTCACTTTGGGTCTTTGACTGATTCGGAATTGTACATGGGTTCTTATAAACCCCCGTGAATCCTTTTTTATCGCCTTCCATAATACGTAGAAAATTGCACAAAAAAAAAAAGACAGTATCTAGTGGTTTTGTGGTATTAGTTAGAGTGTAGCCTGTAGGATTCAAATAAAATCTCTTCAACAATAAAATCTCTTTATTCAGATCATACATGGTATTACTCAATGTTATCCAAATGGGTATTTCAGCAACTTTAACTGCTGCTTTTGCTTTTGATAATGTCTGTAACTAGTGGTTGTGTAGTAGTATTAGTGAAAGAATTATTTAGAAGCCTGTCGAATTCAGATAAATCTCTTACAATGTAAAAATCTGTTTATTCAGATAATTGCATGGCATTAATGAAATCTCTCATTCAAAGTTGAATAACATGATGTTTTTAGTTGCTCTAGCTGTTTTCTTTTCCTTTTGTTAACGACTGTTTCTTGTGTCTGACTTTTATGCGTTCTTTCGTTATGTTCTGTGTAAACAAAGTGGCTATCTGATTGCATATGTTAATTGAACTTCAGAAAGCTGTTCCCCACATACCACATAACTTGTGTTTTGACTTTGATGATGTAAATGTTCCATAACTGTCATACAGGACAGGAATGATGCATCTTAATGCTTGAAAAGTTCATTTGTTCAGAATAAGAATGTGAGACATTTGGGTCGGAATTATAATTGAGTCCATTTTAATTGAGGTGAATTGATGAATAGTGACTAAATTTTAATTGAGTTGTTGAAATTTATGTTTGGTATAGAATTAAATTTTTATAGGGTTTTGAAAGAGAGGAGAAAGGAGAAGAAACATAATTGAGTTAACTCAATTATCTCTTTGAAACTAATAGCCCTGTTTTAATGGGCTGGCCAAACACAATTCTCTCAATTAAAATGGAGAGTGAAGTCTATGCCAAACAGCCCGTGGAGCTTTTGAGTACTATCGAACCTCACTGTATACACAGGAGGGTTGTCAAAGGATGTTAAGAGTGTTAGGCTAGAGACTCTGAAGTGGAACAAAAGAACTGAAACCTCTGATGCTGTGCCTGTGCCCACAAAATTAGAGTAGTTTGAAGACTCGTAGGATTCTATTGATGCCATACCTTAAGGCTTAAACCCATGGTGAGGTAATTGCCCCTCTTCTCTTGTAGAACTATGCATTAGATATAATCATATAATTAGTAGGATGTGTTGCACAGATACTAGCTCAAGTACATTTAGTTCTTTCCACGAGTCTTTTGATCATGTGTGAAGGTTTTGGCGTAGTGGTCTCTCATGATGGGCTTCGACGTACCACATGAGCTCCCTAGCCAAACCCCAAGTATATCAATTGTCTCATAGGACAAGACTACTCGACAAAGAAGAGCACTTCAATAGCTGTATATTGTGAACTTACTCCGAGTATGATCGAGTGTAAGAGAAGGGTGTAGCAATTGGAAGTGTATTGTTGAAATGAATTTCTTGTCATATTTATACCTAATTCCCAACCTTTCTCAAGTGTTACACCCCTTTCGTCAATTGTGTTAAACCATCATCTAACAGTTACAAGTCGGATGGAATATTTTTGAAAAAGGTCACACCTTCGGCCCGTGGCCAGCCATGTGTTTTAAATATACTGCCCGAACAGGCCTCGACCAGGTCTACAGACAGTCTGGCCTGGCCATAGCTAGCTCTTTTCCAGAGCAAAACATGAGTTTTTCATCCTATTTCAATTTTGTATTTTGTTTTTCTATAAAATTGCTCTTTCAACCCGAGTCTTAGCACAAATTTTCGAATGACTTAATTCATCTATGCATTGATCTACACATTACACGTGTTTAATGACATCCATTACCAAAAGGAAATACATGTGTATGAAAATCTAGTTTGCAACATTTTTTGGCCCAAATGACTAATATAGTAATTTATCAAATTACTTGAAAATCCACTCTTTTCACTAATATCTCCAACAAAACTTACCATTCTATTTTTTTTTTCTTTTTTGAAGAGAAAAGAACGTCTAACTAACAACAACAGTACAAGACATTACATGCTTCAACTAGACTAAACTGGAATCAAACTCGGAGTGGAGCCTCTTCTATCACAGTTTATACATAACCAATGATGGCGCCATTGACCACGTACGAGTCAATAAACGCACATCAGACAAAAGACGGCTACTAGAACCGGCAGTCTGTTCAAGGTTCCAAACTAAACGATGGCAACTAAACACGAGGGTTGCGCTCGTTGCGGGACTTAACCCAACACCTTACGGCACGAGCTGACGACAGCCATGCACCACCTGTGTCCGCGTTCCCGAAGGCACCCCTCTCTTTCAAGAGGATTCGCGGCATGTCAAGCCCTTGTAAGGTTCTTCGCTTTGTATCGAATTAAACCACATGCTCCACCGCTTGTGCGGGCCCGTCAATTCCTTTGAGTTTCATTCTTGCGAACATACTCCCCAGGCGGGATACTTAACGCGTTAGCTACAGCACTGCACGGGTGGATACGCCACTAGACGAGAAGATACGACAACCTAATTTACGCCCTAGTTGGCCAAAAGATCCGCAGCTTGATTACTTTCCCTGTAAACAAACACAAGCAACTGAAAATTTTCTTCAAGCAGGGGGTCTGTGTATCCCCATGACCTCCTGCTGTTGATTCCTCTATAGCTGGTATATATTGAGAGTCGGATTGAATTATGGTAGACGAGTTTGTTAGGTTATCCAATAACATCAAACCCTGCTTAATTGCCTCAAGCTCCGCATGATTATGAGTAGTACGACCAACACAACCAGCTTTAGCCTTCACAAAATCCCCATTTTTGTCCCTCAAAATTCATTCGTAACCTGTACAATTCGAAATTCTTCAACAGGAATGGCATATTGCTAGGAGAATTTTTCATGTTCTCCATACAAACTGTAATTGAGTTTTTTCAATTCCAGTTGAAGTTTTGTGTACAAAAACTTCAACTGGCAATTCGTAACCATGCATTCCGATTTTCTCTATACAAATAATTGGCCCTTGGTTCTTTTGGGGGACTCGAACCTATTCCTGATAGTGGGGGGGACTTGGGAGGGTCCATACCTGGAAAAAGAATATAGTTCTCTTTTGCCTTTGTTGAAAAAGTTATACACACTACATTATTAGTATTTCAAGTAATTTCCAAGCACTTCATTTCATTAAAAAGGAAAGATACTATCTTCCTGGCAATATAGTGGAAGTAAGTAAAAACCTTCTTCCAGATCTCTTCATAAAACTCACTCCACTACACTCATCAGACCAGACCATATGCTCTTCTAGTTTCAGTCAGATGCTCTCTAATATGCTCTTCAGTTTCAGTCACTAGTTAATTCACTTTTCACTCCATTCCAGTTAATTACTTTGCTCTGCTTGCTAAGATATGGGAAAAGTTTATGACAACTGGGGTAAATTGGTTGAAGCCGTCATGCCTCAAGTCAAGCTCCGTGAACTTGCCTCGTCACTCTCCATAATTACAACCTATAGTGACAGTGATGAAGACGACGATTATAATTCCTCTTCTCGGAGCCTCCGATTCACTTCTGATCAGTCCATCCTGAATAGCGTTCTTTGGCATCATTTTCCTGTAAGTAAATTGCTTATTTTCAAATTTTAATGTTCTCCCGATAATATATATGTTGTATGTTGCAACAACTAGTACTATTGACTAGACACTCTGATCACTAGACGGTGTCAGGTTTTAAGATTTCTAATCTGATTTTGATCTTGAATTAGACGGTCTGGTCTGATCAGTGTCAGTTTCATATTAAATGTTTACAGTTTCACCTCCATGAATCTGCGATCTGATAACTATCCATCTAAATCTATTTAGAGTTTAGATATAGTAGAAATTCATGAGTGTTTATGGTTTAGACTTTTAAGATATTTCATCTGATTTTCATCTTGAATTTGTTGTCCTGACAGAATGAGGTTGCAGATTTCTGCAAAATCCTACTTCGCCACGCTTCACCAGTTGATCTCGATGAGGAATCCACCGTTCGTGTAGTTGAACTTATTCCCTGTGATGATATACACAATGTTCGCTGCATAGCTCAGATGATGGCTGATTCAGGATACTTGCGGGAATGTATTCAACTGTACGCGACTGTACGCAAGTATTCTGCCATGTATGGTAGTTTGAAGAAACTGTATGTTCAGAAAGTGAGTATTGGTGATATACAGGGCCGCGACTGGGAAATCCTGGACAAGAAGATCTCGTGCTGGATAAATGCAGCCAGGAGATGTGTTCGTGTTCTGTTTGCCAGTGAGAGAAGCTTAATCAAGCAGATATTTGAAGGTTTGGAATTGGAAGATCATCCGGATTTGGTTGCGTATGATTCTTGCTTCATGGAAACCATAAAAGGCCCTGCCATGAAATTGTTCAGTTTTGTACATTCTATTAGTAGCACTAGTAGGTCACCTGAGAAACTGTTCAGGATATTGGATTTACACGACGCCTTATCTAATTTAATGCCTGATATTGATGTTGTTTTCGAGTCAAAATCTTGTGAAGCTATCAGGACGTGGGCTGTTGAGATACTGTCCAAGCTCGGGGAGGCCTCAAGGGGGATGTTGTCGGAATTTGAGAATAAGGTACTTCATGAGGCCTGCAAATTTCCCGTCCCTGGAGGAACTATTCATCCAATCACTAGATATGTAATGAATTACATTAATCTGATATCGGATTACAGGGTGAGCTTACATAACTTACTCTTGTTGAAACCTTCCCCTGAGTTAAGGCATTCAACCACCGAGCCAAATGTGGAGATACTGCGGTTTGAGGGTGATAGTTCAGCACTGGCACTTCATCTGATATGGATCATTGCAACCTTGCATTCTAATTTAGACCGTAAGTCCAAGCATTACAAGGATGATTCATTGGCTCCGTTCTTTATGATGAATAATATTCATTACATGTTGCAAAAGATTAAAGAAGCGCCCGAGTTGAGGGAGATGGTTGGGAATGATTACCTGAAAATGTTAATGGTGAAACTCCGGCAGGCTGAAGGTAGTTACCTCAGAGCTACCTTATCAAAGGTGTTGCACTGCTTGAGAAACGAGGGCTTGCGTAAAGGCGGTAGCTTTTCATCTCAAGATAGTCTTATAAGGGAGAGGTTTAAGACATTCAATGCTACATTTGAAGAGGTTCGTAGAACTCAGGCTACATGGATAATACCTGACACTCAACTCCGCGAAGAACTGAGGATTGCGATATCAGAGCCACTTGTTCAAGCATATGGATCTTTTCTTGACAGGTCCAGAAGTTATGTTGAGAGAGGAAGGCACCGGGAGAAATACATCAGGTACACGTCTGAGGAACTCGAGAATGCAATCTTGGATTTCTTTAAGGAATGCTCAGTGCCCCAACATTCGAGGGGAATGTCATTGTGAGACGCAGGTTGTTTGCAACATGAAACACTTAGCCTGCTTGCAGTTTCGTCAGTTAGGACCATCGGATGTTCTGCATGCGTGTGAATGATGGTTCGAAGAGGAGGCAACAGAAGGCCAGGTATCCGATCCATTGGTCTTTACAGGATGCTTCTAACATCTAAACAAGTGTAAGTTAGTTGTAGTTCTCACTGTATATCTCAACTTGCAGATGTGTATACATGTCTTATTTGTCAAGTGTTTGTTGTGTACTACATTGGTGTGGAAGTAAAATGGTCGAAACCAAGTGAGCCAGTTGAGCCTGGACGGAGCAGTCTTTTTTTCCCATTAGAACGTCAAATAACAATAACCATTTTGAAAGCACGGAGCATCGCCAAGTAAACTCTATAACGTCATGTGTAAAAAAAATTATTTACAAACTTTTGGGAGAGACGGCATCTCCTAAAGTTAGTGAGAGACCGATCCATATTAGACAATTAATGAATTATAGTTATAATTTCACGGATCCAGATCCAGAATATAATAGAATCCAGATCTATTAGTTAATTTTCGCCGAATCTGAATCCAATAGTTATAATCGTAACATCATAAATTTTGACTAAAACATCATATATAAAAACCATAACATCATATTTTCTGAATATTTAATTTCAACCATATCCGAATCCAAAAGTTATAATCATAACATCATTTTTTTTTACTAAAACAACATATATATTAGAATAAGTATAGTAAAGATCAAGACTAAGTCTAGTTTTTATGTAAAAAAAACCATCTAAAATAACCAGATTGCGGTTTTTATGGACAAAAATCAGACGGGTTGCCTATAAATATCCCCAAGAACACCCTAAAATTGAGAAAAGAAAAAAAAACACATACTAAAATGTGTTTGTGCGTGTTTGTTGTGATTCTCTCTCCCCATCTGTAAATCAGCCTGATTCTCGTTGTTTCCACCGGATTTCACCTTCCTAGATTCCATCGACATGAATCAGGTAAAAACCTCCCCATTTTTTGCGTGTTTGTGCGTTATTCTGAGTTTTGTGTGTTTCATAATTTTTGATTCAGTTTTCATGATTTATTTTTTAAAACTTTCAGATGTAGTTGCTAGAATGTTCAAATCCACAAATCCAGAACGATGAAGAAGCAAGCTCATAAGATCTAAAAATAATTCCAGAAAATATGTTCAGATCTGGAAATATATCAGATCTGGACAGCAAATACGCACGTTCCTTATTGTTTTTAACAACCATTGTTAATGATTTTTAACTTGTGTTGCATGTTTCTGCTTTTTTATATATTTAAGAGACAATGTTATAGTTTTAAGCATCAATGTTACTGTTTTTTACCTTGTGTTGCATGTTTATGTTTGTTATAATTTTAAAGGGCATTGTCATAGTATTAAGAAGCACTATTATGGTTTTAACCATCAATGTCCTGCTTTGTTATAGTTTTAAAAGGCATTGTTATAGTTAAGAGACAATGTTATTGTTTTAAACATCAATGTTAGTATTTTAGCTTGTGTCGCATGCTTATGCTTTGTTATAGTTTTAAGAGGCACTATTATAGTTTTAAGAGCCATTATTATTGTTTTAAGCATCAATGTTATTGTTTTTAGCTTGTCCTGCATGTTTCTGCGTTATTATAGTTTTAAGAGTCACTGTTATGGTTTTAAGTATCAATGTTACTTTTTCTTGCTTGTGTTGCATGTTCATTCTTTGTTATAGTTTTAAGAGGCATTATTATAATTTTAAGAGTCACTGTTATGGTTTAAGCATCAATGTTACTATATTTAACTTGTGTTGCATGATCCTGCTTTGTTATAGTTTTAAGAGGAATTGTTATAGTTTTAAGTATCAATGTTACTATTTTTAGCTTGTGTTGCATATCCATGCTTTGTTATAATTTTAAGAGACATTGTTATTGTTTTAAGAGACATAGTTACGGTTTTAAGCATCGATCAATGTTACTATTTTTAGCTTATGTTGCATGTTATTGCTTTGTTATTGTTTTAAGCACGAATGTGATAGTTTTATTGAGAGTTGTTATGGTTGTAACCCAGTTAGTGAATGTTTTATGCAGGTACTGATGATGACATCGAGTTTGATGATTGGGTTCTCAAGTGTGTCACTGCATTATTGGAGCAACAAGCACAATCAACAAAAGGTAGGAAGCCGAAGTTCACCAACAAGTTTAATCGAAAAAAGCCTATTTCAACATTGTTATGACTGAATGTTTCAATATTGTAATGAACGAATGTTTCAAGTTGCTTATGTACTAAAATTGTTCATTGATGTTTTAATGGCATCCCTAGAACTTTTAGACTTGTTTGGTAGTAGTTTAATGATATTTGTGAATGATTTTAAATTGTCACTTAAAACTATAACAAACCATTTAAAGGTGCCATGTAGCTCCTTAAAACCATCACATCATCTCTTTAAATATTAATGAAAGAGGTTCAAACTATAATTAAAACATATAATACTTACACATTAAAACCATCACATCATCTCTTAAAACATTAACAAAATACGTTAAAACTATAACTTAAACTTTAAATGCTAACAACTTACAACCATAACAAAATCTCCTAAAGGAATAAACGAAAGAGGCCTGCCTCAACGGTTTTTTAAGAAACTCGATCGGTCAGACCACTAAAACCTAAATATAGCGAAAAACCAAAAAAAAAAAAAAAAAAAAAAAAAAAACCTTAAATTTCCTATTATTA
Organism: Plantago major; assembly: GCA_026545765.1. NCBI lineage: Eukaryota > Viridiplantae > Streptophyta > Magnoliopsida > Lamiales > Plantaginaceae > Plantago > Plantago major. The sequence continues at coordinate 43,059,057 of CM048840.1, forward strand.
GGAAAATCAAAAATTTTCCAAGACTTTGCCATTTGAAAATTACATCCACACCCAAAAGTCAACGGAATTGCTGATGTGGAGGGGGAAGTTTGAAACAATAACGAAAATGCTATCCGCTTTTCTGATTTTTCCTTTTCTTTAATTCCTTCTTTTATTTACCCTTTTCTTTATTTCTCCATTATTCATTTTATTGCAATCCAAGTCCGTAGTCTTAATCTAATTCTCCAAATCTCACCCACAACTTTTCTGAAAAAGCTCAAACAAGTTCTTAAACTTTTATTTTCACTACAAGAATTCTGAGGTAAAACGATGGAAAGGGGCGACGGATCGCCCCATAGCGATGGATCGCCAAATCTAGCGACGGATAAAAATTATCCGTCGCTCATTAGCGACGGATAATTTTATCCGTCGCTATATGGGCGCGGATTTTATTAATCCGTCGTCCATTGTTTGACTTTTAAAAAAAAAATTAAATATTAACGACGGATAAATTATCCGTCGTTAATATTTATATGTTAAATAAAAAAAATAAAATCTATCCGACGGATTAGCGATCCGTCGCTACGGGGCGACGGATAGTTATCCGTCGCCCCGTATAGCGACGGATCTCTATTGGGCCGATGGATACGTGTCCGTCGGCCCAGTAAGGTTTTAGCCATTGTTGGGCTGAAGCAGAAGCCATTTCGGCTTCATTCTTCTTCTTCGTTTTTCTTCTTTTTCTTCCTTTCTCCTCCGTCAAATCCGGCCATTTATTGTCGATTCTTCCCAATTTTGGTGTCAATTCGAAGATCGTTGGACGAGGAGCTCATTTCTTCCTTCAATTTCAAATTTCATCCACTATTTTCTTCGGAATCAAAGGTATTACTTCTAAACCCTAACTTTTGAAAAATTGGGATTTTTTTTGATTTTTGACTACTTATTCTCAATTGTATATTTATATGAAGTATGTAGTAGCTTGTTTAATTAATTTGATCTATTATATGTAATTTGATATGTATATGTAATTTGATTAATTTGATTTGTATATGTAATTTGATAGTTAGTTTAGTTAATTTGATATGAATGTATGTAGTAATTCAATATGTATGTATGTTAATTTGATAAGTATGTATGTAGTGAAGTATGTATGTTAATTAAGTATGTATGTAGTTGGTTTAGTTAGTTTAGTTAATTTGATATGTATGTTAAGTATGTATGTAGTTAGTTTAGTTAATTTGATATGTATGTAAGTAGTAGTTGGAGTTGATTTGATAAATTCGTATATGTACTAAATTACGAGGATGTAGTTAAGTGTTTTGAGCGACGGATAATATGTTGATTATACTAACGTGTAATTTATAATTTATAACTCGTAGTAGTAAAACACTTAATAAATTTTATAACATATCGAACACTTAATAATTAATTTATAAGGAACGTATAATAATTAACAATTAATCTCTATAATTTTCTTATCCGAATTGGAATCAATCTAATAAATTAAATACGATCTAATTAATTGGAACAGGTTAAAAAAGTATACAATGGATTCGATTGCTCATGGATAAATCGCATTTGCGGTAAATGGCAGAGTTTCTAGGAGTTTTGTAGAAGGGGTTAAAGGTTTCATCTCGTTTGCCATGGGACGTCCGACTTGTGCAACTGGGGGGGTTGATAAAGTGTCCTTGCACATTGGAAACCTGTAGAATCAAGCAATTTATGACTCCTATAGCAGTATTCGAGCACTTGCGACGTTATGGATTCATGCCTGAGTATCATGTATGGATTCATCACGGTGAGGAAGCACCGTCCATGGCATACCTCCAGTGGAGGGAGAGGCGGGGTTTGGGGCCGCCTATTGAGTGCCTTTCTACTTGTCGGAACATGTGCATGGTGTATTGGGAGGAGGATGTAGATCTGTTGGAATGCAAGTTCTGTGGTAGGGAGCGTCACAAGTGATGATCGGAGGGGGCTGCAAGAGAAAGAATCATTTGATAATCCGTTTTGTCTCTAGGCTTGTATAACTAGTAATCATTAGTTGATTTATGAAACCAAACATTATGGTAAAATTGAAACTAATGTAACTTATATTATGTAATGCCGTAACAATTGATGTTGAAGCTAATATAACTTATATTACGTAGCAATTGATTGAAATTGATTTATTATCGTAAATGATAGACCTCGATCTAATGAATTCAAATGTGTCAGGTTATTATCTAATTATTCAATGAATACCGATCGTTCATGGATGTATTGTCGTACTCTAAATGGCGGCGAGTTCAATCGAAGGGGTTGAAGGTTTCATTGCATTTGCAATCTCAAATCCAACTTGTGTAAAGGATGGGTTGATAAAGTGCCCTTGTGCAATGAAACAAAGGTCGAAACAAGCAATACGTGACTCTACAAAGAGAGTCCAAGACTTGAGGAAAATGGATTCCTGCCTGCGTATCAGGTATGGAATCATTATGGTGAGGAAGCAGCACCGTCCAATACATATGACCAATACAAACAGCGTGGAAGGAAGAGAAAAAATGAACAAGTCGGGGAACAAAGTACATCTGTAGGTGATGCTATTCGAGATCGAGTCGAACAAATGGTGTATGATGCTGCAGGGACAGAGTTCATGGACAAAACTAACACTGAAACCGAGGTGGAGGAACTACCGAATCCCGAGGATCAGGTGTTCTTTGACTTGTTAGAATCATCAAGGAAGCCGGTTTATCCGGGGTGTAAGCTCACTGAGTTGTCTTTGTTGGCTCGGCTAATGAATTGTAAGGCTAATGGCCAGCAATCTGAAACGAGCTTCAATGAATGGGTTGACGTAATGTCGGACCTTTGTCCTGAAGAAAACCTAGTTCCCACCAACTTTTACCAAGCGAAGAAAAAGATACGGGGTTTAGGGTTGTCTGTGGTAACCATAGACTGTTGTCCGAAAACGTGCATGATCTATTGGGAGGACGATGCAGATCTATACAATGCAAGTTCTGTGGTAAGGAACGGTACAAGCGTTACAAGGAGGGGGCTGCAAAGAAACGACAGAAGAAAAATCTCCCACATAAGAAAATGTGGTACTTCCCTCTAGCACCTCGTTTGAAAAGATTGTATGCTTCAAGTGCTTCTGTGGATAAAATGCGGTGGCACAAGGAGCGAGGTTGATGCTCAGGCGGCGAGGCAGGAGGAAGAGACGGGTGATGTGTTGTCAACTGAACAAGTTGACAACTTCTTCCTAGAGGTCAACAAACCGGACAACAAAGGACGAATATATGGACTCGGGAGCCTCGGTTTGAGCTTGGCTAGTCCGGGGTGCTCCTCATCATCATCCCAGCAGTCTAGACGTCCGGTTTACACACAGGACCAGGTCTCGGAATTGGTGCAGGTGCAGGTCCGGGAACAGGTTGCAACTCTAACTCAAGAGATGGAGCGGATCGCCAGAGAACAAAGGGAGGAGAACGAGCGCCTTCGGTTACAGATGGAGCAATTCATGTCCCGGTTTGGCCAGCCCCCACCCCCGTCTGGTAGCTAGTTATGTATATGTACGTTCGGATTTATTATATTTACACTTATTCGGATAATTTCTCCTGCTCCGGATATTACTTTATATTATTTATCATTTATTGAAATATTTTCCGTATTATTGATTTATTATCGAACATTATATTGATTAAATAGGTGAACTACGAAAAATAGGGATTAATATGAAATAAATAGTGACGGATTAACACTGACGGAATAATTAGTGACGGAATTCCAGATTCCGTCACTAATTTCAATAATATATTGGGCGACGGATAAAAATTATCCGTCGCCAAATATAACGACGGATAGATTCTATCCGTCGCCAATAATCGATTTAAAAAAAAAGTCAAATATATTAATCCGTCGTCCAATCCGTCGCAAATTGGACGACGAATTATTTATCCACCGTCAAAGGCCCAGTGGGGCGACGGAATTACTATCCGTCGCCCGATCTGGGGCGACGGATCGACATCGATTTAGCGATGCGGTATTTTTCCGTTATCAGTGTTTCAATACTAACATCAACCAAGCTCTATCATCGATACCACCTTGAACCGGCATCTTCCATCACCAAATCGAGCTCCATATCGGAGCTCATGAAAGCTCCAAATCGGAGCTTTCCATTAGAGCAGATAGCTTCGTTGAGCTGCATTTTACAGATCACCGGAGCTGTTCTAAATTGCAGCTCCAATGGAGCTGTAAGAACAGCTCCGGTGAGTTGTAAATTGTAACTCACTGGACCTATTATTACATCTACGTGAGCTGATTGTAGCTCCATTGGAGATGCAATCGAAGAAGAAGAAGAAGAAGAGGGGGGGGGGGGGGGGAGGTGGAAAAGAGAGGAAGAATAAGAAGTGGGTTTTCTCCATTTTCTATTTTATTTTCCCTCTTCTAATCTCAAATTTAAATTTATTTTATTTTACTCACACATGGATTTATTTCCACCTGCTGAGACATAATGTTGATGGTATCATGTTGGTCAACGAAAATTGAATTTAGGGACTAATCTATAATTCTTGCCAATTGGTGCATGAATATGTAAGTATTACAGGACTACTTTCCTTCGTCCCAAGCCAGTTGTTCACTTTCACTTTTTTGTCATTTTAAGAAAAGGTATACAATTTTATATTCATCACTCATTTTAATAAAGTCAAAAAATAACTTTAACAATCAAACTAATAACTCATAAAGTTAGAAAGTACACACAAATGTACTATGTAGTGTTATCATATTACTCTCATTATTTTGCGTGTTGAAAATTAAAGTGGACAATTGGGTTGGACGTATTAACTTTTCTAACAGATGAGCGACGGGAACCCTGATCCGACTATATAATTAAAGTTCGTTTATTCTTTTTTTTTTAACAATTATGACGAATTATTTAGAGACGACAGATAACAAGTTGTTTCCGTCGCTAGTTAACAACGATTCAATGTCCCGTTACGATTTGGTGACGGATCAGAGACGGTTTTTATAACGAATTAGGCCGAACTGACATTTTGCCGCCAATTGGTTCCAAACCTGTCGAACGATATTAATCAATCGTTAATTTGTCGTTGACCAAACGACCTGTTTTATGTCGCTAAAATCAGTCGATGTTTGACGGATTTATGTAATAGCTACTAAGTTATCTCCCTTCACTTATTGTTACAACTTTATCATAGAAGTTATCAGTAATTTTATACATAAAATCTACTTCCTTCGTCTCATGAATAGCTTACTATTTACTTTTTTTTTTGAAAAAAATAAGGTATGTATTACTTTTGAATAAAATAATACTAGTGGGTCTATCAAATTGATTTTTAAAGTTGAAAGTTGGATAAAATAATGTTAGTGGGGTTTACTTTTGAGTATATTTAATGTTAGAGTTGGATGAATAATTGCCAAAAAATGAAATGAAAAGTTTTGTTTGGGTCACCCAAAATGGCAAAATGGAAAGTTATTCCCGCGACGTAGGAAGTAACATTTAACATATGCATATGTCCTTTTCTTAGAATAATATATTTTTAATGCAAAACTCTATTTAAGAATATACTCTTTATAATAATGTATTTTGTCAGCCTTACCATAATACCGTAGAGAGTTACCACTTTGACTACAAATTAATTTTAAAATGCAAATGTAAAATGTTCAATTAAATTATATTATGAAACTTTAGTCCTTAAAGTATCATAATATAATTTAATTGAACATTTACATTTACCGTTTAAGATTTATTCGTAGTCAAAGTTGAAAATGGTTGACGAAAAAAGTCAAAATGAGTAATATGGGACGGGACGAAGGAAGTATATCGAAAAAGCACCGTGTCCATGGCTTAGGCAGTGCAATACCCTAATACTTCAACATAACTAGATGTTCCAACGGGTCCAGTCAAGATGTCAATTCTGGCATAAGTGAGAAGCTTACATAGCTAGGCTACCACCTCATGGTTGAGGATGAACTAATTTGGGAACGAGAGGCGAGCCAAGCAAGGCAGAGGAACAAGCACGACTTGCTCTGGCTCTATAGTTTGAAGAGAAGCAAGGAGCAATGTCTCGAGAGTTTGTAGAACAATCTCTTTTGGGTCTATGATAGGGTTCACGGATAACCCTACATCTTAATAGATACTTTTGTGTTTAGATATCATTTCAACTTACTTAGTGGATACTTTTGTATTTCGATTTTGATTAATACTTTTGTATCTGAATTTTGTGTATGATGTTTAATTTGTGGGATTTTAATTAAATTACTCACTTTTGACCTGGTTTATTTCTATTTGTAATGCATAGATTTCAAATAAAAAAAAAATAATATTGTATATGTTGAGAAATAACTGTAGTGTTATTTTGTATATTCAACTGATAGTATATGGAAGTATATATACAAGTATGAGAGAATCTTCTAGAGCTTATCTACAAGGTATTTGACTACATCTAGAAGAGTATTTACAACAGATAATACCTCAGCGAGTAAAAGTCTACCGAGATACAAACTCGTGTACATTTATCTCTAACACCCCCCTTAAATGAACATGAATTGATGAACACTGATACGTTGTGAGAATACTGCCTCATTAAAAATCTTGCTAAGAAAAATCCAGTGGGATAAAAACTCAATCAGAAAAAAAGTGTGCAGTGCGTATCCATCTCCCCTGATTGATGCATCATTGTACTTCTTCGAACCACTGGAAATTTCAATCTTCCAAACTAACTTCCAAATGATGATGTCGGATGTGATGTGATTGAGCAAATCTTCAAATATGTTATACTTTGATGGAATCTTCTTCTCATAGATAATGACATAGAAGACCATCTGTAATATACGCCTTGTCTTCTTCGGGAAGAACTTTTCCAAACACTTGAAACCTCAGATGGTTTCAATGTTACATAACATAACTCCATTATATTGTAAAGATAACCAACAAGCCCATAACTCGTCTTTACCAAACATTTCACAATCACTGATATATGGAGATATATGCGCGTATAATGTTGCCTCGTTAAAAACCTCGCTAGGAAAAACCCAATGGGATAAAAACCTAGAAAAAGGGAAAAGGAGTGCAACCATTTCTCATTGAATGCGCCAAATTAGTCATTGTTGATTGGCATCCATTAATTCATGTACCTTCTTCAGGAGGTATAGTAAGGATTATTGTAGCTCTTGATAGCTCAACTGGTTGTGGTACTTCTGGACAATGTGAATCTCAAGTATAGCAAGAATACTGCTTGTAATAATTCCTTACATGCTCAAACTTCAGGTTGAGCTAACATATGTGTAACCAATACTACTCTTCACGAGTCATGAGAATTATATCTCAAACTTCACTTGTTCACGACGGTGAATATACATATGTATTTTGTCAACGTGAAGCTGATTATCAAACATAAGTTCCTCTAGAACTTTCCTCATTCAATTCATGTTGGGGAACATGATATTTTTAGTCTCCTTTTGGGACTAACTTCCGGAGATGATATCTCCCCTCATTGAACTTTCTCAAAACATATGACATGTATGTCGAACCAGTCACAATTTATGTATACGACCTGTGGGTTATGTCTAAGTGATAACATTTAATATAAACATATGAATATGCAACATGATGCCTAAGGATGCTAGAATAAACTAAATAATGTAAAATATGCAAAAAGAAACATATTATGATGCAATGCTTAGTATCTAAATGCACATGCCATTTGACTCGATAAAACTAAAGGTACCGCACGGATTTTGAATTTGTTTGATCAAAAGGACCTCAAGTCCATGAGCTCATTTTCCATCATCATCACCATGATGTAATCGAATGGACTCACATGTAAGATCCCCATTTACATGTCCATCAGTTTCACATATGCTTATTCATTTATCTCGGTTCAATGTATACCGGTATATCAAATCTCTTTGCTAGATTTTTCCATGTCAGTACTGATCATCGATATCTAAATATATTTGTAGGTACCATTTCCTTTCATATAGGTCATCTATTTTAATTCAGATATCTATGTCATTCATGGCATTCATTACTCCTCAAGGGTAGCAACTGCTTTATCTTGCCATTCTTCTTATATTGTATTTAACATATGAACCGTATTTCACTGAGGTGAATAAATCATCAATACAGTTGACAAGTTATCTCAGTGTTCAACACATTTAATTCTATAATCGATATGCAACTCTGTATGCCTCAAAATATAGGGTCATAGCAGGTTAACATTCAAATCATATAATTCATGTTTGAACATATCTTGATATAGTAACATGAAGCTGAATCTTTAGTTCAAGTTTGAACTTTCAAATATATGGGATCAATTCGCTCTATGAATTTGTTTGTACCAGCTTCCTCATGCTCTTCCTCCCCTAAGCTGGAAAAAACTAGCTCATACTAGTAATAAGGGCACAAAATAGAAACTCATGACCAGCTTAGATAATCATATATGCATACAACCATCTAGCTAGTATGCTTCACACACATTAGTTCTCTGCGAAGAACAATATGATAGGGAGTCAATATATTTGCACAGTTGGATTTTCTTGTTCTGAAAATAAATTTGCCCTTAAATTCGAGATCATACTTGTGGGTTTCCGGCCACTTATATATCAATCAATGTCAACTTTAAAAGTGTGACTTTTGATCATTTCAAGATCTCCATAATCATGCTTCATCTCAGTGTTGTGTATTGCCATAATAATAATTATAACATGAGAAAGCTTTCAGCACAAAATTATATGGAAACTTCGTGTTTCACAACAACGGGTACTTATACCCGGATGGCCTAATTTGTCACATTGAAATCATCTCTTATATATCACTTGAATTTAGCCTTTCATTAATGTGAGATTTGCAACACAGTCGATGTGCCTTTCATAATTAGCAAGACTAATCATATCAATTCCTTTAGGAATTTAGTCTAATATATGTTCTTGAGCACACTTTCGTAAGAGTACAAACTCTTGTATGATGATGAAATCAAACCATACACTTTCGTTATGTCTTCTTGACATAATCCATCTTTGGAGGGTATAAACTTGAGCATTTACAATATCATGCTCCCCTCAAATGCTCATGGCACCTTTAATGTTTTACCAATTTCAGGTTGGTGACCATATATATCTCACGAGATATGACAAGTTTATCATATGTTTGCTAGACATATGTGTTTACTCAATACAAGTTGTTCATATCCAACATTTTCAAATTATGGTTTTGTAATAAATTTGCCTTTAGAGCAAGTAGCACATGAATTCATTACATGAATTTTCATCATCATTAATCCGGGATGGCTTACCGGTCATGCCAAACTTTACAAGTGCTATCCATCATTTGTTTCATGAACATACATTATTGAATATACGATGTGTTGATGCAATATCATCCAACACTTCAAGCATATTTTGGCCTCTTTTGCCTAGTATATTTTCATATTTGACTCAAGCAATGATGTATGCATTTTTCACAATATTGCTATTATATCAGCATATATTAGAGGCACGGAAAATTGTGTATGCTTTTCTAGCATATCATCATCAGTAATTGTCTTACAACATAAGTGATTTTGATATATCCAACTACGCTGGCTGGTTATCAACACTTTATTTGCATCACCATCAATAATATCATTTAATATGGGTGTGCATGATATATCCCAACAACGCTGGTTGGTTTATGATGTTTTGTATCACATATTCACATCAGAATACAATAGATTCATTCAATATCCCAGATAGTAATATATTATAAGAATAAAGAATTGAATAAATAAAATAGAACTTATCTTCACCAATGACGAACATGGCTCTTTTGATCGGTAGAAACTCAGGATTGATCAATACTCATATACATGCAATCATCAAACAGAAGGAAAAAAAATTTTAGTCAAATAACTCACATCGTGAATCTAACACATAATATTGTGAAATTAAAAGCGAGAAAGTAATTAAGAGTTCTTGTAGAAATTATGAGGTTCAAGTGATATGGCGCATAGTCGGCATAGTGTGCATAGCATGTACCTGCGCCAGAAAAGCCTTCTCACCTGAAGATTTTTTAGAAGAAAAATATCTCAATTTCGTAGAAAAGTTACATTTTATTGATTACAATAATTCAGATTTAACTATTAATTTACTTTAAACGATATTAATAAATAAATTATTAAAATTATATAATGAAAATTTAGTAATTAAATTTTTATTATATGATTTTATTAAATTATTTACTATTATCGCTATGAGTAATTATTCGACTCAAGACAAATGGCCAATTAAAAATGTAACAATTTCTCTGAAATTGAGGGGTATATTGTAAATAATTATTACAATTGATGATTATAGATTAAGAATGAGAAAGCCAATCTCCCGTTTGTTAATGTGATGCTATCCTTCAGGAATTTGTCATGACATCAGCTCGGGTCATGTCTCCAGCCTGCGGAAGTCATCGTGAGTATCTACTCATCCTTGTACACTACTACACTAGTTCGATTTAATATGACTGTTTGGGTGTGGATTGTCAAACTGAATTTTAACAGAGTTTCGAAAAAACAGAGTTTGTGAATAGTAATTAGATTTAAGCAGAGTTTTAAAATATAGTGTTTGTTACCGGATTGTGATTATTATAGAGTTGGATAGAATATGTAATTTGTTTAAATATATGAAAATAATAAATAATGATTATATATTTTTGTAGTTTCAAACCTAAAAAAGTGAAGTATTATGTTTAGTTAAAATGGTGTTTAAAAATTATACTTCCTCCGTCCTGAAATTAGTAGCTTCACACTTTGACTTTTCGTAGTTAGATTTTTTCAACTTTGATTATCAATTAATCTTAAACCGTAAATATATAAAAATATTCAATTAAATAATATAGTGAAATTTTACTTATTGATTTTAATCGTTAGCCAATTAAACAGTCACATGTTTAACTTAAATATTATATGGATTAATTTGTGACCGAAACAAACCTTAAATAAAGCCAACAAAAACAAATGTGAAGGTTTGATTGGGATAGAGTACGTTATTATTTTGAAATTTGAATCAACATGTGTTGGTCGGAATGATACGAATCATCATATGTAAGGATATTCATACACATAGGAGTATCAATTGTAAATCCTTTTACTGAATTTGGTGAGATAAGTCGTCCAACATCTTGCAACCTGAAGCTGGTGTTTTCTCTGCAGCCATTGCCTGATTGAAGTCTCAGTTTATGGGTTTCTTAGTTGAACACATTGGGCGTGATTCTAATACGTTCGCACATAATTTAGCCCATAATATTAGCATTAATTCTATAGGCCTTGGTGTTCTACCTTTTATCTACACAGAGCATATGTAATTATCTGTTTTGATTGTCCTGTTGAGGAATGAAAATCTAAGTTCAAGTCTTAAAGAAAAAAAAAAAAAAAGAACATAAAGAGTTGATGGGAAATAGAAAATGACGTGATGAGAGAAATTGATAATGCATATTAGAGTCTAGACTCTGGATGAATATGGAATGTTAAACGCATAACACTTTTTACTAAATGCAGAATAAATTTTTACATATTACATATAATACCACTATTATTATAATTTACAAAATGGTTCAATAATTTGAAAAAATTACTATTTTACATAAAAAAAATATCAAACAAGTTTATTCGAATTAATTTTATCATCCGAATGAATAAATTGAAAAAACTTAAAAAGAAAAACACGAAGAACACGAAGGTGATTTTATCCAAAAACACTTTTATTTATGCATTTCAACTCTCTAACATACATCTTTGTCTTCGAATCTTCAAACAAACATAATTGAAGAACACGAAGGTGATTATAATCTTCAAACAAATATAATTAAAATTTAAGAGCAATGTTATAAATAAAAAAAAAATTATTCAAATCATACACAGTAAAACATATTTTTAATTACTTAAAAAAACTGAAAAAAACTCACGAGCGAATTTAATCTGACGGTAGAACGCTATATGGCAATTGGTCGCTACACCGTCTGGCGATTTCACGCCAGACGGGCAAATTTCAAGGCGCTTATATGGCTGCTTATGCCTTGAGGTCTACCAGATTAAATTCTGTCCGGTTCGTGAGTTTTTTTCAGTCTGAATTTATAGAGAAAAGGAAGCTATCTAACTTGACTAACTAATTCAACTAATATAACTGTAATGTAACTAAATTTCTATATTTGCAACTCTTGATCTTGATTCATGTCCTTGAGACACCCCCCCCCCCCCCCCCCCCCCCTCAAGATGCGTGTGGATGTTAAGAAGGTGCATCTTGGAGCTGAATTTGGTGAACAAATCATGAGATAGTGGTTTGGTTAACAAATTTGCAGTATTATGCAGAGTTGGTATATGAACGATTTTGATGATCCCAGCTTGTAGCTTCTCTCTGGTGAAGTCATAATCTATCTGTATATGTTTCGTCTTCTCATGTAGGACTGGATTTTCAGCTATGCATAGAGCACTCTTTGAATCTGTATATAGAGTAGCCGGTCTTGTGTGATTTACTCCAAGATCTTTAAGCAGATAAAGGAGCCATTGAACTTCGCAAGTGGTGTATGCCAGGGCTCTATACTCAGCTTCTGTTGAAGAACGGCTAACAGTTGGCTGCTTCTTCGACTTCCATGATATAAGAGAATCCCCTAAGTAAACAGCATAGCCAGTAACACTGCGTTTAGTGACTGGACACCTGGCCCAATCACTGTCACAATAGGCAGTGAGCTGAAAATTTGAACTTGCAGATAAGAATAAGCCTTGTCCTGGACTTTGTTTTAAATATCGTAGCAGTCTGTGTGCAGCTGCTAAATGATCTTCATTAGGCTGTGACATATATTGACTCAAGGTTTGTAGAGTGTATGCTATGTCCGGCCGTGTAATGGTGAGATATATCGATCAACCAATGAGGCGCCTGTATTGAGTTCCATCCTTGAGTAATGGACTTGTAGAAGTAGCAAACTTTTGTTTGATTTCCATAGGTGTATCAACTGGTTTGCTGTCAAGATATCCTGTATCCTGTAAAATATCCAGAGTATATTTGCGTTGACACAAAAAAATTCCATCTGGCGTGCGTGCAACTTCAATTCCAAGCATGTACTTCAATATTCCAAGGTCTTTGATAGTGAACTTGTCATGCAGATGTTGCTTTACTTGTATAATAGATGATTCATTGTCTCCTGCAATAATAATGTCATCAACATAACATACTAGAATTAAAGAGCAAGTTGCAGTATTTAGAGTAAATAAAGAAGAATCAGCATTTGACTGAGTAAAGCCATAATCAATCAAACATGGTGAAAGTGTATGGAACCACTGGCGTGAAGCCTGTTTGAGGCCATATAAACTTTTCTTGAGCCTGCATACTCTAGTATCCTGGTGTAAGTATCCAGGAGGAGGTGTCATGTACACTTCTTCCTCTAAATCTCCATGGAGGAATGCGTTATTGACATCACACTGATGCAAGAACCAATGCTTTTGAGCTGCAATAGCTAATACTACTCTGACTGTAGTCAACTTTGCAACTGGTGAAAAGGTGTGGAAATAATCGATTCCTTCTTCTTGAGTGTAACCTTTTGCCACTAAGCGGGCTTTATAACGTTCTATAGATCCATCTGCCTTGTGTTTGATTTTGTAAACCCATTTATACCCAATACAATGCTTGCCATCTGGAAGAGAAACCAATGACCATGTATTTGTTCTCTCTAGTGCTTGAATCTCTGAGTCCATTACCTTCTGCCATTCATCAATCTTGCTAGCTTGCTTGTATGTTCTAGGTTCAACAGTTTTAGTAACAGCAGCTGTAAATGCAAAGTGAGAATCAGACAGTTGGCTAGTAGATAAAAAGTCAGTAATGGGATATTTAACTTCAACTACAGAATTAGCAGTAGGAACTCTAAGAGAAGGAGGTAAGTTTATATCATAAACTTTAAAATGGGATGGATTATTTCTTATTCTGGCAGATCTCCTTAAAATGTCATTTGAATCCAACTCTTGATCTTGATCTCTAATGATCTCTTGATCTGTATGATCTCCTGAATTGCCAACAGATGTGCTTTCTTGAATTTCATCTATCAGACTAGGTTGATTGATCTCTGAATCATTAGCATGAGTAGATGATTCATTTGCACCTGCATTACTATATACAGTACCTGCACTAGGCAAACCATTAGTAGTATAATTCTGAGGATTTATTTTCTTTGTTTTCAAATGTAACAAAGTATATCCCTTAACACCAATTGGATATCCTATTAAAACACACTGATCAACTCTTGAGCTAAACTTATCTCTAAAGGCTTTGATTGTGCTGCTATAACACAGGCATCCAAAAGCTCTCATGTGATCATAGGTTGGTGGCTTGTTAAACAACAACTCAAAAGGACTTTTATTGTCAAGATTTGGTGTAGGTAATCTGTTAATTATATGAGCTGCAGTCAAAACACAAGCACTCCAATATGTTAAAGATATGTGAGACTGAAATAATAAAGATCTAGCAACCTGTAATAGGTGCTGATGTTTTCTTTCTACCACCCCATTTTGATGGGGTGTGTAGACACATGAAGTCTGATGTAATATACCTAAACCATGGTAAAAATCACTCATGACAAATTCTACACCATTATCTGTTCTGACACACTTAATTTTAGTGTCAAATTGAGTTAAAACCATGTTGTAGAAATTTGTCATGTGTATTTTTACTTCAGATTTAGCCTTCATGAGGTAGATCCATGTACATCTACTATAGTTAGAAAGTACTTATGTCCTTGATAACTAGGAATAGCATATGGACCCCAAATATCACAGTGAATGAGATCAAAAGAAGCAGTAGAAATAGTGTTACTCATGGGAAAAGAGCTCCTCTTCTGTTTAGCAAAATGACAAACTGAACAATGAAAATTGTCTTTACATTGTGACTTCAGACCTGGAATAAGAGAAATACATTTGATCGAAGCATGTCCTAGTCTAGAATGCCACAATTTTACATCAGACGACACACTATTAACAGATGAAATAGGACAACTGATAGTAGAACTATAGTTTGAATCAGTCTTTGTTTGAGAAAAATTTGCAGAACATTTGTTGTTGTAAGGAATTTGAGCAGGTTTATTGAAGTTGAGATGATAAAGTCCATTCTCTTGCTTAGCATGACCAATCTCTTTGACTGATATGTGATCCTGCAAAACAAAATCTTTAGCACTAAACAACAAACATGTATCTGCACTAAAAAGAACATGACATTGTGACCTGCAGGTAAGACTGCTAATAGATAGCAAATTGTAAGAAAAACTAGGCACATATAAGACATCCTTGAGTGCTAAATCATGTGTCAACTGAATATCACCAACAAAGGTAGCAATAGTATTGTTATTGTTAGGTAAACTAATAGTAATAGACACAGGTTTAGGTTGGCAGGTAAAAAGAGATAATGCACATATCATATGATATGTTGCTCCTGTATCAACAATCCAAGTATTTATAGCTTTAGATTGAAACACAGACAAGCAACATTTCATGCCATGCAAACCTGTAGAAGTGATCTGTGATGGATCTGTAGGCAGAGTAGCTACAACAACATTTGCAGAATGCATAGAAGTCTGAGCTTGTTGAGCGGCTTGCTGTGGTTGAACATGCTTTTGAAAAGCCAAAAACTGATTAAACTGCTGTAGTAATACAGGATCAACCAATGGATTACTATCATCCATATCTTCAATAGCCTCAACAACATTAGCTGAGAACTTTCTTGTGTTACACTACAAAAAACCTGGTCTGTAGCGACGGATAGATCCGTCGCTACAGACCAGCTATCCGTTGCCCCCTGGAGCTGTGGCGACGGATAATAATCCGTCGTCCAATTCGCGACGGATTGGACGACGGATAATATGTTTGACCAATTTATTTTTTTTTTTAATTCCGAAATATAACGACGGATAGATTCTATCCGTCGTCATATTTAGCGACGGATAGAATCTATCCGTCGCTAAATATTTTAATTGGACTAGTGACGGAATTTGAAATTCCGTCACTAATTCCGTCACTATTTATTTCATATTAATCCCTATTTTTCGTAGTTCACCTATTTAATCAATATAATGTTCGATAATAAATCAATAATACGGAAAATATTTCAATGAATAAAAAAGTAATATTCGGAGCTGGAGAAATTATCCAAACAAGTGTAAATATGAAAAAAAATCCGAACATACAGATACATAACTAGCTATCAGACGGGTGGGTGGGTGATGGCGAATCGACATGAATCGCTCCATTCAGAATCAAGGCGCCGTTTCTCCCTTTGTTCTCTGGCGTCGCTCCATCGCGTCCCTTTGTTGCTCCATCTCTTGAGTTAGCCGAGCAACTTTGTTCTGACTGCGCACCATTTTCGAGACCTGGTCCTGTGTGTAAACCGGATGTCTGGACTGCTGGGATGATGATGAGAAGCACCCCGGACTAGCCAGATGCAAACCGAGGCTCCCGAGTCCATATATTCGTCCTTTCTTGTCCGGTTTGTTGACCTCTAGGAAGATGTTGTCAACTTGTTCAGTTGACAACACATCACCCGCCCTCCGCCTCGCCACCGAGCATCAACCTCAAATTTGAAATCGTAAATAGCAGATATCATGATCGCCATCGCTTTTTAAAAAGTAACTTGTAATAGTGTACAAATATGAACTTTAAGCAACATAAACATACCGCAATAGACGAGGCCCGGCAGTCGGTCTATACCCCGCCCTTCTGCTTGGCCTTCTTGAAGATGGCATACTTGGATGTCACCTCCCCCCGTGCCACCTGAATCAAACCAGATCTAGTCAACAATTTATCATCTAGCTACAAGTAATAGAGTAGCAGAGACTTCATACATACACGTAATGCTAGATTGCAAAAACACATATATACGCACCGATTGATAATAATCAGTGACAGTAGATCGCCTCCCAAGGTTGTGAACGACCCTTCCTGCCGTATCAGACTAGGATGCCCGGTTCTGCCTGTTGGTCCAAGCAACGTCCTGGACATCAGTTCGGCGCCAGTAGGCATCCCAAAGGGCCCACTCCGCTGCATCAACCTGTGGAGGGATTGGGCCACCCCGATCCCGAATGGCCTTCCACGTATAGACCATATCCTCGCATTTGGATCCCATAGCCAGAACGCCCAGATCTGTGGGATCAACTTCCGGGAATGAAGTACTCCTTCTACATTCCCAATTTCATACAACATCCAAAGTCAATACATGTCCTAACAACATAACAGATATGGTGACTAACATATCACCCAAATAAAATGGCTAACATACCACTCACATACAGTGGCTAACATACCACTCACATTGTCCTAAAATTTACTAACACAATGGTGACTAACATATCACCCAAATAAAGTGGCTAACATACCACTCACATACAGTGGCTAACATACAACTCAAATAGTAATAAAATTAACAAACACAATGGTGACTAACATATCACCCAAATAAAGTGGCTAACATACCACTCACATACAAGGCTAACATACCACTCACATTGTCCTAAAATTTACTAACACAATGGTGACTAACATATCACCCAAATAAAGTGGCTAACATACCACTCACATACAGTGGCTAACATACCACTCACATTGTCCTAAAATTTACTAACACAATGGTGACTAACATATCACCCAAATAAAGTGGCTAACATACCACTCACGTACAGTGGCTAACATACCACTCATATTAAAACGATTATAATTACAAACAAATGAATGTCATATTTTAACTTACCTCACTCATCAAGTACTCGGCCCTCATGCGCTCGAGATGTGGCTCCAACACTCACCACCACCCTTGGTGGCTCTCTCGCTCCTAAGATGTCACCTAGTTTGTTGTGCACCTCCGAGGCCATAAACCTGTCAATGTATAAGATATAAGAAACGAATATATATTACTTTAGTACAACAATTTATACTTGTCAACTATCATTATCATTATGTTTTACATATTTAAGAAGAATGTATAATACTTACTTGGCGGACCAATAGGAAAATCACAGCAAGCCGTCCCACGTGACGTTGGGATGGTTTGGATCGAACACGGTAGGGACAATCATCGTGGTCGTCCTCCAAAGATGTGTCCGACCGGTAGAGCCACGGCCGCTCTCTCTCTGCCGGGGTCTCGAGAATCAGACCTCGTCACGATCATCGGAGCCTCCTCGTTGTCGACCTGTCCCCGACCCACCACTATCATGCGGCCGGCTGCGTGCGGGGGGACGATAGGTGGACGGCCTCTGTCGCGGCATCTGCAAAAAAATGTAATAAATACAATAAAAATGTGTTAGTACGAGTTATAATACATAACAGATTATAATAACACATATAATTACTCAAATGTTATGAACTACTAACTATTTATAATACACATAATATACCGTTATCGCCGTCCTCTAAGACTACATATTGGTCCTCGTGCAGATCAAACAACTCATCATCTGCTTCTATGGGATCTTCTGCTTGTTTATCGACATCCTCTTGTTGGTACGAGTTGGTAATTGAGTCGTCTTTCTCAATGTACTCCACTTTCGAGCGAGCACGGATAGGTACCGCAGCTAACCATTCCCCCTTATCGCGTTTTCTGCTTGGATATTCAAGAAACACCATTTTAGGAGTCACGTATTGCTTGTTTCTGCACTGTTTCATTGCACAAGGACACTTTATCAACCAATCCTTAACACAAGCCGGATTTGAAATGCAATGAAACCTTCAACCCCTTTCAGAAAACTCCATTGAACTCTGCCATTGAGAGTACGACAATACATCCATGAACGATCGGTATTCATTGAATAATTAGATAATAACCTGACACGTTTGAATTCATTAGATCGAGGTCTTTCATTTACGGTAATAAATCAATTTCACAATAATTCAATCAATTGCTACGTAATATAAGTTATATTAGCTTCAGTCAATTGTTAAGGCATTACATAATATAAGTTACATCAGCTTCAAAATTTTACCATAATATTTGGTTTCATATATATATCAACTAATGATTACTAGTTATACAAGCTTTAGAGACAAACGGATGAAACTCCTCATTCTCATGCCCCCTCCTCATCACTTGTGACGCTCCCTACCACGTAACTTGCATTCCAACAGATCTACATCCTCCTCCCAATACACCATGCACATGTTCCGGCAAGTAGAAAGGCACTCAATTAGATGGCCCCAAACCCCGCCTCTCCCTCCACTGGAGGTATGCCATGGACGGTGCTTCCTCACCGTGATGAATCCATACATGATACTCAGGCATGAATCCATAACGTCGCAAGTGCTCGAATACTGTTGTAGGCGTCATAAATTGCTTGTTTCTGCAGGTTTCCAATGTGCAAGGACACTTTATCAACCCCCCAATTGCACAAACCGGACGTCCCATGGCAAACGAGATGAAACTTTTAACCCCTTATACAAAACTCCTAGAAACTCTGCCATTTACCGCCGTACGATCGTACATCCATGAACGGTCGAAATTCATTGTATACTTTATTTTTAACCTGAGACGTTCCAATTGATTAGATCGTATTTAATTTATTAGATCGATTCCAATTCGGATAAGAAGATTGTAGAGGTTAATTGTTAATTATTATATGTTGCTTATAAATTAATTATTAATTAAGTGTTCGATATGTTACAAAATTGGGGATATAATTTAACCATTTCAACCTCTTAGTACATATATTATATACTTAACATACATATCAAATTAACTAATTACTCTATACATATCGAATTACTACATATATTCATATCAAATTACATACTTAACCAAGTCAAATTTATCAAATCAAAACTACATACTTCTATACTTAACAAACATATCAAATTAACTAAACTAACTATATATACTTAACACACAAATCAAACTAACTACATACATTCATACATACCAAACTTAACATACTACATACATTCATATCATTAATTAAACTAACTATCAAATTGAACAAATTACATATAATTGATCAAATTAACTAAACTAACTACTACATACTTATCATATATACATATAATTGCTCAAATTAATCAAAATAAACAAAATCCCCAAATTTTTAAAAACTAGGGTTTTAGCCAAAATACCTTGATTAATCGATAGAAATATGAAATTGATCGAAGAACCAAACTCCTTGTCACACGAGCTTCGATTAGGCACCAAGATTGGCCGAAATAACGGATGATTGGCCGGAAAACGGATTGAGGAGAAGAAGAAAATGAGGATGAAAGAATGAAGAAGATGAAGAAAATGAGGACATTCTGCCTCTCTGCCCGGAAATATGAAACTCTGGGCCGACGGACACGTATCCGTCGGCCCAGAGTTGTCGATCCGTCGCCATTATGGGCGACGGATAGGTATCCGTCACCTTATAGCGACAGATAATCTATCCGTCGTCCAGTTTTTAAAAAAAAATATTTCTTTTTTTTTTAATAAAAGTCAAACTTGGGCGACGGATAATTATTATCCGTCGCCCAATTTAGCGACGGATAACTATTATCCGTCGCCAAACGGGGCGACGGATAGATTCCGTCGCCCCAATTAGCGATCCGTCGTTATGGGTCCGTCGCCCCATAACGTCGTTTTTTTTCTGATTTTCTTGTAGTGTTAGAATTGGAATCTCTACCATTCCTCCATCCTGGAGGATAACCAATAAGCTGGAAGCAAGAATCAACTGTATGATTCATCATGTGACAGTTAGAGCATTTTTTCTTAGGCTTCTCTTTCTGATAACCTTGGTACTTGCCAGATCCACTGGAGCCATTTCTCATCTGTGGTGGCCTATAAGATCCATTAGAACCATTAGTTTTGACCATCATGGCAGCTGAATCCATAGGATTTGATACTATAGGCTGACATATTGTCCTTTGAGCCTCTTCTTGCAGCAATGTGCTATACACTTGATTCAGTGTGGGGATAGGATCCTGCAGTAATAGCTGACTACGGAGATGACTATAAGAATCATCAAGACCCACCAAAAACTTCATTACTGCATCCTTTTGTTGAATAGCAGTCACTTTATGCATCAAAGAACACTCACATTTTGCTAATGCACCACAAGTACATGACAAAATTGGCCTATAACTCATGTACTCATCCCATATTGATTTGAAACTATTATAGTACTGAGTCATGGTTTGCGTACCCTTAGAAATCAAACTCAATGATTTCTCCAGCGAGAAAACTCGTGGTCCATCAGACTTTGCGTATCGAGTCTACAACTCTACCCAAATGTCTCTTGCCGATTCACAGTAAAGAAGACTGTTCCTAACATCTTCTTGCAACGACAAATTGATCCAAGATAAAACCAACGCATTAGCTTGCTCCCAACCTGGAAACAATACATCATCAGATGAATCAGGAACTGGCAACGTTCCATCAACCAATCGCAATTTGTTCTTGACGCGCAAAGATCGAACAGCAGCTTTATTCCACAATACATAGTTATCGCCCGTGAAAATGACCGGTATAATTTGCAGACCAGGATGATCAGATGGATGGAAATAATATGGAGACGACGAATTAACCGCCGGATTTAGAGACGAAGCAGCCCGAGCACCAGATTGAACTCGATCCTCAGCTTGATCTTCAGGTGACGCCATTGACGGATTGTTGAAGAAAACGGTTATTGAACACCGATTTGAGTCTCAATTGAATGAAAAAGAACGTATCCAATTGACAGAAACTGAACTGAATCGATCAAAATGAGGATCAATTGAACGAAAAACGTATCCAATTGACAGAATCGATCAAAAACACGAAAGAAACAGAGTTTGAAAGCGGAAGAAACGGATGAATATCCATCGAAAATTTCAACTGATACCATGTGAATAAACTGGAGATAACCAAATTGTATGTATATTGAATGTGAGTATAAACTCATAAACTGGAAAAGTAAAGAATACAATGAACGAGTTTGAATTTATAGAGAAAAGGAAGCTATCTAACTTGACTAACTAATTCAACTAATATAACTGTAATGTAACTAACTTTCTATATTTACAACTCTTGATCTTGATTCATGTCCTTGAGAAGTTTTGCACGGATGATGGATTTTGGTTTAGAGCACTATCATACCGATAACGTGGTGAGAAATAAAGTGTTATTTTTTATATTCAACTGGTAGTACATGTGAGTATATATAAGTATGAGAGAATCTTCTAGAACTTATCTACAAGGTATTTGTCTATATCTAGAAGAGTATTTAAGATACAAACTCGTGTGCATTTATCTCTAGTATTAACTTTGTTGCTAATTATCAAGAAGATAAATTATGAATGAAAATATTATACTAGATATTAGCGACAAAATATATCGTTGCCATTTGCCAATTTTGATTATTAGTACTAATACATAAACCAGTCGCGTATATTTAATTAAGTTTAAAATTTCGTCGCTTATCCATTACATTTTCGTTGTAAAACAATAAAATGATGAAAGTGAAATCAAATTATACGATTAATTAGGCAATATATCACTGTTTTGTCGCAAAATTAGTAAGGGAATAATTTCCGTTACTACTTATTTTGCAACAAGTGTCTTAGGAACAAGTTCGATGTTAAACCTGTGAGCGATTAGCTGTTTTTTTTTTTTTTTTTTTTTTTTGGTTGCGGTTTTATAATATTCATGTAGTTTCCGTGTCTGGATCAGATTCAAGTCCACTAATTTAGGTTATGTCAAATCTTGTATAGGTCTCGGTTTTCATTTAGATTTATATTAAGATATGGGTCCAAGTCTGATAGTACTTGCCCATTAAACCAATCCTTTTCTCAAATTTCAAAACAAATACCTCAAATTTGTCCAAATTGAAAAATCTCTGATTAGGGTTAGGACCAATGCTCCGCAAACAACTATGAGATCCAGCAAGTCCAGTAAAGCCAACCGGATGGACATGGACTGAATTGACATTCTAAAGCATGAGAAATTTACGGATTTCTAGTGATTGAAAGGAATAGTCTAACATGAGTTTCCAAGTAAGATTTAAAAATTGGTTAAGTAGGGCAATTAATTTGAAGCTCGTGTTTCATGCACTTCTTTATCTTCAACTTGGTTCGTCAAAAAAAAAAAAAAAATTCAACTTGGTAGTCCCCGCCACTATACCCTACCAAGCAGAACCATTGTCGGTTTATGCCAATCAAATCATATTTTCAAAAAGCAATTCAAACGTGCTCAAAATTTAATTTAAACCACCAATAATAAAACAAGACACGTTTTTGTCTCCTTTATTCTTTTATACCATCTTTTATTTATAATAATCCCATCATTTCAGAAAAAATTGTTACATTTTATTTATTATGGTTAATCGTTGTGATTAATTTTACTTTTAACGATATTAATAAATAAATTATTAAAATTATATAATGAAAATTTAGTAATTAAATTTTTATTATATGATTTTATTAAATTATTTACTATTATCGTTTATGAGTAATTTGTGGTCAAACTCGAAAACAGTTGACAATTTTTCTGAAATGAAGGGAGTATCATTTTTCATTTCACTGCCTCTTTAAAAATATCAACAGACAAAACACATTTCTTCTACTATCTTCAACCATTTACTCTGTTTCCTTTACAAATAACAACTCTGCTTCATCATTTTTTTTCTCTAACAAGCCACTTGAGAGTTGTTCTTGTTCATTCGGTGAAAAAGAAATTAAACATGTCAAATTCTGGAGAAAAGCAAGCAAAGGGCCCTGAGAAATCCAACTTCGCCATGACGTGTAATCTCTTGAGTCAGTTCATTAAGGAGAAAGGTAAATATTTAATTCCCAGATCTCAATCTCTGTTTATCCTATATTGGAAGTGAAATTTGTAAATCGAATGTCCGTTGACAAAATGAGCTGATAAGATTTACCTTATTCATCCTCGGAAGATAGACTGATCAGGTCGTGTCAAAAACACGGTTACTGATGGATGTATTTTGTGTGTGAAGGAATTGTGGTGAAGCCTGGATTAAATCAGCAAGCTGGTTCAGGCTCTGCAACAGTGGGTTTATTGACAAATACTCCCTCAATAAAGCAACAGCCACCGCTGGATTGTTTCGTTAATCTAGTCGATGATGATGATGACGACGACGATGATAATGATGATGATACCTCAAGCAACAAAGCTAGCACAAGGTAATCTTTCTACTCTTTTTATTTGCCTTTCTTAATTCTACATTAGTATATTTCTTTCTGAAAATTCTTCATGAATCATAATGATGATACAAGTTGCTTTGAATTGTGTTAGTATAAAAACATTGTGTTCGACCAGGTCTATGGTTGAATTGTATATCATGCGACTAAAAATGTTTAATGCATATTGCGTTAAAAATTTTGGCAGATCAATCGAATTAGCAAGTCAATAAAATATATACAGATACGTGGTCGATAATTGAAAAGTAAATTATCAATTATGGCAGAGTTTTTTATTATCAATTTTGGTAATTGAAGACAGATCCATTTGATTAGATAAATGGTATGAATTTATTTGAGAAAAAAAACTGGAGTGGCCAGTTATGTAAATCGGATTCCCCTATGCTACCTCATGGTGCTTGAATGTGTGTTATACGGTCTAACTCATAAAACTCATTGTGCGACATGTAAAGCACCAGGAGTCACATTGACGAAACTGTAATCTGGGACATACTGAGAGGGGAAATGATGGTATTGTGTCTTGAACTTGAGTTGGTGTGAGTACATTTATCCTTGGTCAAATGCAAAGTAGAAGTAGAGACGGTTATGCCATAATGGAGAATAATTTTGGGCTGTTTAGTCCAAAAAAGAGAGAAGGAACTACCAATTTTTGTGGAATAATTTGTCAAACAAAAGTTGAAATGAAGTCTTCAGATAGAGTTGGAATTGAAAATATACTTATATATTGACTGAAATTCGATTTGGTTTCAGCAAAGAAAGAGGAAAAAAGGACCCTAAGACACCCCAGTTAACTATCTTTTACGACGGCAAGATATTTGTGTTTGATGACTATCCAACGGAAAGAGCTAGAGATCTGGTTTCCATGGCTAAAAAGGGAAGTTCTAAAATGTCATATGGTATATTATCCAGCACTTTTGGCCAAAATCCGACCAACTCTTGTAGGGGATCAACCTCTAGCTCTCGGGAAGGGCTTCCGCCTCGGCCTCACAATTGTACTAGTTCAGATAAACATGTCACCACGACACATAACACTTTTAAGCAGAATACAAAACCCTCTACGATTGAGCCTATATCAACCAGCACAAGAGCAAAAGAACCACGTTCTCCTCAGACGACTGATGCTGATTCCTCTGGTAATTGCGTGCATTTTAATGATAATGATTGTTCATATTCGAAAGCAACCTTGGACCTATATAATTATTTATCTGATTGTTTATGTATTGGGTTTGTTTTGATTTAGATCTGCCAATTGCAAGAAGGTCATCCATCTATCGTTTCCTTGAGAAGAGAAAAGACAGGTATGATAATGTCTATAGGTTAAGTACTACACTTACCACATATGTCAAATTCTTGGTGTTAACATTCCCCTAATTTATTTTGCTCCTCTTCCAGGGCTGCTACAAGAGGACCGTATCAAGTTCAAGAACCGGATGTGGAATCAACCTCTCCCTCCACCTGCGATGAGAAATTCGATCTCAACTTATAGCCTCAGCTCCTCAGGAAAACAGGCTTAGAATTATTCAATACCTGGTTATTCATTTCTGCGAGCTCGTGCTGACATAGTTCTAACGTAGCCATATAAGTGTGATTACGCCAATCTTCATATTGTGTAACTCTTCTTTTTTGGTTTATAGTCTATTCGCTTACAGTACCTGTTAATTAAACCACGCACATGCCAATATGCTATTATCCTATATGTGCGTTAATTTACCCCTGGGAATTATTAACTGCAGAACAGAATTGTTAATCAAGTATTTCGCCAAACGTTTTATATGAACTAAACAGGAATTGAGAAGGGAAGAAAGCTTAATTTTTTGTTAAAACTAACACTTGAATCTTGCAACAATTTTCTGTTGGATTTGGTGCACAGCAACAAAACAATTTTGGATTAAGATATAACTTGCTGATTTTGTTTGGTTCTTGGAAGGGAATATATTTTATTGTGAAGTGTGTGCATGAAAGTAGCAAGTCTGTTGTGGTATTAGGGATATTGCTCGGGCAATATTACTAGCCACCATACGATAAGCACTTTTGGTGCCTGTGTAATGTGTAATGTGTTGACAATTTTAGTAAAACGGGTGGGTCCAATAAGTGGGAAACACGAATCATGTATTTTCGTTTGTGAATCGGATGACACTAACCACGTTAAACCATTAAAATTCGTTCATACGTAATAAATTCATTAATCAAAATAGTGTGTTGATCAATGCCTGTGATGTGTCAAATCAGAGTTTTACATTTGTTTAAGACAAATTAATTCGCAACACTACGAAAACTTGTAATGAAGGGAAGTTAATTAACCCCGATCTCGCTCTATCAAGGACTTGTTAGGCTGATCAGTTGAGTTTACGATTAATTATCTAACAATTGAAAGCAGTAAAAATGTGGTTTACTTTGCGGCAGGATGATATTCTATCTTTAAGTGCAGACAAATATAGAAAACATATAAAATACAACGATTTGTGAATATGATTTGGAATTATGGAGTGGTGACAAATATTTAATATGATAATTAGGAATTACTAGCTAGCAGGGTGAGATATTAATGAAAATAACGATGAACTAACCGATTTTTGTTCTAAAAACATATAGCAATATAAGAGTCGTCAATTCTACCAAGCTATAAATTAATTACATTAATGTGGTTTGATGGTTTTGTTGTGAACCTGTGAATACGAATTACTCAAAGAATTTTGGTGGTAAATTCGAATACGTATTCCTTAGATGATTTTGGTGGTAAAAACACATATCACTAAACCACATACGCTGAATAATCAATTACGCAAAGTACAGTCTCATAAATGTTATACAATATTCAAGAACCCTAGTTAGCATGCATATAAATCCATCACCACCACTTAATGTAGTGCTTAGTTACTCATAGATATGGAATACATAATCATAATCATAGAATAACACATGAATTGCAATAATATACTGAAAACGAAGGAATAATGAGTTTGATACAAGTTACCCAAAGATGTCACAAACCCTAGGTAGAAGTTGTTCAAATCTCCAATTCAATCGGTAAAAAGTACGTAATTATTGCTCCTAATCAAGGATTCAAAGTTGAATTACAAGAGAAACTGTTCAATTACCCCAATCAAAATGGTGAAAATTACCTTGAATGGTGTTCTAAGTCTCAAATGTTCAAAAGAATGAAAGGTTGTTCGGAATTGGCCAAAATCGACAAAAATATATACTTGCCGATAGGCTATTGTTTTGTTGCCTGCATTTTGGCGTTCGCCAAAAGGGTTATTGGCCTTTTTGTTTCACTAAAGTCCGAATCTGGAAAGGATTCCTTCACAAAAGTTGTAGCTCTTCCTCTTATCTATGCGTGGGCGGTAAGTTCAGGTCAATCGGAGTTTATATGAGAAAGTTATGGCCAAAATACTAGGACCGCTTCAAGTTTGCACTTTCGTATATTTTCACTCAAACAACTCTATAAGCTCTATCTGAACATTGAATCTACTTACTTTTTGACCGTTGGACTCTATTTTTTGCACCGCTTGCTCCTATGCATGCCCCTTTCATCAAATTGAGACCTTGGAACTTCTTTACTCGTGTTAATGCATCAAAATGCATCATTTTGGACTCGTTTCTACACAGATATATTAAGCACACACCTAGAAAAAGTAACAAAACTCAAAAACATCAAAGAAACTAATAAAATCAACTAAAAATTAAACTTAAAAACTACAGAAACACTGTAAAAAAGACTATATGAGACAATAAAATATCGACTCATCAAACTCCCCAAACCAAACTCTTGCTTGGCATAGACACAAAAGAAAGTTTAACTCCCAAGTGACTGAGCCGACCATTGCAAACACTAAACCTGAAAGATGCAGGAGTTTTGAAATTACACTAACGTTGGTAGAAAGATAAGAAGAAATCCAACAAGTTCGTTTCCAGAGTAAATAGAACTTAAGTCTATTTTGGTTGTCCCTCACAAATAATTTATCATTTCTCTCCATTTTCATGCCCGATATTGATTATCAGTTTGTATAGTTATAAAGAAAATTCAGTTTGCCTTCTTTTTTTTTTTCTAATTTGTTTTTTTTTACATTTCAAGAAGTGTTTCTCTAAATATGGAGGGTGGTCCAAGCATAAAATATGGAGGAAAATACAATAATATATTTATGGAAAAATTTCATAAACCACCCATGTTAGAGACGTCTCACACAAATAGATCACCAATAGATTAGCAATTGCAATGTAAAACAATCAGATTATTTCTAATAATTAATATAATATGAAAATCAAACTAATTTAGAAATGGCCAAACACATCCTTATATTTCAAATTGCATATTTGACCTAACTTATAACAATCTTTATATATACCTCAAATATTTATTTTATTTTAAAAATTTATATTATTTACTCCATATTTATATTATTATCTACAAAAACCGAACATTCATCAACAAAATAAAATAGGAGAAGTAATATTTTATTTTTATATTTATACAAGGAAAAAATAGAGACCGAACAAAATTTTTAAAGCCTATGTACATTTTTTTTTTTTTTTTGGCTTGATTTTTGTCATGGATCGGAATATGAGTTCTCAAGAAATTTCATTTCACTTTATGTGTTCGTAAATATTGATTCCTCTATGTTTTTATTTTTCGACTTGTTTTATCGTCGTCGTCATCATCACAATGAACTGATAATATTTACGATATAATTTTTGTATAAAGTGTTTCGGGATTAAACGTAAACTGTTTTTATATAAAGTATTTACGATATAATTTTTGTATTTACGACTTGTTTTATAACTCACTAATTCTTTACCAATTGAACAATTTGATTAGTTAGAATTAATATTCGAGGAACAAAATACAAATGGGTTTTGTTGGTTTTTAGGAAAATGAAAGGACGTGAAATGAAACTATAAAAAAAAAATTGAACCTGAAAAATATATTGAATAATATTTGGATTTTAAATATACTCGTATATGACATGTGACTCGAAAATTCCAAGAAATAAAATTTCGAAAATTAAATTTCGGAATTCGTGAGCATTTAAAAAATAATGTTATCTGAAAAAAAAACAATAATGAAATATATAATGTCTTAGTTGAATTAGGGAAAGTATGAGTGATAATTTGCAAAATGAAAAAATAAGGCCATGTTTGGGAGAAACTCTTTGGTCAACTCAAAAATGAAAAAAACGACCTATATGTAATAGTTGAACTAAGATATACATTAATGTAATTAGGCAATCTAATTGGGGGTACATTCCAACAAAATTAAAACATTTCGGTATAATAGATGTTGTGGATTATGTAATCTAAGGACAACAACTAAGTTGTTCCAAGCTTACAAGAGTGAAACTCATACAACCTTATAATGTTTTTACATGAGCGAACATTTAAAGATGTGTTAGTTTATCTTCTATGGGTGAAGTTTGACTTAAGGGATTTGCACTTTCATACATCATCGTGTACCATCAAACTTTAGTTAGAAATAATCATATACAATAAGATTGTAAGTTTCACATCATATGTACATAACAATTTCATATTATATACAGTGCATACATTTTTCTATACATGCTTACTAAGTTGTGACAATTAACAAGATCAGGACACTGTTGGGCTCATGTCGACCTATATCTTACTACACTGGTATTCAGTCATTTTACTTTTAAACGGATCCGGTTCTATACAACCCGTTATGATGTTCAGGTCTAGGTCAGTGTTGGAACCCACCCTGTTAATTGCGTCATACACTATTGTAGTATTTTATATTGGTTCGGATTTGAGGGATACTATTTTAAAAAAAATGTATAAGGTCATTTACATATAGACCCCTTGCAAGATGGTTCAATTACAGATTCATACTCGTTGTTTGAACAATTACATCTACACCCAAAATCGTTGACCAACATTAAAGATTCATTTTTCAGAAAAAAGAAAAGATTAAATAAATACTAAAATAAAATTTAATGAAAAAATAAAATTATAATTGTAAGTTTTATTACAATAAGGTCCCTTATGTTTGAAATTATATAAAATATACCCAATTCTAAATTTTACTCATGTTATCATCCAACAACATATTTAATATCAACCCTCAAATAGTTCGAAAATTCAACAAACTCCCACATTTAATTATTTACAAAGAAAAAGAAAAAAGAAATTGACCGGAGCTCCGGTCGGTCAATGGACCGGAGCTCCGGCCAGAACTTCCATCTTCCATGGAAGCTCCGAACGGAGCTTCCATGGAACAAGCTTATATGGAAGCTCCAAATGGAGAGCTTCCAGCTCCTCCGAACAGAGCTTCCATGGAAGCTCTTCGGTTTTTAAAATTTTTCTAAAAAAAAAAAGAAAAAGAAGAAGATGCAGGAGAAGAGAAGCTCTGTCCAAGCTTCCATGAGCTTGGACAGAGCTTCCATGGAAGCTCTAACCAAACTTCCATGGAAGCTCAATTCCGTCCAAGCTTCTCGATTCCATCCAAGCTTCCATGGTGGGGAACTAGTGGTGAAGATTTCATGGTGGCTGTTTGTGGTGGTGGTGAAGAAGGGTGGAGCCGTGGAGGAGATGGTGGTGGAATTAGAAGTGTGGTGTTTTAAAGGAGAAATTTTGAAGAAGAAGGAAAATTGGGGGTTTAAAATGTGAATTGGTGAAATGATTAATTTGAATGATTAAAAAGAAATGATAAAATAGAAAAGGAAAATAAAGATAATGGTAAAAAAATTAAAAATAGGGAATATTTGACTTTTTGAGTTTATATGTAATTAATTTGAAAACGTCAGGGAGAGTTTTGTAATTGTTCAAACAGTGGGTATCAATCTGCAAAGTGGCCATCTAGGAGGGGTGGGTTTTGTAAATATCTGAAATGTATAATTTACTAATTAACGGGTCAGGTAAGAGTAGATGACCCGATTTAAAATAAACTCCATATGTCACACCTTAGTTGTCCACTTTACTTCTCAACCCACAAATAAGGAGAAAAATATTGTAACACCATATAATACATGTGATGGTCACTTTATGACTTTATTGGTTTTAACTTTATTGGTAGTGGAGAATATCAAATTATATAATCTTTACTAAATTGGCAATGAAATGAAAGTGTGCAACTCTAACGAGACGTCTAAAATGGTAAAATTGGATAACTGGCATGGGACGTAGTATGTTATCAACCCGTCGGGTGCTGAACGAGTTTATATTGGGGTGGATCATACCCCTTAAAAGCATATCCGTCACGGTGAGTTATATTTTACATTTCTAGAGTTACCAAAAAAAAGTCTCTGTAGTATAGTATTGGATGAAGAAATACTACCTACCGGCATCACGACCAATGTTTTTTATAAGGAAGTTTGACTATTTTTTTCTCGATTACTTTATTTTATTTTCTCTTTTTATTTATTATTAAACTATACCATTCAATCGCTACAGGTTATCACTGGCAAGTTTTAAAACATGATCATATTGGGTGAATGAAAATTGAAGTTGTGGAAGGCTGCACGGCACAGGTATAGAAGATAGAAAAATAAAATTGCAACTTTTTTGATGTGAGATTGTTGGACTGTCCTCTATGGCCCCAGCGACCACCTGTAAGGCCCGTCACAACTAGCTGCGACCTTGCGAGTTGCCTGTGGGGCTGACCCTAAATTGTTTTGTTAACGAACTTATTGGTCCGGTCATTTTATTTTATTTTTCTATCTTTTTTTTAGTTTGAATTTAAAATTTATGTCGAATATATTTTTCGAACTCTATAAACAGAGATCAATCTTGACAATGTTTGAAACACTTGGCCTAAATTTTACACTTCTTTTATATATTTCAATTCTACGAGTTATTATCGTTTTCTGGATTTTATTATTAATTATCTTAAAAATTTTATTTCAATATTCATACTATTGTAACCATTATAAATAATTAAAAAAAGTAAACACAATTATAAAATTTCCACGATCAAACCCCACAACCACTCCCACAGTGACAAATTTTGGTTGTGGGACTCACCATGACACGACTGCTCCAAAATCATCAACATGAGTAATCAATCTTAGGTTGTTTGGCCACCGATTAAAATCAAGAAAACTAGGTTAATATAGATGTTTTGATGTGTTTTTAACCAGTTTTAAGCGATTATAACCGCTAGCTAAACAATTATTGTTTTAAAAGTAGGGCGATTTTCGTTTGAAACCCTTTTGGTCATTCAACGTTTAAGTCCTTAATGTTTGAAATATTACATCGAAGGACAAAATATGACTTATGAAATAAAAATAATTATAATGAAAGACAAAAGTCAACCCTAATCATTGATATTACAGTAAACTTTCATTTCTCCTTTTATTTTTAATTTGACATTTCATCTTATTACAATCAACTCCAAAACTTTTAAATTTTGATATAAACCACCAAAATTTTCTTTTTTCATATTTTTTTAACTTTCTTTGTCTTTAACTAAACCGCAAAATAAAAGATTTAAATTCATCGTTAAAATAGAAAATGATAGATTCTATGGAAGCTTCGGTTTTGGAGATTCCTGGAGCTCGATTACCGGAGCTTCAATGAAAATCTATGGAAGCTCCATATTATTTAAAAATAATTATTAATTTAATAAAGAAAGAAGAAATATGCGAATCAAATATGATAAAAGTTTTGGGGTTTAATTAATAGATTTTAAAAGTTTTTAGTCAAATATGTAATTAAATGAAACTTGTATTTATAAAAATAAATGGTTTAATTAAATGTGGTAAATATAATTTTTTACAAAAGTCAATTAAAAACAAAAATTTGTCCTAATGCAACATTTCAAATATTAAAACTTACACGTTCCGTAACTATCTTAAAAGGTTGATATATGAAAATTTTCGTTTAAAAATATGTGGGCTAAATTTAAGAATGAATCCAGAAAGAAATGAACCCAATTTGCAATCCCATGACAAAAGGTGGCCCCGTCGAAAGCGAAGTGGCTGTAATCTACGACTGGGCTACACGCACTGAAGGTGGACTAGGTGGTCATATTAGTTTGAAGGGAATCAATATTTTCGAATCATCACATGACAAAACCAAAAGTATAGACAGAAGTACAAGTAGTTGTTTTGTGGAGTTTATAAAAAAAATAAACGCTATTTTAAAATATACAGATCTAGATGCCAATTGCCAGCCAGATGGTTATGGACCTGAAAGTCCATTATCCAATCCACTTTAATGTAACGTTTTTGAGTTGATGCGTAAGTAAACAAACGTGTTGCCTACTGCTACAACTTATTGTATACCCAAAATAATTAAACCAGATCAAATCAAACCCCAAAACACATTCAGGTCCAATACCGAAAAGCCCAATTTCACTTTCTCGCTCCTCTTTCACACTTTCTCTCTCCTCGAAAAAACCCTAGATCTGAAGCCGGGGATCGCCGATTCCACCTCGGATTCCATCGGAAGGAGGTACTTTTCCCTCTGTTTTCTCCTTCAGACTCTGATTTGCTGCTTTCAGAAATCTCCAGCATGGTAGAGAGTTTTTTCTATTTTCTCTTTTTTTTTTCCTCTTCAATTTCGTTTTTGATCTGTTTAAAGTCGTGGTTTTTTTCTGGATGTTGTTTGAAGTTTTCAAATTTTGGATTGGAAATGCGGAATTTTTATCATCTGTGTCCTTTTGAAATTAGATCTTCGTCTTCTTTCTAGTTTATCTTCTCTTTTTAGTTATTATTTATATAGGTTGCTATGTTTATCTTAAGCCTTATGTAATAGTTATAGTCTCTGTTGTGTTTAGTTTTCTGAACTATTGTTGGATTTTTAATTCTTTCGACTTTTTGTTATAAATTGTGACGATTTGAGGTGAATTAGATCTTCGTCTCTTTCGAGTTTATGGGGGAAGTGAAAGTTTGAAACTTTTACGAGTATTTAGTTTCAAAGACTAAGTTGTCAGAAGTTTGCCTTGAATAAATGTTGTTCGTCTACTTATTTTGTAAATGAATCTGAGTGGTGTAGTTAGTATGCATTCTACTGGACTGTGTTATCGATTCAAAACGTAGCCTGTTT
Source organism: Plantago major (assembly GCA_026545765.1). Taxonomy (NCBI): domain Eukaryota; kingdom Viridiplantae; phylum Streptophyta; class Magnoliopsida; order Lamiales; family Plantaginaceae; genus Plantago; species Plantago major. Next base: position 43,093,166 of record CM048840.1, read on the forward strand.
GTCCGATTTTGTCCACTGAGAACTAGACTGAACCAGATTAACATCCCCCAACCAAGCCCATATCAAGCTGGGCCAGAGCATAGTTAAGTCCTTATCATTGGTTGTATTTTCCATAACATGATAGCAATATTCCTTCAGAGTGTTTCTAATGAATTATCCTCCTGGTCTTATTTTCTCACCTGACCACAAGGTATTTGATTCAACATTAAACTACCTCTGCGATTCGAACTATCTGTGTCGGATTATTAACCGCACTTGTTCTCTTTGTTAAAAAAATTATAAAAAAAAAAACCTAGTTATGTTAAAGTTTCAATTTTTTTGGTAACTGTGTAAAAACTTTCTGTAATAGATAATCTTCTTTGAACAAATTTCCATAGCTTGGTCTGTTTCTCGTGTAGCAAGAAGAGTTGCAAAACTGGAATTTGATCCTCTATTACAGTAATATTTCACGAGGGCTTCCATTATCTGTTAAAAAACTCGGGGATTTGTAACCTGTATGTGGCTTCATGCTGCTTGTATGGTATGAACATTATCTGATTGGTGAAGACTTATTTTATTCTAGACATTCATGTATGTCTCCATCTTGCAGATATACCAACCTCTATTCTTCAGCATGGAGATGGAAGCCCAGAATGAGATGATGAACAATGGGCTTGTACCTGTGGACGAAGAACCACATCCAATGGAATCACAACTAAACGACTCTGAAATGCAACTTGACATCTTGGAAATGCAACCAGACCCTGAAGAGATTCAACCCCTCCTTACAGAGACCCAACCCGATGATTCAGAGCAACTACCCAAGCGTCGCAAAAAAAAGTCAATAGTTTGGGAGCATTTCACAATTGAAAATGTTGGTGGTGGATGCAGAAGGGCGTGCTGTAAAAATTGCAAACAGTCATTTGCATACAGCACAGGTTCTAAAGTAGCTGGCACAAGTCACCTCAAACGTCATATAGCCAAGGGAACTTGCCCTGTTGTGTTGCATAACCAGGAGAATAATCAACTGGGCGCCTATAGTGCACCTCCAAAGATGGGCTCAGCTCATTCTGGCCAAAGGCGGCGCTACCACCGAACTGCAGGTGTACCTTATGTATCCTTTGAGGCAGAAAAGTGTCGCCAAGAGATATCGAAGATGATTATTATGCATGACTACCCTCTTCACATGGTCGAAGACCCAGGTTTTGTGGCATTTGTTCAGAATTTGCAGCCCCGATTTGACATGGTTAGCTTCAACTCTATTCAGGGAGATTGTGTGGCGACTTATTTGGAGCAAAAGCAGACTATACAGAGAGTTGTCGATGGTATGCCTGGGCGAATATGCCTGACGCTGGATCTCTGGTCTTCATCCCGTACCATTGGCTATGTATTTGTGACTGGGCAGTTTATTGATAGCGACTGGAAAATTCACCGGAAACTTCTAAATGTGATTATGGAACCATATCCAGATTCAGATGGTGCTTTTAGCCATTCTGTTGCTGCTTGCCTTTCGGATTGGGGTATGGATGGGAAATTATTTTCTGTAACAATCAATCAACCTTTGAGCGATCCTGCTATTGAAAATCTCCGTGCTCTTCTCTCTGTGAAGAACCCTTTGATGCTTAGCGGCCAGTTGTTGGTCGGGAATTGCGTTGCTCGTTCTCTTAGCGGTATTGTCCAATGCGCTTTAACTTCGGTGCAAGAAATAGTGAAGAAAGTGAGAGATAGTGTTAAGTATGTAAAAACTTCAGAGTCCCGTGAAGAAAAGTTTCTCGAGCTTAAGCAGCAACTTCAAGTCCCAAGTTCCAAGAGTCTCTTTATTGATAATCAAACACAGTGGAACACTACTTACGAAATGTTGTTGGCTGCTTCGGAATCGAAGGAAGTGTTTTCTTGCTTAGATACTACTGACCCTGATTACAAAGGTGGACCTTCAGAAGATGATTGGAAGCAGATAGAGGTTCTATGTACTTACTTGAAACCATTGTTTGATACTGCCAGTCATCTGACAACTGCAACTACACCAACGACCAACACGTTTTTCCATGAAGCATGGAAGATTCAGTTGGAATTGGCACGTGCGGTAGCAAATGAAGATCCATTTGTTTCTTCCCTCACAAAGTTGATGCAAGAGGAGTTCGACAAGTACTGGAAGAGTTGTTGCTTTATTCTGGCCATTGCTGTGGTTATGGATCCTCGGTTCAAGATGAAGCTTGTTGAGTTCAGTTTCTCGAAAATATATGGTGATGAGGCTGCATCGTATGTTAAGATTGTAGATGAGGGGATCCATGAGCTTTTCAATGAATATGTCTCACATCCTTTACCTCTAACTCCCTCATATGCTGAAGAAGCAAATGGAACTGCCGTCAAGCAAGAGGATCATGAAGGAATGGGAGTTTCAAGCAATGGGCTTGGGCTTACTGATTTTGACATGTATATGATGGAGACAACAAGCCAACTCGAAAGGTCTGAGCTGGACCAGTATCTTGAGGAGTCACTCTTGCCTCGTGTACATGAATTTGATGTAATAGGGTGGTGGAAGCTTAACCGAACCAAGTACCCAACCCTCTCAAAGATGGCTCGCGATATCTTGTCAATTCCAGTTTGTACTCTCTCAGCTGCATCCGTTTTTGATAATGTGCGGAAGGAGATGGATTCCTACAGGTGTGGGCTGCGACCTGAGACGGTTGAGGCACTTATCTGTGCAAAGGATTGGCTTCAGTCGGTAAAGGAAGAGACACCAGCTCCAGTTGTGAAGATGGAAGTGCCTATTTAATCTTATGATTTTTCTTAAATTGCAGGTAGACAGACATGTTGCATTCTTTTAGGTCTCTTTGTTGCTAGTTATCACATTTGAAGGTTTGAGTGTACAATAACACATATATTCCCTAGGTGGAATTCTCTGTTGTTACTGTAGTTTATTTGTGTTAATTGCATCTCCATAGCCCTGATTTTACTAGTAAAGAAGTACTTTTAGTTTTAGGCACCCATCTTGACATGTTAGTTCTAGGTTAATACTGCAGTCGTCCCCGAATTCAATTACCCGTGTGGCTGGACACAACTTATGCGAAAAAAGTGAATAAAGTAGGAGATAATAGTAAGTAATTAAGTTAGAAAAATATTGAATAAAGTAATAGGAGATATAGAATAAAGTATGAGAGATATTGAATAGAAGATAAATTTTCCATTAAAATGATGTGAAGTTGAAATTTTGACATTCTAAAATGCAATGGGGAATGTTGAAATCCGGATGAATTTTTTTAATTCTCACCATCGTGGGATATAATATAAACTCAATTAAGAGAAAATGATGCCATGGGTAGTTGATCTCAGCAACTCCTGCTTGTACGACTTTCCTTGCAACTCCGTTTGTAATCATATTTATTTAACCCGAGAGTTTACTGACGCCACTTGTATATGAAAATCCATGGACCATTCAGTATACGCCCAAAATTTTTGCAATTTTAAACTAAGGCAAGAAAATATAATTTCTAAAAATATATTGAATTTGTAACAAATAAGTTCTTATATTTAAACAAACAAGTTCTTATATTTAAACTGTGTTTATACTGACTATATTGAAAACTTAAAAGAAATCAACAAACATTATTGTTATAGTGAGAAACATGGACTTTTCTACGGTCAGATACCATGCCTGACAACAAGCAATTAATCATGAATTGACATATATTATTTCCATTAAATGTAAAAAAATTGATATTAAAAAAAAAGGTCAATTTTTTTTTAAAGGACATATATTTTTTAGAAAAATTTAGAGGGTAGATTTGGTTATTTTTATTAATATTTGTATTTTTTAGGTTAGATATTTATAGGGTGATCAATATGCGATAAGGCAATCATCTTGTCGTCTTTGGCGAATTGACACGGACCATTAGATCAAAGATTTAATGGTGTATAATTAACTATATGTTGTCAGACGGGACGAAACCTGCCTGACCACAGAGAGCCCAAAAACATTAGGGGTTTTATTAAGAATATCGGTGTGATATTTAAGTGACATAAAATATCAAACTTATAAAACATTATTTGATATCATTTGAAAGATTATGTTTTTACTTGTTAACCGGCTCGTTTGTGAGGTCCCTCTCTAATACAATTTCTTTCCAGGCTTGGTGATTTTCTATGTCAGCATACTTGAGTTTTAGCGATGCTATTTCAGCATCTTTTTGTTCTTCAAGTTCCTAAACTCTTAAAGAAAGTCGATGAGAACCCATAATCAAGGCTTCTTTCAATTGTGTACTCCTATTTAGTAATGCTATTTCAACATACTTTTCATTGTATTTTGAGATTAGCAATTTCTTCTTTTAGATTCTCAGTGAGTTCCTTGGAATTACTCATTTGAGCATTGCTCAGCAGTAGATCATTTTCCAGGTTTCTAATTGCCTCCAAGATGTTCCATACTTTCTACACTACCATCATCATTATCGTAAATGGTTGATCTAGTTTTGCTCTTTACTTGATCAGTGTTCCAAGTTGGAGTGATCTGAATACGTTTTTTCAGCAACTCTACAAAATTCTTTGTTTCATCCGAAATCAATGATTTGATGAGTTGGAGCACAAGTTTCTAGAGCTTTTGGATCTTCGTCTTCATCGCCAGAAGATGATTCAATGTCTAGAGCATCCAATTGGAGTTGAATAGATTTCATTTGTTTAGTGAGCATACCCTTCTGAGTCTTTCGGAAATTTCTTCTCTCCTTTCTATCTCCAGTATTTTCTTTTGGAAGTTGAGGACAATCTTTCTTGAAGTGTCCAGGCAACTTACAATGGAAACACAAGTTGTTTCCAACTGCTGGTGCTTCTGACGTATTTCCTCTCACCTATTGAAGGCCAGTGTTCTGCAGCCGAGAGTTATACTATAGAGCTTTATATTGATGATAATTTGGATCAAGATGCTTTTTTAGCTTCTCTTTACCTCTTCTCCTTTCAATTTCTTGGCTTACATATTTTCTCATATGTTTTAAAGCAACAACATTTTCTGCAGGAGTTTCAGTAATTTCCTTCTTTTCAGAAGGTGAATTCTTCAGCAGGGCCACACTCTGCGATGTTTCAGCAGTCATGTATCCCCCTCTGTTTTGTCTCATAATTGAAAGTAGTCAAATATGAGTAAAGTTCCACTGGAGTGATTTCAGGCATTCCTTGGTTAAAATAGAAGTTCTAAGTGTAAGACCATTCTTGGTTTAGACCTCGAACTATGGTTTTCACTTTCTCAGCATCTACGTATCTATTTTCTTCGCCAAGTGCCCACATTTCACTCATCAACGTTGCAAACTGAAAATCCAATCCTTCCAAAGTCTCACTATAGGACGTTGTTTGGAGTTTTGGAACTTTAGTTTAAGAATTTCAAGCTTTGTTTTCCTTAGTTTTTGTAGTTGAAACACAAATCTCCTCAATGAGATTCCAAGCCTCCTTTGCATTGACTAGGCCTGTAAATTTAGTCCAAATACATGGACTTTGTCCAAGTCTCCATTTAAAGTACAAACTAGACTCAATTCAAGTCCATATGATATCTGGAATTAACCAGAATAATCATACTTCAGTAAAAGAGAGACACATCTGGTTTTATCTATGATCGATCTGTTGATCTACTCTTCCAATTCAAAAACGCAAAACAACAACAATTATGCGCATCCACCTGCACAATCTGGTTTTTCTATTTTGGCTATTGCTCTTCATCTTTGTTTCATCCCCTTCTTCTTTGCTTCTTCTGCTCGATTTATTTTTCACCGAGATGCCAGATTTATCGAGAAACAAGCCATCTACACTTTCTTCTTCAGCTCAGGGGACCGACAACCAATAAGAAAGGACGATAAACCATGGAGTTTTTTAATTTTTGCCATCCAATAAGAGGAGAGACGAAATTGAGACTTCAAGATATATCATGTATGGATTGATTAATCCAATTTTGCCCAGAAAGCTTGTTTCTTGCGTGGCTGTAGATTTTTACCAGCTTTCATGTTAGTGAGAAGAAAGACAATTCAAGCTATTTTAGATTGGATTTTTGTTTACCAGAAGTTTGTGAATATGATTGAGATAAAAAAGATATATCCAGTTGAGTCTAGATCTGATTCAAATTACGTCCACAAAATGGACCACTAATTGGTCTGGTTTGGACTTGATCCAAGTCTACATGAGCGGATGTGGATTGAATTTGGACCACAAAATTTGCAGGCCTAGCATTGACACACTTCCACAATTTGCATTGTATGAAGTTGGGTGTAGTTCTAATGATGATGTTTTTAGCCACGCCATCTAGTCTGAATCTTTTTGCTTATTCATCACTCTATCTTCAACATCAATTACTACTTTGTCATCATCCTTCTTTGTAGAAGGTTCGACATCCTTGTCTTCTTTAGTAGAATCCTCTTTCTCTATATCTTTGTTAGCTTTACCATCTCTACACATATTAGAGGTGCCTTTAGGCTGTGTGATTCGGATTGAACCATCCCTAATCACATTGATCATCTCATCACTGATGACTTCCAGATGAAGCATAATGTTGTTTCTCCATTGCTCATAATGTTCTGGTTTGGGCATTGGAGCATCATTGATAGACATCCTGCAGCCGACACACTAAACAAACAGATCAAGTGTATTTGGTGAGCACAATAAACAACACTTAAAGGGGATCTAGGTTCAGTGCCAAAGGTTAAAGAAGCTTTGGCTCTGTTACCACTTGTTGGCCCCTTAGACAATAAGGTTAAAGTCTTAAGGGGGAGGGGGTGAATAGACTTTAAAACTTTTTGTGTCTAAAACAGATTTCTCAACAGGTGTGGGTAGCTGCTAGTACTTATCTTTAACAGAGTGTAGAAGTCTTTTACAATTAAGTGACCGTGTGTGCTTTGAGTGAGCAATTCTACTTTAAATATATATAGAGAGAGATAGTGTGTTGAAAGTAAATAACACTTGTTTATAGTGGTATAACAAGGTAGTGTAATCCTTCAACTAATCCACGTCGCATTTACAAGGATTTGAATTCACTAAGAGCTAAATCCCTTTAACCCTAAGTTCCCAACTTAATAACCTTGAACCCTCTTTCTTTGACTAACCTAAGTCAAATACTCCGGTTTCTCCAAGGGGTTTTCCTTAGCTTTCCATAGTTAAGTAGTTCCTCTTTAACCTTTTCCAAGGGGTTTTTCTTAGTAATCCAACCAAGTATTTCCTCCCTGTTAGGAATATCTGTTTAGATTTTGATCAGTAAACCATAATGACTTATCTTAGCTCAGAAAGGTAACTAGTACTCTTAGTTCACTACAAAAAGCTGTGCATGGCGGATAGATCCATCGCTTCTGAGATCCGTCGTTCTTGACTCAGCGACGGATCGGGCGACGGATAGAAATTTCGTCGCCCCACTGGAGCTGTGGCGACGGATAAATAATCCGTCGTCCAATTCGCGACGGATTATCATTTTTGACTTTTTATTTTTTATTTTTTTAAATCGATTATAACGACGGATAAATTCTATCCATCGTTAAATTGGGCGACGGATAGAAGCGATCTGTCGTCCAATATATTATTGGAATTAGTGACGGAATCTGAAATTCCGTCACTAATTTTTTTTTTTTAATTTTGTTTTTTTTTTCATATTAATCCCTGTTTTTCATAGTTCACCTATTTAATCAATATAATGTTCGATAATAAATCAATAATACGGAAAATATTTCAATAAATGATAAATAAAAAATGTAATATCCGAATAAGTCTAAATTATCCGAACAAGTGTAAATCTAATAAATCTGAACGTACATAGTACATATACATAAATAGCTACCAGACAGGGTGGTGCCGTCAACCGGACATGAATCGCCCATCAGAATCAAGGCGCCGTTCTCCTCCCTTCGTTTTCTGTCATACCGCTCCATCTCTCGAAGTTAGAGCCGAACTGCTTCCGGACCAAGAATCGCACCATTTCCGAGACCGGTCTTGTGTGTAAACCGACGCCTAGATCACGGATGATGATGTGGAGCACCCCGGACTAGCCAAGATCAAACTGAGGCTCCCGAGTTCATATATTCGTCCTTTGCTGTCCGGTTTGTTGATCTCTAGGAAGATGTTGTCAACTTGTTCAGTTGACAGCACATCACCCGTCTCTTCCTCCTGCCTCGCTACCTGAGCATCAACCTCAGCCTGAAATCGTAAATAGCAGATATCATAATCAGTTATTGTTTTTCAAAAATAACTTGTAATAGTGTACAAATATGAACTTTAAGCAACACAAACATACCGCATACCGCAATAGACGAGGCCCGGCAGTCGGTCCATACCCCGCCCTTCTGCTTGGCCTTCTTGAAGATGTCATACTTGGATGTCACCCCCCCCCCCCCCCGTGAGATCTGAACAACATATATAGTCAACAATTTATCATCTCACAAGTAATAGAGCAGAGACACAATACATACACGTAATGCTAGATTGAGAAAAAAAACATATATATATATATTTACCGATTGGTAATAATCAGTGAGAGTAGATCGCCTACCAAGGTGGTGAACGGCCCTTCCCGCCAGATCGATCGAGACGCCCGTTACGTCTCATTGATGTAAACATTGTCCTGGACATCGATTCGGCCAAGAAGCTTCCCTAACGGCCCACTCCGCTGCATCAACCTGTGGAGGCATTGGGTCATTCTGATCCCGACTGGCCTTCCAAGTATGCACCATATACTCAGATTTAGATCCCACGCCTCGTAAACACGCCAGATCTGTGGGATCAATCTGCTGGGAATGAAGTACTCCTTCTACATTCCCAATTTCATACAACATCCAAAGTCAATACATATATAACGTCACCATATTACATCAATTTAATAATATACAACAACATAACAGATATGGAGACTAACATATCACCCAAACAAAGTGGCTAACATACCACTCACATATAGTGGCTAACATACCACTTACATTGTTCTAAATTTTACTAACACAATGGTGACTAACATATCACCCAAATAAAGTGGCTAACATACCACTCACATACAGTGGCTAACATACCACTCATATTAAAACGATTATAATAACAAATAAAGAAATGCCATATTTTAACTTACCCTCAGCTCATAAAAGTACTCGGCCCTCATGCGGTCCGAGATGTGAGACCAACACTCACCTTGGGTGGCTCTCCGCTCCTAAGATGTCACCTAGTTTGTTGTGGACCTCCCGAGGCCATAAACTGTTGTCAATGTATAAGATACAAGAAACAAATATATATTACTAAACTAAACTACTACATAAATATTTAACATACATATCAAATTACACATACATATCGAATTACTACATACATACTTAACATACATATCAAATTAACTAAACTAACTGCATACATAATTAATTAACATACATACTTCACTACATACATATTTATCAAATTAACATACATACATATTGAATTACTACAAACATTCATATCAAATTAACTAAACTAACTATCAAATTACATATACAAATCAAATTAATCAAATTACATATACATATCAAATTACATATAATTGGTCAAATTAACTAAACAAGCTACTACATACTTCATATAAACATACAATTGAGAATAAGTAGTCAAAAATCAAAAAAATTCCAAATTTCCAAAAGTTAGGGTTTAGCCAAAATACCGTTGATTCCGAAGAAAATAGCGGATGAAATTTGAAATTGATGGAAGAAACGAGCTCCTCGTCCAACGATCTTCGAATTGACACCAAGATTGAGAAGAATCGTCAAAAATTGGCCGGATTTGACGGAGGAGAAAGGAAGAAGCAGAAGAGCGAAAATGGCTTATGCTTCAGTCCGACTAAAGGCCTTCTGGGCCGACGGAAACGTATCCGTCGGCCCAAAGGCCGATCCGTCGCTAATATTTATTATTATTTTTTTAAAAAAAGTCAAAGTATGGGCGACGGATTAATAAAATCCGTCGCCCATATAGCGACGGATAACATTATCCGTCGCTAATAAGCGACGGATAATTATTATCCGTCGCTAAGGTTGGCGACGGATAAAATCCGTCGCCAACATAAGCGATTCGTCGCTATGGGACGACGGATAAAATCCGTCGCCAACATAGGTTCACTTGAACATTGTAAAAGAGGAAACTTACAGAGTATGTTAGTCTAGCAAATCTTGTATAGGATGTTAGGTCTCTGAATATAATTTTTATATCTTTAAAGAAGACCAAGAAGGAAGCATCCAGCAGAAGAACTCTTTTATTGAAGATCAGAAGACTGCACAAGATTGCTGAAGACTAAGGAAAAATGTGTCATCAGATCGTTGACCTAGATACCTTGAAGAAACTAAGTGTCTGAAAGACAAACGTTTCAATAGGTTTCTGATGCACTAAAGGTCACTGAGAATGGACTTGCAAAGCCTCAGAAAGCTTGCATTGTTCCGTTGACACTACAGGACAAAAGTTGGTACAATGCATTAATTACGCAGACAGAGATGTCTGAGCAAAAGAGGAAATCTCTAAAAAGAGACAAAGCTCACTGCCGTATTAACTTCAGATATCGTTAGTTTGAATTTCATTGTGCCTAACGGATACTAATTCAAACGGCATGATTTTCAACTATAAATATCACCACTTAGAATGCCCGAAGGGTACACTTACACCTTGAACTACATTGAACATATCTTACTTTCAAGCATACAAGCCTTCTACCTACTTACTCTCTAGCTTTCTGTTGCGACTAAAGCTCTTGAATTCTAAGTAGCACGAAAGTTCTAAGTGTCTTGATCCTTAACAATACTTGCATACTGTGAAGGAGTTGAATCTAGAAGATATAGTTGCGACCAATATCTGAGATTCATTCTCTTGAACATAATCAAGACTTGGAGTCAGTAAAGAACAAGTTACCATACATTGAAAAGTGTATTATGTAATCTTGATTCTACAGAGCACTCCTACATAACTGCAGAAGTTATTAAGAGCCTGCTCACCTGACAAACTACCATAACCAAACACCAACAGGCGTTGAGCATAGGAAGTACTTAGTTTGGGAAACTAAGGAATAGCTCAAAGGTTACTGAGTAGAGGAAGTACTTGGTTAGGAAAACAAGGGAATAACTCAGGGGGAACAATTAGTTCGGAACCTAGTGTAAAAGGGATCAAGAGATAGGATTTTGTAAGGGGAACTCATCATCTTATCTTAGTGAATTCAAGTCCTGAGAAAGGGCAAGTGGATTAGTTGAAAGATTACGCCACCTTCAGATTCCACTATAAAGCTTTGTGTTATTTACTTATTGCACTTTTCTTACTGTCTTTTTATTGTTTGGTGAGTACTTACACACATTATAGCTTGCTGAGCACGTGCACTTATCTGAAAAGACTTCCGCTCTTTGACACTAAGTATCAGATACCTTCACAAGTATCTGAGAAACTGTTTTATCGTCAAAAATTTGAAAAGACTATTCACACCCATCTAGTCTTTTACTTTGTCGTTATCTGGACCAACAAGTGGTATCAGAGCAGGAGGTTCCCAAGCCTTCTGGACTGAAACTAGATCTTAGATAAGTGCCCACTAAGAGCTTATCACCTGCACTTGATTTGTTTGTTTAGTGTGTTCATTGCAGGATGTCTTTAAGCGACGCTCCCGTTCTTAAGACAGAGAACTATGAAAAATGGAAGAACAACATGATGCTTCACCTGGAATCTATCAGTGACGAAATGATCAAAGTTATAGAGAATGACCCCATTGTCATTCAACGAGAGAAGAAAGTCAATGAAGTTTCTAATGGTCGAGACAAGGAACCTACTGACACAGATGCTGCTGGTTCCTCCACTTCATCTGGTACAACCACGAGTGCAAGACCAACCGGTGAAATTGTCTATGAGCCAAAGCCCAGACATCTCTGGACATCTGAGGATTCCAAGAGAAACAGGCTAGATGGTCAAGCAAGAAACATCATCATACATTCTACTCCAGACCACATACAGTGCAAACTGTGGTGTGCAAAAACGGCGAAAGAAGCCTGGTCACTGATTGAAGAAATCTGTGCCGGCACTGAGAAAACCAAGGAAAACAAGTTCGAAGTTTTGAAGCTCAAATTCCAAAACTTTAAACAAGGTCCTCCTGAGACTCTTGAAGAACTTGACTTTAGGTTTACTACATTGATGAGTGAAATGGCTGCACTTGGTGAAAGTGAGAGTATTCTAACTCTGAAAAGGTTAAGACTATCGTGAGAAGTTTAAATCAAAACTGGGAACACACTCAGTATTTCTATTTCAACCAAGGAATGCCTAACATCACTCCAGTGGAGCTTTTCTCATACTTGGCAACTGCCAATTATGAGACAAAGCGAAGAGGACATATGGCTGCTGAAAGATCGCAGAATGTTGCTCTAGTAACTCAATGTATTTCTGAAAAGAAGGATACCAAATAGGTGACTGAGGAAAATTCTCTTGCTGTAAAGCATATGAGAAAATACGTCAGTCAGGAGATTGAAAGAAGAAGGACCAAAGAGAAGCTGAAAAAGCATCTAGGTCCCAACAATCACCAGTACAAAAGTATGCAATTGACTAGCTCGCCGAACAAGCCTGCTCAACAAGCATCGAGTACTGAGGGAGCAGAAATCGGAAACGATATTTTTTTTTATTGTCAGAAACCTGGTCACTTTAAAAGAGACTGCCCAGCTTATAACAAGCTAAAGACAGGTGACAAGAAAGATAAGAGAAACTTCAAGAGAGGTCAAAGAGCTATGCTCACTGAAGAAAGAAAAAGATTCAAATCCAACTGGATGCTCTTGATCTTGACTCTGAGTCTGAGGATGAAGACTCAGATGATTTTAAACTTCCATCACCAGAGTTGTGTGGCATCACTCATGAATTAGTTGACTTTGGTCAAAAGAAGAAAGAAATGTGTGGGGTTGCTGAGGTAATCTATCCAGATTGCTCCAACATCGAGCCATGCCTAATGGCTGATGAGGTAACCACTATTTCTCGATTTATAAATTATGAGAGTGATGAGGAAGGAATCAAAGATCTAGAACACCTCAGAAAGGAAATTGATCTTTATGAAAGAGAATTTATGGTTGTCCAAGCAAGAACCAAAATTCTTGAACCTGAAAAGAAATCTCTTGAAAAGGAGTGCTCACAACTGCAGAAGCTATCTGAGACAAAGGATGCTGAGAATGCATTTCTAAAGGCACAGATAGCTGAGACAGGAAAGTTACACGAAAAGGAAATAAACATACTTCAAAAGAATTGTGAAGGTCTTCTTTCTGATAATGAAAAACTCAAAAAGAAAGAATTATCCTTCCAACCTTATGCCAAAGCTTGTGACACTCTCACTGAAGTACACTCTTATTTAAGAGATACCTCAGAAAAGGGAGGACTTGGGCTGGACACTTAGACAAATAACTCTGTCGTTCTGAACAAGAATGATGGGAGGAAAACATTTGTTAGTAGTCAGCAAGGCGGTTCCCAAATAACCTATAGCGTTGGTCAGAAAGCAAGGGTTGCTGACAAAGGAAAGGCAGTTGCGACCAAACCTTTGAGGGAAAAACAAGTCCCAAATAAATATGTTGGGAAAGTTCTTGTAAAGAAACAACACATTGGAAAGTGTAACCACCCACAGTGCTACGTCTCTCAGAAAGGGAAGATTGCTGGAGTTGACAAATTCTCTAATGTCACATTTTCTGGAAAGAAAAATGACCCAGAGGCTAGTAAGGCTGCTAAAATGGCATTGACTATTAAGCCATCGGGAAGTAAATTGCTCATGATTACAAACTAGAGCAAGAACGATGGATGAAAGCTAGTGTTGCTCACAGCAATCATCAGAAGTGGAAGAAAGAACAAACCACAAGCAATCTGAATGCTAGGGCTAGAAGAAATCTGATAAGGAAGGCTAAGTTCGCTGAAAAGCAGACTCAACAACCTGACACGTATCTGAAAGCACCACGAGGAGCACCAAGGAACACACTAAGAAGGAAAATAGTTCTTGATAATAATGATATTAGTCATTTAGCTAGAATTCCTCCTTATGTTCCTATCAGATAAAAGAATGTCTCTAAGAAATTCATTCAAAAGTGGATTCCTACTGGAGATACTTTAGTCCAGATGGTTCCATTGTTGGAATGAGAACTTAACTCCATGTTTTCTGTTTTGTGCAGAACACTCTAAAGAAGAATCCAACGTGGCACTTTGACAGTGGATGTGGGAAGCACATGACAGGAGACAAAGAAAATCTGATTAAGTACAGAATATGCGATACAGGACCAGATATCAGGTTTGCTGGAGGAGAAGTGAATCCAACCGTAGGATTTGGAGATCTGAAGTTGGGAGCCCTTAAAATCACTAGAGTACTACATGTAGAGGGATTGAAATATAATCTTCTCAGCATGAGTCAATTTGCTGACAAGGGGTTCTCAGTGAAGATCAAATCTAAATTCTGCAAGTTGATTGACAATGAGTCAAAGCAGGTAGTTTTGGTTGCTAGGCGGAAAGGAAGTCTCTATGTTGCTGACTAGGCATCTGCCACAACTGAAGAATGCCTCATGGTGAGTCAATCTGACTACACTGAAGAAAATTGGCTATGGCACAAAAGCATGAGTCACTTGAATTTCAAAACTCTGAATAAGCTAGCCAAGAAAGAATTTGATGTTGGATTACCTAAAATGGCTTACAAAAAGGATGATGTATGTTCAGCTTGCCAATTAGGGAAACAAGCCAAAACATCTTTCAAGTATAAGACTAGACATTCCAGTGTGAGGCCACTGCAACTGTTACATATGGATCTCTTTGAGTCCTCAGTAACTAGTTATTTAGGAAAGAAGTATGGTCTGGTTGTTGTAGATGACTACTCAAGATTTACTTGGGTTGTTTTTCTCAAACAGAAATCTGACGTAAGGGTCGAGATACCATGTCTGCTGAATAAGCTTGAAGTCATGAAAAATGACAAGGTATCTGTGATCAGAACAGACCATGGTACTGAGTTTGTAAACCAGTACATAAAAGAGTTTTGTACTTGCAAAGGTATACAACATCAACTATCTTCAGTAAGGACACCTCAACAAAATGGTGCTGCTGAAAGGAAGAATAAGACCCTAAAAGAAGCAGCAAGAACAATGCTTACTGACACTTAAATAAGTGAAATCTATTGGATTTGAATCTTCTTCCTTTCCTCAGTGAGCATAGCTCTCTGACTTCTCTTGAAATTTTCCCTATCTTTCTTCTCACCTGTCTTTAGCTTGTTATAAGCTGGCAGTCTTTTTTAAAGTGATCAGGTTTTTGACAATAGAAACATATATCATTTCCGATT
Organism: Plantago major; assembly: GCA_026545765.1. Classification (NCBI taxonomy): domain Eukaryota; kingdom Viridiplantae; phylum Streptophyta; class Magnoliopsida; order Lamiales; family Plantaginaceae; genus Plantago; species Plantago major. Next base: position 43,108,404 of record CM048840.1, read on the forward strand.
TTGACTCCCTCAGTAGTCGACGCTTTCTGTGCAAGCTTGTTCAGCGAGCTAGTCAATTGCATACTTTTGTACTGGTGATAGTTGGGACCTAGATGTTTTTTCAGCTTCTCTTTGGTCCTTCTTCTTTCTATTTCCTGACTGACGTATTTTCTCATATGCTTTACAACAAGAGCATTTTCCTCAGTCACCTCTTTGGTATCCTTCTGTTAGGAAATTTGTTAGATATTTTGTTAGAAATATCTGTTTAGATTTTGATCAGCAACATGATGACTTATCTTAGTCTCAGAAAGGTGATTAGTACTCTTGGTTCACTTGAACATTGTAAAAGAGGAAACCCACTAAGTATGATAGTCTAGCTAATCTTGTATAGGATGATAGGTCTCAAAATGTAATTTTTATTTTATGAAGAGAAGACCAAGAAGAAGACATCCAAGCAGAACATGTTCAACGACATTGAAGATTTGAAGACTGCACAAGATTACTGAAACAGTTTTACATATACCTTGGCCAGATATCTTGAAGACACGAATAGTTTTAAACAAACTGTGTCACAAGAGATATCTGAGAAATAAAAGGTCTATCTGAAAACAAGGAAAGTGTCCACAGATATCTATTCTCAGATACCTTGAACTTTAACCACATTTCTGAAAATGAAATATATATATTGCAAACAAAGTTGTTTCAATAAAAGTGTATCTGAAGTTAAAGATAAGAACGTGCAAAGAATCAGAGAAATCTGATCAAGGTTGTCTCTGATACAAAGCATAGTTCCGTTGGCACTACAGGACAAAAGTATAGTACAATGCATTAAATGCATGGACAGAGATGTCTGAATGTATAAACGGTAGCTCAAGAAGAAGACAAACTCACATAAGATTATACACAGATATCAATAGTTTGAATTTGATTTAAGCCAAACGGATACTATTCAAACGGCACTCAAATTCATCTATAAATATCAACACTTAGACTGCTTGAGAAGACACACTACACAACCTGAAGAACTTACACTGAACACATATCTTAATCTCTCAAGCAAACTACTTACTCTCAAAGCTTTCTGTTGCGACCAAAGCTCCTGATCTTAAGTAGTACTAAAGTTCTAAGTGTCCTGATCCTAAACAAGCACAGCTATCTGTGAAAGAGTTGAATTGAAAGATCAAGTATCTGAGATTCATTCTCTAGAACATTTATCTAAGACTTGGGTCAGTAAAAAAGAACAAGATACCATACATTGAAAAGTGTATTAAGTATACTTGATTCATAGAGCTATCTGATTAACTGAAAAGTTATTACGAAGCTCATCCGACAACTCAAACCAAAACCAACACCATCATCGGGCGTGAGTACAGAAGTACTTAGTTTGAGAAACTAAGGAATAACTCCAAGGTTATTGAGCACGGAAGTACTTAGCTTGGGAAGCTAGGAATAGCTCAAAAGGTTTCGAGTACAGAAGTACTTGCAGTGAAAGCCGAGGAACAACTCAGGGGAACATTTGGTTGGGAACCATTTGTTTAAGGAATCTTAGAATAGGATTTTGTAAGGTGACCTCAATTATCTATTCTAGTGAATTCTAAGTCTTTGGAAGACAAGTGGATTAGTTGGAGGATTACGCCACCTCCAGATACCACTATACTTGCGTGTTATTTACTTTTCTCAGACTTACATTTCAAAGAACACACACACACACTTTAACTGCTTCGCACTTATCTATCTTAAGTCTTCCGGCTCTGATCTAAGTATCGATATCTACACGATATCTCGAGAAATAGTTTTAACGACCAAAGTTTTAAAAGACTATTAACCCCCCCCCCCCCCTCTAGTCTTTTACTTTGCCGGTATCTGGACCAACAAGTGGTATCAGAGCAGGAGGTTCACAAGCCTTCTGCACTGAACCTAGATCCCCAGATAGGTGAAGGAACTTTGTCCATTTTCGAGGACTATTTAATTTGTGTGTTAAGTGTGCAGGAATGTCTCTGAGTGATGCACCCGTTCTCAAACCAGAGAACTACGAGAAATGGAAAAATAACATGATGCTCCACCTTGAAGCCATAAATGACGAAATGATCGAAGTGATAAAGAATGGCCCAATAGTTATTCAACAACTTAAACAAGTCATGGAGGTTTTTAATGGTAGAGACAGAGATCAAAGTGAAGGATCTTCACAAATGATGCGTCAACAAGTGGGAGATCTACTAGTCAAGTTATTTACGAACCAAAGCCCAGAGAACTTTGGACATCGGAAGATGCCAAGAGAAATCGTCTGGATGGTCAAGCTCGTAATATCATCATCAGATCAACACCTGAGCACATACAATGTAAACTGTGGGGTGCTAAAACGACGAAAGTTGCCTGGCAACTGATTGAAGAAATCTGTGCCGGAACTGAGAAAACCAAAGAAAACAAGTTCGAAGTTCTCAAGTTGAAATTTCAAAATTTCAAACAAGGACCCACTGAAACTCTGGAAGAACTTGATTTCAGATTTACCACTCTCATGAGTGATATGGCAGCACTTGGGAAAGCAGATACTCCAATGTAAAAGATTAAGACTATTGTCAGAAGTCTTAACCACAACTGGGAGCATACTAAATTCTTTTATTTTAACCAAGGAATGCCAAATATCACTCCAGTGGAACTCTTCTCACATCTTTCTACGGTTGATTATGAGACAACACAAAGAGAACAAACAACTGAAAAGTTGCAGAATATTGCTCTAGTTGCTCAAGGAACTTCTGAAAAGAAGAAAAGCAAGGAAGAGACTGAGGATGCTCTTGCTGCAAAGCAAATGAGCAAATATGTCAGTCGAGAAATTGAGAGAAGAAAAGCCAAATAGAAGCTGAAAAAGCATCTAGGCTCAAACTATCACCAGTACAAAAATATGCAAAGCTCGCTGAACAAGCCAGCTCAGAAAGCATCATGTATTGAGACAGTAGAAATTGGAAACGATATCTGCTTCTATTGTCAGAAACCGGGTCACTTCAAGAAGGATTGTCCTGCCTTCAACAAACTAAGGACAGGTGACAAGAAAGATAGAAGAATCTTCAGAAGAAGCCAAAAAGCTTTATTAACTGAAGAAAGAAAGAAAATCCAAACTCAACTGGATGCTCTAGATTTTGAGACAGATTCTGAAGATGACAATTCAGATGACTTAACCTTACCATCACCAGAATTATGTGGAGTTACTCATGATATAATCGACTTCGGCCTCAAGAAGAATGAAATGTGTGGAGTTGCTGAGATTGACGGTCCAGACATCTCTAACATAGAAATCTGTCTTATGGCTGATGAGGTAACACATACTTCTTGTTATACTTATGAAAGTGATGAAGAAGAAATAAAAGATCTAGAAAATCTCAGGAAAGATCTTGACATCTATGAAAGAGAATTTCTAATGATCCGAGCTAGAGCCGAAAATCTTGAAGAAGAAAAGAATTCTCTTGCAAAAGAAAATTCTCAATTAGTTAAGGTATCTGAGAAAAGGATGCTGAAAATGCATTTCTCAAAGCTCAGATATCTGAGACTGAAAAGTCACATAAAGAAGCAATGGCTGAATTACGAAAGAAATATGAAGATCTTCTTTCTGAGAACAAGGAACTCGAAAAGAAAGAATTATCTTTTCAATCATATGCCAAAGCTAGTGACACTCTTACTGAAGTACAATCTTACTTAAGAGATCCTTCAGAAAAGAAAGGACTTGGGCTGAATACACAGACAGATTGTTCTATCACTCTGAATAAGAGTGAGGAAAGAAGAACATTTGTAAGTACTCAGCAAGATGGTTCCCATGCAATCTATAGTATCGGTCAGAAGACGAAGATTGTTGACAAAGGAAAGGCAGTTGTGACTAAACCTTTGTGGGAAAAACAAGTCAAAAACAAAACTGTTGGGCACGTCTCTGAAAAGAAACACAACACTGAAAAGTGTAAACACCCACAGTGCTATGTCTCTCAAAAGGGTAGAATTGCAGGAGCTGGCAAATTCTCTCATGTCACTTTTTCTGGAAAGAAATTGGATCAACCAGAGACTAGCAAAGCTGCTGAGAAAAGATCTCAGATAGCTTCAAGTGCTCGAAACGGTATTGGCTATAAAGGCATCGGGAAACAACTTGCTCATGAATACAAATAGGAGCAAGAACGATGGCTAAAGGCTAGAATTGCTCAAAGCAATTATCAGAAGTGGGAAGTGGAAGTTGAATCAAGCCACTGAAAATCTGAATGCTAGGGCTAGAAGAAACCTGGCAAGGAAAGCTAAGTTTGCTGAAAAGCAAACTCAGAAACCTGACAGGTATCTGAAAGCACCAAATGGAGCACCTAGGAACACACCAAGGAAGAAAATAATTCTTAATAATGATAATCATTCAATTAGAATTCCTCCTTATGTTCCTATCAGACAAAAGAATGTTCCAAGGAAATTCATTCAAAAATGGATTCCTCTTTGGAAGATTGTTTAGTCTGATGGTTCCAATCAGAATTGAGAACCTAATCTCCTGCCTCAGTGTGTAGAATGCTTCCTGGACTAAAGCACAATGGCTATTTGATAGTGGATGCGGAAAGCACATGACAGGAGACAAAGCAAATCTGGTCGATTACAAAGCTTGCAACACGAGGACCGATATCGATTTGGAGGAGAATTAAATCCCTCTCTGTGATTTGGCAACGTCAAATTGGGAACATTAACAATCACTGACGTATTACATGTTAAGGATTTGAAATATAATCTATTTAGCATGAGCCAGTTTGCAGACAAAGGTTTTACTGTAAAATTCAAAGTAAAATCCTGCAAACTAATAGACAATGAGTCAAAGCAGACAGTCTTGGTTGCTCGGCGGAAAGGCAGTCTTTATGTTGCCGATTGGGCATCTGCCACAACTGAAGAATGTCTCATGGTGAGTCAATCTGGTCACACAGAAGAGCACTGGTTATGGCACAAAAGAGTGAGTCACTTGAACTTCAAAACTCTGAACAAACTTGCCCAGAAAGAGTTAGTGGTTGGCCTTCCCAAAACATCTTTCAGAAAGGATGGTATCTGTTCTGCATGTCAGATGGGGAAACAATCCAAAATCTCTTTCAAGTCCAAAACTAGACACTCTAGTGTTAGACCACTGCAACTACTACATATGGATCTTTTTGAATCATCTGTAACTAGTTATGCAGGAAAGAAATATGGTCTGGTTGTTGTAGATGACTTCTCAAGATTCACTTGGGTTGTATTCAAACACAAATCGATGCCGGTGGAGATACCAAACTTGTCAAAAAGCTTGAAGTCATGAAAATGACAAGGTATCTGCAATCGTAGCAGACCATGGTAATCGAGTTTGTCAACCAAGACATAAAGGAGTTTTGTACACCGCAAAGGTATACAACACCAACTTTCCTCTGAAGAACACCTCAACAAAATGGTGTTGCGTAAAGGAAAACAGAACCCTTAAAGAAGCCGCAAGGACGATGCTAGTGACATCAAATAAGTGACGTTTATTGGGTTGAAGTCAAACACACCGCTACACTCGTAATGATGTTTGATAAACAAACACCATGACAAGACCCCTTATGAAATCTTGGTTGGTAGACCCCCTAATATCAAACATCTGAGAGTATTTGGTTATAGATGTTTTGTTCTAAACAATGGAAAAGATTATGTGAAAACATTTCAACCAAAGGCAGATGGAGGTGTATTTCTTGGTTATTCCACGATTAGCAAAGCCTACAGAATTTACAACAAAAGAACAAAGAAAATTGAAGAATCAGTTCATGTTGTATTCTATGAAGGAAGTAAGAAAACACCTCCTAATGATGAACTCTCAGAAAGGTTCAAAGAACTAATGTTGAGGGATTCTGAAGAAGAGTCCTCAGAAAGGAGAAACATCATTATGGAAAGTGAGGATGACTCTGACGTAGAAAAGCTTGATATGCCTAGTAACAACAAGATGACTCACAAACATGATGAAGAATTTCCTATGAAACTTCCAGAAATGGAAACTGAAGATATTCATCATGAAGCTATCTCTGGAAATAATCTCTCTGAAAGACATGTTCCAGATAGCTCAAACACTGAACAAGTGTCAGACATTAATTGCCCTTCTGAGGAGCAAAATGTCTTAGATACTGAAAAAGTATCAAATCAAAATCCCAGTGATTCACATTCAAATCATTTAGATATTGATCCTACTAGCACTAAACCTATGATGAGATGGATCAAGGATCATCCTGCAAAAGATGTGATTGGACCAATTAATCAAGGTGTTAGGACTAGGAGAGCAATAGCTAAAAATGCTAATTCTCTCTTTGGATGTTTCATCTCAAATATTGAACCTAAAAATATAGAAGAAGCATTAGGAGACCAAGACTGGATCTCTGCAATGCAAGAAGAGTTGGATCAATTTGAGAGAAACAAAGTCTGGAAACTAGTTCCATTTGTGGAAGGAATATCTGTGATTGGAACTAAATGGGTTTTCAGAAACAAAATGAATGAATCTGGTGAAATAACCAGAAACAAAGCAAGATTGGTTGCCAAGGGATTTACCCAGACTGAAGGCTTAGATTTTGATGAGTCATATGCACGGTTGCGATTGGATGCAATAAGACTCTTTCTAGCCTTTGCAGCTCATAAAGATTTTAAAGTTTATCAGATGGATGTCAAAAGTGCATTCTTAAACGGTGAACTTGCAGAAGAAGTTTATGTTGAGCAACCACCTGACTTTGAAGTTTCCTCAGAAAGTAGAATGGTCTATAAACTACAGAAAACTCTGTATGGACTGAAACAGGCTCCAAGAGCATGGTATGACACTTTGGCCAAATACCTTCTGGAAAGTGGTTTCAAGAAAGGTGAAGTTGATAAAACTTTATTTACCTTAAATCATGATGGGAAACTACTCTTAGTTCAAGTATATGTTGATGACATCATATTTTGATCTAAGGACAAGCAACTTTGTAATGACTTTGCAAATCTCATGAAAAGTAAGTTTGAGATGAGCATGATGGGAGAAATGAATTATTTTCTAGGATTGCAAGTCAAGCAACTCAATGATGGAATATTCATTAGTCAAACAAAGTATGCAAAAGATATGCTCACAAAATTCAATCTTAAGCCTTCTGAAAAGAATACTAAGATACCTATGAGCATTGGAACCAAAATGACCTATACTGAATCAGACAAGAGTGTTGAAGAACATAAGTATAGGAAATTGATAGGTTCACTACTTTACCTCACTGCAAGTAGACCTGATATTCAATACGCCGTTGGAGTGTGTGCTAGATTTCAGACAAATCCGATGCAAACACACTACAACATTGCTTGAAAATATTAAGGTATGTAAAAGGTACAGTAGATGTAGGATTGTGGTATCCTAAAGAAAGCGGATTGAGTTTAGCTGGGTACTCGACGACGATTATCTTTGGATCAGCTTGATAGGAAAAGCACCTCGAGAACTTGTCGGGTACTAGACTTATCTCGTGGTTTAGCAAGAAGCAAAACTCAATTGCAACTTCTACCACAGAGGCTGAATATATTGCTGCTGGTTGTTGTGCAACACAAATTCTGTGGATACAACAACAACTTAAAGACTATGGACTCGATGAAGAGAAAACTCCCATTTCTGTGAAAACACAAGTGTTATTGCAATTACACAGAATCCTAAATTTCATGCCAGAACAAAGCATATTGATGTTAGACATCACTTCATCAGATACCATGTTGAAAAAGGCAATATAGAGATACTCAAGATTGGCACTGAAGACCAACTTGCAGATATCTTCACTAAGCCACTACAAGAAAGTAGATTCTTAGCCTTAAGACATAGTCTTGGACTAATGGAACTACCAATGAACTGAAAAAGTTTAGAAATCTATAACGGGCATCCAGAGAAGAGGTATCTGGAACGGGCATCCAGAGAAGAGAAAAGAGAAATCTGGAACGGGTATCCAGAAGTCAAAAAGGCTAAAGAGCAAAAAGACAGCTTATGATCTCTGAGACGGGAACTCAGATATCTGAATCACTCTATAAACGGGGAACACAAAGGAGAATAGTACAACTATCTGCAGTTAACTACTCTCTTAAAATTCACATTATTTCTATCTTGATGAAAAACTTGGAAAAATCCTAAGTATAAGACAGATTCAGATGCAAACAGTGTTCTTGGTCATACAAAAACGTGATTCAGATAGCTAATAGCCAAAATTCATTAAATGGGCACAATTACACTTGTTGATTGTGATCATTGCTGAAGAAGCAATGGTGACCCTTGATGAAATTAAGCGTTTGATCTATACGGTGGAAATTAATTCACAGTAAATAGTGGATCAGAAAATTCGACAAAGCCCACTTTGCATTTAATGTGAACTAGCTTTTGCTCACGCCTGCTTGCAAATCGCAGATACGCACACACAAAATCAATTTGTATGTATTTGTCTGTTGAGATTCTATTGCTATATATATAGGATTTTGGCAAAAGAAATCACTTTCGCCTAATCCAAAATTCCGACTTACACAAAAATAGCAAAACCTTCTCTTGATTCTCGCAAACCTTCTACAATCTGCAAATCAAGATTAAGTTTTTCTGCAAAGAATTACTGAATCAAATCTCTTTCAAACACCAAATTCCTACACTATATAAAGAGATGGCCCCAAAGAATTCTTCCACACAGAAATCTCAATCCTCCACTGGTACTGCTGAAAAGCAAGCACCAGAGTTGGTTATTGTGAACAACCGATGTAGGTGATTTTAATCGACCATTGGACTTCAAATCACGTAATGATTTGGGTGGTTCCATGGTTGAGGAATACCTCACGGCTGCAATAGAGAACCGTCGATGTAATGCTGATTCTTGACATGCTTAAAAAGGCACAAATCAAGGGTTTTCTATCTGCTCGCCCAAGTGGAATTTCATCACTCGATGTGTTGGAATTCTACAACAACTCCAGGATAATTTCATGTGTTTCTGAAGGCACTGCAATAGTGTTCATCAAAACCTCGATCAAGGAAAGGAAATCCTTCTGGACTTAACAACTTTCTGTAAGTTGTTTGAGTTTCAAAATCTTGGAAAGGATTTTGAAATAAACACCAAGGATGATGATCTCCTTGAAGGTATTAAACAATTGTACAGTGACGTGTGTGATCTTGAAAAATCAGATACACCCACTGAGTTCAAGCTTGCTGACATCCGAACCAGACATCTGATGGTTCACTGGGATGTATTGGCTTGCATTCTTCACAAATGCTTTGATGGTCTACAAGGAGGTGCTGACCAGATAAGCCAAGAACGATGGATCATGATGTTCTTGTTGAATCAACAAGACAAAAGGCTGGAAAACCCTTTTAACTGGGGAAAGTACGCCTTCATGAAGTTTGTGAAGAAGATTCAAAGCTTCGAGCCTAAGATCGTCAAAGGACTAGCTGAGCCAAAGGCCACAGTAGGCTATGGTCTAAAGATATGCTACTTGCTGGAAAAGCTTGGCATTGAGCTCAGAGAGACGGCTGAAATCGCCAATAGTAACCTACTCTACAAATATGAGTATACGAACATAATGAAAAAGGTTGCTGGGTCTCAGAAAGGTTCTAAGAAGCGAAAGTCTGAAAAGGTATCTGAAGAAAATGTTGCGACCAAGAAGCCCAGAACTTCAAGAAAGAAGTCTGCTGGCAAATCAGAAGACACACCCATTGAGGTTGTCGATTCTCAAATATCTGCAGCCATTGCCGATGAACAAATTAATACAGATGAACTCATCAATGCTGCAAAAGAGTTATCAACTACTGAACAAGTAGACTCAGCAAGAGAAAGTGCTTTCAGAAATGTGAAGACTATTACAGAAAGACTTGCTGATGAACTCATAAATGCTGCCAAAAGTGGTGAAAAACACCAAGCCCTATCTGCAGAAACCACAGGAATTATGGACCAGTCAATTCCCAATGCTGATGAGAGCTCTGACGATGAAGATGATGAACTAATCATCTCTCAAGTCCTAGAAAGAACAAAGAGGGCTAAGGTTATTATAAAGAATCGTGATAAGGTTTCAAGAAGAACCTACCTCAAAGTTCTTGAACAAGCACCTATAGCAAAGGTTGTTGGTGCAAACACATCATCAAGGAACGCGTTTCGCACAACTTAAAAAGCCACGATGAGTGGTAATTTAGTCTTTGGCGAATCTTGATGGAAATGCCACATCTAAAAATCTGGAAGAACACTCTACTGACCGATCTTCTGCTTCCAGACAATCACAACAACCACAAACACAACAACCACAACAGCCACAAGTGGTTGATGAAATGGTAAATGAACTCCATTTCGAATTACCAGCAATGCGATATCTTGAAGAAAATCTGCAAAAAGCGGGTTCTGACTCGACAAGAGGGATCAAACTGAGACATCCACTCAGAATGATCAACCAGGGGAGGCAACTGAGTTGCACACTCAGGAAAGGTGAGAAGCTGTACTGGAACAAGAAGACCAAAGTATAAAGGGTCACAAGTTCCAGAGACCAATCAGCCTGACAATGCTCAGGTAGCTGAATGGTTTAACTCCTACCTTGTGAAAAATTTTATGCTTGTATATCTTGTTACTTATGTAAAAATTCTTTGTTACAGGCTGAGTTAGAAACACAAAAACAAGAGGAAGCTGGAAAGCTTGCCTCAGAAACTGAGAAGGAGGGTACCCCAACCTCGCCTCTTAAGAAATCTGAGCCTGTACCACAGGTGATAATTGATTCTTAAGATAACACTTTTCAGTCATTTGTCTTTGTGCTTAATCATTTAAAGTAAATGTTTCTAACAGGCTCCAACTGAGAAAGAGGAAGATAAAGCAGAAATGCCAGAGACGAACCCAGAGACCGACAAGGTTTCTGAAGAACACATCATTGAGCCTTCTAGCGTGAAGGTATATGAAAAATCAGTGATAAGTATTCTTCATCATGGGTTATCTTAAACTTCTTCTAAAATATTCAATACTTTCTACTTACAGGCTCATTCAGAAGTAGAAATGCAAAGGGAAAAAGTTGCGACATCCCCTGCATCAATGGAAATTGATGAAGCTCCCAAGGCAACATCAAATGAAAGAATACCAGAAACTGAGAAAGTTTCTGAGAAAAATGACTCTGAGCTTCCTATTGAGGAAGTAAGTCCAAAACTCATAACTCATTAAAGCATTTTTGCACAAATTCTTTCAAAAATATTTCCTAAGTATTGTATTAATCTTAATTCTCAGGTTCAAGAAAGAAAGGTTGATGAGGACCAGACTTCCAAGTCTCCACCTCTCAACAAGATATCTGAGACACCAATTGTCTCAGTAGCATAAGTCTCTGAGCCTGAAGTACTTACTCAGGTAACTCAGAAACTAAACTACACTTCTACTCAGATATCTACAAAAGTTTTGAAGCTCACTCAAAATTCTTTCTTCGAGCTCAAACGAGTGCAAGCGGGCTCCCAATGATGAGAAAGGGACCTACTTCCCTTCTTCAAAGCTCAAAACCGCCAAAGCATATTCAATGCTTCAAGAAATGGCAAAGGTTAAGGTGCTGATCTCTCGAAATATTGAGAATCACAGATCAACCAGACGAAAGCACGAGCTCTTGACTTGGAGACGATATCCATGCAATGTTCCCTACCGAGCAGATTACGATTTACTCTTTTGCATAAGGATTTCTCCGAGAAGCGCCTGATTTGATACAAGCCTTTGAGCAGGCGGATGGTCGACAAGATTACAGATGGCATTCAAGCGATTACAGACTACGCAATTTATACCTTACGAACAAGAAGAGGTTAATGGGCGAAGATCACTATTCTGAAGTGATCAATCTTGTATCGAAGATGATGAGGAGGAAGAGATAAGCGAAAACGACTTGATGAACCTCCCACGACCATCACCAAAAGGATGACACGGATAAAAGGATGATGATGATGCCTGCACTGTGGGCGGAGGAATTTCACAAAGAAATCATGCCTCAACTGCTGAAAAGCAAACTGAGAGGAAAGCACAGAAATCTCCGTCTCCATCTCCTCAAAAGTCAACTCATCCATTTTCCCAACAAAAGGTTATTACTGAACAAGTAGTTGAGGATTACGAGAAATCGCTCGAGAAATTGAATACTCAATCCAGGCGCTCAACTCGGACAAGCTGTTGGAAGAAGAACAAGCTCCATCTTCAAACTGGAAGACCAGATAGCTAAATCCAGAGACAAGCTTGACCAACTACAAGATCAATATCTGCAAGAGATGATTGCTTACTCTGAGGTTAAAGAGCTACAGGATGCTGTAAATGCCATCACCAAAGAACTCGATACTTATCTGAAATTAAGCATGATGCTAAGGCTGCATCATCTTCAAAAGAAGTACCATCCTCCTCCCAAAAAGGGAAGAAACCAATCTCTGAGATGGTTGTTGGACTCGACACAATCGATGAGAATGTCCAAGAGGATGAAGATCACTGGGCTGATTACTCAGATGATGAAGAAGACAAGACTTTGGCAGAGCATCGCAATGAACATCTAGCTGTTTCACACTTGAAAAGGAAACTGATTGCTCTGAAACTTTCAAAAGCGCCAAATGTCCACTCCATGAATACATGAACAGATACCAATCTTGGCTCATCGAAAAGGAGATGTCTTCACGTAACAAGGAAGTAATTGCCTCGTCCCTCTAAAATGAAAAAGTTCACGAGCTCGTCACTCGAGAACAACTAGCATAGTCATTGCTCGTAAAGATCTGGGAATGATAAGGGCGATGATCGTCTTTAATCGAAAAAGCTTTCCAAGAGGCAAGTTACATCTTTGGAAGCAGATGCCATCCTAGGCCCATTGGCAGAGCTCACTGATAAGGATAATGGACTTATCAAGCAAAATCAGGAGCTCAAAGCCGAACTTCAGAAGTTGGTCACTGCCTACAATTATTTGCAAGGGCATTTTAACTCTCTCTCAGATTCTTTTATGAGACTGAGTCAGCCAACAATGACTAAGGGGGAAAGAGTGTACAAATCTGGACCTCAAAGTCAGGGGGAATGGGAAGAAGGAGAAGAAAACAAGAAGAAATCTGGAGCTGGTGCGGCTCAGAGAGGAAGAAGAAACATGAAAACTTCCCAGCCACCACTCAGAATCAATGAACCCTCCTCAAGCCAAGTCATGCTGCAAATAGTAGCTGCTTCCCAGAAACCTACTGAAGGAACTACAATGATAACAAGGGCCATGGCACAGAAACCTCCAAGGAGTACCAAGGCTCCAAGGAGAAGACAGGTTAAAGGGATTGATGAATCTTCTGAAGAAAAAGAAGAAGGCCAAATCAAGTCCCTGGGCAATGAAGAAGGCTGTAAAACTCTCACAAGATTTAATCTTGATGATGATGAAGAAACTGATGAAGATGAAGCTCCTCTTCACAGAAAAAGGAAAAATTGAAAGCCTAACTGAGCCCATAGCTGCAAAGCCCCTAGCAGCTAAAACACCCTCTGGAAATACCAAGTCTATCCAGGGTGGTTCTTCAAGCAACAACCCCAAAGAGAATTCAAGACAGAGAAGGAACAGACTGAGAGCTGAGCGAAGAAAAAGTCAACTTCCACTCAGGCCAGAAGAAGCCAAAATAGAGTATGTGAAGAATGACAATGATTCTTCTGTCTACAAGTGCATCAATCAGAAAAATGGCTATTGGATTCTGGAACTTAAGCATCTACTGGTAAATTCAATATTTCCAGAACCAATCCATAAACAACTTATGGCATGGAGAAAAGATAAGCCAACCTTGATCAACACCAATCACATTAAAGCATGGTTGGATTTTGAAGTTGTCAAGAGAACTGAAGCCATGAGAAAGGACCTCTCTGATGAATGTCCATATGGAAAGCCAGATGATGTGCACAGAATTCTGAATATCACAGGAACAGGCACAAGAGCAAGACTCGCTGTGGAACCCTATGAGTCGTTCTATCTAACTGAAGATCAATACAAGGGTCACATCAGATATCTGAGGATTATCTACGAATACTTCAAGCTTTCAGATATCAGAATAGAGCATGCCTGGAAGTGGGGAAAGTATCTGTGGGTCAAACATTTTGTCAAAAAGAATCCTACCAAAACCTACAAAGAGGTCTGTGGATTTGCCAGAGACACTGAGATGCTTGTCAGAACACTTCTCTATGATTATTCTGATGACATCAAAAGGTTTGGAGATAGGAAATTTGCAGACTGATCCATAGAACTACTGTTGAGGACTTGAAGAGTTGAAGACTTGAAGACTAGTCTATTAGGATGATTACTTGGAGCTTGGCTACTCCTGTTGTCCTAATTTACTATTTTTTTTTTTTGTATTTTTGCTGACTGAGCTAAATTGTTTTATGTATTGAAGTTATCTGTAATCTTTCTTTGTAACATATCTGATGAACTTACTCTCAGATATTATTCTATAAAAGATAACTTGTCAGCAAAGATCACACCTTGTGATTTGGTTGATGTTTACTTTCTGCACTTAATTGAATGAATTGAAAAATCATGAGAAATGATTAAGTGTTGGATTGATCACTCATCCAGATTTGTAATAGGTCAGATAGTCATCGTTGACTGATCAAAAAGGGGAAAATTTGTTAGGAAATTTGTTAGAAATTTTGTTAGAAATATCTGTTTAGATTTTGATCAGCAACATGATGACTTATCTTAGTCTCAGAAAGGTGATTAGTACTCTTGGTTCACTTGAACATTGTAAAAGAGGAAACCCACTAAGTATGATAGTCTAGCTAATCTTGTATAGGATGATAGGTCTCAAAATGTAATTTTTTATTTTATGAAGAGAAGACCAAGAAGAAGACATCCAAGCAGAACAAGTTCAACGACATTGAAGATTTGAAGACTGCACAAGATTACTGAAACAGTTTTACAGATACCTTGGCCAGATATCTTGAAGACACGAATAGTTTTAAACAAACTGTGTCACAAGAGATATCTGAGAAATAAAAGGTCTATCTGAAAACAAGGAAAGTGTCCACAGATATCTATTCTCAGATACCTTGAGCTTTAACCACATTTCTGAAAAAGAAATATATATATTGCAAACAAAGTTGTTTCAATAAAAGTGGTATATGAAGTTAAAGATAAGAACGTGCAAAGAATAAGAGAAATCTGATCAAGGTTGTCTCTGATACAAAGCATAGTTCCGTTGGCACTACAGGACAAAAGTATAGTACAATGCATTAAATGCATGGACAGAGATGTACGAATGTATAAACGGTAGCTTCGAAGAAGAAGACAAACTCACATAAGATTACACAGATATCAATAGTTTGAATTTGATTTAAGCCTAACGGATACTATTCAAACGGCACTCAAATTCATCTATAAATATCAACACTTAGACTGCTTGAGAAGACACACTACACAACCTGAAGAACTTACACTGAACACATATCTTAATCTCTCAAGCAAACTACTAACTCTCAAAGCTTTATGTTGTGACCAAAGCTCCTGATCTTAAGTAGTACTAAAGTTCTAAGTGTCCTGATCCTAAACAAGCACAGCTATCTGTGAAAGAGTTGAATTGAAAGATCAAGTATCTGAGATTCATTCTCTAGAACATTTATCTAAGACTTAGGTCAGTAAAAAGAACAAGATACCATACATTGAAAAGTGTATTAAGTATACTTGATTCACAGAGCTATCTGATTAACTGAAAAGTTATTAAAGAAGCTCATCTGACAACTCAAACCAAAACCAACACCATCACTGGCATGGAGTACATGAAGTACTTAGTTTGAGAAACTAAGGAATAACTCCAAGGTTATTGAGCACAGGAAGTACTTAGCTTGGGAAGCTAGGAAATAGCTCAAAAAGGTTTCTGAAGTCTTCCGCGCTCTGAATCTAAGTATAAGATATCTACACAGATATCTGAGAAATAGTTTTTATCGACAAAAGTTTTAAAAGACTATTCACCCCCCCCCCCCTCTAGTCTTTTACTTTGCCGTTATCTGGACCAACACCTTCTTTTCAGAAGTACCTTGAGTTACTAGAGCAACATTCTGTGATGTTTTAGCAGTCATATGTCCTCTTTACTTTGTCTCATAGTTGACAGTTGTCAAGTGTGATCCATGCTCCACTAGAGTGATGTTAGGCATTCCTTGGTTGAAATAGAAGTACTGAGTGTGTTCCCAGTTATGATTCAAGCTTCTCACGATAGTCTTAACCTTTTCAGGGTTAGAGTATCTTTCACTTTCACCAAATGCATCCATCTCACTCATCAGTGTTGTAAACCTGAAATCAAGTTCTTCAAGAGTCTCAGTGGGACCTTGTTTGAAATTTTGGAATTTGAGCTTCAAAACTTCGAACTTGTTTTCCTTGGTTTTCTCAGTGCCGGCACAGATTTCTTCAATCAGTGACCAGGCCTCTTTCGCCATTTTTGCACACCACAGTTTCCACTGTATGTGGTCTGGAGTAGAACGAATAATGATGTTTCTTGCTTGACCATCCAGCCTATTTCACTTGGAATCTTCCGACGTCCAGAGATGTCTGGGCTTAGGTTCATACGCAATTTCACCAGTTGGACTTGCACTCGATGTTGTACCAGATGTGGAGGAACCAACAACATCTGTTTCCTTATCTCGACCATTGGAAACATCAGTGACCTTTTTTCTTGTAGAATGACAATAAGGTCATTCTTTATAACTTCGATCATCTTGCCACTGATAGCTTCCTGGTGAAGCATCTTGTTGTTCTTCCATTTCTCATAGTTCTCTGGCTTGAAAACAGGTGCATCGCTCAGAGACATCCTGCAGAAAATACTAAACAAACAAAGCAAGTATACGTGGTAAGCTGTTAGTGGGCACTTATCTAGGATCTATGTTCAGTGCAGAAGGTTAAAGAACCTCCTGCTCTGATACCACTTGTTGGTCTAGATAACAAAGTAAAAGACTAGAGTGTGGGTGAATAGTCTTTTCAAACTTTTGACGATAAAACTGTTTCTCAGATATCTGGGAAGGTATCTGATACTTATATTCAGAGAGCGGAAGACTTTTGTGATAAGTGTGCGTGCTCAGCAAGCTATAATGTGTGTAAGTACTCAGCAAGCAATAAAAAGACAGTAAGTATAGTGCAGTAAGTAAATAACACAAAGCTTTATAGTGGTATCTGAAGGTGGCGTAATCCTTCAACTAATCCACTCGCCCTTTCTCGGGACTCGAATCCACTAAGATAAGATGATGAGTTCTCCTTACAAAATCCTATCTCTTGATCTCTTTTACACTAGGTTCCCAACCAAGTGTTCCCTAGTTTTCCCAACCAAGTACTTCCTCTACTCAGTAACCTTTGAGCTATTCCTTAGTTTCCCAAACTAAGTACTTCCTATGCCCAACGCCTCTGTGGTGTTGGTTATGGTAGTTTGTCAGGTGAGCAGGCTCTTAATAACTTTCACAGTTATGTAGGAGTGCTTTATAGAATCAAGCTCACTTAATACACTTTTCAATCTTTACTGACCCAAGTCTTGATGTTGTTCAAGAGAATGAATCACATATATGAGTCGCAACTAAATCTTCTGGATTCAACTCCTTCACAATATGCAATTCTTGTTAAGGATCAGGACACTTAGAACTTTCGTGCTACTTAGAATTCAAGAGCTTTTGTCGCAACAGTAAGCTAGAGAGTAAGCAGGTATGAAGGCTTGTATGCTTGAAAGTATATCGCAATTGATGTTCAGTGTAAGGTGTAAGTGTGTCCTTCAAGCATTCTAAGTGGTGATATTTATAGTTGAAAATCATGCCGTTTGAATAGTATTCGTTAGGCACAAATGAAATTCAAACTATTGATATCTGAAGTTAGTACGGTAGTGAGCTTTGTCTCTTTACAAAGATTTCCTCTTATGCTCAGACATCTCTGTCTGCGTAATTAATGCACTGTACTAACTTTTATCCTGTAGTGTCAACGGAACAATGCAACCTTTCTAAGGCTTTGCAAGTCTTTTCTCAGTGACCTATAGTACATCAGAAACCACTTGTTGAAATACTTGTCTTCCAAAGACACTTAATTTCTTCAAGGTTTCTGAGCCATGATTTCTGAGGAGACACTTTTCCTTAGTCTTCAGTAATCTTGTGCAGTCTTCTAATCTTCAATCAAGGCTTCCTTCTGCTGGATGCTTGCTTCTTGTTCTTCTTTAAAGATATAAAAATTACACTCAGAGATCTAACATCCTATACAAGATTTGCTAGACTAACATACTCAATAAGCTTCCTCTTTTACAATGTTCATGTGAACTGAGAGTACTAGTTACCTTTCTGAGCTAAGATAAGTCATTAGGGTTACTGATCAAAATCTAAACAGATATTCCTAACAGTGTGCCTTATGTGGTGTAAGGTGTCTGCCTAGAGCAGTGTAATGTCGCGTTGGGCATGTCCTAGTGATAACTAGAGTAAATCGCCATTGTTATTATTGCATTTAATCTTGCTAGCTAGCTTGTTATCAGTCACCACACCATCATTACCTCTCATATCTTAATCACTACATTTAATTTGTTCTCTAGTTTGTCTGCAATATAGATAGATTATCATCTGCTGCCGAAGCAAACCAACTTTAATCGCTTTCACTACTGTTTATTATAATTCGTAAGCATAGCTCAGCCTTGTTATCCTTAGAGAACGACACTTGGGGTTAACTTCACTGCACTAAAAGTTTTCGTAGTGTTTAGAATTTAACTCTTGCCTTAAACAAATTGAAAACTCTGATTTGACACATTAATTATCATCAACAATGGGTCCGGGATGGGTTTTAAAAAATCGCTATTTTCTATTGCATACTTTTTTTTTGTATTACCATCAACAATAGCAGTTTAATCATCGATGCACCTTATGTTGTCCTTGTTCAATGTCATCAACTCAAACTTAATTACTACTCCCTCCGTCCCGGCATTTCAGTCAACTTTCATTTCGGCACTTTTTTTTTTAAGAAAGTCATTTGTTTATTGTTTGTTTTGGAGAGAAAAATTATAAAGAATGAAGAAAGTATGAGAGATAAGAGAGATAAATGATACAGAATGAAAAAGGTATGAGTGATAAGGGAGAGAAATGATAAAGAATGAAAAAAGTATGAGAGATAATGGAGTTAGAGGGTGGTGTGTGGAATGAATTTCCTTCAGCTATTTATACTTCTCAATGGTATGCATGAAAGTGTGCAAGACCTTTAAAAAAGGGTACTATGAATAGTTACAACACAATTAGTATGAAAGCATTCACTTTCACAAAGCAACCAATCACCAAAATGTGGTTAAAATTTCCAGAAACGATGCTCTCGAGAGAAACGAACAACTTACAACCTTTCACCAATAGTTGTAATTGTCTAGTGGCAGAAGTCCATTGGTTCTTGTTGGGGGGGGGGGGGGGGTCACTGGTTCGAATTGTAGCATAGCCAATATTTACTTTTGACATTTTTCACCTCTTTCCTTGTTAGAAACATCACGAAACCATCGTGGATCAATAACTCAAGTGGTTTATTTGTGTATTAATATTTGTACATTAAATACACTAAACACAAGAGAATAATCGCTCCAACATGCTACATGCAATTTGGTTGCAAATACAAAACCTCATTTACTTATTTCTCATGAACTTTAGCATAGTGGGACATACACCGCCAATAATCATTGTTTCACCTAACAACGAATTTTATTGACTTAATACGGTAAGTATCATTCATCTAAAAAATGAAATACACGTTACACACAATGCTTGTTTACGACGTGTTGGGCCAAAATGATGAATACATCGAGTGACTTGGAAGCTCACTCGTTTTACTAAAATGCCAACAATCCCACGTGAAAGAGGATTGAAGCATATGCACTTTTTCGACGAGTTGTAATAGCACCAGGAGAGATAGCGACAACTTTGAATCCTCCCTAGTGAAATATTTTTGGATATACTTTTGTGTATACAAAGACAAAACTACTCACACTATTACGACCCTTACTCATTACAGGTTCTTATCATTTGTCCGTTGTGTCCATGGACACGCCTGGTTTCACAAGTGTTTTTCTTATCAATTGCATAGCTGACTTCTTAACAAGAATATCCCGCCAATACTTCATTTGAACTTCAAACTTTGAGAATAATTAATACACTGTTTAGCATACGGCCTTAACATACCATATTTTAATATAATTTTAATAGACGAATCTTAACTCGATTTTATGTGAATTGATAGTAACTTAATAGAATTGTTTAGTTGCATGCTAAATACGCTTTACTCTACAACTCAACTTTAACAGATGTTAGGTTGTTCCCAAACAGTCTATAAGAGTTCATAAGCTCAACCTTTACCCGCTCTGCAGGTAGCACAAGATGTCTCAAGCACGAATAAACTTTGAACATATAGTCACAAATGACATAATCCGATCCTTTCACAAAAGTGAGTAGGTGGGCTAAATTTCAAAATAATTGAACCCAATTTGCAATTTCAAGAAAAAAGTGGCCCCCAATGAAAGTGAAGTGATTGTTATCTTCGGCTGGGCTACACGCACTGAAGGTGGGCTGTGTGGTCATAGTAATTTGAATCACATAACATGACATGACAAAAAAAAAAAAGAAAAAGAAAAAAAAAAAAAAGAAACACGATTTCAAAATAGGATACAGATCTAGATGCCAGCCAGATTGTGATGGACCTGAAAGTCCATTATCCAATTCACTTTAATGTGTTGATGAGTAAGTAAGCAAGTAAACGAACGTGTACCCAAAATAATTAAGCCAGATCAAATCGAACCCCAAAACACATTCAGGTCCAATACCGAAAAGCCCAATTTCACTTTCTCGCTCCTCTTTCGCACTTTCTCTCTCCTCGAAGAAACCCTAGATCTGAAGCTGAGGATCGCCGATTCCACCTCGGATTCCATCGGAAGGAGGTATTTTTCCATCTGTTTTCTCCTTCAGACTCTGATTTGCTGCTTTCAGAAATCTCCAGCATGGTAGAGAGTTTTTTTCTATTTTCTCTTTTTTTTTCCCTCTTCAATTTCGTTTTTGATCTGTTTAAAGTCGTGGTTTTTTTCTGGATGTTGTTTGAAGTTTTCAAATTTTGGATTGGAAATGCGGAATTTTTATCATCTGTGTCCTTTTGAAATTAGATCTTCGTCTTCTTTCTAGTTTATCTTCTCTTTTTAGTTATTATTTATATAGGTTGCTATGTTTATCTTAAGCCTTATGTAATAGTTATAGTCTCTGTTGTGTTTAGTTTTCTGAACTATTGTTGGATTTTTAATTCTTTCGACTTTTTGTTATAAATTGTGACGATTTGAGGTGAATTAGATCTTCGTCTCTTTCGAGTTTATGGGGGAAGTGAAAGTTTGAAACTTTTACGAGTATTTAGTTTCAAAGACTAAGTTGCCAGATGTTTGCCTACTCGTGTTGTAAATGAATCTGAGTGGTGTAGATAGTATGCATTCTACTGGACTGTGTGAGTGATTCAAAACGTAGCCTATTTATCCGATTTTGTCCACTGAGAACTAGACCGAACCAGATTAACATCCCTCAACCAAGCCCATATCAAGCTGGGCCAGAGCATCATTAAGTCCTTATCATTGGTTGTATTTTCCATAACATGATAGCAATATTCCTTCAAAGGGTTTCTCACCTGGTCTTATTTTCTCACCTGACCACAGGTATTTGATTCGACATTAAACTACCTCGGCAATTCTAACTATCTGTGTCGGATTATTAACTGCGCTTGTTCTCTTTGTTTAAAAAAAACCTAGTTATGTTAAAGTTTCAATTTTTTTTGGGTAACTATGTAAAAACTTAATCGATAATCTTCTTTGTACTAATTTCCATAGCTTGGTCCGTGTCGATGTTTCTCTTGTAGCAAGGAGAGCTGCAAAAAAAACTAGGGGATTTTGTATGTTACGCTGACTCTTAGCTCTGTAGTAATATTCCACGAGGGCTTCCATTCTGATGTTACCCCGACTCTGTAGCTCTTGTATGTTTTTTCCTATTTGGTATTGAACGCAATATTACTCGATCTGTTAAAAAACTAGGGGATTTTGTAACCTGCATGTGGCTTCATGCTGCTTGTCTGGTATGAACCATTTTCGGATTGGTGATGATATATGGTATTCTGGTTATCCATCTTGCAGGTATCCCAAGCTGTAGAATTCTACAGCATGGAGATGGAAGCCCAGAATGAGATGATGAACAATGAGCTTGTACCTGTGGACGAAGAACCACAGCCAATGGAATCACAACTGCACGACTTTGAGATGCAACTTGACATCTTGGAAACGCAACCAGACCCTGTAGAGATGCAACCCCTCCTTGCAGAGACCCAACCCGATAACTCAGAGCAACAACCCAAGCGTCGCAAAAAGAAGTCAATAGTTTGGGAGCATTTCACAATTGAAAATGTTGGTGGTGGATGCAGAAGGGCGTGCTGTAAAAATTGCAAACAGTCATTTGCATACAGTACAGGTTCTAAAGTAGCTGGCACAAGTCACCTTAAACGTCATATTGCGAAGGGAACTTGCCCTGTTGTGTTGCATAATCAGGAGAATAACCAACTAGATACTTATAGCGCAGCTCCAAAGATGGGCTCAGCTCAATCTGGCCAAAGGCGGCGCTACCACCGAACTGCAGGTGTGCCTTACGTATCCTTTGAGGCGGAAAAGTGTCGCCAAGAGATATCGAAGATGATTATTCTGCATGACTACCCCCTTCACATGGTCGAAGACCCAGGTTTTGTTGCATTTGTTCAGAATTTGCAGCCTCGATTTGATATGGTTAGCTTTAACTCTATTCAAGGAGATTGTGTGGCGACTTATTTGGAGCAAAAGCAAACTATACAGAGAGCTGTCGATGGTATGCCTGGGCGAATATGCCTGACGCTGGATCTCTGGTCTTCGTCCCGTACCATTGGCTATGTATTTGTGACAGGGCAATTTATTGATAGCGACTGGAAAATTCACCGGAAACTTCTAAATGTGATTATGGAACCATATCCAGATTCAGATGGTGCTTTTAGCCATTCTGTTGCTGCTTGCCTTTCGGATTGGGGTATGGATGGGAAATTATTCTCTGTAACAATTAATCAACCTTTGAGCGATCCAGCTATTGAAAATCTCCGTGCTCTTCTCTCTGTGAAGAACCCTTTGATGCTTAGGGGCCAGTTGTTGGTTGGGAATTGCCTTGCTCGTTCTCTTAGCGGTATTGTCCAATGTGCTTTAACTTCGGTGCAAGACATAGTGAAGAAAGTGAGAGATAGTGTTAAGTACGTAAAAACTTCAGAGTCCCGTGAAGAAAAGTTTCTCGAGCTTAAGCAGCAACTTCAAGTCCCAAGTTCCAAGAGTCTCTTTATTGATAACCAAACTCAGTGGAACACAACTTACGAAATGTTGTTGGCTGCTTCGGAATCGAAGGAAGTATTTTCTTGCTTAGATACTACTGACCCTGATTACAAAGGTGGACCTTCAGATGATGATTGGAAACAGATAGAGGTTCTATGTACTTACTTGAAACCATTGTTTGATACTGCCTGTCATCTGACAACTGCAACTACACCAACGACCAACACGTTTTTCCATGAAGCATGGAAGATTCAGTTGGAATTGGCACGTGCAGTAGCAAATGAAGATCCATTTGTTTCTTCTCTCACAAAGTTGATGCAAGAGGAGTTCGACAAGTACTGGAAGAGTTGCTGCTTTATTCTGGCCATTGCTGTAGTTATGGATCCTCGGTTCAAGATGAAGCTTGTTGAGTTCAGTTTCTCGAAAATATATGGTGATGAGGCTGCATTGTACGTTAAGATTGTAGATGAGGGGATCCATGAGCTTTTCAATGAATATGTCTCACATCCTTTACCTCTAACTCCCTCATATGCTGAAGAAGCAAATGGAACTGCCGTCAAGCAAGAGGATCATGAAGGAATGGGAGTTTCAAGCAATGGGCTTGGGCTTACTGATTTTGACATGTATATGATGGAGACAACAAGCCAACTCGAAAGGTCTGAGCTGGACCAGTATCTTGAGGAATCACTCTTGCCTCGTGTACATGAATTTGATGTAATAGGGTGGTGGAAGCTTAACCGAACCAAGTACCCAACCCTCTCAAAGATGGCTCGCGATATCTTGTCGATTCCAGTTTGTACTCTCTCTGCTGCATCCGTTTTTGATAATGTGCGGAAGGAGATGGATTCCTACAGGTGTGGGCTGCGACCTGAGACGGTTGAGGCACTTATATGTGCAAAGGATTGGCTTCAGTCGGTAAAGGAAGAGACACCAGCTCCAGTTGTGAAGATGGAAGTGCCTATTTAATCTTATGATTTTTCTTAAATTGCAGGTAGACAGACATGTTGCATTCTTTTAGGTCTCTTTGTTGCTTGTTCTCACATTTGAAGGTTTGAGTGTACAATAACACAAATATTTCCTAGGTTGGAATTCTCTGTTGTAGCTGTAGTTTATTAGTGTTAATTGTATCCCTCATCTGACTGGTATAATACTAGTATTTTTTTGGCACCCAATGTTAGACATGTTGGTCCTAGTTCTTTACTCAAACACTGTCCCGGGTTGAACTTCTTGAAGAAATAGAGTAAATAAAGTAAATGAAATATTAAGATTGAATCAGGACGTGCAAAATGTATAGATCATGGCCATATTAAGTTTGTTGTTATGAACTTCGAGTGATGAACTATACTCATGTTCTTTATTTGACATAAAAAAAAAAAGTTAAATATAGTTTAATAATAAACAATCTCAACTTTACACTCAAATTATACATTTTGCCACTAAAAGTACATTTTTTAACTTTTCGCATAAAACTGCGAGCTAACTATAATGTATAAAGCTCTCTGAAACGGAGGAAATAGTATATTCCAATGTAACTTTCTTCAAAACTTAATTTACCATTATACCTTGTAGCCTACTTCACCTATCATTTGCCAAGTGGATTTACATGATATAATCATCTAACAAAAATTCCAAAAAAAGTTCAAACTACAAATTTTGATAACCACATACTCCTTTTAGCACTTAAAGAATGGTTCCAAAAAAATTAGAGATATGAATATAATTGTAATTATTTACTGATCATGCAATTAATTTCCTTTTAGCAATTAAAAAATACAAATTCTCATGAGAGACGGTCTATAAATAACTTATGTAGAGACGGTTTATAAATAACTTATGTAGAGACGACTTATGTTTTTAGGAAGATGATACATTTTATTAATCAAAATGTTTATGTTGTTAACGACATTCATTTCTTTTGTAAAACGAAAAAACACCAATGTTGATAACATAGACATTTTGATTAATAACATCGATGATTTCCATGACAACATAGGTCCGTCTCTAGATAAATTATCTAGAGACCGTCTCTCATGAGACTTGCTAAAAAAAAAAAAATGGTTCCAAAAAAACTATAGAATCAATTACCATAAAATCTTTAAATAGACAGCCTATACATAACTTATTTACAGACTGATCTATATTGTTTAAATAAATATTTATGTTGTTCATCAAACGTCTGTATTGTTAATATTTGTATTTTTTCATATACTAAAAGTTAATTTTATTAAAAACATACTATATATGTTTTTTTTATTAATAACATCGATATTTTTATTAACAACATCGATATTTTTATTAACAGTGTAAATTTGTGTCTAAGTAAATTATCTAGCGATGGTATCCTATTCTTCCATTAATAGTTGGAAAAATCACATTCATATCTCTAATTTTGTTAGTGACGTACTATATGTGAAACTAATTTTCAGTTTTTTTCCTTAGATATGGTTCTTTATTATTGATTTGAAACATAAATACTTCTTTCGTCGTAAAACAGTTGTTATATCTTTTTATTTTAATGGTCAACCAAAATCAAAATTTGAGAGGGGAAAGAAAGACAGTCATCAAGACAAAACCTAAATAACGGAATAATGGAGCACAGGACTACAAACTAATGTCGGTAAAATATGTAACAACAATATGTATCTACAAACTAATCTCCATTATGTAATTTATACTAACATTTTTGCCAACGAAATTTAAAATTAGTCTTTAGTTAAAAGAAACCGATTGACCACAAGATGTCAAAATGATCTACTCGCCCTAATAAAATTTTCCATTTACCTTTTTTTAGCGCCCTAATAAAATTTTCCCGTTTCCATTTGTTACAAATCTTACTTCCACTATAATATTAAAATGTTTAAACTTTTAACAAAAAGTTAATTCTACAATAGTAACTTTCCATAAAGTACATGCAATACATTATTTTATTTATTTATTTATGTTGAATCATGTTGGAACCTGTAAGAGCTACATTTCGGGTGGGTTAAATTCCATAAGTAGAAATAAAATAAAAAGTAACTGATTCTTATTTTATTGACCAAAACACAGATGAAAACCTTATCCCGGACGAAATAAATACTATTTAGGGTGGAGGAAACAAGGCAGTCAAGCTGAAAAATAAAAGAATAAGAACACCAAAAATGTAGTGGAAGAAATTATATTAAAGAAAATAAGCAGTAGTAATATCCACAAGGTAGTCTTGTGGCAAGTTGAAGGTTATAGGAGTAATAATATTTTATAAGAGGCTAATTTGGCAAATATTTTTTTTCACCAAACTATTTTGGAAATAAAGTCCAATCTCATTAACTTTATCGACAATCTATGACTTAACAGAGGTTTTTAGTTGTATAACAAATATGAAAATTGGTGAATGAAATTCTCAATTAGCAAGGTGTAGTACCGTCCAATTGTTTCTGTTGCAGCTCGTCACCCACATTCGACGCGCCAAGGGCGCATCACCCACACCCCGCGTCATGGGATGACGCGGGGACTAAAATGCAGCAGCCACTCGGCCACTCAGCTGCTGCCACTTGTCGAGCCCAGATCCTTTTTTTTTTTAATTTCAAATTCCGTTTAACTTCAAAACGGCTATAACTTTCAAAATACAAAAATCACCAACGACTTTATTTTTTCGAGATCTATAAAATGAGACCAGTCTGGACTATGTTTGAATCATCCCATCTCCAACTCCTCTTTCTCTCTTAATTAAACTTAAAACACTCTCTTCACTTCAAAACACCATCTCCACTTCGATTTTCCGGCGACATGGACGGAAACTTGTTCACTCCAGAAACTCTAAAGTGGATGCAACAAAACACACCCGAAGCTTACGAAGAGTGCATTCGAAAGCTCAACATAAACACTTCTCAACAACCCCAACCAACCTTCGTTCGCCCTTTGTTCCAAAAACCCCTACACTCAAAATTACCATTCTCCAACCTCCCAAACACCAATATTCTCGCAAACACCGGAAGTTGAGGTTGTTCCTGAAATGCAGCCGGAAATTCAACCGAACCGGAGGCGTGGGAAAGGGAAAGCCACGGAAGGAGCGAAGGCCAAGAAAGGGGAAGGACGGAACTTAGCCTACAACACCAATGAGGACTTGGTTCTCATCTCTTGCTACATGGCTGTTAGCCAAAATCCGATCGTTGGCACGAATCAGAAGTACGCAAGTTTGTTCCATAAAGTCGAGGTGAAGTTCGAGAATGTCTGAAGGGTTGGGAAGATGTCCGGTATGGAAAAACACCGGAGTCATGATTCACTTCGTCTCAGATTTAAGCGGATGAGAGATGACATTAATCATTGGTTGATTTGTGTGGATCGTGCTACTAGGGTTGTCGGCGATCGGAGTGGCTACAATGAAGCCAACGTGACGGAAACAGCCCAGGAATTCTACAAAGAGAAATCATCCTGTCAAGTTGGATTCAACTTGTTCAAACAGTGGGATGCCATGAAACAGTACCCAGAGTTGGAAATGAGGATGAACTTGGAGGAACAATACAAGAAGGCCGCTATGACTCCGAGGGTTGAGATTCCGGATGATGATGATCAACCAATGGAATCAGCAGGTGGCAGTAGTGGGAGTAAGCGGGCCAGTGAGGACAGTGTCACGACTAGCAAACGGCCTATGGGTCGTGACAAGGCAAAGAAGATGGCTAAAGGTGGTAGTTCTGGCAACTCCTCAATGGATGCAATGAGCGAGGGATGGGTTAACTTTAATGAACGTTATCCCCAATACATTGAGTTGGAAAGATAGAAGCTGGAGTTTGCCCGTCAAAAGGAGGAACGTAGGATGAAGGAGAAAAAGATGGACATGTGGATGACACTTATGTGGAACTACGCCAACTTGACCCCCGAACATAAGGCAGTAGCTGATGCACTGCAGAAGGAATTGTTTCCGTCCAAGTAATGGCTGAAGTTTGGAGCTTGTTTTAGTTTGCTTGTTTTTCAAATCATGTGAGGTGTGACTTGTTTGTTTTTTACTTTTCGAAGTGTGACTTGTTTGTTTTTTACTTTCCGAAGAGTGGCTTGTTTGTGTTTTACTCTTCCAAGTGTCCGTTGTAATAAAATCAGTGTGATTTGAATTTGAATTCGAATTAGTGGAATTACGGAAAGTAAGTCTTGTGATTTATCTTTACTTTGTCAGACATCTTATCATTGCTTTGTCAGGCATCTTATCTTCAATTTCTCAGACATCTTATCTTCAATTAATGAGGCATCCAATGCATTGTGACTCAGTTATGACTAAGAAATGAGTCACCCATCTCCCACAACTTGTCTATATAATGCAACCAGAGAACACATTTTTCAGACACAACAACCTACTTGCATCCATCCCTTCTTCCATTATCTTAACTAAACAGAAAATACTCTATCTACTTCAAGTTTCCAAATATAATCATGTCCAATTCATCATCTGATGAAAGTTTGCTTGGTTCTTCTTCATCCAATCCTTTCATACAAATTCAAAGCATGATAATACAAAACGTACCAAATATGATCCAACAATTACAACAACAACAACAACAACAACAACAACATGACGAGCTACGACGGCCTAAGAAGAAGCGTGCGTACATTAACAGAAGTCGAGAAACGCGTGGCAAACAATTGGAGAAAGACTACTTCGGGGTTAACCCACCATATGCAGATAAATTTCGACGGAGATTCAGAATGGAGAGGCCATTGTTCGAACGGGTGATTGCTAGTGTGGTGCGTCAAGATGTTTTCTTTGTGTGCAAGCCAAGACAGATGCTCTTGGCCGATCGGGGTTAACCACACTACAAAAATGTACCGCGGCCATTTGCATGCTAGCTTATGGGGCTTCTGCTGACTCGGTTGATGAGTAATGTCGTCTTGGTGAAAGCACGGCTTTCATGTGTCTTTCGCATTTTTGTGACACCGTGGTTGTTGAGTTTGGTCCAACATACATGTGCGGAGGGCCAATGAAGCCGATGTACGAAGGATTCTGGCAATCAATGTGCAAGAGGATTTGTGGGCATGCTTGGGAGTATTAATTGTATGCATTGGACATGGAAGAACTGTCCCAAGGCGTGGCATGGTCAATTCCAAGGCAGAAGCAAAAAGCCTACCCTTGTTTTAGAAGCAGTAGCATCCCAAGATACTTGGATATGACATTCATTCTTTGGGATTTCCAGAAAATACAATGACTTGTCGATCGTGCAACGTTCACCGGTGTTTGACGATCTCCTGAACGGCACGGCACCTCAGGTCAACTTTGAGGTCAATGGTCATCAATACAACATGCCTTACTACCTAACCGATGGCATATACCCAGCTTGGGGTACATTTGTGAGTGTCATCCCGAATCCGGTAACGCACAAAGAAGCCAAGTTCTCTGAGCGTCAGGAGTCTTGCCGGAAAGATGTGGAACGTGCTTTCGGAGTACTGCAAGCACGATTTGCAATTATACGAAATCCGACCCTTGCACACGACAGGGCCACACTAAAAAAGATTATAGATTGCTGCATCACACTCCACAACATGATAGTTGAGGATGAATGCCACACATACCTAAACTATGATAGGGAAATCGAAGAGTTCGAACAAGATACCCATGAGCATGTACCCCATGTGATTGACGGAGTTCGTATCCGACGGGCGCAATCTACAATAAATTCTATCCCGGAATACATGAACTTTTCACGGCAAATGCATAGTTTGTGCACGCATGATGAACTCACTGCAGACTTGATGGAACATATTTGGACGATGCGTTGACTATGGAGCTTGCCCAATCGTGCAGTGTGTGTTTGTTAGTTTGATGCATTTGTGTGTTGTGTGTTTGTTGCATTTCCATTTGGTTTTATTTAAATTCCCTGTAGTTTGTTGTAATATATTCGTGGTTTCAATGAAGTTTCACTTAATAAATTGTAAAACGAGTTTTAAAAATGTAATTTTATTAATTTCAACTTCTGAACACTCTTATAATATGGTAAATATGTTTTAAAAAAATTAAAAAAAAATTAATTCCATGACGCATCACCAATGCAGCAGAATCTCGTCACGAATTTTGTCATCAGCCGTCACCATTGCGGGTGGTCTTAGATCACTACAAGAAAACAGGGCATCTGTGACGAAGAAATTGCAACAGAATTTGAAGTCGTCACTAGTAGCGACGGATTACCTACTAAATACCAACAAATGTTACACATGAATATAACTTATGACGTTAGCAACAAATTAACAATAAAATTACCCTCGGATTTATTTTTCGTTACAAAATATGGCAACTGTGACGATGACATTCCAACAAAATTTACTTTCTTCGCTAGTAGTGTCAAATTACCTACAAAACACCAACATATTTTTCCACATATATATCTTATATCAATAGCAACAACATACCAACAAACTTTACTACAAATTTAGTTTTGTTAACTAACTATTATGTTGTAATTTATTGCTTCAATTTGCAACAAGTTCCGAGACTTCACCAATTGTAAGTACAACAATAGATCTTCTTGTCTATAGCCAAAATAATCCTAGACTTAGAATCTCAACAACCAAGAAAAATTAGCAAACTTCACTTCTCAGCGGGAAGGAACCAAATTACACTATCTCCTATAAGTAACAAGATACACAAGTCCATTACAAATGGAGACAATCTCCTAACAATAAGATCAAATATATAACCAAAGAGCTGACTATCAACATAGACAGTATGAACCCTATCAACTCTAGAAAGCCAACAACCAGAACCTATTCAAACATCACAATTCTGAAAAAGATCCGCTAGTAAACAGAAACATACATCTCCAGAAATCTTAACGGACTTAGACCAATCCTTTAAGAAATCAACACCACCATACAAGGAGGTGAAGAGCAACAAAAATCTAGTTAAAAGAGTTGAATATACTCTACAGAAGAAAAAAGTAAAGAACCAAAAGTAGATTAATCATAAACAACATGCTAATGATTAAGCATTACTTAAGTAAAGTTACCTGAAGGGTAATTACTCAGCATTAGGGTATAGTATAAGAGGGTCCATTGTTGTACAGGTTGATATTGTGAAATTTGTCCATTTATCATCCTCCATGCATATGAATGTACTTAGTAGGAGCATAGATGATTACATCAGAAAATGGCTAAGAGATGCTATGAGATACCTCGTCAATGTGAAAGCTAGAAGAAACAGAATGCAGATCTAATGCTCATATAGATAGCACCACCTTGTATCCTTCTCTATAAGTGGATCAAATCTGACATGCATTCCTTGAACCTCTGAAATAACAGAGAATACAGTTTGATCCAGATCGGCTTACATTCCATTGATAATACGATAGGAGAAAAATATATGAAATTATTTATTTTTGTTAAGAAATGCGGTAACTAAGCTTCCAGACTTAAGCAAAAGATAATTATATATAGATAAAACAAATTACTAGGACTACAAAAGAAGAAGACGAGCCTTACGAAATGCATACCTTGTATCTATTTACTAATTTCCCTTTTGGACTAGCCAGTTTGGTAACTATTAGCATTCTAATAGTGTGGATTATCGAAGATCTAGTATATGTTTCAAGCTCATGCAGAAATTATTTTCAGGTCAAACAAGTTCAATCTGATTAATTAACAGGGAACAAAGGATCCCATTCCCTAATCCATTATTTTGCAATAAAATTTCTTATTATCAGTAGTTATTTGCAAGGACTCATGTAGCACACAGAGTAGGGAAGAACAAGAAGCATATTTGATTCACATCAGAGATCTTTTACAGTTAGACCCGAGGACTTATCAAGAGTACATACCGCTTAATTTAGTGTATCACCAACATCATATATCAATCTCCCACAAGACAATATACACGTGGCAAATATCTAGGCTTACTTCAGCTGCAAGCTAATCGTTAAGTAACATTAGTGGGTCGTAGGCATTATTTTAAAAAAATAACTAAATAGCATCTGTGAAGACCAAAATAACATGTGCATAATTATCTCCACTTATGCAACAAAATACTTGATCTACTTGATGATAGCATGGAACTTGCATTGAAATCACTTAGACAGGCTTCCAGAATACATGGCAACATTTATCATTTCCCTCAGAGTAATAATCAATTCTCAAGAAACATGATGCTCCTAGCTAATAAGATATTCCTTTCGCAAATAGAAGCAAAAACATCAAAAAAAAAAAAAAAAATGGCAAGTAGGGAATCTAAGTTATCATAGACTTGAAAAGGAAGATGAAGAGCAGAAAAAATATTACTAAGTCAATTTTTATCATTTTTAAGCACAATGGTAGGAAATGAAGGACACTGAACAGTCCACATGGAAATTATAGAACAAACATAAACATAATAAAGTCATCAACAATCAAAATTATAATGGTGAAGATCAAACCAGTTGAATAGCATCTCAATGTAAAACCATTGGATAAGCGACACCGGGGAATTCAAAATAAGTTGTCTCATATACCACACTTGGGGAGTGATTGGCTAAGAGTTAAAACTCTGAAAATCGGGTTAAAAACACTTAAATTTATACGATACTCAAGGTTTCAACTCTTAGCCAAACACTCTTAGTTCTTTAAATATTGATTCATTCTTCATATTCTTGACTGAGTTTAATTTTATAATAATAGAAACGTCTAGTTAACTGCAGAATATGAGCATGAGTAGTTTAAGAAAATAACTCATGAGCCAAGTAAATTATCTAATTCATCATTTCGTTAACATATATGAGCATGAGTAGCTTGAGAAAACAACTCTCCAGATTTGCCTCTTGTAATCAAAGTATTATTTTATAGAAGTATAGTACTGGTAATCTTTTACAATGAAATATTGGGAAAACCGATGAAAAAGTTGATTCATTTGATGCATTCAAAAATCAGGACATGGTCATCCATATATAATAGTACTAAATTGCAAGAGTTATTGATCATAATGCAGATTGATAAGAAGATTGGGATTGAGACCTGACCTCCAAAATTACGTCAACCCAACATATGAAGGATTGGACTGCACTTTTAATGATTGCTGCTTATGCCAACATATGTTCTTCCTCTGTTCACTTCTGAACTCATAATCTGCGATAATAAATAAATAAATCAGGAAACAAGAAATTCTTACTGTAAGCGGAAGTGCACAGAGGAAAAGAGAGCGGACTAATTCTTCTTACCTTTGAAGTTGGAAAAGAGAGCGGCAAAAAAAATAGGGATTGGAGAAGAATGCTCTGAGTTTGACAGAGATTTGGAGGATGAGGAGTCACAAGATCTCGATGGATGTGGTGGCGGGCTAATATAGCGGGAAAGGAGAATTGACTTCGCGCTAAAAATTTTAGCGGCCCGGGTAGCTGCTGGCTTGCCCTCCTAAAATTAAGAATAGGCCAAGATGACCTAAAATTAAGTTAATGATTTTACCACTTCAATATTTTTTGTATATATAATAATTCTTACTTCATAATTGTAAATTAAAAGATGGGGAGATGGGTTTGATGTTATGGAAAACAAATTATCTTATTTTTTTTTTAGATTCAATTAAGCCTAGTTTTGTAAAAATAAATCTTCATACATTACTATTTTCGTGTAGTTTTATGTGAAAAATTAAAATAAATTATAAAAGATAAAAAGGTGGGAAAAATATAATTTTTATGAGCTAAAGTGTAAATGCTAAAATGAAAAATGTATGAAGTTTTGCAGACGGATAAAATATATAGTACTTTGATTATGTAATTATTTGAATGTATAATGCCCAAACTCTCAAAAAGTTTAAGGGGGTATTAAATGGATTGAGAATGGTACTTAACATGCGTACCTTTCTCCCATTCGCTCACGGGTGAGAACAAAGTGTGCGAAAAACCATATTTGATTGTACAGTGGGATCAGCATATCACCCGAAGAGCATGCCAGGTGTTGATACAAAAATATGTCCAATCCGTCATAGACGCCTTTGGAACGAATCCTAAGGCGTCCCAAGTTGTCTACAAGTCCGGGACCTTACAGTCCGACCCAAAGCCCCCGCAGGTTCGACTCACCCGGGTTGAAAGGAACAAGAGGACCCTGAGAGTAGTAGGTCCGACCCGAACACCCGCCCGGACTCAACACAACAACCTCACAAGCAACCAAGTGAATTGGCACTAGAGAGTAAGGAGGTCCGAGTCACAAGGTCCGAATGAAAGGTACTTTACAGACTGAGAAGAGTATCTTATGGGCAACCCAGTACGGTCCGGACCAATCGTCCGGACCCGCCTCTTCGGACCTTGACCCGTAGCAGACTGCATCAAAGCCTCTAATACTCTCACATTAATGACTAAACAACCCCTGAAAGCCCAAAGTGGAATGGGGCAAGTGTCATTAATGGGCCATGGGCCTATTGAAGCCTTGGTGGCTCGATCCAGGCCTTACACTTGGCACGATCTGGTGAAACCCTCCCATTTCGGGAGAAATCTATATATATGGCACACACTCCCATAATAAGGGTAAGCAATACTCGCTCCTCATTCCCGACCATTACACCGAGTAGATCTTCAATCTCTCGCAAGTAAAGTCTCTTCCTGGTTTGCACCACGCAAACCGGTTATAAGATTCTAACCCCCGCACCCCCCCTCCCCCCTCTAAGCTACTTGTACAGGTCCTCACGTGTCAACTCTTATCAGTACGACGGTTCTTACAGGCTTCTACTCTTTGGTCCTTACGAGCTAGGTGGTCTAGGTACTCAGGGTAAAGGAGAACGAGGAAAATTCATTTAAGTGTTCGAGGGGTTTTACCCTCGACACCAGGAATAACCGCAACGGCCCAAACATGGTTGTGCAATAATAGAAACACTAGAACTATAAATTACACACTACACATACGAAAATGATATAAATATACTCCCTCCGTCCTATAAAACATTAGTTATTTTTAGTCGTCTCACCGAATTTCATACCCTAATAGTTATGTACGCACACTATACTATATAACATACATTTCATTTAGTGTTGCAGTGAAGGCCAGTGACTCGGATGAGTACCAAAGGTGTATTAGTGATGAATTTTTCCACCAGAGTTGTTACATGAGTGGAGCCCAACTTGTTTGTTAAGGCTTTCATGCCGAGCTCGTTTAGTTACTGATTCAAGTAAGGCTTGACTCGTTGACACTCGACTAGTCTTGATTAGGCTTGATTTTTTATATCTATATGCATTTTTCAGTAGCGACTCGACTAAAGTTGGAACAAAAAAAGTACTTCTCTCTATTAACGAGTTGAGTCGAGTTTGAGTAATGAGATACTCGACTCGTTAAACGTCACACCTCTGTCCATTGCCTCCAGAATCTTACCCCCTCCATTTACTCTTGTCTTTTGCCTTTAATGGCCAGTTCCCCGTCTACAAAAACTGATCAATTTCAATACAACGTACACATGTCATTTTTTTAGGTGAGTTATGTAAGTTCGAGTCTCGTTGACATGATATTCTTTTAGTGAACCTTTCTTATTCTATCTTTTCGAACAAAATTTTTAATTACTTATTATATTTATGATAATATATTCAAACACCTATATCAAATTTTGTTAATTTACTTTTGGCCTTTCTTTTTTACTTTATTACTTTCCAATTAATTGCATACGTTATTTTATTTTTATCTCATTTATTTATATTTTATCGAAATATCTTTAATATTTTCAATTATGTAATTTTATTATAGAAATTATATTTAAATTTTCAATTATTATCAAAACATAATTTTCAATTCTATATACTACTCCCTCAATTTCAGAAAAAGTGTTACATTTTACTATTATGCGGTCAACTGTCTCCGCGTTTGACCACAATTTACTCTTAAACGATATTAATAAATAAATTATTAAATTTATATAACGAAAATTTAGTAATTAAATTTTTATTATATGATTTTATTACATTATTTACTATTATCGTTTATGAGTAATTTGTGGTCAAACTCGAGGACAGTTGACGGGTCAAAGTCAAAATGTAACACTTTCTCTGAAATGGAGAGAGTATGTTTTAGATAATTTGGAGCCACGCGGATCGAAAAGGGTCACAATTGATGTGATTAATTGGCAATGTATATCAATCGAGCAAGCCCAAAATTTAAGCCCGCTTAACTAGCAATCGACCCACTAGACATGAAGTTGAAAAGCTTTTAAAGTCCCGCAAACTCTCAATCTACCAATCACATATTCCAGTGATAATTACAGACCCTAAATTTGACATCCAGGTTCTCACCCTAAATTTCATTCATTCCTACCGCTCAAAATTAAGAAGCAAAGAGTGAAAATCCACTCATCCCTCCAATATTGAGTTCATATGAAAATGGAATCCGCTAAATGACCGAAGATAGCGAAAATCCCTAATTCTGTTGCTCACACACTCACCGTCCTCAATTACTTGCAGGCTTTCAATTTCAATCTAGTTATTTGCATCATGTGGAACTGATATCCTTCAATTTATCATATTGTTGTTTTTATTTTGAAGTATCTCACTGATCTCTATCCATTTTATATATTGCTTTGTGTAGTCAAATCTTATACAACGGTCTGGAGCAACCGAGTCATTGCTGCAACTCTACCACTTCAGGTTTGATTCCCAGGTAGTAATAAGCGCTTAGCGTCATTTGTGCATACATCATTTACCTATCATATTTAACTTTTTGATTGGCATATGTCATGTGCGCCTCACTGTAACTTTACCCAATTGTGTTTTGTATGATGGTTCTCACTGAAATTTGAAATTGGTTTATCTATGTGACCTCTGCTCTTAACCCATCTATTTACTATTTCAGTTTCATTAAGTTTCTTCAATTCTGGGTCATGTATTCCTGTTTGCAAATTAGGTAGGCCTGTAGGGGTTAAAGAAATGTAACACATCATTTCTAGTCTTTAGAGATAGTACACTGTCTAAATTGATCTGTCTGGATAAATTGTTTTTCCTGGCCTATAGTTCTGATCTACATGTGTCCTATGTTCTGAGTTTTGAGCTAGTCTCCTGTTACAGTTGAGCTAGTAAAAAACACTTTGTCCCATAAATTCTATGGTCTGTTACTGTAACTTTAAAGGGCTTTTGCTGTACTTCTAGAATTGGAGAATTTTGGTTAGACAACTGTTATATATAGACTGTTGATAGCTTGTGTTTGATAGAATCGAGTTGAAGTTTGAGTGTATGTGTGGTATGCGCCATGCCTCTCTTAGTTATAATGTACTAGTATAATTCTTTTACATTATTTGGATGTTTACAATCCTTTTTATTACTAATTACTTGTTCAATTTCATCCGGCAAACCAACTTTAGTTTGAATTCATATTTTACCTGAGTTTGATGTAGCTTGTTCCATCTCAACTTATTGATTTGTATTACATATTGGGATGAGTAGAAGGAACTTTGTAGCTTAGTACGCTGGAATATAGTCTTTGTAATGTACTCAAAGATGTAATATATGCTACATTTAATTTGTAGGATGGCCTAAAAGGGAAGGAATATACAATATGAAGTACTAATTTTCCTTGGCAAATGACGATGTCTTACCACATGGTACGTGGTTAGATATGCTTCTACCTCAGGATGGCTAAACCAAGAAGGATGGCATGGTAATTGGTGGCAACTAATCAAGGAGATAACCCAGCTCATGTGCTTCATCTAACTCAATCAGCGCGTGAACACAAGTGTGATCATGAAGTCCCCAAGTGATAGGGAGGATGTAAATTGGCTCATCTATAATTTTTTAGAATGGTAGGGAGTATGATGTGTGTGGAAGGCACTTACAGTGTTTTTCTCTCTCAATGTTGTACTTTTGTGAGTTTTCTTGTGAACGAACAAATCATATTTATCGAATGGTGAATTTCTTTTGTATAACAAATTTTAGAATAAAGATTCTAATAAATTAATAATTTTGGTATATATTTAATTATATAATTCGATGTCAATTTCGTTGTTGAGATTCTAATTATTTCCAACACTTCATTTTGTTGCTGATTTTGTAGCAAGATATCCATGTAAATTGTAACGAAATACCAAAATTTGTTGCTGATTTAGTAGCAAGATATCCATATAAATTGTAACGAAATACCAACAAAATTTTCGTAGTTAACTTTCCAACAATTTATTTTGTTGCTAATTTTGTTGAAACGTATCCATATAATTGTGACGAAACACCCACAAAATTTTCGTAGTTGACTTTCCAACAAAAAAGTGGGTTGCAACAAGTCGTTGGTAAAATTGCGTCGAATTTTCCAACAAATAATTTTGTTGTAGAATGTGAAAGTGCTTTGTTGTTTTTTTGCATCATTACCAACATAATTCCAACACTTCACCGACAATAAATGGTCGTCGCAATATTTACCAACAAAAATCTTTTATGTCGCAGTTGTTTAGCCACGCCACTTTCACAAACAAATTTGCAACGACAAAATTTGTTGGTGATAGTCTTCTCCAACAAAATAGCAACGAAAATGACCGTCACGGAAACTCTTTTTTCTTGTAGTGGGACCAACTACTCAACTGAAAAACATTTTAAAAATCTCAAGCGTTATAGTTGTCCCTTAGTAAACAAATAGCAATCCATTTCGTTTTCTTTTTTCTTGGTTTTTAACACAAAATTAAAAAAAAAAAAACGAAATTCAAAATTATTACTTACACGTATGAAGTAACATTTTCTTTTAATTAATTGACTCAACAACTCTATATATGCATACACATACTCCATCGGGAGACATGCATGTGAAACACCCTTTCACATTGTGTAAACATGTGCTGCAAATATAATTTAGGGTGCGCAACGTATCTGTGTTTCTTTTAATCGTAATTTATAAAATCATTTAATGTTTGATTTAAGAAGACTAAGTTGCGACTACACTAGTAGGGAGACTACAAGTAGATACTTTGTTAAACTGCAAGTTTGCTGACAACTAACAACTCCGATTTGATGGAGGTGGTTCTGGTGCGTAAAATTCAAATTAGGAATTTGTTTATGAGAATTTGAAAGTTTTGGTAATCTATTTATTTATTTAGTATATAAAAGACAATTAATGAATATAAAGAAGAGATGAAACAATTGAGTTTGGACTAGTTTATAATTGCAGCAGGGATCTAATTTGGGGGTGATTTATTAATAGGGTGAGTTTTGTAATTTTTCCGTTAGACTAATAGGGATTAGGCATTAGGGTATGAAGTTATAATACGAAATCTATTTGGTAACGAAGCGCCTCCTCGCCAAGTTATAAAAGAAAAACAGACTGGCCCTTTTTACACTGAAGAAATTGAAAAACAGGTCCACAAGCACCCAAAGCCCATCTTCTATTCTCTCTCTTCTCCAAACAGCAGATTGGAGGGCGGCAAACCTTCAATTTCTTCTTCGATTCGAACGGTAATTCTCTTCATTCAATTTCTTTAGAGTCACCTACATTCTACTTTTTTACTTCTTCTTGCTCTTTTTTTCATTCACGAATCTTTACCTTCTATTAGACTACCTCTCTTTTTCTGGCTATGATTTTTCGCTGTTCCTTTTGTTAAATTGATTTGTCCTCTTTTTGTAACAAAATTCAATTTAATTAATTTATGTAGAAAAATCCAACCTTTGTAACATTAGTTGGTTCTGAGCCGTGATTAAAATTGAATCAAACAATCTAGCCATTATCATAAGAATTTCATATCGAATTGGTTGGTTTTATTATACAGCTTGTTTGAAACGAGACATAAAATTTGAATGCTTGATCAGAGCATTGATGGTTGCAGATATGATTTTATATGGTTATCAGGTTATGTTAGGTACTTACTGAACTACTAAATCACACTCTTGCAGAAACATGGAAATAAGTAATCCGATGAAGATGGAAATCACTCTTGATCAGACTGATCATGACCTTTTTTTCGAAACACAGCCCTTCGGTTCAGAAGGTGATTTTTACATCGAAGAGTTAGCAACTGAGCTAAATATAGAGTTACCACTCGGACTCCGTAGTCCGAAAGAAGACCCTGTAAAGCGTCGCAGGAAGTCATCTGACGTCTGGAACCACTTCCATATCGTGGATGCTGGCGGAGATAACAGAAGGGCCATCTGTAATCGTTGCAACAAGTCATATTCTTATAGCATTGGGACGAGGGTAAATGGCACGAGTCATCTCAAACGTCACATGGAGAAGGGCGGTTGCACTGCAGTTTTGACAAATCAGACTTCAGAGACGTGCTCAGCTCAACCTCGCCCACCAAGGAGGCGTCCTCGCCCAGCCGCAAGTGTACCTGCTTTTTCATTTGATGCTGCCAGGTGTCACCAGGATATTACGAGGATGATCATCATGCACGACTACCCCCTTCACATTGGTGAGCAGAGCGAATTTGTGACATTTGCTAAGAATCTGCAGCCTCAGTTTGATATGGTTACATTTAATACTGTCGAAGGAGATTGTTTGGCGACTTATACACGGGAAAAGCAGGAGATACAAAAGATTATCGCCAGTATGCCTGGGCAAATCTGCCTAACTCTGGACTTATGGTTGTCTTCCCGTACAATTGGTTATGTCTTTGTGACAGGACAGTTCATTGATAGCAATGGAAATATCCAGCGGAAGCTTATGAATGTGATCATGGAACCGTTTCCAGATTCAGATTCTGCCTTGAGCCATTCTGTTGCTGCTTGCCTCTCTGATTGGGGCATTGAAGGGAAGCTATTTTCTGTGACAGTTAATCAACAACTCAGTGATGCTGCTGCGAACAATGTGCGGGCTTTATTGTCTGTTAAAAGCCTTAATGCTCAGTTGTTGGTGGGGAATTGTCTCGCGCATTCTCTCACAAACACAGCCCAAAGTGCATTGGCCTTGGCAGATGGTGTGGTGAAGAAAGTAAGAGATTTTGTAAAGTATTTGAAAACTGCTGACTCACGTGAAGAAAATTTTCTCGCGCTGAAACAGCAACTTCAAGTACCTAGCTCGAAAAGTCTCTCTATTGATGACCAAACTCGGTGGAACACAACATATGAGATGTTAATTGCTGCTTCGGAATTGAAACTAGTGTTCTATTGTATGGATACTTCGGATCCTGATTACAAAGGAGACCTTTCAGCTGTTGATTGGGAGCAGATTGAGATTTTATGTTCTTATCTGAAACCTCTCTTTGACTTGGCCACTCGTCTCACACTGCACACTTGTCAAACGAGTAACACGTTCTTCCATGAAGTATGTGATATTCAGACTAAATTGGCCGGTGCTGCTGCAAGAAGTGAAGATCCATTTGAGAGTGCATTGACAAAATCCATGCATGAGGAATTCAACAAGTACTGGAATAGCTGCTGCTATGTTCTAGCAATTGCTGCAGTTATGGATCCGAGATTTAAAATGAAGCTTCTGGAATTCAGTTTTTTGAAATTATGCGGAAAAGAGGCAGCTGCTGAATATGTTAAAGTCGTTAATGAAGGGATCAATGAGCTGTTTCATGAATATGCGACACTTCCTTTGTCTTCAAGTCCTGCATCTGTGGCAAAAGCAAATGGAACTAGGACGACGGATCAGAATTCGGGCCATCTTGAGGGATTTGATGCTTATTTAGAAGAGAGTAAGAGCAGTCAGGTTTCAAGATCCGAGCTAGAGCAGTATCTATTAGAGAAACTCAATCCTCGGGTGCATGATTTCGATGTTATAGGGTGGTGGGATGAAAAGAGGATCACGTTTCCAACTTTGTCAAGGATGGCTCATCATATATTGTCAATTCCGGTCAGCACTGTTCCTGCATCATCCGTGTTTGATACTGAGCCGATGAAGATGGATAGCCACAGGTGTGAACTGCGACCTCAGACCGTCGAGGCTCTTTTCTGTGCTAAGGATTGGCTTCAGTCAAAGAAGGTAGAAGAAGTAGAAACTCTGGATGCCGTTCCCAAGATGGAAGAAGAATCTTAACCTGGTTTTTAAGCTGCATTCTTGATTTTAAAAACATTTTAGTTAGATTTTTGCTATAAAGATTATCAGTCAACTTGTTCAACTGTATTGTTTCTGTGTGCAGTCCATTTTGGTGATTGATTGTGAATCATGCTGTTGATATGTGGACATTACTATTTCTCAGTTTATTCTCTTTTTTTTAAAGATCATTCCTAGTATTTCTCTGTTAAATAGCAAATAATCAAACACAGCGAAATTGCATCTTTATTTCATTGCTCACTGAAATAAACAGACATTCAATCACTGGCACCAAACTTCACCAGAAGTTTACATAATTTTCTGGTGTTGTGCCATTACACAATACACATCAATCTCTTTATGCTAATAACCCTAGCAGACATGGGATACAAGTTATTGTACAAATAGTATAACTTTCAATACCCCAATAGCTCTGCTGGGCTGGGCAAATTTATAATGGTTTGCTCATAAACCTAGTGTTCAAATCATGAATTCACAACTCAATCTCAAGCAAATGGATTTTTAGATCACCAGCTGGCATCTTCAGCAAGTTCAACGTCACCAAGCCAGAGAATGAATCGTATGTAAACTCGACAGCAGATGATCCCACAGTGCATG
Organism: Plantago major; assembly: GCA_026545765.1. Taxonomy (NCBI): domain Eukaryota; kingdom Viridiplantae; phylum Streptophyta; class Magnoliopsida; order Lamiales; family Plantaginaceae; genus Plantago; species Plantago major. Next base: position 43,151,113 of record CM048840.1, read on the forward strand.
TTCTAGGCTTAGTTGATGAGTAAGCACCGAAACGTCCACATCCCTTTACTTCCATGGAGACAATTGCAACAGCTGCCAAGCTCAAATTCTCCAAAACAACGTCATTCCCACTCTCAAACTCGACCAAATTTGCACCACCCTTCACATTGTATTTCAGCCCTTCTATGGCTCCACCGGCATTGAACATGTCAATGAGCCCAAATGGGGCAAAACTGAACCCAGGCGCTAATACCTTAATAGGTGTAACTGTATAAGTCTCATGCTCAAGGACTTTGAGTGATATTGGCATGGCAACATTGAACGGAAGGGTGATAAGCTCACCCTTATCATGAGAATACATGGCAACATTTCCATCCCATTTGGAGTCGAGGGAAATATCCGCAATGTGATGGACGTCGCGCCCCCTGATGTAGCCAGTTATTGCCTCACAGTGAGTTTGATGGAACGTGTTCTTTCGCTCGACACTATTCCATGCCGCACCCTGGCAGTTGTATACTCCTAGTACTCCAGTGTACTTGTTCATGTTCCATATCTTCAACAAGCTGACAACATAAATCAACAATTGTTCAGGAACATGTCCAATTATAATTGTGATTTGTATCCAAGCTCATAAAATTCATTTAGACTTATTCGCTACAGAATCTGCTTATTGTGCTTAACTACTCCATACAATGTTGAAGTCTTAAGAAAGCTCACCTAACACCATCTCGAGCAGGGTCGGAAAACAGGCAGTCCTTGGTAGGCCTGCCAGGCAACCGTGCTCGGAGAATTGAACCATCAGGGAGAACAAGCTTCTTCAAAAGATCATGGTTGTGCTTGTCTGGTGCATCACTGTTACATATAAGGACCAAAATGTTAGCACTTCAAATGGTGAAAGAACATGACTGACATGTCACACAGGATTCAAGTACTGTCATTTACCTAACATAAACAGGTCCTCCACTGATAGCTCTGGCGGATCCATGGTATTCAGCAGCCGGATGGAGAGAATGGAACATGTCCCAATCAGGCAACATAATTTCTCCTAAGAACACGCTGTTATACGCAACCGCTGCAATGTGGATCGTGTGTGATGTAGGATCCCTCGGATAGAAATCATCAGATGCTCTCACTATTGCAGTTTGTTTAGAACTGTTTCATTAAACCAATACAACACAATTCATCAGAAACTTGTATTTTAACTTGGAAAATTATCGTAATACTAGTTAAATTGCACTTTCATTGTAAAGAAAAGTCTCATTATATGGACATCTCTAGTGTCATTTTCACTATACCCTACTACTCACACTGGAAAGAATAGATCTTATAATACTAGGCATCTAACTAACAGCAATTATATAGCTTTTTGGAAAATATCTAGAGTATTAAGTTTATAACTAAATTGTCCCTTCAAATTAACTGACAGACAAATTATATCTGGTACTTCACTACTTCCTAATGATTTAAAGGATCTGATATACAGTGTTCAGAAAATCATACAATTTCTTTGATCAACTAAAAACTAGAATACTCATCCTACGCATGACCTGCTACTAAATTTTAAGCATCGTACATACCAGTAAACTGATTCGAGGTTGTGGCTCATACAAGCAATGCTGCCGTTATCTGGGAAATTCCGGGAAACAGAAGCATCAAGAGCCTGCTGATACTGTCTAGTTAACTCGACTCTACCTCCTAGCCCGGCTCCAATGGTCTCCAATATGCTCTGTACGTCAACTTTCACCCCATCAATCCCGGCAGAAGCCAAATAACTATGCAACTCATTGTAAAACTTGTAAGCATTCTTCGGATTCACCAGGCCTATTCCTTGAATTGCGATGGCATCGGTTTTCCACCCCGGTTCATTTTCCATCACACCATGGCACAGTTTCGGATACTGCATAGCTGAGTTAAAGTCCTCCATCTCCTTCACACCAGGACGGACCCCACCCCAGTACCCCGTAATAGCGTGCCAGACATACACATATTTCAACCCATGCTTCTCTTTTGCAATATTCACAATGTTCTTGATTCCCAACGAAGGATCCTCCTTTTGAAATTTCTCATTCTCCTTAATCCCAGTTAGCCTCAATATCTGTGGTGCCCCCAGTGGCCTATCTTCCTCTGCTTGTTCTTCCTTCTGCTTGTCGTCTGATCCAACGGACTGCCATCCATCGTCAATGATCACAAACCGTGGGGGTGTCCCACCTTCTTTAAGGCTTCTGAGACCCGCTTCGACTCCTTCTTGAGTCACCTCCTGATAAAAGGCATCCCACGTGCACCATCCGAAACAATCCACAATCCCAGGCAATTTCTTCTCATTCCTCAGCCTAAATGTCCCCAAATGAAACTTCACCTCCTTCACCGCCTCGCGTATAGTAGCAAACGGATCCGTCCCAGCACTAACATACACCGAATGTGTAAAACTGCACCCCAATGTCTCACTATCACCACTCTCCAAACACAGCTCTAGCTCATCCCTTTCATTCCCCTGCAGACAGGCCTTAAATGGTCCTTCAATTAAAGGCAAAAACACAGTATACACAAACTTATTCTCCTCGTCTCCATTGACATCTGATTCCAAATGGGATCCGTCTTTCGATTCAACCAACAAGAACTGCGTCTCCAGTGGGATGTCCTTCCCTTGGTCCCCCATTTTCTGCGCCATCCACCACAATTTAAACCGAAAACACACCATGAAACGGACGTCACGCAGCTTCCCAAGCGGCACAACGTGACGGTTACTCTCCTTGTCCAGCACCGCCCCCAAGAACATCCCATCCACCGGCCCCTCGGCTGCGCCAGAGGTGGCGATGACATTTCCCGGCACATCATTGAGGACTGTCCTGTCCTTGACTAGCAGCTTCTTTTCTGCTATTCTAATAGCTGGTTTGATCGTCATGATTGATTCTTTAACAGGTCTTTGTTCTAGTAATTCACTACCCTGAAGAAATATGAACAAAAATCACGTCTTTGTTTTTAACAATTGCATATTCTAGTTATTCACTATAAAAGTTACATTTTGTTTTCCATAATCACATATTCTAGTAATTCCCCATATCTAAGTAGCAGCAGCTAAGATTTCATTTTCATCTATCCCGGAACTTTTATTTATTTTTTTTTAATTAAGAAGGAGCTAGTCTTTTTGAGAAACTGACTGAACAAGATTGTCCTAATTTCAGAGAAACAGTTTTCTTACAAGAATTTCACTTTTAAAGATAAAACCTTACAGTAAACTTAGAAGAAAATTTTGTCTAGTAAATTACAGGTGAGAGATGCAAATTAGCAGGGATACATATGAGCAATAAAAAGAAAGAAGCGGTAGCAGAGCATTATTTATTTATTTATAAGCATGAAGAATGTATAAAAGTAGACAGTTATAGCGATTAAAATAAGAAAACGCGTTAAAAATTGCTAGCTAAACAGACACTTGGATTGTGAGATAAATGGCGGAAAAAGAAGAGAGAAGAACGTACCCTGTAAGCAAGAATGCGAATTGGTGAAGAATTGAGAAAAGAATGATGAGAATAATAATAAGGAGAAGAAAAGATCCTCCTTTGGGTGAAGGAATAAGTTTGAGTATTCACCAGCAAAGGGAGGAAAAATGAAGGAGGAAAACAGGGGAGAAAGGAAAGGGCATTTATAGTGGAATTTTGAATTTTCCAAATAAAAGGAGTTGATAATATCAATACCATTGGTATATACTCCCTCTTATTTTAAATATAAGATACCGGTACTAACCCGTGGCGATGCCACGGTATAGTTTACTTTTAATAATAAATAGAAAGGAGATGATAAAATAAATTAATCCGGAAAATAAGGTAGTCAAATTTGTGTGAACAACATTGATCGCAGATTTGGCCTTCTTCATCCAATATTATATCATTGAGTGTTTATTTATGTTAACTATAGAAAATGTAAAAATAGGGTCCTACCGTACCCGACCTGTTAATTAGTAAAATGTACATGTTTTAAAAGAAAAAATTTATCCCTCAAACGGAACCAAAATAAAATACAAAAGTATACAATAAATCAGTATTGTTCTAACAACCTCATGTAGTATGTGGTCCACCCCACCACACAAAAAAAAAAAAAATTATACAAACATTTCATATGTTACGGTTGTTTTTCCAACCCACCGGTTCCCAACAACCCCGCGGTGGTATGCGTCACCCCGCCAATGACACAAAAATTATTATTCTACAAACATAATTTCACATGGTACGGTTGTTTTTTCCACAATCCCCCCTCCCCAGGCCCGTTATGGATGAAGAAAGTAGAGAGAAGATAGAAGAGAGTTTCCCCGCCTAGAGAGTATCTGGCCATACCCTCCCTCCCCCCTCCCGGCCCGGCCCATCATGGAGATGAAGAAAGTACAGAGAATTCCCCGCCTAGAGAGTATCCGCCGGGTCATTATGGAGATCAATAAAGTAGACAGAAGATTGAAGAGAGTTTCCCATCTAGAGAATATCATATCTCCCAGGTCCGTTATGGATGCAAGAAAGTAGAGAGAATATCGAAGAGAGTTTCCCCGCCTAGAGAGTATATGCAGACCCCCCATGTTGCGGTCGGGTTTTGTAGCAAAAGTATGGAACGGGTTCAAGTATATGCCAGACCGGACCTGAACATCATTTTCGAACGGAATTGAATTGGGTTGGATAGAACCAGTCCTTCCAGCCAGAGACCATAGAGAAGAGAACCCTTATACCTCATCATACCGATTGAATCTTATACATAAAGAAAAGAAAATTGAATGTCTTCACATATAAAATGTTGTTGATAGACATGTAAAGATCAACACACCTCCAATTAGCTCACGTGTATCTCTTCCATCTTCTGGAACTGAAAGAGCAGGTCTAGTACACGATTCATAGAAATTCTTAGAAGATTAGCTGAAGGGACTATATCAAGCATAGAGCCAAAGGTCCTCCTAACTGGATCCATGCCCATTAAGAAAATTCATATTCAACAGTAAACAATACAAACTGAAGGTATAAAATATAATTAAGCTTCATTGAACAATGAGCATAAAACCGGAATATAAGTTAAACCTTAGAGATCTCTATAAACATTTAAATTATAATCAAAGCTCGTATACATCATCAACTTACTCACCTGTATTTTATTTACTACTAAGTCGCAAGGTACTTTAGCCACATTTCGTCAATGATAACACTGACTCAGCTAATTTACGTGATGGTGGAAAACAAACACGTGCTCAAGGTTAGTCTTCTTTATCCAAGTCGTGCAGTGTAAATTTTAACTCGACATTTTTCCACATCAACCTCTGCCTATTAAGAATCACAAATAAAGTGTATTTCTCTCGTATCCAAGTCAAATAATATTTTACAACCACTCCAACCCCATCTGATGGATCCTATTGTCAAAAAATAGAAATTAACATCAAATTTATCTTTATCCATATCAAATAAAAAAAGTAACAACTCAAGAAGAATATGCGTAGCCGACTTTATGAAAGGCCATTGATGCTGCCAGAGCCATAATTATGCTGCCAGAGCACTTAAATTTAATTTCTTAATTATTGTTTAATTAAGTGTGTTAATCGTTTAATAAAAATTCTGAAAAATTAAAATGTAAGTTCTACAGTGTAATTAGAGAAAAGAATCTCAACCCCAAAATTTATCCCCATTTCATCTTTCCCTCCAAGTCAACTACTAACTATGGTAAGATTCCCTCACCAACAAAAGATACAGACCATCAAGGATCTAGCAATTTTGTTTCCACCGGTTGTCGGTAGGGACCTGAAGGGGAAGACCAAGAAAAGATAATTTATTCTGGTTCATCTGAGTTTCCGAAAAGAGGATTTGGTTTTGGTTACCGTGACTTCGGCTTAAGGGTTGATTAATTGCAGGGTTGTTAGAAGATATTTTTGGTTTCTATTATTTCTGCCATGAAGCTCCATCCATTCCTGGTAGAGGATCTAGATTCTAGAGCTACCATATCTATATTAACAAACGAAAAGAGGAGCGCAGGAATATAGTCGGTTGATTCTCTGTTCAATGAAAATCTTTATCAGAACAGAGTGTAGTCGTGTATAGATTGATCCGATTCGATAAATTCAAGGTGGATTTCTTCTCTTACTGTATACACCTACAACCACAACCATGTTCTGTCACGGGAGAGCAGAAATACAATTGTTAGTCATTGATTTGGAAGAAAATGTGAGTGTTGATGAGGTTGATAAAATTTTTGGATCGTTCCTCTCATCACGTTACTGAAGATACACTTGCCTTTTCCAAATGTTTTATTCAATAATTAACAAAATTAATAAAATAATACTCTAATTGATAAATTAAATCAAGTGCTTTGGCAGCATAAATACTGCTCTGGCAGTATCAGCGGACTTTATGAAAACATGCGAGTCATAAGGTCGAAAAGTTTTAGATGAATTCGTCTTGACACGACAAATTTTTCGGGGTTTTTTTTTATATAAATTTATATGAGATTTAATAAAAACTATATAATGCAGCCAATATATAAAAAAAATTACTATTAGTGAAAGATATACTGATTTAAAATGCAACTAATTCCATAAAATTTTACGTTTAATAATAAATAGAAATGGAAAGATAAAATAAATTAATCGAAATGCAAATCTACCTAACCAACATCATCATAAGAACACCCAACTGATAATCTATGTGCTAAAACGTTAGCTTCACGTTTAACCTGGCAAAACTTCAGAGAATAAAATTCTCCATCAAATTCTGAATTTATTTGAAAAGTGAAACAGAGGTGCAAAGCTAAAATTTGTCGATTTAAGAGATTTAATCACCAAAGAACAATCCTCTTTCAATTACTATATGTTGCCACTCAAAATCTAGAACAAATATATTTTTAAAATTTCATTATTTTATTTTATCTTATTTAATAAATTTATATTTTATTTTAGTGAATAAAATAATTATCTAATTAATAATAATAATCTAGATTGGTGTCTATGGATTCGTCTTGTCATGGTGAATTTAAATATATGTTCAAAATATTTTCCGGAGTTTTGTAGATAAATATATATTAGATTTAATAAAAATTATATATCCAATAGACATATTTAAGAATAAACAATGAAAGATATACTGGTTGAAAATGCAACTAATTCCACAAAATTTCACGTATGATTGAATTAATTTAATAAATACTCTATTTTTAAATTTTTATTATTTAATTGTATCTTATTTAATAAATTTATATTTTATTTAATGTATAAAATGATTATATAATTAATAATAGTATTCAAGATTGGTGTCTATGGATTCGTCTTGCCACGAAGAATTCAAATATATGTTCAAATTAATTTTCAGAGTTTTGTATATAAAGTTATATGAGATTTAATAAAAATTATATATGTAATCAACATACCAAAAATAACTGTGAAATATATAATGGCTAAAATACAACTAATTCCACAAAATTTCAAGTAGGACTGAATAAATCTGGTGGGGTTTAGACCCATTTGCTTTACATAATATATGGATTTTTGGGTATTTAACACAAATTAAGATAAATCTCTCTTCATCAATAATCTTGATAAATGATTTATAACAAAAATGTTAGTATCTTGAACAAATATACTTAACTTTTATAGTGTTCAAGACAAAAAAAAAATGAAAAACAATAAAATCAATGAGTTTTATGCCTAATAAATTGTAAAAACACGAAATTACGTAGCAAAATCTCCCAAAACATCTTATATTTGTCAAATGGAAAATAACCCAAAACATCTTATATTATACTCCCTCCGTCCCAAAGAATTAGTTTCATTACTTTCCGGCTTAAGAAAGTCAATTGTTTATTGTTTGTTGTTGGGGAGAGAAATAATAAAGAATGTAAAATGTATGAGAGATAAGATATATAATGATAAAGAATGAAAAAATTAAGAGAGATAGTTGAGTTAGTGGGAATACTTTTTTTTCTATTTTTAGAAAGGAACTAGTTTTTTGGGACGTTCATAAAAGTAATATGTACATTATTGTTTGGGAATTGTTTAGGACGGATAGAGTATTAAAGATTGGGTAGTAGGATGCTAGCACAACACAAAACGACTCAACTGAAGTAAGGTTTGATTGGTTTGGTTGATAATGCCGGTGAATGGTCTTATTGCAGCTTCTGACCTGACTACCTCGATTTCTTGCGTCAAGTCAAGTTGTGTGTGAATAAATTATAATTAAGGACTTTGGACAAAATCTTCAGTTTATCACCAACCGTCTCTCATTGGATAATTTCACAGATTAGGTCTTATCGGACGGCGGCTCTACTCCCATGGCATGATTGCTGTAACCACTACCTTTTCGTGGTGGTTTCGAACTTGCCTCCATCTTTTCTGTGTGACCAAATTTGACTTACCAAGTGACCACATGGCTATCATGCTTATCTTCCCATTATTCTAGTAACTCGATATGTCCTCTGTCGCCAATTTGCATTTTTAATGCCAAAGATTGGATTCATCACACATACATATATATTATCAATCCACACATACATACATATTATCTTTTCGGCATGGGCTTCATTCAACTTGCCTTCCAAGTGTGTATTAGAGATGCAATCCTTTGATTAAACCAATGGACCTGGCTTGTAAGATGTTGGAAAAGACTAAAATACCATCGATTTTACACCTAAATTGATTATTTAACTCTTACAAATACAATCGGTAAGTACATATCCGAGTACACTAAACAAGAAAGCCATTGAGGGAAAACATCTCAAACCTTTAAACTATACTTGCATGTCTCAGCTGGTATAAGTAACTACTGATGCTTAATTTTTAGATTGCGGAAGACTTTTACAGTTGAAGTGACGAATATGTGTTCAATGAGGAGAGTACTTTAACAGATAGACAAATAAGTTGTTGAAAGTAAATATCGGTAGGTAAATACACAAGTTTATAGTGGTGTCTGAAAGTGGCGTAATCCTTCAACTAATCCACTTCACCCTTTCTCAGGATTTGAATCCACAAAGACATAAAATTGAGTTTCGTTACAAAATCCTATGCTTAGCTAAATTCATTTAGACTCAGAACAACAAAAAGGTGGGAAATAAATACAAGATGAGACGGTGTACAACCGACTCATCAACTGCTGGGGGAAATCAAGACAAATGTTTTGTACCTTCAATAATACAACTTAGCTCAAAGTTTTGAAATGCTACCAAACGGATAAATTTCAAACGGAACTATTGTGCAGTATAAAAAGGAACACTTAGAACTTGAGAATACACGGAACCAAGAACTCTCAAACCTGCTATTGCGATCAAATTCTTTCAAGTCTCTCTAAGTTCATAAGTTCCTAACAAGACTTAACCTTTTCAAGCTACTCGTGAAGAAGTAGAACTTGATTCAAGTTACGACTTATAAGAGCTCTTTCTTCTGAACAAGAACAAGTCTTGTTCTTCAGAAACAATATAACAAGTATTTGGAACATAAGAACATTGTTTGAGTTTCTTGATCATTGAAGCTAACTGAAACATATGAACATTGTTTGAGTTTCTTGATCACTGAAGCTAACTGAAACATTTTTATAATTAAGTGATTAACGTGCACTTAGGAATTTTATAATTGTTGTATTCTTGTAATTCCCAAATACATGCAAAAATTTAAATTTATATTAAGTCGGAAGTCTACAAATCCACATAATAGCAGAAAGTTGACTCGAGATGTCGTTCTCCACGGACACTTAGCATAGGAACAAGCAAATAACGAAAATATTTTTGATGTGCAAACAACAGACAAATGGATTTTAGATGCAGTTGAATTCTTAAAACGGTTGTAATCAATGGGTAGAAAGTGTAAAGGATCCCCAACTTTCATTCTAACCGTACTACTTCCAACTACTTGTATAAAAGACAACGTATTCACCCCTATCAGTAGCAAGGAAACCTGCTATATAGGATCAAGTCACAGTTAATCCTGAACAACCTCACTATATATGCCAATGAAATTGTTGTGTCACTCAACAACACACCACGTCACGTTTCCAGACAAAGTAAATAAATAAATTTAAATACCTCAACCGCATCTTCCTACCTAAAGGAAGCCTAAGTACCTCAATAAATACGCAAGTAAGTAAAGAGAGTTGGATGAATAGAGATTCTATGAATACGAATTATATCTAATAAACAATTCATTAATGTATCATGGTACATAAAGAAGTTGCAGACAGAATTCCAGTAGTTCGCCTTTACGAAAATGTTTAGCTACTGATAGTCACAGTAAACATAACACAAAACAAATCGAAAAAACAGAGAAAATAAAAGCTTAGTCTTGATGTCTTGGTTCTTGACGGCTAGGGTTTTCTTCTCCAGGTTGCTGACGGCCAGGGTTTTGCTGTTTTGGGGTTTCACTTCCCCGATGACTGGTTCTCTCTCAAGAGAGTTGCTTTTTGATTGCGGTGTGTTTTTATGATACCACAAGGCACTTATTTATACTGAAAATTTCGTGATACAACCGCACATAGTGTATAAGGAAGGTTTAAAATGGTGGACCTTAGCCTGACGGACTGAAAACGAACCTTGTAGAATATTCCGTGATTGACTGCGGTCACCTAGCAGTTAGAGTCTGCGTCCCGTGTTGGTCGTTTTGCCTTGTTCTTCGATTTCGGGCTTCATAACTTCATTTTCTCGAAAAGTGGTCTTCTGCAATGTTGTGGCATTTTCAATTATCTTCGCATTGGTTGGTCACATGCCTTGATTAGACTCGTCGAACTCCGTGTACGGGCATATCAACATATTTCCTTATTTTCCTCGATTTCGCATAAATATGACGTTTGGCACCGAAAATCGTGCAATTCTTCAAAAATGCGATCATGCCCTATAAAATACACAAGAAGTTGGTAATTGGCGATAATATGATGTAAATATTGAATCTTGGGCAAAAAACGAGGGTCTAATAGTATGTAAAAACGCACATTTCATGGTCATATCATTGATCATTGTCTTGTCAAAACTACACTCAAAACAAACCAAACATGCATGTTAAGGAAGAAGGGAGGAACTACTTAACTTGGTAAGTTAAGGAAAACCCAATGGAGGAGCAAGAGTACTTGACTTTGGAAGTCAAATAAAAAGCTCAAAGTTACTAAGTTGGAAATTTAGGGTATATATAAAGAGATTTAACTAAGGATATTACTTTGTAAGGAACCTCAATTTCATGTCTTGGTGAATTCAAGTACTAAGGAAAGGCGAAGTGGATTAGTTGAGGATTACGTCACCTTTAAATATCACTACAATCAAGTGTTATTTACTTTTAGTAACTTAAATGTCTATCTGTTTAAAGTATTTTGCACTTTGTTCGCTAAACACTCACACTCATCACTTAATTGTAAAAGTCTTCTACTCTCTCAAAACTAAGTTTGAGCACTTGTACCTGCTGAGAAAAATCTGTTTTAGACATACACGAAAAGTTTTCAAGTCTATTCATTTAAAACACCGAAATTTTTTGGACCATCGTCAACACACACACACACGTAAAGTTGAAATTTATTTGGACCTTTGATGATGCACGGGATTTCACTAGTCTTGATTTTATGGACCGAAAAATCGAGAGGAGTGATTATTGTGGTTTGGACGAGTAAAGTCCAAATGAAAGAGTTATTTTGGGCCTTGTTAGTTTTAGTTTCTTAAGCCTTAGTATTTAAAAGCCCAGTTCATCTCGAAAACCCATAAACCAATCAGTCCCTTCTTTTCCACCTCGCATCGCCTCTCCCATAATCACCGTCCCTACCTCGCGCAAGTCGCAACCACCCATGTCCGCCTCACCTCCCACCGTCCTTAGCCGCACACCACCACCACATCCCTGTTCACAGTCCGTGCGCCTCCACGGTCGTGTCGAAGCTTCTCTTTCCCGTAGTCTCAAATTATTCGTCTCATCTCATACTAAAGTTATGTGCTTAAGCTCCAGCTTTATCAATTCAAGGTTATGATAGAACTAAAAACTGAGTTATTGAATGAAGTTTGATTAAGCTGGTTTACGGGTTGCTAATGGCTCAGGTGATGGAAGTGAACTAGTTGTTTGTCTCTAAACTAGTGAAGTGATTGTATTGGTAAAGTTGGCATTTCAGAATTGAGAGTGAGGTACATAACACTCTTTTTCTTGTTAGCAAATAGCAACTCATTATCATTTATTAATGGCTCAGGTGCACTGGATAAGTAAACGACTTGGTGGACTTGCTTAATTAATTAGATCGATGGTGTTCATTTATGCTTGAGTGATATCTTTTGGACAACACGTCAATTAATGAGTGTAACATTCGAAACGTATATTTTATCTCGTATCTATGTACAAAAGGGTACTAAATATTTACATCGTCCAATTTGTGTTGTATCATGTGCAGAAAGGGTACTCGATATTGACACTAATCCAATTTGTGACTATTAAATTGATCAAACGTTCAATTTGTATACTTCGGTCAATTTTCACCCCTGATTTATACGTGTGATAAAAACTAAGTACAACCCAACCTGCATGACACGTGTCATCACCAGAATTAATCTGGTGAATAATTTTTAAAAAATATATAAAATTAGAAAAGAAAAGGAAAAATATAAAATTTCGCCTCGTGTCTTTACACTTAATCTTGTAAATGTTGGGAAAATTAATAATGAGAATGGGAAAAAAATTAAATACAATTGTTGCCCTAATTTCACACTTAGCTCTACAGTCAAAACAACAAAATTTCCATAAAATCAGAAAAGCGGCTGGAGGATTTGAAATTAAATAAAGAATCATAATTCCTCGCAATATCAATTTTACAAATTCTTCATGATTCAGATTTAGGGTTTTTACAAGTTTATGAAAGTGGGCCTAAGAAATTATTTCTCATCTTAATTTTCCAAATGACGCGTGTCCATCGAAAATTTTCATTTATATATAGTATTTCTTTTTTACATATCTTTTAAATATTTATCAAATTAATTTAGGTGATGACACGTGTCCAACGTCTAAATTCTCCGGCTTTTTTATATCACACATACAAATCTGGTGCAAAAATTGGTTGGAGTAGTATACAAATTAAACATATTAATTTAATGGTTTGAAATTGGACGGTGACAATATGCATACTACCATTTTTGTAGGTGGTACAATGTAGAGTATACAAATTGGACGTGTCAAGTGTCAACGTTCAGTACCCTTTTTGTACATAGTACAATATAAAGTATACTTTTTAGATGGGTCTATTACGATTGGGACCCCTGCAGGAGACGTCTCACTCATCCAAGTCCCTCTTAGTGTAACAATTACACTTAAGTCCAAATCTCACAAATTGAGTTGACCAACTTAACTCAACTTTTCGAAAATTTGAGAACCAAACAAGGCTTTATATTATTTTTGGAAATTTAGGTTTTAATACTCACCATTCCCATCTTCACACTAGCCCGCCAAAATCTTCGTCTTCTTCCTCACGACACTCTTCAACTTCCACAGTGAAACAAACTCCATAATCGACCAAAATTCCATCGTTCGAAGTTTGGGAAAGCTTGTTATTTTACTGCAAATTGATTTTCGATTTACCCGGGTACTGGAAATCGATTCATCGGCGACTTCCTTGAAGGTATGATTTTTTTTTTCAAAATTGTGTTATTTTGGTCGTGTTTTATGCTATTCAACGTTGTAATATCAACGATTTTAGCGTATTGATTCCTGATTTTACGTATCGACTGAGTATGCTTGAGCTAGGGTTTTTTTTTTACTTCTCGATTTTCTGCTCTGCGTGTTTGTCAGTGATCATGGGTGTGAAGTTTGACAAACAGATTCATTATCTGGGCCAGCAATTCATGCTTACAGACGTTGACTCATGAAGGTATTCTCATGCAAAACTTCTGAATGATGTGAATGGCTTGGTGTTAGATACGCTTGAAACTCGGTCTTCTCTATTTTTTTACTATGGTGGCTCATATTGAGAAATCATTTGAACAAATAGAAATTTTGGATGATGAGTCTGTTAGGATGATGTTTTCCAGAAATATGCAAAACAAAGAGATAGACTTGCACTTAAACATTGCTGATGTTGAACCCTTAGCTATAGACACATCAAGTAAAAGAAAGAAAATGGAGAGTGATTTCTATGGTACTGATATTGACATGGAGTATGAACCCCCATCCAAAGTGTACACTGACCTACCTACAAAGAAAAGATACTATAGGTATAGGACTTGCAAGCCTCCAAGACCAAGATCACCAAGAACAAATCCCAATGACCCTGCTGATGTAATTGAGTTGTCAGATGATGATCAACCCCCTATTACTCAGCCTAGCCAAACACAAGAGCCTGATACTGAACCACAAGAAACCTCTCAGCCACCTCCACAAACTAACACTCAAACTGCAGAAAATGTAGAGTCACCCCCCATCACACTCCTCAAAGCCCTTATATTACTCAAACTTGCTTCTCTACTCCAGTTAAAGAGTCCAGTCATGATCAACCATATGTTGTGTGTGATGATATTGAGTTTGAAGATTTGCTTTCAAGTATCCTTGAGTCTCATTCATAAGCACATACTCAGTCTAGTCATCTTAATGAAAATAAGAATGTGAATGACAATGTGAAGCATGCTAGTGTTGATGAAACTATGAATGAAAATGTGACTGGTACTAACAATGAATCTGTGGAGCATGCAAATGTTGATGAAACTATGGGAGGAATGGAGGGTGAAGGGGTGGTAGAAGATTGGACATATGATGTCAGTGATGAGGAGAAAGGGACAACTAAGGGTGATGATGAAGCTCCAGTTGAGATTGATGTGAGGGACCTGTTGATTGGGAGAGTGAGGCACCTGAGGGAGGTTATATGTGTGACAGTGAAGATGAGCAAATAGGTTTTGTTAGGAGCAAACCATCAGAATCTGATGAGGAGGATGAGGAGGAAAATGAAGGTGGCAGTGGTGTTGGTGTTGAGACAGGTGAAGCTGGTGGTAGTGGTATTGGTAGAGCTGCAGAAACTGGTGAGGGTGGTGGTGGTGGTGATGACTCTGGTGATGATGGGGATTATTACCCCAGTTCTGAGGATGATATGAGTGATCAGGGTTGGGGTGGTGATGAGTTTAAGGTGAACAATGAGGATTGGGATAAAGAATTTGAAGTGGGGGATACTTTTGACAGTGTGGAGGAACTTAGGAGGAGGATGAAGGAGTATGTACTGAAAGTGGGGTTTGTGTTGAAAAGGCAAAAGAATGAGAGGACAAGGTACACTGTCTACTGTGGAGGGAAGAAGAGTGGGTGTCAATGGAGACTCCATGCATTGTGATGGATGATGAGGTCTCCATGATGATTAAAACATATAATGGAGCTCATAGGTGTGTGAGGAGGGTTGATGCCAAACAGGCTGATTCAAACTGGTTGTCCCATAAGTTGATTGAGCAAATGAAAGAGCATCCCAATATGAGTGCAAAGAAACTGGAGGCTTCTGTTGCTAGCAAATTGGGTGTGAAGGTACCATATATGAGAGTTTACAGAGCAAGGGAGAAAGCACTTGAGCTCTTAGGTGGTAACCCTGAAGAAGCATACAAGATGGCACCTAAGTATAGAGAGATGATACTTAGAACCAATCCAGGATCAGGGTTGAGATTCATACAGTTCCTGCTATTGATAGGCCACCACAATGCAAGAGGTTTTTCTGTGGGTTGGAGGGTCTGAGGAGAGGCTTCTTGGCTAGGTGCTAACCATTTCTATTCTTTGATGGTTGTCACCTCAGAGTTAGATATGGTGGGATGCTTTTAAGTGCAGTTGGCACAGATGCTAATTGTGGCATCTTTCCTGTTGTATGGACAATAGTAGAATCAAAGTGTAAAGAATCATGGGGATTCTTCTTACATTGCTTAGAGAGCTTTCTTGGTCCATGGGATGCAGATAGGCACTGGCACTTCATGGCAGATAGACAGAAGGTATATGTATATGTTTTTTACTTGCATTCATGTCCTTTCATTGCTTTGTTAAACTTCATTCAAGTTGGTTAATGTGTTTTGATTATCTTGGTGCAGGGTTTGGTTCCAGTTATTGAAGAAAAGGCACCTAATGTGATCAATAGAAAATGTGCAAAACACATTTATGACAATTTCAAGCAAATGTGGAGCAGTGTCAATCTCAGGAAGTACTTCTGGCAAGCATCCACTTCCTACACTACTTATGGATTCAACAAGGCAATGGATAAAATCAGGAATGCTAGTGTCCCTGCAGCCGACTACTTGATGTCAATTCCCTTGGGATTCTGGGCAAGGCATGCATTTGATTCAACACCCAAGATAGACCACTGCACCAACAACTGCAGTGAGAGCTTCAATGCCAATTAGAGGCTTCTCTATTATGAACATCATGGAGGTAAACTGTGTTAGTTCAAGTATACATGTCTATTCTTTCTTGTTTAGCTTGTGTATGTTTTCTAACTAAGCATATCATGTAGGGACTGAGAAAATAAGTCATGCAAAGGATTGTTGTTAGAAGAAAGAAAGGCCTGAATTGTACATCTGTGGTGATGCCAAAGGTGTTGAAGAAACTCAATGACACACATGACCAGTCAAGAAGGTTAAGACTTGTTTCAGAAGCTGGATATCTGTTTGAGGTGGAAGATTACACCTTCATTTTTGTAGTGAATCTTTAGACAAGGTCATGTGACTGCAGGAGGTGGGACTTGAGTGGCATACCCTGCAGGCATGCTTGGGTTGCAATCAACCATAACAGAGAAAATGGAGAGGACTTCTTGAGTGAGAACCATACTAAGGCAGCCTATCAGAGGGCATATGACATGATGATTCAACCAGTACCAGGCCACAGATTTTGGCCAGGAAACTTAACTCAAGATCAATGTTCACCACCAGATGTGCAAAGGAAGCTTGGCAGACCTGTTGTAACTAGGATCAG